>OZ026841.1:10183004-11509504 GCA_964023205.1 Lutraria lutraria
ACCTCAGTTTCCCTGAAATTTGGCTTTCTGCTCTTACTTCAACTATATTGAATTTGCTGATCTTACAGTACATTTCTTGATATTGGCCTTATCCTTTAACTCAAATGCACGTCTAACCCCAATGCATGTTAGTGTAATCTATTTTCAGAATACTATAACAAACATGGATTCAACACCTGAAAAGAGTGCTAGTCTGTCTAAATTGCCTGCCAGTAACATTACCCCTTCACATTCCCCTGTGTTACATTGTCAATCCCAATCCAAGAGGCCTGCAGAAACGCCTACAAAAAGCCCAGCACCCAGAGCTAAAACACCACGGACTACGTTGCAGGACATTGTTACCAGTCTTTCCAATTTCTCAGAATATCAAGATACCAGTTTTAAGGCCGTTATGTATTCTTTGCTGGTAGGTGAAAGTAAAGAGGCCAAGGAAGACTTGAATAAATTAAAAAACATAAAGTAATGCCTTCTTAAATCAGACCATCTCTGCTCTGCAGCTGAGGAATAATGCCCTCCAGCAGAAGAATGATTGCATTGAGAAATACTATCTACACCTTCACAGGGAGAACAATTAATTAAGAGAAAAGGTACAACACCTTGAAAAGCAGTTGGCTTTCAAAGACATCGACAATTCTCTTTTCGATGAGGAATTTGGTGAGAAGGATTCTGCAGACCAAGTGGAGGGTGGCAGTGAAAATGAAAAGACTTCAGGAAAGAAAAAGGCGGAAGAGAATGATGAGACTGAACAAGGAAACTAAAGGATTTTTAGTGTTAAACTGTTCACATGAAACTTTAGTGTTTCTTTTAAAATACATTGATAGTACATTGCATAGACAATTAATGCAACTAATGCATAGACAATGCACCTTATGCATAGACAATGCACCTTATGCATAGACAATGCAACAACTTTGTAACGTGATTATGATTCTCAAGGATTTTTTATACTGTTATTAACATGATGCATTACTGCTTGTTTTAATATCTTGAAAGTAAAATGCATACACAATTAATGCACCTTATGCATAGACAATGCAACGACTTTGTAACATGATTATGGTTCTCAAGGATTTTTTTGTGTTATACTGTTATTAACATGATGCATTACTGCTTGTTTTAATATATTGAAAGTAAAATGCATAGACAATGCAATAACATTTTCTTTTAATTTCGCTTATTTTTAATGTGCTATACATTTTTATTCAACAATTAGGTCTTTTATGATCAAATCTCTTTATTGTTAAAATGAATTTTTACTGTACTTTATAAATTACCAAATTACTGTTACTGAAATCAGTTAAAACAGAGAAACAGAGAAATTTCATTTCAGTGTTACACAGCATCTACTTCCCAATTCTCAGTTTAATAGAAACTCATTCCAGTATACAAAATATATTCACCTACATGTATTCTTATATATATTGGGCACCTTTAGCTAAATTTATTTAGATGTAACGTTTCTCTGTCACCTTATTTGGATTCAAAAGTGCATGTAACCTTGATGTTTATGCTGATTCGTTGGTTGTGTAGGTTGGTCAGGAATTCCACTATTTAAAATAGTGTCTTAAAGTGAATGACAAAATACCAAGCTCACAATGTATATGGCCACAATGTCTCAGCTAAGTTCGATTATGGGCAAAATCGGGCAATAACTTCCAGATTTATGGGCCCTTTACTTCGAAAATTTGCTATATTTAGCTTGTTTACACTCTAGCGCCTTCATTTATTCACCAATCCTAATCATATTTTCAGTAAATGTGTATAACCAAACGATCTTGGCCAAGTTTGATTATGGGCGGAATCGGACCAGAACTTCAAGAGTGGCCATTGACTTTGAAAATTTGCTATATTTGAGTTTGTTTACACTCTAGCGCCTTCATTTATTCACCGATTCTTATCATATTTACAATGAATGTGTATGATTTTATGATCTTGGATAAGTTTAGTTATGGGTGGAATCGGACCACAACTTCAAGAGTTATGGGCCCTTGGATTAGAAAAGTTGCTACGTTTTAGCTTGTTTAACAGTATTATACCTTCATTGTTGGTTTTGATCTCAAAATCTACGTAAAAATGGGTTTTACGAGATGGATACTATATTACCTGGTCATTAATTATAGTGCCTTTGTTCTCTGGTGAGCGATAAAGGGCCATCTTGGCCCTCTTGTTTATTTCATCTAATAATTCATTGGTGTTTTGTTAAAGGCAGTATGTTAAAAGATTCTTACAACATATTTTCCTATTATTGTTTGAGTGTGGGTCAGTAAATAGATGCACTTTTTGTAACAATTCTTTTCCAATTCTTGCCAAAGGTCAGGCATCTGTATATCATCTTTTACCTTTTTGTCCATGAAAAAAATGATAATTATCAACTTTTTATGAGGAATAATAATAAATATTTGTTCTACCAAGTATATTCCTCATTCAAAGCATATCTCATATTTTACAACATATAATGGATAAAATATTGTAATGACAGATGATATAATTATATGGATCTACACTTTCAAAGATAATACAAAAAGTGCACTTATTCATTGACCCACACTCATATGTATGTATATTTTCATGTTATTAATTGGAAATAAAAATTTAGGTCCAGCAATAATCAGGTGGATTGGATTAAAGTAGTGCTGAAACTAATTCATATAGATTGTCTTACAACCTTGGGTTACTGTAAAGTAGACTTAAGAAAATACTCAGACAAAGAATACAATGAACAGAACAAGGAGGGAAAAGGAGAGAGAGAGAAAGAAGAAATCTAGACAGAGTGAAGATAGAAGTCAATCAAAGGTATGCCATTATAGTATAGATTGGTACTAAAAGAAACAAATTTTCACAAAAGACCACCATAATTATTTTGTATTATTTACATTACCAGTATTGTCATAGCAATGATGTTATCCTAGATGTCGACAGTGTTGCTGTTGGTGGCATTCTGTATTTTTTGGTAAATAAAACGACTGCAAATATTTTCAGGTTGACACTGCTATTGGTGTAAAAAAGCAAACCACACACTATCAACAAGCATGTACTCACTAGAGATATGTGCCTGTCCAGAGCAATCTGTAACACAAGCAAACAGTCTGCAAATTCTCAGGTAATGTGAATTTGTAAAATAAAAGTTTTATTGATAACATTTGAAGACAAAGATTTCTCATATCTGGCATGTCTTCATACATACTGGTGTTGTCAGCATAATCTGTGATGATACTGTAATTGGAAGGTTGGACAGTCTGACCATCCCTCCGTAACCAAATCTTGTCAGACCAATAACTAGATAACAATTAGCCTAGGCTCTTCAGATTTCATCACATGTAGATGACCCCTTGATTTTGAGGTCAGCACGTCAAGGTCACAGTCACTTTCAGCTAAAAAAAACTTCTGACCAATAACTAGAGAATTATTTGGCCTAGGCTCTTCAGATTTGGTTGGGAGGGTGGTCATCTCGTGTGGATATCTCTATTGATTTTGAGGTCAGTAGGTCATTGTCACAGTAACGTTCAATAAAAAAATATTGTCAGACAAATAACTAGAGAACAATTTGGCCTTAAGTCCTTACATTTAATTGGGAGGTTTAGTCTAGTCAAGTTATGACAAATTTTGGTCGAACCCAGGACAAAATGGTACAGAAATGAAATATGGCTCATTTGAAAGCTTAGACTTTCTACAATATCAGGATAAAAATAGGACAAAATCGGATCGGCCGTTTTTCCAGAAATTCGTTTTAAGTATAGGCCATCATTTATCAAATAATACGTCAATAGCATGTTAACTGATGTGAAAACATTGATAAATACATCAGATAAATTATAAATATCTATTAAATTTTACAAAACAGGAATAATATCAGCCCTGCATAATATAAAAGTTAAAAAAATAAAATATGTTTAGCATTAATTTGTACTGTTTGAAAGTAGATGTTAAATTACCCCACCCACTTATGGTAACATAGAAATTACACTTATCTCGTGAAAGTGTGATCAAATATTACAGATCTTTACAACATAACCCATAAGAAAGTAGATCTATTTCAGATTCCTGAAAAATTAGTTATCCTATTTTGAAAAAAATATCATCTTTAATTCCTTCTCTCAAACAAGAAAGTGGGAATGCGATTAATAGACTATGGGGCACCAATACCCCCCCTCCACCCCCCCCGGAGGCATTTTTCTACAGTATGTTTTTCTGAAAGTGTATGGAAAGACCTACCAAATCCCAGTGTCTACCATCTGGATGTTGGCGCTTTACTCCGTTACCGCCATTTTGGGGCGTTACCATAATTGAAATTTTAAAGTTAACACAATACCGCAAAGAGATCAAAATAATTTGTGTTAAAGGCTTTGTAATTATGATTATAAGCACAGAGAATGTAAACAAGAGTGTAGAAATGTTAAACTCATCATCAAATGTGGTATTATTTACGTTACCAATATTATATCACTGAAATAAGGTCACATATACTCTAAAATATTCGATTATCATCATATACTTACTGTTTCTGGATCAAGCAGAACACTATCTAATAAGTAAATGGTACTCAATTGTATTATATGTTGACAATGTGAAAAAAAGGTCACAATAATGCAGAAAATATGTGTATATTATTAACCGCATGCGTTACCAAAATATAACTATGAACATAAGTGCATGTATAACTAAACCTTGACATTTTTTGCATCAGACATTATAAAATCTAAAGTGGCATTTAGGCTTAAATTAAAAAAACAACATATCATTGTAAAATTTTCATATCAATCAATAAAATCAAAGCAATCAATTGTCAATAAATAAATAATTTCATTAATCAAATAAATATTTAATTTAGTCTATCAATTTCATACTAATTTATAGATATGTTTATGTTTTCAATGATTATGCAATTGTAACCTGTGACCTAGCAGTGGCCATGAAATCGTACTCATTGGTTTGGCAGTTTCCGGAACAAATTCACTAATGTCATAGTGAGAACGGGTGTATTTCACACATGTATGCTCCATCTTCGATACATCTAGGTAAAGTAATGAACGACAGTGGGCTCGCGGAACTTATGATAAATTCCGGAATTGTGCCAGTGGTTCTCTTGACAAAGTGACGTCTGGGAAACACTAAAACCATGCTCTATGGGAGCACAAGCCCTTATCGAAGATTTGAAGAAACACAACCTTTCACACAGAGTATTTCAGCATAATATAATAACTCAGATACGAGCAGAACGTAACACATTTGGCCTGCTTATATCCTGTCAGTTCAACATGACATAGACCTGAAGCTTACCTAGTCATTTCTTCTAGGTCGAGTGCCTTATTTTGAATCACCAACATAACCAACAACTAGCCATTCTACAGAAGGCGCATCATATGTTGTTAATGGTGACGCCTAATTGGGTAACTGCAGAGTCTTATAGCAGTTCCGGACACATTCGAGCAAGTAGCTGAGGCGATTTCATATCAGTTGCCTAAAACGTCTCGTGTAGACTTTATATCAGACATTTACAACAAACAGTATATTAAATCAGATGAGTGCCGATGACATTTGGCAGCTCCAACGTTCTTGCTCTCAGGTAAAAAAAAGCAATAACTCCATGAAATCGGATGGGCTTCATATCTAATGACGACAATAAGACACAGTCAATAAAGCTAATATTTGAGCAGTCTTATAGAGAGATGGCGTCACAGTCACACTAACTGAGATTCAAAGCACTGAGATTACAGTCTGGAGCAAAGTTTAAATATGTTAGACAAAACCATCGTTAAACCATTAAAAGGCCTGTGTTATCATCATTTTCAATTAAAATTTGAATGTCAAGTATGTATAGTCTGTACAGATGTACATCATTTGACCAATTAACCACAATTACCAAGGAAAAGCTATCATGTGTCAATACGCGATCTCACTAATCTCAGAGACAATATAGTGTTCCAGCGCTACTTTACTGAATGAAACTAGTTTCAATATGTAGTAAATTTCGTTACCTCAACAGTTAATGATGAAACGGAGGAAAAAAACAAAATCCTGCATATACCTCCAACTTTTATCAAAACTGCAAAGTCTGCAATGTATACTTATACTATTTTTTCAAAGCGGATGTATATGTGTCACGTAATTGTAATTAGAAAAAGTAATGTATAGCTATAGGAGCTTTGCTCCTATAAATGAAGATTACATGACAATATTAGCCAATTTACAACGCATGTTTGTTCGGATGAACTTTACAGTGCCATTGAGACATTTGTATGTGTGTTGTTTGGTCATTAAAAATACGACATCAATAAACTGAGATATAACAAGTATCAAAGCCATGGTTGTGTTCTGAACGCTTTAAGTATGGACATGAGCTTACTCACTCCCTGCAGATCCCGTCTCGTATGTTCAATGTGTTACGGATGGTTATAAGGTGTATATTTTGACCCATGCAAAGAGGGCAATCTTGATCTTCTAAAAGTGGATGGAAGTGGTTGGAAATTCGGTCCTGACAACATGCTGGAATACAACTGTTACGAGGATAATATTGTGCCAAATGCTAGCGACGCAGAAGACACTAATGATAAAAACGACATTGAGCTCATTAGTATGGTCGATGCTGTCTATGAAACAGAAAAGTGATGAGGATTTGTGAAATTCGTGAACGTTTGCCACCAGAACAACAAAAATACCTTGATGACAATATGTACAGCTAATGAAATCTGACATAACATACAATATTGCACTTAAGTATATATATAAAAATAATCATGTAACAAATGGTAACGTAAATGACACACACATGTTTATGTGTGTCAATGGCACAATGTTTATTGCACTGTCGCTGTTATTGTAAATTTGATTGTTTCATAGATAAATATTCTTAGAATACAATCGATGATGATTTTATAACAGTTTCATAGAAATGTTGTTACTCGTTTATGAATAATTTCAAACGTAACACGAATAAAACCATGTAACGTAAAACACAATCAGTGATGAATTAAAAAAGTTGGAATGTTAATTGACATGTACGTATTGCTAGTAATCAAGTATAAACATTTTGTATATCAAATCAATGTTTTATGCATTGTAAAGCATGTTAAGCACTTATCGTGATAAAGGTAACATTGTGTAACGTAAACTACTATTATCCCAGTCAAACTTTACAAATTTTGTAACTAGAAATGTTTCCAGTTATGGGTATTAATGAATGCACCATGATTACCTATCACTGTATACCTATTTGATCATAGCATGTGATCACAGTAATATAAATGATTTCCATGTAACACGTATACTTTTATATGTAACGTATTTTACGTAAAATGAAGACATAAACGAGCATTCAATGAAAGAAAAATATGAACATGTGGTAGTATTTGCCTAATATGAATAAAAACATTGTTTACGACTGCTTTTGTGTTAATCTAACATATACAACTGTCATTTCCTTGTCATTTTGGGGTAACGCAAGGTAACGTAAATTACAGAGCATATATAATGCAATGAAGTGAAAAACATGCATTTGATCGATAAGTAAAGCCCCTGCTAACTTATTATGGTCAAAGGAATTGTTCAAATTGATGAATTATTGAAAATATCTAGAATAAGACTTCTAACAAAATAAAATTATTGTCAAACGTATTTTTCTGTAACGGTAATTAGCATGCTGAAGTTCACAAACGCCCCAACGCCCAGATTGTAGACACTGGAAAAATGATCAGCAGGCATTGAGCTTTCGAAAAAATGGTGTCTACAAAAATGCCTCCGGGGGGGGGAGGGTTTCGCCCAGTAGCCCATACTGAGCAGTTGCTTAGCACACATTCCACAGGAACAAAAAACATCACATATCCCACAAGGAAAGAGAACTGTCCAGAAACGCGAATATTTGTGCAATCTGTTGCAATTAGAGAAAGAGACAAACTGCGGAAACAGCAGAAAGGAATGAATGCTGATGAGAAATAGGACTGCAACGATTCACCGAAGTTCGAATATATCCGAATGCATGGCATCGGATCGATTATCCGATTTGGAATCCGTATTTTCGGTTCGGTACGGTTTGGCACTGTCATTTAGCGTACGCCGGCAATAATATTATCCAGTCAGCGTGCGTCATTTCATTTACTGCGTTGCATGTAAACAAAAACAAGTATGGCCCACGAAAAACTGCTTGTTGATCAACCGGCGTCACTAAAATCGAATGTGTGGCGAGAGTTTGCGTTTGAGAAAAGATCTTCTTGGTTTGAAGACTAGTCGTATGTTATAAACTGATAAATGCACTTCGAAAAAGTGCATACAAATATTTTTTGAAACAGTAGAATGACTTGTACGTATATTTTGGCATATTAAAATTCAAGTCTGCCCACAATAGAATAGAAAATCAAGAATGAAGGGTGTTTTTTTACCTGGCAATCTTAAGTCTTCGACCAAAAAGTACTCTATTGGTAAATTGTTTCAATTGTGGGAAACTGTTGTTAGATCAACGTTGTAACTTATTCTAAATTGCATACAACAGAACAATAGAAATTCATGTATGATTAATGAATAAGTTGAGTAAAAAGAGTTTGAGAAAAAACTTATTTTTTTATGAAACATATGGGGTCAGGTTAAAAATCCTACGTTAATTTAGGTAGTCTATATTGATGTAGATATCCGAATCGAATATTCGATAACCGAGAAGGTTATATCCGAACTCGAACCGAACCGTAGGGTACCCGACAGATACAGTTGCCAAAGAGAATGACCGTAAAAGGAACCAGGAACTCATGATGAAAACAAGAGAAGACGCGATTTTAAAAGAAAAGTATAGGAAAATTTCTTGGGAGTGCGTCAGCAAAGCCCGACAAGAACCGGACATGAAGGAAAAGCACAGAAAAACGTCACGCGAGTGCATGACCAAAGCCAGACAAGAACCAGAAATGAAGGGAAAGCTTAGAAAAACGTCACGTGAGTGCATGACCAAACCCAGACAAGAACTAGAAACGAAAGAAAAGCTCAGAAAAACGTCACGTGAGTGCATGACCAAAGCCAGACAAGAACCAGAAACGAAAGAAAAGCCCAGAAAAACAACATGCGAGTACATGAGCAAAGCCAGTAATGAAGGAAAAAGATCAGGAAAGAACAAGGTTGAATATAAGGAAAAGAAGATCCAATTTATTTGTTCGGGAAGCAGAAAGACAAACAATGAGAATCTACAGAAGGGAAAAGAGACTAGATCCAATGGTAAGGCATAAAGGATAGAAAACATAACAAATACACACCAAGGTGTAACAAAATTAAAAGAGACCTGCGAACTGGTAGAAAGTCTGTTCTAAAAAGACAACATGAAAACAAGTTGAAAAGGGAAAGAAGAAAAAAAAGACTGGAACAAGACACTCATACAACCAAAGCTGCTGCATCTATGTTTAGAAATGCCATTTCAAAAGGATGTAAGTTTGTGTGTACCTGCTGCCATCAGGTGTGGTTTGAAACTTCAGTTATACTAGCAAAATCAGTGACATGTGATGATGTACAATTGAGAAATGACTGTTTAACTGGGGAAAAAAGCTTCGATGGTAAAGAGTGGATGTGTGTGACATGTGCTGCTTCGATCAGAAAAAAATACCTGTTTTAGCCTTTAAAAATGGCATGCATTTTCCAAATAAACCATGTGTATTAGAATTGAACTCCTTGGAAGAAATACTTGCTGCTCCAGTTAACCCTTTCATGCAGCTACGTGAACTTCCAAGTGGTGGACAAGTAAGCATCAAGGGAAATGTAGTAAATGTTCCCTTAGACATTGTTCAGACTGTAACCACTCTTCCAAGACGTCTTGATCAGAGTGGGACTATACCAGTTAAACTCAAGAGAAGGTTACGCTACAAATCACATTATATGTACGAAAATATTCGTCCTGGGGTGGTATTCACGAAGAATCTTAAGTATTACCTTAAGAAATTCCTTATCCTTTACATATTTACCTTAACCGAGGATAAGGAATTTCTTATCCTTAAAAATTTCCTCAGCATAAGTTAAGGATTTTCTTATCTAAGGATATCTTTAACCTTAAGGAAATCTAAAAATAGACCGGAAATCGAAATACGTTCGTTTTCGTAAACAACTCGTTGTAAATATGATCTAGGCAAAGAAGAGAATCCCTCTTTTTTAATCAATGACTCATTGCTTCTCGTGAAAGTCATGAATAGACAATATATAAATTCACAAACATTGATAATTTTACCATAGTAACAGGAGCGGAGCTTGGCAGTTTAAAATAATGCGTAGGCCGAAATCTAGGGGATCTTGGTATAACATGCCCCACTGAAATGTTTTTCCATGTACTTTTCACTGTCCTGTAAATATAGTGTGTAGGCCGCGGCCTACTCACCTAAGTAAGCTACGTCCCTAATTAAGCTGTAACCACTAGAAACGAGCCTCAATCAATATGACAATAAAATAAGCGCTTATGTTATTGAATTTAAAATGTTGTATTTGAGTTTCAATAAAACAAAGTGCAAGTACTATATTTAAGTCAAACAAAATACTTTACAATGCATACATGCATAGGAAAAATATCGGCGCATTTCTAGCGATAGTATCATTGATATTGGACTGTGTTTATTTGTACGTTTAAAATACACCTTTAACAAAAATGTCTAAGTTTCTACTTCTGGATGAGATTCATGGCGGAAAACAAACATTTTATCTAATATACATACAAGCGATGATTTTATTAAATATCAACGTATATTACATGCATACGCTCTTCCGTAAAGATAAGTAATACAATAGAAAAAAATTGCATTGTACTTAGTAGAAGGTAACTACATGTAATTAGCAATTTTGTTAAGTATATATGAAGATGAAATAAACTTATCAAGTGTACTTCCACGTGAGATATCTTTTAAATGTTAAACTGGTGACTCTTGGTTGAGGGAAACAGTGTGGTGGTTTTCCTCTTTTCATAATAGCAATTATTTCATTGATAAATATTATTTTAATTTTCTAACCTAATCTTGATATTTTTATCAGTATTTAAGTAGTTTTCTTCTTGAAATTAAATAAACATTGAATGTTCTATTTCTAAGGCTTTACAACTTTCTTTTTTTCAACTTTACTTTATTTTGACCATAGTCATATAAATGATACAATGGTATACATATAAACAGCATACAAACAATGTACATGACAGTGAGAAAAAGTGAGAAAAATAGTGTCACTAGGTTATAAAGGTAAGGTTTGGGGAAGTATATCAGTCGTTAGTAGTACAAAAAAAGAAACTTATTACCTGAAGAATTTCCAGTATAGAATTTGAATTATACCTATGTAATATACAGTTATTGAGCACTAATAACCTGGAATTAAAAGAAAGAAAAAGGACAAGAAGGAAATTATTATATTAGAAATATATTAGAGTATTAAGTTAAAACTCCATATTTTAAAAAATCAATTACAATCAATGACATATGAATTGTTTTATAGACATATATATTCAAAGTACGAAGAAACCAAATACATACCGCCCTGAATTTGACGTTCTATGCGATTTCTAAACACACTTATGAAATTTTGGATACTTAAGGATGTCCTTAACAGATTTAAGGAAGCCACAACCTTCCTTAAAATTTAAGGAAAAATTCGCGAGTTTTAAGGAAAATCTTAAGTTAAAATGTTTTGTGAATACCGCTTAAGATTTATTTTAGATTTAAGGAAAATCTCTTCAAACTGAAGGAAAAACTTCAACCTTAAGGAAAATTTTATCCTTAAGATATTTTGTGAATACCACCCCTGAAAGGTGTTTAGAAGCTGTCAAATATCTCCTGCAAAAACCGCCTTTTCAAGAATATGTTGTACTTGGGATAGATCCCCACTGGTTGTCATCTTGTACTGACAAAGAAGATGGTGGTGATATGAGAGAGTTCTTAAACAAGCTTTCATCTGTCATAGATGAACAAGTCCAGGACGAACAGGTCATAGATCTTTTGTCAGGTTCTCAGGATGAACAAGTCCTACATAATATGCCATATTCTCACAATGAATTGGTCAATGAGTATCTGCTAGATCCCCAGAATGAACAAGTCAAAGATGATGAGCCAGATTCAGACAATAAACAAGTTGATGATAATCTGCTAAATTCTCAGGAAGATGATTCTGATGCCTGGAGTGAAGATGATGAAATTAAGACTGGTCCAGCAGGAGCAATGGACACACTCATGTTTGACGAAATAATAGATTCAGATATAAGTAAATGTATCTCTGTAGCTCCAAATGAAGGTAATCAGCCTATGTCTGGAATAAATCCTGATATAGAGGAACTAGCATTCCCAACAATATATTGTGGTGAGAAAAGACCAAATAATAGTCAAAGAAAAAAACAGTCAAATACAGTGAAATATGTAAATCAGAACTGCGTAGAGAAGATCGTAGAGCTGCTATGTCAACTGCTAATATCTTCTTTAAAACAAAGAAACTCCAGTATAAATTAATTATGGCTGTCCATGAAAAGACTTCAGTCAAAAGGAAAAGAATTAACTGCTGGTGACCTAAAAAATAGTGATACCATACAGCAGCTTGTGCGCCTTGATGAAGGCTATAGAATATTCCGCACATTAAGAGGATCTCCACCATATTAGGAAGCTGCAAAGAAAGACATTTTTGCCATGCTTCGACAACTTGGAAAGCCAACATGGTTTTTCACTCTATCAGCAGCCGAAACAATGTGGGGTGATTTGCTTGCAAATTTGTCTCTTCTAGTTGACAATAAAATTATTGACGAGGATGAAATTCAGAACATGTCATACAATACAAAATCCCGACTGATTAGATCTGACCCTGTTACAACTGCACGCTACTTCCACCACAGAGTGCAAGCATTCTTTACACATTTTCTACTAAGTGCTGCCAAGCCCCTTGGTCATGTCACTGACTATTTCATTCGGGTCGAATTCCAGCATAGGGGCTCTCCACATGTTCATTGTCTTCTCTGGATTAAAAAAAATGCACCAGTACATGGAACTCATGAACCACAAATGGTACATTCCGTTATAGACAAATACATTTCAAGATCTAACTCTGAAGAAATCCCTCAACTGATTCATCGACAATCACACCGACATAGTCATACCTGTAAGAAAAAGGGAAATACTTGTAGATTTGGAATTCCTCTCCCCCCAATGCAGTCTACACAGATACTGTCTCCCCTGACTAACTTTGATGTTCTACCCCACGAAATGCTGCAGCACAAGAAGAACTGGTTAAATGCTGCTGCAGCTATTAGTCAGCTGAAACCAGAGTCTGAATTGACATTTGAAGAATTTCTTCTTTCAGTTGGACTGACTGATGAACAATATGTAAAGGCTCTTAGAACTACACTCAAAGATGATCGTGTATTATTACAGCGACTCCCTAATTCTACCAGAATAAATGCCTACAACCTGGATATTCTGAAAACATGGGAAGCAAACATGGACCTGCAATATATAACTGATGCATATGCCTGCGCCATGTACATCATCAGTTATATGAGTAAAGGACAGCGGGGAATGAGTGACCTCCTGAAAAGGGCATGTTCTGATGCAAGGAAAGCCTCGTCGGATATTAGACAACAAGTGCGTAGTTTTTGAGACACGTTGAAATTAGTGCACAAGAGGCGGTCTATCTTACTTTACATGAATATGAAGATAAAATTAAACTGACAAGTGGAACTGTAATGAAGAAAAGAAAACAAGGAAAATTATAAGGTATGTCAGATACTGCAAGAAAAAAGATCCAGAAAACTTCTACAGAGAGTCACTTATGTTATTTTACCCATGGAGATTAGAAATTGGCATCATTGCAGACAGTGAATCTTATGAACAAAGGTACTTTAAAGTAAAAGAAGATATTGAGCAGAACAGAGCCTCATACGAAATCAAAGCAGATGAAATAGACCAAGCAGAGGAGCGGCTTCAACATGAGCAACAAGAAGATGTATGGAATACAGTAGCTCCTGTTTCAGAACTCCAGAACTTGAGAGACAGACAAGCTGATCGAAATGTTGATGCAGAGAATGAAAATCTATTTACTCACTATGATATTGGTGCTGAAATGGGATTGCCAGGTACAGACGTGCAGGAAGAAACTATCAGAAACAGAATGTCAGATGATGAATTCAGGGAAATGGTACAGAAGCTGAATGTTAAACAAAGAGTGATATTTTATTATATTTTGAAAGCTGCTAAAATTAATAAGTCACAACAGTTCATATTTATCAGTGGAGGAGCTGGAGTTGGAAAAACAATGGTGGTTACTACAGTTATGCAAGCACTGATACGACAGTTGAATACTACAGCTGGTGACAATCCAGAAAGTACAACAGTTCTTCTTGTTGCTCCTACAGGTAGAGCAGCATACCTAATCAAGGGTCAGACCATTCATTCAGCTTTCCACATTACAGCAAACCAAGGACTTACTTACAAGAGATTAACACATGAAGTGTGTAATACATTACGCGTGAAATACAACAAACTCAAGTTTCTTATAATTGATGAAATATCTATGGTTGGATCAGCAATGTTCAAATACATGAACCTTCGACTTCAGGAATTATTTCAAAATACTGCTCCTTTTGGAGGTGTCACTGTAATTGCAGTGGGAAATCTCTTCCAATTGCGACCAGTACATGACAACTGGATATTCAAAATGTCACATACTGATTTCTCTTCCCTTGCACCAAATATATGGATAGATCATTTCAGACTCTACGAATTAACAGAAATAATGCGGCAAAGAGGTGATAAACAGTTTGCTGAAACATTAAACAGAGTGAGAGAAGGTTTCCAAAATAAGGATGATATTGATCTCTTGAAGACTAGAATAACCAGTGAAACCAATCAAAATTATCCAATAAATGCTGTGCATATAATGTACTACAACAAATCTGTTCAAGAACATAACAGCCATATTTATGATATTACTGACACAGAAAAAGTTTTGGTTGAAGCTGATGACACAGTAATTGGAGATATTCCACCTGATGTGAAACAAACAGTTTTGGAAAAAGCTCCAATCCAAGCTAAAGATGCTATGGGGCTCGCAAAATCTGTTCAAACTGCACTAGAGTTGAGAAATGAACTTACTGTGAACATTGACACACAAGATGGTATGGTAAATGGAGCCAGCTGTGTTACAAAAGCATTTACTAGAGGAAGACTAAACCAAAAACCTATTATCATTTGGGTACTATTTGACCTACTGGATGTTGGCCAGAATCTCAGACAAAACAGCCAACACTTATATCATCCTGGTATTGACAAACATTGGACCCCTCTGAAAACCATTTCTGGAGAATTCCCAGTTGGTCGGTATAAAAATGCGAAGATTCTGAGAAGACAATTTCCTATACAGCTAGCGTGTGCTAAGACTGTTCATCGTTCTCAGGGAGACAGTTTTCCAGAGTCAGTGCTAGTATTACCTACACAAAAACGAGCACATTAACACTACATATTAGGGGATTTCTACATATTAGGGGATTTCTTGCAAGAGAAAATCACTGTATCTACTGAGGTAAAAGATGAAATGGCCCGTCTCAGAAGCGACTGTCAGCTTGAGATAGAACAGCAACTGTATAAGTTCCATCAACAGCATTTACAGTTGTATTTCAGAACTGTCAAAGTTTGAAACGACATATTAATGACCTCAGAGCTAATCCAAATCTGTTGCAGTCAAACATTGCCATGTTTGTAGAAACAAAATTGTGCAGGACGGATAAAAATTATGATATTGAGCTGCCAAATTTCCATGTGTTTCGTAATGATTTTAAGACTGAGAGAACACCATATGGAAGTGCAGTATACTACAGAAGTAGCTGTGTGTGTGTGAATGTGAAGTGCTGAATTCAGGGAGCATAGAAACCACCAAGTTGACAGTTTATCACCCTGTCAAGCTGACCATTTTCTGTGTGTACTGCAGACCACGAGAAACTCTCTCGACTGTCATCAGACACATCAATAGTATGGAACATGCTCTAGATCACCAACAGTGCAACATCATCATGGGAGATTTCAACATTGTCGCACAACATGACAATACACTCCAGAGAGCAATGATTAATATGGGCCTAAGGCAACTTATCACTCAACCAACAACAAGTGGCAACACTATTATTGACCATATCTACACCGATCTTGACAATGGAAGAATCCAGTCTGGAGTACTAGTGACATACTTCTCCTACCACAAACCAATATGGCTGTCCATTTTATCATGAACAGATAAAACAACACAGTATTAAGGTAATTTTTTTTCTTGTCCCTAATGGCACTTTAAGGCCCATTAGCTTTTTAAATTTGGTAATACAGAACAATATATAAAATGATAGTAAGTACAAGAAATATTTACATAATGCCTTTCTTTAGTCAAAACCTGTAAAAATTTCATCAGATATTTTTTCTTATTTTTTGCAATATTATTGAAAAAATACTGTGCTACATTTCTATATGTACAATGTACTATGTGATTAAAAGAAAACAGTTTGTGGTCATCTCGCCTTTGTTGTTAGTTAGTTGATTAGTTATCTGGTAGTTAGTTAGTTAGAAAGCTTTTTAAATTAACAGGTGAGATGATGTGTCCTGGGAAACACCCAGGTCCATAGATCAAAGGTCAAGATCATACTTTTGGGTTGAATATATTTTCCTTGTCTGTGCGATACCTTGCATTCAAATACTTTGAAATAATTTGGTACAAAACTTTACTTCAATGAAATCATGTGTCATGAACATCACCCATACTCACACTTAAAAGGTCAAGGTCACAGTGTTTCTTAACTTCTTACCATCGGGCTCGACATGTTGCCATTGGGCATCTAGTTTTTCTAGTTTTTATTAAACTTCTTTTTTCTAGTAAACGATTATAGGGCCATATCTTGGCCCTCTTGTTTATTGTTATCTTTATTGATCCTTGATATATAATATTGAATAATAAATACTATAAACGGAACTTGAATTTGTGATTATTGTAACTGACATGTATTTTGATCAATTACAGAACTGGTTCAATAATCTTAAAATGAAAATTGTCAGAAAATATGATACACTTTAAATGATAAGGGGAAATTGTAACAATTGACTATTTTGTTCCATGGCACTTTTGACCACCGTACCTTTTAATTTGTACTACTTTATGAGCTAAACAGATCGTGTTTTTACCTGGTAGTGTGTGTAATAAAATGAAGTTAGCAGCGTTAATTCTCATTATTTCAAATAAATTTCACTCGTACAACATTGATAAATGTTTTAACATTGTGTTGTGCATATTACTTTTTTGAAATATGAATTTATGTTTGTGTTTGAATGTACGCGAAAATTTGTTCCTATATCCACAATAGCTTTGACATTTTATCTCATTTTTCTCCATTCTTGTCAACATTCCTTTCAGTGTCATGTGATTTGAAATTACATTCATTTCTTTTACTGAAATGTAGGCCTATTCTTACTTTTTAATTCTTACCATACCCCACACGCTTTGGATAATTTTCAAAGATTGTGTCCCCTTAAGATAAATATTTTTGTTATGTAATTCGAAGAGTGCCCGTTGATTATACAATGGTCATCTCTTTAATTGATTCTGTAACGAATATTCACCGAGTAACATTTTTATTTTAAATCAAGGGTATCCATGAGGTACTCAGACATTAGTAACATCTCCGCGTACATTTATCAGATGTACGGAAATCGATTTTTCTCGATGAACGGCAACCAATCAAATAACTAAAACGGATTGACCAATCAGAGCGCCGTATATTTTAGACCGTATCTGTTCCTTTGGTGCACTGCAACATGGAACGGGAACCAGTGAAAATAAAACAGGAGACATTACCTCCCCTTGGCGCAAACCAACAGCATACTAAAACAATCTGTTTAGCCATTACATGTTTTTATGCATGATTTAACTTTGTTACATATATTTAACAATGCGTAACATTTTACCTCTAATCCCATATTTGAATAACTTGGACCAAAGAGCATTTCTATAAACGAATGCCTTTCTAAAGTCTACAAAGACACAATATAAACGTTTATTATCATTGATATACTTTTGTATTAAAGGCATTAAAACAAACGGCATAGCATGGTTGAATGGCCCTGTCTAAATCAAATTGGACGTCCGATAAGAGTGTGGTTTCTTCACAATATATTTGACAATACAATTAATACCTGGAGATTTACATCTTTTAAGTTTCCACCGCTTCCATAATTTTCGTGACTTTAATTGGTTTGTCTAAAAATTCATCAAATTGCTAAAATCATGACTTTTTGAAAATTCCTCCGATTCTTCATTGTTAACTTGTCATTACTTAATTCCGGGAAATATTTAAAGAAATCGTCCACAGATATGTTATATTGTTATATGTTATTAGTCGTAACTGTGCATTCGTTGTCAAACCAGTCCTTATCTTGGATGTGGCATTTATCAATTAAAGTTGACTGATTACTAAAGCAAGTGTGTTTACTAAACAGTAGATTAACAAGGTCTTGAATCACATTGGTAAATTTCGACAGCATAGAGTCAATCGAGGAACGATCAGTTACAACAACATCATGTGTGATAGCATTCATATCAGGCAATTAAGCAATAAGTTGTGATCTAAAAATATTCGTCAAAATTGATGACCACTTGCATGATACATAGTTCATATTTTCATGATTACATGGATTAATAAAATCACCATTACACAGTAATGAGAATGAAACAGGACAGTGGTCACTCCATTCAGTTAAATCATGAACCGTGAAATTGTTGATATGAGAAAAATAACAATTTTTCGTCAATACATAATCAATGACAGAGGACCCATGCCTAGTAATATATGTGTAACTACCATTTACATAGTTAATTCTACCATTCAGAACGTGTATGCCAGTTGATCTACATAAATCTATCAACCTATGACCGAATGTGCTACACGTTGTATCTGTTGAGGCCCGTAACAATGGCTCATGGGGAAAATGTTCATCTGCATCATAACTAATGTTCACACTCTCCTGAATGATATAATCTTTTCTTGACCCTATCCTGGAATTCCAGTCACCAGTAAAATACACAGCACCCCTGCTTTCGAACTCATAGATATCAGCTTCTATTAAATCAAATAAAATTTGAAAACATTGAAAACATCATATGATGGCGATCCTTCACACCATAGATAAACACCACAGATATAAACGTCCTCCCGTAACTTGAAAAAGTATTTATCGAATTTTAGCCATATGATTATGTCAAAATGATTGCGAATATCTTCAATACCGCCCGGTAACCCTTCTCTGTAATACACAGCAACTCCACCACTGCATCTTTTGGCTCTTCTGTGCTGGAACGTTCTGTATAAATTGTGTGACACATAACCGGAAATATCAAGATTGCTTTTCTTACTTTCTCGCTTAGAATTTTTTTGTTGCTTGCTTGGTATTAAACATGTACGTATACACGTTCATGGTATTAAAGTAAAATGATATTTAATCTTTGTAAATAACTTCAAATATTATTTTACGTTTTTAGCGATTTTAGCCAGTCCCGTTACGCCAAATTACATATGTATTTCTTTCTATTAAAGGTCGTATACCTCAATGAAAATATTACTTTTTGTCGTTTTAAGACTGTTAGGCAATAAGAGTTGATAAACAAAGCATATTTAACATTTTATTATTTCATTTATTGCTAAATACAATGATGGATGGAATTTAAATGGCGTGCACGAATGATCAAGTTGAATTTTAACGGTACGGTATGACAGTTGTTTACAATTTCTCCTCAATTTCCCTACTTCATCCTTGGTTGCCTAGTTTGAACACCCAGGTTTTCGAAACATGAAAATCTACACCAGACTCGTTTTAAGACAATTCATGTAACATAACAGAAGTGGTGATGGAAAAACAACGTAACGTGTTTTCTGTAGGTTTTACGCTGAACTTATATACCATTTAGAAATGTTAAGAAGCGAACAAGAATTTCTCTGAGGACATAATTTCTTATTAAGATGGAATCTTCAAAACTAGAACAGAAATCAACGTAAACAAGTGTTCAAATTATTGGTCCTGAACGCTGGTGATAACAGGTATTTCAGTGGACCCTTTAAGGTATTAGGATCCTAACTCCCAAAATTATTATCTCAAAATAGGGCGGGCAGATTTTGTGAAATTAATGTTTATAATTTGTATAGATTTCCATGATAGAACATGATTTACCATGAGATTTTTAAAAAACAATGACATTCCTTTGGAAGTAATTTTAACCCATTTCTCAAGATTAAAAAAAAGAAAACTCATGGTAAAAAGATGCAATTACACAACGTCAATATAAGTTGATAAAGAAAATTATAGGTCACAATGCAATATCTTAAGAAATTTATCTTTTTGCTATTTTCAACAAGGGCAACAACTCATACACTGTTTAAAAAAAGTAAAATAAATTATAGTATCCGAGGTACCTATGAAAGGAATAATGACAATCGGGCAATTGTAGCATTGAGCAAATACATCAGGAAAATTGGGAAATAGGGACCCATTACCTTAAGCCCCGATTTCAATGTCAAATAGTTTTTAAATGATATGTGAACAGAGGAAGCCGAGTATAAATTTCACTACCGTGTGTATAATAATGGTCGCGAAAACACGAAAAACGTGCCTATTTATGTCCGATATTTGGTCTCTAGCCAGTAATAATTAGGTCTACATAAAATAACAATCACAAGTGCACGTGTTCACGCGTGCACCAACAAATACGCACACATATCCACACACCCAGTTCCGTCCCCCCACACACGCATGCATACACACATGGCCGTAACCGATTTCCGTTTAGCGTAGTTTTTACCACAACTCTTTACGAAACATTGACCGAAATTACATTTTGCCTCGTTATCTCTTAGAATGTCAGACATCGTTGAAAGTCTGCTGGAAATAGTTCGAGGTCTATGTTTACTGTTGTTATTATAATGACGAGGTCTATATTTTACTGTTGTTATTATAATGACGAGGTCTATGTTTACTGTTGTTATTATAATGACGAGGTCTATATTTTACTGTTGTTATTATAATGACGAGGTCTATGTTTACTGTTGTTATTATAATGACGAGGTCTATATTTTACTGTTGTTATTATAATGACGAGGTCTATGTTTACTGTTGTTATTATAATGACGAGGTCTATGTTTACTGTTGTTATTATTATGACGAGGTCTATGTTTACTGCTGTTATTATAATGACGAGGTCTATGTTTACTGTTGTTATTATAATGACGAGGTCTATGTTTACTGTTGTTATTATAATGACGAGGTCTATGTTTACTGTTGTTATTATAATGATGAGGTCTATGTTTACTGTTGTTATTATAACGATGAGGTCTATGTTTACTGTTGTTATTATAATGATGAGGTCTATGTTTACTGTTGTTATTATAACGATGAGGTCTATGTTTACTGTTGTTATTAAAATGATGAGGTCTATGTTTACTGTTGTTATTATAATGATGAGGTCTATATTTACTGTTGTTATTATAACGATGAGGTCTATGTTTTACTGTTGTTATTAAAATGATGAGGTCTATGTTTACTGTTGTTATTATAATGATGAGGTCTATGTTTACTGTTGTTATTATAACGATGAGGTCTATGTTTTACTGTTGTTATTAAAATGATGAGGTCTATGTTTACTGTTGTTATTATAATGATGAGGTCTATGTTTACTGTTGTTATTATAACGATGAGGTCTATGTTTTACTGTTGTTATTAAAATGATGAGGTCTAAGTTTACTGTTGTTATTAAAATGATGAGGTCTATGTTTACTGTTGTTATTAAAATGATGAGGTCTATGTTTACTGTTGTTATTAAAATGATGAGGTCTATGTTTACTGTTGTTATTATAATGATGAGGTCTATATTTTACTGTTGTTGTTATTATAATGATGAGGTCTATGTTTACTGTTGTTATTATAATGACGAGGTCTATGTTTACTGTTGTTATTATAACGATGAGGTCTATGTTTTACTGTTGTTATTATAATGACGAGGTCTATATTTTACTGTTGTTATTAAAATGATGAGGTCTATGTTTTACTGTTGTTATTATAATGACGAGGTCTATGTTTACTGTTGTTATTATAATGACGAGGTCTATATTTTACTGTTGTTGTTATTATAATGACGAGGTCTATGTTTACTGTGTTATTATAATGACGAGGTCTATGTTTACTGTTGTTATTATAATGACGAGGTCTGTGTTTTACTGTTATTATTATAATGAGTTCTACATTTCATTGCACTTAATATCATGATAGTGTCTACATTTGTATCTTTATTTGCACTTAGTATCATAATAATGTCTAATATCACTTTGCATAATTTATAATATGACAAGGTATATATTTCGCTGAACGTATTGTGTATCTTCAGCGTTTCAAATCTGACGTATGCGTTTCGATCTAAAGTATTTGTGACATTATAATAATTACAAAATGTTAAATTTGATTCTAAGCTGACGTCAATAAATCCGTAAGTTTAGCAATCAATAAAAAATTGAAAACAGAAACACGGTAAGATATTATTAAATAAGGCATTTGTGTTTATAAATATAAATCAAAGTACTGTCGGAACTTGATTTTATCCATATGAGACAAGTCACTGGTGTTGCTCGCAACACAATGACCGTTTGGAGAAATCCTAAATAAGGAACTGAACAGTCGATAGATATTCATGCTTACGGGTATTAACATACACTATCTCTATATTGCCATCTATTTATGTACATATTCTGATATTCCAGGATTTTCCAGGCAAAGTGCCGCAACACGATTTATTACATTTTGTAACGAAAATACATAACACAAAAATACCCTTCACACTCTGAACCGACATACTAATTGCGATCAATTTCACAGTAACTGTTATCGATAGCTTATTTCTTCGCAAATTCATGTATGTGTACCGCCATTCTGTTCTCTGCACTTCGACGGGAAAACCCCACTTTCTGTTTTTAGAATTTACGACGGATTTAGTTTAGTATGAGCGTGTTCGATTAAAAAACTAAACCCCATTTTTATTTGAATACACTGTATTTCTTTAAGGTATCTGGCTTGGATGTCAGGTCAAATCAAGTTTCACCAATTTATAGATTTAAAAACTAAACCATAATTATATACTAAAATAAACCCACTGTATAAAGTGCATTGCAAGTAATTTGAATTAAAAATTACGTTTGATTGGTCTTCTATAAACCAATATCGCACGTAATTTACAAATGTTTGAACAACGATAACTACTCTGTATATAGGAATATATTACAACAAATAGCCTTAAAATCACTATAAATAGGTTTATATAATGTAGGGAACCGTGTCTCAGTTTTTTGATAACGTCCTCGGTTCGTTAGATACTTGACTTTAAAGAAATTCCGAACCCAAAACCCCGCTGTTTATTACGTTATACGCCATAAATAAAAGATGAAAACAAGTATCAAGATTCTGAGGCATTGTTCCCTAGATTAACATTTCCGCTACAAAATATCGAAAACCGCTTTGAAATCCGTCATCAAATAAGACGGCAATGTTAATTCGAAAATGACACCTACTGTGTTTTTTAAGCTGAGCAATAACAATTATAGTGTCGGATCATTATCGTCTCATGAAATCAACGAACTTGACGCACCCCATTCAATTTTGATAGCCAATCAAAATCGCTTATGTTAACGGTTCAATAATTGAAACCACGCCCATGTTTGATGTCTATTAAGAGATTTTATAACAAATTTTTGTCATTAATGAATTTACAGTATCATATCGTACCAATACAATGCACATTATGTTGGAGATGTTTAACGCTGATAAGGAAAAGTCGATAATAGGGTGCAGTCTTTATCGCAACAAAACACCATTTTTGAGCGTTCGGTGAGAATTTTTTGTTGCTTGGTATTAAAGTATGATATTTAATCTTTCTAAATAACGTAAAATATAATTGTTTACGTTATTTTAGCGATTTTAACCAAGCCAGATACGTTAATCAATATAATGATGCTGAATATGTGCAAAAGATCGTTAGATTTAAGGTTATGTAAGCAAGTGTTGACCTACATAATTCAATGTTACCATATGTCTATCATAGTAAAAATTAGTTGTTCATCGAACTCGCTCTTTAGATACTAGTATGTTAGCCGATAGTATCGATACGCGTTATGGATATAAAGCCTTAACATTTACATATAATGTCAAAAAGTCACATATAACACATACATCAATAGTAGACTAATGCAAATGCATGCATACGTCTGTAGAGAAATGACTGTCCTACTGAGCGAAAGCCGAAAGTAGAACTATTTTAAGCAAAACTATTTGGTTTCCGTCCACGATCTTACAGCACACAATGGAGTGAGAGTGGGAACGGGAACCATGACGGTTATGGAGCCCACGACCTTTAAGTAAGTATATGATAGCTAAGGACCAAAAACGGCATTCGAACTAGTCATATTGAATCATATTATTAGGGAAGTTGAAAATTGGAAAACAGGGGCACTTGCTATGATATAACGAAGAACTAACTAGTTTATGCAGTTGAATTTACGAAATTGTAGTAAATTTTTGTATAATGATTTCTTAATTGTTGTAGTTAGACATACTTATTCAACTGTAAGAACAATGTATACATTGAGTGGTTGTCGAAATACAAAGTGCTGGAATGGATATATTTTACAATTGTAACCAAATTGAAATAAATGTTTTTTGTTCGCATATTATACACTGACTCAAAGAGTTATATTTGATATTCTGTAATTCCGACAATTATTAGTTTAACTATAATATAATTCTTAATTCGTTTATGATTGGACTGGAAATTGACGGCGTCACGAATACTCTCCATCTTTATTTAATGAATCATTTCCAGTCGATAAACCAATTACTGGAGCAAGAAAAGCTGTCTCTCAAATGAGTGATGTACGATAAAATTATTGGTTTGTATGAGAGTACATTTTATCAGATGACATTGCCAATATTGCTTGTGAATCTTCATTAATTACATTGATATTCAGTTTATCGTAGCAGACAATTTTGCGTTCATGTTGTGTATTGCCTGGTGCATCGGCGCCAAATATACGATGTTACATATTTTATGTATCATCATAAACATATCTTGAAGCCAATCGATATTCTATTTCTCTTCATAATACTTGTTTTAAGTAATATTAGATTTGACCACTCACCAATGTATGACACCGTCCTAGGATCGTACAATCACGTAAGCTCATTCGGTTGACAGTATACAGTAAGGATTCCGTGTCAATAAGCGATACAAAAGTTTCTCCCAGTCGTTGATATAATCAAAGCACTGAAAGTACTGTCCGAAGCGAAAGTTGAAATGTGCTAGATAATACTTGGTAGATGTGCATTGTTCATCTCACAAACGTGTCAATGCTGGTTTTTAGGTACATGTTCTATTTAAAGAGTCTTTAAGGGCTGAGATAGCAGTTGTATTCCTCTTCGGTTGTTGCAATCGCTCAGATCTCCCTTATGTATAAATTAATGTAATACAATGTATAAAAACAGTACAATAAACTGAATAATATTTTGGAAGATTTTGAATCATGGCAATTCAACATCATTTGAGTCTTCATAATTATTAATGCCAACTTCACAATCGACTAAACGGTCAAAACACTCAAAGTAATTGTTTTACAAACTACATAAGTATACGACTTGCTGTTGAGTTAACTGTGTTCACTGATTATCCACGCTACGTTAGCCACTTGTCCATTTCTCATTAGGGTAATCTTTATAAAACTGAATTTTAACAATATCAAAGAATCAAAGCGCTGAAAGCACTGAGGTATTCGCTGCTGATCGAATGTTTTATGTGCTTTAATCAAACTCTTCATAACTTTAAGAAATTGTGGATAATAAATCAAGTATGGTCAGGTGTTTGAAGTTCTATCAATACTTTACAGATATGACAAATAAACAAGTACATATATTGTGATACCACCTGCTGGTGGCTGGAATATCTAATTTTCATGGAGAAAAGAGCTAAAGGTAGACTTCAATAACAGAACTTTATTAACAAACAATGCTATGAAAACTGTATTGTAAATGCAAATGGTAAAAATGTGCATACAGGAAAGTAAGTTAGTTTTTAAAAACAAGAGGGCCAAGATGGCCCTATATCGCTCACATGACAATCATTGTTTACTCATTAAAACATTGTTTTGAACCTGTGACCTAGTTTTTGACCCAAGATGACCCATGTTAGAACTTGTCCTACATATAAATAAGACAAACATTCCGACAAGGTTTGGTGAAGATCCCATCAAAACCATGACAACAACAGCATATACAAAATTTTCTTAAGATTTGACCTTGTGACCTAGTTTTTAACCCTAGATGACCCATGTCCGAATTTGTCTTACATATCATTAAGACAAACATTCTGACAAGGTTTGGTGAAGATCCAATCAAAATATGACATCTACAAGATTTGACCTTGTGACCTAGTTTTTGACCTTAGGTGACCCATATTTGAACTTATCCTTAATATCATTAAGACGAACAATCTGACAAGGTTTGGCGAATATCCGATTAAAACAGTGACATCTAGAGCTTTAACAACGTTTTTACCTAAGATTTGACCTGGTGACCTAGTTTTTGACTCCAGCTGACCCATGTTCAACCTAGACCCATATTTCATTGAGGCAAACAATCTGACAAGGTTTGGTGAAGATCTAATCAAAATTGTGACATCTAAGTTTTGACCTAGAGACCTAGTTATTGAACCCAGATGACCCATATTTGTACTTGGCCATCATATTATTAAAACAAACAAATTGACAAAGTTTGGTATATATCCAATTATAACTGTGAAATCTAGAGTGTTAACATGGTTTTCATAAGATTTGACCTAGCTTTTGACCCCAGATGACCCATTTTCGAACTCGTCCAAGATATTACAAATGACAAACATTCTAGCAAGGTTTCATGATGATTCAATCAAAACAGTGACTTCTAGAGTGTTCACAAGGTTTTCCAGCAATTTGCCCTAGTGATCTAGTTTTTGTTAACCTCAGATGACCCATTATCAAACCTACATACCATTGAAATAAACATTCTGACAAAGTTTCATGAAGATACAATCAAAACAGTAATTTCTAGAGTGTTTACAAGGTTTTCCCTTATTTGGCCCTGGTGACCTAGTTTGTGACCCCAAGTGGCCCATTATCGAACTTGCCGAGATTTTGTCGATATAAACATTCTGACCAAGTTTTGCGAAAATTGAACAAAAAAATGTGGTGTTCACATAGTATAGTTTGACGCCGCACGACGGCGGGCGAAGATTGATCACAAAAGCTCACACTGAGCACACAGTGCTCATGTGAGCTAATAAATGTTTTACTAGTATATGATCAAGTAAGTTAAGTTACCGAACAGTTTGAAGCTAAGTACTGAAAGTACTGAAGTGACAATTTATTGTGATTGATTGTTACAGTATTACAAACTGTTGATGTCACCGAGAAATAGCAGGTGATTATTATCTCATTACAAACTATAGTGGCAGAATAATTATATTTTGTATATGTCTTTACTACGTAGGTGGGTGAAGTTAACTAAGCCACAGAAAATGATGGAAGTAATCTATTTATGTTTTGTTTTATTGAGTGAAACAATTGCTTTCAAACTGTATTCCTCAAGTAGAGATGTGGTGATTACCAAATCATTTGACCACTGAAATAGGCATGCACCGAAGGAGTCTAACTATCATGCAAGTAGTTGTTCACTATTTAAAGGGTCCATGTACTGAATGAGCACAACAGCGTCAACTTGCGCATGCAACAGGTGCACATCCACAGGTGCATCGCACATCTGCAATTAATAGAACAAATATTATAGGTCATTAAAGACATACAAGTGCAAAACAAACTATGCATCATACTGAATGAGAAGAAATGTTTTTTTTTCTAGTTATACTTAACGTAGGGCCTAGTTTAAGCCTTCTAATGCCAAGTTTGGTAGTACATTGTATCTTGTGATTTGAAAATTATTCCAGGAATTTTCATGGGAATAATTTCATTATATTAAGACTGGTTTTTTTAACCAGTCAGAACTTGACCTGTATGTTATGGTCTTATATATTGTACAAAATTAAAATATGTTGCCCTTTTCATAGTTTTCAAGTTGAAACAGCAACTTAATTCTTAACAATTGGGCTAAATGGCCCTTTACCTCTTAACTTTGTTCCTGTATTAACTTGGTGACCTAATTGTTTAATCTATGTGACCCATATTTGAATATGACAACAAAAACAGTACATGTAGTTCAATGCAAAATAGCCTCTGTTTTCTGATTATTTGACCAGGTGATCTAGTTTTTTACCACTAATGACCCATATTAAAATTATTTGTAGATTTATTCTGACCAAGCATTATGCACATACCATTTAAAGCTGTGGGTATGGACATTGTATTTTCAAGTTAAATCTATTATTCACTGGCCTATTTCTCCATAAAGAAAGGTTTCCAAAAACAATTTTAGCTACTACAAATGAAGTAGGACAAATGAAAAGTCCTACATAATGTCTATTTGACCAGTAGAAGACCTGTTCAGCTTTAGCGACCATTTGCGGATTATTCTGGGCAAATACTGGTCAAAAAGCTATCTTGTTGATTTTCTCATACTGCAGCTCAAATACAGTTACAGTAAATTTTCATACCATGAATCATCAATTTTCATACCTATTATTTCGATTTAACTGTCTTCAACAGTGACTGGCTTTGTAGACACTGTCACACATCCTCACCTCTGACGTTCTCTTTTCTAGGTTCATCTTCTTACAATCAAATTATAAGAGTCCTATAGTATGTAATAAATATGCAACTGAAAAGTTTTATTCAGCCTACACTAGGCAATAAGTACAATACACAAGGTCATTTGAAAGAGTGCTGGTAACTTCAGTAAAGAACAAGTTCAGTAAATTGATTTTATATTATAGTGTATCTATTGGAAGGTAATTTGAATTTTCAGTATGATTTTACAATGCTTATGCTGTACAATGTATTATTTACAGAATAATAATAACACTAGATTAATCATTAATGTAATTTTAAAATAAATCAATAATGATTAAAATAAAAATAATTAGTGGTCTTGCTTATTGATATCGGTAGACTGCAAATTCACAATTAGGGAATTCCTTATCAATCAAGTTTGTTTGTTTTAATGTTTACATAGTTATTCTGTTAGGTTAAATTATTATTTAATTAAGCATAAAAACAATGAAAAAGACAGTGTAATTGGTAGTTTCTACTAACCATCTCTCAAAACTTTAAATTAAATTTTTGTCAAGTGCTGATAAATATTTTAAACCTTTTTCAACAGTTTTTATTTTGTTAAACAACTACACATTACAGGTCTCATCCCTGTTCTCATACACCAAGTTCGAACTCTAAGACTTTTTTACGCAATGATCATATCATTAGTAACAAGGACTTATATAATAATTATTTATGTAAGTCCTTGCTAGTAACAACATTTTGACAAAATATTGCCATTATTAAAATATTTGTAAAGATATCATGACTTAATAATAGTTAAGAATGAAACGGATCGAGGTCTGATACACGTTCAGTATTTTCAGAACCAGATCCTTAATTGAGTGACCGGGGCCTGTCGTAGAATGTCAGTTATTATATACCACTGCCTTTATGTACCATTTCTTAATGTACCACTTATGAGACAGACAAAACGCACAAAATTATATATTTATATATAGATAATCATAATCCTTATAAATAAAACAGCTTTTGTTGACTCTTACCGTGATGGGCTTTGAAATACAAGTCTCTTCTAGAATGTGGTGCTCTCTAACCTGTAGGTTTACTTTAGGTATATATATTAAAAATTCAGCAAGCGGATGATCTGAATATTATTCTCTAGCTGGTAGACCCACTCAGAATCACCAATGTGCTGGAAAACAATCAAGAAACTGTTGAATTTTCCAAATGGTAACCGGGCAACCATCCAAGTTTTTACAATATAGTCAATACTGACAGACTCAGGGTGGCATAATTCAGTGTTGAAATGGTCTTCAGTTTTGCTTTGAATTGAGACTCAAACTAAAAGACTACAGCTAGTTGGCAGTAAAAGTATTAACTTCGAACGAACAGCAAAATTTCTCAATTATACAATAATTTTTATTGATGCTTTATCAGACGAAAATCCAAATTTTAAACGGTCTATACATAGCAATATTAAGGTTTGACTGTAATAAGGTTTGTCTGGTAAACAATGCGAAAAACGTCGTGCAGTGTCGTACACTATAAGCAATAAGCGGCTAAAAATAGAATTCGGATTTCCAAGCTCGGATAACAAAACAGTTATCGATTCCATCGATAAACGTGTCAGTTCATTCGATGTAAGTAGGGCAAACACGAAAACGAACTCACCTTATTTTAAAAATATGTTTGAAGTAATTAAGATGTATACCAGCCAGCAAACCTACCAAGGATAAATTAATATAGCTCTATTTCTTTACAAAAACAAGTGTTTAATTCTTTAATTATGGGACAAAAAAAAACAGTAGAAAAATGCTATAATTATATAGTCTTAATGTAGCTGTTTTTGCTTACTCTTGAAAGTTCATAGGGTATGAACTGGAATAGATTACGTCCCTTTATGATAAAAACTATATTCAAATTCTAGCTATGCTTCCACTGTCTAATGTATTTCATGTTATGACAAGCTAAAATGAAACCCAATTACATGAAGAATGAAAAATACAATAAGAAATCAATACATAAACTTTGATTTTCATTACTCTGCAAAATGTTTAAAATATGAATGTGGTCAGTGATATTGTAATATTTGGCACTTCTAAATTTAATTATTCACTCAATTCATCATACTCATACATAAACAAATACAATGCTAACAAATTAAAAATAACTCATTGTATATATCTTCCAAAGATCTGAACTTAAAAACACTATAAAAGTTCAATTTGGTCATTCATGTATTGTAATTGTTCAAAGTAGATTAACATTATTTTTCTCTTCTTTTTTTCCACTATCCCTTATCACTGTTGGTACATAGGCACTCTCTCAACACTTTGAATTGTCCTTTGTACAGGTTCTGCAACAAGATAATTAATTAATAAATTGATAACACAGAATTTAAAAACATAAAAAAGCACAATCCATTTCTTTAACTAATGCAATTAGCCAAATATTTTCCTATTTTATGTACATAATTAAGTCTAAGTTAAATCATACTACTGTAATAGGAGGAAAATAATGTACCCGATGCGGGGCTCGAAGCCGCGACCTCCTGCTTGCAAGTCAGATGCTCTACCATCTGAGCTAATCGCGCTGGTGAATATCCCAGCCAATTTATAAATACAATATATCACGCCGCTACATTCCTCCTTCCTTTTTATTTAAAGTTATTAATATAAATAATCGCGACCACCACCGGTTCTTTTGACTAAACAAGCCTTTGCTTCACCCTAGCTATAGGATTCCAAGGCTCATACTAACGGCACCAAATGTAATGGGATGAGGAAAATAATATACAATGTACCCGATGCATGGCTCGAACCCGCGACCTCCTGCTTGCAAGTCAGATGCTCTAAAAACTGAGCCAATCGGGCTGGTGAATCCCAGCCAATTTATAAATACAATATATCAAACCGCTACACTACTAGTAATCAAGCTTAACATTGAATTCATGCCTAGGTAGATATTTTTTCAATCAATATATTTCAAAATATTATTTTTAATCAGAACTTTTTGTAATAATTATTAATGCATTCATTAACTATACATAATGAATGTGTATGAACAGTTGAAAGCTTAATATCTTAATCAATATAAATTTACTATACAAGCCCCACATACCTGTCATTTTATAAAATTGTATTCCTTGAATTCTCTAAATGCTTAATTTTCTCCAATCATGTTTACTATGTTAGTTAGTGCATTTCCTGTACTTTAAAAACCAATTCTTCTTCATCTTTTTGATAATGTGCTGGTGAAAAACTGCTGGTCCGGGTCTAAAACAGGAGGCAAATGGAAATAGAGTAATTTTACACAAAGACCATAACAATTAACATAAGGCTATAATTAATTTACAAATTTATTAGATCATACTGGTCTTTGGTCTCTGGTGTAAATAAACTGTTATGGTAAAACAATGAAATAAAATGAATAACATAAAATTCCTTGAATGTAGATATTTCGCATAAACATGAAATGTGAAATTAGTAACATGAACAACTTTCTTTTGTCGCGAAAACATATGACAATAAAGCAACAAGCTAAAATAAGTTCCCCAAATAATTACTTAACTGTCAATATCCATGGGCTGTTGTTGATAAATGCCTTTAATGTACTTTTCCAAACTGACTGACATGTTTCTTGCAACGAAAACTTGTTATTTTCATAAAATCTATCCGACCTGCGGCTGACAGCAGTTCCAGAAATTCAAAAATGGCGGTTAGTATTAATGCAGGTGGTTGACCTAGATACTTAAATCTTGTTACAAGTTATCTAAGATAAGCCAAGATAATATATTTCAAAATGTAGTTGAATACTTACATTATTATGCAGCCTCCTACATGGTTTAATGTTTTGCTTCTTCACTTCTTCTCGGCCCTACATCAGTCCGACATCTACCCGACATCGGGACTATGTCGCATTTGATCGAATATAAACAGTCAGATTCATCGTGTTATCATTTATATTTTAACTATTCATGTCTACAGAATAGATTCGAATTTGAATAAGTTAACACAAAGTGTAATACACACGTTTTAAAAAAAAATCCACCTATGTCGGCCCAATATCGGATTGACGTCGGCAAATGTAGCCGATATTCCGCTGCTTAGCCGACATCGGGCCGACGTAGTGATGCTGGCTGGGATTCAATTGGTAACATTAAGGTCTTCCTCACACATCGGGTCATCGTTAACGTTTTAGGCTTCGGTGAAGTAATATTAAATACTCCTCCATCTAAACGATTTAGATAACGATCGTAAAGTTTGCACGTCCCGTTACTAGTATCCTAATCACCATATTGATTCAAATTTTAATTGGTCTAATATCAAATTATCGGAATAACTGACGAAATATCGATTTACCGGTCTGAGACTGAGTTATTTTGGCGGATGGATACATTTAGATAGATTCAAAGATTCAAAGATTTTATTTAGTAATAGAGGCCACCGGCCAAGAATACATATTCATATACACATCACATGCTATATATATAGAGAGTTGTGTATGCTGCTTATCTCTTTAAACAAAAAGAGGTTTTACATACATGTATCAGCTTTCTAATAACAATATTTTACATAGACATGTATATATTTATGTGAACATTGTAATTGTTATAAACAAATGTATACAATTACAATATATAATAATACTTAATCAATTCAAACAGACTGTTCAACGTCAATTGGTAAATCAAAATATCTTATTAATTTTTCAACATATAAAGCAGTTTTGTAGATGATTTCTCTGTTAGTTGAACTCATTAATGTATAAAAGTTTTGCAAATCTCTGTCAGATGTATACCAATTTAATAAGTACGAATTTCTTATATTTTCAAACCTTTTACAAAAGAAAAATACATGATATTCACATTCTACAACCCTGACATTATCATTTAGAAAACAGAATTGACAAATACGTTGATCGAAAGGTATACTATTTTGTCTGCCAATTTCAACATTAAATTTGTGACTTGAACAGCGGAAACGAGAAAATGCATGTCTATATTTTACTGGTAGATTCATTTTTAAGTATTGTTCTGTGTTAAGCAAAGATTTAAATTCTTTATAATGTAGACATCTACTGGAAACTTGGACTAGTTGGTTCCAATTTTGTTTATGACAATCTATTAATCTTAGTTTAAATGCACTGATAAAAAGCCCAATGTCGGCAACTTGGTGAGAAATCCATACAAAGCCAAAACCATACAGAAACAAAAGATGCTTAACGCGTGAAGCCCATGTTAGCCGACCTCCCTCATCAAGTGACTTTAACATATAGTAACATCTTTTAGGGTATCTATGGTCATTCATGTGTAACAGTTTACACCAATATTTTATACAATTAGACATAGTAGTAATGCATAGGGGTAATCGACCACATTCTCCTAAAACAATACAATTATTTGTTGAAGATTTAACACTTAAATATCTCTTACAGAAGGATAATTGTACGGATTCTATTTCAGGTGCATTTTTATAACCCCATATTTGTGAACCATATGTTAAAACTGGTTTAACCATTGAATCAAACAGAATAAATAGATGCGTTAAACTGAAATTACCAAACGGTTTCTGATAGTTATACAAGGCAAAAATTGATCTTTGTGCTTGACATGCTAGTTTTTCCAGAGCAGCAGACCATGAGAATGTAGGCGTAAATAGCAGACCCATATATTTATAGACTGAAGTAACCTGGATATGTTCTCCACGGAATGTCCAACGTTCATAGTTTTTCAGGGGACCACCATTACGAAATACTATAATTTGTGTTTTACTAAGATTAACTTCCATACCGGTCGATGTACAGAATTGATCAATTATATTTAACTGTTGCTGTAATCGAATTACAGTCTCTGCACAATTTGCTACATCATCTGCGAACATAAGACATAATATATCAGGTATTGAGTCGTCAATAAAGATTCCAGTTTCACAACTTTGGCGAAGTAAAACAGATAATTGGTCAATAAAAAGAGAAAATATGGTAGGGCTACTGATATCGCCTTGTCTGGTTCCTATATTACATGGAAAATAACTCGTTGCACTGTTAGATGATGTTTTAACACATGACTTTAGATTTTCATACATTTTAACTAATACTTTTAGAAAATTTCCGTTAACACCTTTATTTTGCAAACTTTCGAATAATTTGTGATGATCTATTTTATCGAATGCTTTACGGAAATCAACGTATAGGCAATAAAAGCGACCGCCCTGTCTACTTAAATATTTTTGACCCATGGCGTGTAGGCAAAATACATTATCTATAGCTGAGTAGCCATGTCTAAAGCCAGCCTGACACTCATCAATCTTATTATTATCTTCAGCCCAACAGTACAAGCGTTGATTTATGATATTTGAGAAAATCTTATACATGGTGGTTGTTATTGATATACCTCTGTAATTATTTGGATCATACTGAGGCCCGGATTTGTATACAGGACAAACAATACTTTCACCCCATGAGTCAGGGAACATACCGGTAGTAAGTATTGTGTTAAATAAACGACATAAAAACGGAGCGATAATTTCGCTAGTGCACTTATAGAACTCGGCGTTTATACCATCATTTCCAGCACTTTTTCCAGATGCCAATTTTTTAATAGATAATTTAACATCGTCAATTCTGATATCAGCATTTAAAAACTCGTCAGATTCATTATTACCATTTGTAACGATTGGTTGTACATTTTCATTTACAGTTTACTAAAATGTTTAACCCATTCGTTCGCTGTGATACTGCACGTGTTACTTTGTTTGGGCTGAGATTGTTTGAGTTTCTTCCATAACAGGCTAACATTCTTGCTACATTCAACAAGCTTAGTACGCTCTCTATTTTGATAGTCGGACATCTTTCTAGCAATGGTATCTTTAAATATTTTCTTTCTTTCTTTATAGAAAATAAGATCTTCATCGTCATTTGTAGCTCTAAATCTACGTAATGCACGGTATTTACATGACTTCAGTGTCTCACATTCATCATCCCACCATGCTGGTTGGTTACTACTTATATATGATGAATTATTATAAACACGCATACAAGAAGCTGCTTCTTGATATAGACTAGTTATAACATTCACTGCGTTATTTACATTATTATCAACTAAATCATGTAAATGTTGTGTACATTGTATAAAAAGTTCATTCAATTTTACTTTAAAAGCTTGGCATTTATCAACATGCCATTTGAACTTAGGAAATGTAAAACCAACATCATTATCATCACTACGATATGTTAGTATTGTATCAATATTAAATCTCATTGTACATGTAATGGGAAGGTGGTCTGACTCATCTCTTTCAAGGACATCAAAAAAGGTGATATATTTAAATAGATTTGTACATGCTATCATATAATCAACGACACTAGCCCCATTTCCCGAAAAACACGTAAAATTTCCAGTAAAATCATTGAACCTACCATTTAAAACATGTACATCGAATAAACAGCATAAATCAATAAGTGCACGGCCAAAACTATTAATCTTACTGTCTTTACTATTTCTTTGTAAATCAAAAGAACTATTTATGTAATCAGTTTCACCAAAAATATAGAATAAGTTATCTTCAGGTATGAAATCAATCTTATCTTTAATTCTGGCATTAAAGTCGCCTGAAAAAAATAGCATAGCATCTGGATAAGTTAGCTTCAAGTTTTCGACATTTTTCTGCATGAGTATAATACCATTTTGTTCGTCGTAGCCAGTATAGATATTAGATCCTTCTGGTGAAATATAAGAAAAATACATTACTATATCTTTGCAATTGCTTATTTGAGACAAACTAAATAATAACACCACGCAGTCATTCAGATGTTCAAAAACTCTCGTGATTTTAACTTTCTCAAATAGATTGTTTTTAATAAAAACAGATACTCCACCGCTATTTCTCCACAAACTAGTGTCAAAATATCGAACATAGTCATAATGTACATAATTGTTGAGAAAACTATCAAACTCCCTACTGTATTTTGCCCATGTTTCACATAGGTGTATAATGTCGAACTGCAAAAGAAATGTTTTAATGTCATTACAATCTACGTACTTATTTAAGCCCCGAATATTCCATGTTGTTATATTAAATTGTAAATCAAAGCTTCGGCCTCGTTCCTATTCTAACCCGTCCTCACTGTCGTGCGCGGTCCAATCGCTTGCTTGCGCGCTATCCACTCCAGTGTCGTCATGGCCCACGTGGTTAAATTCATCCAATCCGAAAACTGTGTCTACATCTGCATGACGTTGAATATTATTGTTTACATATTGACCATGTGCTTTGAAACGTGGTGGTCTGGTAAATTGCCTTCTACCAATACACATAATCGAGTTTGTTCCATCATCATACTTGTATACTTGGTCGTTAACTATCAGTTTATCATAGCTTATGGCGGCGTAGTTGTTTTTCTGTCGTTCCTCTAGCATGCGGTGGCCCAGTTCACGCCTGTGTCGTACAACACGATTTGTATAATCGGGTTTCACTGAGATGTTTGAAGTACGTGAGATTTGTGTTTTCGCTCGGTCAATTATACACTCACGGTCCTTGAACTTACTGAGTTTGACAATAATTGTACATTTTGCCGGGTCACGTGATTTAACTCTGTGTGCTCGTTCAATTTCGATGTTTTCCTTTTCGGGAAGATTTAGGTCATTCTTTATAAAATTTCGGACTTTATTTTCACAGTCTGACCACTTTTCGTTTATATTACCAGGGATTCCGTTTATACGCAGGTTATTTCGGCGAGAGTGGCCTTCTAATTTGTCGAACTGACCCCTAAGACCCGCCATCTCCGATCTTAAAGCCTGATTTTCAGTTTTAAGTTTCTCGTTCTCAGCACGTAAACAATTAATAGAGTCCGATATAGAATCAATCTTAGCATTTACCTTGGAGATATCACTAGTCACTCGAGCATTTTGAGAATCCATGTCAGATTTCATACTTCTCAGAAAGTCAAACATATCCTGGTTTTGATCTTGTGTCGGTAGTCCGGCAGAGTTACGGCGGTCGTCGGCTAGCGGTTGAGAGTGAGATGAATATGATGACAACGTCCGTTGTCGTGAACGTGTACCGGCAGCAACATCACTATGCCCAGTTGTCGGTTTTGAACAAGTGTTATTATTCCCTCTACCCCTAGGTCCTGGGTTACTTTCAATATCCCCACTCACAATCAACAAAAGCGATAGAAACACAATCCATTGTAATCCTTTCCTACACAAGTTTATAGGTACTTTTAAACCATGTTTGCGTAATCCTTGCTTACAGGAGGTGTGTGACAATTCAGTGATTTGATTGGTCGATTGTGACATACACTATTAGCTTGATGACGTGGCCGCTGTCGAGTTAAAACTGCATGATTGTATATTTTGATTAATTTGAACATCTGGCCCCGTTCTATCAACAATGCGTAACTTACGAAAAAACGTAAGCGTAAGTTTACGTTTACGTCAATATTTACGCTTTACGTAAAGTGTTCTACGACGGAGCGCTGAAAACACGTAAATAACAAAAGCGTAACTTTTTGCGCAAGTGACGAAACGTCAAGACACAGTCTAAAAGCACCTGCTGACCTATGACCCGTGACGTCAAAATCGCGCTTTCTATCAATATTAGCGGGTGAAAACTACTAAATAAATTCAATAAGTTAATAGAGAGGGAGAGCTTCGCTGGACAATATTAATTCAACACTTTCAAAGATATGGAAATGAACATTTTTTCTCAACCAGACAACACTGTATCTCATTGATACATCGATTGAGAAAGTGCATAACTAAGTTCTTTTTCTACCTCATGTCATTAAGATTTTGTAACAAGGTCAACTATAACATAATAGACGGTTACGAGTACAACCACTACATACTTGCAATATATTTATTTATCCTGTAATAGTTCGCTTTACCTCAATTTTATTCTAAATCCAAAATCTCATTCCTGTTTACATTCTCCGCATGGACGCATCCATCTTGTTTTGTGTAGCTACTATTTATTGGTCACTCATTTGTCATTTAATCCAATCAATTAAAGTTTTACATTTTATAGGTCATGTGACCATAAAATATTACTACAAATATGGCTTGAGTAGCCTAATTTAGTTAGCTAGGATGCTGACAATAATAGGTCAGTACCATAGATGCTCAATGCATCTGCCAAGCCCTAAGGCTATTGCTTTAGTTTAGACACATAGTCCATGACTATGATTATTCATATTTAATCAGCTCAATAAATAATATATTGTTTAATTTATATATAATAGTAAAAATCTTTCAAATCCCTAATTTATTAAAATCATTACATTTGAGTCTAATAATTATATTCATTAATAAAATATTAACTGTATAAAGTTTATGTATGTACATCTTGTGTTCTAAATTAAATATTGTGACATATCAAAATAGAGGGCTAAATTAAATATTGTTGTTGTGAATTTAGCTTTAGTTTAGTTTATAATAGAATTTATAATAAAACCTAAAAACCACTATACGATCAGCCAAATTCATAATAAATCATAAGAACACCTCTACACTCAACCTGCAGGACAGAATAATCACACAACGGTTACATATCCAGTCACTTCCGGCAAAATCGACCAGATAACAGGGTGCCGAATAAACTTTGCTTTATTAGGTCACCTGACCATGTGACTTGTGATAAACCGTCACCTGACCACGTGATCTGACGGACTATTTCTTATAACAGACTCGCCGGTTGAAATTCAGTGCCCGGGGGTGCGGTTTTCCTAGCCGAAATGAATTGAGGTTGATCGATAAATGTTCTACGACTTACCTGCGTCTACATAACGTTATCAAGATGTCCGACGTCGTTCTTTATCGTGACGTCAGTGAACGAACGTTACGCGCAGATTAATGAAAAAGTAACTAAATAGTCCCGAGTTTTTTCCATTATTTAAGCAAATTCAGTGATTGGATAAATAGAATAATAGGTTAGTGACGTGGATTGAGTAAAAGTTTATCCGGCTCGGCTGCGGATTTTATATGATTCGCCTTCGGCTCACCCGATAAATTCCTCCGCCTTGCCAGATAAACTTACTCATCCACGACACTAACGTATTATTCTCTATTTATCATAACAACTTTTCAGAATTAATATGCAACTATACCCTGGTGCTGTATATAAATGTATGCAGTTTATCTACATGTTAGCCTTCTAGATTCAAGGCAAATATGCTTATACAATTAATTGGTCGGTAATTGTTAAATTACGCATGAAGACCTTTAATCAATCTTTACTCAGTGTGCTGTTCAAATGATGAAATTCACATTTGCGACAACTAAAATTTATATATTAATCGACTTGGCTGTGTAGGGTATTCATAGAAATGTGGATGTTGAAGAATGTTGAATATTAATAAATGTTTTTAAATAAACACAGTTTTGCCTGATAATCCAACATTTCTTGCTGACCTTTAAAATATATACATGTATAGGTCAATAGGAATGAAATCAATTTCAATGATGACTTTCATATTTGTGACTGTGATACCCCCTTTTGGGACGCAGGATTCGGGCTATTTTCAGGCTGGACGCGGGACTTAGCTGGAAAAATAAACAGGACGCGGGATTCACTTTGGGCAAGGCAAATGTAAAAAGTGGGGGAAAATATTTTCGCAAATATTGGCCTTATAATCACATTTATTGGCTATGGGGAAGGCAACAAGTAATCATTTCGCTTTGGAGCTGCGTATTTCACGTTTCCAATTTGACAAATAAAGATAATTACTTGTTTGTTTCGGCTTTTAACATCTGGCCACAAAACATCCCAAGTGCTGTGTATTTTCATTGACAAACACAGTTGCCGATAAATTTGACATTTTCGAATGGAAAGTAAGTATCGGCTTAATATATATTTATCTTGAAAGATCCGAACAAAACCAATCGTGTACATTTATTCGCTATTAAAAAAGGAATAAATACTCGAAATTGTGAGGAAAACCCGTGCATTTTTCAGGGAGAAATCGCAAGGTTACAATATACTGTGCTTGTCGTTCTAAAATATACGAGGGCAGGCCGACTTTATGCATCAATATCTCTGCGGAAAATGGAAAGCCGGGATTTCGCATATTGAGAGAAAATAGATGGGAGTAAATGATGGTATCTTTAAAAAGGTTCACTTTTGTGACAAAAATGCATTTATGGATATGGATTTATCAAATGACGCGTTTTCTTTAAAACATAGCAGACATTTCTAGCGATTTCTCGGCTCTTTGGGGTATACGGTGTGGTACTCAAATGGTTGTTATTTATTGCTTTGAGCGCATATTAAAAAAAATTGTGATTTAATAGTTGTAAATGTTCGAAATTGTGTTTTTGAATTCTACTTTAATGGGACGAAAAATAAAAGGGACTCGGGGGAGGGGGTATTATGTACAGCCCCATATATGATGTCTTGTCAGTTTTCATTGTGGCTGAACAGTCTTATTATTTCATTATATGCATGTCGCGTAATGTTTGACATTGAATGGGTTGCCTGCATATATCTTTGGGTTCATTACTGTTGTCATTTACAATGCCAGGTATTAAGCAATTCATGTCCAAACACAAATTATGTAACTTTGCACAAGCCAGAACCACCCTGTACACTTTTATGAAGACATATATACAATTGCGATCCCACTTCACATGGCCATTTCCCATAACTAGGTTACTGCCCTTAGTAAATCGACTGTGATGTCCTCTGATAAGGAATAATTCTACTTCCGGGGACTACGCTAATATCGATGATAATGGCGGACAACTGAGAAATTCTCAGTGCGTTAAAGAAATGCGTTTTATTTACTTGCAAAACTGATAAGCTAAAAAGTTATATACGGGTCGTTGCTCAGCATGTTCATGGTATTTAACGTGAATTAATTAGATCCATGGAAGGGTCATTTAAGCTCGATATTAGGAATGTGTATGATGAAGAAAAGTATGTTAGTGACGAGAGTTTGAACTGTTAACGTTTACGAACTGTGGTTGGAGAGATGTTGAAACATATATCTTATAGTACGTGATGATGTCTCAGTGACACAGTCTCACTGGTACCTGAACTCAGAACATGTATACAATTATTTTGCTGACAAGTTGTATACAAAACGTCAAGTCCAGTCATATATGAAAAGGGCCCTATTCAGCGTCTGTCTAAATATGATTTGTGGTTTTATTAAATACTTACACTAATATCGAGAACATATACATCAATAATTATATTATTTTCCGGTTCACCGCTAAAATTACAAGAAATAAGTAAATAAAATAAAATCATCTGTGATATGTGTTTTTTAATATAAGCTTTCAATGTGCTACTGTTTTCACACGACCGTGCGAGAGAACGACAACGTGAAACTCTGATCATGTACAGCTATTTTTGCTGTTTCATTATTTGAAATGTATGAAGGTGTGAAAAAAAGAAATTAATTGAACGGGCCCTTACTTATGAATATCATTGACACATTAATGAGGAATGAGTTGATTATCCAATTTGTCACTTGTGTTAAAAAGAATACTTATTTTTTGGCATTTCGTTTGGACTCATCATTCATAAAAAAATAGAATAAAAAAGCCTTATAAGCAAAAATAGCTATAAAAGCTATAACATATCTATCATCTTCATCTTTTAGAATATATATCTATCAATTCCATAGCTATTAATGAACCCACGTTCGTATAATATTGTGAAACTACTTGTATTAAATATTGGACCATTTTATACCTGGCATCATTATATATATATACACAAACAATTAATTATTACAGCCTGGCTACTCTTATTATGTAAAAATTCTTTACGGTTCCAAACACGACTATGTCTTCAAAATGCAAAATATTTATTCATTTACAGTTAAGTTCTGCTGTCAGGTAATGCTACCGACTCTTGAAATCGCTCTTTCATAGAACCAAATATTTCCCTTTCGAAATTACTACATGTATACATATGTCCCCTACTATGTATTGTGGCCTGTTTCTGCAGAATAAACACATAATACCGTGTTGTTTTATGGTCCCATAAACCAATTAACAATAAAAGTATCAACTGAAACACTGATTGTCAATGATTAACTTTGACTTAATTAGCGCTACACGGGACAAACATACCATAAAGATAGTCTGCGATTAGATTAGTTGATGTTACTGTGGTATGACAATCTATATACTGACCCATAATTATCAATAAAATTAAAATACAATATCTTTTATATCACGCAATATGTCATAAATCGACGATTTACACCTCTAATCAAACTTGTATTCGTTATTAAGAATTGAGACAAAAAAACTTATTTATTTAATTGTTCATTACTGAAGAAATATTAGATATGAAACTACGTGGAATACTTACATTATGAATTTAAACAGGGATGCTATATTATATTACAGGGATGTAATATAGCATCCCTGATTTAAACAATTAGTAGAAATTATGGAGTCAACAATTTTCATCTTTATTTAGCACTTTGGATGTGTACTGACTGTCATGGTTTTGGTATTTACAGAAACCCAAATTAATTAAATCATGATACAATAAAATATAAATTTTAACATACTTGGACATATACAAAACTATCCTAAAGTCTAGACATCATTGAATATTAATATACTGAACAAAGAAAAGATGGTCTGTCTAACTAATTGTTCAACACCTTTGGTATAAGATATATACATGTGCAGCTTCTTTACCTTAAGTAACTCGTACATATAATTGTTAATTGTACATTTAATTTGTTAAACTTAATCATGCCCTCATTGTATTATTTGTGTTTGCTTATAAATATTCGTGTAGATCTGCAGTCAACTTTAATTATTATGACATAATCTAATGTCGGGGTATATGTACGTCAATGATTAACCTCCGAGAGACACAATGATAATTATGTTGAAAGTAACGAATTTAAAAACATTCATTTAATATCTGCATTTTGAAAGTCTACATATAATCTGTCACATTATGTTTTGTTTGCCAAGATATCGCTAATTCTCTGTGTATGGACCAATTTTCAGTTCAATTCGTTTTAAATAAATAATTACAATTTTCGTCTGGTTTTGTGTATCAAATCACATGCATACAAAACATTAATTAGTGGTTTATAACATAATGTGTGAAAAAAAACTTAATTATTGACTCAATACTATCAGGTTGACGAACCAGTATTGACTTTTCCCTTACGCGTACATTACGATAGATATCCGCCATTTTTGTTGCTGCGTATGTCTCTGTCTGAGGGAGTTCGTATTATCCGGATACACGGTGTGGTACTGTAAGGATTACTCTGACCATTGTGTATAGGTGATAATTGGACAAATACAGGGGATTAGCAAGTGATTACAAAATGGGATACATTTAGTGAGCTATCGTATCAGAATATGACGTTTTAATGGTGGAAGGAAACATACTAAGAAACATGCAAGTTCCCTGAGATATAACCCTTATAGTGATTCACCAGATATTCATTACAGACATTTTGCATCTGGACTGGTAATTTTATTTGTGGTTTTGGCAACCAAATATATGCTTTGTTCAAGTTCAACATTGATGTGTAATGGAGATGAAAAACAAGCGAATTTTTACGAGTTAAAACATAGTCTAAATATAACAAGCTGCCACAATACTTACTGCCATCCGATGATTTTGTTATCAGGGGATGTAGAGTTAAATACATGACCATCACCAGAGACCCAGCAGATATTAGAAGCTATTTCAGCAACAAATGCAAATATGGCTCAGCAGTTTGATCAGTTGAGATATGAAATGTCGGGTGTAAGAGCAGATATGAATAGGATGAGGAATAAAATGCTAATTATGAAAACAAAGGTGGAGCATGCTGAAACAGCACTAAAACAAAATAAACATAGATTAGACAATATGAATACAAAACCTGATCAAATAGAACATGAACATCAAATAACTAACTAGTTCAGACTTTTTGCAATGTCAATGCATTTGGAAGACCAACATGAGATTATACAAAGACTTGAGAGCACTTGTGAGAACTATCAAATGGAGAAGAAGAAAGCAAAACGTTAGACTATTTTGAGACGTAGAAAGAAGTGATGAAACAGACGAGGACCTCATGTCATCTATTAAATCAAAGGTTCTGGATAAGGCAATGCTCTTTATATGCTAAACGTAAGTGAGATAACTTAGGTGACCAACCAAGAATGATACTGATGAAAATGAATTCGTTTGAAAATAAGCTAAAACTGTTTGCGTGAGCAAGATATCAGTATTGCAAATGATTTAACCACTTTACAGAGAGAAAAACTGAAATTAGTAAGACAGCGAGGTAACAAAGGATATTTCAAAAATGGAGTATTACATATTATTAAAAATCAAGATACAGAAATGTACTTCACACAATACAAGATTGTTCAAAACTGCAAACAGCAAAACACCAACTGCAAGATAACGGCAGTAAAATGGAGCACCACGTAAGCAACAATGGGGAATTGGCCAGTAAAGCTAAAAAACATTATTTCGTGGAACATTTATGGATAAAGTAAACGATGCTGATTTTATCAATTATATTTCACTATATAATGTTATTTGCTTAACTGAGATTTGGATGATTTGATATAATTTCTACCCGATTATGAAAAATATATATGTGCAGCAAAGCGTTCAAGTTCTGAGGGTCGAAATATTGGGGATGTTATTGTGTTTGTGAGAAAATAAATTTCTGGAAATGTTATACAAGTGCAAAATGTTTGTGAATTTGGTGTTATTCTACGTTTTGATAGAAAACTTTTGAATTCAACTAAAGCACACTTACTGGTATGCACTGTTTAGAGAACTTGTTGACCGAAAATATGAATGATTAAGACGACCACGAGACCTTATTATGTGGTGATTTCAATGCTAGAATTGGCCAGTTAGTTGACTATGAACATATTGAATCGAATTTTCCTTTATTACATGATTATAAAGATATGATTGATAATGATCTAATAACTCCTAGATGTAATTTAGACAAATGTGTCAACAAATTTGGGAGAGAACGTATAATTTATGTAAAACTTGATCACTTAGTATTGTCTATGGCCGTATAGGTGATGACCGAACTACTGGAGATTATACTTATGTCGGACCTGGTGAATGTTGTGTTGCAGATTATCTAATATGTTCAAAAACTGTATATGTAAATATTGTTGATTTTAATATAGATAACAGAACAGCTAGTGATCACATTTCTTTTACTTTTATACTATGGCAAGCGAAATACACAGTTAAACCCAGGGTTAAGAGCTCTTAAAGGGGTAACTGGACTATATAAACCACTAGATGGCGCTAGGGCGGGGTTTTGTAAATTTGTATGGATGTTTCACACCAGAGAGCCCTTTTTGAATTTTTGAATAAACTACAGAAAAAATTCTTTGAAAAATCTCACAAAGGTAAATCATTCCATGTCAAAACATTTCATCCAAAAATCTTAGTTATATATTAATTCTAAGTGTTACTTTGAGAAAAAGTTTAAACCTGTCAGGCAGAAAATTTGAATTTGAATTTCCCAGGAGGTGTGGCTACTTGCTGATAAACTCTCTGTTTGTAAACAGAGCCACGTGGTAAGGTTTATAAAAAAAAGTTCAATTTTAGGTCAGCAATGTTATTGTATACATGGACGATCCCATTTATATACGTTTAGGTAACAAGGATACTATTGTAATTTGCTATAGAACAATCTATGAATCTTTATAATCACTGTCCTCTGTGGCGCAATTGGTAAAGCACAAAGTTAGTGAATCTTGAGGACTGCGTCTGATGTTGGACAACTTTTTTATTTTCAACTTTTTTTCATTTTTAATAAAAGTTAATTTTATATAATTATATCGATAAGAAAATATTGTTTTATAGGTTTTTATATTTAAATTGTTCCGTTAAATTAACAAAATATAATAACCTCACATGGGTAATTAGGATTTATATTATTTCAATTGTGGAGTAATAATATAATAAGTAGAAACCGGTTCAGGTGTTTAGTATTTTTATATAGTATTTGAAATTACATTTGTTTTCGCGATTTCGTGCAATAAAATGTATACAAGAAATAAAAAAGAGGAATACATCAGAGAACAAATGCATTTCTTCTTTCCTATTTCTCTTTTGAAAATTAATAAAAAGTGCTATTCAACGTGTATAAATAGTAAATACATGTAACAAGAACAAACATACATTGTATTTCAATACATAAATTATAAAAAATAAATGTATATAATAATTTGAAAAGAAAGTGCCATTGACTGAGTTCGAACCACTCACATCTGCTTCATTTTGTAAAACTGTGTTGTATGTACAATGTACATGCCAACTTATCCAATACACCACGACTCTGGTTAACGTGAATGATACTTTACTACGGATTTAAAATAATTTGGGCAATCAATTTACAGTGATTACCTTTACAATGGTATTGTCCAATATTCGACCTTGAATATAAGAAAATTGAACTATATACACTTTGGAGCAGATGATGCTTTCTATATGACCGGAGTACTTTACTTAACAGTGGTCATCCATTCTTGTGCTATTTTAAACAACAGACCTATTCTTATTTAGAATTGCCAATTAGTGTCGCCAGGGTTTAAGGATGTATTTCACAATAATAAAACAATTATATATATCTCTAATGTTTTCTATTAGAAACAATGGTCTTTTTGGATAAGAAAACATGTTTTTCTGTACGATTTCTAATACTTGGACGAAACAATTTTCCACTTGCATAGCACTGGGGGTCCAAATATCGTATGTGGCCAGTCAAGTTTTCAATATGTATTGCATGTTTAAGTGTTGATTTTAATGTAGGAAAGAAACCTAATTTTTTAAGTAATTAATGGCTTGTTTAAATAAAACGACGAAAATGTTTCTTTTTCTTACTTATTTGGGTTTTCTCTTACACATATGTCATGTCACCAAATACAGTCTAATTTACGAGTCCAAACTTATTCACATACCCGAAATCGCAAATATAATCAAATCAGCTGCAATTCGCCTTCTCTGGATCCGTTATTTGTCATACAAAGTGGAAAACATAATTTTTGATTTTTGAAACGGAAAAACAGCATTATAATTTACGGGACATTTACAATTCAGCTGGTGGTGTTGTCATAGACTATCTAAGAGCAAATTTTGTCTTCACAAGTTATAGCTAGTATATTAAAGTTTCTTTCAAATGCTATTTGATTACATTCATTTCAGAATTATAGTCATATCAGTGATTCACATAATATTTATACCTAAAAATTCTAACTTACGAGACCTAATTTACGGGACGAAACCCATCATATACCCATTATTAACATGTCATTTGATAGGTATATCGTCGATTTCATCCTATATAGTTATTTTGTACCCAACCGGTGGTGTAAATCACGAGTATGTCGCCATATTTTTAAAATAAGTTGGCGAGAGGAAAAAAAATAAACCGGGTAACTTTTTCACACGTTTTATATTCTTTTAGGGGTTGTTTTGTGGTATTTAAGTGTGTATCAATAATATTATGTCAAAATATATCGGTTGAAGTTGCAGTCGCCCTTTATCTGTAAAATATGAGTCGGTCCCGTATATTAGAAAAAGTCCCGTAAATTAGAAATTGATACAAACCTAGTCTGGTACGAAAGTAATCCAACAACAAACCTGTTTTATTTTCTAAATTTGTAAAAAAGGCATATAAGTATGTTATTCACATGCTTATATAAAATAATATTCCGGTTATAAGTGATTTTAAAACACTTGTAAAAATGAATAAATGCATTTAAAAGACATTTCATTTCAATAAACCTCTATAAAACGTTCACTTACGTGAGTGTCACTTCTTATTTTCTATGAGTTAAGTATGTTTTTCAGATACGTTCAAATCTGATTTATTCAGGTTGTCCTATCTTCTCCTGTTTAATTCCCTATATAAACACACAAAAGAGTATTGTGCTTGACAAAACTGTTTTGGAAAACAGTGGTTTATTGTAAAGTGCAACTGTGAATGGAGAATTGTAACTATAAAAATAGAGGGATCTACAATAAGGGTGATGTATCTAATCCACACCAGTAGATATTGAAACTATCATATAACTATAGTGGCGATGATAAAGTAAGTGCGCAAACATCCGTCTTCGTTATTGCAAGTGTTTAAGAAGTCGGTGATGATGATTAGTCATTGTATATAAATGTCAAGACTAAAAGTGGTAAATCTGTAAAACGATTTAGCTGGCCTTCATTGTTGGATCGAATTTTGGTAGAAAAAGACGAGGTTCTTCGCAGTATAAATGCACCAAAAGCAGCTGGAAAAGCTGGAATAATATTTGCTCAGTCCGACAATACCGTGTATTTCATGGACGATTAAAGGATTTGTTGAAGTTGAAACATGTATATAATTTCCAAATTTACGGGACTTAACATTCAATGACTGTATACTTCGAATGCATATTTGAGAGTTTTTACCTTGTTAACTATTGTATTACCTGAATTTTCAAATTAAAACGTACACGTATCACTAGAAATCGCGTTACCTATGACCTTAAATACAATTTTATTAATTCAAAATTGCAAAATCTGGTATGTATACATGTATTATCATTATGTCATCTGAAAATATTGTTATTGGCATTTTTTCTAATTAATAAGACATAATAATCATGGTCGCTAACATACGACAACATTTTACTGGGATAACACATTTTTCAACTTACACAGTGAAATATTTAACTTTCTTATGTTACAATGTAATCTACGGGACATTCTTTTCTAATTTACGGGACAAATTTGTTTTGCAACATTAAATTTTCTTTTATCTTTTAACAAGAAAAGGGTTGGGTTGGGTTATTGTGAGGGCACATCGAATGTGTTTAACACGTGATTGGGGCATTTTACTCGTAGATTTATCTAATTATCTTAATGTTAGGAAGCAGGTACTTCATAATAAACTAATTCATGAAACATGGTTGGACTTACTTTATGCTATTTCAAGAGCAAAATGCCAGTTTACTTAAAAACTCGTTTGATTCATACAATTTAATATCAAGACTTACAAACAACATCGAATTTGTATACATACTGATCAATATTAAGCATTTTTGTTTGTCTGACGGAAGGGTACTGCACTTGTAAATATACCGGTTTCAGCAGGTGGCAACTTATATTCAAACAATCGATGTCAGCTTTCAAATAAAGTTATATTTTTTCTGCCCTGGAAAATGATCAGGTACACCCACCATTAGTTGATGGTGAATACGAAAATGCTGCCTGGTGAAGTTGAAAAATCATCATTTCTAAACCCTAATTGGCAATTCTTCATAAGAATGGGTCAACAGAGAGTTTAACTGACAGGTAGTATTGGGCATATAAGTTTACATAGACCCACCCACAAATACTCACTGGTATACCAGCGAGAGTTGCGGCTATAAAAGGAAGTGGGAGGAGCCTAATTTCAAATGGTGGCTGTTTTTTGCAACATTTTGTACTCAGAAAACTTTCTGTAAATTATGCAGGTTTTAAATTCCGAGTTAGATGTAAAATTGCCACAGTGTTGGAGAATTTCATGATCTACAAATAGGTCATTTATTTGAATAATTAATTACAGGCATCTGATATATGAAATTTTACAAGAGTTGGCAGTTAAATTTGAATTTGACCCTAGTCACATGATGCAAACAGAAATCTGCTGCTACTGGGTGTTAATACCAGCATGTAAACGTACAGGCTTACCTGTGTGAGATATTAGCCCAGCAAAGCCCAACTAAAGGAGTATTTACGTTAAAGCGGTTATAAACTTCATTGATTGAACTGATAAGCCCTGCCCATTATCAAGTCGGTAGGAGCTATCGCACGCTTGCCTTTAAATAGTTTCAACTGCCGTCTGCACATTACCACAGTTTCAGCTCATTTGATTGGCCCTCTCTTAAACCGACTTTAAACTATAGTTTAAGAGATGAAACTACGGTTTATGAATAATTGTGTAAACGGCAGTTGAAACTATGGGTTTAAGAGCTCTTAAACCCCGGTATTATTTTTTATTGTTAAAAATATTGCTAAATTGTTCTGATAAATACAAAAGAAAATGCCATTATCAAATACCAGTAAACAATCAGAAATGGTGTGATATAGAATGTAAAAATAAGAAAAATGACAAAAACAGATTACTGCGAAAGTTCAGAAAAAGCAGGGAAAATATATTCAATGTAAGAAAGAATTCAAAGTTATGTGTAAGTCAAAGAAATTTTTGTGAAAGATTTCTTTTGTTCAAAATTTGACATCGTCTTTAAATGATGCAAAATCGTTTTGGAGGAAAGTAAAGGATCATATTTAAGTACAAACCTTCCTAACATACCAATGAATGTTTGATTTAATCATTTTGAAAAATTGTTTAATAAAGATATAAACTGTGATGACGAAAATAACATTTTGGTTGAGGAGGAATTAAGTTTATTGAAGAGCTACTTTTTCATAACGTTATAGATGATGGGGAAATTATCCAGGCAGTGAACGATATTAAGCCAAATAAAGCATCTTCAGGAATATTGTTAGTCCAGCATTTCATACATGGCATTGATCTATTATTGCCTTATCTAAGACAGTTATTTAATAGAATATATTCTTCAGGGCATTTTCCACTTAGTTGGACCAGGTGTATCGTAGTCCCTATTCACAAGAAAGGTGGCATTAATAACCCTGATAATTATAGAGGTATTGCCTTAATTGATATGGTTAGTAAACTTTATATTAGTATAATTAACCGAAGAGTTACATTTTTACTCAAGCATGTGATAAAATATCAGAATCTCAGGCGAATTTCCGATCTGGATACTCTACAATAGATAATGGATTTATTCTATATTCTTTAATTAACAAATATCTTTGTAGAAAACGTAAAGGTGTATATGTAGCCTTTATTGACTTCATGAAGGTATTCGATTGAATAGACCGAAGTAAATTATATACAATATTGATACAAAATGGTCTAAAAGGTAATCTCTTGAAAGCTGTCAGTACAAGCTATTTACAAAAATGTCAAAATAAATATAAGAAATGCTACTGTCTTATCAGATTCTATAAAGTGTCCATTAGGTTTACATCAAGGATGTAAATTAAGTTCAATTTTATTCTCGTTATTCATAAATGAACTTTCAAATGCTATGATTAATTCTGGTATACACGGCATACAGTTAACTCTAGAAATGACTAAAATATTCTCACTTATGTCTGCTGATGATGTAGCTTTATTAGCAGACACAATTACTGGACTTCAATATCAATTAAACTCATTACACCAATATTGTCTTGAATGGAATCTCGAAGTAAATGCGGCAAAAACCAAGGTTGTAATATTCCAAAGAGGCGGTCGGTTGTCTAAGATGGAAAAATGGTACTATAACACAAATCTTATTGAAATTGTCAATTCGTTCGTTTATGTTGGTATGAATTTTATACGTAGTCTTTCAATGTATACAATAACAGAACACATGGCTGTGTAAGCTAAGAAGTTATTTGTTTCCTTATTCAAGAGTCTTCATGACTTTCTACCTATGTCACAGGACACATTTTTTAAGATTGTTGATTCTAAAGTTATTCCTGTCTTAGTATATGAGTCAGAGTTATGGGGCATAGAACGTTTTGAATGTATTGAAACTATTAATGTGGATGTATGTAAATGTTTCTTTTTTAGCTCCACTTAGTTTTGTATACATTTAGGTCAATCAATATGACTTTGTTATAAATAAATATATATATATATATACGTCTTATTGGTGTAGTTATAACACTGTCATAGTCAGCGTTATCATTACTCAGTAATATGGTAGGAAATTTGTGAAATTTAACACATATGTTGCATGATAAAGGGATTATAGCGTGCTGAATTTATCATTGATATATTTATCTTATATTCTTACAGATGTGCGGGCGCGAGCGTGATAGAAATCATTTCGGTTCTATTTTTAGAAAGGAAAACCCCGGAATTCCGTAGCAACGACATCTTAAAACATCTTTTAAATTAAGAATTTTCTTTACTAAAATATTTCTTAAGTGCGTTCATAAATATCACTTATCGTAAGATAAGATTTTTTCCTAGCTTAGCTAATTTTGATCGGGTTTAAGAAAATAATTAAGATGCTTTATAAATACGGGCCCAGGTTCATTCAGAACTGGCATGAAAATTGTACCAAAAATAGAAAGTTTAGTTCATACACTGAATTTAAAACATATTTTACTGTTGAACATTATGTAAATGTTGTTAATATCTTGAATTTTAGGAAATGTTTAGTACAATTTAGAGCTTCTTCGCACAACCTTCTTATCGAAAAGGGTAGGGAAATTGGATTGGCAAGAGAACAACGTGTATGTTTATTTTGTAACAATGTTATTGAGGATGAATATAATTTTCTTCTTTAAGTTATATGTCCGAAATTTTTATACCATCACATATGAAAAAAGATGAATAAAAGAAAAAATATTACAGTAATCCAAATAAATTAAAATTTTATATTCTCATGTCAACTAAAAATGAAAATGAAATAAAACATTCAGCTATGAACATCTTTTATGCCAACAAGTTGAGAAAATGAAAGCATCTGTCACATATGATAAGTAAAATAATTACAAAATGTATGTAGTATGTGATAAATAAGATTATTATATATGTATGTAACATGTGATAAATAAGATCATTATATATGTATATAACATATGATAAGTAAGATTATTATATATGTATGAAACATGTAATAAATAAGATCATTATATATGTATGTAACATATGATAAGTAAGATTATTATATATGTATGAAACATGTAATAAATAAGATCATTATATATGTATGTAACATATGATAAGTAAGATTATTATATATGTATGTAACATGTGATAAATAAGATCATTATATATGTATGTAACATGTGATAAGTAAGATCATTATACATGTATGTAACATGTGATAAATAAGATCATTATATATGTATGTAACATGTGATAAGTAAGATTATTATACATGTATGTAACATGTGATAAATAAGATCATTATATATGTATGTAACATATGATAAGTAAGATTATTATATATGTAGGTAACATGTGATAAGTAAGATCATTTTATATGTATGTAACATATGATAAGTAAGATCATTATATATGTATTTAACATATGATAAATAAGATTATTATATATGTATGTAACATGGGATAAATAAGATCATTATATATGTATTTAACATATGATAAATAAGATTATTATATATGTATGTAACATGTAGTAAATAAGATCATTATATATGTATTTAACATATGATAAATAAGATTATTATATATGTATGTAACATGGGATAAATAAGATCATTATATATGTATTTAACATATGATAAATAAGATTATTATATATGTATGTAACATGTAGTAAATAAGATCATTATATATGTATTTAACATATGATAAATAAGATTATTATATATGTATGTAACATGGGATAAATAAGATCATTATATAATTATTATGTATGTAACATGTGATAAGTAGGATCCTTAGAGAATGTATGTAACATGTGATAAATAAGATCATTATATATGTATGTAACATGGGATAAATAAGATCCTTATATATGTATGTAACATATGATAAATAAGATCATTATATATGTATGTAACATGTGATAAATAAGATCATTATATATGTATGTAACATATGATAAGTAAGATTATTATATATGTATGTAACATATGATAAGTAAGATTATTATATATGTATGTAACATGTGATAAATAAGATTATTATATATGTATGTAACATGTGATAAATAAGATCATTATATATGTATGTAACATATTATAAGTAAGATCATTATATATGTATGTAACATATGATAAGTAACATTATTATATATGTATGTAACATGTGATAACTAAGATCATTATATATGTATGTAGCATGTGATAAATAAGATTATTATTTATGTATGTAACATATGATAAATGAGAGTATTATATATGTATGTAACATGTGATTTTGTGAACTCTTATGTCGTCACCACCTCTGTCTATACATATATGCTTTATATAAATAGTGTATATCTGTAAATGTATATGGGCTGGAGGCCTTTTGTTCAATAAGCGTACTTACTTACTTCTGACAGAATTAAGAAACTTACCACATATCTTCTGACACACTTAAGAAACTTACAACATACCTTCTGACACATTTAATAAACTTACAACATACCTTCTGACAGAATTAAGAAACTTACCACATACCTTCTAACCCACTTAAGAAACTTACAACATACCTTCTGACACATTTAATAAACTTACAACATGCCTTCTGACACACTTAAGAAACTTACAACATACCTTCTGACACATTTAATAAACTTACAACATACCTTCTGACAGAATTAAGAAACTTACAACATACCTTCTGACACATTTAATAAACTTACAACATACCTTCTGATAGAATTAAGAAACTTACAACATACCTTCTGACACACTTAAGAAACTTACAACATACCTTCTGACAGAATTAAGAAACCGACAACATACCTTCTGACAGAATTAAGAAACTTACAACATACCTTCTGACAGAATTAAGAAACTTACAACATACCTTCTGACACATTTAATAAACTTACAACATACCTTCTGACAGAATTAAGAAACTTACGACATACCTTCTGACACATTTAATAAACTTACAACATACCTTTTGACAGAATTAAGAAACGTACAACATACCTTCTGACACATTTAATAAACTTACAACATACCTTCTGACAGAATTAAGAAACTTACAACATACCTTCTGACCCACTTAAGAAACTTACAACATACCTTCTGACACATTTAATAAACTTACAACATACCTTCTGACACATTTAATAAACTTACAACATACCTTCTGACAGAATTAAGAAACTTACCACATACCTTCTGACACACTTAAGAAACTTACAACATACCTTCTGACACATTTAAGAAACTTACAACATACCTTCTGACACTCTTAATAAACTTACAACATATAGCTTCTGACACACTTAAGAAATTTACCCTACATCTTCTCATTCATGTACTTGTTAATGCTATCATTCACAAACACAATACTTATTACTACCCTTGTTGTGTTTTATATATGCATACTTGTATGTTCCTTATGTCAAACATCTTTTAACTGCTAAACTTTCTAATATAACGTTTGATAATATGTTTGAGTAAGATTCCGACACAAGTTTTCGTCCTGATGATTTATGAATCCCAACTTATCATCATCAAGTTACACAATACATTCTGTCGACAGTTTGCATATTGATTTTTGAATATATGCATGTATATAATATATATACTACACTCCTTTTATTAAAATCATATATATTTCAATGGCTGAACATAAGCTACACCCTTACTTATTATAGTCAGACACATATTTCTGTTGAAATTAAGTGACAAAACAGCATTGGATTTTGAAATCATCGTGTACAATCATCGAGATTTCTGAAATGACTATAACATTCTGCGACTGATAAAATGTTCAGATATAATTATGATGAAAGAAAACATTGATATACCAACAATATTGTTTCCAAGCTGGTATTTACGTGCATTTAATTGATTATATAAGATGTCAGTCAATCAGACCTCACAGATTTTACCAATTAGTCCATATTCAGTGTCTCCGAAGTTTGAGGTGAATAATGCCATATTTTATTACAGGATTCAGTGTCACCGTCTTATTTGTCTACTTGTTTATGTGTTGATACATGTATATAAATATATATGTGCCTACTTTTTTAGAACAAAATGTTTACCAAGGTGTTGTTACACATGGCCAACAATAAACACATTTAATGCAAAATAACAAAAAAGTCTACTTTAATTGCCCTAGCAAATTATATTTTTGTGCAAATAAGAAAAGGGATCAAAACTAACCGAATATATCTGTATAAATACATAAAATATTTAGTTCTACAGTTTAAATGCTACTAATGTTATATTTTCGTCTTTGAATACATTTTTCTCATTATTTTTTAAACAAATACCAATTTTAAACGTGGTTTATTTGATTTTTGTATGTTTGTGTGTTTTTCTCCTTGCTTGCTTGTTTGTTTGTTTGTATATATATATATATGTGTGTGTGTGTATATGTGGGCATGTATTGCTATCTTTATGAGGTAGATTTTTGGTCGTGAAATTATGTGACAATTTTAAGGGTACCATTTACAAGGTTTTAGGGTTATGGTTAGATCTCAATTAATTGTCTATAAGTCATTGCCAGTCAACCCCCCCCCCCCCCCAAGGAGATTTAGGGATTTTAGGGGACCTGACTTACATACCGAGGTATACCTCGGTTAGATTTCTATGTAAATGGCATACAAAGTGAGGTACAGTTTTAAGATGTTTTCGTCAATAAATATCCTTGAAATCTTGAATCTTATGTGCATAATTATGTGTGTTTGCATGTATGTGCAGTGCGCGAATTTGTCTAGCTATTTTGTAGACTCTAATCAAACCATCGTCTGTCCTCTTTCAATCAATATTTGCCAGCGATGTTTAATTAAACCCTAGAAATAAATAATACAATACAGCACAATTATGATGGCGTCAATACACATAGATAAAAAACAACAGTAATTGTTTTCATTGAAAGAAAGAAAGCTTTCACACATTTTCCTGACACTTAAAATTAAAGTACAAACTTATCATACCCAGATACTTCCTGCGAGCTAAACTGTACATAAATTGTACTCAATGAAATGTCTAAATAATAGATCATATAAAACAACGATGTTTTCACAACGGACACCATGCATGATATCATCTGTTCAATATATGAAATAAGTAAAAATATCTTCATTTTATTAAAGGTAGGAATATCTATTACAAATCTGCATTATAAATTAATAGTTTCGGTTTTGTGATAGGTTTTTCCATTCCATCAAAGAACAGTGTGGGTAATGATGGACATACCTTTTACACAACGGATCAACTGTATATGAATATACTAATAAATGTATTTAAATCGAACAAATTTGAAAAAGACAGTCTAAAATAAATCGCCAGTTCTCAAATATGTATCAGGGAAATGTGAAACTTAAAAATAAAAATATACTTCTTATCTTGTAAATAGTTCTTACCATTTACAATACATCCTTGATTCACTCTTTTCAGGGAATAATAGGAACCCTAGTTGAAGCGTGCCACAGAACTTCAAATATTATTAATTTAGTGCTTATTTACGATGAAAACTAATCCACTGAAATTAACAGTTATCCACATAATATTTCTTCCAGTGATATATCTTTATGTTTGATCTTTACGATGACTAAACATCTCACATTTATAACTATACATTATGTTTTATATTGATTGACTGCACGCAATACTTTACTCTCAACAAATAAATCACCAATCCGCAAACATAAAGTATAAGAGTATGTAAATCAGAATGCTACTGATAATGTTAACTGGTGTTCACTGAATGAAGCAAATATTCTCTCACACTGTGTATATAGTATTGGAATCGTTAAAACCGTTTAGATCACTTTCATCATGAGAAACAAAGAAATATGAAGAATTATTATACTAATCGACATTGCATGGCAAGAAAAAATAAGTTCTACATTTTCATCGAGTTTTCAATAGTATTCTTAACGGATGGCAGTTAACTCTATATTTTTTCCTGGATTTGGTATCAGTAGTCACCGTTTAGTAACCGTAGCCTAAGTCCACGGGTTGTAACGGCTTGAAATGTTTTAGCCTTCATTACAGACTCATACCGGGAATAAAACATAAATTTATATACGTGTTTGAAATGTTATATTCAGTATGAGCTAATCATCACTGATATTCATTTGTAAACAGAAACATTAATTCCGCGATTTTAATTAGTGAAATAATATAACTACTAATTGGTTTTATTATATGTTCATTAAATAAACACATTTTGATTGGGTTAAATCCTATTCCAATCGTTGGCCAGAGACTGTTGCCAAAATCTCTCTACATGGCATTGTCATGGTAAAAATGTTGCTACGTTATTCCATGTTAAAGAAACAGCAACCAGACGGAGGATTTCATCCCTATTCATATCAGACATCAGTTAAATTCCCAATAACCAAAGGTGACTTAACCCCGTGAAATATCCATCCCTAACAAGTAACCGAGCTACCACCATTCCCATCCACCTCAGTTACACAGGCGTCAGCGAAACGTTCCCCACGTGTCGGCAAAAACGAGAAAACCACATGACAGTAAACCACATCACATGACGGTAAATCACATGACATTTTACAAAATGACAGTAAACCACATGACATTTAACTACATGACAGAAAACCACATGACAATAAAACCACTTGACATTTAACTACATTTGAACATGATAGAAAACCGCTTGAAATTTAACTACATGACAATAAACCAAAAGCAATTTAACCACATGACAGTAAAACCACTTGACATTTAACTACATTTGTACATGACAGAAAACCACATGACAGAAAACCACACGACAGTAAAACCACAGGACACTTAACTACAAGACAGAAAACCACATGACAGTAAAACCACAGGACATTTGACTACATGACAGAAAACCACAGGACAGTAAAACCACAGGACATTTGACTACATGACAGAAAACCACATGACAGTAAACAACATGTCATTTAACTAAATTACATGAAACCACATGACATTACACCATATGACAGTTCACTACCTGATAGTACAATGTCTTGTGAGTACTCGTCAGGATGACATCACCCTTTTTAAATATAAAAAGGGAAAAATAAAATACAAATACTAAATAAATCTTAAAATCAACCAAATTTTTAATTACTGTTTAAATGAACAAATACAAGTACATGGTGTTAAAGTATAAGTATAAAATCAAAATAATGAAATAAAATCAATATCTAAAACTGTCAAAAATATGTTAATTAAAGTATGAAAAATAGACCTTAATGATTCTGGACTTCTAAAACAATCTGTAAAATGATTCAGTGCTGATAAAACAAAATACTTAAGTAGTGGCAAGCTATGAAAAATATACTAAGTTAAACAATGACCCTTAATTCACAAATCCAAGATGGCTGCCACTAGATAAAGATTAAATACTAAATTAGTGTGAAAGTTAACTGTAAATAATTAGTGTAAAATTTACTGTAAACAAAACTTCACTGACCTAACAATAATAATTTAGACATTTCTTGTTTATCTTTATTACATTTCGGCCCCAGAATCAACACTTTCCTTGAAGTTGCGTATGACGCCAGTACAAGCATCTCTTGGAATCCTTCTTAATAAGACTTTAGCATGTCCCAACCATTATGTACGTCGTTAAAATGGACAGAAACGTATGACATTGACATTAATTTGTTTCATCAGTAAAATTAATTTTGCAAATGCGAATATCATGAAAAGACAAAATTCAAGAATCCAAGTAATAATTTTATTATTGTAATTCACAAAATAGAACAAAATACGAATGAATTATAGACCTGGTGTATTAACAGTACAATCAATTTCTGCCATTTTATGGCAATTTCCATCCGTCTTAATTGAAATGATATCTAACAAATATAACTCGACGTGCCCAATTGTTTGTAAGTAATGTGAGATGCGTATAAAAAATCAATAATCAGGTAAAGTAAGCAACCATATAAAGGGATGTCAAAAATATGATTTTATTATCCGTCCTTTGTTTACACATCATTGAAAAAATAAATATACAAAGTGGTTAATCTATATTATTTTATGACATGCTTTTATAAGTGACATGTGGACGTATTCCAAAATGATGTATTTAGCATATAATTATATTATCAAAAATGAATTAATAATAATTTTCATTTAATGAAATATCATCGTTTATTTAAGGCCCATTAGAACAATAGATGAAATGATAGTGAAATATAAGAAATATATATTACTTGATCTGTAATAATATTTACATAATGCCTTCCATTAGGCATATCTCAAAAATTAATTTTCAGACGCTTTTTCTTATTTCTTATTATATGATTAAAAAATACTGTGCTGTATTTCTATATGTACTTTGTGATAAAAAAATTGGAACGTTTTTATTGCAAATAAAAGTCAGTTTCACATCTATCTAGGTAAAATAAGACCTACACTACAATTTAAACATCCAAAAAGCTAATGGGGCTTTAACAATAGTGAAAACTATCTTTTTTTATTTTATTTTTTCATAATATCAACAAATTGGGTTATAAATATCGATTTTTCTTTTTATACGGAAGTTAAGTAAAATATTACACAGATTTTGATATTTTTACCCATGTTGTAATGTATGTTTTAGACTTCAACCTCAATTATCCTAAAACTTGATTCAACGCGTCCAAATTGTATTAACCTGTTCTGTTCTATAATACATCATGCTGTGGCTGTATATACATGGGTACCTAATCAGCAGATATGATCATCGCCAAATGCTCGTTGTTTCCGAAAACGTACGTAAATAACCGAGATTTGCCGAACGATTGACGAATTGAACTTTAAAAAATCTAAGGGGTAGTTTTAAAAATCATCAAAAGGGTCGAAGAAGATATTATTTTATTGTTTTCATATTTTACATGGGGAAAGAAATTAAATTTTCAAAACGAATGCGATGAGTAGATCTACAAATTTGATCACATTTCCCCCAAAAAAGTTATGATGCTGAAAACATCAGATTTTTATTGAAAAATCTTCCAATTTTACTCTTTTTACATTGAATATAGAGGGAATCGATAGGTGTCTTTTTCAAACCCAAAAGGGTCGAAGAAAGCATTAATTTAAAATAAAAAAAATACACCATTAGAAAGATAAAAGATTAATTAAACTTTTGTGATGAGTACAAATTTCGTATTTTAAATAGAATAAAAGTTATGACGATTATAGTGAAAATCCCCTTCTTTGTTTAATGTAAATTTTTTATCGATTTTCCAAATCAGCATGTCCGCGAAAGTTGGGTATGTTTTTCAGCGGATAGTACCCCCACGGATTAAGATCAAAGGGGTTGAGGTCCAGCGAATGGGGATGGCCCAACATGATATGCTTTCAAATGAATCAATCACACGGGTGCCGAATATTTGCTGCAACCACTGTAGAACATGATTAGTCGTATGCGGGGTGGCACCATCTCTGCAAAATCTTCATATATGGCGTTAGGCATTTACTATACAAATCCGCTAATCGCCTCATTGAAAGTTCCATAACGTCGCCTAAGACAGTTATTGTAGTGATGAAAAACAGAGGTCACCCTCGGGTTGCCTTTATTAAAATAGTGAACGACTGTTTAAAGAATGACATTTACACACAGGGTGGGTTTTATTCGGATGTGGCCGCTAACACAGGTTTGAATGTACGACCTTTCGTTTTACAGATATGATCTATTTTTAAGTATTCAGATATTACGGGATATCGTGTATTATTTATTGAACTAACCTATATGTAAGCCGTTCCAGAATAAAAAAAAGGAAATTCCAGATTTCCCTTTTCTGTCCACTCAATATTGTATGCCGTTAAGTTTTAACAGTATTCCTGTTTTATTATTACATTGTTCTTTATCAATCTCTATGTGTCTGTGTCTTATGTTCAGAAGAACTGTCTGCATCAATCCCAAACGATTTGATTTGGATTCCAAAATGTGCAATGTAATAAACTTGGCGCCGTTCATAACATGTGCTGTAAATCAAAAAAAAATTCGTAGCGTCTAAAATACGCACAAAAGACAAACGTATCGATTTGTTACAAATTATCAATTTTGTTTTGTCATGAGAGTTAGTTGAGAATTCAATATGAAATATTATGTAACTAAGATTTTTGTAACCATCTTTTTACATTAATTCGTGAGAAGGGCGTTAAGGTGCCTGAATTTACGTTGTAATGCATTTGAATACCATTTTGTCCTCGGATAAACTAGTAGTAGCATCAGGTAAAATGAGTACATGTGACAAGAACAATACAAATTCAAATGTCGACATATAATAAACATGTGAACAGTAAAGTGCATAGAAGATGACACATAATCAAAACCAGGGATGACACAAAAAGAAGGCATTAAAGCCGACTTATTTCCATTGTGGTCCTTAGAAATTGATCATGTGACACCGGAAAGGCAAATTAATTATTCAATAAATTATTGTATATAATTTTAAGTTACATTTTCATAGCACATTGAATTGGTAAAACTAAAATCTATAATACTGAAAGATAAAATAAAATTTTCAAAAAAATAAAAAATGACCAGAATAAAAGTACTAGACTGTTACAGACTGCATAAAATGATTCTTTACAGTTTTTTTAAAATGACTTGGACTTTTTATAGATCTGAAAAATGGTGGTAACCTATTCCATAACTGGCAGCCATTAAACGCAAAAAAATTCTTCCCAAAACCCTTAACCCTGGGAATAGAATAACTATTACTATCTCTAAGACGAGTGGAATAAGAGTGTACCTCAATAGTCAATTCAAAATTTTCATTTAAGTAGCTTGGTGCATTATTATAGTGAATCTTATGTACATGACCAAGGATAAGGGAATCAATTCTTGAATGAACCGGTAACCAGCCAACTTCTTCGAAGTGGACCCTCCCAATATGAGTACGAAGACTGAGATTAAGTATGAATCTCAACATTTTATTCTGGGTAGCCTGAAGTCTATTTTTCAGAACATGATTCAAACCTAAATACCAAGACGCACAAGCGTAGTCAAAATGATATTGAACTAATGATGAAACTAAAAGCTGTTTGGTATACCATGATACAGTGCAATCTCGTTGACAAACTTTTCCTTGATTTTATTGGCTCCCGGGGAATAAAAGAAAAAGTTAATACACAAAACAAGTTGAACAATTTGCATGAATGTACATCTGTTTTGTAAAATCAGTCAAATTTCGATAATACTGTCAACCTGTCAGCCATGTACTATTTATACAGTGTTACCTAGTAGTGACAACAACACTAGCGATACAGTGTTACTTAGCAGTGAAAACAATAATAATGATACAGTGTTACCAAGTAGTGACAGTAACACTAATGATACAGTGTTACGTAGTAGTGACAACAATACTTATGATACAGTGTTACCTTGTAGTGACAACAACAATAATGATACAGTGTTACCTAGTAGTGACAACAACACTAATGATAAAGTGTTACCTAGTAGTGACAACAATAATAATGATACAGTGTTACTTAGTAGTGACAACAACAATAATGATACACAGTGTTACCTAGAAGTGACAACAACAATATTGATACACAGTGTTACCTAGTAGTGACAACAACAATAATGATACAGTGTTACCTAGTAGTGACAACAACACTAATGATACAGTGTTACCTATTAGTGACAACAACACTAATGATACACAGGGTTACCTAGTAGTGACAACAATAATAATGATACAGTGTTACTTAGTAGTGAAAACAACACTAATGATACAGTGTTACTTAGTAGTGACAACAACAATAATGATACAGTGTTACCTAGTAGTGACAACAATAATAATGATACACAGTGTTACCTAGTAGTGACAACAATAATAATGATACAGTGTTACTTAGTAGAGACAACAACACTAGTGATACAGTGTTACTTAGTAGTGACAACAACAATAATGATACAGTGTTACCTAGTAGTGACAACAATAATAATGATACACAGTGTTACCTAGTAGTGACAACAACACTAATGATACAGTGTTACCTAGTAGTGACAACAACATTAATGATACACAGTGTTACCTAGTAGTGACAACACTAATAATTATACAGTGTTACCCAGTAGTGACAGCAATAAAAATGATACAGTGTTACTTAGTCGTGACAACAACACTAATGATACAGTGTTACTTAGTAGTGACAACAAAATAATGATACAGTGTTACTTAGTAGTGACAACAATAATAATCATACAGTGTTACTTAGTAGTGAAAACAACACTAATGATACAGTGTTACCTAGAAGTGACAACAACATTAATGATACACAGTGTTACCTAGTAGTGACAACAACACTAATGATACAGTGTTACCTAGAAGTGACAACAACACTAGTGATACAGTGTTACTTTGTAACACTAACAATAATAATGATACAGTGTTGCTAAGTCGTGACAACAACACTAATGATACAGTATAACGTATTAGTGACAACAACACTAATGATACAGTGTTACCTAGAAGTGACAACAACAATAATGATACAGTGTTACCTAGTAGTCACAACAAAAATAATGATACAGTGTTACCTAGTAGTCACAACAATAATAATGATACAGTGTTATCTAGTAGTGACAACAATAATAATGATACAGTGTTACCTAGTAGTGACAACAACAATAATGATACAGTGTTACCTAGTAGTGACAACAACAATAATGATAAAGTGTTACCTAGTAGTGACAACAACAATAATGATACAGTGTTACCAAGTAGTGACAACAACAATAATGATACACAGTGTTACCTAGTAGTGACAACAATAATAATGATACATTGTTACTTAGTAGTGACAACAACAATAATGATACAGTGTTACCTAGTAGTGACAACAATGATAATGATACAGTGTTACCTAGTAGTGACAACAACACTAATGATACAGTGTTACCTAGAAGTGACAACAACATTATTGATACACAGTGTTACCTAGTAGTGACAACAACACTAATGATACAGTGTTACTTAGTAGTGACAACAACACTAATGATACAGTGTTACCCAGTAGTGACAACAACACTAATGATACAGTGTTACCTAGAAGTGACAACAACACTAGTGATACAGTGTTACTTTGTAACACCAACAATAATAATGATACAGTGTTGCTAAGTCGTGACAACAACACTAATGATACAGTATAACGTAGTAGTGACAACAACACTAATGATACAGTGTTACCTAGTAGTGACAACAACAATAATGATACAGTGTTACCTAGTAGTGACAACAAAAATAATGATACAGTGTTACCTAGTAGTCACAACAATAATAATGATACAGTGTTATCTAGTAGTGACAACAATAATAATGATACAGTGTTACCTAGTAGTGACAACAACAATAATGATACAGTGTTACCTAGTAGTGACAACAACAATAATGATACAGTGTTACCTAGTAGTGACAACAACAATAATGATACACAGTGTTACCTAGTAGTGACAACAATAATAATGATACATTGTTACTTAGTAGTGACAACAACAATAATGATACAGTGTTACCTAGTAGTGACAACAATGATAATGATACAGTGTTACCTAGTAGTGACAACAACACTAATGATACAGTGTTACCTAGAAGTGACAACAACATTAATGATACACAGTGTTACCTAGTAGTGACAACAACACTAATGATACAGTGTTACTTAGTAGTGACAACAACACTAATGATACAGTGTTACCCAGTAGTGACAACAACACTAATGATACAGTGTTACCTAGAAGTGACAACAACACTAGTGATACAGTGTTACTTTGTAACACTAACAATAATAATGATACAGTGTTGCTAAGTCGTGACAACAACACTAATGATACAGTATAACGTAGTAGTGACAACAACACTAATGATACAGTGTTACCTAGTAGTGACAACAACAATAATGATACAGTGTTACCTAGTAGTGACAACAAAAATAATGATACAGTGTTACCTAGTAGTCACAACAATAATAATGATACAGTGTTATCTAGTAGTGACAACAATAATAATGATACAGTGTTACCTAGTAGTGACAACAACAATAATGATACAGTGTTACCTAGTAGTGACAACAACAATAATGATACAGTGTTACCTAGTAGTGACAACAACAATAATGATACAGTGTTACCTAATAGTGACAACAACAATAATGATACAGTCTTACCTAGTAGTGAGAACAACAATAATGATACAGTGTTACCTAGTAGTGACAACAACAATAATGATACACAGTGTTACCTAGTAGTGACAACAATAATAATGATACAGTGTTACTTAGTAGTGACAACAACAATAATGATACAGTGTTACCTAGTAGTGACAACAATGATAATGATACAGTGTTACCTAGTAGTGACAACAACACTAATGATACAGTATTACTTAGTAGTGACAACAACACTAATGATACAGTGTTACCCAGTAGTGACAACAACACTAATGATACAGTGTTACCTAGTAGTGACAACACTAATAATGATACAGTGTTACTTAGTAGTGACAACAGCAATAATGATACAGTGTTACCTAGTAGTGACAACAACACTAGTGTCACAGTGTTACTTATTAGTGACAACAATAATAATGATACAGTGTTACTTAGTAGTGAAAACAACACTAATGGTACAGTGTTGCCTAGTAGTGACAACAATAATAATGATAGAGTGTTACTTAGTAGTGACAACAGCAATAATGATACAGTGTTACCTAGTAGTGACAACAACACTAGCGATACAGTGTTACTTATTAGTGACAACAATAATAATGATACAGTGTTACTTAGTAGTGACAACAACACTAATGGTACAGTGTTACCAAGTAGTGACAACAATAATAATGATACAGTGTTACTTAGTAGTGACAACAACACTAATGATACAGTGTTACCTAGTAGTGACAACAATAATAATGATACAGTGTTACCTAGTAGTGACAACAACACTAATGATACAGTGTTACCTAGTAGTGACAACAATAATAATGATACAGTGTTACATAGTAGTGACAACAATAATAATGATACAGTGTTACGTAGTAGTGACAACAACACTAATGATATACAGTGTTACCTAGTAGTGACAACAATAATAATGATACAGTGTTACCTAGTAGTGACAACAATAATAATGATACAGTGTTACCTTCTAGTGACAACAATAATAATGATACACTGTTACTTAGTAGTGACAACAATAATAATGATACAGTGTTACCTAGTAGTGACAACAACACTAGTGATACAGTGTTACTTTGTAGTGACAACAATAATAATGATACAGTGTTGCTTAGAAGTGACAACAACACTAATGATACAGTGTTACCTAGTAGTGACAACAATAATAATGATACAGTGTTGCTTAGAAGTGACAACAACACTAACGATACAGTGTTACCTAGTAGTGACAACAATAATAATGATACATTGTTACCTAGTAGTGACAACAAAAATAATGATACAGTGTTACCTAGTAGTGACAACAACAATAATGATACAGTGTTACTTAGTAGTGACTACAACAATAATGATACAGTGTTACCTAGTAGTGACAACAATAATAATGATACAGTGTTACTTAGTAGTGACAACAACAATAATGATACAGTGTTACCTGGTAGTGACAACAAAAATAATGATACAGTGTTACCTAGTAGTGACAACAATGATAATGATACAGTGTTACCTAGTAGTGACAACAACAATAATAATACAGTGTTACTTAGTAGTGACAACAACAATAATGATACAGTGTTACCTAGTAGTGACAACAATAATAATGATACATTGTTACCTAGTAGTGACAACAACAATAATGATACACAGTGTTACCTAGTAGTGACAACAATAATTATGATACAGTGTTACTTAGTAGTGACAACAACAATAATGATACAGTGTTACCTAGTAGTGACAACAATGATAATGATACAGTGTTACCTAGTAGTGACAACAACACTAATGATACAGTGTTACTTAGTAGTGACAACAACACTATTGATACAGTGTTACCCAGTAGTGACAACAACACTAATGATACAGTGTTACCTAGAAGTGACAACAACACTTGTGATACAGTGTTACTTTGTAACACTAACAATAATAATGATACAGTGTTGCTAAGTCGTGACAACAACACTAATGATACAGTATAACGAAGTAGTGACAACAACACTAATGATACAGTGTTACCTAGTAGTGACAACAACAATAATGATACAGTGTTACCTAGTAGTGACAACAAAAATAATGATACAGTGTTACATAGTAGTCACAACAATAATAATGATACAGTGTTATCTAGTATTGACAACAATAATAATGATACAGTGTTACCTAGTAGTGACAACAAAAATAATGATACAGTGTTACCTAGTAGTGACAACAATAATAATGATACAGTGTTATCTAGTATTGACAACAATAATAATGATACAGTGTTACCTAGTAGTGACAACAACAATAATGATACAGTGCTATCTAGTAGTGACAACAACACTAATGATACAGTGTTACTTAGTAATGACAACAACAATAGTGAGACAGTGTTACCTAGTAGTGACAACAACAATAATGATACAGTGTTACCTAGTAGTGACGACAACAATAATGATACAGTGTTACCTAGTAGTGACAACAACAATAATGATACAGTGTTACCTAGTAGTGACAACAACACTAATGATACAGTGTTACCCAGTAGTGACAACAACACTAATGATACAGTGTTACCTAGAAGTGACAACAACACTAGTGATACAGTGTTACTTTGTAACACTAACAATAATAATGATACAGTGTTGCTAAGTCGTGACAACAACACTAATGATACAGTATAACGTAGTAGTGACAACAACACTAATGATACAGTGTTACCTAGTAGTGACAACAACAATAATGATACAGTGTTACCTAGTAGTGACAACAATAATAATGATACAGTGTTATCTAGTAGTGACAACAATAATAATGATACAGTGTTACCTAGTAGTGACAACAACAATAATGATACAGTGTTACCTAGTAGTGACAACAACAATAATGATACAGTGTTACCTAGTAGTGACAACAACAATAATGATACAGTGTTACCTAATAGTGACAACAACAATAATGATACAGTGTTACCTAGAAGTGAGAACAACAATAATGATACAGTGTTACCTAGTAGTGACAACAACAATAATGATACACAGTGTTACGTAGTAGTGACAACAATAATAATGATACAGTCTTACTTAGTAGTGACAACAACAATAATGATACAGTGTTACCTAGTAGTGACAACAATGATAATGATACAGTGTTACCTAGTAGTGACAACAACACTGATGATACAGTATTACTTAGTAGTGACAACAACACTAATGATATAGTGTTACCCAGTAGTGACAACAACACTAATGATACAGTGTTACCTAGTAGTGACAACACTAATAATGATACAGTGTTACTTAGTAGTGACAACAGCAATAATGATACAGTGTTACCTAGTAGTGACAACAACACTAGTGTCACAGTGTTACTTATTAGTGACAACAATAATAATGATACAGTGTTACTTAGTAGTGACAACAACACTAATGGTACAGTGTTGCCTAGTAGTGACAACAATAATAATGATAGAGTGTTACTTAGTAGTGACAACAGCAATAATGATACAGTGTTACCTAGTAGTGACAACAACACTAGTGTCACAGTGTTACTTATTAGTGACAACAATAATAATGATACAGTGTTACTTAGTAGTGACAACAACACTAATGGTACAGTGTTACCAAGTAGTGACAACAATAATAATGATACAGTGTTACTTAGTAGTGACAACAACACTAATGATACAGTGTTACCTAGTAGTGACAACAATAATAATGATACAGTGTTACCTAGTAGTGACAACAACACTAATGATACAGTGTTACCTAGTAGTGACAACAATAATAATGATACAGTGTTACATAGTAGTGACAACAATAATAATGATACAGTGTTATATAGTAGTGACAACAACACTAATGATACACAGTGTTACCTAGTAGTGACAACAATAATAATGATACAGTGTTACCTAGTAGTGACAACAATAATAATGATACAGTGTTACCTTCTAGTGACAACAATAATAATGATACACTGTTACTTAGTAGTGACAACAATAATAATGATACAGTGTTACCTAGTAGTGACAACAACACTAGTGATACAGTGTTACTTTGTAGTGACAACAATAATAATGATACAGTGTTGCTTAGAAGTGACAACAACACTAATGATACAGTGTTACCTAGTAGTGAAAACAATAATAATGATACATTGTTACCTAGTAGTGACAACAAAAATAATGATACAGTGTTACCTAGTAGTGACAACAACAATAATGATACAGTGTTACTTAGTAGTGACTACAACAATAATGATACAGTGTTACCTAGTAGTGACAACAATAATAATGATACAGTGTTACCTAGTAGTGACAACAACAATAATGATACAGTGCTATCTAGTAGTGACAACAACACTAATGATACAGTGTTACTTAGTAATGACAACAACAATAGTGATACAGTGTTACCTAGTAGTGACAACAACAATAATGATACAGTGTTACCTAGTAGTGACAACAACAATAATGATACAGTGTTACCTAGTAGTGACAACAACAATAATGATACAGTGTTACCTAGTAGTGACAACAACACTTATGATACAGTGTTACCTAGTAATGACAACAATAATAATGATACAGTGTTACCTTGTAGTGACAACAACAATACTGATACAGTGTTACCTAGTAGTGACAACAATGATAATGATAAAGTGTTACCTAGTAGTGACAACATCAATAGTGATACAGTGTTTCCTAGTAATGACAACAATGATAATGATACAGTGTTACTTAGTAGTGACAACAACAATAATGATACAGTGTTACCTTGTAGTGACAACAACAATAATGATACAGTGTTACTTAGTAGTGACAACAACAAAATGATACAGTGTTACTTAGTAGTGACAACAACAATAATGATACAGTGCTACGTAGTAGTGACAACAACACTAATGATACAGTGTTACTTAGTAGTGACAACAACAATAATGATCCAGTGTTACCTAGTAGTGACAACAACAATAATGATACAGTGTTACCTAGTAGTGACAACAATGATAATGATACAGTGTTACCTAGTAGTGAAAACAATGAAAATGATACAGTGTTACTTAGTAGTGACAACAACAGTAATGATGCAGTGTTACCTTGTAGTGACAACAACAATAATGATACAGTGTTACCTAGTAGTGACAACAATGATAATGATACAGTGTTACTTAGTAGTGACAACAACAATAATGATACAGTGCTATCTAGTATTGACAACAACACTAATGATACAGTGTTACTTAGTAATGACAACAACAATAGTGATACAGTGTTACCTAGTAGTGACAACAACAATAATGATACAGTGTTACCTAGTAGTGACAACAACAATAATGATACAGTGTTACCTAGTAGTGACAACAACACTTATGATACAGTGTTACCTAGTAATGACAACAATAATAATGATACAGTGTTACCTTGTAGTGACAACAACAATACTGATACAGTGTTACCTAGTAGTGACAACAATGATAATGATAAAGTGTTACCTAGTAGTGACAACAACAATAGTGATACAGTGTTTCCTAGTAATGACAACAATGATAATGATACAGTGTTACTTAGTAGTGACAACAACAATAATGATACAGTGTTACCTTGTAGTGACAACAACAATAATGATACAGTGTTACTTAGTAGTGACAACAACAAAATGATACAGTGTTACTTAGTAGTGACAACAACAATAATGATACAGTGCTACGTAGTAGTGACAACAACACTAATGATACAGTGTTACTTAGTAGTGACAACAACAATAATGATCCAGTGTTACCTAGTAGTGACAACAACAATAATGATACAGTGTTACTTAGTAATGACAACAACAATAATGATCCAGTGTTACCTAGTAGTGACAACAACAATAATGATACAGTGTTACTTAGTAGTGACAATAACAATAATGATACAGTGTTACCTAGTAGTGACAACAATGATAATGATACAGTGTTACTTAGTAATGACAACAACAATAATGATACAGTGTTACCTAGTAATGACAACAATAATAATGATACAGTGTTACTTAGTAGAGACAACAACAATAATGATACAGTGTTACCTGGTAGTGACAACAAAAATAATGATACAGTGTTACCTAGTAGTGACAACAATGATAATGATACAGTGTTACCTAGTAGTGACAACAACAATAATGATACAGTGTTACTTAGTAGTGACAACAACAATAATGATACAGTGTTACCTAGTAGTGACAACAATAATAATGATACATTGTTACCTAGTAGTGACAACAACAATAATGATACACAGTGTTACCTAGTAGTGACAACAATAATTATGATACAGTGTTACTTAGTAGTGACAACAACAATAATGATACAGTGTTACCTAGTAGTGACAACAATGATAATGATACAGTGTTACCTAGTAGTGACAACAACACTAATGATACAGTGTTACTTAGTAGTGACAACAACACTAATGATACAGTGTTACCCAGTAGTGACAACAACACTAATGATACAGTGTTACCTAGAAGTGACAACAACACTTGTGATACAGTGTTACTTTGTAACACTAACAATAATAATGATACAGTGTTGCTAAGTCGTGACAACAACACTAATGATACAGTATAACGTAGTAGTGACAACAACACTAATGATACAGTGTTACCTAGTAGTGACAACAACAATAATGATACAGTGTTACCTAGTAGTGACAACAAAAATAATGATACAGTGTTACCTAGTAGTCACAACAATAATAATGATACAGTGTTATCTAGTAGTGACAACAATAATAATGATACAGTGTTACCTAGTAGTGACAACAACAATAATGATACAGTGTTACCTAGTAGTGACAACAACAATAATGATACAGTGTTACCTAGTAGTGACAACAACAATAATGATACAGTGTTACCTAATAGTGACAACAACAATAATGATACAGTGTTACCTAGAAGTGAGAACAACAATAATGATACAGTGTTACCTAGTAGTGACAACAACAATAATGATACACAGTGTTACCTAGTAGTGACAACAATAATAATGATACAGTCTTACTTAGTAGTGACAACAACAATAATGATACAGTGTTACCTAGTAGTGACAACAATGATAATGATACAGTGTTACCTAGTAGTGACAACAACACTAATGATACAGTATTACTTAGTAGTGACAACAACACTAATGATATAGTGTTACCCAGTAGTGACAACAACACTAATGATACAGTGTTACCTAGTAGTGACAACACTAATAATGATACAGTGTTACTTAGTAGTGACAACAGCAATAATGATACAGTGTTACCTAGTAGTGACAACAACACTAGTGTCACAGTGTTACTTATTAGTGACAACAATAATAATGATACAGTGTTACTTAGTAGTGACAACAACACTAATGGTACAGTGTTGCCTAGTAGTGACAACAATAATAATGATAGAGTGTTACTTAGTAGTGACAACAGCAATAATGATACAGTGTTACCTAGTAGTGACAACAACACTAGTGTCACAGTGTTACTTATTAGTGACAACAATAATAATGATACAGTGTTACTTAGTAGTGACAACAACACTAATGGTACAGTGTTACCAAGTAGTGACAACAATAATAATGATACAGTGTTACTTAGTAGTGACAACAACACTAATGATACAGTGTTACCTAGTAGTGACAACAATAATAATGATACAGTGTTACCTAGTAGTGACAACAACACTAATGATACAGTGTTACCTAGTAGTGACAACAATAATAATGATACAGTGTTACATAGTAGTGACAACAATAATAATGATACAGTGTTATATAGTAGTGACAACAACACTAATGATACACAGTGTTACCTAGTAGTGACAACAATAATAATGATACAGTGTTACCTAGTAGTGACAACAATAATAATGATACAGTGCTACCTTCTAGTGACAACAATAATAATGATACACTGTTACTTAGTAGTGACAACAATAATAATGATACAGTGTTACCTAGTAGTGACAACAACACTAGTGATACAGTGTTACTTTGTAGTGACAACAATAATAATGATACAGTGTTGCTTAGAAGTGACAACAACACTAATGATACAGTGTTACCTAGTAGTGACAACAATAATAATGATACATTGTTACCTAGTAGTGACAACAAAAATAATGATACAGTGTTACCTAGTAGTGACAACAACAATAATGATACAGTGTTACTTAGTAGTGACTACAACAATAATGATACAGTGTTACCTAGTAGTGACAACAATAATAATGATACAGTGTTACTTAGTAGTGACAACAACAATAATGATACAGTGTTACCTGGTAGTGACAACAAAAATAATGATACAGTGTTACATAGTAGTGACAACAATGATAATGATACAGTGTTACTTAGTAGTGACAACAACAATAATGATACAGTGTTACCTAGTAGTGACAACAATAATAATGATACATTGTTACCTAGTAGTGACAACAACAATAATGATACACAGTGTTACCTAGTAGTGACAACAATAATTATGATACAGTGTTACTTAGTAGTGACAACAACAATAATGATACAGTGTTACCTAGTAGTGACAACAATAATTATGATACAGTGTTACTTAGTAGTGACAACAACAATAATGATACAGTGTTACCTAGTAGTGACAACAATGATAATGATACAGTGTTACCTAGTAGTGACAACAACACTAATGATACAGTGTTACTTAGTAGTGACAACAACACTAATGATACAGTGTTACCCAGTAGTGACAACAACACTAATGATACAGTGTTACCTAGAAGTGACAACAACACTTGTGATACAGTGTTACTTTGTAACACTAACAATAATAATGATACAGTGTTGCTAAGTCGTGACAACAACACTAATGATACAGTATAACGTAGTAGTGACAACAACACTAATGATACAGTGTTACCTAGTAGTGACAACAACAATAATGATACAGTGTTACCTAGTAGTGACAACAAAAATAATGATACAGTGTTACATAGTAGTCACAACAATAATAATGATACAGTGTTATCTAGTATTGACAACAATAATAATGATACAGTGTTACCTAGTAGTGACAACAACAATAATGATACAGTGCTATCTAGTAGTGACAACAACACTAATGATACAGTGTTACTTAGTAATGACAACAACAATAGTGATACAGTGTTACCTAGTAGTGACAACAACAATAATGATACAGTGTTACATAGTAGTGACAACAACAATAATGATACAGTGTTACCTAGTAGTGACAACAACAATAATGATACAGTGTTACCTAGTAGTGACAACAACACTTATGATACAGTGTTACCTAGTAATGACAACAATAATAATGATACAGTGTTACCTTGTAGTGACAACAACAATACTGATACAGTGTTACCTAGTAGTGACAACAATGATAATGATAAAGTGTTACCTAGTAGTGACAACAACAATAGTGATACAGTGTTTCCTAGTAATGACAACAATGATAATGATACAGTGTTACTTAGTAGTGACAACAACAATAATGATACAGTGTTACCTTGTAGTGACAACAACAATAATGATACAGTGTTACTTAGTAGTGACAACAACAAAATGATACAGTGTTACTTAGTAGTGACAACAACAATAATGATACAGTGCTACGTAGTAGTGACAACAACACTAATGATACAGTGTTACTTAGTAGTGACAACAACAATAATGATCCAGTGTTACCTAGTAGTGACAACAACAATAATGATACAGTGTTACCTAGTAGTGACAACAATGATAATGATACAGTGTTACCTAGTAGTGAAAACAATGAAAATGATACAGTTTTACTTAGTAGTGACAACAACAGTAATGATGCAGTGTTACCTTGTAGTGACAACAACAATAATGATACAGTGTTACCTAGTAGTGACAACAATGATAATGATACATTGTTACCTAGTAGTGACAACAAAAATAATGATACAGTGTTACCTAGTAGTGACAACAACAATAATGATACAGTGTTACTTAGTAGTGACTACAACAATAATGATACAGTGTTACCTAGTAGTGACAACAATAATAATGATACAGTGTTACTTAGTAGTGACAACAACAATAATGATACAGTGTTACCTGGTAGTGACAACAAAAATAATGATACAGTGTTACCTAGTAGTGACAACAATGAGAATGATACAGTGTTACCTAGTAGTGACAACAACAATAATAATACAGTGTTACTTAGTAGTGACAACAACAATAATGATACAGTGTTACCTAGTAGTGACAACAATAATAATGATACATTGTTACCTAGTAGTGACAACAACAATAATGATACACAGTGTTACCTAGTAGTGACAACAATAATTATGATACAGTGTTACTTAGTAGTGACAACAACAATAATGATACAGTGTTACCTAGTAGTGACAACAATGATAATGATACAGTGTTACCTAGTAGTGACAACAACACTAATGATACAGTGTTACTTAGTAGTGACAACAACACTAATGATACAGTGTTACCCAGTAGTGACAACAACACTAATGATACAGTGTTACCTAGAAGTGACAACAACACTTGTGATACAGTGTTACTTTGTAACACTAACAATAATAATGATACAGTGTTGCTAAGTCGTGACAACAACACTAATGATACAGTATAACGAAGTAGTGACAACAACACTAATGATACAGTGTTACCTAGTAGTGACAACAACAATAATGATACAGTGTTACCTAGTAGTGACAACAAAAATAATGATACAGTGTTACATAGTAGTCACAACAATAATAATGATACAGTGTTATCTAGTATTGACAACAATAATAATGATACAGTGTTACCTCGTAGTGACAACAACAATAATGATACAGTGCTATCTAGTATTGACAACAATAATAATGATACAGTGTTACTTAGTAATGACAACAAAAATAATGATACAGTGTTACCTAGTAGTGACAACAACAATAATGATACAGTGCTATCTAGTATTGACAACAATAATAATGATACAGTGTTACCTAGTAGTGACAACAAAAATAATGATACAGTGTTACCTAGTAGTGACAACAATAATAATGATACAGTGTTATCTAGTATTGACAACAATAATAATGATACAGTGTTACCTAGTAGTGACAACAACAATAATGATACAGTGCTATCTAGTAGTGACAACAACACTAATGATACAGTGTTACTTAGTAATGACAACAACAATAGTGAGACAGTGTTACCTAGTAGTGACAACAACAATAATGATACAGTGTTACCTAGTAGTGACGACAACAATAATGATACAGTGTTACCTAGTAGTGACAACAACAATAATGATACAGTGTTACCTAGTAGTGACAACAACACTAATGATACAGTGTTACCCAGTAGTGACAACAACACTAATGATACAGTGTTACCTAGAAGTGACAACAACACTTGTGATACAGTGTTACTTTGTAACACTAACAATAATAATGATACAGTGTTGCTAAGTCGTGACAACAACACTAATGATACAGTATAACGTAGTAGTGACAACAACACTAATGATACAGTGTTACCTAGTAGTGACAACAACAATAATGATACAGTGTTACCTAGTAGTGACAACAAAAATAATGATACAGTGTTACCTAGTAGTCACAACAATAATAATGATACAGTGTTATCTAGTAGTGACAACAATAATAATGATACAGTGTTACCTAGTAGTGACAACAACAATAATGATACAGTGTTACCTAGTAGTGACAACAACAATAATGATACAGTGTTACCTAGTAGTGACAACAACAATAATGATACAGTGTTACCTAATAGTGACAACAACAATAATGATACAGTGTTACCTAGAAGTGAGAACAACAATAATGATACAGTGTTACCTAGTAGTGACAACAACAATAATGATACACAGTGTTACCTAGTAGTGACAACAATAATAATGATACAGTCTTACTTAGTAGTGACAACAACAATAATGATACAGTGTTACCTAGTAGTGACAACAATGATAATGATACAGTGTTACCTAGTAGTGACAACAACACTAATGATACAGTATTACTTAGTAGTGACAACAACACTAATGATATAGTGTTACCCAGTAGTGACAACAACACTAATGATACAGTGTTACCTAGTAGTGACAACACTAATAATGATACAGTGTTACTTAGTAGTGACAACAGCAATAATGATACAGTGTTACCTAGTAGTGACAACAACACTAGTGTCACAGTGTTACTTATTAGTGACAACAATAATAATGATACAGTGTTACTTAGTAGTGACAACAACACTAATGGTACAGTGTTGCCTAGTAGTGACAACAATAATAATGATAGAGTGTTACTTAGTAGTGACAACAGCAATAATGATACAGTGTTACCTAGTAGTGACAACAACACTAGTGTCACAGTGTTACTTATTAGTGACAACAATAATAATGATACAGTGTTACTTAGTAGTGACAACAACACTAATGGTACAGTGTTACCAAGTAGTGACAACAATAATAATGATACAGTGTTACTTAGTAGTGACAACAACACTAATGATACAGTGTTACCTAGTAGTGACAACAATAATAATGATACAGTGTTACCTAGTAGTGACAACAACACTAATGATACAGTGTTACCTAGTAGTGACAACAATAATAATGATACAGTGTTACATAGTAGTGACAACAATAATAATGATACAGTGTTACCTAGTAGTGACAACAATAATAATGATACAGTGCTACCTTCTAGTGACAACAATAATAATGATACACTGTTACTTAGTAGTGACAACAATAATAATGATACAGTGTTACCTAGTAGTGACAACAACACTAGTGATACAGTGTTACTTTGTAGTGACAACAATAATAATGATACAGTGTTGCTTAGAAGTGACAACAACACTAATGATACAGTGTTACCTAGTAGTGACAACAATAATAATGATACATTGTTACCTAGTAGTGACAACAAAAATAATGATACAGTGTTACCTAGTAGTGACAACAACAATAATGATACAGTGTTACTTAGTAGTGACTACAACAATAATGATACAGTGTTACCTAGTAGTGACAACAATAATAATGATACAGTGTTACTTAGTAGTGACAACAACAATAATGATACAGTGTTACCTGGTAGTGACAACAAAAATAATGATACAGTGTTACATAGTAGTGACAACAATGATAATGATACAGTGTTACTTAGTAGTGACAACAACAATAATGATACAGTGTTACCTAGTAGTGACAACAATAATAATGATACATTGTTACCTAGTAGTGACAACAACAATAATGATACACAGTGTTACCTAGTAGTGACAACAATAATTATGATACAGTGTTACTTAGTAGTGACAACAACAATAATGATACAGTGTTACCTAGTAGTGACAACAATAATTATGATACAGTGTTACTTAGTAGTGACAACAACAATAATGATACAGTGTTACCTAGTAGTGACAACAATGATAATGATACAGTGTTACCTAGTAGTGACAACAACACTAATGATACAGTGTTACTTAGTAGTGACAACAACACTAATGATACAGTGTTACCCAGTAGTGACAACAACACTAATGATACAGTGTTACCTAGAAGTGACAACAACACTTGTGATACAGTGTTACTTTGTAACACTAACAATAATAATGATACAGTGTTGCTAAGTCGTGACAACAACACTAATGATACAGTATAACGTAGTAGTGACAACAACACTAATGATACAGTGTTACCTAGTAGTGACAACAACAATAATGATACAGTGTTACCTAGTAGTGACAACAAAAATAATGATACAGTGTTACATAGTAGTCACAACAATAATAATGATACAGTGTTATCTAGTATTGACAACAATAATAATGATACAGTGTTACCTAGTAGTGACAACAACAATAATGATACAGTGCTATCTAGTAGTGACAACAACACTAATGATACAGTGTTACTTAGTAATGACAACAACAATAGTGATACAGTGTTACCTAGTAGTGACAACAACAATAATGATACAGTGTTACATAGTAGTGACAACAACAATAATGATACAGTGTTACCTAGTAGTGACAACAACAATAATGATACAGTGTTACCTAGTAGTGACAACAACACTTATGATACAGTGTTACCTAGTAATGACAACAATAATAATGATACAGTGTTACCTTGTAGTGACAACAACAATACTGATACAGTGTTACCTAGTAGTGACAACAATGATAATGATAAAGTGTTACCTAGTAGTGACAACAACAATAGTGATACAGTGTTTCCTAGTAATGACAACAATGATAATGATACAGTGTTACTTAGTAGTGACAACAACAATAATGATACAGTGTTACCTTGTAGTGACAACAACAATAATGATACAGTGTTACTTAGTAGTGACAACAACAAAATGATACAGTGTTACTTAGTAGTGACAACAACAATAATGATACAGTGCTACGTAGTAGTGACAACAACACTAATGATACAGTGTTACTTAGTAGTGACAACAACAATAATGATCCAGTGTTACCTAGTAGTGACAACAACAATAATGATACAGTGTTACCTAGTAGTGACAACAATGATAATGATACAGTGTTACCTAGTAGTGAAAACAATGAAAATGATACAGTGTTACTTAGTAGTGACAACAACAGTAATGATGCAGTGTTACCTTGTAGTGACAACAACAATAATGATACAGTGTTACCTAGTAGTGACAACAATGATAATGATACATTGTTACCTAGTAGTGACAACAAAAATAATGATACAGTGTTACCTAGTAGTGACAACAACAATAATGATACAGTGTTACTTAGTAGTGACTACAACAATAATGATACAGTGTTACCTAGTAGTGACAACAATAATAATGATACAGTGTTACTTAGTAGTGACAACAACAATAATGATACAGTGTTACCTGGTAGTGACAACAAAAATAATGATACAGTGTTACCTAGTAGTGACAACAATGATAATGATACAGTGTTACCTAGTAGTGACAACAACAATAATAATACAGTGTTACTTAGTAGTGACAACAACAATAATGATACAGTGTTACCTAGTAGTGACAACAATAATAATGATACATTGTTACCTAGTAGTGACAACAACAATAATGATACACAGTGTTACCTAGTAGTGACAACAATAATTATGATACAGTGTTACTTAGTAGTGACAACAACAATAATGATACAGTGTTACCTAGTAGTGACAACAATGATAATGATACAGTGTTACCTAGTAGTGACAACAACACTAATGATACAGTGTTACTTAGTAGTGACAACAACACTAATGATACAGTGTTACCCAGTAGTGACAACAACACTAATGATACAGTGTTACCTAGAAGTGACAACAACACTTGTGATACAGTGTTACTTTGTAACACTAACAATAATAATGATACAGTGTTGCTAAGTCGTGACAACAAAACTAATGATACAGTATAACGAAGTAGTGACAACAACACTAATGATACAGTGTTACCTAGTAGTGACAACAACAATAATGATACAGTGTTACCTAGTAGTGACAACAAAAATAATGATACAGTGTTACATAGTAGTCACAACAATAATAATGATACAGTGTTATCTAGTATTGACAACAATAATAATGATACAGTGTTACCTAGTAGTGACAACAACAATAATGATACAGTGCTATCTAGTATTGACAACAATAATAATGATACAGTGTTACTTAGTAATGACAACAAAAATAATGATACAGTGTTACCTAGTAGTGACAACAACAATAATGATACAGTGCTATCTAGTATTGACAACAATAATAATGATACAGTGTTACCTAGTAGTGACAACAAAAATAATGATACAGTGTTACCTAGTAGTGACAACAATAATAATGATACAGTGTTATCTAGTATTGACAACAATAATAATGATACAGTGTTACCTAGTAGTGACAACAACAATAATGATACAGTGCTATCTAGTAGTGACAACAACACTAATGATACAGTGTTACTTAGTAATGACAACAACAATAGTGAGACAGTGTTACCTAGTAGTGACAACAACAATAATGATACAGTGTTACCTAGTAGTGACGACTACAATAATGATACAGTGTTACCTAGTAGTGACAACAACAATAATGATACAGTGTTACCTAGTAGTGACAACAACACTAATGATACAGTGTTACCCAGTAGTGACAACAACACTAATGATACAGTGTTACCTAGAAGTGACAACAACACTAGTGATACAGTGTTACTTTGTAACACTAACAATAATAATGATACAGTGTTGCTAAGTCGTGACAACAACACTAATGATACAGTATAACGTAGTAGTGACAACAACACTAATGATACAGTGTTACCTAGTAGTGACAACAACAATAATGATACAGTGTTACCTAGTAGTGACAACAAAAATAATGATACAGTGTTACCTAGTAGTCACAACAATAATAATGATACAGTGTTATCTAGTAGTGACAACAATAATAATGATACAGTGTTACCTAGTAGTGACAACAACAATAATGATACAGTGTTACCTAGTAGTGACAACAACAATAATGATACAGTGTTACCTAGTAGTGACAACAACAATAATGATACAGTGTTACCTAATAGTGACAACAACAATAATGATACAGTGTTACCTAGAAGTGAGAACAACAATAATGATACAGTGTTACCTAGTAGTGACAACAACAATAATGATACACAGTGTTACCTAGTAGTGACAACAATAATAATGATACAGTCTTACTTAGTAGTGACAACAACAATAATGATACAGTGTTACCTAGTAGTGACAACAATGATAATGATACAGTGTTACCTAGTAGTGACAACAACACTGATGATACAGTATTACTTAGTAGTGACAACAACACTAATGATATAGTGTTACCCAGTAGTGACAACAACACTAATGATACAGTGTTACCTAGTAGTGACAACACTAATAATGATACAGTGTTACTTAGTAGTGACAACAGCAATAATGATACAGTGTTACCTAGTAGTGACAACAACACTAGTGTCACAGTGTTACTTATTAGTGACAACAATAATAATGATACAGTGTTACTTAGTAGTGACAACAACACTAATGGTACAGTGTTGCCTAGTAGTGACAACAATAATAATGATAGAGTGTTACTTAGTAGTGACAACAGCAATAATGATACAGTGTTACCTAGTAGTGACAACAACACTAGTGTCACAGTGTTACTTATTAGTGACAACAATAATAATGATACAGTGTTACTTAGTAGTGACAACAACACTAATGGTACAGTGTTACCAAGTAGTGACAACAATAATAATGATACAGTGTTACTTAGTAGTGACAACAACACTAATGATACAGTGTTACCTAGTAGTGACAACAATAATAATGATACAGTGTTACCTAGTAGTGACAACAACACTAATGATACAGTGTTACCTAGTAGTGACAACAATAATAATGATACAGTGTTACATAGTAGTGACAACAATAATAATGATACAGTGTTATATAGTAGTGACAACAACACTAATGATACACAGTGTTACCTAGTAGTGACAACAATAATAATGATACAGTGTTACCTAGTAGTGACAACAATAATAATGATACAGTGTTACCTTCTAGTGACAACAATAATAATGATACACTGTTACTTAGTAGTGACAACAATAATAATGATACAGTGTTACCTAGTAGTGACAACAACACTAGTGATACAGTGTTACTTTGTAGTGACAACAATAATAATGATACAGTGTTGCTTAGAAGTGACAACAACACTAATGATACAGTGTTACCTAGTAGTGACAACAATAATAATGATACATTGTTACCTAGTAGTGACAACAAAAATAATGATACAGTGTTACCTAGTAGTGACAACAACAATAATGATACAGTGTTACTTAGTAGTGACTACAACAATAATGATACAGTGTTACCTAGTAGTGACAACAATAATAATGATACAGTGTTACTTAGTAGTGACAACAACAATAATGATACAGTGTTACCTGGTAGTGACAACAAAAATAATGATACAGTGTTACATAGTAGTGACAACAATGATAATGATACAGTGTTACTTAGTAGTGACAACAACAATAATGATACAGTGTTACCTAGTAGTGACAACAATAATAATGATACATTGTTACCTAGTAGTGACAACAACAATAATGATACACAGTGTTACCTAGTAGTGACAACAATAATTATGATACAGTGTTACTTAGTAGTGACAACAACAATAATGATACAGTGTTACCTAGTAGTGACAACAATAATTATGATACAGTGTTACTTAGTAGTGACAACAACAATAATGATACAGTGTTACCTAGTAGTGACAACAATGATAATGATACAGTGTTACCTAGTAGTGACAACAACACTAATGATACAGTGTTACTTAGTAGTGACAACAACACTAATGATACAGTGTTACCCAGTAGTGACAACAACACTAATGATACAGTGTTACCTAGAAGTGACAACAACACTTGTGATACAGTGTTACTTTGTAACACTAACAATAATAATGATACAGTGTTGCTAAGTCGTGACAACAACACTAATGATACAGTATAACGTAGTAGTGACAACAACACTAATGATACAGTGTTACCTAGTAGTGACAACAACAATAATGATACAGTGCTATCTAGTAGTGACAACAACACTAATGATACAGTGTTACTTAGTAATGACAACAACAATAGTGATACAGTGTTACCTAGTAGTGACAACAACAATAATGATACAGTGTTACCTAGTAGTGACAACAACAATAATGATACAGTGTTACCTAGTAGTGACAACAACAATAATGATACAGTGTTACCTAGTAGTGACAACAACACTTATGATACAGTGTTACCTAGTAATGACAACAATAATAATGATACAGTGTTACCTTGTAGTGACAACAACAATACTGATACAGTGTTACCTAGTAGTGACAACAATGATAATGATAAAGTGTTACCTAGTAGTGACAACAACAATAATGATACAGTGTTACCTAGTAGTGACAACAACAATAATGATACAGTGTTACCTAGTAGTGACAACAACACTTATGATACAGTGTTACCTAGTAATGACAACAATAATAATGATACAGTGTTACCTTGTAGTGACAACAACAATACTGATACAGTGTTACCTAGTAGTGACAACAATGATAATGATAAAGTGTTACCTAGTAGTGACAACAACAATAGTGATACAGTGTTTCCTAGTAATGACAACAATGATAATGATACAGTGTTACTTAGTAGTGACAACAACAATAATGATACAGTGTTACCTTGTAGTGACAACAACAATAATGATACAGTGTTACTTAGTAGTGACAACAACAAAATGATACAGTGTTACTTAGTAGTGACAACAACAATAATGATACTGTGCTACGTAGTAGTGACAACAACACTAATGATACAGTGTTACTTAGTAGTGACAACAACAATAATGATCCAGTGTTACCTGGTAGTGATAACAACAATAATGATACAGTGTTACCTAGTAGTGACAACAATGATAATGATACAGTGTTACCTAGTAGTGAAAACAATGAAAATGATACAGTGTTACTTAGTAGTGACAACAACAGTAATGATGCAGTGTTACCTTGTAGTGACAACAACAATAATGATACAGTGTTACCTAGTAGTGACAACAATGATAATGATACAGTGTTACTTAGTAGTGACAACAACAATAATGATACAGTGCTATCTAGTATTGACAACAACACTAATGATACAGTGTTACTTAGTAATGACAACAACAATAGTGATACAGTGTTACCTAGTAGTGACAACAACAATAATGATACAGTGTTACCTAGTAATGACAACAATAATAATGATACAGTGTTACCTTGTAGTGACAACAACAATACTGATACAGTGTTACCTAGTAGTGACAACAATGATAATGATAAAGTGTTACCTAGTAGTGACAACAACAATAGTGATACAGTGTTTCCTAGTAATGACAACAATGATAATGATACAGTGTTACTTAGTAGTGACAACAACAATAATGATACAGTGTTACCTTGTAGTGACAACAACAATAATGATACAGTGTTACTTAGTAGTGACAACAACAAAATGATACAGTGTTACTTAGTAGTGACAACAACAATAATGATACAGTGCTACGTAGTAGTGACAACAACACTAATGATACAGTGTTACTTAGTAGTGACAACAACAATAATGATCCAGTGTTACCTAGTAGTGACAACAACAATAATGATACAGTGTTACTTAGTAATGACAACAACAATAATGATCCAGTGTTACCTAGTAGTGACAACAACAATAATGATACAGTGTTACTTAGTAGTGACAATAACAATAATGATACAGTGTTACCTAGTAGTGACAACAATGATAATGATACAGTGTTACTTAGTAATGACAACAACAATAATGATACAGTGTTACCTAGTAATGACAACAATAATAATGATACAGTGTTACTTAGTAGAGACAACAACAATAATGATACAGTGTTACCTAGTAGTGACAACAATAATAATGATACATTGTTACCTAGTAGTGACAACAACAATAATGATACACAGTGTTACCTAGTAGTGACAACAATAATTATGATACAGTGTTACTTAGTAGTGACAACAACAATAATGATACAGTGTTACCTAGTAGTGACAACAATGATAATGATACAGTGTTACCTAGTAGTGACAACAACACTAATGATACAGTGTTACTTAGTAGTGACAACAACACTAATGATACAGTGTTACCCAGTAGTGACAACAACACTAATGATACAGTGTTACCTAGAAGTGACAACAACACTTGTGATACAGTGTTACTTTGTAACACTAACAATAATAATGATACAGTGTTGCTAAGTCGTGACAACAACACTAATGATACAGTATAACGTAGTAGTGACAACAACACTAATGATACAGTGTTACCTAGTAGTGACAACAACAATAATGATACAGTGTTACCTAGTAGTGACAACAAAAATAATGATACAGTGTTACCTAGTAGTCACAACAATAATAATGATACAGTGTTATCTAGTAGTGACAACAATAATAATGATACAGTGTTACCTAGTAGTGACAACAACAATAATGATACAGTGTTACCTAGTAGTGACAACAACAATAATGATACAGTGTTACCTAGTAGTGACAACAACAATAATGATACAGTGTTACCTAATAGTGACAACAACAATAATGATACAGTGTTACCTAGAAGTGAGAACAACAATAATGATACAGTGTTACCTAGTAGTGACAACAACAATAATGATACACAGTGTTACCTAGTAGTGACAACAATAATAATGATACAGTCTTACTTAGTAGTGACAACAACAATAATGATACAGTGTTACCTAGTAGTGACAACAATGATAATGATACAGTGTTACCTAGTAGTGACAACAACACTAATGATACAGTATTACTTAGTAGTGACAACAACACTAATGATATAGTGTTACCCAGTAGTGACAACAACACTAATGATACAGTGTTACCTAGTAGTGACAACACTAATAATGATACAGTGTTACTTAGTAGTGACAACAGCAATAATGATACAGTGTTACCTAGTAGTGACAACAACACTAGTGTCACAGTGTTACTTATTAGTGACAACAATAATAATGATACAGTGTTACTTAGTAGTGACAACAACACTAATGGTACAGTGTTGCCTAGTAGTGACAACAATAATAATGATAGAGTGTTACTTAGTAGTGACAACAGCAATAATGATACAGTGTTACCTAGTAGTGACAACAACACTAGTGTCACAGTGTTACTTATTAGTGACAACAATAATAATGATACAGTGTTACTTAGTAGTGACAACAACACTAATGGTACAGTGTTACCAAGTAGTGACAACAATAATAATGATACAGTGTTACTTAGTAGTGACAACAACACTAATGATACAGTGTTACCTAGTAGTGACAACAATAATAATGATACAGTGTTACCTAGTAGTGACAACAACACTAATGATACAGTGTTACCTAGTAGTGACAACAATAATAATGATACAGTGTTACATAGTAGTGACAACAATAATAATGATACAGTGTTATATAGTAGTGACAACAACACTAATGATACACAGTGTTACCTAGTAGTGACAACAATAATAATGATACAGTGTTACCTAGTAGTGACAACAATAATAATGATACAGTGCTACCTTCTAGTGACAACAATAATAATGATACACTGTTACTTAGTAGTGACAACAATAATAATGATACAGTGTTACCTAGTAGTGACAACAACACTAGTGATACAGTGTTACTTTGTAGTGACAACAATAATAATGATACAGTGTTGCTTAGAAGTGACAACAACACTAATGATACAGTGTTACCTAGTAGTGACAACAATAATAATGATACATTGTTACCTAGTAGTGACAACAAAAATAATGATACAGTGTTACCTAGTAGTGACAACAACAATAATGATACAGTGTTACTTAGTAGTGACTACAACAATAATGATACAGTGTTACCTAGTAGTGACAACAATAATAATGATACAGTGTTACTTAGTAGTGACAACAACAATAATGATACAGTGTTACCTGGTAGTGACAACAAAAATAATGATACAGTGTTACATAGTAGTGACAACAATGATAATGATACAGTGTTACTTAGTAGTGACAACAACAATAATGATACAGTGTTACCTAGTAGTGACAACAATAATAATGATACATTGTTACCTAGTAGTGACAACAACAATAATGATACACAGTGTTACCTAGTAGTGACAACAATAATTATGATACAGTGTTACTTAGTAGTGACAACAACAATAATGATACAGTGTGACCTAGTAGTGACAACAATAATTATGATACAGTGTTACTTAGTAGTGACAACAACAATAATGATACAGTGTTACCTAGTAGTGACAACAATGATAATGATACAGTGTTACCTAGTAGTGACAACAACACTAATGATACAGTGTTACTTAGTAGTGACAACAACACTAATGATACAGTGTTACCCAGTAGTGACAACAACACTAATGATACAGTGTTACCTAGAAGTGACAACAACACTTGTGATACAGTGTTACTTTGTAACACTAACAATAATAATGATACAGTGTTGCTAAGTCGTGACAACAACACTAATGATACAGTATAACGTAGTAGTGACAACAACACTAATGATACAGTGTTACCTAGTAGTGACAACAACAATAATGATACAGTGTTACCTAGTAGTGACAACAAAAATAATGATACAGTGTTACATAGTAGTCACAACAATAATAATGATACAGTGTTATCTAGTATTGACAACAATAATAATGATACAGTGTTACCTAGTAGTGACAACAACAATAATGATACAGTGCTATCTAGTAGTGACAACAACACTAATGATACAGTGTTACTTAGTAATGACAACAACAATAGTGATACAGTGTTACCTAGTAGTGACAACAACAATAATGATACAGTGTTACATAGTAGTGACAACAACAATAATGATACAGTGTTACCTAGTAGTGACAACAACAATAATGATACAGTGTTACCTAGTAGTGACAACAACACTTATGATACAGTGTTACCTAGTAATGACAACAATAATAATGATACAGTGTTACCTTGTAGTGACAACAACAATACTGATACAGTGTTACCTAGTAGTGACAACAATGATAATGATAAAGTGTTACCTAGTAGTGACAACAACAATAGTGATACAGTGTTTCCTAGTAATGACAACAATGATAATGATACAGTGTTACTTAGTAGTGACAACAACAATAATGATACAGTGTTACCTTGTAGTGACAACAACAATAATGATACAGTGTTACTTAGTAGTGACAACAACAAAATGATACAGTGTTACTTAGTAGTGACAACAACAATAATGATACAGTGCTACGTAGTAGTGACAACAACACTAATGATACAGTGTTACTTAGTAGTGACAACAACAATAATGATCCAGTGTTACCTAGTAGTGACAACAACAATAATGATACAGTGTTACCTAGTAGTGACAACAATGATAATGATACAGTGTTACCTAGTAGTGAAAACAATGAAAATGATACAGTGTTACTTAGTAGTGACAACAACAGTAATGATGCAGTGTTACCTTGTAGTGACAACAACAATAATGATACAGTGTTACCTAGTAGTGACAACAATGATAATGATACAGTGTTACTTAGTAGTGACAACAACAATAATGATACAGTGCTATCTAGTATTGACAACAACACTAATGATACAGTGTTACTTAGTAATGACAACAACAATAGTGATACAGTGTTACCTAGTAGTGACAACAACAATAATGATACAGTGTTACCTAGTAGTGACAACAACAATAATGATACAGTGTTACCTAGTAGTGACAACAACACTTATGATACAGTGTTACCTAGTAATGACAACAATAATAATGATACAGTGTTACCTTGTAGTGACAACAACAATACTGATACAGTGTTACCTAGTAGTGACAACAATGATAATGATAAAGTGTTACCTAGTAGTGACAACAACAATAGTGATACAGTGTTTCCTAGTAATGACAACAATGATAATGATACAGTGTTACTTAGTAGTGACAACAACAATAATGATACAGTGTTACCTTGTAGTGACAACAACAATAATGATACAGTGTTACTTAGTAGTGACAACAACAAAATGATACAGTGTTACTTAGTAGTGACAACAACAATAATGATACAGTGCTACGTAGTAGTGACAACAACACTAATGATACAGTGTTACTTAGTAGTGACAACAACAATAATGATCCAGTGTTACCTAGTAGTGACAACAACAATAATGATACAGTGTTACTTAGTAATGACAACAACAATAATGATCCAGTGTTACCTAGTAGTGACAACAACAATAATGATACAGTGTTACTTAGTAGTGACAATAACAATAATAATACAGTGTTACCTGGTAGTGACAACAATGATAATGATACAGTGTTACTTAGTAATGACAACAACAATAATGATACAGTGTTACCTAGTAATGACAACAATGATAATGATACAGTGTTACCTAGTAGTGACAACAATAATAATGATACAGTGTTACTTAGTAGAGACAACAACAATAATGATACAGTGTTACCTGGTAGTGACAACAAAAATAATGATACAGTGTTACCTAGTAGTGACAACAATGATAATGATACAGTGTTACCTAGTAGTGACAACAACAATAATGATACAGTGTTACTTAGTAGTGACAACAACAATAATGATACAGTGTTACCTAGTAGTGACAACAATAATAATGATACATTGTTACTTAGTAGTGACAACAACACTAATGATACAGTGTTACCTAGTAGTGACAACAATAATAATGATACAGTGTTACCTAGTAGTGACAACAACACTAATGATACAGTGTTACCTAGTAGTGACAACAATAATAATGATACAGTGTTACATAGTAGTGACAACAATAATAATGATACAGTGTTACGTAGTAGTGACAACAACACTAATGATATACAGTGTTACCTAGTAGTGACAACAATAATAATGATACAGTGTTACCTAGTAGTGACAACAATAATAATGATACAGTGTTACCTTCTAGTGACAACAATAATAATGATACACTGTTACTTAGTAGTGACAACAATAATAATGATACAGTGTTACCTAGTAGTGACAACAACACTAGTGATACAGTGTTACTTTGTAGTGACAACAATAATAATGATACAGTGTTGCTAAGTCGTGACAACAACACTAATGATACAGTATAACGTAGTAGTGACAACAACACTAATGATACAGTGTTACCTAGTAGTGACAACAACAATAATGATACAGTGTTACCTAGTAGTGACAACAAAAATAATGATACAGTGTTACATAGTAGTCACAACAATAATAATGATACAGTGTTATCTAGTATTGACAACAATAATAATGATACAGTGTTACCTAGTAGTGACAACAACAATAATGATACAGTGCTATCTAGTAGTGACAACAACACTAATGATACAGTGTTACTTAGTAATGACAACAACAATAGTGATACAGTGTTACCTAGTAGTGACAACAACAATAATGATACAGTGTTACATAGTAGTGACAACAACAATAATGATACAGTGTTACCTAGTAGTGACAACAACAATAATGATACAGTGTTACCTAGTAGTGACAACAACACTTATGATACAGTGTTACCTAGTAATGACAACAATAATAATGATACAGTGTTACCTTGTAGTGACAACAACAATACTGATACAGTGTTACCTAGTAGTGACAACAATGATAATGATAAAGTGTTACCTAGTAGTGACAACAACAATAGTGATACAGTGTTTCCTAGTAATGACAACAATGATAATGATACAGTGTTACTTAGTAGTGACAACAACAATAATGATACAGTGTTACCTTGTAGTGACAACAACAATAATGATACAGTGTTACTTAGTAGTGACAACAACAAAATGATACAGTGTTACTTAGTAGTGACAACAACAATAATGATACAGTGCTACGTAGTAGTGACAACAACACTAATGATACAGTGTTACTTAGTAGTGACAACAACAATAATGATCCAGTGTTACCTAGTAGTGACAACAACAATAATGATACAGTGTTACCTAGTAGTGACAACAATGATAATGATACAGTGTTACCTAGTAGTGAAAACAATGAAAATGATACAGTGTTACTTAGTAGTGACAACAACAGTAATGATGCAGTGTTACCTTGTAGTGACAACAACAATAATGATACAGTGTTACCTAGTAGTGACAACAATGATAATGATACAGTGTTACTTAGTAGTGACAACAACAATAATGATACAGTGCTATCTAGTATTGACAACAACACTAATGATACAGTGTTACTTAGTAATGACAACAACAATAGTGATACAGTGTTACCTAGTAGTGACAACAACAATAATGATACAGTGTTACCTAGTAGTGACAACAACAATAATGATACAGTGTTACCTAGTAATGACAACAACACTTATGATACAGTGTTACCTAGTAATGACAACAATAATAATGATACAGTGTTACCTTGTAGTGACAACAACAATACTGATACAGTGTTACCTAGTAGTGACAACAATGATAATGATAAAGTGTTACCTAGTAGTGACAACAACAATAGTGATACAGTGTTTCCTAGTAATGACAACAATGATAATGATACAGTGTTACTTAGTAGTGACAACAACAATAATGATACAGTGTTACCTTGTAGTGACAACAACAATAATGATACAGTGTTACTTAGTAGTGACAACAACAAAATGATACAGTGTTACTTAGTAGTGACAACAACAATAATGATACAGTGCTACGTAGTAGTGACAACAACACTAATGATACAGTGTTACTTAGTAGTGACAACAACAATAATGATCCAGTGTTACCTAGTAGTGACAACAACAATAATGATACAGTGTTACTTAGTAATGACAACAACAATAATGATCCAGTGTTATCTAGTAGTGACAACAACAATAATGATACAGTGTTACTTAGTAGTGACAATAACAATAATGATACAGTGTTACCTAGTAGTGACAACAATGATAATGATACAGTGTTACTTAGTAATGACAACAACAATAATGATACAGTGTTACCTAGTAATGACAACAATGATAATGATACAGTGTTACCTAGTAGTGACAACAATAATAATGATACAGTGTTACTTAGTAGAGACAACAACAATAATGATACAGTGTTACCTGGTAGTGACAACAAAAATAATGATACAGTGTTACCTAGTAGTGACAACAATGATAATGATACAGTGTTACCTAGTAGTGACAACAACAATAATGATACAGTGTTACTTAGTAGTGACAACAACAATAATGATACAGTGTTACCTAGTAGTGACAACAATAATAATGATACAGTGTTACTTAGTAGTGACAACAACAATAATGATACAGTGTTACCTAGTAGTGACAACAATAATAATGATACATTGTTACCTTCTAGTGACAACAATAATAATGATACACTGTTACTTAGTAGTGACAACAATAATAATGATACAGTGTTACCTAGTAGTGACAACAACACTAGTGATACAGTGTTACTTTGTAGTGACAACAATAATAATGATACAGTGTTGCTTAGAAGTGACAACAACACTAATGATACAGTGTTACCTAGTAGTGACAACAATAATAATGATACAGTGTTGCTTAGAAGTGACAACAACACTAACGATACAGTGTTACCTAGTAGTGACAACAATAATAATGATACATTGTTACCTAGTAGTGACAACAAAAATAATGATACAGTGTTACCTAGTAGTGACAACAACAATAATGATACAGTGTTACTTAGTAGTGACTACAACAATAATGATACAGTGTTACCTAGTAGTGACAACAATACTAATGATACAGTGTTACTTAGTAGTGACAACAACAATAATGATACAGTGTTACCTGGTAGTGACAACAAAAATAATGATACAGTGTTACCTAGTAGTGACAACAATGATAATGATACAGTGTTACCTAGTAGTGACAACAACAATAATGATACAGTGTTACTTAGTAGTGACAACAACAATAATGATACAGTGTTACCTAGTAGTGACAACAATAATAATGATACATTGTTACCTAGTAGTGACAACAACAATAATGATACACAGTGTTACCTAGTAGTGACAACAATAATTATGATACAGTGTTACTTAGTAGTGACAACAACAATAATGATACAGTGTTACCTAGTAGTGACAACAATGATAATGATACAGTGTTACCTAGTAGTGACAACAACACTAATGATACAGTGTTACTTAGTAGTGACAACAACACTAATGATACAGTGTTACCCAGTAGTGACAACAACACTAATGATACAGTGTTACCTAGAAGTGACAACAACACTTGTGATACAGTGTTACTTTGTAACACTAACAATAATAATGATACAGTGTTGCTAAGTCGTGACAACAACACTAATGATACAGTATAACGAAGTAGTGACAACAACACTAATGATACAGTGTTACCTAGTAGTGACAACAACAATAATGATACAGTGTTACCTAGTAGTGACAACAAAAATAATGATACAGTGTTACATAGTAGTCACAACAATAATAATGATACAGTGTTATCTAGTATTGACCACAATAATAATGATACAGTGTTACCTAGTAGTGACAACAACAATAATGATACAGTGCTATCTAGTATTGACAACAATAATAATGATACAGTGTTACTTAGTAATGACAACAAAAATAATGATACAGTGTTACCTAGTAGTGACAACAACAATAATGATACAGTGCTATCTAGTATTGACAACAATAATAATGATACAGTGTTACCTAGTAGTGACAACAAAAATAATGATACAGTGTTACCTAGTAGTGACAACAGTAATAATGATACAGTGTTATCTAGTATTGACAACAATAATAATGATACAGTGTTACCTAGTAGTGACAACAACAATAATGATACAGTGCTATCTAGTAGTGACAACAACACTAATGATACAGTGTTACTTAGTAATGACAACAACAATAGTGAGACAGTGTTACCTAGTAGTGACAACAACAATAATGATACAGTGTTACCTAGTAGTGACGACAACAATAATGATACAGTGTTACCTAGTAGTGACAACAACAATAATGATACAGTGTTACCTAGTAGTGACAACAACACTAATGATACAGTGTTACCCAGTAGTGACAACAACACTAATGATACAGTGTTACCTAGAAGTGACAACAACACTAGTGATACAGTGTTACTTTGTAACACTAACAATAATAATGATACAGTGTTGCTAAGTCGTGACAACAACACTAATGATACAGTATAACGTAGTAGTGACAACAACACTAATGATACAGTGTTACCTAGTAGTGACAACAACAATAATGATACAGTGTTACCTAGTAGTGACAACAAAAATAATGATACAGTGTTACCTAGTAGTCACAACAATAATAATGATACAGTGTTATCTAGTAGTGACAACAATAATAATGATACAGTGTTACCTAGTAGTGACAACAACAATAATGATACAGTGTTACCTAGTAGTGACAACAACAATAATGATACAGTGTTACCTAGTAGTGACAACAACAATAATGATACAGTGTTACCTAATAGTGACAACAACAATAATGATACAGTGTTACCTAGAAGTGAGAACAACAATAATGATACAGTGTTACCTAGTAGTGACAACAACAATAATGATACACAGTGTTACCTAGTAGTGACAACAATAATAATGATACAGTCTTACTTAGTAGTGACAACAACAATAATGATACAGTGTTACCTAGTAGTGACAACAATGATAATGATACAGTGTTACCTAGTAGTGACAACAACACTAATGATACAGTATTACTTAGTAGTGACAACAACACTAATGATATAGTGTTACCCAGTAGTGACAACAACACTAATGATACAGTGTTACCTAGTAGTGACAACACTAATAATGATACAGTGTTACTTAGTAGTGAAAACAGCAATAATGATACAGTGTTACCTAGTAGTGACAACAACACTAGTGTCACAGTGTTACTTATTAGTGACAACAATAATAATGATACAGTGTTACTTAGTAGTGACAACAACACTAACGGTACAGTGTTGCCTAGTAGTGACAACAATAATAATGATAGAGTGTTACTTAGTAGTGACAACAGCAATAATGATACAGTGTTACCTAGTAGTGACAACAACACTAGTGTCACAGTGTTACTTATTAGTGACAACAATAATAATGATACAGTGTTACTTAGTAGTGACAACAACACTAATGGTACAGTGTTACCAAGTAGTGACAACAATAATAATGATACAGTGTTACTTAGTAGTGACAACAACACTAATGATACAGTGTTACCTAGTAGTGACAACAATAATAATGATACAGTGTTACATAGTAGTGACAACAATAATAATGATACAGTGTTATATAGTAGTGACAACAACACTAATGATACACAGTGTTACCTAGTAGTGACAACAATAATAATGATACAGTGTTACCTAGTAGTGACAACAATAATAATGATACAGTGTTACCTTCTAGTGACAACAATAATAATGATACACTGTTACTTAGTAGTGACAACAATAATAATGATACAGTGTTACCTAGTAGTGACAACAACACTAGTGATACAGTGTTACTTTGTAGTGACAACAATAATAATGATACAGTGTTGCTTAGAAGTGACAACAACACTAATGATACAGTGTTACCTAGTAGTGACAACAATAATAATGATACATTGTTACCTAGTAGTGACAACAAAAATAATGATACAGTGTTACCTAGTAGTGACAACAACAATAATGATACAGTGTTACTTAGTAGTGACTACAACAATAATGATACAGTGTTACCTAGTAGTGACAACAATAATAATGATACAGTGTTACTTAGTAGTGACAACAACAATAATGATACAGTGTTACCTGGTAGTGACAACAAAAATAATGATACAGTGTTACATAGTAGTGACAACAATGATAATGATACAGTGTTACTTAGTAGTGACAACAACAATAATGATACAGTGTTACCTAGTAGTGACAACAATAATAATGATACATTGTTACCTAGTAGTGACAACAACAATAATGATACACAGTGTTACCTAATAGTGACAACAATAATTATGATACAGTGTTACTTAGTAGTGACAACAACAATAATGATACAGTGTTACCTAGTAGTGACAACAATAATTATGATACAGTGTTACTTAGTAGTGACAACAACAATAATGATACAGTGTTACCTAGTAGTGACAACAATGATAATGATACAGTGTTACCTAGTAGTGACAACAACACTAATGATACAGTGTTACTTAGTAGTGACAACAACACTAATGATACAGTGTTACCCAGTAGTGACAACAACACTAATGATACAGTGTTACCTAGAAGTGACAACAACACTTGTGATACAGTGTTACTTTGTAACACTAACAATAATAATGATACAGTGTTGCTTAGAAGTGACAACAACACTAATGATACAGTGTTACCTAGTAGTGACAACAATAATAATGATACATTGTTACCTAGTAGTGACAACAAAAATAATGATACAGTGTTACCTAGTAGTGACAACAACAATAATGATACAGTGTTACTTAGTAGTGACTACAACAATAATGAGACAGTGTTACCTAGTAGTGACAACAATAATAATGATACAGTGTTACTTAGTAGTGACAACAACAATAATGATACAGTGTTACCTGGTAGTGACAACAAAAATAATGATACAGTGTTACATAGTAGTGACAACAATGATAATGATACAGTGTTACTTAGTAGTGACAACAACAATAATGATACAGTGTTACCTAGTAGTGACAACAATAATAATGATACATTGTTACCTAGTAGTGACAACAACAATAATGATACACAGTGTTACCTAGTAGTGACAACAATAATTATGATACAGTGTTACTTAGTAGTGACAACAACAATAATGATACAGTGTTACCTAGTAGTGACAACAATAATTATGATACAGTGTTACTTAGTAGTGACAACAACAATAATGATACAGTGTTACCTAGTAGTGACAACAATGATAATGATACAGTGTTACCTAGTAGTGACAACAACACTAATGATACAGTGTTACTTAGTAGTGACAACAACACTAATGATACAGTGTTACCCAGTAGTGACAACAACACTAATGATACAGTGTTACCTAGAAGTGACAACAACACTTGTGATACAGTGTTACTTTGTAACACTAACAATAATAATGATACAGTGTTGCTAAGTCGTGACAACAACACTAATGATACAGTATAACGTAGTAGTGACAACAACACTAATGATACAGTGTTACCTAGTAGTGACAACAACAATAATGATACAGTGTTACCTAGTAGTGACAACAAAAATAATGATACAGTGTTACATAGTAGTCACAACAATAATAATGATACAGTGTTATCTAGTATTGACAACAATAATAATGATACAGTGTTACCTAGTAGTGACAACAACAATAATGATACAGTGCTATCTAGTAGTGACAACAACACTAATGATACAGTGTTACTTAGTAATGACAACAACAATAGTGATACAGTGTTACCTAGTAGTGACAACAACAATAATGATACAGTGTTACCTTGTAGTGACAACAACAATACTGATACAGTGTTACCTAGTAGTGACAACAATGATAATGATAAAGTGTTACCTAGTAGTGACAACAACAATAGTGATACAGTGTTTCCTAGTAATGACAACAATGATAATGATACAGTGTTACTTAGTAGTGACAACAACAATAATGATACAGTGTTACCTTGTAGTGACAACAACAATAATGATACAGTGTTACTTAGTAGTGACAACAACAAAATGATACAGTGTTACTTAGTAGTGACAACAACAATAATGATACAGTGCTACGTAGTAGTGACAACAACACTAATGATACAGTGTTACTTAGTAGTGACAACAACAATAATGATCCAGTGTTACCTAGTAGTGACAACAACAATAATGATACAGTGTTACCTAGTAGTGACAACAATGATAATGATACAGTGTTACCTAGTAGTGAAAACAATGAAAATGATACAGTGTTACTTAGTAGTGACAACAACAGTAATGATGCAGTGTTACCTTGTAGTGACAACAACAATAATGATACAGTGTTACCTAGTAGTGACAACAATGATAATGATACAGTGTTACTTAGTAGTGACAACAACAATAATGATACAGTGCTATCTAGTATTGATAACAACACTAATGATACAGTGTTACTTAGTAATGACAACAACAATAGTGATACAGTGTTACCTAGTAGTGACAACAACAATAATGATACAGTGTTACCTAGTAGTGACAACAACAATAATGATACAGTGTTACCTAGTAGTGACAACAACACTTATGATACAGTGTTACCTAGTAATGACAACAATAATAATGATACAGTGTTACCTTGTAGTGACAACAACAATACTGATACAGTGTTACCTAGTAGTGACAACAATGATAATGATAAAGTGTTACCTAGTAGTGACAACAACAATAGTGATACAGTGTTTCCTAGTAATGACAACAATGATAATGATACAGTGTTACTTAGTAGTGACAACAACAATAATGATACAGTGTTACCTTGTAGTGACAACAACAATAATGATACAGTGTTACTTAGTAGTGACAACAACAAAATGATACAGTGTTACTTAGTAGTGACAACAACAATAATGATACAGTGCTACGTAGTAGTGACAACAACACTAATGATACAGTGTTACTTAGTAGTGACAACAACAATAATGATCCAGTGTTACCTAGTAGTGACAACAACAATAATGATACAGTGTTACTTAGTAATGACAACAACAATAATGATCCAGTGTTACCTAGTAGTGACAACAACAATAATGATACAGTGTTACTTAGTAGTGACAATAACAATAATGATACAGTGTTACCTAGTAGTGACAACAATGATAATGATACAGTGTTACTTAGTAATGACAACAACAATAATGATACAGTGTTACCTAGTAATGACAACAATGATAATGATACAGTGTTACCTAGTAGTGACAACAATAATAATGATACAGTGTTACTTAGTAGAGACAACAACAATAATGATACAGTGTTACCTGGTAGTGACAACAAAAATAATGATACAGTGTTACCTAGTAGTGACAACAATGATAATGATACAGTGTTACCTAGTAGTGACAACAACAATAATGATACAGTGTTACTTAGTAGTGACAACAACAATAATGATACAGTGTTACCTAGTAGTGACAACAATAATAATGATACATTGTTACTTAGTAGTGACAACAACACTAATGATACAGTGTTACCTAGTAGTGACAACAATAATAATGATACAGTGTTACCTAGTAGTGACAACAACACTAATGATACAGTGTTACCTAGTAGTGACAACAATAATAATGATACAGTGTTACATAGTAGTGACAACAATAATAATGATACAGTGTTACGTAGTAGTGACAACAACACTAATGATATACAGTGTTACCTAGTAGTGACAACAATAATAATGATACAGTGTTACCTAGTAGTGACAACAATAATAATGATACAGTGTTACCTTCTAGTGACAACAATAATAATGATACACTGTTACTTAGTAGTGACAACAATAATAATGATACAGTGTTACCTAGTAGTGACAACAACACTAGTGATACAGTGTTACTTTGTAGTGACAACAATAATAATGATACAGTGTTGCTAAGTCGTGACAACAACACTAATGATACAGTATAACGTAGTAGTGACAACAACACTAATGATACAGTGTTACCTAGTAGTGACAACAACAATAATGATACAGTGTTACCTAGTAGTGACAACAAAAATAATGATACAGTGTTACATAGTAGTCACAACAATAATAATGATACAGTGTTATCTAGTATTGACAACAATAATAATGATACAGTGTTACCTAGTAGTGACAACAACAATAATGATACAGTGCTATCTAGTAGTGACAACAACACTAATGATACAGTGTTACTTAGTAATGACAACAACAATAGTGATACAGTGTTACCTAGTAGTGACAACAACAATAATGATACAGTGTTACATAGTAGTGACAACAACAATAATGATACAGTGTTACCTAGTAGTGACAACAACAATAATGATACAGTGTTACCTAGTAGTGACAACAACACTTATGATACAGTGTTACCTAGTAATGACAACAATAATAATGATACAGTGTTACCTTGTAGTGACAACAACAATACTGATACAGTGTTACCTAGTAGTGACAACAATGATAATGATAAAGTGTTACCTAGTAGTGACAACAACAATAGTGATACAGTGTTTCCTAGTAATGACAACAATGATAATGATACAGTGTTACTTAGTAGTGACAACAACAATAATGATACAGTGTTACCTTGTAGTGACAACAACAATAATGATACAGTGTTACTTAGTAGTGACAACAACAAAATGATACAGTGTTACTTAGTAGTGACAACAACAATAATGATACAGTGCTACGTAGTAGTGACAACAACACTAATGATACAGTGTTACTTAGTAGTGACAACAACAATAATGATCCAGTGTTACCTAGTAGTGACAACAACAATAATGATACAGTGTTACCTAGTAGTGACAACAATGATAATGATACAGTGTTACCTAGTAGTGAAAACAATGAAAATGATACAGTGTTACTTAGTAGTGACAACAACAGTAATGATGCAGTGTTACCTTGTAGTGACAACAACAATAATGATACAGTGTTACCTAGTAGTGACAACAATGATAATGATACAGTGTTACTTAGTAGTGACAACAACAATAATGATACAGTGCTATCTAGTATTGACAACAACACTAATGATACAGTGTTACTTAGTAATGACAACAACAATAGTGATACAGTGTTACCTAGTAGTGACAACAACAATAATGATACAGTGTTACCTAGTAGTGACAACAACAATAATGATACAGTGTTACCTAGTAGTGACAACAACACTTATGATACAGTGTTACCTAGTAATGACAACAATAATAATGATACAGTGTTACCTTGTAGTGACAACAACAATACTGATACAGTGTTACCTAGTAGTGACAACAATGATAATGATAAAGTGTTACCTAGTAGTGACAACAACAATAGTGATACAGTGTTTCCTAGTAATGACAACAATGATAATGATACAGTGTTACTTAGTAGTGACAACAACAATAATGATACAGTGTTACCTTGTAGTGACAACAACAATAATGATACAGTGTTACTTAGTAGTGACAACAACAAAATGATACAGTGTTACTTAGTAGTGACAACAACAATAATGATACAGTGCTACGTAGTAGTGACAACAACACTAATGATACAGTGTTACTTAGTAGTGACAACAACAATAATGATCCAGTGTTACCTAGTAGTGACAACAACAATAATGATACAGTGTTACTTAGTAATGACAACAACAATAATGATCCAGTGTTATCTAGTAGTGACAACAACAATAATGATACAGTGTTACTTAGTAGTGACAATAACAATAATGATACAGTGTTACCTAGTAGTGACAACAATGATAATGATACAGTGTTACTTAGTAATGACAACAACAATAATGATACAGTGTTACCTAGTAATGACAACAATGATAATGATACTGTGTTACCTAGTAGTAACAACAATAATAATGATACAGTGTTACTTAGTAGAGACAACAACAATAATGATACAGTGTTACCTGGTAGTGACAACAAAAATAATGATACAGTGTTACCTAGTAGTGACAACAATGATAATGATACAGTGTTACCTAGTAGTGACAACAACAATAATGATACAGTGTTACTTAGTAGTGACAACAACAATAATGATACAGTGTTACCTAGTAGTGACAACAATAATAATGATACATTGTTACTTAGTAGTGACAACAACACTAATGATACAGTGTTACCTAGTAGTGACAACAATAATAATGATACAGTGTTACGTAGTAGTGACAACAACACTAATGATATACAGTGTTACCTAGTAGTGACAACAATAATAATGATACAGTGTTACCTAGTAGTGACAACAATAATAATGATACAGTGTTACCTTCTAGTGACAACAATAATAATGATACACTGTTACTTAGTAGTGACAACAATAATAATGATACAGTGTTACCTAGTAGTGACAACAACACTAGTGATACAGTGTTACTTTGTAGTGACAACAATAATAATGATACAGTGTTGCTTAGAAGTGACAACAACACTAATGATACAGTGTTACCTAGTAGTGACAACAATAATAATGATACAGTGTTGCTTAGAAGTGACAACAACACTAACGATACAGTGTTACCTAGTAGTGACAACAATAATAATGATACATTGTTACCTAGTAGTGACAACAAAAATAATGATACAGTGTTACCTAGTAGTGACAACAACAATAATGATACAGTGTTACTTAGTAGTGACTACAACAATAATGATACAGTGTTACCTAGTAGTGACAACAAAAATAATGATACAGTGTTACATAGTAGTCACAACAATAATAATGATACAGTGTTATCTAGTATTGACAACAATAATAATGATACAGTGTTACCTAGTAGTGACAACAACAATAATGATACAGTGCTATCTAGTAGTGACAACAACACTAATGATACAGTGTTACTTAGTAATGACAACAACAATAGTGATACAGTGTTACCTAGTAGTGACAACAACAATAATGATACAGTGTTACATAGTAGTGACAACAACAATAATGATACAGTGTTACCTAGTAGTGACAACAACAATAATGATACAGTGTTACCTAGTAGTGACAACAACACTTATGATACAGTGTTACCTAGTAATGACAACAATAATAATGATACAGTGTTACCTTGTAGTGACAACAACAATACTGATACAGTGTTACCTAGTAGTGACAACAATGATAATGATAAAGTGTTACCTAGTAGTGACAACAACAATAGTGATACAGTGTTTCCTAGTAATGACAACAATGATAATGATACAGTGTTACTTAGTAGTGACAACAACAATAATGATACAGTGTTACCTTGTAGTGACAACAACAATAATGATACAGTGTTACTTAGTAGTGACAACAACAAAGTGATACAGTGTTACTTAGTAGTGACAACAACAATAATGATACAGTGCTACGTAGTAGTGACAACAACACTAATGATACAGTGTTACTTAGTAGTGACAACAACAATAATGATCCAGTGTTACCTAGTAGTGACAACAACAATAATGATACAGTGTTACCTAGTAGTGACAACAATGATAATGATACAGTGTTACCTAGTAGTGAAAACAATGAAAATGATACAGTGTTACTTAGTAGTGACAACAACAGTAATGATGCAGTGTTACCTTGTAGTGACAACAACAATAATGATACAGTGTTACCTAGTAGTGACAACAATGATAATGATACATTGTTACCTAGTAGTGACAACAAAAATAATGATACAGTGTTACCTAGTAGTGACAACAACAATAATGATACAGTGTTACTTAGTAGTGACTACAACAATAATGATACAGTGTTACCTAGTAGTGACAACAATAATAATGATACAGTGTTACTTAGTAGTGACAACAACAATAATGATACAGTGTTACCTGGTAGTGACAACAAAAATAATGATACAGTGTTACCTAGTAGTGACAACAATGATAATGATACAGTGTTACCTAGTAGTGACAACAACAATAATAATACAGTGTTACTTAGTAGTGACAACAACAATAATGATACAGTGTTACCTAGTAGTGACAACAATAATAATGATACATTGTTACCTAGTAGTGACAACAACAATAATGATACACAGTGTTACCTAGTAGTGACAACAATAATTATGATACAGTGTTACTTAGTAGTGACAACAACAATAATGATACAGTGTTACCTAGTAGTGACAACAATGATAATGATACAGTGTTACCTAGTAGTGACAACAACACTAATGATACAGTGTTACTTAGTAGTGACAACAACACTAATGATACAGTGTTACCCAGTAGTGACAACAACACTAATGATACAGTGTTACCTAGAAGTGACAACAACACTTGTGATACAGTGTTACTTTGTAACACTAACAATAATAATGATACAGTGTTGCTAAGTCGTGACAACAACACTAATGATACAGTATAACGAAGTAGTGACAACAACACTAATGATACAGTGTTACCTAGTAGTGACAACAACAATAATGATACAGTGTTACCTAGTAGTGACAACAAAAATAATGATACAGTGTTACATAGTAGTCACAACAATAATAATGATACAGTGTTATCTAGTATTGACAACAATAATAATGATACAGTGTTACCTAGTAGTGACAACAACAATAATGATACAGTGTTACCTAGTAGTGACGACAACAATAATGATACAGTGTTACCTAGTAGTGACAACAACAATAATGATACAGTGTTACCTAGTAGTGACAACAACACTAATGATACAGTGTTACCCAGTAGTGACAACAACACTAATGATACAGTGTTACCTAGAAGTGACAACAACACTAGTGATACAGTGTTACTTTGTAACACTAACAATAATAATGATACAGTGTTGCTAAGTCGTGACAACAACACTAATGATACAGTATAACGTAGTAGTGACAACAACACTAATGATACAGTGTTACCTAGTAGTGACAACAACAATAATGATACAGTGTTACCTAGTAGTGACAACAATAATAATGATACAGTGTTACCTAGTAGTGACAACAACAATAATGATACAGTGTTACCTAGTAGTGACAACAACAATAATGATACAGTGTTACCTAGTAGTGACAACAACAATAATGATACAGTGTTACCTAATAGTGACAACAACAATAATGATACAGTGTTACCTAGTAGTGACAACAATAATAATGATACAGTGTTACCTTCTAGTGACAACAATAATAATGATACACTGTTACTTAGTAGTGACAACAATAATAATGATACAGTGTTACCTAGTAGTGACAACAACACTAGTGATACAGTGTTACTTTGTAGTGACAACAATAATAATGATACAGTGTTGCTTAGAAGTGACAACAACACTAATGATACAGTGTTACCTAGTAGTGACAACAATAATAATGATACAGTGTTGCTTAGAAGTGACAACAACACTAACGATACAGTGTTACCTAGTAGTGACAACAATAATAATGATACATTGTTACCTAGTAGTGACAACAAAAATAATGATACAGTGTTACCTAGTAGTGACAACAACAATAATGATACAGTGTTACTTAGTAGTGACTACAACAATAATGATACAGTGTTACCTAGTAGTGACAACAAAAATAATGATACAGTGTTACATAGTAGTCACAACAATAATAATGATACAGTGTTATCTAGTATTGACAACAATAATAATGATACACTGTTACTTAGTAGTGACAACAATAATAATGATACAGTGTTACCTAGTAGTGACAACAACACTAGTGATACAGTGTTACTTTGTAGTGACAACAATAATAATGATACAGTGTTGCTAAGTCGTGACAACAACACTAATGATACAGTATAACGTAGTAGTGACAACAACACTAATGATACAGTGTTACCTAGTAGTGACAACAACAATAATGATACAGTGTTACCTAGTAGTGACAACAAAAATAATGATACAGTGTTACATAGTAGTCACAACAATAATAATGATACAGTGTTATCTAGTATTGACAACAATAATAATGATACAGTGTTACCTAGTAGTGACAACAACAATAATGATACAGTGCTATCTAGTAGTGACAACAACACTAATGATACAGTGTTACTTAGTAATGACAACAACAATAGTGATACAGTGTTACCTAGTAGTGACAACAACAATAATGATACAGTGTTACATAGTAGTGACAACAACAATAATGATACAGTGTTACCTAGTAGTGACAACAACAATAATGATACAGTGTTACCTAGTAGTGACAACAACACTTATGATACAGTGTTACCTAGTAATGACAACAATAATAATGATACAGTGTTACCTTGTAGTGACAACAACAATACTGATACAGTGTTACCTAGTAGTGACAACAATGATAATGATAAAGTGTTACCTAGTAGTGACAACAACAATAGTGATACAGTGTTTCCTAGTAATGACAACAATGATAATGATACAGTGTTACTTAGTAGTGACAACAACAATAATGATACAGTGTTACCTTGTAGTGACAACAACAATAATGATACAGTGTTACTTAGTAGTGACAACAACAAAATGATACAGTGTTACTTAGTAGTGACAACAACAATAATGATACAGTGCTACGTAGTAGTGACAACAACACTAATGATACAGTGTTACTTAGTAGTGACAACAACAATAATGATCCAGTGTTACCTAGTAGTGACAACAACAATAATGATACAGTGTTACCTAGTAGTGACAACAATGATAATGATACAGTGTTACCTAGTAGTGAAAACAATGAAAATGATACAGTGTTACTTAGTAGTGACAACAACAGTAATGATGCAGTGTTACCTTGTAGTGACAACAACAATAATGATACAGTGTTACCTAGTAGTGACAACAATGATAATGATACAGTGTTACTTAGTAGTGACAACAACAATAATGATACAGTGCTATCTAGTATTGACAACAACACTAATGATACAGTGTTACTTAGTAATGACAACAACAATAGTGATACAGTGTTACCTAGTAGTGACAACAACAATAATGATACAGTGTTACCTAGTAGTGACAACAACAATAATGATACAGTGTTACCTAGTAGTGACAACAACACTTATGATACAGTGTTACCTAGTAATGACAACAATAATAATGATACAGTGTTACCTTGTAGTGACAACAACAATACTGATACAGTGTTACCTAGTAGTGACAACAATGATAATGATAAAGTGTTACCTAGTAGTGACAACAACAATAGTGATACAGTGTTTCCTAGTAATGACAACAATGATAATGATACAGTGTTACTTAGTAGTGACAACAACAATAATGATACAGTGTTACCTTGTAGTGACAACAACAATAATGATACAGTGTTACTTAGTAGTGACAACAACAAAATGATACAGTGTTACTTAGTAGTGACAACAACAATAATGATACAGTGCTACGTAGTAGTGACAACAACACTAATGATACAGTGTTACTTAGTAGTGACAACAACAATAATGATCCAGTGTTACCTAGTAGTGACAACAACAATAATGATACAGTGTTACTTAGTAATGACAACAACAATAATGATCCAGTGTTATCTAGTAGTGACAACAACAATAATGATACAGTGTTACTTAGTAGTGACAATAACAATAATGATACAGTGTTACCTAGTAGTGACAACAATGATAATGATACAGTGTTACTTAGTAATGACAACAACAATAATGATACAGTGTTACCTAGTAATGACAACAATGATAATGATACTGTGTTACCTAGTAGTAACAACAATAATAATGATACAGTGTTACTTAGTAGAGACAACAACAATAATGATACAGTGTTACCTGGTAGTGACAACAAAAATAATGATACAGTGTTACCTAGTAGTGACAACAATGATAATGATACAGTGTTACCTAGTAGTGACAACAACAATAATGATACAGTGTTACTTAGTAGTGACAACAACAATAATGATACAGTGTTACCTAGTAGTGACAACAATAATAATGATACATTGTTACTTAGTAGTGACAACAACACTAATGATACAGTGTTACCTAGTAGTGACAACAATAATAATGATACAGTGTTACGTAGTAGTGACAACAACACTAATGATATACAGTGTTACCTAGTAGTGACAACAATAATAATGATACAGTGTTACCTAGTAGTGACAACAATAATAATGATACAGTGTTACCTTCTAGTGACAACAATAATAATGATACACTGTTACTTAGTAGTGACAACAATAATAATGATACAGTGTTACCTAGTAGTGACAACAACACTAGTGATACAGTGTTACTTTGTAGTGACAACAATAATAATGATACAGTGTTGCTTAGAAGTGACAACAACACTAATGATACAGTGTTACCTAGTAGTGACAACAATAATAATGATACAGTGTTGCTTAGAAGTGACAACAACACTAACGATACAGTGTTACCTAGTAGTGACAACAATAATAATGATACATTGTTACCTAGTAGTGACAACAAAAATAATGATACAGTGTTACCTAGTAGTGACAACAACAATAATGATACAGTGTTACTTAGTAGTGACTACAACAATAATGATACAGTGTTACCTAGTAGTGACAACAAAAATAATGATACAGTGTTACATAGTAGTCACAACAATAATAATGATACAGTGTTATCTAGTATTGACAACAATAATAATGATACAGTGTTACCTAGTAGTGACAACAACAATAATGATACAGTGCTATCTAGTAGTGACAACAACACTAATGATACAGTGTTACTTAGTAATGACAACAACAATAGTGATACAGTGTTACCTAGTAGTGACAACAACAATAATGATACAGTGTTACATAGTAGTGACAACAACAATAATGATACAGTGTTACCTAGTAGTGACAACAACAATAATGATACAGTGTTACCTAGTAGTGACAACAACACTTATGATACAGTGTTACCTAGTAATGACAACAATAATAATGATACAGTGTTACCTTGTAGTGACAACAACAATACTGATACAGTGTTACCTAGTAGTGACAACAATGATAATGATAAAGTGTTACCTAGTAGTGACAACAACAATAGTGATACAGTGTTTCCTAGTAATGACAACAATGATAATGATACAGTGTTACTTAGTAGTGACAACAACAATAATGATACAGTGTTACCTTGTAGTGACAACAACAATAATGATACAGTGTTACTTAGTAGTGACAACAACAAAGTGATACAGTGTTACTTAGTAGTGACAACAACAATAATGATACAGTGCTACGTAGTAGTGACAACAACACTAATGATACAGTGTTACTTAGTAGTGACAACAACAATAATGATCCAGTGTTACCTAGTAGTGACAACAACAATAATGATACAGTGTTACCTAGTAGTGACAACAATGATAATGATACAGTGTTACCTAGTAGTGAAAACAATGAAAATGATACAGTGTTACTTAGTAGTGACAACAACAGTAATGATGCAGTGTTACCTTGTAGTGACAACAACAATAATGATACAGTGTTACCTAGTAGTGACAACAATGATAATGATACATTGTTACCTAGTAGTGACAACAAAAATAATGATACAGTGTTACCTAGTAGTGACAACAACAATAATGATACAGTGTTACTTAGTAGTGACTACAACAATAATGATACAGTGTTACCTAGTAGTGACAACAAAAATAATGATACAGTGTTACTTAGTAGTGACAACAACAATAATGATACAGTGTTACCTGGTAGTGACAACAAAAATAATGATACAGTGTTACCTAGTAGTGACAACAATGATAATGATACAGTGTTACCTAGTAGTGACAACAACAATAATAATACAGTGTTACTTAGTAGTGACAACAACAATAATGATACAGTGTTACCTAGTAGTGACAACAATAATAATGATACATTGTTACCTAGTAGTGACAACAACAATAATGATACACAGTGTTACCTAGTAGTGACAACAATAATTATGATACAGTGTTACTTAGTAGTGACAACAACAATAATGATACAGTGTTACCTAGTAGTGACAACAATGATAATGATACAGTGTTACCTAGTAGTGACAACAACACTAATGATACAGTGTTACTTAGTAGTGACAACAACACTAATGATACAGTGTTACCCAGTAGTGACAACAACACTAATGATACAGTGTTACCTAGAAGTGACAACAACACTTGTGATACAGTGTTACTTTGTAACACTAACAATAATAATGATACAGTGTTGCTAAGTCGTGACAACAACACTAATGATACAGTATAACGAAGTAGTGACAACAACACTAATGATACAGTGTTACCTAGTAGTGACAACAACAATAATGATACAGTGTTACCTAGTAGTGACAACAAAAATAATGATACAGTGTTACATAGTAGTCACAACAATAATAATGATACAGTGTTATCTAGTATTGACAACAATAATAATGATACAGTGTTACCTAGTAGTGACAACAACAATAATGATACAGTGTTACCTAGTAGTGACGACAACAATAATGATACAGTGTTACCTAGTAGTGACAACAACAATAATGATACAGTGTTACCTAGTAGTGACAACAACACTAATGATACAGTGTTACCCAGTAGTGACAACAACACTAATGATACAGTGTTACCTAGAAGTGACAACAACACTAGTGATACAGTGTTACTTTGTAACACTAACAATAATAATGATACAGTGTTGCTAAGTCGTGACAACAACACTAATGATACAGTATAACGTAGTAGTGACAACAACACTAATGATACAGTGTTACCTAGTAGTGACAACAACAATAATGATACAGTGTTACCTAGTAGTGACAACAATAATAATGATACAGTGTTACCTAGTAGTGACAACAACAATAATGATACAGTGTTACCTAGTAGTGACAACAACAATAATGATACAGTGTTACCTAGTAGTGACAACAACAATAATGATACAGTGTTACCTAATAGTGACAACAACAATAATGATACAGTGTTACCTAGTAGTGACAACAATAATAATGATACAGTGTTACCTTCTAGTGACAACAATAATAATGATACACTGTTACTTAGTAGTGACAACAATAATAATGATACAGTGTTACCTAGTAGTGACAACAACACTAGTGATACAGTGTTACTTTGTAGTGACAACAATAATAATGATACAGTGTTGCTTAGAAGTGACAACAACACTAATGATACAGTGTTACCTAGTAGTGACAACAATAATAATGATACAGTGTTGCTTAGAAGTGACAACAACACTAACGATACAGTGTTACCTAGTAGTGACAACAATAATAATGATACATTGTTACCTAGTAGTGACAACAAAAATAATGATACAGTGTTACCTAGTAGTGACAACAACAATAATGATACAGTGTTACTTAGTAGTGACTACAACAATAATGATACAGTGTTACCTAGTAGTGACAACAAAAATAATGATACAGTGTTACATAGTAGTCACAACAATAATAATGATACAGTGTTATCTAGTATTGACAACAATAATAATGATACAGTGTTACCTAGTAGTGACAACAACAATAATGATACAGTGCTATCTAGTAGTGACAACAACACTAATGATACAGTGTTACTTAGTAATGACAACAACAATAGTGATACAGTGTTACCTAGTAGTGACAACAACAATAATGATACAGTGTTACATAGTAGTGACAACAACAATAATGATACAGTGTTACCTAGTAGTGACAACAACAATAATGATACAGTGTTACCTAGTAGTGACAACAACACTTATGATACAGTGTTACCTAGTAATGACAACAATAATAATGATACAGTGTTACCTTGTAGTGACAACAACAATACTGATACAGTGTTACCTAGTAGTGACAACAATGATAATGATAAAGTGTTACCTAGTAGTGACAACAACAATAGTGATACAGTGTTTCCTAGTAATGACAACAATGATAATGATACAGTGTTACTTAGTAGTGACAACAACAATAATGATACAGTGTTACCTTGTAGTGACAACAACAATAATGATACAGTGTTACTTAGTAGTGACAACAACAAAGTGATACAGTGTTACTTAGTAGTGACAACAACAATAATGATACAGTGCTACGTAGTAGTGACTACAACACTAATGATACAGTGTTACTTAGTAGTGACAACAACAATAATGATCCAGTGTTACCTAGTAGTGACAACAACAATAATGATACAGTGTTACCTAGTAGTGACAACAATGATAATGATACAGTGTTACCTAGTAGTGAAAACAATGAAAATGATACAGTGTTACTTAGTAGTGACAACAACAGTAATGATGCAGTGTTACCTTGTAGTGACAACAACAATAATGATACAGTGTTACCTAGTAGTGACAACAATGATAATGATACATTGTTACCTAGTAGTGACAACAAAAATAATGATACAGTGTTACCTAGTAGTGACAACAACAATAATGATACAGTGTTACTTAGTAGTGACTACAACAATAATGATACAGTGTTACCTAGTAGTGACAACAATAATAATGATACAGTGTTACTTAGTAGTGACAACAACAATAATGATACAGTGTTACCTGGTAGTGACAACAAAAATAATGATACAGTGTTACCTAGTAGTGACAACAATGATAATGATACAGTGTTACCTAGTAGTGACAACAACAATAATAATACAGTGTTACTTAGTAGTGACAACAACAATAATGATACAGTGTTACCTAGTAGTGACAACAATAATAATGATACATTGTTACCTAGTAGTGACAACAACAATAATGATACACAGTGTTACCTAGTAGTGACAACAATAATTATGATACAGTGTTACTTAGTAGTGACAACAACAATAATGATACAGTGTTACCTAGTAGTGACAACAATGATAATGATACAGTGTTACCTAGTAGTGACAACAACACTAATGATACAGTGTTACTTAGTAGTGACAACAACACTAATGATACAGTGTTACCCAGTAGTGACAACAACACTAATGATACAGTGTTACCTAGAAGTGACAACAACACTTGTGATACAGTGTTACTTTGTAACACTAACAATAATAATGATACAGTGTTGCTAAGTCGTGACAACAACACTAATGATACAGTATAACGAAGTAGTGACAACAACACTAATGATACAGTGTTACCTAGTAGTGACAACAACAATAATGATACAGTGTTACCTAGTAGTGACAACAAAAATAATGATACAGTGTTACATAGTAGTCACAACAATAATAATGATACAGTGTTATCTAGTATTGACAACAATAATAATGATACAGTGTTACCTAGTAGTGACAACAACAATAATGATACAGTGTTACCTAGTAGTGACGACAACAATAATGATACAGTGTTACCTAGTAGTGACAACAACAATAATGATACAGTGTTACCTAGTAGTGACAACAACACTAATGATACAGTGTTACCCAGTAGTGACAACAACACTAATGATACAGTGTTACCTAGAAGTGACAACAACACTAGTGATACAGTGTTACTTTGTAACACTAACAATAATAATGATACAGTGTTGCTAAGTCGTGACAACAACACTAATGATACAGTATAACGTAGTAGTGACAACAACACTAATGATACAGTGTTACCTAGTAGTGACAACAACAATAATGATACAGTGTTACCTAGTAGTGACAACAAAAATAATGATACAGTGTTACCTAGTAGTCACAACAATAATAATGATACAGTGTTATCTAGTAGTGACAACAATAATAATGATACAGTGTTACCTAGTAGTGACAACAACAATAATGATACAGTGTTACCTAGTAGTGACAACAACAATAATGATACAGTGTTACCTAGTAGTGACAACAACAATAATGATACAGTGTTACCTAATAGTGACAACAACAATAATGATACAGTGTTACCTAGAAGTGAGAACAACAATAATGATACAGTGTTACCTAGTAGTGACAACAACAATAATGATACACAGTGTTACCTAGTAGTGACAACAATAATAATGATACAGTCTTACTTAGTAGTGACAACAACAATAATGATACAGTGTTACCTAGTAGTGACAACAATAATAATGATACAGTCTTACTTAGTAGTGACAACAACAATAATGATACAGTGTTACCTAGTAGTGACAACAATGATAATGATACAGTGTTACCTAGTAGTGACAACAACACTGATGATACAGTATTACTTAGTAGTGACAACAACACTAATGATATAGTGTTACCCAGTAGTGACAACAACACTAATGATACAGTGTTACCTAGTAGTGACAACACTAATAATGATACAGTGTTACTTAGTAGTGACAACAGCAATAATGATACAGTGTTACCTAGTAGTGACAACAACACTAGTGTCACAGTGTTACTTATTAGTGACAACAATAATAATGATACAGTGTTACTTAGTAGTGACAACAACACTAATGGTACAGTGTTGCCTAGTAGTGACAACAATAATAATGATAGAGTGTTACTTAGTAGTGACAACAGCAATAATGATACAGTGTTACCTAGTAGTGACAACAACACTAGTGTCACAGTGTTACTTATTAGTGACAACAATAATAATGATACAGTGTTACTTAGTAGTGACAACAACACTAATGGTACAGTGTTACCAAGTAGTGACAACAATAATAATGATACAGTGTTACTTAGTAGTGACAACAACACTAATGATACAGTGTTACCTAGTAGTGACAACAATAATAATGATACAGTGTTACCTAGTAGTGACAACAACACTAATGATACAGTGTTACCTAGTAGTGACGACAATAATAATGATACAGTGTTACATAGTAGTGACAACAATAATAATGATACAGTGTTATATAGTAGTGACAACAACACTAATGATACACAGTGTTACCTAGTAGTGACAACAATAATAATGATACAGTGTTACCTAGTAGTGACAACAATAATAATGATACAGTGTTACCTTCTAGTGACAACAATAATAATGATACACTGTTACTTAGTAGTGACAACAATAATAATGATACAGTGTTACCTAGTAGTGACAACAACACTAGTGATACAGTGTTACTTTGTAGTGACAACAATAATAATGATACAGTGTTGCTTAGAAGTGACAACAACACTAATGATACAGTGTTACCTAGTAGTGACAACAATAATAATGATACATTGTTACCTAGTAGTGACAACAAAAATAATGATACAGTGTTACCTAGTAGTGACAACAACAATAATGATACAGTGTTACTTAGTAGTGACTACAACAATAATGATACAGTGTTACCTAGTAGTGACAACAATAATAATGATACAGTGTTACTTAGTAGTGACAACAACAATAATGATACAGTGTTACCTGGTAGTGACAACAAAAATAATGATACAGTGTTACATAGTAGTGACAACAATGATAATGATACAGTGTTACTTAGTAGTGACAACAACAATAATGATACAGTGTTACCTAGTAGTGACAACAATAATAATGATACATTGTTACCTAGTAGTGACAACAACAATAATGATACACAGTGTTACCTAGTAGTGACAACAATAATTATGATACAGTGTTACTTAGTAGTGACAACAACAATAATGATACAGTGTTACCTAGTAGTGACAACAATAATTATGATACAGTGTTACTTAGTAGTGACAACAACAATAATGATACAGTGTTACCTAGTAGTGACAACAATGATAATGATACAGTGTTACCTAGTAGTGACAACAACACTAATGATACAGTGTTACTTAGTAGTGACAACAACACTAATGATACAGTGTTACCCAGTAGTGACAACAACACTAATGATACAGTGTTACCTAGAAGTGACAACAACACTTGTGATACAGTGTTACTTTGTAACACTAACAATAATAATGATACAGTGTTGCTAAGTCGTGACAACAACACTAATGATACAGTATAACGTAGTAGTGACAACAACACTAATGATACAGTGTTACCTAGTAGTGACAACAACAATAATGATACAGTGCTATCTAGTAGTGACAACAACACTAATGATACAGTGTTACTTAGTAATGACAACAACAATAGTGATACAGTGTTACCTAGTAGTGACAACAACAATAATGATACAGTGTTACCTAGTAGTGACAACAACAATAATGATACAGTGTTACCTAGTAGTGACAACAACAATAATGATACAGTGTTACCTAGTAGTGACAACAACACTTATGATACAGTGTTACCTAGTAATGACAACAATAATAATGATACAGTGTTACCTTGTAGTGACAACAACAATACTGATACAGTGTTACCTAGTAGTGACAACAATGATAATGATAAAGTGTTACCTAGTAGTGACAACAACAATAATGATACAGTGTTACCTAGTAGTGACAACAACAATAATGATACAGTGTTACCTAGTAGTGACAACAACACTTATGATACAGTGTTACCTAGTAATGACAACAATAATAATGATACAGTGTTACCTTGTAGTGACAACAACAATACTGATACAGTGTTACCTAGTAGTGACAACAATGATAATGATAAAGTGTTACCTAGTAGTGACAACAACAATAGTGATACAGTGTTTCCTAGTAATGACAACAATGATAATGATACAGTGTTACTTAGTAGTGACAACAACAAAATGATACAGTGTTACTTAGTAGTGACAACAACAATAATGATACAGTGCTACGTAGTAGTGACAACAACACTAATGATACAGTGTTACTTAGTAGTGACAACAACAATAATGATCCAGTGTTACCTAGTAGTGACAACAACAATAATGATACAGTGTTACTTAGTAATGACAACAACAATAATGATCCAGTGTTACCTAGTAGTGACAACAACAATAATGATACAGTGTTACTTAGTAGTGACAATAACAATAATGATACAGTGTTACCTAGTAGTGACAACAATGATAATGATACAGTGTTACTTAGTAATGACAACAACAATAATGATACAGTGTTAACTAGTAATGACAACAATAATAATGATACAGTGTTACTTAGTAGAGACAACAACAATAATGATACAGTGTTACCTAGTAGTGACAACAATAATAATGATACATTGTTACCTAGTAGTGACAACAACAATAATGATACACAGTGTTACCTAGTAGTGACAACAATAATTATGATACAGTGTTACTTAGTAGTGACAACAACAATAATGATACAGTGTTACCTAGTAGTGACAACAATGATAATGATACAGTGTTACCTAGTAGTGACAACAACACTAATGATACAGTGTTACTTAGTAGTGACAACAACACTAATGATACAGTGTTACCCAGTAGTGACAACAACACTAATGATACAGTGTTACCTAGAAGTGACAACAACACTTGTGATACAGTGTTACTTTGTAACACTAACAATAATAATGATACAGTGTTGCTAAGTCGTGACAACAACACTAATGATACAGTATAACGAAGTAGTGACAACAACACTAATGATACAGTGTTACCTTGTAGTGACAACAACAATAATGATACAGTGTTACTTAGTAGTGACAACAACAAAATGATACAGTGTTACTTAGTAGTGACAACAACAATAATGATACAGTGCTACGTAGTAGTGACAACAACACTAATGATACAGTGTTACTTAGTAGTGACAACAACAATAATGATCCAGTGTTACCTAGTAGTGACAACAACAATAATGATACAGTGTTACCTAGTAGTGACAACAGTGATAATGATACAGTGTTACCTAGTAGTGAAAACAATGAAAATGATACAGTGTTACTTAGTAGTGACAACAACAGTAATGATGCAGTGTTACCTTGTAGTGACAACAACAATAATGATACAGTGTTACCTAGTAGTGACAACAATGATAATGATACAGTGTTACTTAGTAGTGACAACAACAATAATGATACAGTGCTATCTAGTATTGACAACAACACTAATGATACAGTGTTACTTAGTAATGACAACAACAATAGTGATACCGTGTTACCTAGTAGTGACAACAACAATAATGATACAGTGTTACCTAGTAGTGACAACAACAATAATGATACAGTGTTACCTAGTAGTGACAACAACACTTATGATACAGTGTTACCTAGTAATGACAACAATAATAATGATACAGTGTTACCTTGTAGTGACAACAACAATACTGATACAGTGTTACCTAGTAGTGACAACAATGATAATGATAAAGTGTTACCTAGTAGTGACAACAACAATAGTGATACAGTGTTTCCTAGTAATGACAACAATGATAATGATACAGTGTTACTTAGTAGTGACAACAACAATAATGATACAGTGTTACCTTGTAGTGACAACAACAATAATGATACAGTGTTACTTAGTAGTGACAACAACAAAATGATACAGTGTTACTTAGTAGTGACAACAACAATAATGATACAGTGCTACGTAGTAGTGACAACAACACTAATGATACAGTGTTACTTAGTAGTGACAACAACAATAATGATCCAGTGTTACCTAGTAGTGACAACAACAATAATGATACAGTGTTACTTAGTAATGACAACAACAATAATGATCCAGTGTTATCTAGTAGTGACAACAACAATAATGATACAGTGTTACTTAGTAGTGACAATAACAATAATGATACAGTGTTACCTAGTAGTGACAACAATGATAATGATACAGTGTTACTTAGTAATGACAACAACAATAATGATACAGTGTTACCTAGTAATGACAACAATGATAATGATACAGTGTTACCTAGTAGTGACAACAATAATAATGATACAGTGTTACTTAGTAGAGACAACAACAATAATGATACAGTGTTACCTGGTAGTGACAACAAAAATAATGATACAGTGTTACCTAGTAGTGACAACAATGATAATGATACAGTGTTACCTAGTAGTGACAACAACAATAATGATACAGTGTTACTTAGTAGTGACAACAACAATAATGATACAGTGTTACCTAGTAGTGACAACAATAATAATGATACATTGTTACTTAGTAGTGACAACAACACTAATGATACAGTGTTACCTAGTAGTGACAACAATAATAATGATACAGTGTTACGTAGTAGTGACAACAACACTAATGATATACAGTGTTACCTAGTAGTGACAACAATAATAATGATACAGTGTTACCTAGTAGTGACAACAATAATAATGATACAGTGTTACCTTCTAGTGACAACAATAATAATGATACACTGTTACTTAGTAGTGACAACAATAATAATGATACAGTGTTACCTAGTAGTGACAACAACACTAGTGATACAGTGTTACTTTGTAGTGACAACAATAATAATGATACAGTGTTGCTTAGAAGTGACAACAACACTAATGATACAGTGTTACCTAGTAGTGACAACAATAATAATGATACAGTGTTGCTTAGAAGTGACAACAACACTAACGATACAGTGTTACCTAGTAGTGACAACAATAATAATGATACATTGTTACCTAGTAGTGACAACAAAAATAATGATACAGTGTTACCTAGTAGTGACAACAACAATAATGATACAGTGTTACTTAGTAGTGACTACAACAATAATGATACAGTGTTACCTAGTAGTGACAACAATAATAATGATACAGTGTTACTTAGTAGTGACAACAACAATAATGATACAGTGTTACCTGGTAGTGACAACAAAAATAATGATACAGTGTTACCTAGTAGTGACAACAATGATAATGATACAGTGTTACCTAGTAGTGACAACAACAATAATGATACAGTGTTACTTAGTAGTGACAACAACAATAATGATACAGTGTTACCTAGTAGTGACAACAATAATAATGATACATTGTTACCTAGTAGTGACAACAACAATAATGATACACAGTGTTACCTAGTAGTGACAACAATAATTATGATACAGTGTTACTTAGTAGTGACAACAACAATAATGATACAGTGTTACCTAGTAGTGACAACAATGATAATGATACAGTGTTACCTAGTAGTGACAACAACACTAATGATACAGTGTTACTTAGTAGTGACAACAACACTAATGATACAGTGTTACCCAGTAGTGACAACAACACTAATGATACAGTGTTACCTAGAAGTGACAACAACACTTGTGATACAGTGTTACTTTGTAACACTAACAATAATAATGATACAGTGTTGCTAAGTCGTGACAACAACACTAATGATACAGTATAACGAAGTAGTGACAACAACACTAATGATACAGTGTTACCTAGTAGTGACAACAACAATAATGATACAGTGTTACCTAGTAGTGACAACAAAAATAATGATACAGTGTTACATAGTAGTCACAACAATAATAATGATACAGTGTTATCTAGTATTGACAACAATAATAATGATACAGTGTTACCAAGTAGTGACAACAACAATAATGATACAGTGCTATCTAGTATTGACAACAATAATAATGATACAGTGTTACTTAGTAATGACAACAAAAATAATGATACAGTGTTACCTAGTAGTGACAACAACAATAATGATACAGTGCTATCTAGTATTGACAACAATAATAATGATACAGTGTTACCTAGTAGTGACAACAAAAATAATGATACAGTGTTACCTAGTAGTGACAACAATAATAATGATACAGTGTTATCTAGTATTGACAACAATAATAATGATACAGTGTTACCTAGTAGTGACAACAACAATAATGATACAGTGCTATCTAGTAGTGACAACAACACTAATGATACAGTGTTACTTAGTAATGACAACAACAATAGTGAGACAGTGTTACCTAGTAGTGACAACAACAATAATGATACAGTGTTACCTAGTAGTGACGACAACAATAATGATACAGTGTTACCTAGTAGTGACAACAACAATAATGATACAGTGTTACCTAGTAGTGACAACAACACTAATGATACAGTGTTACCCAGTAGTGACAACAACACTAATGATACAGTGTTACCTAGAAGTGACAACAACACTAGTGATACAGTGTTACTTTGTAACACTAACAATAATAATGATACAGTGTTGCTAAGTCGTGACAACAACACTAATGATACAGTATAACGTAGTAGTGACAACAACACTAATGATACAGTGTTACCTAGTAGTGACAACAACAATAATGATACAGTGTTACCTAGTAGTGACAACAAAAATAATGATACAGTGTTACCTAGTAGTCACAACAATAATAATGATACAGTGTTATCTAGTAGTGACAACAATAATAATGATACAGTGTTACCTAGTAGTGACAACAACAATAATGATACAGTGTTACCTAGTAGTGACAACAACAATAATGATACAGTGTTACCTAGTAGTGACAACAACAATAATGATACAGTGTTACCTAATAGTGACAACAACAATAATGATACAGTGTTACCTAGAAGTGAGAACAACAATAATGATACAGTGTTACCTAGTAGTGACAACAACAATAATGATACACAGTGTTACCTAGTAGTGACAACAATAATAATGATACAGTCTTACTTAGTAGTGACAACAACAATAATGATACAGTGTTACCTAGTAGTGACAACAATGATAATGATACAGTGTTACCTAGTAGTGACAACAACACTAATGATACAGTATTACTTAGTAGTGACAACAACACTAATGATATAGTGTTACCCAGTAGTGACAACAACACTAATGATACAGTGTTACCTAGTAGTGACAACACTAATAATGATACAGTGTTACTTAGTAGTGACAACAGCAATAATGATACAGTGTTACCTAGTAGTGACAACAACACTAGTGTCACAGTGTTACTTATTAGTGACAACAATAATAATGATACAGTGTTACTTAGTAGTGACAACAACACTAACGGTACAGTGTTGCCTAGTAGTGACAACAATAATAATGATAGAGTGTTACTTAGTAGTGACAACAGCAATAATGATACAGTGTTACCTAGTAGTGACAACAACACTAGTGTCACAGTGTTACTTATTAGTGACAACAATAATAATGATACAGTGTTACTTAGTAGTGACAACAACACTAATGGTACAGTGTTACCAAGTAGTGACAACAATAATAATGATACAGTGTTACTTAGTAGTGACAACAACACTAATGATACAGTGTTACCTAGTAGTGACAACAATAATAATGATACAGTGTTACATAGTAGTGACAACAATAATAATGATACAGTGTTATATAGTAGTGACAACAACACTAATGATACACAGTGTTACCTAGTAGTGACAACAATAATAATGATACAGTGTTACCTAGTAGTGACAACAATAATAATGATACAGTGTTACCTTCTAGTGACAACAATAATAATGATACACTGTTACTTAGTAGTGACAACAATAATAATGATACAGTGTTACCTAGTAGTGACAACAACACTAGTGATACAGTGTTACTTTGTAGTGACAACAATAATAATGATACAGTGTTGCTTAGAAGTGACAACAACACTAATGATACAGTGTTACCTAGTAGTGACAACAATAATAATGATACATTGTTACCTAGTAGTGACAACAAAAATAATGATACAGTGTTACCTAGTAGTGACAACAACAATAATGATACAGTGTTACCTAGTAGTGACTACAACAATAATGATACAGTGTTACCTAGTAGTGACAACAATAATAATGATACAGTGTTACTTAGTAGTGACAACAACAATAATGATACAGTGTTACCTGGTAGTGACAACAAAAATAATGATACAGTGTTACATAGTAGTGACAACAATGATAATGATACAGTGTTACTTAGTAGTGACAACAACAATAATGATACAGTGTTACCTAGTAGTGACAACAATAATAATGATACATTGTTACCTAGTAGTGACAACAACAATAATGATACACAGTGTTACCTAATAGTGACAACAATAATTATGATACAGTGTTACTTAGTAGTGACAACAACAATAATGATACAGTGTTACCTAGTAGTGACAACAATAATTATGATACAGTGTTACTTAGTAGTGACAACAACAATAATGATACAGTGTTACCTAGTAGTGACAACAATGATAATGATACAGTGTTACCTAGTAGTGACAACAACACTAATGATACAGTGTTACTTAGTAGTGACAACAACACTAATGATACAGTGTTACCCAGTAGTGACAACAACACTAATGATACAGTGTTACCTAGAAGTGACAACAACACTTGTGATACAGTGTTACTTTGTAACACTAACAATAATAATGATACAGTGTTGCTTAGAAGTGACAACAACACTAATGATACAGTGTTACCTAGTAGTGACAACAATAATAATGATACATTGTTACCTAGTAGTGACAACAAAAATAATGATACAGTGTTACCTAGTAGTGACAACAACAATAATGATGCAGTGTTACTTAGTAGTGACTACAACAATAATGATACAGTGTTACCTAGTAGTGACAACAATAATAATGATAAAGTGTTACTTAGTAGTGACAACAACAATAATGATACAGTGTTACCTGGTAGTGACAACACAAATAATGATACAGTGTTACATAGTAGTGACAACAATGATAATGATACAGTGTTACTTAGTAGTGACAACAACAATAATGATACAGTGTTACCTAGTAGTGACAACAATAATAATGATACATTGTTACCTAGTAGTGACAACAACAATAATGATACACAGTGTTACCTAGTAGTGACAACAATAATTATGATACAGTGTTACTTAGTAGTGACAACAACAATAATGATACAGTGTTACCTAGTAGTGACAACAATAATTATGATACAGTGTTACTTAGTAGTGACAACAACAATAATGATACAGTGTTACCTAGTAGTGACAACAATGATAATGATACAGTGTTACCTAGTAGTGACAACAACACTAATGATACAGTGTTACTTAGTAGTGACAACAACACTAATGATACAGTGTTACCCAGTAGTGACAACAACACTAATGATACAGTGTTACCTAGAAGTGACAACAACACTTGTGATACAGTGTTACTTTGTAACACTAACAATAATAATGATACAGTGTTGCTAAGTCGTGACAACAACACTAATGATACAGTATAACGAAGTAGTGACAACAACACTAATGATACAGTGTTACCTAGTAGTGACAACAACAATAATGATACAGTGTTACCTAGTAGTGACAACAAAAATAATGATACAGTGTTACATAGTAGTCACAACAATAATAATGATACAGTGTTATCTAGTATTGACAACAATAATAATGATACAGTGTTACCAAGTAGTGACAACAACAATAATGATACAGTGCTATCTAGTATTGACAACAATAATAATGATACAGTGTTACTTAGTAATGACAACAAAAATAATGATACAGTGTTACCTAGTAGTGACAACAACAATAATGATACAGTGCTATCTAGTATTGACAACAATAATAATGATACAGTGTTACCTAGTAGTGACAACAAAAATAATGATACAGTGTTACCTAGTAGTGACAACAATAATAATGATACAGTGTTATCTAGTATTGACAACAATAATAATGATACAGTGTTACCTAGTAGTGACAACAACAATAATGATACAGTGCTATCTAGTAGTGACAACAACACTAATGATACAGTGTTACTTAGTAATGACAACAACAATAGTGAGACAGTGTTACCTAGTAGTGACAACAACAATAATGATACAGTGTTACCTAGTAGTGACAACAACAATAATGATACAGTGTTACCTAATAGTGACAACAACAATAATGATACAGTGTTACCTAGAAGTGAGAACAACAATAATGATACAGTGTTACCTAGTAGTGACAACAACAATAATGATACACAGTGTTACCTAGTAGTGACAACAATAATAATGATACAGTCTTACTTAGTAGTGACAACAACAATAATGATACAGTGTTACCTAGTAGTGACAACAATGATAATGATACAGTGTTACCTAGTAGTGACAACAACACTAATGATACAGTATTACTTAGTAGTGACAACAACACTAATGATATAGTGTTACCCAGTAGTGACAACAACACTAATGATACAGTGTTACCTAGTAGTGACAACACTAATAATGATACAGTGTTACTTAGTAGTGACAACAGCAATAATGATACAGTGTTACCTAGTAGTGACAACAACACTAGTGTCACAGTGTTACTTATTAGTGACAACAATAATAATGATACAGTGTTACTTAGTAGTGACAACAACACTAACGGTACAGTGTTGCCTAGTAGTGACAACAATAATAATGATAGAGTGTTACTTAGTAGTGACAACAGCAATAATGATACAGTGTTACCTAGTAGTGACAACAACACTAGTGTCACAGTGTTACTTATTAGTGACAACAATAATAATGATACAGTATTACTTAGTAGTGACAACAACACTAATGGTACAGTGTTACCAAGTAGTGACAACAATAATAATGATACAGTGTTACTTAGTAGTGACAACAACACTAATGATACAGTGTTACCTAGTAGTGACAACAATAATAATGATACAGTGTTACATAGTAGTGACAACAATAATAATGATACAGTGTTATATAGTAGTGACAACAACACTAATGATACACAGTGTTACCTAGTAGTGACAACAATAATAATGATACAGTGTTACCTAGTAGTGACAACAATAATAATGATACAGTGTTACCTTCTAGTGACAACAATAATAATGATACACTGTTACTTAGTAGTGACAACAATAATAATGATACAGTGTTACCTAGTAGTGACAACAACACTAGTGATACAGTGTTACTTTGTAGTGACAACAATAATAATGATACAGTGTTGCTTAGAAGTGACAACAACACTAATGATACAGTGTTACCTAGTAGTGACAACAATAATAATGATACATTGTTACCTAGTAGTGACAACAAAAATAATGATACAGTGTTACCTAGTAGTGACAACAACAATAATGATACAGTGTTACTTAGTAGTGACTACAACAATAATGATACAGTGTTACCTAGTAGTGACAACAATAATAATGATACAGTGTTACTTAGTAGTGACAACAACAATAATGATACAGTGTTACCTGGTAGTGACAACAAAAATAATGATACAGTGTTACATAGTAGTGACAACAATGATAATGATACAGTGTTACTTAGTAGTGACAACAACAATAATGATACAGTGTTACCTAGTAGTGACAACAACAATAATGATACAGTGTTACCTAGTAGTGACAACAACAATAATGATACACAGTGTTACCTAATAGTGACAACAATAATTATGATACAGTGTTACTTAGTAGTGACAACAACAATAATGATACAGTGTTACCTAGTAGTGACAACAATAATTATGATACAGTGTTACTTAGTAGTGACAACAACAATAATGATACAGTGTTACCTAGTAGTGACAACAATGATAATGATACAGTGTTACCTAGTAGTGACAACAACACTAATGATACAGTGTTACTTAGTAGTGACAACAACACTAATGATACAGTGTTACCCAGTAGTGACAACAACACTAATGATACAGTGTTACCTAGAAGTGACAACAACACTTGTGATACAGTGTTACTTTGTAACACTAACAATAATAATGATACAGTGTTGCTTAGAAGTGACAACAACACTAATGATACAGTGTTACCTAGTAGTGACAACAATAATAATGATACATTGTTACCTAGTAGTGACAACAAAAATAATGATACAGTGTTACCTAGTAGTGACAACAACAATAATGATACAGTGTTACCTAGTAGTGACAACAAAAATAATGATACAGTGTTACATAGTAGTCACAACAATAATAATGATACAGTGTTATCTAGTATTGACAACAATAATAATGATACAGTGTTACCTAGTAGTGACAACAACAATAATGATACAGTGCTATCTAGTAGTGACAACAACACTAATGATACAGTGTTACTTAGTAATGACAACAACAATAGTGATACAGTGTTACCTAGTAGTGACAACAACAATAATGATACAGTGTTACCTTGTAGTGACAACAACAATACTGATACAGTGTTACCTAGTAGTGACAACAATGATAATGATAAAGTGTTACCTAGTAGTGACAACAACAATAGTGATACAGTGTTACCTAGTAGTGAAAACAATGAAAATGATACAGTGTTACTTAGTAGTGACAACAACAGTAATGATGCAGTGTTACCTTGTAGTGACAACAACAATAATGATACAGTGTTACCTAGTAGTGACAACAATGATAATGATACAGTGTTACTTAGTAGTGACAACAACAATAATGATACAGTGCTATCTAGTATTGACAACAACACTAATGATACAGTGTTACTTAGTAATGACAACAACAATAGTGATACAGTGTTACCTAGTAGTGACAACAACAATAATGATACAGTGTTACCTAGTAGTGACAACAACAATAATGATACAGTGTTACCTAGTAGTGACAACAACACTTATGATACAGTGTTACCTAGTAATGACAACAATAATAATGATACAGTGTTACCTTGTAGTGACAACAACAATACTGATACAGTGTTACCTAGTAGTGACAACAATGATAATGATAAAGTGTTACCTAGTAGTGACAACAACAATAGTGATACAGTGTTTCCTAGTAATGACAACAATGATAATGATACAGTGTTACTTAGTAGTGACAACAACAATAATGATACAGTGTTACCTTGTAGTGACAACAACAATAATGATACAGTGTTACTTAGTAGTGACAACAACAAAATGATACAGTGTTACTTAGTAGTGACAACAACAATAATGATACAGTGCTACGTAGTAGTGACAACAACACTAATGATACAGTGTTACTTAGTAGTGACAACAACAATAATGATCCAGTGTTACCTAGTAGTGACAACAACAATAATGATACAGTGTTACTTAGTAATGACAACAACAATAATGATCCAGTGTTACCTAGTAGTGACAACAACAATAATGATACAGTGTTACTTAGTAGTGACAATAACAATAATGATACAGTGTTACCTAGTAGTGACAACAATGATAATGATACAGTGTTACTTAGTAATGACAACAACAATAATGATACAGTGTTACCTAGTAATGACAACAATGATAATGATACAGTGTTACCTAGTAGTGACAACAATAATAATGATACAGTGTTACTTAGTAGAGACAACAACAATAATGATACAGTGTTACCTGGTAGTGACAACAAAAATAATGATACAGTGTTACCTAGTAGTGACAACAATGATAATGATACAGTGTTACCTAGTAGTGACAACAACAATAATGATACAGTGTTACTTAGTAGTGACAACAACAATAATGATACAGTGTTACCTAGTAGTGACAACAATAATAATGATACATTGTTACTTAGTAGTGACAACAACACTAATGATACAGTGTTACCTAGTAGTGACAACAATAATAATGATACAGTGTTACCTAGTAGTGACAACAACACTAATGATACAGTGTTACCTAGTAGTGACAACAATAATAATGATACAGTGTTACATAGTAGTGACAACAATAATAATGATACAGTGTTACGTAGTAGTGACAACAACACTAATGATATACAGTGTTACCTAGTAGTGACAACAATAATAATGATACAGTGTTACCTAGTATTGACAACAATAATAATGATACAGTGTTACCTTCTAGTGACAACAATAATAATGATACACTGTTACTTAGTAGTGACAACAATAATAATGATACAGTGTTACCTAGTAGTGACAACAACACTAGTGATACAGTGTTACTTTGTAGTGACAACAATAATAATGATACAGTGTTGCTAAGTCGTGACAACAACACTAATGATACAGTATAACGTAGTAGTGACAACAACACTAATGATACAGTGTTACCTAGTAGTGACAACAACAATAATGATACAGTGTTACCTAGTAGTGACAACAAAAATAATGATACAGTGTTACATAGTAGTCACAACAATAATAATGATACAGTGTTATCTAGTATTGACAACAATAATAATGATACAGTGTTACCTAGTAGTGACAACAACAATAATGATACAGTGCTATCTAGTATTGACAACAACACTAATGATACAGTGTTACTTAGTAATGACAACAACAATAGTGATACAGTGTTACCTAGTAGTGACAACAACAATAATGATACAGTGTTACATAGTAGTGACAACAACAATAATGATACAGTGTTACCTAGTAGTGACAACAACACTTATGATACAGTGTTACCTAGTAATGACAACAATAATAATGATACAGTGTTACCTTGTAGTGACAACAACAATACTGATACAGTGTTACCTAGTAGTGACAACAATGATAATGATAAAGTGTTACCTAGTAGTGACAACAACAATAGTGATACAGTGTTTCCTAGTAATGACAACAATGATAATGATACAGTGTTACTTAGTAGTGACAACAACAATAATGATACAGTGTTACCTTGTAGTGACAACAACAATAATGATACAGTGTTACTTAGTAGTGACAACAACAAAATGATACAGTGTTACTTAGTAGTGGCAACAACAATAATGATACAGTGCTACGTAGTAGTGACAACAACACTAATGATACAGTGTTACTTAGTAGTGACAACAACAATAATGATCCAGTGTTACCTAGTAGTGACAACAACAATAATGATACAGTGTTACTTAGTAATGACAACAACAATAATGATCCAGTGTTATCTAGTAGTGACAACAACAATAATGATACAGTGTTACTTAGTAGTGACAATAACAATAATGATACAGTGTTACCTAGTAGTGACAACAATGATAATGATACAGTGTTACTTAGTAATGACAACAACAATAATGATACAGTGTTACCTAGTAATGACAACAATGATAATGATACAGTGTTACCTAGTATTGACAACAATAATAATGATACAGTGTTACTTAGTAGAGACAACAACAATAATGATACAGTGTTACCTGGTAGTGACAACAAAAATAATGATACAGTGTTACCTAGTAGTGACAACAATGATAATGATACAGTGTTACCTAGTAGTGACAACAACAATAATGATACAGTGTTACTTAGTAGTGACAACAACAATAATGATACAGTGTTACCTAGTAGTGACAACAATAATAATGATACATTGTTACTTAGTAGTGACAACAACACTAATGATACAGTGTTACCTAGTAGTGACAACAATAATAATGATACAGTGTTACGTAGTAGTGACAACAACACTAATGATATACAGTGTTACCTAGTAGTGACAACAATAATAATGATACAGTGTTACCTAGTAGTGACAACAATAATAATGATACAGTGTTACCTTCTAGTGACAACAATAATAATGATACACTGTTACTTAGTAGTGACAACAATAATAATGATACAGTGTTACCTAGTAGTGACAACAACACTAGTGATAAAGTGTTACTTTGTAGTGACAACAATAATAATGATACAGTGTTGCTTAGAAGTGACAACAACACTAATGATACAGTGTTACCTAGTAGTGACAACAATAATAATGATACAGTGTTGCTTAGAAGTGACAACAACACTAACGATACAGTGTTACCTAGTAGTGACAACAATAATAATGATACATTGTTACCTAGTAGTGACAACAAAAATAATGATACAGTGTTACCTAGTAGTGACAACAACAATAATGATACAGTGTTACTTAGTAGTGACTACAACAATAATGATACAGTGTCACCTAGTAGTGACAACAATAATAATGATACAGTGTTACTTAGTAGTGACAACAACAATAATGATACAGTGTTACCTGGTAGTGACAACAAAAATAATGATACAGTGTTACCTAGTAGTGACAACAATGATAATGATACAGTGTTACCTAGTAGTGACAACAACAATAATGATACAGTGTTACTTAGTAGTGACAACAACAATAATGATACAGTGTTACCTAGTAGTGACAACAATAATAATGATACAGTGTTACTTAGTAGTGACAACAACAATAATGATACAGTGTTACCTGGTAGTGACAACAAAAATAATGATACAGTGTTACATAGTAGTGACAACAATGATAATGATACAGTGTTACTTAGTAGTGACAACAACAATAATGATACAGTGTTACCTAGTAGTGACAACAATAATAATGATACATTGTTACCTAGTAGTGACAACAACAATAATGATACACAGTGTTACCTAATAGTGACAACAATAATTATGATACAGTGTTACTTAGTAGTGACAACAACAATAATGATACAGTGTTACCTAGTAGTGACAACAATAATTATGATACAGTGTTACTTAGTAGTGACAACAACAATAATGATACAGTGTTACCTAGTAGTGACAACAATGATAATGATACAGTGTTACCTAGTAGTGACAACAACACTAATGATACAGTGTTACTTAGTAGTGACAACAACACTAATGATACAGTGTTACCCAGTAGTGACAACAACACTAATGATACAGTGTTACCTAGAAGTGACAACAACACTTGTGATACAGTGTTACTTTGTAACACTAACAATAATAATGATACAGTGTTGCTTAGAAGTGACAACAACACTAATGATACAGTGTTACCTAGTAGTGACAACAATAATAATGATACATTGTTACCTAGTAGTGACAACAAAAATAATGATACAGTGTTACCTAGTAGTGACAACAACAATAATGATACAGTGTTACCTAGTAGTGACAACAAAAATAATGATACAGTGTTACATAGTAGTCACAACAATAATAATGATACAGTGTTATCTAGTATTGACAACAATAATAATGATACAGTGTTACCTAGTAGTGACAACAACAATAATGATACAGTGCTATCTAGTAGTGACAACAACACTAATGATACAGTGTTACTTAGTAATGACAACAACAATAGTGATACAGTGTTACCTAGTAGTGACAACAACAATAATGATACAGTGTTACCTTGTAGTGACAACAACAATACTGATACAGTGTTACCTAGTAGTGACAACAATGATAATGATAAAGTGTTACCTAGTAGTGACAACAACAATAGTGATACAGTGTTACCTAGTAGTGAAAACAATGAAAATGATACAGTGTTACTGAGTAGTGACAACAACAGTAATGATGCAGTGTTACCTTGTAGTGACAACAACAATAATGATACAGTGTTACCTAGTAGTGACAACAATGATAATGATACAGTGTTACTTAGTAGTGACAACAACAATAATGATACAGTGCTATCTAGTATTGACAACAACACTAATGATACAGTGTTACTTAGTAATGACAACAACAATAGTGATACAGTGTTACCTAGTAGTGACAACAACAATAATGATACAGTGTTACCTAGTAGTGACAACAACAATAATGATACAGTGTTACCTAGTAGTGACAACAACACTTATGATACAGTGTTACCTAGTAATGACAACAATAATAATGATACAGTGTTACCTTGTAGTGACAACAACAATACTGATACAGTGTTACCTAGTAGTGACAACAATGATAATGATAAAGTGTTACCTAGTAGTGACAACAACAATAGTGATACAGTGTTTCCTAGTAATGACAACAATGATAATGATACAGTGTTACTTAGTAGTGACAACAACAATAATGATACAGTGTTACCTTGTAGTGACAACAACAATAATGATACAGTGTTACTTAGTAGTGACAACAACAAAATGATACAGTGTTACTTAGTAGTGACAACAACAATAATGATACAGTGCTACGTAGTAGTGACAACAACACTAATGATACAGTGTTACTTAGTAGTGACAACAACAATAATGATCCAGTGTTACCTAGTAGTGACAACAACAATAATGATACAGTGTTACTTAGTAATGACAACAACAATAATGATCCAGTGTTACCTAGTAGTGACAACAACAATAATGATACAGTGTTACTTAGTAGTGACAATAACAATAATGATACAGTGTTACCTAGTAGTGACAACAATGATAATGATACAGTGTTACTTAGTAATGACAACAACAATAATGATACAGTGTTACCTAGTAATGACAACAATGATAATGATACAGTGTTACCTAGTAGTGACAACAATAATAATGATACAGTGTTACTTAGTAGAGACAACAACAATAATGATACAGTGTTACCTGGTAGTGACAACAAAAATAATGATACAGTGTTACCTAGTAGTGACAACAATGATAATGATACAGTGTTACCTAGTAGTGACAACAACAATAATGATACAGTGTTACTTAGTAGTGACAACAACAATAATGATACAGTGTTACCTAGTAGTGACAACAATAATAATGATACATTGTTACTTAGTAGTGACAACAACACTAATGATACAGTGTTACCTAGTAGTGACAACAATAATAATGATACAGTGTTACCTAGTAGTGACAACAACACTAATGATACAGTGTTACCTAGTAGTGACAACAATAATAATGATACAGTGTTACATAGTAGTGACAACAATAATAATGATACAGTGTTACGTAGTAGTGACAACAACACTAATGATATACAGTGTTACCTAGTAGTGACAACAATAATAATGATACAGTGTTACCTAGTATTGACAACAATAATAATGATACAGTGTTACCTTCTAGTGACAACAATAATAATGATACACTGTTACTTAGTAGTGACAACAATAATAATGATACAGTGTTACCTAGTAGTGACAACAACACTAGTGATACAGTGTTACTTTGTAGTGACAACAATAATAATGATACAGTGTTGCTAAGTCGTGACAACAACACTAATGATACAGTATAACGTAGTAGTGACAACAACACTAATGATACAGTGTTACCTAGTAGTGACAACAACAATAATGATACAGTGTTACCTAGTAGTGACAACAAAAATAATGATACAGTGTTACATAGTAGTCACAACAATAATAATGATACAGTGTTATCTAGTATTGACAACAATAATAATGATACAGTGTTACCTAGTAGTGACAACAACAATAATGATACAGTGCTATCTAGTAGTGACAACAACACTAATGATACAGTGTTACTTAGTAATGACAACAACAATAGTGATACAGTGTTACCTAGTAGTGACAACAACAATAATGATACAGTGTTACATAGTAGTGACAACAACAATAATGATACAGTGTTACCTAGTAGTGACAACAACACTTATGATACAGTGTTACCTAGTAATGACAACAATAATAATGATACAGTGTTACCTTGTAGTGACAACAACAATACTGATACAGTGTTACCTAGTAGTGACAACAATGATAATGATAAAGTGTTACCTAGTAGTGACAACAACAATAGTGATACAGTGTTTCCTAGTAATGACAACAATGATAATGATACAGTGTTACTTAGTAGTGACAACAACAATAATGATACAGTGTTACCTTGTAGTGACAACAACAATAATGATACAGTGTTACTTAGTAGTGACAACAACAAAATGATACAGTGTTACTTAGTAGTGACAACAACAATAATGATACAGTGCTACGTAGTAGTGACAACAACACTAATGATACAGTGTTACTTAGTAGTGACAACAACAATAATGATCCAGTGTTACCTAGTAGTGACAACAACAATAATGATACAGTGTTACCTAGTAGTGACAACAATGATAATGATACAGTGTTACCTAGTAGTGAAAACAATGAAAATGATACAGTGTTACTTAGTAGTGACAACAACAGTAATGATGCAGTGTTACCTTGTAGTGACAACAACAATAATGATACAGTGTTACCTAGTAGTGACAACAATGATAATGATACAGTGTTACTTAGTAGTGACAACAACAATAATGATACAGTGCTATCTAGTATTGACAACAACACTAATGATACAGTGTTACTTAGTAATGACAACAACAATAGTGATACAGTGTTACCTAGTAGTGACAACAACAATAATGATACAGTGTTACCTAGTAGTGACAACAACAATAATGATACAGTGTTACCTAGTAGTGACAACAACACTTATGATACAGTGTTACCTAGTAATGACAACAATAATAATGATACAGTGTTACCTTGTAGTGACAACAACAATACTGATACAGTGTTACCTAGTAGTGACATCAATGATAATGATAAAGTGTTACCTAGTAGTGACAACAACAATAGTGATACAGTGTTTCCTAGTAATGACAACAATAATAATGATACAGTGTTACTTAGTAGTGACAACAACAATAATGATACAGTGTTACCTTGTAGTGACAACAACAATAATGATACAGTGTTACTTAGTAGTGACAACAACAAAATGATACAGTGTTACTTAGTAGTGGCAACAACAATAATGATACAGTGCTACGTAGTAGTGACAACAACACTAATGATACAGTGTTACTTAGTAGTGACAACAACAATAATGATCCAGTGTTACCTAGTAGTGACAACAACAATAATGATACAGTGTTACTTAGTAATGACAACAACAATAATGATCCAGTGTTATCTAGTAGTGACAACAACAATAATGATACAGTGTTACTTAGTAGTGACAATAACAATAATGATACAGTGTTACCTAGTAGTGACAACAATGATAATGATACAGTGTTACTTAGTAATGACAACAACAATAATGATACAGTGTTACCTAGTAATGACAACAATGATAATGATACAGTGTTACCTAGTATTGACAACAATAATAATGATACAGTGTTACTTAGTAGAGACAACAACAATAATGATACAGTGTTACCTGGTAGTGACAACAAAAATAATGATACAGTGTTACCTAGTAGTGACAACAATGATAATGATACAGTGTTACCTAGTAGTGACAACAACAATAATGATACAGTGTTACTTAGTAGTGACAACAACAATAATGATACAGTGTTACCTAGTAGTGACAACAATAATAATGATACATTGTTACTTAGTAGTGACAACAACACTAATGATACAGTGTTACCTAGTAGTGACAACAATAATAATGATACAGTGTTACGTAGTAGTGACAACAACACTAATGATATACAGTGTTACCTAGTAGTGACAACAATAATAATGATACAGTGTTACCTAGTAGTGACAACAATAATAATGATACAGTGTTACCTTCTAGTGACAACAATAATAATGATACACTGTTACTTAGTAGTGACAACAATAATAATGATACAGTGTTACCTAGTAGTGACAACAACACTAGTGATAAAGTGTTACTTTGTAGTGACAACAATAATAATGATACAGTGTTGCTTAGAAGTGACAACAACACTAATGATACAGTGTTACCTAGTAGTGACAACAATAATAATGATACAGTGTTGCTTAGAAGTGACAACAACACTAACGATACAGTGTTACCTAGTAGTGACAACAATAATAATGATACATTGTTACCTAGTAGTGACAACAAAAATAATGATACAGTGTTACCTAGTAGTGACAACAACAATAATGATACAGTGTTACTTAGTAGTGACTACAACAATAATGATACAGTGTCACCTAGTAGTGACAACAATAATAATGATACAGTGTTACTTAGTAGTGACAACAACAATAATGATACAGTGTTACCTGGTAGTGACAACAAAAATAATGATACAGTGTTACCTAGTAGTGACAACAATGATAATGATACAGTGTTACCTAGTAGTGACAACAACAATAATGATACAGTGTTACTTAGTAGTGACAACAACAATAATGATACAGTGTTACTTAGTAGTGACAACAACAATAATGATACAGTGTTACCTAGTAGTGACAACAATGATAATGATACAGTGTTACCTAGTAATGACAACAATGATAATGATACAGTGTTACCTAGTATTGACAACAATAATAATGATACAGTGTTACTTAGTAGAGACAACAACAAAATGATACAGTGTTACTTAGTAGTGGCAACAACAATAATGATACAGTGCTACGTAGTAGTGACAACAACACTAATGATACAGTGTTACTTAGTAGTGACAACAACAATAATGATCCAGTGTTACCTAGTAGTGACAACAACAATAATGATACAGTGTTACTTAGTAATGACAACAACAATAATGATCCAGTGTTATCTAGTAGTGACAACAACAATAATGATACAGTGTTACTTAGTAGTGACAATAACAATAATGATACAGTGTTACCTAGTAGTGACAACAATGATAATGATACAGTGTTACTTAGTAATGACAACAACAATAATGATACAGTGTTACCTAGTAATGACAACAATGATAATGATACAGTGTTACCTAGTATTGACAACAATAATAATGATACAGTGTTACTTAGTAGAGACAACAACAATAATGATACAGTGTTACCTGGTAGTGACAACAAAAATAATGATACAGTGTTTCCTAGTAGTGACAACAATGATAATGATACAGTGTTACCTAGTAGTGACAACAACAATAATGATACAGTGTTACTTAGTAGTGACAACAACAATAATGATACAGTGTTACCTAGTAGTGACAACAATAATAATGATACATTGTTACTTAGTAGTGACAACAACACTAATGATACAGTGTTACCTAGTAGTGACAACAATAATAATGATACAGTGTTACGTAGTAGTGACAACAACACTAATGATATACAGTGTTACCTAGTAGTGACAACAATAATAATGATACAGTGTTACCTAGTAGTGACAACAATAATAATGATACAGTGTTACCTTCTAGTGACAACAATAATAATGATACACTGTTACTTAGTAGTGACAACAATAATAATGATACAGTGTTACCTAGTAGTGACAACAACACTAGTGATAAAGTGTTACTTTGTAGTGACAACAATAATAATGATACAGTGTTGCTTAGAAGTGACAACAACACTAATGATACAGTGTTACCTAGTAGTGACAACAATAATAATGATACAGTGTTGCTTAGAAGTGACAACAACACTAACGATACAGTGTTACCTAGTAGTGACAACAATAATAATGATACATTGTTACCTAGTAGTGACAACAAAAATAATGATACAGTGTTACCTAGTAGTGACAACAACAATAATGATACAGTGTTACTTAGTAGTGACTACAACAATAATGATACAGTGTCACCTAGTAGTGACAACAATAATAATGATACAGTGTTACTTAGTAGTGACAACAACAATAATGATACAGTGTTACCTGGTAGTGACAACAAAAATAATGATACAGTGTTACCTAGTAGTGACAACAATGATAATGATACAGTGTTACCTAGTAGTGACAACAACAATAATGATACAGTGTTACTTAGTAGTGACAACAACAATAATGATACAGTGTTACCTAGTAGTGACAACAATAATAATGATACATTGTTACCTAGTAGTGACAACAACAATAATGATACACAGTGTTACCTAGTAGTGACAACAATAATTATGATACAGTGTTACTTAGTAGTGACAACAACAATAATGATACAGTGTTACCTAGTAGTGACAACAATGATAATGATACAGTGTTACCTAGTAGTGACAACAACACTAATGATACAGTGTTACTTAGTAGTGACAACAACACTAATGATACAGTGTTACCCAGTAGTGACAACAACACTAATGATACAGTGTTACCTAGAAGTGACAACAACACTTGTGATACAGTGTTACTTTGTAACACTAACAATAATAATGATACAGTGTTGCTAAGTCGTGACAACAACACTAATGATACAGTATAACGAAGTAGTGACAACAACACTAATGATACAGTGTTACCTAGTAGTGACAACAACAATAATGATACAGTGTTACCTAGTAGTGACAACAAAAATAATGATACAGTGTTACATAGTAGTCACAACAATAATAATGATACAGTGTTATCTAGTATTGACAACAATAATAATGATACAGTGTTACCAAGTAGTGACAACAACAATAATGATACAGTGCTATCTAGTATTGACAACAATAATAATGATACAGTGTTACTTAGTAATGACAACAAAAATAATGATACAGTGTTACCTAGTAGTGACAACAACAATAATGATACAGTGCTATCTAGTATTGACAACAATAATAATGATACAGTGTTACCTAGTAGTGACAACAAAAATAATGATACAGTGTTACCTAGTAGTGACAACAATAATAATGATACAGTGTTATCTAGTATTGACAACAATAATAATGATACAGTGTTACCTAGTAGTGACAACAACAATAATGATACAGTGCTATCTAGTAGTGACAACAACACTAATGATACAGTGTTACTTAGTAATGACAACAACAATAGTGAGACAGTGTTACCTAGTAGTGACAACAACAATAATGATACAGTGTTACCTAGTAGTGACGACAACAATAATGATACAGTGTTACCTAGTAGTGACAACAACAATAATGATACAGTGTTACCTAGTAGTGACAACAACACTAATGATACAGTGTTACCCAGTAGTGACAACAACACTAATGATACAGTGTTACCTAGAAGTGACAACAACACTAGTGATACAGTGTTACTTTGTAACACTAACAATAATAATGATACAGTGTTGCTAAGTCGTGACAACAACACTAATGATACAGTATAACGTAGTAGTGACAACAACACTAATGATACAGTGTTACCTAGTAGTGACAACAACAATAATGATACAGTGTTACCTAGTAGTGACAACAAAAATAATGATACAGTGTTACCTAGTAGTCACAACAATAATAATGATACAGTGTTATCTAGTAGTGACAACAATAATAATGATACAGTGTTACCTAGTAGTGACAACAACAATAATGATACAGTGTTACCTAGTAGTGACAACAACAATAATGATACTGTGTTACCTAGTAGTGACAACAACAATAATGATACAGTGTTACCTAATAGTGACAACAACAATAATGATACAGTGTTACCTAGAAGTGAGAACAACAATAATGATACAGTGTTACCTAGTAGTGACAACAACAATAATGATACACAGTGTTACCTAGTAGTGACAACAATAATAATGATACAGTCTTACTTAGTAGTGACAACAACAATAATGATACAGTGTTACCTAGTAGTGACAACAATGATAATGATACAGTGTTACCTAGTAGTGACAACAACACTAATGATACAGTATTACTTAGTAGTGACAACAACACTAATGATATAGTGTTACCCAGTAGTGACAACAACACTAATGATACAGTGTTACCTAGTAGTGACAACACTAATAATGATACAGTGTTACTTAGTAGTGACAACAGCAATAATGATACAGTGTTACCTAGTAGTGACAACAACACTAGTGTCACAGTGTTACTTATTAGTGACAACAATAATAATGATACAGTGTTACTTAGTAGTGACAACAAAAATAATGATACAGTGTTACCTAGTAGTGACAACAACAATAATGATACAGTGTTACTTAGTAGTGACTACAACAATAATGATACAGTGTCACCTAGTAGTGACAACAATAATAATGATACAGTGTTACTTAGTAGTGACAACAACAATAATGATACAGTGTTACCTGGTAGTGACAACAAAAATAATGATACAGTGTTACCTAGTAGTGACAACAATGATAATGATACAGTGTTACCTAGTAGTGACAACAACAATAATGATACAGTGTTACTTAGTAGTGACAACAACAATAATGATACAGTGTTACCTAGTAGTGACAACAATAATAATGATACAGTGTTACTTAGTAGTGACAACAACAATAATGATACAGTGTTACCTGGTAGTGACAACAAAAATAATGATACAGTGTTACATAGTAGTGACAACAATGATAATGATACAGTGTTACTTAGTAGTGACAACAACAATAATGATACAGTGTTACCTAGTAGTGACAACAATAATAATGATACATTGTTACCTAGTAGTGACAACAACAATAATGATACACAGTGTTACCTAATAGTGACAACAATAATTATGATACAGTGTTACTTAGTAGTGACAACAACAATAATGATACAGTGTTACCTAGTAGTGACAACAATAATTATGATACAGTGTTACTTAGTAGTGACAACAACAATAATGATACAGTGTTACCTAGTAGTGACAACAATGATAATGATACAGTGTTACCTAGTAGTGACAACAACACTAATGATACAGTGTTACTTAGTAGTGACAACAACACTAATGATACAGTGTTACCCAGTAGTGACAACAACACTAATGATACAGTGTTACCTAGAAGTGACAACAACACTTGTGATACAGTGTTACTTTGTAACACTAACAATAATAATGATACAGTGTTGCTTAGAAGTGACAACAACACTAATGATACAGTGTTACCTAGTAGTGACAACAATAATAATGATACATTGTTACCTAGTAGTGACAACAAAAATAATGATACAGTGTTACCTAGTAGTGACAACAACAATAATGATACAGTGTTACCTAGTAGTGACAACAAAAATAATGATACAGTGTTACATAGTAGTCACAACAATAATAATGATACAGTGTTATCTAGTATTGACAACAATAATAATGATACAGTGTTACCTAGTAGTGACAACAACAATAATGATACAGTGCTATCTAGTAGTGACAACAACACTAATGATACAGTGTTACTTAGTAATGACAACAACAATAGTGATACAGTGTTACCTAGTAGTGACAACAACAATAATGATACAGTGTTACCTTGTAGTGACAACAACAATACTGATACAGTGTTACCTAGTAGTGACAACAATGATAATGATAAAGTGTTACCTAGTAGTGACAACAACAATAGTGATACAGTGTTACCTAGTAGTGAAAACAATGAAAATGATACAGTGTTACTGAGTAGTGACAACAACAGTAATGATGCAGTGTTACCTTGTAGTGACAACAACAATAATGATACAGTGTTACCTAGTAGTGACAACAATGATAATGATACAGTGTTACTTAGTAGTGACAACAACAATAATGATACAGTGCTATCTAGTATTGACAACAACACTAATGATACAGTGTTACTTAGTAATGACAACAACAATAGTGATACAGTGTTACCTAGTAGTGACAACAACAATAATGATACAGTGTTACCTAGTAGTGACAACAACAATAATGATACAGTGTTACCTAGTAGTGACAACAACACTTATGATACAGTGTTACCTAGTAATGACAACAATAATAATGATACAGTGTTACCTTGTAGTGACAACAACAATACTGATACAGTGTTACCTAGTAGTGACAACAATGATAATGATAAAGTGTTACCTAGTAGTGACAACAACAATAGTGATACAGTGTTTCCTAGTAATGACAACAATGATAATGATACAGTGTTACTTAGTAGTGACAACAACAATAATGATACAGTGTTACCTTGTAGTGACAACAACAATAATGATACAGTGTTACTTAGTAGTGACAACAACAAAATGATACAGTGTTACTTAGTAGTGACAACAACAATAATGATACAGTGCTACGTAGTAGTGACAACAACACTAATGATACAGTGTTACTTAGTAGTGACAACAACAATAATGATCCAGTGTTACCTAGTAGTGACAACAACAATAATGATACAGTGTTACTTAGTAATGACAACAACAATAATGATCCAGTGTTACCTAGTAGTGACAACAACAATAATGATACAGTGTTACTTAGTAGTGACAATAACAATAATGATACAGTGTTACCTAGTAGTGACAACAATGATAATGATACAGTGTTACTTAGTAATGACAACAACAATAATGATACAGTGTTACCTAGTAATGACAACAATGATAATGATACAGTGTTACCTAGTAGTGACAACAATAATAATGATACAGTGTTACTTAGTAGAGACAACAACAATAATGATACAGTGTTACCTGGTAGTGACAACAAAAATAATGATACAGTGTTACCTAGTAGTGACAACAATGATAATGATACAGTGTTACCTAGTAGTGACAACAACAATAATGATACAGTGTTACTTAGTAGTGACAACAACAATAATGATACAGTGTTACCTAGTAGTGACAACAATAATAATGATACATTGTTACTTAGTAGTGACAACAACACTAATGATACAGTGTTACCTAGTAGTGACAACAATAATAATGATACAGTGTTACCTAGTAGTGACAACAACACTAATGATACAGTGTTACCTAGTAGTGACAACAATAATAATGATACAGTGTTACATAGTAGTGACAACAATAATAATGATACAGTGTTACGTAGTAGTGACAACAACACTAATGATATACAGTGTTACCTAGTAGTGACAACAATAATAATGATACAGTGTTACCTAGTATTGACAACAATAATAATGATACAGTGTTACCTTCTAGTGACAACAATAATAATGATACACTGTTACTTAGTAGTGACAACAATAATAATGATACAGTGTTACCTAGTAGTGACAACAACACTAGTGATACAGTGTTACTTTGTAGTGACAACAATAATAATGATACAGTGTTGCTAAGTCGTGACAACAACACTAATGATACAGTATAACGTAGTAGTGACAACAACACTAATGATACAGTGTTACCTAGTAGTGACAACAACAATAATGATACAGTGTTACCTAGTAGTGACAACAAAAATAATGATACAGTGTTACATAGTAGTCACAACAATAATAATGATACAGTGTTATCTAGTATTGACAACAATAATAATGATACAGTGTTACCTAGTAGTGACAACAACAATAATGATACAGTGCTATCTAGTAGTGACAACAACACTAATGATACAGTGTTACTTAGTAATGACAACAACAATAGTGATACAGTGTTACCTAGTAGTGACAACAACAATAATGATACAGTGTTACATAGTAGTGACAACAACAATAATGATACAGTGTTACCTAGTAGTGACAACAACACTTATGATACAGTGTTACCTAGTAATGACAACAATAATAATGATACAGTGTTACCTTGTAGTGACAACAACAATACTGATACAGTGTTACCTAGTAGTGACAACAATGATAATGATAAAGTGTTACCTAGTAGTGACAACAACAATAGTGATACAGTGTTTCCTAGTAATGACAACAATGATAATGATACAGTGTTACTTAGTAGTGACAACAACAATAATGATACAGTGTTACCTTGTAGTGACAACAACAATAATGATACAGTGTTACTTAGTAGTGACAACAACAAAATGATACAGTGTTACTTAGTAGTGACAACAACAATAATGATACAGTGCTACGTAGTAGTGACAACAACACTAATGATACAGTGTTACTTAGTAGTGACAACAACAATAATGATCCAGTGTTACCTAGTAGTGACAACAACAATAATGATACAGTGTTACCTAGTAGTGACAACAATGATAATGATACAGTGTTACCTAGTAGTGAAAACAATGAAAATGATACAGTGTTACTTAGTAGTGACAACAACAGTAATGATGCAGTGTTACCTTGTAGTGACAACAACAATAATGATACAGTGTTACCTAGTAGTGACAACAATGATAATGATACAGTGTTACTTAGTAGTGACAACAACAATAATGATACAGTGCTATCTAGTATTGACAACAACACTAATGATACAGTGTTACTTAGTAATGACAACAACAATAGTGATACAGTGTTACCTAGTAGTGACAACAACAATAATGATACAGTGTTACCTAGTAGTGACAACAACAATAATGATACAGTGTTACCTAGTAGTGACAACAACACTTATGATACAGTGTTACCTAGTAATGACAACAATAATAATGATACAGTGTTACCTTGTAGTGACAACAACAATACTGATACAGTGTTACCTAGTAGTGACATCAATGATAATGATAAAGTGTTACCTAGTAGTGACAACAACAATAGTGATACAGTGTTTCCTAGTAATGACAACAATAATAATGATACAGTGTTACTTAGTAGTGACAACAACAATAATGATACAGTGTTACCTTGTAGTGACAACAACAATAATGATACAGTGTTACTTAGTAGTGACAACAACAAAATGATACAGTGTTACTTAGTAGTGGCAACAACAATAATGATACAGTGCTACGTAGTAGTGACAACAACACTAATGATACAGTGTTACTTAGTAGTGACAACAACAATAATGATCCAGTGTTACCTAGTAGTGACAACAACAATAATGATACAGTGTTACTTAGTAATGACAACAACAATAATGATCCAGTGTTATCTAGTAGTGACAACAACAATAATGATACAGTGTTACTTAGTAGTGACAATAACAATAATGATACAGTGTTACCTAGTAGTGACAACAATGATAATGATACAGTGTTACTTAGTAATGACAACAACAATAATGATACAGTGTTACCTAGTAATGACAACAATGATAATGATACAGTGTTACCTAGTATTGACAACAATAATAATGATACAGTGTTACTTAGTAGAGACAACAACAATAATGATACAGTGTTACCTGGTAGTGACAACAAAAATAATGATACAGTGTTACCTAGTAGTGACAACAATGATAATGATACAGTGTTACCTAGTAGTGACAACAACAATAATGATACAGTGTTACTTAGTAGTGACAACAACAATAATGATACAGTGTTACCTAGTAGTGACAACAATAATAATGATACATTGTTACTTAGTAGTGACAACAACACTAATGATACAGTGTTACCTAGTAGTGACAACAATAATAATGATACAGTGTTACGTAGTAGTGACAACAACACTAATGATATACAGTGTTACCTAGTAGTGACAACAATAATAATGATACAGTGTTACCTAGTAGTGACAACAATAATAATGATACAGTGTTACCTTCTAGTGACAACAATAATAATGATACACTGTTACTTAGTAGTGACAACAATAATAATGATACAGTGTTACCTAGTAGTGACAACAACACTAGTGATAAAGTGTTACTTTGTAGTGACAACAATAATAATGATACAGTGTTGCTTAGAAGTGACAACAACACTAATGATACAGTGTTACCTAGTAGTGACAACAATAATAATGATACAGTGTTGCTTAGAAGTGACAACAACACTAACGATACAGTGTTACCTAGTAGTGACAACAATAATAATGATACATTGTTACCTAGTAGTGACAACAAAAATAATGATACAGTGTTACCTAGTAGTGACAACAACAATAATGATACAGTGTTACTTAGTAGTGACTACAACAATAATGATACAGTGTCACCTAGTAGTGACAACAATAATAATGATACAGTGTTACTTAGTAGTGACAACAACAATAATGATACAGTGTTACCTGGTAGTGACAACAAAAATAATGATACAGTGTTACCTAGTAGTGACAACAATGATAATGATACAGTGTTACCTAGTAGTGACAACAACAATAATGATACAGTGTTACTTAGTAGTGACAACAACAATAATGATACAGTGTTACTTAGTAGTGACAACAACAATAATGATACAGTGTTACCTAGTAGTGACAACAATGATAATGATACAGTGTTACCTAGTAATGACAACAATGATAATGATACAGTGTTACCTAGTATTGACAACAATAATAATGATACAGTGTTACTTAGTAGAGACAACAACAAAATGATACAGTGTTACTTAGTAGTGGCAACAACAATAATGATACAGTGCTACGTAGTAGTGACAACAACACTAATGATACAGTGTTACTTAGTAGTGACAACAACAATAATGATCCAGTGTTACCTAGTAGTGACAACAACAATAATGATACAGTGTTACTTAGTAATGACAACAACAATAATGATCCAGTGTTATCTAGTAGTGACAACAACAATAATGATACAGTGTTACTTAGTAGTGACAATAACAATAATGATACAGTGTTACCTAGTAGTGACAACAATGATAATGATACAGTGTTACTTAGTAATGACAACAACAATAATGATACAGTGTTACCTAGTAATGACAACAATGATAATGATACAGTGTTACCTAGTATTGACAACAATAATAATGATACAGTGTTACTTAGTAGAGACAACAACAATAATGATACAGTGTTACCTGGTAGTGACAACAAAAATAATGATACAGTGTTTCCTAGTAGTGACAACAATGATAATGATACAGTGTTACCTAGTAGTGACAACAACAATAATGATACAGTGTTACTTAGTAGTGACAACAACAATAATGATACAGTGTTACCTAGTAGTGACAACAATAATAATGATACATTGTTACTTAGTAGTGACAACAACACTAATGATACAGTGTTACCTAGTAGTGACAACAATAATAATGATACAGTGTTACGTAGTAGTGACAACAACACTAATGATATACAGTGTTACCTAGTAGTGACAACAATAATAATGATACAGTGTTACCTAGTAGTGACAACAATAATAATGATACAGTGTTACCTTCTAGTGACAACAATAATAATGATACACTGTTACTTAGTAGTGACAACAATAATAATGATACAGTGTTACCTAGTAGTGACAACAACACTAGTGATAAAGTGTTACTTTGTAGTGACAACAATAATAATGATACAGTGTTGCTTAGAAGTGACAACAACACTAATGATACAGTGTTACCTAGTAGTGACAACAATAATAATGATACAGTGTTGCTTAGAAGTGACAACAACACTAACGATACAGTGTTACCTAGTAGTGACAACAATAATAATGATACATTGTTACCTAGTAGTGACAACAAAAATAATGATACAGTGTTACCTAGTAGTGACAACAACAATAATGATACAGTGTTACTTAGTAGTGACTACAACAATAATGATACAGTGTCACCTAGTAGTGACAACAATAATAATGATACAGTGTTACTTAGTAGTGACAACAACAATAATGATACAGTGTTACCTGGTAGTGACAACAAAAATAATGATACAGTGTTACCTAGTAGTGACAACAATGATAATGATACAGTGTTACCTAGTAGTGACAACAACAATAATGATACTGTGTTACTTAGTAGTGACAACAACAATAATGATACAGTGTTACCTAGTAGTGACAACAATAATAATGATACATTGTTACCTAGTAGTGACAACAACAATAATGATACACAGTGTTACCTAGTAGTGACAACAATAATTATGATACAGTGTTACTTAGTAGTGACAACAACAATAATGATACAGTGTTACCTAGTAGTGACAACAATGATAATGATACAGTGTTACCTAGTAGTGACAACAACACTAATGATACAGTGTTACTTAGTAGTGACAACAACACTAATGATACAGTGTTACCCAGTAGTGACAACAACACTAATGATACAGTGTTACCTAGAAGTGACAACAACACTTGTGATACAGTGTTACTTTGTAACACTAACAATAATAATGATACAGTGTTGCTAAGTCGTGACAACAACACTAATGATACAGTATAACGAAGTAGTGACAACAACACTAATGATACAGTGTTACCTAGTAGTGACAACAACAATAATGATACAGTGTTACCTAGTAGTGACAACAAAAATAATGATACAGTGTTACATAGTAGTCACAACAATAATAATGATACAGTGTTATCTAGTATTGACAACAATAATAATGATACAGTGTTACCAAGTAGTGACAACAACAATAATGATACAGTGCTATCTAGTATTGACAACAATAATAATGATACAGTGTTACTTAGTAATGACAACAAAAATAATGATACAGTGTTACCTAGTAGTGACAACAACAATAATGATACAGTGCTATCTAGTATTGACAACAATAATAATGATACAGTGTTACCTAGTAGTGACAACAAAAATAATGATACAGTGTTACCTAGTAGTGACAACAATAATAATGATACAGTGTTATCTAGTATTGACAACAATAATAATGATACAGTGTTACCTAGTAGTGACAACAACAATAATGATACAGTGCTATCTAGTAGTGACAACAACACTAATGATACAGTGTTACTTAGTAATGACAACAACAATAGTGAGACAGTGTTACCTAGTAGTGACAACAACAATAATGATACAGTGTTACCTAGTAGTGACGACAACAATAATGATACAGTGTTACCTAGTAGTGACAACAACAATAATGATACAGTGTTACCTAGTAGTGACAACAACACTAATGATACAGTGTTACCCAGTAGTGACAACAACACTAATGATACAGTGTTACCTAGAAGTGACAACAACACTAGTGATACAGTGTTACTTTGTAACACTAACAATAATAATGATACAGTGTTGCTAAGTCGTGACAACAACACTAATGATACAGTATAACGTAGTAGTGACAACAACACTAATGATACAGTGTTACCTAGTAGTGACAACAACAATAATGATACAGTGTTACCTAGTAGTGACAACAAAAATAATGATACAGTGTTACCTAGTAGTCACAACAATAATAATGATACAGTGTTATCTAGTAGTGACAACAATAATAATGATACAGTGTTACCTAGTAGTGACAACAACAATAATGATACAGTGTTACCTAGTAGTGACAACAACAATAATGATACTGTGTTACCTAGTAGTGACAACAACAATAATGATACAGTGTTACCTAATAGTGACAACAACAATAATGATACAGTGTTACCTAGAAGTGAGAACAACAATAATGATACAGTGTTACCTAGTAGTGACAACAACAATAATGATACACAGTGTTACCTAGTAGTGACAACAATAATAATGATACAGTCTTACTTAGTAGTGACAACAACAATAATGATACAGTGTTACCTAGTAGTGACAACAATGATAATGATACAGTGTTACCTAGTAGTGACAACAACACTAATGATACAGTATTACTTAGTAGTGACAACAACACTAATGATATAGTGTTACCCAGTAGTGACAACAACACTAATGATACAGTGTTACCTAGTAGTGACAACACTAATAATGATACAGTGTTACTTAGTAGTGACAACAGCAATAATGATACAGTGTTACCTAGTAGTGACAACAACACTAGTGTCACAGTGTTACTTATTAGTGACAACAATAATAATGATACAGTGTTACTTAGTAGTGACAACAACACTAACGGTACAGTGTTGCCTAGTAGTGACAACAATAATAATGATAGAGTGTTACTTAGTAGTGACAACAGCAATAATGATACAGTGTTACCTAGTAGTGACAACAACACTAGTGTCACAGTGTTACTTATTAGTGACAACAATAATAATGATACAGTGTTACTTAGTAGTGACAACAACACTAATGGTACAGTGTTACCAAGTAGTGACAACAATAATAATGATACAGTGTTACTTAGTAGTGACAACAACACTAATGATACAGTGTTACCTAGTAGTGACAACAATAATAATGATACAGTGTTACATAGTAGTGACAACAATAATAATGATACAGTGTTATATAGTAGTGACAACAACACTAATGATACACAGTGTTACCTAGTAGTGACAACAATAATAATGATACAGTGTTACCTAGTAGTGACAACAATAATAATGATACAGTGTTACCTTCTAGTGACAACAATAATAATGATACACTGTTACTTAGTAGTGACAACAATAATAATGATACAGTGTTACCTAGTAGTGACAACAACACTAGTGATACAGTGTTACTTTGTAGTGACAACAATAATAATGATACAGTGTTGCTTAGAAGTGACAACAACACTAATGATACAGTGTTACCTAGTAGTGACAACAATAATAATGATACATTGTTACCTAGTAGTGACAACAAAAATAATGATACAGTGTTACCTAGTAGTGACAACAACAATAATGATACAGTGTTACTTAGTAGTGACTACAACAATAATGATACAGTGTTACCTAGTAGTGACAACAATAATAATGATACAGTGTTACTTAGTAGTGACAACAACAATAATGATACAGTGTTACCTGGTAGTGACAACAAAAATAATGATACAGTGTTACATAGTAGTGACAACAATGATAATGATACAGTGTTACTTAGTAGTGACAACAACAATAATGATACAGTGTTACCTAGTAGTGACAACAATAATAATGATACATTGTTACCTAGTAGTGACAACAACAATAATGATACACAGTGTTACCTAATAGTGACAACAATAATTATGATACAGTGTTACTTAGTAGTGACAACAACAATAATGATACAGTGTTACCTAGTAGTGACAACAATAATTATGATACAGTGTTACTTAGTAGTGACAACAACAATAATGATACAGTGTTACCTAGTAGTGACAACAATGATAATGATACAGTGTTACCTAGTAGTGACAACAACACTAATGATACAGTGTTACTTAGTAGTGACAACAACACTAATGATACAGTGTTACCCAGTAGTGACAACAACACTAATGATACAGTGTTACCTAGAAGTGACAACAACACTTGTGATACAGTGTTACTTTGTAACACTAACAATAATAATGATACAGTGTTGCTTAGAAGTGACAACAACACTAATGATACAGTGTTACCTAGTAGTGACAACAATAATAATGATACATTGTTACCTAGTAGTGACAACAAAAATAATGATACAGTGTTACCTAGTAGTGACAACAACAATAATGATACAGTGTTACTTAGTAGTGACTACAACAATAATGATACAGTGTTACCTAGTAGTGACAACAATAATAATGATACAGTGTTACTTAGTAGTGACAACAACAATAATGATACAGTGTTACCTGGTAGTGACAACAAAAATAATGATACAGTGTTACATAGTAGTGACAACAATGATAATGATACAGTGTTACTTAGTAGTGACAACAACAATAATGATACAGTGTTACCTAGTAGTGACAACAATAATAATGATACATTGTTACCTAGTAGTGACAACAACAATAATGATACACAGTGTTACCTAGTAGTGACAACAATAATTATGATACAGTGTTACTTAGTAGTGACAACAACAATAATGATACAGTGTTACCTAGTAGTGACAACAATAATTATGATACAGTGTTACTTAGTAGTGACAACAACAATAATGATACAGTGTTACCTAGTAGTGACAACAATGATAATGATACAGTGTTACCTAGTAGTGACAACAACACTAATGATACAGTGTTACTTAGTAGTGACAACAACACTAATGATACAGTGTTACCCAGTAGTGACAACAACACTAATGATACAGTGTTACCTAGAAGTGACAACAACACTTGTGATACAGTGTTACTTTGTAACACTAACAATAATAATGATACAGTGTTGCTAAGTCGTGACAACAACACTAATGATACAGTATAACGTAGTAGTGACAACAACACTAATGATACAGTGTTACCTAGTAGTGACAACAACAATAATGATACAGTGTTACCTAGTAGTGACAACAAAAATAATGATACAGTGTTACATAGTAGTCACAACAATAATAATGATACAGTGTTATCTAGTATTGACAACAATAATAATGATACAGTGTTACCTAGTAGTGACAACAACAATAATGATACAGTGCTATCTAGTAGTGACAACAACACTAATGATACAGTGTTACTTAGTAATGACAACAACAATAGTGATACAGTGTTACCTAGTAGTGACAACAACAATAATGATACAGTGTTACCTTGTAGTGACAACAACAATACTGATACAGTGTTACCTAGTAGTGACAACAATGATAATGATAAAGTGTTACCTAGTAGTGACAACAACAATAGTGATACAGTGTTTCCTAGTAATGACAACAATGATAATGATACAGTGTTACTTAGTAGTGACAACAACAATAATGATACAGTGTTACCTTGTAGTGACAACAACAATAATGATACAGTGTTACTTAGTAGTGACAACAACAAAATGATACAGTGTTACTTAGTAGTGACAACAACAATAATGATACAGTGCTACGTAGTAGTGACAACAACACTAATGATACAGTGTTACTTAGTAGTGACAACAACAATAATGATCCAGTGTTACCTAGTAGTGACAACAACAATAATGATACAGTGTTACCTAGTAGTGACAACAATGATAATGATACAGTGTTACCTAGTAGTGAAAACAATGAAAATGATACAGTGTTACTTAGTAGTGACAACAACAGTAATGATGCAGTGTTACCTTGTAGTGACAACAACAATAATGATACAGTGTTACCTAGTAGTGACAACAATGATAATGATACAGTGTTACTTAGTAGTGACAACAACAATAATGATACAGTGCTATCTAGTATTGACAACAACACTAATGATACAGTGTTACTTAGTAATGACAACAACAATAGTGATACAGTGTTACCTAGTAGTGACAACAACAATAATGATACAGTGTTACCTAGTAGTGACAACAACAATAATGATACAGTGTTACCTAGTAGTGACAACAACACTTATGATACAGTGTTACCTAGTAATGACAACAATAATAATGATACAGTGTTACCTTGTAGTGACAACAACAATACTGATACAGTGTTACCTAGTAGTGACAACAATGATAATGATAAAGTGTTACCTAGTAGTGACAACAACAATAGTGATACAGTGTTTCCTAGTAATGACAACAATGATAATGATACAGTGTTACTTAGTAGTGACAACAACAATAATGATACAGTGTTACCTTGTAGTGACAACAACAATAATGATACAGTGTTACTTAGTAGTGACAACAACAAAATGATACAGTGTTACTTAGTAGTGACAACAACAATAATGATACAGTGCTACGTAGTAGTGACAACAACACTAATGATACAGTGTTACTTAGTAGTGACAACAACAATAATGATCCAGTGTTACCTAGTAGTGACAACAACAATAATGATACAGTGTTACTTAGTAATGACAACAACAATAATGATCCAGTGTTACCTAGTAGTGACAACAACAATAATGATACAGTGTTACTTAGTAGTGACAATAACAATAATGATACAGTGTTACCTAGTAGTGACAACAATGATAATGATACAGTGTTACTTAGTAATGACAACAACAATAATGATACAGTGTTACCTAGTAATGACAACAATGATAATGATACAGTGTTACCTAGTAGTGACAACAATAATAATGATACAGTGTTACTTAGTAGAGACAACAACAATAATGATACAGTGTTACCTGGTAGTGACAACAAAAATAATGATACAGTGTTACCTAGTAGTGACAACAATGATAATGATACAGTGTTACCTAGTAGTGACAACAACAATAATGATACAGTGTTACTTAGTAGTGACAACAACAATAATGATACAGTGTTACCTAGTAGTGACAACAATAATAATGATACATTGTTACTTAGTAGTGACAACAACACTAATGATACAGTGTTACCTAGTAGTGACAACAATAATAATGATACAGTGTTACCTAGTAGTGACAACAACACTAATGATACAGTGTTACCTAGTAGTGACAACAATAATAATGATACAGTGTTACATAGTAGTGACAACAATAATAATGATACAGTGTTACGTAGTAGTGACAACAACACTAATGATATACAGTGTTACCTAGTAGTGACAACAATAATAATGATACAGTGTTACCTAGTAGTGACAACAATAATAATGATACAGTGTTACCTTCTAGTGACAACAATAATAATGATACACTGTTACTTAGTAGTGACAACAATAATAATGATACAGTGTTACCTAGCAGTGACAACAACACTAGTGATACAGTGTTACTTTGTAGTGACAACAATAATAATGATACAGTGTTGCTTAGAAGTGACAACAACACTAATGATACAGTGTTACCTAGTAGTGACAACAATAATAATGATACAGTGTTGCTTAGAAGTGACAACAACACTAACGATACAGTGTTACCTAGTAGTGACAACAATAATAATGATACATTGTTACCTAGTAGTGACAACAAAAATAATGATACAGTGTTACCTAGTAGTGACAACAACAATAATGATACAGTGTTACCTAGTAGTGACAACAATAATAATGATACAGTGTTACTTAGTAGTGACAACAACAATAATGATACAGTGTTACCTGGTAGTGACAACAAAAATAATGATACAGTGTTACCTAGTAGTGACAACAATGATAATGATACAGTGTTACCTAGTAGTGACAACAACAATAATGATACAGTGTTACTTAGTAGTGACAACAACAATAATGATACAGTGTTACCTAGTAGTGACAACAATAATAATGATACATTGTTACCTAGTAGTGACAACAACAATAATGATACACAGTGTTACCTAGTAGTGACAACAATAATTATGATACAGTGTTACTTAGTAGTGACAACAACAATAATGATACAGTGTTACCTAGTAGTGACAACAATGATAATGATACAGTGTTACCTAGTAGTGACAACAACACTAATGATACAGTGTTACTTAGTAGTGACAACAACACTAATGATACAGTGTTACCCAGTAGTGACAACAACACTAATGATACAGTGTTACCTAGAAGTGACAACAACACTTGTGATACAGTGTTACTTTGTAACACTAACAATAATAATGATACAGTGTTGCTAAGTCGTGACAACAACACTAATGATACAGTATAACGAAGTAGTGACAACAACACTAATGATACAGTGTTACCTAGTAGTGACAACAACAATAATGATACAGTGTTACCTAGTAGTGACAACAAAAATAATGATACAGTGTTACATAGTAGTCACAACAATAATAATGATACAGTGTTATCTAGTATTGACAACAATAATAATGATACAGTGTTACCAAGTAGTGACAACAACAATAATGATACAGTGCTATCTAGTATTGACAACAATAATAATGATACAGTGTTACTTAGTAGTGACAACAACACTAATGATACAGTGTTACCTAGTAGTGACAACAACAATAATGATACAGTGTTACCTAGTAGTGACAACAAAAATAATGATACAGTGTTACCTAGTAGTCACAACAATAATAATGATACAGTGTTATCTAGTAGTGACAACAATAATAATGATACAGTGTTACCTAGTAGTGACAACAACAATAATGATACAGTGTTACCTAGTAGTGACAACAACAATAATGATACAGTGTTACCTAGTAGTGACAACAACAATAATGATACAGTGTTACCTAATAGTGACAACAACAATAATGATACAGTGTTACCTAGAAGTGAGAACAACAATAATGATACAGTGTTACCTAGTAGTGACAACAACAATAATGATACACAGTGTTACCTAGTAGTGACAACAATAATAATGATACAGTCTTACTTAGTAGTGACAACAACAATAATGATACAGTGTTACCTAGTAGTGACAACAATGATAATGATACAGTGTTACCTAGTAGTGACAACAACACTAATGATACAGTATTACTTAGTAGTGACAACAACACTAATGATATAGTGTTACCCAGTAGTGACAACAACACTAATGATACAGTGTTACCTAGTAGTGACAACACTAATAATGATACAGTGTTACTTAGTAGTGACAACAGCAATAATGATACAGTGTTACCTAGTAGTGACAACAACACTAGTGTCACAGTGTTACTTATTAGTGACAACAATAATAATGATACAGTGTTACTTAGTAGTGACAACAACACTAACGGTACAGTGTTGCCTAGTAGTGACAACAATAATAATGATAGAGTGTTACTTAGTAGTGACAACAGCAATAATGATACAGTGTTACCTAGTAGTGACAACAACACTAGTGTCACAGTGTTACTTATTAGTGACAACAATAATAATGATACAGTGTTACTTAGTAGTGACAACAACACTAATGGTACAGTGTTACCAAGTAGTGACAACAATAATAATGATACAGTGTTACTTAGTAGTGACAACAACACTAATGATACAGTGTTACCTAGTAGTGACAACAATAATAATGATACAGTGTTACCTAGTAGTGACAACAACACTAATGATACAGTGTTACCTAGTAGTGACAACAATAATAATGATACAGTGTTACATAGTAGTGACAACAATAATAATGATACAGTGTTATATAGTAGTGACAACAACACTAATGATACACAGTGTTACCTAGTAGTGACAACAATAATAATGATACAGTGTTACCTAGTAGTGACAACAATAATAATGATACAGTGTTACCTTCTAGTGACAACAATAATAATGATACACTGTTACTTAGTAGTGACAACAATAATAATGATACAGTGTTACCTAGTAGTGACAACAACACTAGTGATACAGTGTTACTTTGTAGTGACAACAATAATAATGATACAGTGTTGCTTAGAAGTGACAACAACACTAATGATACAGTGTTACCTAGTAGTGACAACAATAATAATGATACATTGTTACCTAGTAGTGACAACAAAAATAATGATACAGTGTTACCTAGTAGTGACAACAACAATAATGATACAGTGTTACTTAGTAGTGACTACAACAATAATGATACAGTGTTACCTAGTAGTGACAACAATAATAATGATACAGTGTTACTTAGTAGTGACAACAACAATAATGATACAGTGTTACCTGGTAGTGACAACAAAAATAATGATACAGTGTTACATAGTAGTGACAACAATGATAATGATACAGTGTTACTTAGTAGTGACAACAACAATAATGATACAGTGTTACCTAGTAGTGACAACAATAATAATGATACATTGTTACCTAGTAGTGACAACAACAATAATGATACACAGTGTTACCTAATAGTGACAACAATAATTATGATACAGTGTTACTTAGTAGTGACAACAACAATAATGATACAGTGTTACCTAGTAGTGACAACAATAATTATGATACAGTGTTACTTAGTAGTGACAACAACAATAATGATACAGTGTTACCTAGTAGTGACAACAATGATAATGATACAGTGTTACCTAGTAGTGACAACAACACTAATGATACAGTGTTACCCAGTAGTGACAACAACACTAATGATACAGTGTTACCTAGAAGTGACAACAACACTTGTGATACAGTGTTACTTTGTAACACTAACAATAATAATGATACAGTGTTGCTTAGAAGTGACAACAACACTAATGATACAGTGTTACCTAGTAGTGACAACAATAATAATGATACATTGTTACCTAGTAGTGACAACAAAAATGATGATACAGTGTTACCTAGTAGTGACAACAACAATAATGATACAGTGTTACTAAGTAGTGACTACAACAATAATGATACAGTGTTACCTAGTAGTGACAACAATAATAATGATACAGTGTTACTTAGTAGTGACAACAACAATAATGATACAGTGTTACCTGGTAGTGACAACAAAAATAATGATACAGTGTTACATAGTAGTGACAACAATGATAATGATACAGTGTTACTTAGTAGTGACAACAACAATAATGATACAGTGTTACCTAGTAGTGACAACAATAATAATGATACATTGTTACCTAGTAGTGACAACAACAATAATGATACACAGTGTTACCTAGTAGTGACAACAATAATTATGATACAGTGTTACTTAGTAGTGACAACAACAATAATGATACAGTGTTACCTAGTAGTGACAACAATAATTATGATACAGTGTTACTTAGTAGTGACAACAACAATAATGATACAGTGTTACCTAGTAGTGACAACAATGATAATGATACAGTGTTACCTAGTAGTGACAACAACACTAATGATACAGTGTTACTTAGTAGTGACAACAACACTAATGATACAGTGTTACCCAGTAGTGACAACAACACTAATGATACAGTGTTACCTAGAAGTGACAACAACACTTGTGATACAGTGTTACTTTGTAACACTAACAATAATAATGATACAGTGTTGCTAAGTCGTGACAACAACACTAATGATACAGTATAACGTAGTAGTGACAACAACACTAATGATACAGTGTTACCTTGTAGTGACAACAACAATAATGATACAGTGTTACCTAGTAGTGACAACAAAAATAATGATACAGTGTTACATAGTAGTCACAACAATAATAATGATACAGTGTTATCTAGTATTGACAACAACAATAATGATACAGTGTTACCTAGTAGTGACAACAACACTTATGATACAGTGTTACCTAGTAATGACAACAATAATAATGATACAGTGTTACCTTGTAGTGACAACAACAATACTGATACAGTGTTACCTAGTAGTGACAACAATGATAATGATAAAGTGTTACCTAGTAGTGACAACAACAATAGTGATACAGTGTTTCCTAGTAATGACAACAATGATAATGATACAGTGTTACTTAGTAGTGACAACAACAATAATGATACAGTGTTACCTTGTAGTGACAACAACAATAATGATACAGTGTTACTTAGTAGTGACAACAACAAAATGATACAGTGTTACTTAGTAGTGACAACAACAATAATGATACAGTGCTACGTAGTAGTGACAACAACACTAATGATACAGTGTTACTTAGTAGTGACAACAACAATAATGATCCAGTGTTACCTAGTAGTGACAACAACAATAATGATACAGTGTTACTTAGTAATGACAACAACAATAATGATCCAGTGTTATCTAGTAGTGACAACAACAATAATGATACAGTGTTACTTAGTAGTGACAATAACAATAATGATACAGTGTTACCTAGTAGTGACAACAATGATAATGATACAGTGTTACTTAGTAATGACAACAACAATAATGATACAGTGTTACCTAGTAATGACAACAATGATAATGATACAGTGTTACCTAGTATTGACAACAATAATAATGATACAGTGTTACTTAGTAGAGACAACAACAATAATGATACAGTGTTACCTGGTAGTGACAACAAAAATAATGATACAGTGTTACCTAGTAGTGACAACAATGATAATGATACAGTGTTACCTAGTAGTGACAACAACAATAATGATACAGTGTTACTTAGTAGTGACAACAACAATAATGATACAGTGTTACCTAGTAGTGACAACAATAATAATGATACATTGTTACTTAGTAGTGACAACAACACTAATGATACAGTGTTACCTAGTAGTGACAACAATAATAATGATACAGTGTTACGTAGTAGTGACAACAACACTAATGATATACAGTGTTACCTAGTAGTGACAACAATAATAATGATACAGTGTTACCTAGTAGTGACAACAATAATAATGATACAGTGTTACCTTCTAGTGACAACAATAATAATGATACACTGTTACTTAGTAGTGACAACAATAATAATGATACAGTGTTACCTAGTAGTGACAACAACACTAGTGATACAGTGTTACTTTGTAGTGACAACAATAATAATGATACAGTGTTGCTTAGAAGTGACAACAACACTAATGATACAGTGTTACCTAGTAGTGACAACAATAATAATGATACAGTGTTGCTTAGAAGTGACAACAACACTAACGATACAGTGTTACCTAGTAGTGACAACAATAATAATGATACATTGTTACCTAGTAGTGACAACAAAAATAATGATACAGTGTTACCTAGTAGTGACAACAACAATAATGATACAGTGTTACTTAGTAGTGACTACAACAATAATGATACAGTGTTACCTAGTAGTGACAACAATAATAATGATACAGTGTTACTTAGTAGTGACAACAACAATAATGATACAGTGTTACCTGGTAGTGACAACAAAAATAATGATACAGTGTTACCTAGTAGTGACAACAATGATAATGATACAGTGTTACCTAGTAGTGACAACAACAATAATGATACAGTGTTACTTAGTAGTGACAACAACAATAATGATACAGTGTTACCTAGTAGTGACAACAATAATAATGATACATTGTTACCTAGTAGTGACAACAACAATAATGATACACAGTGTTACCTAGTAGTGACAACAATAATTATGATACAGTGTTACTTAGTAGTGACAACAACAATAATGATACAGTGTTACCTAGTAGTGACAACAATGATAATGATACAGTGTTACCTAGTAGTGACAACAACACTAATGATACAGTGTTACTTAGTAGTGACAACAACACTAATGATACAGTGTTACCCAGTAGTGACAACAACACTAATGATACAGTGTTACCTAGAAGTGACAACAACACTTGTGATACAGTGTTACTTTGTAACACTAACAATAATAATGATACAGTGTTGCTAAGTCGTGACAACAACACTAATGATACAGTATAACGAAGTAGTGACAACAACACTAATGATACAGTGTTACCTAGTAGTGACAACAACAATAATGATACAGTGTTACCTAGTAGTGACAACAAAAATAATGATACAGTGTTACATAGTAGTCACAACAATAATAATGATACAGTGTTATCTAGTATTGACAACAATAATAATGATACAGTGTTACCAAGTAGTGACAACAACAATAATGATACAGTGCTATCTAGTATTGACAACAATAATAATGATACAGTGTTACCTAGTAGTGACAACAAAAATAATGATACAGTGTTACCTAGTAGTGACAACAATAATAATGATACAGTGTTATCTAGTATTGACAACAATAATAATGATACAGTGTTACCTAGTAGTGACAACAAAAATAATGATACAGTGTTACCTAGTAGTGACAACAATAATAATGATACAGTGTTATCTAGTATTGACAACAATAATAATGATACAGTGTTACCTAGTAGTGACAACAACAATAATGATACAGTGCTATCTAGTAGTGACAACAACACTAATGATACAGTGTTACTTAGTAATGACAACAACAATAGTGAGACAGTGTTACCTAGTAGTGACAACAACAATAATGATACAGTGTTACCTAGTAGTGACGACAACAATAATGATACAGTGTTACCTAGTAGTGACAACAACAATAATGATACAGTGTTACCTAGTAGTGACAACAACACTAATGATACAGTGTTACCCAGTAGTGACAACAACACTAATGATACAGTGTTACCTAGAAGTGACAACAACACTAGTGATACAGTGTTACTTTGTAACACTAACAATAATAATGATACAGTGTTGCTAAGTCGTGACAACAACACTAATGATACAGTATAACGTAGTAGTGACAACAACACTAATGATACAGTGTTACCTAGTAGTGACAACAACAATAATGATACAGTGTTACCTAGTAGTGACAACAAAAATAATGATACAGTGTTACCTAGTAGTCACAACAATAATAATGATACAGTGTTATCTAGTAGTGACAACAATAATAATGATACAGTGTTACCTAGTAGTGACAACAACAATAATGATACAGTGTTACCTAGTAGTGACAACAACAATAATGATACAGTGTTACCTAGTAGTGACAACAACAATAATGATACAGTGTTACCTAATAGTGACAACAACAATAATGATACAGTGTTACCTAGAAGTGAGAACAACAATAATGATACAGTGTTACCTAGTAGTGACAACAACAATAATGATACACAGTGTTACCTAATAGTGACAACAATAATAATGATACAGTCTTACTTAGTAGTGACAACAACAATAATGATACAGTGTTACCTAGTAGTGACAACAATGATAATGATACAGTGTTACCTAGTAGTGACAACAACACTAATGATACAGTATTACTTAGTAGTGACAACAACACTAATGATATAGTGTTACCCAGTAGTGACAACAACACTAATGATACAGTGTTACCTAGTAGTGACAACACTAATAATGATACAGTGTTACTTAGTAGTGACAACAGCAATAATGATACAGTGTTACCTAGTAGTGACAACAACACTAGTGTCACAGTGTTACTTATTAGTGACAACAATAATAATGATACAGTGTTACTTAGTAGTGACAACAACACTAACGGTACAGTGTTGCCTAGTAGTGACAACAATAATAATGATAGAGTGTTACTTAGTAGTGACAACAGCAATAATGATACAGTGTTACCTAGTAGTGACAACAACACTAGTGTCACAGTGTTACTTATTAGTGACAACAATAATAATGATACAGTGTTACTTAGTAGTGACAACAACACTAATGGTACAGTGTTACCAAGTAGTGACAACAATAATAATGATACAGTGTTACTTAGTAGTGACAACAACACTAATGATACAGTGTTACCTAGTAGTGACAACAATAATAATGATACAGTGTTACATAGTAGTGACAACAATAATAATGATACAGTGTTATATAGTAGTGACAACAACACTAATGATACACAGTGTTACCTAGTAGTGACAACAATAATAATGATACAGTGTTACCTAGTAGTGACAACAATAATAATGATACAGTGTTACCTTCTAGTGACAACAATAATAATGATACACTGTTACTTAGTAGTGACAACAATAATAATGATACAGTGTTACCTAGTAGTGACAACAACACTAGTGATACAGTGTTACTTTGTAGTGACAACAATAATAATGATACAGTGTTGCTTAGAAGTGACAACAACACTAATGATACAGTGTTACCTAGTAGTGACAACAATAATAATGATACATTGTTACCTAGTAGTGACAACAAAAATAATGATACAGTGTTACCTAGTAGTGACAACAACAATAATGATACAGTGTTACTTAGTAGTGACTACAACAATAATGATACAGTGTTACCTAGTAGTGACAACAATAATAATGATACAGTGTTACTTAGTAGTGACAACAACAATAATGATACAGTGTTACCTGGTAGTGACAACAAAAATAATGATACAGTGTTACATAGTAGTGACAACAATGATAATGATACAGTGTTACTTAGTAGTGACAACAACAATAATGATACAGTGTTACCTAGTAGTGACAACAATAATAATGATACATTGTTACCTAGTAGTGACAACAACAATAATGATACACAGTGTTACCTAATAGTGACAACAATAATTATGATACAGTGTTACTTAGTAGTGACAACAACAATAATGATACAGTGTTACCTAGTAGTGACAACAATAATTATGATACAGTGTTACTTAGTAGTGACAACAACAATAATGATACAGTGTTACCTAGTAGTGACAACAATGATAATGATACAGTGTTACCTAGTAGTGACAACAACACTAATGATACAGTGTTACTTAGTAGTGACAACAACACTAATGATACAGTGTTACCCAGTAGTGACAACAACACTAATGATACAGTGTTACCTAGAAGTGACAACAACACTTGTGATACAGTGTTACTTTGTAACACTAACAATAATAATGATACAGTGTTGCTTAGAAGTGACAACAACACTAATGATACAGTGTTACCTAGTAGTGACAACAATAATAATGATACATTGTTACCTAGTAGTGACAACAAAAATAATGATACAGTGTTACCTAGTAGTGACAACAACAATAATGATACAGTGTTACTTAGTAGTGACTACAACAATAATGATACAGTGTTACCTAGTAGTGACAACAATAATAATGATACAGTGTTACTTAGTAGTGACAACAACAATAATGATACAGTGTTACCTGGTAGTGACAACAAAAATAATGATACAGTGTTACATAGTAGTGACAACAATGATAATGATACAGTGTTACTTAGTAGTGACAACAACAATAATGATACAGTGTTACCTAGTAGTGACAACAATAATAATGATACATTGTTACCTAGTAGTGACAACAACAATAATGATACACAGTGTTACCTAGTAGTGACAACAATAATTATGATACAGTGTTACTTAGTAGTGACAACAACAATAATGATACAGTGTTACCTAGTAGTGACAACAATAATTATGATACAGTGTTACTTAGTAGTGACAACAACAATAATGATACAGTGTTACCTAGTAGTGACAACAATGATAATGATACAGTGTTACCTAGTAGTGACAACAACACTAATGATACAGTGTTACTTAGTAGTGACAACAACACTAATGATACAGTGTTACCCAGTAGTGACAACAACACTAATGATACAGTGTTACCTAGAAGTGACAACAACACTTGTGATACAGTGTTACTTGGTAACACTAACAATAATAATGATACAGTGTTGCTAAGTCGTGACAACAACACTAATGATACAGTATAACGTAGTAGTGACAACAACACTAATGATACAGTGTTACCTAGTAGTGACAACAACAATAATGATACAGTGTTACCTAGTAGTGACAACAAAAATAATGATACAGTGTTACATAGTAGTCACAACAATAATAATGATACAGTGTTATCTAGTATTGACAACAATAATAATGATACAGTGTTACCTAGTAGTGACAACAACAATAATGATACAGTGCTATCTAGTAGTGACAACAACACTAATGATACAGTGTTACTTAGTAATGACAACAACAATAGTGATACAGTGTTACCTAGTAGTGACAACAACAATAATGATACAGTGTTACCTTGTAGTGACAACAACAATACTGATACAGTGTTACCTAGTAGTGACAACAATGATAATGATAAAGTGTTACCTAGTAGTGACAACAACAATAGTGATACAGTGTTTCCTAGTAATGACAACAATGATAATGATACAGTGTTACTTAGTAGTGACAACAACAATAATAATACAGTGTTACCTTGTAGTGACAACAACAATAATGATACAGTGTTACTTAGTAGTGACAACAACAAAATGATACAGTGTTACTTAGTAGTGACAACAACAATAATGATACAGTGCTACGTAGTAGTGACAACAACACTAATGATACAGTGTTACTTAGTAGTGACAACAACAATAATGATCCAGTGTTACCTAGTAGTGACAACAACAATAATGATACAGTGTTACCTAGTAGTGACAACAATGATAATGATACAGTGTTACCTAGTAGTGAAAACAATGAAAATGATACAGTGTTACTTAGTAGTGACAACAACAGTAATGATGCAGTGTTACCTTGTAGTGACAACAACAATAATGATACAGTGTTACCTAGTAGTGACAACAATGATAATGATACAGTGTTACTTAGTAGTGACAACAACAATAATGATACAGTGCTATCTAGTATTGACAACAACACTAATGATACAGTGTTACTTAGTAATGACAACAACAATAGTGATACAGTGTTACCTAGTAGTGACAACAACAATAATGATACAGTGTTACCTAGTAGTGACAACAACAATAATGATACAGTGTTACCTAGTAGTGACAACAACACTTATGATACAGTGTTACCTAGTAATGACAACAATAATAATGATACAGTGTTACCTTGTAGTGACAACAACAATACTGATACAGTGTTACCTAGTAGTGACAACAATGATAATGATAAAGTGTTACCTAGTAGTGACAACAACAATAGTGATACAGTGTTTCCTAGTAATGACAACAATGATAATGATACAGTGTTACTTAGTAGTGACAACAACAATAATGATACAGTGTTACCTTGTAGTGACAACAACAATAATGATACAGTGTTACTTAGTAGTGACAACAACAAAATGATACAGTGTTACTTAGTAGTGACAACAACAATAATGATACAGTGCTACGTAGTAGTGACAACAACACTAATGATACAGTGTTACTTAGTAGTGACAACAACAATAATGATCCAGTGTTACCTAGTAGTGACAACAACAATAATGATACAGTGTTACTTAGTAATGACAACAACAATAATGATCCAGTGTTACCTAGTAGTGACAACAACAATAATGATACAGTGTTACTTAGTAGTGACAATAACAATAATGATACAGTGTTACCTAGTAATGACAACAATGATAATGATACAGTGTTACCTAGTAGTGACAACAATAATAATGATACAGTGTTACTTAGTAGAGACAACAACAATAATGATACAGTGTTACCTGGTAGTGACAACAAAAATAATGATACAGTGTTACCTAGTAGTGACAACAATGATAATGATACAGTGTTACCTAGTAGTGACAACAACAATAATGATACAGTGTTACTTAGTAGTGACAACAACAATAATGATACAGTGTTACCTAGTAGTGACAACAATAATAATGATACATTGTTACTTAGTAGTGACAACAACACTAATGATACAGTGTTACCTAGTAGTGACAACAATAATAATGATACAGTGTTACCTAGTAGTGACAACAACACTAATGATACAGTGTTACCTAGTAGTGACAACAATAATAATGATACAGTGTTACATAGTAGTGACAACAATAATAATGATACAGTGTTACGTAGTAGTGACAACAACACTAATGATATACAGTGTTACCTAGTAGTGACAACAATAATAATGATACAGTGTTACCTAGTAGTGACAACAATAATAATGATACAGTGTTACCTTCTAGTGACAACAATAATAATGATACACTGTTACTTAGTAGTGACAACAATAATAATGATACAGTGTTACCTAGTAGTGACAACAACACTAGTGATACAGTGTTACTTTGTAGTGACAACAATAATAATGATACAGTGTTGCTTAGAAGTGACAACAACACTAATGATACAGTGTTACCTAGTAGTGACAACAATAATAATGATACAGTGTTGCTTAGAAGTGACAACAACACTAACGATACAGTGTTACCTAGTAGTGACAACAATAATAATGATACATTGTTACCTAGTAGTGACAACAAAAATAATGATACAGTGTTACCTAGTAGTGACAACAACAATAATGATACAGTGTTACTTAGTAGTGACTACAACAATAATGATACAGTGTTACCTAGTAGTGACAACAATAATAATGATACAGTGTTACTTAGTAGTGACAACAACAATAATGATACAGTGTTACCTGGTAGTGACAACAAAAATAATGATACAGTGTTACCTAGTAGTGACAACAATGATAATGATACAGTGTTACCTAGTAGTGACAACAACAATAATGATACAGTGTTACTTAGTAGTGACAACAACAATAATGATACAGTGTTACCTAGTAGTGACAACAATAACAATGATACATTGTTACCTAGTAGTGACAACAACAATAATGATACACAGTGTTACCTAGTAGTGACAACAATAATTATGATACAGTGTTACTTAGTAGTGACAACAACAATAATGATACAGTGTTACCTAGTAGTGACAACAATGATAATGATACAGTGTTACCTAGTAGTGACAACAACACTAATGATACAGTGTTACTTAGTAGTGACAACAACACTAATGATACAGTGTTACCCAGTAGTGACAACAACACTAATGATACAGTGTTACCTAGAAGTGACAACAACACTTGTGATACAGTGTTACTTTGTAACACTAACAATAATAATGATACAGTGTTGCTAAGTCGTGACAACAACACTAATGATACAGTATAACGAAGTAGTGACAACAACACTAATGATACAGTGTTACCTAGTAGTGACAACAACAATAATGATACAGTGTTACCTAGTAGTGACAACAAAAATAATGATACAGTGTTACATAGTAGTCACAACAATAATAATGATACAGTGTTATCTAGTATTGACAACAATAATAATGATACAGTGTTACCAAGTAGTGACAACAACAATAATGATACAGTGCTATCTAGTATTGACAACAATAATAATGATACAGTGTTACTTAGTAGTGACAACAACACTAATGATACAGTGTTACCTAGTAGTGACAACAACAATAATGATACAGTGTTACCTAGTAGTGACAACAAAAATAATGATACAGTGTTACCTAGTAGTCACAACAATAATAATGATACAGTGTTATCTAGTAGTGACAACAATAATAATGATACAGTGTTACCTAGTAGTGACAACAACAATAATGATACAGTGTTACCTAGTAGTGACAACAACAATAATGATACAGTGTTACCTAGTAGTGACAACAACAATAATGATACAGTGTTACCTAATAGTGACAACAACAATAATGATACAGTGTTACCTAGAAGTGAGAACAACAATAATGATACAGTGTTACCTAGTAGTGACAACAACAATAATGATACACAGTGTTACCTAGTAGTGACAACAATAATAATGATACAGTCTTACTTAGTAGTGACAACAACAATAATGATACAGTGTTACCTAGTAGTGACAACAATGATAATGATACAGTGTTACCTAGTAGTGACAACAACACTAATGATACAGTATTACTTAGTAGTGACAACAACACTAATGATATAGTGTTACCCAGTAGTGACAACAACACTAATGATACAGTGTTACCTAGTAGTGACAACACTAATAATGATACAGTGTTACTTAGTAGTGACAACAGCAATAATGATACAGTGTTACCTAGTAGTGACAACAACACTAGTGTCACAGTGTTACTTATTAGTGACAACAATAATAATGATACAGTGTTACTTAGTAGTGACAACAACACTAACGGTACAGTGTTGCCTAGTAGTGACAACAATAATAATGATAGAGTGTTACTTAGTAGTGACAACAGCAATAATGATACAGTGTTACCTAGTAGTGACAACAACACTAGTGTCACAGTGTTACTTATTAGTGACAACAATAATAATGATACAGTGTTACTTAGTAGTGACAACAACACTAATGGTACAGTGTTACCAAGTAGTGACAACAATAATAATGATACAGTGTTACTTAGTAGTGACAACAACACTAATGATACAGTGTTACCTAGTAGTGACAACAATAATAATGATACAGTGTTACCTAGTAGTGACAACAACACTAATGATACAGTGTTACCTAGTAGTGACAACAATAATAATGATACAGTGTTACATAGTAGTGACAACAATAATAATGATACAGTGTTATATAGTAGTGACAACAACACTAATGATACACAGTGTTACCTAGTAGTGACAACAATAATAATGATACAGTGTTACCTAGTAGTGACAACAATAATAATGATACAGTGTTACCTTCTAGTGACAACAATAATAATGATACACTGTTACTTAGTAGTGACAACAATAATAATGATACAGTGTTACTTAGTAGTGACAACAACAATAATGATACAGTGTTACCTGGTAGTGACAACAAAAATAATGATACAGTGTTACATAGTAGTGACAACAATGATAATGATACAGTGTTACTTAGTAGTGACAACAACAATAATGATACAGTGTTACCTAGTAGTGACAACAATAATAATGATACATTGTTACCTAGTAGTGACAACAACAATAATGATACACAGTGTTACCTAATAGTGACAACAATAATTATGATACAGTGTTACTTAGTAGTGACAACAACAATAATGATACAGTGTTACCTAGTAGTGACAACAATAATTATGATACAGTGTTACTTAGTAGTGACAACAACAATAATGATACAGTGTTACCTAGTAGTGACAACAATGATAATGATACAGTGTTACCTAGTAGTGACAACAACACTAATGATACAGTGTTACTTAGTAGTGACAACAACACTAATGATACAGTGTTACCCAGTAGTGACAACAACACTAATGATACAGTGTTACCTAGAAGTGACAACAACACTTGTGATACAGTGTTACTTTGTAACACTAACAATAATAATGATACAGTGTTGCTTAGAAGTGACAACAACACTAATGATACAGTGTTACCTAGTAGTGACAACAATAATAATGATACATTGTTACCTAGTAGTGACAACAAAAATAATGATACAGTGTTACCTAGTAGTGACAACAACAATAATGATACAGTGTTACTTAGTAGTGACTACAACAATAATGATACAGTGTTACCTAGTAGTGACAACATTAATAATGATACAGTGTTACTTAGTAGTGACAACAACAATAATGATACAGTGTTACCTGGTAGTGACAACAAAAATAATGATACAGTGTTACATAGTAGTGACAACAATGATAATGATACAGTGTTACTTAGTAGTGACAACAACAATAATGATACAGTGTTACCTAGTAGTGACAACAATAATAATGATACATTGTTACCTAGTAGTGACAACAACAATAATGATACACAGTGTTACCTAGTAGTGACAACAATAATTATGATACAGTGTTACTTAGTAGTGACAACAACAATAATGATACAGTGTTACCTAGTAGTGACAACAATAATTATGATACAGTGTTACTTAGTAGTGACAACAACAATAATGATACAGTGTTACCTAGTAGTGACAACAATGATAATGATACAGTGTTACCTAGTAGTGACAACAACACTAATGATACAGTGTTACTTAGTAGTGACAACAACACTAATGATACAGTGTTACCCAGTAGTGACAACAACACTAATGATACAGTGTTACCTAGAAGTGACAACAACACTTGTGATACAGTGTTACTTTGTAACACTAACAATAATAATGATACAGTGTTGCTAAGTCGTGACAACAACACTAATGATACAGTATAACGTAGTAGTGACAACAACACTAATGATACAGTGTTACCTTGTAGTGACAACAACAATAATGATACAGTGTTACCTAGTAGTGACAACAAAAATAATGATACAGTGTTACATAGTAGTCACAACAATAATAATGATACAGTGTTATCTAGTATTGACAACAATAATAATGATACAGTGTTACCTAGTAGTGACAACAACAATAATGATACAGTGCTATCTAGTAGTGACAACAACACTAATGATACAGTGTTACTTAGTAATGACAACAACAATAGTGATACAGTGTTACCTAGTAGTGACAACAACAATAATGATACAGTGTTACCTTGTAGTGACAACAACAATACTGATACAGTGTTACCTAGTAGTGACAACAATGATAATGATAAAGTGTTACCTAGTAGTGACAACAACAATAGTGATACAGTGTTTCCTAGTAATGACAACAATGATAATGATACAGTGTTACTTAGTAGTGACAACAACAATAATGATACAGTGTTACCTTGTAGTGACAACAACAATAATGATACAGTGTTACTTAGTAGTGACAACAACAAAATGATACAGTGTTACTTAGTAGTGACAACAACAATAATGATACAGTGCTACGTAGTAGTGACAACAACACTAATGATACAGTGTTACTTAGTAGTGACAACAACAATAATGATCCAGTGTTACCTAGTAGTGACAACAACAATAATGATACAGTGTTACCTAGTAGTGACAACAATGATAATGATACAGTGTTACCTAGTAGTGAAAACAATGAAAATGATACAGTGTTACTTAGTAGTGACAACAACAGTAATGATGCAGTGTTACCTTGTAGTGACAACAACAATAATGATACAGTGTTACCTAGTAGTGACAACAATGATAATGATACAGTGTTACTTAGTAGTGACAACAACAATAATGATACAGTGCTATCTAGTATTGACAACAACACTAATGATACAGTGTTACTTAGTAATGACAACAACAATAGTGATACAGTGTTACCTAGTAGTGACAACAACAATAATGATACAGTGTTACCTAGTAGTGACAACAACAATAATGATACAGTGTTACCTAGTAGTGACAACAACACTTATGATACAGTGTTACCTAGTAATGACAACAATAATAATGATACAGTGTTACCTTGTAGTGACAACAACAATACTGATACAGTGTTACCTAGTAGTGACAACAATGATAATGATAAAGTGTTACCTAGTAGTGACAACAACAATAGTGATACAGTGTTTCCTAGTAATGACAACAATGATAATGATACAGTGTTACTTAGTAGTGACAACAACAATAATGATACAGTGTTACCTTGTAGTGACAACAACAATAATGATACAGTGTTACTTAGTAGTGACAACAACAAAATGATACAGTGTTACTTAGTAGTGACAACAACAATAATGATACAGTGCTACGTAGTAGTGACAACAACACTAATGATACAGTGTTACTTAGTAGTGACAACAACAATAATGATCCAGTGTTACCTAGTAGTGACAACAACAATAATGATACAGTGTTACTTAGTAATGACAACAACAATAATGATCCAGTGTTACCTAGTAGTGACAACAACAATAATGATACAGTGTTACTTAGTAGTGACAATAACAATAATGATACAGTGTTACCTAGTAGTGACAACAATGATAATGATACAGTGTTACTTAGTAATGACAACAACAATAATGATACAGTGTTACCTAGTAATGACAACAATGATAATGATACAGTGTTACCTAGTAGTGACAACAATAATAATGATACAGTGTTACTTAGTAGAGACAACAACAATAATGATACAGTGTTACCTGGTAGTGACAACAAAAATAATGATACAGTGTTACCTAGTAGTGACAACAATGATAATGATACAGTGTTACCTAGTAGTGACAACAACAATAATGATACAGTGTTACTTAGTAGTGACAACAACAATAATGATACAGTGTTACCTAGTAGTGACAACAATAATAATGATACATTGTTACCTAGTAGTGACAACAACAATAATGATACACAGTGTTACCTAGTAGTGACAACAATAATTATGATACAGTGTTACTTAGTAGTGACAACAACAATAATGATACAGTGTTACCTAGTAGTGACAACAATGATAATGATACAGTGTTACCTAGTAGTGACAACAACACTAATGATACAGTGTTACTTAGTAGTGACAACAACACTAATGATACAGTGTTACCCAGTAGTGACAACAACACTAATGATACAGTGTTACCTAGAAGTGACAACAACACTTGTGATACAGTGTTACTTTGTAACACTAACAATAATAATGATACAGTGTTGCTAAGTCGTGACAACAACACTAATGATACAGTATAACGTAGTAGTGACAACAACACTAATGATACAGTGTTACCTAGTAGTGACAACAACAATAATGATACAGTGTTACCTAGTAGTGACAACAAAAATAATGATACAGTGTTACCTAGTAGTCACAACAATAATAATGATACAGTGTTATCTAGCAGTGACAACAATAATAATGATACAGTGTTACCTAGTAGTGACAACAACAATAATGATACAGTGTTACCTAGTAGTGACAACAACAATAATGATACAGTGTTACCTAGTAGTGACAACAACAATAATGATACAGTGTTACCTAATAGTGACAACAACAATAATGATACAGTGTTACCTAGAAGTGAGAACAACATTAATGATACAGTGTTACCTAGTAGTGACAACAACAATAATGATACACAGTGTTACCTAGTAGTGACAACAATAATAATGATACAGTCTTACTTAGTAGTGACAACAACAATAATGATACAGTGTTACCTAGTAGTGACAACAATGATAATGATATAGTGTTACCTAGTAGTGACAACAACACTAATGATACAGTATTACTTAGTAGTGACAACAACACTAATGATATAGTGTTACCCAGTAGTGACAACAACACTAATGATACAGTGTTACCTAGTAGTGACAACACTAATAATGATACAGTGTTACTTAGTAGTGACAACAGCAATAATGATACAGTGTTACCTAGTAGTGACAACAACACGAGTGTCACAGTGTTACTTATTAGTGACAACAATAATAATGATACAGTGTTACTTAGTAGTGACAACAACACTAATGGTACAGTGTTGCCTAGTAGTGACAACAATAATAATGATAGAGTGTTACTTAGTAGTGACAACAGCAATAATGATACAGTGTTACCTAGTAGTGACAACAACACTAGTGTCACAGTGTTACTTATTAGTGACAACAATAATAATGATACAGTGTTACTTAGTAGTGACAACAACACTAATGGTACAGTGTTACCAAGTAGTGACAACAATAATAATGATACAGTGTTACTTAGTAGTGACAACAACAATAATGATACAGTGCTATCTAGTATTGACAACAACACTAATGATACAGTGTTACTTAGTAATGACAACAACAATAGTGATACAGTGTTACCTAGTAGTGACAACAACAATAATGATACAGTGTTACCTAGTAGTGACAACAACAATAATGATACAGTGTTACCTAGTAGTGACAACAACACTTATGATACAGTGTTACCTAGTAATGACAACAATAATAATGATACAGTGTTACCTTGTAGTGACAACAACAATACTGATACAGTGTTACCTAGTAGTGACAACAATGATAATGATAAAGTGTTACCTAGTAGTGACAACAACAATAGTGATACAGTGTTTCCTAGTAATGACAACAATGATAATGATACAGTGTTACTTAGTAGTGACAACAACAATAATGATACAGTGTTACCTTGTAGTGACAACAACAATAATGATACAGTGTTACTTAGTAGTGACAACAACAAAATGATACAGTGTTACTTAGTAGTGACAACAACAATAATGATACAGTGCTACGTAGTAGTGACAACAACACTAATGATACAGTGTTACTTAGTAGTGACAACAACAATAATGATCCAGTGTTACCTAGTAGTGACAACAACAATAATGATACAGTGTTACTTAGTAATGACAACAACAATAATGATCCAGTGTTACCTAGTAGTGACAACAACAATAATGATACAGTGTTACTTAGTAGTGACAATAACAATAATGATACAGTGTTACCTAGTAGTGACAACAATGATAATGATACAGTGTTACTTAGTAATGACAACAACAATAATGATACAGTGTTACCTAGTAATGACAACAATGATAATGATACAGTGTTACCTAGTAGTGACAACAATAATAATGATACAGTGTTACTTAGTAGAGACAACAACAATAATGATACAGTGTTACCTGGTAGTGACAACAAAAATAATGATACAGTGTTACCTAGTAGTGACAACAATGATAATGATACAGTGTTACCTAGTAGTGACAACAACAATAATGATACAGTGTTACTTAGTAGTGACAACAACAATAATGATACAGTGTTACCTAGTAGTGACAACAATAATAATGATACATTGTTACTTAGTAGTGACAACAACACTAATGATACAGTGTTACCTAGTAGTGACAACAATAATAATGATACAGTGTTACCTAGTAGTGACAACAACACTAATGATACAGTGTTACCTAGTAGTGACAACAATAATAATGATACAGTGTTACATAGTAGTGACAACAATAATAATGATACAGTGTTACGTAGTAGTGACAACAACACTAATGATATACAGTGTTACCTAGTAGTGACAACAATAATAATGATACAGTGTTACCTAGTAGTGACAACAATAATAATGATACAGTGTTACCTTCTAGTGACAACAATAATAATGATACAGTGTTACCTAGTAGTGACAACAACACTAGTGATACAGTGTTACTTTGTAGTGACAACAATAATAATGATACAGTGTTGCTAAGTCGTGACAACAACACTAATGATACAGTATAACGTAGTAGTGACAACAACACTAATGATACAGTGTTACCTAGTAGTGACAACAACAATAATGATACAGTGTTACCTAGTAGTGACAACAAAAATAATGATACAGTGTTACATAGTAGTCACAACAATAATAATGATACAGTGTTATCTAGTATTGACAACAATAATAATGATACAGTGTTACCTAGTAGTGACAACAACAATAATGATACAGTGCTATCTAGTAGTGACAACAACACTAATGATACAGTGTTACTTAGTAATGACAACAACAATAGTGATACAGTGTTACCTAGTAGTGACAACAACAATAATGATACAGTGTTACATAGTAGTGACAACAACAATAATGATACAGTGTTACCTAGTAGTGACAACAACAATAATGATACAGTGTTACCTAGTAGTGACAACAACACTTATGATACAGTGTTACCTAGTAATGACAACAATAATAATGATACAGTGTTACCTTGTAGTGACAACAACAATACTGATACAGTGTTACCTAGTAGTGACAACAATGATAATGATAAAGTGTTACCTAGTAGTGACAACAACAATAGTGATACAGTGTTTCCTAGTAATGACAACAATGATAATGATACAGTGTTACTTAGTAGTGACAACAACAATAATGATACAGTGTTACCTTGTAGTGACAACAACAATAATGATACAGTGTTACTTAGTAGTGACAACAACAAAATGATACAGTGTTACTTAGTAGTGACAACAACAATAATGATACAGTGCTACGTAGTAGTGACAACAACACTAATGATACAGTGTTACTTAGTAGTGACAACAACAATAATGATCCAGTGTTACCTAGTAGTGACAACAACAATAATGATACAGTGTTACCTAGTAGTGACAACAATGATAATGATACAGTGTTACCTAGTAGTGAAAACAATGAAAATGATACAGTGTTACTTAGTAGTGACAACAACAGTAATGATGCAGTGTTACCTTGTAGTGACAACAACAATAATGATACAGTGTTACCTAGTAGTGACAACAATGATAATGATACAGTGTTACTTAGTAGTGACAACAACAATAATGATACAGTGCTATCTAGTATTGACAACAACACTAATGATACAGTGTTACTTAGTAATGACAACAACAATAGTGATACAGTGTTACCTAGTAGTGACAACAACAATAATGATACAGTGTTACCTAGTAGTGACAACAACAATAATGATACAGTGTTACCTAGTAGTGACAACAACACTTATGATACAGTGTTACCTAGTAATGACAACAATAATAATGATACAGTGTTACCTTGTAGTGACAACAACAATACTGATACAGTGTTACCTAGTAGTGACAACAATGATAATGATAAAGTGTTACCTAGTAGTGACAACAACAATAGTGATACAGTGTTTCCTAGTAATGACAACAATGATAATGATACAGTGTTACTTAGTAGTGACAACAACAATAATGATACAGTGTTACCTTGTAGTGACAACAACAATAATGATACAGTGTTACTTAGTAGTGACAACAACAAAATGATACAGTGTTACTTAGTAGTGACAACAACAATAATGATACAGTGCTACGTAGTAGTGACAACAACACTAATGATACAGTGTTACTTAGTAGTGACAACAACAATAATGATCCAGTGTTACCTAGTAGTGACAACAACAATAATGATACAGTGTTACTTAGTAATGACAACAACAATAATGATCCAGTGTTATCTAGTAGTGACAACAACAATAATGATACAGTGTTACTTAGTAGTGACAATAACAATAATGATACAGTGTTACCTAGTAGTGACAACAATGATAATGATACAGTGTTACTTAGTAATGACAACAACAATAATGATACAGTGTTACCTAGTAATGACAACAATGATAATGATACAGTGTTACCTAGTAGTGACAACAATAATAATGATACAGTGTTACTTAGTAGAGACAACAACAATAATGATACAGTGTTACCTGGTAGTGACAACAAAAATAATGATACAGTGTTACCTAGTAGTGACAACAATGATAATGATACAGTGTTACCTAGTAGTGACAACAACAATAATGATACAGTGTTACTTAGTAGTGACAACAACAATAATGATACAGTGTTACCTAGTAGTGACAACAATAATAATGATACATTGTTACTTAGTAGTGACAACAACACTAATGATACAGTGTTACCTAGTAGTGACAACAATAATAATGATACAGTGTTACCTAGTAGTGACAACAACACTAATGATACAGTGTTACCTAGTAGTGACCCAATAATAATGATACAGTGTTACATAGTAGTGACAACAATAATAATGATACAGTGTTACGTAGTAGTGACAACAACACTAATGATATACAGTGTTACCTAGTAGTGACAACAATAATAATGATACAGTGTTACCTAGTAGTGACAACAATAATAATGATACAGTGTTACCTTCTAGTGACAACAATAATAATGATACACTGTTACTTAGTAGTGACAACAATAATAATGATACAGTGTTACCTAGTAGTGACAACAACACTAGTGATACAGTGTTACTTTGTAGTGACAACAATAATAATGATACAGTGTTGCTTAGAAGTGACAACAACACTAATGATACAGTGTTACCTAGTAGTGACAACAATAATAATGATACAGTGTTGCTTAGAAGTGACAACAACACTAACGATACAGTGTTACCTAGTAGTGACAACAATAATAATGATACATTGTTACCTAGTAGTGACAACAAAAATAATGATACAGTGTTACCTAGTAGTGACAACAACAATAATGATACAGTGTTACTTAGTAGTGACTACAACAATAATGATACAGTGTTACCTAGTAGTGACAACAATAATAATGATACAGTGTTACTTAGTAGTGACAACAACAATAATGATACAGTGTTACCTGGTAGTGACAACAAAAATAATGATACAGTGTTACCTAGTAGTGACAACAATGATAATGATACAGTGTTACCTAGTAGTGACAACAACAATAATGATACAGTGTTACTTAGTAGTGACAACAACAATAATGATACAGTGTTACCTAGTAGTGACAACAATAATAATGATACATTGTTACCTAGTAGTGACAACAACAATAATGATACACAGTGTTACCTAGTAGTGACAACAATAATTATGATACAGTGTTACTTAGTAGTGACAACAACAATAATGATACAGTGTTACCTAGTAGTGACAACAATGATAATGATACAGTGTTACCTAGTAGTGACAACAACACTAATGATACAGTGTTACTTAGTAGTGACAACAACACTAATGATACAGTGTTACCCAGTAGTGACAACAACACTAATGATACAGTGTTACCTAGAAGTGACAACAACACTTGTGATACAGTGTTACTTTGTAACACTAACAATAATAATGATACAGTGTTGCTAAGTCGTGACAACAACACTAATGATACAGTATAACGAAGTAGTGACAACAACACTAATGATACAGTGTTACCTAGTAGTGACAACAACAATAATGATACAGTGTTACCTAGTAGTGACAACAAAAATAATGATACAGTGTTACATAGTAGTCACAACAATAATAATGATACAGTGTTATCTAGTATTGACAACAATAATAATGATACAGTGTTACCAAGTAGTGACAACAACAATAATGATACAGTGCTATCTAGTATTGACAACAATAATAATGATACAGTGTTACTTAGTAGTGACAACAACACTAATGATACAGTGTTACCTAGTAGTGACAACAACAATAATGATACAGTGTTACCTAGTAGTGACAACAAAAATAATGATACAGTGTTACCTAGTAGTCACAACAATAATAATGATACAGTGTTATCTAGTAGTGACAACAATAATAATGATACAGTGTTACCTAGTAGTGACAACAACAATAATGATACAGTGTTACCTAGTAGTGACAACAACAATAATGATACAGTGTTACCTAGTAGTGACAACAACAATAATGATACAGTGTTACCTAATAGTGACAACAACAATAATGATACAGTGTTACCTAGAAGTGAGAACAACAATAATGATACAGTGTTACCTAGTAGTGACAACAACAATAATGATACACAGTGTTACCTAGTAGTGACAACAATAATAATGATACAGTCTTACTTAGTAGTGACAACAACAATAATGATACAGTGTTACCTAGTAGTGACAACAATGATAATGATACAGTGTTACCTAGTAGTGACAACAACACTAATGATACAGTATTACTTAGTAGTGACAACAACACTAATGATATAGTGTTACCCAGTAGTGACAACAACACTAATGATACAGTGTTACCTAGTAGTGACAACACTAATAATGATACAGTGTTACTTAGTAGTGACAACAGCAATAATGATACAGTGTTACCTAGTAGTGACAACAACACTAGTGTCACAGTGTTACTTATTAGTGACAACAATAATAATGATACAGTGTTACTTAGTAGTGACAACAACACTAACGGTACAGTGTTGCCTAGTAGTGACAACAATAATAATGATAGAGTGTTACTTAGTAGTGACAACAGCAATAATGATACAGTGTTACCTAGTAGTGACAACAACACTAGTGTCACAGTGTTACTTATTAGTGACAACAATAATAATGATACAGTGTTACTTAGTAGTGACAACAACACTAATGGTACAGTGTTACCAAGTAGTGACAACAATAATAATGATACAGTGTTACTTAGTAGTGACAACAACACTAATGATACAGTGTTACCTAGTAGTGACAACAATAATAATGATACAGTGTTACCTAGTAGTGACAACAACACTAATGATACAGTGTTACCTAGTAGTGACAACAATAATAATGATACAGTGTTACATAGTAGTGACAACAATAATAATGATACAGTGTTATATAGTAGTGACAACAACACTAATGATACACAGTGTTACCTAGTAGTGACAACAATAATAATGATACAGTGTTACCTAGTAGTGACAACAATAATAATGATACAGTGTTACCTAGTAGTGACAACAACACTAATGATACAGTGTTACTTAGTAGTGACAACAACACTAATGATACAGTGTTACCCAGTAGTGACAACAACACTAATGATACAGTGTTACCTAGAAGTGACAACAACACTTGTGATACAGTGTTACTTTGTAACACTAACAATAATAATGATACAGTGTTGCTTAGAAGTGACAACAACACTAATGATACAGTGTTACCTAGTAGTGACAACAATAATAATGATACATTGTTACCTAGTAGTGACAACAAAAATAATGATACAGTGTTACCTAGTAGTGACAACAACAATAATGATACAGTGTTACTTAGTAGTGACTACAACAATAATGATACAGTGTTACCTAGTAGTGACAACAATAATAATGATACAGTGTTACTTAGTAGTGACAACAACAATAATGATACAGTGTTACCTGGTAGTGACAACAAAAATAATGATACAGTGTTACATAGTAGTGACAACAATGATAATGATACAGTGTTACTTAGTAGTGACAACAACAATAATGATACAGTGTTACCTAGTAGTGACAACAATAATAATGATACATTGTTACCTAGTAGTGACAACAACAATAATGATACACAGTGTTACCTAGTAGTGACAACAATAATTATGATACAGTGTTACTTAGTAGTGACAACAACAATAATGATACAGTGTTACCTAGTAGTGACAACAATAATTATGATACAGTGTTACTTAGTAGTGACAACAACAATACTGATACAGTGTTACCTAGTAGTGACAACAATGATAATGATAAAGTGTTACCTAGTAGTGACAACAACAATAGTGATACAGTGTTTCCTAGTAATGACAACAATGATAATGATACAGTGTTACTTAGTAGTGACAACAACAATAATGATACAGTGTTACCTTGTAGTGACAACAACAATAATGATACAGTGTTACTTAGTAGTGACAACAACAAAATGATACAGTGTTACTTAGTAGTGACAACAACAATAATGATACAGTGCTACGTAGTAGTGACAACAACACTAATGATACAGTGTTACTTAGTAGTGACAACAACAATAATGATCCAGTGTTACCTAGTAGTGACAACAACAATAATGATACAGTGTTACCTAGTAGTGACAACAATGATAATGATACAGTGTTACCTAGTAGTGAAAACAATGAAAATGATACAGTGTTACTTAGTAGTGACAACAACAGTAATGATGCAGTGTTACCTTGTAGTGACAACAACAATAATGATACAGTGTTACCTAGTAGTGACAACAATGATAATGATACAGTGTTACTTAGTAGTGACAACAACAATAATGATACAGTGCTATCTAGTATTGACAACAACACTAATGATACAGTGTTACTTAGTAATGACAACAACAATAGTGATACAGTGTTACCTAGTAGTGACAACAACAATAATGATACAGTGTTACCTAGTAGTGACAACAACAATAATGATACAGTGTTACCTAGTAGTGACAACAACACTTATGATACAGTGTTACCTAGTAATGACAACAATAATAATGATACAGTGTTACCTTGTAGTGACAACAACAATACTGATACAGTGTTACCTAGTAGTGACAACAATGATAATGATAAAGTGTTACCTAGTAGTGACAACAACAATAGTGATACAGTGTTTCCTAGTAATGACAACAATGATAATGATACAGTGTTACTTAGTAGTGACAACAACAATAATGATACAGTGTTACCTTGTAGTGACAACAACAATAATGATACAGTGTTACTTAGTAGTGACAACAACAAAATGATACAGTGTTACTTAGTAGTGACAACAACAATAATGATACAGTGCTACGTAGTAGTGACAACAACACTAATGATACAGTGTTACTTAGTAGTGACAACAACAATAATGATCCAGTGTTACCTAGTAGTGACAACAACAATAATGATACAGTGTTACTTAGTAATGACAACAACAATAATGATCCAGTGTTACCTAGTAGTGACAACAACAATAATGATACAGTGTTACTTAGTAGTGACAATAACAATAATGATACAGTGTTACCTAGTAGTGACAACAATGATAATGATACAGTGTTACTTAGTAATGACAACAACAATAATGATACAGTGTTACCTAGTAATGACAACAATGATAATGATACAGTGTTACCTAGTAGTGACAACAATAATAATGATACAGTGTTACTTAGTAGAGACAACAACAATAATGATACAGTGTTACCTGGTAGTGACAACAAAAATAATGATACAGTGTTACCTAGTAGTGACAACAATGATAATGATACAGTGTTACCTAGTAGTGACAACAACAATAATGATACAGTGTTACTTAGTAGTGACAACAACAATAATGATACAGTGTTACCTAGTAGTGACAACAATAATAATGATACATTGTTACCTAGTAGTGACAACAACAATAATGATACACAGTGTTACCTAGTAGTGACAACAATAATTATGATACAGTGTTACTTAGTAGTGACAACAACAATAATGATACAGTGTTACCTAGTAGTGACAACAATGATAATGATACAGTGTTACCTAGTAGTGACAACAACACTAATGATACAGTGTTACTTAGTAGTGACAACAACACTAATGATACAGTGTTACCCAGTAGTGACAACAACACTAATGATACAGTGTTACCTAGAAGTGACAACAACAATTGTGATACAGTGTTACTTTGTAACACTAACAATAATAATGATACAGTGTTGCTAAGTCGTGACAACAACACTAATGATACAGTATAACGTAGTAGTGACAACAACACTAATGATACAGTGTTACCTAGTAGTGACAACAACAATAATGATACAGTGTTACCTAGTAGTGACAACAAAAATAATGATACAGTGTTACCTAGTAGTCACAACAATAATAATGATACAGTGTTATCTAGTAGTGACAACAATAATAATGATACAGTGTTACCTAGTAGTGACAACAACAATAATGATACAGTGTTACCTAGTAGTGACAACAACAATAATGATACAGTGTTACCTAGTAGTGACAACAACAATAATGATACAGTGTTACCTAATAGTGACAACAACAATAATGATACAGTGTTACCTAGAAGTGAGAACAACATTAATGATACAGTGTTACCTAGTAGTGACAACAACAATAATGATACACAGTGTTACCTAGTAGTGACAACAATAATAATGATACAGTCTTACTTAGTAGTGACAACAACAATAATGATACAGTGTTACCTAGTAGTGACAACAATGATAATGATATAGTGTTACCTAGTAGTGACAACAACACTAATGATACAGTATTACTTAGTAGTGACAACAACACTAATGATATAGTGTTACCCAGTAGTGACAACAACACTAATGATACAGTGTTACCTAGTAGTGACAACACTAATAATGATACAGTGTTACTTAGTAGTGACAACAGCAATAATGATACAGTGTTACCTAGTAGTGACAACAACACGAGTGTCACAGTGTTACTTATTAGTGACAACAATAATAATGATACAGTGTTACTTAGTAGTGACAACAACACTAATGGTACAGTGTTGCCTAGTAGTGACAACAATAATAATGATAGAGTGTTACTTAGTAGTGACAACAGCAATAATGATACAGTGTTACCTAGTAGTGACAACAACACTAGTGTCACAGTGTTACTTATTAGTGACAACAATAATAATGATACAGTGTTACTTAGTAGTGACAACAACACTAATGGTACAGTGTTACCAAGTAGTGACAACAATAATAATGATACAGTGTTACTTAGTAGTGACAACAACAATAATGATACAGTGCTATCTAGTATTGACAACAACACTAATGATACAGTGTTACTTAGTAATGACAACAACAATAGTGATACAGTGTTACCTAGTAGTGACAACAACAATAATGATACAGTGTTACCTAGTAGTGACAACAACAATAATGATACAGTGTTACCTAGTAGTGACAACAACACTTATGATACAGTGTTACCTAGTAATGACAACAATAATAATGATACAGTGTTACCTTGTAGTGACAACAACAATACTGATACAGTGTTACCTAGTAGTGACAACAATGATAATGATAAAGTGTTACCTAGTAGTGACAACAACAATAGTGATACAGTGTTTCCTAGTAATGACAACAATAATAATGATACAGTGTTACCTTGTAGTGACAACAACAATACTGATACAGTGTTACCTAGTAGTGACAACAATGATAATGATAAAGTGTTACCTAGTAGTGACAACAACAATAGTGATACAGTGTTTCCTAGTAATGACAACAATGATAATGATACAGTGTTACTTAGTAGTGACAACAACAATAATGATACAGTGTTACCTTGTAGTGACAACAACAATAATGATACAGTGTTACTTAGTAGTGACAACAACAAAATGATACAGTGTTACTTAGTAGTGACAACAACAATAATGATACAGTGCTACGTAGTAGTGACAACAACACTAATGATACAGTGTTACTTAGTAGTGACAACAACAATAATGATCCAGTGTTACCTAGTAGTGACAACAACAATAATGATACAGTGTTACTTAGTAATGACAACAACAATAATGATCCAGTGTTACCTAGTAGTGACAACAACAATAATGATACAGTGTTACTTAGTAGTGACAATAACAATAATGATACAGTGTTACCTAGTAGTGACAACAATGATAATGATACAGTGTTACTTAGTAATGACAACAACAATAATGATACAGTGTTACCTAGTAATGACAACAATGATAATGATACAGTGTTACCTAGTAGTGACAACAATAATAATGATACAGTGTTACTTAGTAGAGACAACAACAATAATGATACAGTGTTACCTTGTAGTGACAACAAAAATAATGATACAGTGTTACCTAGTAGTGACAACAATGATAATGATACAGTGTTACCTAGTAGTGACAACAACAATAATGATACAGTGTTACTTAGTAGTGACAACAACAATAATGATACAGTGTTACCTAGTAGTGACAACAATAATAATGATACATTGTTACTTAGTAGTGACAACAACACTAATGATACAGTGTTACCTAGTAGTGACAACAATAATAATGATACAGTGTTACCTAGTAGTGACAACAACACTAATGATACAGTGTTACCTAGTAGTGACAACAATAATAATGATACAGTGTTACATAGTAGTGACAACAATAATAATGATACAGTGTTACGTAGTAGTGACAACAACACTAATGATATACAGTGTTACCTAGTAGTGACAACAATAATAATGATACAGTGTTACCTAGTAGTGACAACAATAATAATGATACAGTGTTACCTTCTAGTGACAACAATAATAATGATACACTGTTACTTAGTAGTGACAACAATAATAATGATACAGTGTTACCTAGTAGTGACAACAACACTAGTGATACAGTGTTACTTTGTAGTGACAACAATAATAATGATACAGTGTTGCTAAGTCGTGACAACAACACTAATGATACAGTATAACGTAGTAGTGACAACAACACTAATGATACAGTGTTACCTAGTAGTGACAACAACAATAATGATACAGTGTTACCTAGTAGTGACAACAAAAATAATGATACAGTGTTACATAGTAGTCACAACAATAATAATGATACAGTGTTATCTAGTATTGACAACAACAATAATGATACAGTGTTACCTAGTAGTGACAACAACACTTATGATACAGTGTTACCTAGTAATGACAACAATAATAATGATACAGTGTTACCTTGTAGTGACAACAACAATACTGATACAGTGTTACCTAGTAGTGACAACAATGATAATGATAAAGTGTTACCTAGTAGTGACAACAACAATAGTGATACAGTGTTTCCTAGTAATGACAACAATGATAATGATACAGTGTTACTTAGTAGTGACAACAACAATAATGATACAGTGTTACCTTGTAGTGACAACAACAATAATGATACAGTGTTACTTAGTAGTGACAACAACAAAATGATACAGTGTTACTTAGTAGTGACAACAACAATAATGATACAGTGCTACGTAGTAGTGACAACAACACTAATGATACAGTGTTACTTAGTAGTGACAACAACAATAATGATCCAGTGTTACCTAGTAGTGACAACAACAATAATGATACAGTGTTACCTAGTAGTGACAACAATGATAATGATACAGTGTTACCTAGTAGTGAAAACAATGAAAATGATACAGTGTTACTTAGTAGTGACAACAACAGTAATGATGCAGTGTTACCTTGTAGTGACAACAACAATAATGATACAGTGTTACCTAGTAGTGACAACAATGATAATGATACAGTGTTACTTAGTAGTGACAACAACAATAATGATACAGTGCTATCTAGTATTGACAACAACACTAATGATACAGTGTTACTTAGTAATGACAACAACAATAGTGATACAGTGTTACCTAGTAGTGACAACAACAATAATGATACAGTGTTACCTAGTAGTGACAACAACAATAATGATACAGTGTTACCTAGTAGTGACAACAACACTTATGATACAGTGTTACCTAGTAATGACAACAATAATAATGATACAGTGTTACCTTGTAGTGACAACAACAATACTGATACAGTGTTACCTAGTAGTGACAACAATGATAATGATAAAGTGTTACCTAGTAGTGACAACAACAATAGTGATACAGTGTTTCCTAGTAATGACAACAATGATAATGATACAGTGTTACTTAGTAGTGACAACAACAATAATGATACAGTGTTACCTTGTAGTGACAACAACAATAATGATACAGTGTTACTTAGTAGTGACAACAACAAAATGATACAGTGTTACTTAGTAGTGACAACAACAATAATGATACAGTGCTACGTAGTAGTGACAACAACACTAATGATACAGTGTTACTTAGTAGTGACAACAACAATAATGATCCAGTGTTACCTAGTAGTGACAACAACAATAATGATACAGTGTTACTTAGTAATGACAACAACAATAATGATCCAGTGTTATCTAGTAGTGACAACAACAATAATGATACAGTGTTACTTAGTAGTGACAATAACAATAATGATACAGTGTTACCTAGTAGTGACAACAATGATAATGATACAGTGTTACTTAGTAATGACAACAACAATAATGATACAGTGTTACCTAGTAATGACAACAATGATAATGATACAGTGTTACCTAGTAGTGACAACAATAATAATGATACAGTGTTACTTAGTAGAGACAACAACAATAATGATACAGTGTTACCTGGTAGTGACAACAAAAATAATGATACAGTGTTACCTAGTAGTGACAACAATGATAATGATACAGTGTTACCTAGTAGTGACAACAACAATAATGATACAGTGTTACTTAGTAGTGACAACAACAATAATGATACAGTGTTACCTAGTAGTGACAACAATAATAATGATACATTGTTACTTAGTAGTGACAACAACACTAATGATACAGTGTTACCTAGTAGTGACAACAATAATAATGATACAGTGTTACCTAGTAGTGACAACAACACTAATGATACAGTGTTACCTAGTAGTGACAACAATAATAATGATACAGTGTTGCTTAGAAGTGACAACAACACTAATGATACAGTGTTACCTAGTAGTGACAACAATAATAATGATACATTGTTACCTAGTAGTGACAACAAAAATAATGATACAGTGTTACCTAGTAGTGACAACAACAATAATGATACAGTGTTACTTAGTAGTGACTACAACAATAATGATACAGTGTTACCTAGTAGTGACAACAATAATAATGATACAGTGTTACTTAGTAGTGACAACAACAATAATGATACAGTGTTACCTGGTAGTGACAACAAAAATAATGATACAGTGTTACATAGTAGTGACAACAATGATAATGATACAGTGTTACTTAGTAGTGACAACAACAATAATGATACAGTGTTACCTAGTAGTGACAACAATAATAATGATACATTGTTACCTAGTAGTGACAACAACAATAATGATACACAGTGTTACCTAATAGTGACAACAATAATTATGATACAGTGTTACTTAGTAGTGACAACAACAATAATGATACAGTGTTACCTAGTAGTGACAACAATAATTATGATACAGTGTTACTTAGTAGTGACAACAACAATAATGATACAGTGTTACCTAGTAGTGACAACAATGATAATGATACAGTGTTACCTAGTAGTGACAACAACACTAATGATACAGTGTTACCCAGTAGTGACAACAACACTAATGATACAGTGTTACCTAGAAGTGACAACAACACTTGTGATACAGTGTTACTTTGTAACACTAACAATAATAATGATACAGTGTTGCTTAGAAGTGACAACAACACTAATGATACAGTGTTACCTAGTAGTGACAACAATAATAATGATACATTGTTACCTAGTAGTGACAACAAAAATAATGATACAGTGTTACCTAGTAGTGACAACAACAATAATGATACAGTGTTACTAAGTAGTGACTACAACAATAATGATACAGTGTTACCTAGTAGTGACAACAATAATAATGATACAGTGTTACTTAGTAGTGACAACAACAATAATGATACAGTGTTACCTGGTAGTGACAACAAAAATAATGATACAGTGTTACATAGTAGTGACAACAATGATAATGATACAGTGTTACTTAGTAGTGACAACAACAATAATGATACAGTGTTATCTAGTAGTGACAACAATAATAATGATACATTGTTACCTAGTAGTGACAACAACAATAATGATACACAGTGTTACCTAGTAGTGACAACAATAATTATGATACAGTGTTACTTAGTAGTGACAACAACAATAATGATACAGTGTTACCTAGTAGTGACAACAATAATTATGATACAGTGTTACTTAGTAGTGACAACAACAATAATGATACAGTGTTACCTAGTAGTGACAACAATGATAATGATACAGTGTTACCTAGTAGTGACAACAACACTAATGATACAGTGTTACTTAGTAGTGACAACAACACTAATGATACAGTGTTACCCAGTAGTGACAACAACACTAATGATACAGTGTTACCTAGAAGTGACAACAACACTTGTGATACAGTGTTACTTTGTAACACTAACAATAATAATGATACAGTGTTGCTAAGTCGTGACAACAACACTAATGATACAGTATAACGTAGTAGTGACAACAACACTAATGATACAGTGTTACCTTGTAGTGACAACAACAATAATGATACAGTGTTACTTAGTAGTGACAATAACAATAATGATACAGTGTTACCTAGTAGTGACAACAATGATAATGATACAGTGTTACTTAGTAATGACAACAACAATAATGATACAGTGTTACCTAGTAATGACAACAATGATAATGATACAGTGTTACCTAGTATTGACAACAATAATAATGATACAGTGTTACTTAGTAGAGACAACAACAATAATGATACAGTGTTACCTGGTAGTGACAACAAAAATAATGATACAGTGTTACCTAGTAGTGACAACAATGATAATGATACAGTGTTACCTAGTAGTGACAACAACAATAATGATACAGTGTTACTTAGTAGTGACAACAACAATAATGATACAGTGTTACCTAGTAGTGACAACAATAATAATGATACATTGTTACTTAGTAGTGACAACAACACTAATGATACAGTGTTACCTAGTAGTGACAACAATAATAATGATACAGTGTTACGTAGTAGTGACAACAACACTAATGATATACAGTGTTACCTAGTAGTGACAACAATAATAATGATACAGTGTTACCTAGTAGTGACAACAATAATAATGATACAGTGTTACCTTCTAGTGACAACAATAATAATGATACACTGTTACTTAGTAGTGACAACAATAATAATGATACAGTGTTACCTAGTAGTGACAACAACACTAGTGATACAGTGTTACTTTGTAGTGACAACAATAATAATGATACAGTGTTGCTTAGAAGTGACAACAACACTAATGATACAGTGTTACCTAGTAGTGACAACAATAATAATGATACAGTGTTGCTTAGAAGTGACAACAACACTAACGATACAGTGTTACCTAGTAGTGACAACAATAATAATGATACATTGTTACCTAGTAGTGACAACAAAAATAATGATACAGTGTTACCTAGTAGTGACAACAACAATAATGATACAGTGTTACTTAGTAGTGACTACAACAATAATGATACAGTGTTACCTAGTAGTGACAACAATAATAATGATACAGTGTTACTTAGTAGTGACAACAACAATAATGATACAGTGTTACCTGGTAGTGACAACAAAAATAATGATACAGTGTTACCTAGTAGTGACAACAATGATAATGATACAGTGTTACCTAGTAGTGACAACAACAATAATGATACAGTGTTACTTAGTAGTGACAACAACAATAATGATACAGTGTTACCTAGTAGTGACAACAATAATAATGATACATTGTTACCTAGTAGTGACAACAACAATAATGATACACAGTGTTACCTAGTAGTGACAACAATAATTATGATACAGTGTTACTTAGTAGTGACAACAACAATAATGATACAGTGTTACCTAGTAGTGACAACAATGATAATGATACAGTGTTACCTAGTAGTGACAACAACACTAATGATACAGTGTTACTTAGTAGTGACAACAACACTAATGATACAGTGTTACCCAGTAGTGACAACAACACTAATGATACAGTGTTACCTAGAAGTGACAACAACACTTGTGATACAGTGTTACTTTGTAACACTAACAATAATAATGATACAGTGTTGCTAAGTCGTGACAACAACACTAATGATACAGTATAACGAAGTAGTGACAACAACACTAATGATACAGTGTTACCTAGTAGTGACAACAACAATAATGATACAGTGTTACCTAGTAGTGACAACAAAAATAATGATACAGTGTTACATAGTAGTCACAACACTAATAATGATACAGTGTTACTTAGTAGTGACAACAGCAATAATGATACAGTGTTACCTAGTAGTGACAACAACACGAGTGTCACAGTGTTACTTATTAGTGACAACAATAATAATGATACAGTGTTACTTAGTAGTGACAACAACACTAATGGTACAGTGTTGCCTAGTAGTGACAACAATAATAATGATAGAGTGTTACTTAGTAGTGACAACAGCAATAATGATACAGTGTTACCTAGTAGTGACAACAACACTAGTGTCACAGTGTTACTTATTAGTGACAACAATAATAATGATACAGTGTTACTTAGTAGTGACAACAACACTAATGGTACAGTGTTACCAAGTAGTGACAACAATAATAATGATACAGTGTTACTTAGTAGTGACAACAACAATAATGATACAGTGCTATCTAGTATTGACAACAACACTAATGATACAGTGTTACTTAGTAATGACAACAACAATAGTGATACAGTGTTACCTAGTAGTGACAACAACAATAATGATACAGTGTTACCTAGTAGTGACAACAACAATAATGATACAGTGTTACCTAGTAGTGACAACAACACTTATGATACAGTGTTACCTAGTAATGACAACAATAATAATGATACAGTGTTACCTTGTAGTGACAACAACAATACTGATACAGTGTTACCTAGTAGTGACAACAATGATAATGATAAAGTGTTACCTAGTAGTGACAACAACAATAGTGATACAGTGTTTCCTAGTAATGACAACAATGATAATGATACAGTGTTACTTAGTAGTGACAACAACAATAATGATACAGTGTTACCTTGTAGTGACAACAACAATAATGATACAGTGTTACTTAGTAGTGACAACAACAAAATGATACAGTGTTACTTAGTAGTGACAACAACAATAATGATACAGTGCTACGTAGTAGTGACAACAACACTAATGATACAGTGTTACTTAGTAGTGACAACAACAATAATGATCCAGTGTTACCTAGTAGTGACAACAACAATAATGATACAGTGTTACTTAGTAATGACAACAACAATAATGATCCAGTGTTACCTAGTAGTGACAACAACAATAATGATACAGTGTTACTTAGTAGTGACAATAACAATAATGATACAGTGTTACCTAGTAGTGACAACAATGATAATGATACAGTGTTACTTAGTAATGACAACAACAATAATGATACAGTGTTACCTAGTAATGACAACAATGATAATGATACAGTGTTACCTAGTAGTGACAACAATAATAATGATACAGTGTTACTTAGTAGAGACAACAACAATAATGATACAGTGTTACCTTGTAGTGACAACAAAAATAATGATACAGTGTTACCTAGTAGTGACAACAATGATAATGATACAGTGTTACCTAGTAGTGACAACAACAATAATGATACAGTGTTACTTAGTAGTGACAACAACAATAATGATACAGTGTTACCTAGTAGTGACAACAATAATAATGATACATTGTTACTTAGTAGTGACAACAACACTAATGATACAGTGTTACCTAGTAGTGACAACAATAATAATGATACAGTGTTACCTAGTAGTGACAACAACACTAATGATACAGTGTTACCTAGTAGTGACAACAATAATAATGATACAGTGTTACATAGTAGTGACAACAATAATAATGATACAGTGTTACGTAGTAGTGACAACAACACTAATGATATACAGTGTTACCTAGTAGTGACAACAATAATAATGATACAGTGTTACCTAGTAGTGACAACAATAATAATGATACAGTGTTACCTTCTAGTGACAACAATAATAATGATACACTGTTACTTAGTAGTGACAACAATAATAATGATACAGTGTTACCTAGTAGTGACAACAACACTAGTGATACAGTGTTACTTTGTAGTGACAACAATAATAATGATACAGTGTTGCTAAGTCGTGACAACAACACTAATGATACAGTATAACGTAGTAGTGACAACAACACTAATGATACAGTGTTACCTAGTAGTGACAACAACAATAATGATACAGTGTTACCTAGTAGTGACAACAAAAATAATGATACAGTGTTACATAGTAGTCACAACAATAATAATGATACAGTGTTATCTAGTATTGACAACAACAATAATGATACAGTGTTACCTAGTAGTGACAACAACACTTATGATACAGTGTTACCTAGTAATGACAACAATAATAATGATACAGTGTTACCTTGTAGTGACAACAACAATACTGATACAGTGTTACCTAGTAGTGACAACAATGATAATGATAAAGTGTTACCTAGTAGTGACAACAACAATAGTGATACAGTGTTTCCTAGTAATGACAACAATGATAATGATACAGTGTTACTTAGTAGTGACAACAACAATAATGATACAGTGTTACCTTGTAGTGACAACAACAATAATGATACAGTGTTACTTAGTAGTGACAACAACAAAATGATACAGTGTTACTTAGTAGTGACAACAACAATAATGATACAGTGCTACGTAGTAGTGACAACAACACTAATGATACAGTGTTACTTAGTAGTGACAACAACAATAATGATCCAGTGTTACCTAGTAGTGACAACAACAATAATGATACAGTGTTACCTAGTAGTGACAACAATGATAATGATACAGTGTTACCTAGTAGTGAAAACAATGAAAATGATACAGTGTTACTTAGTAGTGACAACAACAGTAATGATGCAGTGTTACCTTGTAGTGACAACAACAATAATGATACAGTGTTACCTAGAAGTGACAACAATGATAATGATACAGTGTTACTTAGTAGTGACAACAACAATAATGATACAGTGCTATCTAGTATTGACAACAACACTAATGATACAGTGTTACTTAGTAATGACAACAACAATAGTGATACAGTGTTACCTAGTAGTGACAACAACAATAATGATACAGTGTTACCTAGTAGTGACAACAACAATAATGATACAGTGTTACCTAGTAGTGACAACAACACTTATGATACAGTGTTACCTAGTAATGACAACAATAATAATGATACAGTGTTACCTTGTAGTGACAACAACAATACTGATACAGTGTTACCTAGTAGTGACAACAATGATAATGATAAAGTGTTACCTAGTAGTGACAACAACAATAGTGATACAGTGTTTCCTAGTAATGACAACAATGATAATGATACAGTGTTACTTAGTAGTGACAACAACAATAATGATACAGTGTTACCTTGTAGTGACAACAACAATAATGATACAGTGTTACTTAGTAGTGACAACAACAAAATGATACAGTGTTACTTAGTAGTGACAACAACAATAATGATACAGTGCTACGTAGTAGTGACAACAACACTAATGATACAGTGTTACTTAGTAGTGACAACAACAATAATGATCCAGTGTTACCTAGTAGTGACAACAACAATAATGATACAGTGTTACTTAGTAATGACAACAACAATAATGATCCAGTGTTATCTAGTAGTGACAACAACAATAATGATACAGTGTTACTTAGTAGTGACAATAACAATAATGATACAGTGTTACCTAGTAGTGACAACAATGATAATGATACAGTGTTACTTAGTAATGACAACAACAATAATGATACAGTGTTACCTAGTAATGACAACAATGATAATGATACAGTGTTACCTAGTAGTGACAACAATAATAATGATACAGTGTTACTTAGTAGAGACAACAACAATAATGATACAGTGTTACCTGGTAGTGACAACAAAAATAATGATACAGTGTTACCTAGTAGTGACAACAATGATAATGATACAGTGTTACCTAGTAGTGACAACAACAATAATGATACAGTGTTACTTAGTAGTGACAACAACAATAATGATACAGTGTTACCTAGTAGTGACAACAATAATAATGATACATTGTTACTTAGTAGTGACAACAACACTAATGATACAGTGTTACCTAGTAGTGACAACAATAATAATGATACAGTGTTACCTAGTAGTGACAACAACACTAATGATACAGTGTTACCTAGTAGTGACAACAATAATAATGATACAGTGTTGCTTAGAAGTGACAACAACACTAATGATACAGTGTTACCTAGTAGTGACAACAATAATAATGATACATTGTTACCTAGTAGTGACAACAAAAATAATGATACAGTGTTACCTAGTAGTGACAACAACAATAATGATACAGTGTTACTTAGTAGTGACTACAACAATAATGATACAGTGTTACCTAGTAGTGACAACAATAATAATGATACAGTGTTACTTAGTAGTGACAACAACAATAATGATACAGTGTTACCTGGTAGTGACAACAAAAATAATGATACAGTGTTACATAGTAGTGACAACAATGATAATGATACAGTGTTACTTAGTAGTGACAACAACAATAATGATACAGTGTTACCTAGTAGTGACAACAATAATAATGATACATTGTTACCTAGTAGTGACAACAACAATAATGATACACAGTGTTACCTAATAGTGACAACAATAATTATGATACAGTGTTACTTAGTAGTGACAACAACAATAATGATACAGTGTTACCTAGTAGTGACAACAATAATTATGATACAGTGTTACTTAGTAGTGACAACAACAATAATGATACAGTGTTACCTAGTAGTGACAACAATGATAATGATACAGTGTTACCTAGTAGTGACAACAACACTAATGATACAGTGTTACCCAGTAGTGACAACAACACTAATGATACAGTGTTACCTAGAAGTGACAACAACACTTGTGATACAGTGTTACTTTGTAACACTAACAATAATAATGATACAGTGTTGCTTAGAAGTGACAACAACACTAATGATACAGTGTTACCTAGTAGTGACAACAATAATAATGATACATTGTTACCTAGTAGTGACAACAAAAATAATGATACAGTGTTACCTAGTAGTGACAACAACAATAATGATACAGTGTTACTAAGTAGTGACTACAACAATAATGATACAGTGTTACCTAGTAGTGACAACAATAATAATGATACAGTGTTACTTAGTAGTGACAACAACAATAATGATACAGTGTTACCTGGTAGTGACAACAAAAATAATGATACAGTGTTACATAGTAGTGACAACAATGATAATGATACAGTGTTACTTAGTAGTGACAACAATAATAATGATACATTGTTACCTAGTAGTGACAACAACAATAATGATACACAGTGTTACCTAGTAGTGACAACAATAATTATGATACAGTGTTACTTAGTAGTGACAACAACAATAATGATACAGTGTTACCTAGTAGTGACAACAATAATTATGATACAGTGTTACTTAGTAGTGACAACAACAATAATGATACAGTGTTACCTAGTAGTGACAACAATGATAATGATACAGTGTTACCTAGTAGTGACAACAACACTAATGATACAGTGTTACTTAGTAGTGACAACAACACTAATGATACAGTGTTACCCAGTAGTGACAACAACACTAATGATACAGTGTTACCTAGAAGTGACAACAACACTTGTGATACAGTGTTACTTTGTAACACTAACAATAATAATGATACAGTGTTGCTAAGTCGTGACAACAACACTAATGATACAGTATAACGTAGTAGTGACAACAACACTAATGATACAGTGTTACCTTGTAGTGACAACAACAATAATGATACAGTGTTACCTAGTAGTGACAACAAAAATAATGATACAGTGTTACATAGTAGTCACAACAATAATAATGATACAGTGTTATCTAGTATTGACAACAACAATAATGATACAGTGTTACCTAGTAGTGACAACAACACTTATGATACAGTGTTACCTAGTAATGACAACAATAATAATGATACAGTGTTACCTTGTAGTGACAACAACAATACTGATACAGTGTTACCTAGTAGTGACAACAATGATAATGATAAAGTGTTACCTAGTAGTGACAACAACAATAGTGATACAGTGTTTCCTAGTAATGACAACAATGATAATGATACAGTGTTACTTAGTAGTGACAACAACAATAATGATACAGTGTTACCTTGTAGTGACAACAACAATAATGATACAGTGTTACTTAGTAGTGACAACAACAAAATGATACAGTGTTACTTAGTAGTGACAACAACAATAATGATACAGTGCTACGTAGTAGTGACAACAACACTAATGATACAGTGTTACTTAGTAGTGACAACAACAATAATGATCCAGTGTTACCTAGTAGTGACAACAACAATAATGATACAGTGTTACTTAGTAATGACAACAACAATAATGATCCAGTGTTATCTAGTAGTGACAACAACAATAATGATACAGTGTTACTTAGTAGTGACAATAACAATAATGATACAGTGTTACCTAGTAGTGACAACAATGATAATGATACAGTGTTACTTAGTAATGACAACAACAATAATGATACAGTGTTACCTAGTAATGACAACAATGATAATGATACAGTGTTACCTAGTATTGACAACAATAATAATGATACAGTGTTACTTAGTAGAGACAACAACAATAATGATACAGTGTTACCTGGTAGTGACAACAAAAATAATGATACAGTGTTACCTAGTAGTGACAACAATGATAATGATACAGTGTTACCTAGTAGTGACAACAACAATAATGATACAGTGTTACTTAGTAGTGACAACAACAATAATGATACAGTGTTACCTAGTAGTGACAACAATAATAATGATACATTGTTACTTAGTAGTGACAACAACACTAATGATACAGTGTTACCTAGTAGTGACAACAATAATAATGATACAGTGTTACGTAGTAGTGACAACAACACTAATGATATACAGTGTTACCTAGTAGTGACAACAATAATAATGATACAGTGTTACCTAGTAGTGACAACAATAATAATGATACAGTGTTACCTTCTAGTGACAACAATAATAATGATACACTGTTACTTAGTAGTGACAACAATAATAATGATACAGTGTTACCTAGTAGTGACAACAACACTAGTGATACAGTGTTACTTTGTAGTGACAACAATAATAATGATACAGTGTTGCTTAGAAGTGACAACAACACTAATGATACAGTGTTACCTAGTAGTGACAACAATAATAATGATACAGTGTTGCTTAGAAGTGACAACAACACTAACGATACAGTGTTACCTAGTAGTGACAACAATAATAATGATACATTGTTACCTAGTAGTGACAACAAAAATAATGATACAGTGTTACCTAGTAGTGACAACAACAATAATGATACAGTGTTACTTAGTAGTGACTACAACAATAATGATACAGTGTTACCTAGTAGTGACAACAATAATAATGATACAGTGTTACTTAGTAGTGACAACAACAATAATGATACAGTGTTACCTGGTAGTGACAACAAAAATAATGATACAGTGTTACCTAGTAGTGACAACAATGATAATGATACAGTGTTACCTAGTAGTGACAACAACAATAATGATACAGTGTTACTTAGTAGTGACAACAACAATAATGATACAGTGTTACCTAGTAGTGACAACAATAATAATGATACATTGTTACCTAGTAGTGACAACAACAATAATGATACACAGTGTTACCTAGTAGTGACAACAATAATTATGATACAGTGTTACTTAGTAGTGACAACAACAATAATGATACAGTGTTACCTAGTAGTGACAACAATGATAATGATACAGTGTTACCTAGTAGTGACAACAACACTAATGATACAGTGTTACTTAGTAGTGACAACAACACTAATGATACAGTGTTACCCAGTAGTGACAACAACACTAATGATACAGTGTTACCTAGAAGTGACAACAACACTTGTGATACAGTGTTACTTTGTAACACTAACAATAATAATGATACAGTGTTGCTAAGTCGTGACAACAACACTAATGATACAGTATAACGAAGTAGTGACAACAACACTAATGATACAGTGTTACCTAGTAGTGACAACAACAATAATGATACAGTGTTACCTAGTAGTGACAACAAAAATAATGATACAGTGTTACATAGTAGTCACAACAATAATAATGATACAGTGTTATCTAGTATTGACAACAATAATAATGATACAGTGTTACCAAGTAGTGACAACAACAATAATGATACAGTGCTATCTAGTATTGACAACAATAATAATGATACAGTGTTACTTAGTAATGACAACAAAAATAATGATACAGTGTTACCTAGTAGTGACAACAACAATAATGATACAGTGCTATCTAGTATTGACAACAATAATAATGATACAGTGTTACCTAGTAGTGACAACAAAAATAATGATACAGTGTTACCTAGTAGTGACAACAATAATAATGATACAGTGTTATCTAGTATTGACAACAATAATAATGATACAGTGTTACCTAGTAGTGACAACAACAATAATGATACAGTGCTATCTAGTAGTGACAACAACACTAATGATACAGTGTTACTTAGTAATGACAACAACAATAGTGAGACAGTGTTACCTAGTAGTGACAACAACAATAATGATACAGTGTTACCTAGTAGTGACGACAACAATAATGATACAGTGTTACCTAGTAGTGACAACAACAATAATGATACAGTGTTACCTAGTAGTGACAACAACACTAATGATACAGTGTTACCCAGTAGTGACAACAACACTAATGATACAGTGTTACCTAGAAGTGACAACAACACTAGTGATACAGTGTTACTTTGTAACACTAACAATAATAATGATACAGTGTTGCTAAGTCGTGACAACAACACTAATGATACAGTATAACGTAGTAGTGACAACAACACTAATGATACAGTGTTACCTAGTAGTGACAACAACAATAATGATACAGTGTTACCTAGTAGTGACAACAAAAATAATGATACAGTGTTACCTAGTAGTCACAACAATAATAATGATACAGTGTTATCTAGTAGTGACAACAATAATAATGATACAGTGTTACCTAGTAGTGACAACAACAATAATGATACAGTGTTACCTAGTAGTGACAACAACAATAATGATACAGTGTTACCTAGTAGTGACAACAACAATAATGATACAGTGTTACCTAATAGTGACAACAACAATAATGATACAGTGTTACCTAGAAGTGAGAACAACAATAATGATACAGTGTTACCTAGTAGTGACAACAACAATAATGATACACAGTGTTACCTAGTAGTGACAACAATAATAATGATACAGTCTTACTTAGTAGTGACAACAACAATAATGATACAGTGTTACCTAGTAGTGACAACAATGATAATGATACAGTGTTACCTAGTAGTGACAACAACACTAATGATACAGTATTACTTAGTAGTGACAACAACACTAATGATATAGTGTTACCCAGTAGTGACAACAACACTAATGATACAGTGTTACCTAGTAGTGACAACACTAATAATGATACAGTGTTACTTAGTAGTGACAACAGCAATAATGATACAGTGTTACCTAGTAGTGACAACAACACTAGTGTCACAGTGTTACTTATTAGTGACAACAATAATAATGATACAGTGTTACTTAGTAGTGACAACAACACTAACGGTACAGTGTTGCCTAGTAGTGACAACAATAATAATGATAGAGTGTTACTTAGTAGTGACAACAGCAATAATGATACAGTGTTACCTAGTAGTGACAACAACACTAGTGTCACAGTGTTACTTATTAGTGACAACAATAATAATGATACAGTGTTACTTAGTAGTGACAACAACACTAATGGTACAGTGTTACCAAGTAGTGACAACAATAATAATGATACAGTGTTACTTAGTAGTGACAACAACACTAATGATACAGTGTTACCTAGTAGTGACAACAATAATAATGATACAGTGTTACATAGTAGTGACAACAATAATAATGATACAGTGTTATATAGTAGTGACAACAACACTAATGATACACAGTGTTACCTAGTAGTGACAACAATAATAATGATACAGTGTTACCTAGTAGTGACAACAATAATAATGATACAGTGTTACCTTCTAGTGACAACAATAATAATGATACACTGTTACTTAGTAGTGACAACAATAATAATGATACAGTGTTACCTAGTAGTGACAACAACACTAGTGATACAGTGTTACTTTGTAGTGACAACAATAATAATGATACAGTGTTGCTTAGAAGTGACAACAACACTAATGATACAGTGTTACCTAGTAGTGACAACAATAATAATGATACATTGTTACCTAGTAGTGACAACAAAAATAATGATACAGTGTTACCTAGTAGTGACAACAACAATAATGATACAGTGTTACTTAGTAGTGACTACAACAATAATGATACAGTGTTACCTAGTAGTGACAACAATAATAATGATACAGTGTTACTTAGTAGTGACAACAACAATAATGATACAGTGTTACCTGGTAGTGACAACAAAAATAATGATACAGTGTTACATAGTAGTGACAACAATGATAATGATACAGTGTTACTTAGTAGTGACAACAACAATAATGATACAGTGTTACCTAGTAGTGACAACAATAATAATGATACATTGTTACCTAGTAGTGACAACAACAATAATGATACACAGTGTTACCTAATAGTGACAACAATAATTATGATACAGTGTTACTTAGTAGTGACAACAACAATAATGATACAGTGTTACCTAGTAGTGACAACAATAATTATGATACAGTGTTACTTAGTAGTGACAACAACAATAATGATACAGTGTTACCTAGTAGTGACAACAATGATAATGATACAGTGTTACCTAGTAGTGACAACAACACTAATGATACAGTGTTACTTAGTAGTGACAACAACACTAATGATACAGTGTTACCCAGTAGTGACAACAACACTAATGATACAGTGTTACCTAGAAGTGACAACAACACTTGTGATACAGTGTTACTTTGTAACACTAACAATAATAATGATACAGTGTTGCTTAGAAGTGACAACAACACTAATGATACAGTGTTACCTAGTAGTGACAACAATAATAATGATACATTGTTACCTAGTAGTGACAACAAAAATAATGATACAGTGTTACCTAGTAGTGACAACAACAATAATGATACAGTGTTACTTAGTAGTGACTACAACAATAATGATACAGTGTTACCTAGTAGTGACAACAATAATAATGATACAGTGTTACTTAGTAGTGACAACAACAATAATGATACAGTGTTACCTGGTAGTGACAACAAAAATAATGATACAGTGTTACATAGTAGTGACAACAATGATAATGATACAGTGTTACTTAGTAGTGACAACAACAATAATGATACAGTGTTACCTAGTAGTGACAACAATAATAATGATACATTGTTACCTAGTAGTGACAACAACAATAATGATACACAGTGTTACCTAGTAGTGACAACAATAATTATGATACAGTGTTACTTAGTAGTGACAACAACAATAATGATACAGTGTTACCTAGTAGTGACAACAATAATTATGATACAGTGTTACTTAGTAGTGACAACAACAATAATGATACAGTGTTACCTAGTAGTGACAACAATGATAATGATACAGTGTAACCTAGTAGTGACAACAACACTAATGATACAGTGTTACTTAGTAGTGACAACAACACTAATGATACAGTGTTACCCAGTAGTGACAACAACACTAATGATACAGTGTTACCTAGAAGTGACAACAACACTTGTGATACAGTGTTACTTTGTAACACTAACAATAATAATGATACAGTGTTGCTAAGTCGTGACAACAACACTAATGATACAGTATAACGTAGTAGTGACAACAACACTAATGATACAGTGTTACCTAGTAGTGACAACAACAATAATGATACAGTGTTACCTAGTAGTGACAACAAAAATAATGATACAGTGTTACATAGTAGTCACAACAATAATAATGATACAGTGTTATCTAGTATTGACAACAATAATAATGATACAGTGTTACCTAGTAGTGACAACAACAATAATGATACAGTGCTATCTAGTAGTGACAACAACACTAATGATACAGTGTTACTTAGTAATGACAACAACAATAGTGATACAGTGTTACCTAGTAGTGACAACAACAATAATGATACAGTGTTACCTTGTAGTGACAACAACAATACTGATACAGTGTTACCTAGTAGTGACAACAATGATAATGATAAAGTGTTACCTAGTAGTGACAACAACAATAGTGATACAGTGTTTCCTAGTAATGACAACAATGATAATGATACAGTGTTACTTAGTAGTGACAACAACAATAATGATACAGTGTTACCTTGTAGTGACAACAACAATAATGATACAGTGTTACTTAGTAGTGACAACAACAAAATGATACAGTGTTACTTAGTAGTGACAACAACAATAATGATACAGTGCTACGTAGTAGTGACAACAACACTAAAGATACAGTGTTACTTAGTAGTGACAACAACAATAATGATCCAGTGTTACCTAGTAGTGACAACAACAATAATGATACAGTGTTACCTAGTAGTGACAACAATGATAATGATACAGTGTTACCTAGTAGTGAAAACAATGAAAATGATACAGTGTTACTTAGTAGTGACAACAACAGTAATGATGCAGTGTTACCTTGTAGTGACAACAACAATAATGATACAGTGTTACCTAGTAGTGACAACAATGATAATGATACAGTGTTACTTAGTAGTGACAACAACAATAATGATACAGTGCTATCTAGTATTGACAACAACACTAATGATACAGTGTTACTTAGTAATGACAACAACAATAGTGATACAGTGTTACCTAGTAGTGACAACAACAATAATGATACAGTGTTACCTAGTAGTGACAACAACAATAATGATACAGTGTTACCTAGTAGTGACAACAACACTTATGATACAGTGTTACCTAGTAATGACAACAATAATAATGATACAGTGTTACCTTGTAGTGACAACAACAATACTGATACAGTGTTACCTAGTAGTGACAACAATGATAATGATAAAGTGTTACCTAGTAGTGACAACAACAATAGTGATACAGTGTTTCCTAGTAATGACAACAATGATAATGATACAGTGTTACTTAGTAGTGACAACAACAATAATGATACAGTGTTACCTTGTAGTGACAACAACAATAATGATACAGTGTTACTTAGTAGTGACAACAACAAAATGATACAGTGTTACTTAGTAGTGACAAAAACAATAATGATACAGTGCTACGTAGTAGTGACAACAACACTAATGATACAGTGTTACTTAGTAGTGACAACAACAATAATGATCCAGTGTTACCTAGTAGTGACAACAACAATAATGATACAGTGTTACTTAGTAATGACAACAACAATAATGATCCAGTGTTACCTAGTAGTGACAACAACAATAATGATACAGTGTTACTTAGTAGTGACAATAACAATAATGATACAGTGTTACCTAGTAATGACAACAATGATAATGATACAGTGTTACCTAGTAGTGACAACAATAATAATGATACAGTGTTACTTAGTAGAGACAACAACAATAATGATACAGTGTTACCTGGTAGTGACAACAAAAATAATGATACAGTGTTACCTAGTAGTGACAACAATGATAATGATACAGTGTTACCTAGTAGTGACAACAACAATAATGATACAGTGTTACTTAGTAGTGACAACAACAATAATGATACAGTGTTACCTAGTAGTGACAACAATAATAATGATACATTGTTACTTAGTAGTGACAACAACACTAATGATACAGTGTTACCTAGTAGTGACAACAATAATAATGATACAGTGTTACCTAGTAGTGACAACAACACTAATGATACAGTGTTACCTAGTAGTGACAACAATAATAATGATACAGTGTTACATAGTAGTGACAACAATAATAATGATACAGTGTTACGTAGTAGTGACAACAACACTAATGATATACAGTGTTACCTAGTAGTGACAACAATAATAATGATACAGTGTTACCTAGTAGTGACAACAATAATAATGATACAGTGTTACCTTCTAGTGACAACAATAATAATGATACACTGTTACTTAGTAGTGACAACAATAATAATGATACAGTGTTACCTAGTAGTGACAACAACACTAGTGATACAGTGTTACTTTGTAGTGACAACAATAATAATGATACAGTGTTGCTTAGAAGTGACAACAACACTAATGATACAGTGTTACCTAGTAGTGACAACAATAATAATGATACAGTGTTGCTTAGAAGTGACAACAACACTAACGATACAGTGTTACCTAGTAGTGACAACAATAATAATGATACATTGTTACCTAGTAGTGACAACAAAAATAATGATACAGTGTTACCTAGTAGTGACAACAACAATAATGATACAGTGTTACTTAGTAGTGACTACAACAATAATGATACAGTGTTACCTAGTAGTGACAACAATAATAATGATACAGTGTTACTTAGTAGTGACAACAACAATAATGATACAGTGTTACCTGGTAGTGACAACAAAAATAATGATACAGTGTTACCTAGTAGTGACAACAATGATAATGATACAGTGTTACCTAGTAGTGACAACAACAATAATGATACAGTGTTACTTAGTAGTGACAACAACAATAATGATACAGTGTTACCTAGTAGTGACAACAATAATAATGATACATTGTTACCTAGTAGTGACAACAACAATAATGATACACAGTGTTACCTAGTAGTGACAACAATAATTATGATACAGTGTTACTTAGTAGTGACAACAACAATAATGATACAGTGTTACCTAGTAGTGACAACAATGATAATGATACAGTGTTACCTAGTAGTGACAACAACACTAATGATACAGTGTTACTTAGTAGTGACAACAACACTAATGATACAGTGTTACCCAGTAGTGACAACAACACTAATGATACAGTGTTACCTAGAAGTGACAACAACACTTGTGATACAGTGTTACTTTGTAACACTAACAATAATAATGATACAGTGTTGCTAAGTCGTGACAACAACACTAATGATACAGTATAACGAAGTAGTGACAACAACACTAATGATACAGTGTTACCTAGTAGTGACAACAACAATAATGATACAGTGTTACCTAGTAGTGACAACAAAAATAATGATACAGTGTTACATAGTAGTCACAACAATAATAATGATACAGTGTTATCTAGTATTGACAACAATAATAATGATACAGTGTTACCAAGTAGTGACAACAACAATAATGATACAGTGCTATCTAGTATTGACAACAATAATAATGATACAGTGTTACTTAGTAGTGACAACAACACTAATGATACAGTGTTACCTAGTAGTGACAACAACAATAATGATACAGTGTTACCTAGTAGTGACAACAAAAATAATGATACAGTGTTACCTAGTAGTCACAACAATAATAATGATACAGTGTTATCTAGTAGTGACAACAATAATAATGATACAGTGTTACCTAGTAGTGACAACAACAATAATGATACAGTGTTACCTAGTAGTGACAACAACAATAATGATACAGTGTTACCTAGTAGTGACAACAACAATAATGATACAGTGTTACCTAATAGTGACAACAACAATAATGATACAGTGTTACCTAGAAGTGAGAACAACAATAATGATACAGTGTTACCTAGTAGTGACAACAACAATAATGATACACAGTGTTACCTAGTAGTGACAACAATAATAATGATACAGTCATACTTAGTAGTGACAACAACAATAATGATACAGTGTTACCTAGTAGTGACAACAATGATAATGATACAGTGTTACCTAGTAGTGACAACAACACTAATGATACAGTATTACTTAGTAGTGACAACAACACTAATGATATAGTGTTACCCAGTAGTGACAACAACACTAATGATACAGTGTTACCTAGTAGTGACAACACTAATAATGATACAGTGTTACTTAGTAGTGACAACAGCAATAATGATACAGTGTTACCTAGTAGTGACAACAACACTAGTGTCACAGTGTTACTTATTAGTGACAACAATAATAATGATACAGTGTTACTTAGTAGTGACAACAACACTAACGGTACAGTGTTGCCTAGTAGTGACAACAATAATAATGATAGAGTGTTACTTAGTAGTGACAACAGCAATAATGATACAGTGTTACCTAGTAGTGACAACAACACTAGTGTCACAGTGTTACTTATTAGTGACAACAATAATAATGATACAGTGTTACTTAGTAGTGACAACAACACTAATGGTACAGTGTTACCAAGTAGTGACAACAATAATAATGATACAGTGTTACTTAGTAGTGACAACAACACTAATGATACAGTGTTACCTAGTAGTGACAACAATAATAATGATACAGTGTTACCTAGTAGTGACAACAACACTAATGATACAGTGTTACCTAGTAGTGACAACAATAATAATGATACAGTGTTACATAGTAGTGACAACAATAATAATGATACAGTGTTATATAGTAGTGACAACAACACTAATGATACACAGTGTTACCTAGTAGTGACAACAATAATAATGATACAGTGTTACCTAGTAGTGACAACAATAATAATGATACAGTGTTACCTTCTAGTGACAACAATAATAATGATACACTGTTACTTAGTAGTGACAACAATAATAATGATACAGTGTTACTTAGTAGTGACAACAACAATAATGATACAGTGTTACCTGGTAGTGACAACAAAAATAATGATACAGTGTTACATAGTAGTGACAACAATGATAATGATACAGTGTTACTTAGTAGTGACAACAACAATAATGATACAGTGTTACCTAGTAGTGACAACAATAATAATGATACATTGTTACCTAGTAGTGACAACAACAATAATGATACACAGTGTTACCTAATAGTGACAACAATAATTATGATACAGTGTTACTTAGTAGTGACAACAACAATAATGATACAGTGTTACCTAGTAGTGACAACAATAATTATGATACAGTGTTACTTAGTAGTGACAACAACAATAATGATACAGTGTTACCTAGTAGTGACAACAATGATAATGATACAGTGTTACCTAGTAGTGACAACAACACTAATGATACAGTGTTACTTAGTAGTGACAACAACACTAATGATACAGTGTTACCCAGTAGTGACAACAACACTAATGATACAGTGTTACCTAGAAGTGACAACAACACTTGTGATACAGTGTTACTTTGTAACACTAACAATAATAATGATACAGTGTTGCTTAGAAGTGACAACAACACTAATGATACAGTGTTACCTAGTAGTGACAACAATAATAATGATACATTGTTACCTAGTAGTGACAACAAAAATAATGATACAGTGTTACCTAGTAGTGACAACAACAATAATGATACAGTGTTACTTAGTAGTGACTACAACAATAATGATACAGTGTTACCTAGTAGTGACAACAACAATAATGATACAGTGTTACCTGGTAGTGACAACAAAAATAATGATACAGTGTTACATAGTAGTGACAACAATGATAATGATACAGTGTTACTTAGTAGTGACAACAACAATAATGATACAGTGTTACCTAGTAGTGACAACAATAATAATGATACATTGTTACCTAGTAGTGACAACAACAATAATGATACACAGTGTTACCTAGTAGTGACAACAATAATTATGATACAGTGTTACTTAGTAGTGACAACAACAATAATGATACAGTGTTACCTAGTAGTGACAACAATAATTATGATACAGTGTTACTTAGTAGTGACAACAACAATAATGATACAGTGTTACCTAGTAGTGACAACAATGATAATGATACAGTGTTACCTAGTAGTGACAACAACACTAATGATACAGTGTTACTTAGTAGTGACAACAACACTAATGATACAGTGTTACCCAGTAGTGACAACAACACTAATGATACAGTGTTACCTAGAAGTGACAACAACACTTGTGATACAGTGTTACTTTGTAACACTAACAATAATAATGATACAGTGTTGCTAAGTCGTGACAACAACACTAATGATACAGTATAACGTAGTAGTGACAACAACACTAATGATACAGTGTTACCTTGTAGTGACAACAACAATAATGATACAGTGTTACCTAGTAGTGACAACAAAAATAATGATACAGTGTTACATAGTAGTCACAACAATAATAATGATACAGTGTTATCTAGTATTGACAACAATAATAATGATACAGTGTTACCTAGTAGTGACAACAACAATAATGATACAGTGCTATCTAGTAGTGACAACAACACTAATGATACAGTGTTACTTAGTAATGACAACAACAATAGTGATACAGTGTTACCTAGTAGTGACAACAACAATAATGATACAGTGTTACCTTGTAGTGACAACAACAATACTGATACAGTGTTACCTAGTAGTGACAACAATGATAATGATAAAGTGTTACCTAGTAGTGACAACAACAATAGTGATACAGTGTTTCCTAGTAATGACAACAATGATAATGATACAGTGTTACTTAGTAGTGACAACAACAATAATGATACAGTGTTACCTTGTAGTGACAACAACAATAATGATACAGTGTTACTTAGTAGTGACAACAACAAAATGATACAGTGTTACTTAGTAGTGACAACAACAATAATGATACAGTGCTACGTAGTAGTGACAACAACACTAATGATACAGTGTTACTTAGTAGTGACAACAACAATAATGATCCAGTGTTACCTAGTAGTGACAACAACAATAATGATACAGTGTTACTTAGTAATGACAACAACAATAATGATCCAGTGTTACCTAGTAGTGACAACAACAATAATGATACAGTGTTACTTAGTAGTGACAATAACAATAATGATACAGTGTTACCTAGTAGTGACAACAATGATAATGATACAGTGTTACTTAGTAATGACAACAACAATAATGATACAGTGTTACCTAGTAATGACAACAATGATAATGATACAGTGTTACCTAGTAGTGACAACAATAATAATGATACAGTGTTACTTAGTAGAGACAACAACAATAATGATACAGTGTTACCTGGTAGTGACAACAAAAATAATGATACAGTGTTACCTAGTAGTGACAACAATGATAATGATACAGTGTTACCTAGTAGTGACAACAACAATAATGATACAGTGTTACTTAGTAGTGACAACAACAATAATGATACAGTGTTACCTAGTAGTGACAACAATAATAATGATACATTGTTACCTAGTAGTGACAACAACAATAATGATACACAGTGTTACCTAGTAGTGACAACAATAATTATGATACAGTGTTACTTAGTAGTGACAACAACAATAATGATACAGTGTTACCTAGTAGTGACAACAATGATAATGATACAGTGTTACCTAGTAGTGACAACAACACTAATGATACAGTGTTACTTAGTAGTGACAACAACACTAATGATACAGTGTTACCCAGTAGTGACAACAACACTAATGATACAGTGTTACCTAGAAGTGACAACAACACTTGTGATACAGTGTTACTTTGTAACACTAACAATAATAATGATACAGTGTTGCTAAGTCGTGACAACAACACTAATGATACAGTATAACGTAGTAGTGACAACAACACTAATGATACAGTGTTACCTAGTAGTGACAACAACAATAATGATACAGTGTTACCTAGTAGTGACAACAAAAATAATGATACAGTGTTACCTAGTAGTCACAACAATAATAATGATACAGTGTTATCTAGTAGTGACAACAATAATAATGATACAGTGTTACCTAGTAGTGACAACAACAATAATGATACAGTGTTACCTAGTAGTGACAACAACAATAATGATACAGTGTTACCTAGTAGTGACAACAACAATAATGATACAGTGTTACCTAATAGTGACAACAACAATAATGATACAGTGTTACCTAGAAGTGAGAACAACATTAATGATACAGTGTTACCTAGTAGTGACAACAACAATAATGATACACAGTGTTACCTAGTAGTGACAACAATAATAATGATACAGTCTTACTTAGTAGTGACAACAACAATAATGATACAGTGTTACCTAGTAGTGACAACAATGATAATGATATAGTGTTACCTAGTAGTGACAACAACACTAATGATACAGTATTACTTAGTAGTGACAACAACACTAATGATATAGTGTTACCCAGTAGTGACAACAACACTAATGATACAGTGTTACCTAGTAGTGACAACACTAATAATGATACAGTGTTACTTAGTAGTGACAACAGCAATAATGATACAGTGTTACCTAGTAGTGACAACAACACGAGTGTCACAGTGTTACTTATTAGTGACAACAATAATAATGATACAGTGTTACTTAGTAGTGACAACAACACTAATGGTACAGTGTTGCCTAGTAGTGACAACAATAATAATGATAGAGTGTTACTTAGTAGTGACAACAGCAATAATGATACAGTGTTACCTAGTAGTGACAACAACACTAGTGTCACAGTGTTACTTATTAGTGACAACAATAATAATGATACAGTGTTACTTAGTAGTGACAACAACACTAATGGTACAGTGTTACCAAGTAGTGACAACAATAATAATGATACAGTGTTACTTAGTAGTGACAACAACAATAATGATACAGTGCTATCTAGTATTGACAACAACACTAATGATACAGTGTTACTTAGTAATGACAACAACAATAGTGATACAGTGTTACCTAGTAGTGACAACAACAATAATGATACAGTGTTACCTAGTAGTGACAACAACAATAATGATACAGTGTTACCTAGTAGTGACAACAACACTTATGATACAGTGTTACCTAGTAATGACAACAATAATAATGATACAGTGTTACCTTGTAGTGACAACAACAATACTGATACAGTGTTACCTAGTAGTGACAACAATGATAATGATAAAGTGTTACCTAGTAGTGACAACAACAATAGTGATACAGTGTTTCCTAGTAATGACAACAATGATAATGATACAGTGTTACTTAGTAGTGACAACAACAATAATGATACAGTGTTACCTTGTAGTGACAACAACAATAATGATACAGTGTTACTTAGTAGTGACAACAACAAAATGATACAGTGTTACTTAGTAGTGACAACAACAATAATGATACAGTGCTACGTAGTAGTGACAACAACACTAATGATACAGTGTTACTTAGTAGTGACAACAACAATAATGATCCAGTGTTACCTAGTAGTGACAACAACAATAATGATACAGTGTTACTTAGTAATGACAACAACAATAATGATCCAGTGTTACCTAGTAGTGACAACAACAATAATGATACAGTGTTACTTAGTAGTGACAATAACAATAATGATACAGTGTTACCTAGTAGTGACAACAATGATAATGATACAGTGTTACTTAGTAATGACAACAACAATAATGATACAGTGTTACCTAGTAATGACAACAATGATAATGATACAGTGTTACCTAGTAGTGACAACAATAATAATGATACAGTGTTACTTAGTAGAGACAACAACAATAATGATACAGTGTTACCTGGTAGTGACAACAAAAATAATGATACAGTGTTACCTAGTAGTGACAACAATGATAATGATACAGTGTTACCTAGTAGTGACAACAACAATAATGATACAGTGTTACTTAGTAGTGACAACAACAATAATGATACAGTGTTACCTAGTAGTGACAACAATAATAATGATACATTGTTACTTAGTAGTGACAACAACACTAATGATACAGTGTTACCTAGTAGTGACAACAATAATAATGATACAGTGTTACCTAGTAGTGACAACAACACTAATGATACAGTGTTACCTAGTAGTGACAACAATAATAATGATACAGTGTTACATAGTAGTGACAACAATAATAATGATACAGTGTTACGTAGTAGTGACAACAACACTAATGATATACAGTGTTACCTAGTAGTGACAACAATAATAATGATACAGTGTTACCTAGTAGTGACAACAATAATAATGATACAGTGTTACCTTCTAGTGACAACAATAATAATGATACACTGTTACTTAGTAGTGACAACAATAATAATGATACAGTGTTACCTAGTAGTGACAACAACACTAGTGATACAGTGTTACTTTGTAGTGACAACAATAATAATGATACAGTGTTGCTAAGTCGTGACAACAACACTAATGATACAGTATAACGTAGTAGTGACAACAACACTAATGATACAGTGTTACCTAGTAGTGACAACAACAATAATGATACAGTGTTACCTAGTAGTGACAACAAAAATAATGATACAGTGTTACATAGTAGTCACAACAATAATAATGATACAGTGTTATCTAGTATTGACAACAATAATAATGATACAGTGTTACCTAGTAGTGACAACAACAATAATGATACAGTGCTATCTAGTAGTGACAACAACACTAATGATACAGTGTTACTTAGTAATGACAACAACAATAGTGATACAGTGTTACCTAGTAGTGACAACAACAATAATGATACAGTGTTACATAGTAGTGACAACAACAATAATGATACAGTGTTACCTAGTAGTGACAACAACAATAATGATACAGTGTTACCTAGTAGTGACAACAACACTTATGATACAGTGTTACCTAGTAATGACAACAATAATAATGATACAGTGTTACCTTGTAGTGACAACAACAATACTGATACAGTGTTACCTAGTAGTGACAACAATGATAATGATAAAGTGTTACCTAGTAGTGACAACAACAATAGTGATACAGTGTTTCCTAGTAATGACAACAATGATAATGATACAGTGTTACTTAGTAGTGACAACAACAATAATGATACAGTGTTACCTTGTAGTGACAACAACAATAATGATACAGTGTTACTTAGTAGTGACAACAACAAAATGATACAGTGTTACTTAGTAGTGACAACAACAATAATGATACAGTGCTACGTAGTAGTGACAACAACACTAATGATACAGTGTTACTTAGTAGTGACAACAACAATAATGATCCAGTGTTACCTAGTAGTGACAACAACAATAATGATACAGTGTTACCTAGTAGTGACAACAATGATAATGATACAGTGTTACCTAGTAGTGAAAACAATGAAAATGATACAGTGTTACTTAGTAGTGACAACAACAGTAATGATGCAGTGTTACCTTGTAGTGACAACAACAATAATGATACAGTGTTACCTAGTAGTGACAACAATGATAATGATACAGTGTTACTTAGTAGTGACAACAACAATAATGATACAGTGCTATCTAGTATTGACAACAACACTAATGATACAGTGTTACTTAGTAATGACAACAACAATAGTGATACAGTGTTACCTAGTAGTGACAACAACAATAATGATACAGTGTTACCTAGTAGTGACAACAACAATAATGATACAGTGTTACCTAGTAGTGACAACAACACTTATGATACAGTGTTACCTAGTAATGACAACAATAATAATGATACAGTGTTACCTTGTAGTGACAACAACAATACTGATACAGTGTTACCTAGTAGTGACAACAATGATAATGATAAAGTGTTACCTAGTAGTGACAACAACAATAGTGATACAGTGTTTCCTAGTAATGACAACAATGATAATGATACAGTGTTACTTAGTAGTGACAACAACAATAATGATACAGTGTTACCTTGTAGTGACAACAACAATAATGATACAGTGTTACTTAGTAGTGACAACAACAAAATGATACAGTGTTACTTAGTAGTGACAACAACAATAATGATACAGTGCTACGTAGTAGTGACAACAACACTAATGATACAGTGTTACTTAGTAGTGACAACAACAATAATGATCCAGTGTTACCTAGTAGTGACAACAACATTAATGATACAGTGTTACTTAGTAATGACAACAACAATAATGATCCAGTGTTATCTAGTAGTGACAACAACAATAATGATACAGTGTTACTTAGTAGTGACAATAACAATAATGATACAGTGTTACCTAGTAGTGACAACAATGATAATGATACAGTGTTACTTAGTAATGACAACAACAATAATGATACAGTGTTACCTAGTAATGACAACAATGATAATGATACAGTGTTACCTAGTAGTGACAACAATAATAATGATACAGTGTTACTTAGTAGAGACAACAACAATAATGATACAGTGTTACCTGGTAGTGACAACAAAAATAATGATACAGTGTTACCTAGTAGTGACAACAATGATAATGATACAGTGTTACCTAGTAGTGACAACAACAATAATGATACAGTGTTACTTAGTAGTGACAACAACAATAATGATACAGTGTTACCTAGTAGTGACAACAATAATAATGATACATTGTTACTTAGTAGTGACAACAACACTAATGATACAGTGTTACCTAGTAGTGACAACAATAATAATGATACAGTGTTACCTAGTAGTGACAACAACACTAATGATACAGTGTTACCTAGTAGTGACCCAATAATAATGATACAGTGTTACATAGTAGTGACAACAATAATAATGATACAGTGTTACGTAGTAGTGACAACAACACTAATGATATACAGTGTTACCTAGTAGTGACAACAATAATAATGATACAGTGTTACCTAGTAGTGACAACAATAATAATGATACAGTGTTACCTTCTAGTGACAACAATAATAATGATACACTGTTACTTAGTAGTGACAACAATAATAATGATACAGTGTTACCTAGTAGTGACAACAACACTAGTGATACAGTGTTACTTTGTAGTGACAACAATAATAATGATACAGTGTTGCTTAGAAGTGACAACAACACTAATGATACAGTGTTACCTAGTAGTGACAACAATAATAATGATACAGTGTTGCTTAGAAGTGACAACAACACTAACGATACAGTGTTACCTAGTAGTGACAACAATAATAATGATACATTGTTACCTAGTAGTGACAACAACAATAATGATACAGTGTTACCTAGTAGTGACAACAACAATAATGATACAGTGTTACTTAGTAGTGACTACAACAATAATGATACAGTGTTACCTAGTAGTGACAACAATAATAATGATACAGTGTTACTTAGTAGTGACAACAACAATAATGATACAGTGTTACCTGGTAGTGACAACAAAAATAATGATACAGTGTTACCTAGTAGTGACAACAATGATAATGATACAGTGTTACCTAGTAGTGACAACAACAATAATGATACAGTGTTACTTAGTAGTGACAACAACAATAATGATACAGTGTTACCTAGTAGTGACAACAATAATAATGATACATTGTTACCTAGTAGTGACAACAACAATAATGATACACAGTGTTACCTAGTAGTGACAACAATAATTATGATACAGTGTTACTTAGTAGTGACAACAACAATAATGATACAGTGTTACCTAGTAGTGACAACAATGATAATGATACAGTGTTACCTAGTAGTGACAACAACACTAATGATACAGTGTTACTTAGTAGTGACAACAACACTAATGATACAGTGTTACCCAGTAGTGACAACAACACTAATGATACAGTGTTACCTAGAAGTGACAACAACACTTGTGATACAGTGTTACTTTGTAACACTAACAATAATAATGATACAGTGTTGCTAAGTCGTGACAACAACACTAATGATACAGTATAACGAAGTAGTGACAACAACACTAATGATACAGTGTTACCTAGTAGTGACAACAACAATAATGATACAGTGTTACCTAGTAGTGACAACAAAAATAATGATACAGTGTTACATAGTAGTCACAACAATAATAATGATACAGTGTTATCTAGTATTGACAACAATAATAATGATACAGTGTTACCAAGTAGTGACAACAACAATAATGATACAGTGCTATCTAGTATTGACAACAATAATAATGATACAGTGTTACTTAGTAGTGACAACAACACTAATGATACAGTGTTACCTAGTAGTGACAACAACAATAATGATACAGTGTTACCTAGTAGTGACAACAAAAATAATGATACAGTGTTACCTAGTAGTCACAACAATAATAATGATACAGTGTTATCTAGTAGTGACAACAATAATAATGATACAGTGTTACCTAGTAGTGACAACAACAATAATGATACAGTGTTACCTAGTAGTGACAACAACAATAATGATACAGTGTTACCTAGTAGTGACAACAACAATAATGATACAGTGTTACCTAATAGTGACAACAACAATAATGATACAGTGTTACCTAGAAGTGAGAACAACAATAATGATACAGTGTTACCTAGTAGTGACAACAACAATAATGATACACAGTGTTACCTAGTAGTGACAACAATAATAATGATACAGTCTTACTTAGTAGTGACAACAACAATAATGATACAGTGTTACCTAGTAGTGACAACAATGATAATGATACAGTGTTACCTAGTAGTGACAACAACACTAATGATACAGTATTACTTAGTAGTGACAACAACACTAATGATATAGTGTTACCCAGTAGTGACAACAACACTAATGATACAGTGTTACCTAGTAGTGACAACACTAATAATGATACAGTGTTACTTAGTAGTGACAACAGCAATAATGATACAGTGTTACCTAGTAGTGACAACAACACTAGTGTCACAGTGTTACTTATTAGTGACAACAATAATAATGATACAGTGTTACTTAGTAGTGACAACAACACTAACGGTACAGTGTTGCCTAGTAGTGACAACAATAATAATGATAGAGTGTTACTTAGTAGTGACAACAGCAATAATGATACAGTGTTACCTAGTAGTGACAACAACACTAGTGTCACAGTGTTACTTATTAGTGACAACAATAATAATGATACAGTGTTACTTAGTAGTGACAACAACACTAATGGTACAGTGTTACCAAGTAGTGACAACAATAATAATGATACAGTGTTACTTAGTAGTGACAACAACACTAATGATACAGTGTTACCTAGTAGTGACAACAATAATAATGATACAGTGTTACCTAGTAGTGACAACAACACTAATGATACAGTGTTACCTAGTAGTGACAACAATAATAATGATACAGTGTTACATAGTAGTGACAACAATAATAATGATACAGTGTTATATAGTAGTGACAACAACACTAATGATACACAGTGTTACCTAGTAGTGACAACAATAATAATGATACAGTGTTACCTAGTAGTGACAACAATAATAATGATACAGTGTTACCTTCTAGTGACAACAATAATAATGATACACTGTTACTTAGTAGTGACAACAATAATAATGATACAGTGTTACTTAGTAGTGACAACAACAATAATGATACAGTGTTACCTGGTAGTGACAACAAAAATAATGATACAGTGTTACATATTAGTGACAACAATGATAATGATACAGTGTTACTTAGTAGTGACAACAACAATAATGATACAGTGTTACCTAGTAGTGACAACAATAATAATGATACATTGTTACCTAGTAGTGACAACAACAATAATGATACACAGTGTTACCTAATAGTGACAACAATAATTATGATACAGTGTTACTTAGTAGTGACAACAACAATAATGATACAGTGTTACCTAGTAGTGACAACAATAATTATGATACAGTGTTACTTAGTAGTGACAACAACAATAATGATACAGTGTTACCTAGTAGTGACAACAATGATAATGATACAGTGTTACCTAGTAGTGACAACAACACTAATGATACAGTGTTACTTAGTAGTGACAACAACACTAATGATACAGTGTTACCCAGTAGTGACAACAACACTAATGATACAGTGTTACCTAGAAGTGACAACAACACTTGTGATACAGTGTTACTTTGTAACACTAACAATAATAATGATACAGTGTTGCTTAGAAGTGACAACAACACTAATGATACAGTGTTACCTAGTAGTGACAACAATAATAATGATACATTGTTACCTAGTAGTGACAACAAAAATAATGATACAGTGTTACCTAGTAGTGACAACAACAATAATGATACAGTGTTACTTAGTAGTGACTACAACAATAATGATACAGTGTTACCTAGTAGTGACAACAATAATAATGATACAGTGTTACTTAGTAGTGACAACAACAATAATGATACAGTGTTACCTGGTAGTGACAACAAAAATAATGATACAGTGTTACATAGTAGTGACAACAATGATAATGATACAGTGTTACTTAGTAGTGACAACAACAATAATGATACAGTGTTACCTAGTAGTGACAACAATAATAATGATACATTGTTACCTAGTAGTGACAACAACAATAATGATACACAGTGTTACCTAGTAGTGACAACAATAATTATGATACAGTGTTACTTAGTAGTGACAACAACAATAATGATACAGTGTTACCTAGTAGTGACAACAATAATTATGATACAGTGTTACTTAGTAGTGACAACAACAATAATGATACAGTGTTACCTAGTAGTGACAACAATGATAATGATACAGTGTTACCTAGTAGTGACAACAACACTAATGATACAGTGTTACTTAGTAGTGACAACAACACTAATGATACAGTGTTACCCAGTAGTGACAACAACACTAATGATACAGTGTTACCTAGAAGTGACAACAACACTTGTGATACAGTGTTACTTTGTAACACTAACAATAATAATGATACAGTGTTGCTAAGTCGTGACAACAACACTAATGATACAGTATAACGTAGTAGTGACAACAACACTAATGATACAGTGTTACCTTGTAGTGACAACAACAATAATGATACAGTGTTACCTAGTAGTGACAACAAAAATAATGATACAGTGTTACATAGTAGTCACAACAATAATAATGATACAGTGTTATCTAGTATTGACAACAATAATAATGATACAGTGTTACCTAGTAGTGACAACAACAATAATGATACAGTGCTATCTAGTAGTGACAACAACACTAATGATACAGTGTTACTTAGTAATGACAACAACAATAGTGATACAGTGTTACCTAGTAGTGACAACAACAATAATGATACAGTGTTACCTTGTAGTGACAACAACAATACTGATACAGTGTTACCTAGTAGTGACAACAATGATAATGATAAAGTGTTACCTAGTAGTGACAACAACAATAGTGATACAGTGTTTCCTAGTAATGACAACAATGATAATGATACAGTGTTACTTAGTAGTGACAACAACAATAATGATACAGTGTTACCTTGTAGTGACAACAACAATAATGATACAGTGTTACTTAGTAGTGACAACAACAAAATGATACAGTGTTACTTAGTAGTGACAACAACAATAATGATACAGTGCTACGTAGTAGTGACAACAACACTAATGATACAGTGTTACTTAGTAGTGACAACAACAATAATGATCCAGTGTTACCTAGTAGTGACAACAACAATAATGATACAGTGTTACCTAGTAGTGACAACAATGATAATGATACAGTGTTACCTAGTAGTGAAAACAATGAAAATGATACAGTGTTACTTAGTAGTGACAACAACAGTAATGATGCAGTGTTACCTTGTAGTGACAACAACAATAATGATACAGTGTTACCTAGTAGTGACAACAATGATAATGATACAGTGTTACTTAGTAGTGACAACAACAATAATGATACAGTGCTATCTAGTATTGACAACAACACTAATGATACAGTGTTACTTAGTAATGACAACAACAATAGTGATACAGTGTTACCTAGTAGTGACAACAACAATAATGATACAGTGTTACCTAGTAGTGACAACAACAATAATGATACAGTGTTACCTAGTAGTGACAACAACACTTATGATACAGTGTTACCTAGTAATGACAACAATAATAATGATACAGTGTTACCTTGTAGTGACAACAACAATACTGATACAGTGTTACCTAGTAGTGACAACAATGATAATGATAAAGTGTTACCTAGTAGTGACAACAACAATAGTGATACAGTGTTTCCTAGTAATGACAACAATGATAATGATACAGTGTTACTTAGTAGTGACAACAACAATAATGATACAGTGTTACCTTGTAGTGACAACAACAATAATGATACAGTGTTACTTAGTAGTGACAACAACAAAATGATACAGTGTTACTTAGTAGTGACAACAACAATAATGATACAGTGCTACGTAGTAGTGACAACAACACTAATGATACAGTGTTACTTAGTAGTGACAACAACAATAATGATCCAGTGTTACCTAGTAGTGACAACAACAATAATGATACAGTGTTACTTAGTAATGACAACAACAATAATGATCCAGTGTTACCTAGTAGTGACAACAACAATAATGATACAGTGTTACTTAGTAGTGACAATAACAATAATGATACAGTGTTACCTAGTAGTGACAACAATGATAATGATACAGTGTTACTTAGTAATGACAACAACAATAATGATACAGTGTTACCTAGTAATGACAACAATGATAATGATACAGTGTTACCTAGTAGTGACAACAATAATAATGATACAGTGTTACTTAGTAGAGACAACAACAATAATGATACAGTGTTACCTGGTAGTGACAACAAAAATAATGATACAGTGTTACCTAGTAGTGACAACAATGATAATGATACAGTGTTACCTAGTAGTGACAACAACAATAATGATACAGTGTTACTTAGTAGTGACAACAACAATAATGATACAGTGTTACCTAGTAGTGACAACAATAATAATGATACATTGTTACCTAGTAGTGACAACAACAATAATGATACACAGTGTTACCTAGTAGTGACAACAATAATTATGATACAGTGTTACTTAGTAGTGACAACAACAATAATGATACAGTGTTACCTAGTAGTGACAACAATGATAATGATACAGTGTTACCTAGTAGTGACAACAACACTAATGATACAGTGTTACTTAGTAGTGACAACAACACTAATGATACAGTGTTACCCAGTAGTGACAACAACACTAATGATACAGTGTTACCTAGAAGTGACAACAACAATTGTGATACAGTGTTACTTTGTAACACTAACAATAATAATGATACAGTGTTGCTAAGTCGTGACAACAACACTAATGATACAGTATAACGTAGTAGTGACAACAACACTAATGATACAGTGTTACCTAGTAGTGACAACAACAATAATGATACAGTGTTACCTAGTAGTGACAACAAAAATAATGATACAGTGTTACCTAGTAGTCACAACAATAATAATGATACAGTGTTATCTAGTAGTGACAACAATAATAATGATACAGTGTTACCTAGTAGTGACAACAACAATAATGATACAGTGTTACCTAGTAGTGACAACAACAATAATGATACAGTGTTACCTAGTAGTGACAACAACAATAATGATACAGTGTTACCTAATAGTGACAACAACAATAATGATACAGTGTTACCTAGAAGTGAGAACAACATTAATGATACAGTGTTACCTAGTAGTGACAACAACAATAATGATACACAGTGTTACCTAGTAGTGACAACAATAATAATGATACAGTCTTACTTAGTAGTGACAACAACAATAATGATACAGTGTTACCTAGTAGTGACAACAATGATAATGATATAGTGTTACCTAGTAGTGACAACAACACTAATGATACAGTATTACTTAGTAGTGACAACAACACTAATGATATAGTGTTACCCAGTAGTGACAACAACACTAATGATACAGTGTTACCTAGTAGTGACAACACTAATAATGATACAGTGTTACTTAGTAGTGACAACAGCAATAATGATACAGTGTTACCTAGTAGTGACAACAACACGAGTGTCACAGTGTTACTTATTAGTGACAACAATAATAATGATACAGTGTTACTTAGTAGTGACAACAACACTAATGGTACAGTGTTGCCTAGTAGTGACAACAATAATAATGATAGAGTGTTACTTAGTAGTGACAACAGCAATAATGATACAGTGTTACCTAGTAGTGACAACAACACTAGTGTCACAGTGTTACTTATTAGTGACAACAATAATAATGATACAGTGTTACTTAGTAGTGACAACAACACTAATGGTACAGTGTTACCAAGTAGTGACAACAATAATAATGATACAGTGTTACTTAGTAGTGACAACAACAATAATGATACAGTGCTATCTAGTATTGACAACAACACTAATGATACAGTGTTACTTAGTAATGACAACAACAATAGTGATACAGTGTTACCTAGTAGTGACAACAACAATAATGATACAGTGTTACCTAGTAGTGACAACAACAATAATGATACAGTGTTACCTAGTAGTGACAACAACACTTATGATACAGTGTTACCTAGTAATGACAACAATAATAATGATACAGTGTTACCTTGTAGTGACAACAACAATACTGATACAGTGTTACCTAGTAGTGACAACAATGATAATGATAAAGTGTTACCTAGTAGTGACAACAACAATAGTGATACAGTGTTTCCTAGTAATGACAACAATGATAATGATACAGTGTTACTTAGTAGTGACAACAACAATAATGATACAGTGTTACCTTGTAGTGACAACAACAATAATGATACAGTGTTACTTAGTAGTGACAACAACAAAATGATACAGTGTTACTTAGTAGTGACAACAACAATAATGATACAGTGCTACGTAGTAGTGACAACAACACTAATGATACAGTGTTACTTAGTAGTGACAACAACAATAATGATCCAGTGTTACCTAGTAGTGACAACAACAATAATGATACAGTGTTACTTAGTAATGACAACAACAATAATGATCCAGTGTTACCTAGTAGTGACAACAACAATAATGATACAGTGTTACTTAGTAGTGACAATAACAATAATGATACAGTGTTACCTAGTAGTGACAACAATGATAATGATACAGTGTTACTTAGTAATGACAACAACAATAATGATACAGTGTTACCTAGTAATGACAACAATGATAATGATACAGTGTTACCTAGTAGTGACAACAATAATAATGATACAGTGTTACTTAGTAGAGACAACAACAATAATGATACAGTGTTACCTTGTAGTGACAACAAAAATAATGATACAGTGTTACCTAGTAGTGACAACAATGATAATGATACAGTGTTACCTAGTAGTGACAACAACAATAATGATACAGTGTTACTTAGTAGTGACAACAACAATAATGATACAGTGTTACCTAGTAGTGACAACAATAATAATGATACATTGTTACTTAGTAGTGACAACAACACTAATGATACAGTGTTACCTAGTAGTGACAACAATAATAATGATACAGTGTTACCTAGTAGTGACAACAACACTAATGATACAGTGTTACCTAGTAGTGACAACAATAATAATGATACAGTGTTACATAGTAGTGACAACAATAATAATGATACAGTGTTACGTAGTAGTGACAACAACACTAATGATATACAGTGTTACCTAGTAGTGACAACAATAATAATGATACAGTGTTACCTAGTAGTGACAACAATAATAATGATACAGTGTTACCTTCTAGTGACAACAATAATAATGATACACTGTTACTTAGTAGTGACAACAATAATAATGATACAGTGTTACCTAGTAGTGACAACAACACTAGTGATACAGTGTTACTTTGTAGTGACAACAATAATAATGATACAGTGTTGCTAAGTCGTGACAACAACACTAATGATACAGTATAACGTAGTAGTGACAACAACACTAATGATACAGTGTTACCTAGTAGTGACAACAACAATAATGATACAGTGTTACCTAGTAGTGACAACAAAAATAATGATACAGTGTTACATAGTAGTCACAACAATAATAATGATACAGTGTTATCTAGTATTGACAACAACAATAATGATACAGTGTTACCTAGTAGTGACAACAACACTTATGATACAGTGTTACCTAGTAATGACAACAATAATAATGATACAGTGTTACCTTGTAGTGACAACAACAATACTGATACAGTGTTACCTAGTAGTGACAACAATGATAATGATAAAGTGTTACCTAGTAGTGACAACAACAATAGTGATACAGTGTTTCCTAGTAATGACAACAATGATAATGATACAGTGTTACTTAGTAGTGACAACAACAATAATGATACAGTGTTACCTTGTAGTGACAACAACAATAATGATACAGTGTTACTTAGTAGTGACAACAACAAAATGATACAGTGTTACTTAGTAGTGACAACAACAATAATGATACAGTGCTACGTAGTAGTGACAACAACACTAATGATACAGTGTTACTTAGTAGTGACAACAACAATAATGATCCAGTGTTACCTAGTAGTGACAACAACAATAATGATACAGTGTTACCTAGTAGTGACAACAATGATAATGATACAGTGTTACCTAGTAGTGAAAACAATGAAAATGATACAGTGTTACTTAGTAGTGACAACAACAGTAATGATGCAGTGTTACCTTGTAGTGACAACAACAATAATGATACAGTGTTACCTAGTAGTGACAACAATGATAATGATACAGTGTTACTTAGTAGTGACAACAACAATAATGATACAGTGCTATCTAGTATTGACAACAACACTAATGATACAGTGTTACTTAGTAATGACAACAACAATAGTGATACAGTGTTACCTAGTAGTGACAACAACAATAATGATACAGTGTTACCTAGTAGTGACAACAACAATAATGATACAGTGTTACCTAGTAGTGACAACAACACTTATGATACAGTGTTACCTAGTAATGACAACAATAATAATGATACAGTGTTACCTTGTAGTGACAACAACAATACTGATACAGTGTTACCTAGTAGTGACAACAATGATAATGATAAAGTGTTACCTAGTAGTGGCAACAACAATAGTGATACAGTGTTTCCTAGTAATGACAACAATGATAATGATACAGTGTTACTTAGTAGTGACAACAACAATAATGATACAGTGTTACCTTGTAGTGACAACAACAATAATGATACAGTGTTACTTAGTAGTGACAACAACAAAATGATACAGTGTTACTTAGTAGTGACAACAACAATAATGATACAGTGCTACGTAGTAGTGACAACAACACTAATGATACAGTGTTACTTAGTAGTGACAACAACAATAATGATCCAGTGTTACCTAGTAGTGACAACAACAATAATGATACAGTGTTACTTAGTAATGACAACAACAATAATGATCCAGTGTTATCTAGTAGTGACAACAACAATAATGATACAGTGTTACTTAGTAGTGACAATAACAATAATGATACAGTGTTACCTAGTAGTGACAACAATGATAATGATACAGTGTTACTTAGTAATGACAACAACAATAATGATACAGTGTTACCTAGTAATGACAACAATGATAATGATACAGTGTTACCTAGTAGTGACAACAATAATAATGATACAGTGTTACTTAGTAGAGACAACAACAATAATGATACAGTGTTACCTGGTAGTGACAACAAAAATAATGATACAGTGTTACCTAGTAGTGACAACAATGATAATGATACAGTGTTACCTAGTAGTGACAACAACAATAATGATACAGTGTTACTTAGTAGTGACAACAACAATAATGATACAGTGTTACCTAGTAGTGACAACAATAATAATGATACATTGTTACTTAGTAGTGACAACAACACTAATGATACAGTGTTACCTAGTAGTGACAACAATAATAATGATACAGTGTTACCTAGTAGTGACAACAACACTAATGATACAGTGTTACCTAGTAGTGACAACAATAATAATGATACAGTGTTACATAGTAGTGACAACAATAATAATGATACAGTGTTACGTAGTAGTGACAACAACACTAATGATATACAGTGTTACCTAGTAGTGACAACAATAATAATGATACAGTGTTACCTAGTAGTGACAACAATAATAATGATACAGTGTTACCTTCTAGTGACAACAATAATAATGATACACTGTTACTTAGTAGTGACAACAATAATAATGATACAGTGTTACCTAGTAGTGACAACAACACTAGTGATACAGTGTTACTTTGTAGTGACAACAATAATAATGATACAGTGTTGCTTAGAAGTGACAACAACACTAATGATACAGTGTTACCTAGTAGTGACAACAATAATAATGATACAGTGTTGCTTAGAAGTGACAACAACACTAACGATACAGTGTTACCTAGTAGTGACAACAATAATAATGATACATTGTTACCTAGTAGTGACAACAAAAATAATGATACAGTGTTACCTAGTAGTGACAACAACAATAATGATACAGTGTTACTTAGTAGTGACTACAACAATAATGATACAGTGTTACCTAGTAGTGACAACAATAATAATGATACAGTGTTACTTAGTAGTGACAACAACAATAATGATACAGTGTTACCTGGTAGTGACAACAAAAATAATGATACAGTGTTACCTAGTAGTGACAACAATGATAATGATACAGTGTTACCTAGTAGTGACAACAACAATAATGATACAGTGTTACTTAGTAGTGACAACAACAATAATGATACAGTGTTACCTAGTAGTGACAACAATAATAATGATACATTGTTACCTAGTAGTGACAACAACAATAATGATACACAGTGTTACCTAGTAGTGACAACAATAATCATGATACAGTGTTACTTAGTAGTGACAACAACAATAATGATACAGTGTTACCTAGTAGTGACAACAATGATAATGATACAGTGTTACCTAGTAGTGACAACAACACTAATGATACAGTGTTACTTAGTAGTGACAACAACACTAATGATACAGTGTTACCCAGTAGTGACAACAACACTAATGATACAGTGTTACCTAGAAGTGACAACAACACTTGTGATACAGTGTTACTTTGTAACACTAACAATAATAATGATACAGTGTTGCTAAGTCGTGACAACAACACTAATGATACAGTATAACGAAGTAGTGACAACAACACTAATGATACAGTGTTACCTAGTAGTGACAACAACAATAATGATACAGTGTTACCTAGTAGTGACAACAAAAATAATGATACAGTGTTACATAGTAGTCACAACAATAATAATGATACAGTGTTATCTAGTATTGACAACAATAATAATGATACAGTGTTACCAAGTAGTGACAACAACAATAATGATACAGTGCTATCTAGTATTGACAACAATAATAATGATACAGTGTTACTTAGTAATGACAACAAAAATAATGATACAGTGTTACCTAGTAGTGACAACAACAATAATGATACAGTGCTATCTAGTATTGACAACAATAATAATGATACAGTGTTACCTAGTAGTGACAACAAAAATAATGATACAGTGTTACCTAGTAGTGACAACAATAATAATGATACAGTGTTATCTAGTATTGACAACAATAATAATGATACAGTGTTACCTAGTAGTGACAACAACAATAATGATACAGTGCTATCTAGTAGTGACAACAACACTAATGATACAGTGTTACTTAGTAATGACAACAACAATAGTGAGACAGTGTTACCTAGTAGTGACAACAACAATAATGATACAGTGTTACCTAGTAGTGACGACAACAATAATGATACAGTGTTACCTAGTAGTGACAACAACAATAATGATACAGTGTTACCTAGTAGTGACAACAACACTAATGATACAGTGTTACCCAGTAGTGCCAACAACACTAATGATACAGTGTTACCTAGAAGTGACAACAACACTAGTGATACAGTGTTACTTTGTAACACTAACAATAATAATGATACAGTGTTGCTAAGTCGTGACAACAACAATAATGATACAGTGTTACCTAGTAGTGACAACAACAATAATGATACAGTGTTACCTAATAGTGACAACAACAATAATGATACAGTGTTACCTAGAAGTGAGAACAACAATAATGATACAGTGTTACCTAGTAGTGACAACAACAATAATGATACACAGTGTTACCTAGTAGTGACAACAATAATAATGATACAGTCTTACTTAGTAGTGACAACAACAATAATGATACAGTGTTACCTAGTAGTGACAACAATGATAATGATACAGTGTTACCTAGTAGTGACAACAACACTAATGATACAGTATTACTTAGTAGTGACAACAACACTAATGATATAGTGTTACCCAGTAGTGACAACAACACTAATGATACAGTGTTACCTAGTAGTGACAACACTAATAATGATACAGTGTTACTTAGTAGTGACAACAGCAATAATGATACAGTGTTACCTAGTAGTGACAACAACACTAGTGTCACAGTGTTACTTATTAGTGACAACAATAATAATGATACAGTGTTACTTAGTAGTGACAACAACACTAACGGTACAGTGTTGCCTAGTAGTGACAACAATAATAATGATAGAGTGTTACTTAGTAGTGACAACAGCAATAATGATACAGTGTTACCTAGTAGTGACAACAACACTAGTGTCACAGTGTTACTTATTAGTGACAACAATAATAATGATACAGTGTTACTTAGTAGTGACAACAACACTAATGGTACAGTGTTACCAAGTAGTGACAACAATAATAATGATACAGTGTTACTTAGTAGTGACAACAACACTAATGATACAGTGTTACCTAGTAGTGACAACAATAATAATGATACAGTGTTACCTAGTAGTGACAACAACACTAATGATACAGTGTTACCTAGTAGTGACAACAATAATAATGATACAGTGTTACATAGTAGTGACAACAATAATAATGATACAGTGTTATATAGTAGTGACAACAACACTAATGATACACAGTGTTACCTAGTAGTGACAACAATAATAATGATACAGTGTTACCTAGTAGTGACAACAATAATAATGATACAGTGTTACCTTCTAGTGACAACAATAATAATGATACACTGTTACTTAGTAGTGACAACAATAATAATGATACAGTGTTACCTAGTAGTGACAACAACACTAGTGATACAGTGTTACTTTGTAGTGACAACAATAATAATGATACAGTGTTGCTTAGAAGTGACAACAACACTAATGATACAGTGTTACCTAGTAGTGACAACAATAATAATGATACATTGTTACCTAGTAGTGACAACAAAAATAATGATACAGTGTTACCTAGTAGTGACAACAACAATAATGATACAGTGTTACTTAGTAGTGACTACAACAATAATGATACAGTGTTACCTAGTAGTGACAACAATAATAATGATACAGTGTTACTTAGTAGTGACAACAACAATAATGATACAGTGTTACCTGGTAGTGACAACAAAAATAATGATACAGTGTTACATAGTAGTGACAACAATGATAATGATACAGTGTTACTTAGTAGTGACAACAACAATAATGATACAGTGTTACCTAGTAGTGACAACAATAATAATGATACATTGTTACCTAGTAGTGACAACAACAATAATGATACACAGTGTTACCTAATAGTGACAACAATAATTATGATACAGTGTTACTTAGTAGTGACAACAACAATAATGATACAGTGTTACCTAGTAGTGACAACAATAATTATGATACAGTGTTACTTAGTAGTGACAACAACAATAATGATACAGTGTTACCTAGTAGTGACAACAATGATAATGATACAGTGTTACCTAGTAGTGACAACAACACTAATGATACAGTGTTACTTAGTAGTGACAACAACACTAATGATACAGTGTTACCCAGTAGTGACAACAACACTAATGATACAGTGTTACCTAGAAGTGACAACAACACTTGTGATACAGTGTTACTTTGTAACACTAACAATAATAATGATACAGTGTTGCTTAGAAGTGACAACAACACTAATGATACAGTGTTACCTAGTAGTGACAACAATAATAATGATACATTGTTACCTAGTAGTGACAACAAAAATAATGATACAGTGTTACCTAGTAGTGACAACAACAATAATGATACAGTGTTACTTAGTAGTGACAACAACAAAATGATACAGTGTTACTTAGTAGTGACAACAACAATAATGATACAGTGCTACGTAGTAGTGACAACAACACTAATGATACAGTGTTACTTAGTAGTGACAACAACAATAATGATCCAGTGTTACCTAGTAGTGACAACAACAATAATGATACAGTGTTACCTAGTAGTGACAACAATGATAATGATACAGTGTTACCTAGTAGTGAAAACAATGAAAATGATACAGTGTTACTTAGTAGTGACAACAACAGTAATGATGCAGTGTTACCTTGTAGTGACAACAACAATAATGATACAGTGTTACCTAGTAGTGACAACAATGATAATGATACAGTGTTACTTAGTAGTGACAACAACAATAATGATACAGTGCTATCTAGTATTGACAACAACACTAATGATACAGTGTTACTTAGTAATGACAACAACAATAGTGATACAGTGTTACCTAGTAGTGACAACAACAATAATGATACAGTGTTACCTAGTAGTGACAACAACAATAATGATACAGTGTTACCTAGTAGTGACAACAACACTTATGATACAGTGTTACCTAGTAATGACAACAATAATAATGATACAGTGTTACCTTGTAGTGACAACAACAATACTGATACAGTGTTACCTAGTAGTGACAACAATGATAATGATAAAGTGTTACCTAGTAGTGACAACAACAATAGTGATACAGTGTTTCCTAGTAATGACAACAATGATAATGATACAGTGTTACTTAGTAGTGACAACAACAATAATGATACAGTGTTACCTTGTAGTGACAACAACAATAATGATACAGTGTTACTTAGTAGTGACAACAACAAAATGATACAGTGTTACTTAGTAGTGACAACAACAATAATGATACAGTGCTACGTAGTAGTGACAACAACACTAATGATACAGTGTTACTTAGTAGTGACAACAACAATAATGATCCAGTGTTACCTAGTAGTGACAACAACAATAATGATACAGTGTTACTTAGTAATGACAACAACAATAATGATCCAGTGTTACCTAGTAGTGACAACAACAATAATGATACAGTGTTACTTAGTAATGACAACAACAATAATGATCCAGTGTTACCTAGTAGTGACAACAACAATAATGATACAGTGTTACTTAGTAGTGACAATAACAATAATGATACAGTGTTACATAGTAGTGACAACAATGATAATGATACAGTGTTACTTAGTAATGACAACAACAATAATGATACAGTGTTACCTAGTAATGACAACAATGATAATGATACAGTGTTACCTAGTAGTGACAACAATAATAATGATACAGTGTTACTTAGTAGAGACAACAACAATAATGATACAGTGTTACCTGGTAGTGACAACAAAAATAATGATACAGTGTTACCTAGTAGTGACAACAATGATAATGATACAGTGTTACCTAGTAGTGACAACAACAATAATGATACAGTGTTACTTAGTAGTGACAACAACAATAATGATACAGTGTTACCTAGTAGTGACAACAATAATAATGATACATTGTTACTTAGTAGTGACAACAACACTAATGATACAGTGTTACCTAGTAGTGACAACAATAATAATGATACAGTGTTACCTAGTAGTGACAACAACACTAATGATACAGTGTTACCTAGTAGTGACAACAATAATAATGATACAGTGTTACATAGTAGTGACAACAATAATAATGATACAGTGTTACGTAGTAGTGACAACAACACTAATGATATACAGTGTTACCTAGTAGTGACAACAATAATAATGATACAGTGTTACCTAGTAGTGACAACAATAATAATGATACAGTGTTACCTTCTAGTGACAACAATAATAATGATACACTGTTACTTAGTAGTGACAACAATAATAATGATACAGTGTTACCTAGTAGTGACAACAACACTAGTGATACAGTGTTACTTTGTAGTGACAACAATAATAATGATACAGTGTTGCTTAGAAGTGACAACAACACTAATGATACAGTGTTACCTAGTAGTGACAACAATAATAATGATACAGTGTTGCTTAGAAGTGACAACAACACTAACGATACAGTGTTACCTAGTAGTGACAACAATAATAATGATACATTGTTACCTAGTAGTGACAACAAAAATAATGATACAGTGTTACCTAGTAGTGACAACAACAATAATGATACAGTGTTACTTAGTAGTGACTACAACAATAATGATACAGTGTTACCTAGTAGTGACAACAATAATAATGATACAGTGTTACTTAGTAGTGACAACAACAATAATGATACAGTGTTACCTGGTAGTGACAACAAAAATAATGATACAGTGTTACCTAGTAGTGACAACAATGATAATGATACAGTGTTACCTAGTAGTGACAACAACAATAATGATACAGTGTTACTTAGTAGTGACAACAACAATAATGATACAGTGTTACCTAGTAGTGACAACAATAATAATGATACATTGTTACCTAGTAGTGACAACAACAATAATGATACACAGTGTTACCTAGTAGTGACAACAATAATTATGATACAGTGTTACTTAGTATTGACAACAACAATAATGATACAGTGTTACCTAGTAGTGACAACAATGATAATGATACAGTGTTACCTAGTAGTGACAACAACACTAATGATACAGTGTTACTTAGTAGTGACAACAACACTAATGATACAGTGTTACCCAGTAGTGACAACAACACTAATGATACAGTGTTACCTAGAAGTGACAACAACACTTGTGATACAGTGTTACTTTGTAACACTAACAATAATAATGATACAGTGTTGCTAAGTCGTGACAACAACACTAATGATACAGTATAACGAAGTAGTGACAACAACACTAATGATACAGTGTTACCTAGTAGTGACAACAACAATAATGATACAGTGTTACCTAGTAGTGACAACAAAAATAATGATACAGTGTTACATAGTAGTCACAACAATAATAATGATACAGTGTTATCTAGTATTGACAACAATAATAATGATACAGTGTTACCAAGTAGTGACAACAACAATAATGATACAGTGCTATCTAGTATTGACAACAATAATAATGATACTGTGTTACTTAGTAGTGACAACAACACTAATGATACAGTGTTACCTAGTAGTGACAACAACAATAATGATACAGTGTTACCTAGTAGTGACAATAAAAATAATGATACAGTGTTACCTAGTAGTCACAACAATAATAATGATACAGTGTTGCCTAGTAGTGACAACAATAATAACGATAGAGTGTTACTTAGTAGTGACAACAGCAATAATGATACAGTGTTACCTAGTAGTGACAACAACACTAGTGTCACAGTGTTACTTATTAGTGACAACAATAATAATGATACAGTGTTACTTAGTAGTGACAACAACACTAATGGTACAGTGTTACCAAGTAGTGACAACAATAATAATGATACAGTGTTACTTAGTAGTGACAACAACACTAATGATACAGTGTTACCTAGTAGTGACAACAATAATAATGATACAGTGTTACCTAGTAGTGACAACAACACTAATGATACAGTGTTACCTAGTAGTGACAACAATAATAATGATACAGTGTTACATAGTAGTGACAACAATAATAATGATACAGTGTTATATAGTAGTGACAACAACACTAATGATACACAGTGTTACCTAGTAGTGACAACAACAATAATGATACAGTGTTACTTAGTAGTGACAATAACAATAATGATACAGTGTTACCTAGTAGTGACAACAATGATAATGATACAGTGTTACTTAGTAATGACAACAACAATAATGATACAGTGTTACCTAGTAATGACAACAATGATAATGATACAGTGTTACCTAGTAGTGACAACAATAATAATGATACAGTGTTACTTAGTAGAGACAACAACAATAATGATACAGTGTTACCTGGTAGTGACAACAAAAATAATGATACAGTGTTACCTAGTAGTGACAACAATGATAATGATACAGTGTTACCTAGTAGTGACAACAACAATAATGATACAGTGTTACTTAGTAGTGACAACAACAATAATGATACAGTGTTACCTAGTAGTGACAACAATAATAATGATACATTGTTACTTAGTAGTGACAACAACACTAATGATACAGTGTTACCTAGTAGTGACAACAATAATAATGATACAGTGTTACCTAGTAGTGACAACAACACTAATGATACAGTGTTACCTAGTAGTGACAACAATAATAATGATACAGTGTTACATAGTAGTGACAACAATAATAATGATACAGTGTTACGTAGTAGTGACAACAACACTAATGATATACAGTGTTACCTAGTAGTGACAACAATAATAATGATACAGTGTTACCTAGTAGTGACAACAATAATAATGATACAGTGTTACCTTCTAGTGACAACAATAATAATGATACACTGTTACTTAGTAGTGACAACAATAATAATGATACAGTGTTACCTAGTAGTGACAACAACACTAGTGATACAGTGTTACTTTGTAGTGACAACAATAATAATGATACAGTGTTGCTTAGAAGTGACAACAACACTAATGATACAGTGTTACCTAGTAGTGACAACAATAATAATGATACAGTGTTGCTTAGAAGTGACAACAACACTAACGATACAGTGTTACCTAGTAGTGACAACAATAATAATGATACATTGTTACCTAGTAGTGACAACAAAAATAATGATACAGTGTTACCTAGTAGTGACAACAACAATAATGATACAGTGTTACTTAGTAGTGACTACAACAATAATGATACAGTGTTACCTAGTAGTGACAACAATAATAATGATACAGTGTTACTTAGTAGTGACAACAACAATAATGATACAGTGTTACCTGGTAGTGACAACAAAAATAATGATACAGTGTTACCTAGTAGTGACAACAATGATAATGATACAGTGTTACCTAGTAGTGACAACAACAATAATGATACAGTGTTACTTAGTAGTGACAACAACAATAATGATACAGTGTTACCTAGTAGTGACAACAATAATAATGATACATTGTTACCTAGTAGTGACAACAACAATAATGATACACAGTGTTACCTAGTAGTGACAACAATAATTATGATACAGTGTTACTTAGTATTGACAACAACAATAATGATACAGTGTTACCTAGTAGTGACAACAATGATAATGATACAGTGTTACCTAGTAGTGACAACAACACTAATGATACAGTGTTACTTAGTAGTGACAACAACACTAATGATACAGTGTTACCCAGTAGTGACAACAACACTAATGATACAGTGTTACCTAGAAGTGACAACAACACTTGTGATACAGTGTTACTTTGTAACACTAACAATAATAATGATACAGTGTTGCTAAGTCGTGACAACAACACTAATGATACAGTATAACGAAGTAGTGACAACAACACTAATGATACAGTGTTACCTAGTAGTGACAACAACAATAATGATACAGTGTTACCTAGTAGTGACAACAAAAATAATGATACAGTGTTACATAGTAGTCACAACAATAATAATGATACAGTGTTATCTAGTATTGACAACAATAATAATGATACAGTGTTACCAAGTAGTGACAACAACAATAATGATACAGTGCTATCTAGTATTGACAACAATAATAATGATACTGTGTTACTTAGTAGTGACAACAACACTAATGATACAGTGTTACCTAGTAGTGACAACAACAATAATGATACAGTGTTACCTAGTAGTGACAATAAAAATAATGATACAGTGTTACCTAGTAGTCACAACAATAATAATGATACAGTGTTGCCTAGTAGTGACAACAATAATAACGATAGAGTGTTACTTAGTAGTGACAACAGCAATAATGATACAGTGTTACCTAGTAGTGACAACAACACTAGTGTCACAGTGTTACTTATTAGTGACAACAATAATAATGATACAGTGTTACTTAGTAGTGACAACAACACTAATGGTACAGTGTTACCAAGTAGTGACAACAATAATAATGATACAGTGTTACTTAGTAGTGACAACAACACTAATGATACAGTGTTACCTAGTAGTGACAACAATAATAATGATACAGTGTTACCTAGTAGTGACAACAACACTAATGATACAGTGTTACCTAGTAGTGACAACAATAATAATGATACAGTGTTACATAGTAGTGACAACAATAATAATGATACAGTGTTATATAGTAGTGACAACAACACTAATGATACACAGTGTTACCTAGTAGTGACAACAATAATAATGATACAGTGTTACCTAGTAGTGACAACAATAATAATGATACAGTGTTACCTTCTAGTGACAACAATAATAATGATACACTGTTACTTAGTAGTGACAACAATAATAATGATACAGTGTTACCTAGTAGTGACAACAACACTAGTGATACAGTGTTACTTTGTAGTGACAACAATAATAATGATACAGTGTTGCTTAGAAGTGACAACAACACTAATGATACAGTGTTACCTAGTAGTGACAACAATAATAATGATACATTGTTACCTAGTAGTGACAACAAAAATAATGATACAGTGTTACCTAGTAGTGACAACAACAATAATGATACAGTGTTACTTAGTAGTGACTACAACAATAATGATACAGTGTTACCTAGTAGTGACAACAATAATAATGATACAGTGTTACTTAGTAGTGACAACAACAATAATGATACAGTGTTACCTGGTAGTGACAACAAAAATAATGATACAGTGTTACATAGTAGTGACAACAATGATAATGATACAGTGTTACTTAGTAGTGACAACAACAATAATGATACAGTGTTACCTAGTAGTGACAACAATAATAATGATACATTGTTACCTAGTAGTGACAACAACAATAATGATACACAGTGTTACCTAATAGTGACAACAATAATTATGATACAGTGTTACTTAGTAGTGACAACAACAATAATGATACAGTGTTACCTAGTAGTGACAACAATAATTATGATACAGTGTTACTTAGTAGTGACAACAACAATAATGATACAGTGTTACCTAGTAGTGACAACAATGATAATGATACAGTGTTACCTAGTAGTGACAACAACACTAATGATACAGTGTTACTTAGTAGTGACAACAACACTAATGATACAGTGTTACCCAGTAGTGACAACAACACTAATGATACAGTGTTACCTAGAAGTGACAACAACACTTGTGATACAGTGTTACTTTGTAACACTAACAATAATAATGATACAGTGTTGCTTAGAAGTGACAACAACACTAATGATACAGTGTTACCTAGTAGTGACAACAATAATAATGATACATTGTTACCTAGTAGTGACAACAAAAATAATGATACAGTGTTACCTAGTAGTGACAACAACAATAATGATACAGTGTTACTTAGTAGTGACTACAACAATAATGATACAGTGTTACCTAGTAGTGACAACAATAATAATGATACAGTGTTACTTAGTAGTGACAACAACAATAATGATACAGTGTTACCTGGTAGTGACAACAAAAATAATGATACAGTGTTACATAGTAGTGACAACAATGATAATGATACAGTGTTACCTAGTAGTGACAACAATGATAATGATACAGTGTTACCTAGTAGTGACAACAACACTAATGATACAGTGTTACTTAGTAGTGACAACAACACTAATGATACAGTGTTACCCAGTAGTGACAACAACACTAATGATACAGTGTTACCTAGAAGTGACAACAACACTTGTGATACAGTGTTACTTTGTAACACTAACAATAATAATGATACAGTGTTGCTAAGTCGTGACAACAACACTAATGATACAGTATAACGTAGTAGTGACAACAACACTAATGATACAGTGTTACCTTGTAGTGACAACAACAATAATGATACAGTGTTACCTAGTAGTGACAACAAAAATAATGATACAGTGTTACATAGTAGTCACAACAATAATAATGATACAGTGTTATCTAGTATTGACAACAATAATAATGATACAGTGTTACCTAGTAGTGACAACAACAATAATGATACAGTGCTATCTAGTAGTGACAACAACACTAATGATACAGTGTTACTTAGTAATGACAACAACAATAGTGATACAGTGTTACCTAGTAGTGACAACAACAATAATGATACAGTGTTACCTTGTAGTGACAACAACAATACTGATACAGTGTTACCTAGTAGTGACAACAATGATAATGATAAAGTGTTACCTAGTAGTGAAAACAACAATAGTGATACAGTGTTTCCTAGTAATGACAACAATGATAATGATACAGTGTTACTTAGTAGTGACAACAACAATAATGATACAGTGTTACCTTGTAGTGACAACAACAATAATGATACAGTGTTACTTAGTAGTGACAACAACAAAATGATACAGTGTTACTTAGTAGTGACAACAACAATAATGATACAGTGCTACGTAGTAGTGACAACAACACTAATGATACAGTGTTACTTAGTAGTGACAACAACAATAATGATCCAGTGTTACCTAGTAGTGACAACAACAATAATGATACAGTGTTACCTAGTAGTGACAACAATGATAATGATACAGTGTTACCTAGTAGTGAAAACAATGAAAATGATACAGTGTTACTTAGTAGTGACAACAACAGTAATGATGCAGTGTTACCTTGTAGTGACAACAACAATAATGATACAGTGTTACCTAGTAGTGACAACAATGATAATGATACAGTGTTACTTAGTAGTGACAACAACAATAATGATACAGTGCTATCTAGTATTGACAACAACACTAATGATACAGTGTTACTTAGTAATGACAACAACAATAGTGATACAGTGTTACCTAGTAGTGACAACAACAATAATGATACAGTGTTACCTAGTAGTGACAACAACAATAATGATACAGTGTTACCTAGTAGTGACAACAACACTTATGATACAGTGTTACCTAGTAATGACAACAATAATAATGATACAGTGTTACCTTGTAGTGACAACAACAATACTGATACTGTGTTACCTAGTAGTGACAACAATGATAATGATAAAGTGTTACCTAGTAGTGACAACAACAATAGTGATACAGTGTTTCCTAGTAATGACAACAATGATAATGATACAGTGTTACTTAGTAGTGACAACAACAATAATGATCCAGTGTTACCTAGTAGTGACAACAACAATAATGATACAGTGTTACTTAGTAATGACAACAACAATAATGATCCAGTGTTACCTAGTAGTGACAACAACAATAATGATACAGTGTTACTTAGTAGTGACAATAACAATAATGATACAGTGTTACCTAGTAGTGACAACAATGATAATGATACAGTGTTACTTAGTAATGACAACAACAATAATGATACAGTGTTACCTAGTAATGACAACAATGATAATGATACAGTGTTACCTAGTAGTGACAACAATAATAATGATACAGTGTTACTTAGTAGAGACAACAACAATAATGATACAGTGTTACCTGGTAGTGACAATAAAAATAATGATACAGTGTTACCTAGTAGTGACAACAATGATAATGATACAGTGTTACCTAGTAGTGACAACAACAATAATGATACAGTGTTACTTAGTAGTGACAACAACAATAATGATACAGTGTTACCTAGTAGTGACAACAATAATAATGATACATTGTTACCTAGTAGTGACAACAACAATAATGATACACAGTGTTACCTAGTAGTGACAACAATAATTATGATACAGTGTTACTTAGTAGTGACAACAACAATAATGATACAGTGTTACCTAGTAGTGACAACAATGATAATGATACAGTGTTACCTAGTAGTGACAACAACACTAATGATACAGTGTTACTTAGTAGTGACAACAACACTAATGATACAGTGTTACCCAGTAGTGACAACAACACTAATGATACAGTGTTACCTAGAAGTGACAACAACACTTGTGATACAGTGTTACTTTGTAACACTAACAATAATAATGATACAGTGTTGCTAAGTCGTGACAACAACACTAATGATACAGTATAACGTAGTAGTGACAACAACACTAATGATACAGTGTTACCTAGTAGTGACAACAACAATAATGATACAGTGTTACCTAGTAGTGACAACAAAAATAATGATACAGTGTTACCTAGTAGTCACAACAATAATAATGATACAGTGTTATCTAGTAGTGACAACAATAATAATGATACAGTGTTACCTAGTAGTGACAACAACAATAATGATACAGTGTTACCTAGTAGTGACAACAACAATAATGATACAGTGTTACCTAGTAGTGACAACAACAATAATGATACAGTGTTACCTAATAGTGACAACAACAATAATGATACAGTGTTACCTAGAAGTGAGAACAACATTAATGATACAGTGTTACCTTGTAGTGACAACAACAATAATGATACACAGTGTTACCTAGTAGTGACAACAATAATAATGATACAGTCTTACTTAGTAGTGACAACAACAATAATGATACAGTGTTACCTAGTAGTGACAACAATGATAATGATATAGTGTTACCTAGTAGTGACAACAACACTAATGATACAGTATTACTTAGTAGTGACAACAACACTAATGATATAGTGTTACCCAGTAGTGACAACAACACTAATGATACAGTGTTACCTAGTAGTGACAACACTAATAATGATACAGTGTTACTTAGTAGTGACAACAGCAATAATGATACAGTGTTACCTAGTAGTGACAACAACACGAGTGTCACAGTGTTACTTATTAGTGACAACAATAATAATGATACAGTGTTACTTAGTAGTGACAACAACACTAATGGTACAGTGTTGCCTAGTAGTGACAACAATAATAATGATAGAGTGTTACTTAGTAGTGACAACAGCAATAATGATACAGTGTTACCTAGTAGTGACAACAACACTAGTGTCACAGTGTTACTTATTAGTGACAACAATAATAATGATACAGTGTTACTTAGTAGTGACAACAACACTAATGGTACAGTGTTACCAAGTAGTGACAACAATAATAATGATACAGTGTTACTTAGTAGTGACAACAACACTAATGATACAGTGTTACCTAGTAGTGACAACAATAATAATGATACAGTGTTACCTAGTAGTGACAACAACACTAATGATACAGTGTTACCTAGTAGTGACAACAATAATAATGATACAGTGTTACATAGTAGTGACAACAATAATAATGATACAGTGTTATATAGTAGTGACAACAACACTAATGATACACAGTGTTACCTAGTAGTGACAACAATAATAATGATACAGTGTTACCTAGTAGTGACAACAATAATAATGATACAGTGCTACCTTCTAGTGACAACAATAATAATGATACACTGTTACTTAGTAGTGACAACAATAATAATGATACAGTGTTACCTAGTAGTGACAACAACACTAGTGATACAGTGTTACTTTGTAGTGACAACAATAATAATGATACAGTGTTGCTTAGAAGTGACAACAACACTAATGATACAGTGTTACCTAGTAGTGACAACAATAATAATGATACATTGTTACCTAGTAGTGACAACAAAAATAATGATACAGTGTTACCTAGTAGTGACAACAACAATAATGATACAGTGTTACTTAGTAGTGACTACAACAATAATGATACAGTGTTACCTAGTAGTGACAACAATAATAATGATACAGTGTTACTTAGTAGTGACAACAACAATAATGATACAGTGTTACCTGGTAGTGACAACAAAAATAATGATACAGTGTTACATAGTAGTGACAACAATGATAATGATACAGTGTTACTTAGTAGTGACAACAACAATAATGATACAGTGTTACCTAGTAGTGACAACAATAATAATGATATATTGTTACCTAGTAGTGACAACAACAATAATGATACACAGTGTTACCTAGTAGTGACAACAATAATTATGATACAGTGTTACTTAGTAGTGACAACAACAATAATGATACAGTGTTACCTAGTAGTGACAACAATAATTATGATACAGTGTTACTTAGTAGTGACAACAACAATAATGATACAGTGTTACCTAGTAGTGACAACAATGATAATGATACAGTGTTACCTAGTAGTGACAACAACACTAATGATACAGTGTTACTTAGTAGTGACAACAACACTAATGATACAGTGTTACCCAGTAGTGACAACAACACTAATGATACAGTTTTACCTAGAAGTGACAACAACACTTGTGATACAGTGTTACTTTGTAACACTAACAATAATAATGATACAGTGTTGCTAAGTCGTGACAACAACACTAATGATACAGTATAACGTAGTAGTGACAACAACACTAATGATACAGTGTTACCTAGTAGTGACAACAACAATAATGATACAGTGTTACCTAGTAGTGACAACAAAAATAATGATACAGTGTTACATAGTAGTCACAACAATAATAATGATACAGTGTTATCTAGTATTGACAACAATAATAATGATACAGTGTTACCTAGTAGTGACAACAACAATAATGATACAGTGCTATCTAGTAGTGACAACAACACTAATGATACAGTGTTACTTAGTAATGACAACAACAATAGTGATACAGTGTTACCTAGTAGTGACAACAACAATAATGATACAGTGTTACATAGTAGTGACAACAACAATAATGATACAGTGTTACCTAGTAGTGACAACAACAATAATGATACAGTGTTACCTAGTAGTGACTACAACACTTATGATACAGTGTTACCTAGTAATGACAACAATAATAATGATACAGTGTTACCTTGTAGTGACAACAACAATACTGATACAGTGTTACCTAGTAGTGACAACAATGATAATGATAAAGTGTTACCTAGTAGTGACAACAACACTAGTGATACAGTGTTACTTTGTAGTGACAACAATAATAATGATACAGTGTTGCTTAGAAGTGACAACAACACTAATGATACAGTGTTACCTAGTAGTGACAACAATAATAATGATACATTGTTACCTAGTAGTGACAACAAAAATAATGATACAGTGTTACCTAGTAGTGACAACAACAATAATGATACAGTGTTACTTAGTAGTGACTACAACAATAATGATACAGTGTTACCTAGTAGTGACAACAATAATAATGATACAGTGTTACTTAGTAGTGACAACAACAATAATGATACAGTGTTACCTGGTAGTGACAACAAAAATAATGATACAGTGTTACATAGTAGTGACAACAATGATAATGATACAGTGTTACTTAGTAGTGACAACAACAATAATGATACAGTGTTACCTAGTAGTGACAACAATAATAATGATACATTGTTACCTAGTAGTGACAACAACAATAATGATACACAGTGTTACCTAATAGTGACAACAATAATTATGATACAGTGTTACTTAGTAGTGACAACAACAATAATGATACAGTGTTACCTAGTAGTGACAACAATAATTATGATACAGTGTTACTTAGTAGTGACAACAACAATAATGATACAGTGTTACCTAGTAGTGACAACAATGATAATGATACAGTGTTACCTAGTAGTGACAACAACACTAATGATACAGTGTTACTTAGTAGTGACAACAACACTAATGATACAGTGTTACCCAGTAGTGACAACAACACTAATGATACAGTGTTACCTAGAAGTGACAACAACACTTGTGATACAGTGTTACTTTGTAACACTAACAATAATAATGATACAGTGTTGCTTAGAAGTGACAACAACACTAATGATACAGTGTTACCTAGTAGTGACAACAATAATAATGATACATTGTTACCTAGTAGTGACAACAAAAATAATGATACAGTGTTACCTAGTAGTGACAACAACAATAATGATACAGTGTTACTTAGTAGTGACTACAACAATAATGATACAGTGTTACCTAGTAGTGACAACAATAATAATGATACAGTGTTACTTAGTAGTGACAACAACAATAATGATACAGTGTTACCTGGTAGTGACAACAAAAATAATGATACAGTGTTACATAGTAGTGACAACAATGATAATGATACAGTGTTACTTAGTAGTGACAACAACAATAATGATACAGTGTTACCTAGTAGTGACAACAATAATAATGATACATTGTTACCTAGTAGTGACAACAACAATAATGATACACAGTGTTACCTAGTAGTGACAACAATAATTATGATACAGTGTTACTTAGTAGTGACAACAACAATAATGATACAGTGTTACCTAGTAGTGACAACAATAATTATGATACAGTGTTACTTAGTAGTGACAACAACAATAATGATACAGTGTTACCTAGTAGTGACAACAATGATAATGATACAGTGTTACCTAGTAGTGACAACAACACTAATGATACAGTGTTACTTAGTAGTGACAACAACACTAATGATACAGTGTTACCCAGTAGTGACAACAACACTAATGATACAGTGTTACCTAGAAGTGACAACAACACTTGTGATACAGTGTTACTTTGTAACACTAACAATAATAATGATACAGTGTTGCTAAGTCGTGACAACAACACTAATGATACAGTATAACGTAGTAGTGACAACAACACTAATGATACAGTGTTACCTTGTAGTGACAACAACAATAATGATACAGTGTTACCTAGTAGTGACAACAAAAATAATGATACAGTGTTACATAGTAGTCACAACAATAATAATGATACAGTGTTATCTAGTATTGACAACAATAATAATGATACAGTGTTACCTAGTAGTGACAACAACAATAATGATACAGTGCTATCTAGTAGTGACAACAACACTAATGATACAGTGTTACTTAGTAATGACAACAACAATAGTGATACAGTGTTACCTAGTAGTGACAACAACAATAATGATACAGTGTTACCTTGTAGTGACAACAACAATACTGATACAGTGTTACCTAGTAGTGACAACAATGATAATGATAAAGTGTTACCTAGTAGTGACAACAACAATAGTGATACAGTGTTTCCTAGTAATGACAACAATGATAATGATACAGTGTTACTTAGTAGTGACAACAACAATAATGATACAGTGTTACCTTGTAGTGACAACAACAATAATGATACAGTGTTACCTAGTAGTGACAACAATAATAATGATACAGTGTTACCTAGTAGTGACAACAATAATAATGATACAGTGCTACCTTCTAGTGACAACAATAATAATGATACACTGTTACTTAGTAGTGACAACAATAATAATGATACAGTGTTACCTAGTAGTGACAACAACACTAGTGATACAGTGTTACTTTGTAGTGACAACAATAATAATGATACAGTGTTGCTTAGAAGTGACAACAACACTAATGATACAGTGTTACCTAGTAGTGACAACAATAATAATGATACATTGTTACCTAGTAGTGACAACAAAAATAATGATACAGTGTTACCTAGTAGTGACAACAACAATAATGATACAGTGTTACTTAGTAGTGACTACAACAATAATGATACAGTGTTACCTAGTAGTGACAACAATAATAATGATACAGTGTTACTTAGTAGTGACAACAACAATAATGATACAGTGTTACCTGGTAGTGACAACAAAAATAATGATACAGTGTTACATAGTAGTGACAACAATGATAATGATACAGTGTTACTTAGTAGTGACAACAACAATAATGATACAGTGTTACCTAGTAGTGACAACAATAATAATGATACATTGTTACCTAGTAGTGACAACAACAATAATGATACACAGTGTTACCTAGTAGTGACAACAATAATTATGATACAGTGTTACTTAGTAGTGACAACAACAATAATGATACAGTGCTACGTAGTAGTGACAACAACACTAATGATACAGTGTTACTTAGTAGTGACAACAACAATAATGATCCAGTGTTACCTAGTAGTGACAACAACAATAATGATACAGTGTTACCTAGTAGTGACAACAATGATAATGATACAGTGTTACCTAGTAGTGAAAACAATGAAAATGATACAGTGTTACTTAGTAGTGACAACAACAGTAATGATGCAGTGTTACCTTGTAGTGACAACAACAATAATGATACAGTGTTACCTAGTAGTGACAACAATGATAATGATACAGTGTTACTTAGTAGTGACAACAACAATAATGATACAGTGCTATCTAGTATTGACAACAACACTAATGATACAGTGTTACTTAGTAATGACAACAACAATAGTGATACAGTGTTACCTAGTAGTGACAACAACAATAATGATACAGTGTTACCTAGTAGTGACAACAACAATAATGATACAGTGTTACCTAGTAGTGACAACAACACTTATGATACAGTGTTACCTAGTAATGACAACAATAATAATGATACAGTGTTACCTTGTAGTGACAACAACAATACTGATACAGTGTTACCTAGTAGTGACAACAATGATAATGATAAAGTGTTACCTAGTAGTGACAACAACAATAGTGATACAGTGTTTCCTAGTAATGACAACAATGATAATGATACAGTGTTACTTAGTAGTGACAACAACAATAATGATCCAGTGTTACCTAGTAGTGACAACAACAATAATGATACAGTGTTACTTAGTAATGACAACAACAATAATGATCCAGTGTTACCTAGTAGTGACAACAACAATAATGATACAGTGTTACTTAGTAGTGACAATAACAATAATGATACAGTGTTACCTAGTAGTGACAACAATGATAATGATACAGTGTTACTTAGTAATGACAACAACAATAATGATACAGTGTTACCTAGTAATGACAACAATGATAATGATACAGTGTTACCTAGTAGTGACAACAATAATAATGATACAGTGTTACTTAGTAGAGACAACAACAATAATGATACAGTGTTACCTGGTAGTGACAACAAAAATAATGATACAGTGTTACCTAGTAGTGACAACAATGATAATGATACAGTGTTACCTAGTAGTGACAACAACAATAATGATACAGTGTTACTTAGTAGTGACAACAACAATAATGATACAGTGTTACCTAGTAGTGACAACAATAATAATGATACATTGTTACCTAGTAGTGACAACAACAATAATGATACACAGTGTTACCTAGTAGTGACAACAATAATTATGATACAGTGTTACTTAGTAGTGACAACAACAATAATGATACAGTGTTACCTAGTAGTGACAACAATGATAATGATACAGTGTTACCTAGTAGTGACAACAACACTAATGATACAGTGTTACTTAGTAGTGACAACAACACTAATGATACAGTGTTACCCAGTAGTGACAACAACACTAATGATACAGTGTTACCTAGAAGTGACAACAACACTTGTGATACAGTGTTACTTTGTAACACTAACAATAATAATGATACAGTGTTGCTAAGTCGTGACAACAACACTAATGATACAGTATAACGTAGTAGTGACAACAACACTAATGATACAGTGTTACCTAGTAGTGACAACAACAATAATGATACAGTGTTACCTAGTAGTGACAACAAAAATAATGATACAGTGTTACCTAGTAGTCACAACAATAATAATGATACAGTGTTATCTAGTAGTGACAACAATAATAATGATACAGTGTTACCTAGTAGTGACAACAACAATAATGATACAGTGTTACCTAGTAGTGACAACAACAATAATGATACAGTGTTACCTAGTAGTGACAACAACAATAATGATACAGTGTTACCTAATAGTGACAACAACAATAATGATACAGTGTTACCTAGAAGTGAGAACAACATTAATGATACAGTGTTACCTAGTAGTGACAACAACAATAATGATACACAGTGTTACCTAGTAGTGACAACAATAATAATGATACAGTCTTACTTAGTAGTGACAACAACAATAATGATACAGTGTTACCTAGTAGTGACAACAATGATAATGATATAGTGTTACCTAGTAGTGACAACAACACTAATGATACAGTATTACTTAGTAGTGACAACAACACTAATGATATAGTGTTACCCAGTAGTGACAACAACACTAATGATACAGTGTTACCTAGTAGTGACAACACTAATAATGATACAGTGTTACTTAGTAGTGACAACAGCAATAATGATACAGTGTTACCTAGTAGTGACAACAACACGAGTGTCACAGTGTTACTTATTAGTGACAACAATAATAATGATACAGTGTTACTTAGTAGTGACAACAACACTAATGGTACAGTGTTGCCTAGTAGTGACAACAATAATAATGATAGAGTGTTACTTAGTAGTGACAACAGCAATAATGATACAGTGTTACCTAGTGGTGACAACAACACTAGTGTCACAGTGTTACTTATTAGTGACAACAATAATAATGATACAGTGTTACTTAGTAGTGACAACAACACTAATGGTACAGTGTTACCAAGTAGTGACAACAATAATAATGATACAGTGTTACTTAGTAGTGACAACAACACTAATGATACAGTGTTACCTAGTAGTGACAACAATAATAATGATACAGTGTTACCTAGTAGTGACAACAACACTAATGATACAGTGTTACCTAGTAGTGACAACAATAATAATGATACAGTGTTACATAGTAGTGACAACAATAATAATGATACAGTGTTATATAGTAGTGACAACAACACTAATGATACACAGTGTTACCTAGTAGTGACAACAATAATAATGATACAGTGTTACCTAGTAGTGACAACAATAATAATGATACAGTGCTACCTTCTAGTGACAACAATAATAATGATACACTGTTACTTAGTAGTGACAACAATAATAATGATACAGTGTTACCTAGTAGTGACAACAACACTAGTGATACAGTGTTACTTTGTAGTGACAACAATAATAATGATACAGTGTTGCTTAGAAGTGACAACAACACTAATGATACAGTGTTACCTAGTAGTGACAACAATAATAATGATACATTGTTACCTAGTAGTGACAACAAAAATAATGATACAGTGTTACCTAGTAGTGACAACAACAATAATGATACAGTGTTACTTAGTAGTGACTACAACAATAATGATACAGTGTTACCTAGTAGTGACAACAATAATAATGATACAGTGTTACTTAGTAGTGACAACAACAATAATGATACAGTGTTACCTGGTAGTGACAACAAAAATAATGATACAGTGTTACATAGTAGTGACAACAATGATAATGATACAGTGTTACTTAGTAGTGACAACAACAATAATGATACAGTGTTACCTAGTAGTGACAACAATAATAATGATACATTGTTACCTAGTAGTGACAACAACAATAATGATACACAGTGTTACCTAGTAGTGACAACAATAATTATGATACAGTGTTACTTAGTAGTGACAACAACAATAATGATACAGTGTTACCTAGTAGTGACAACAATAATTATGATACAGTGTTACTTAGTAGTGACAACAACAATAATGATACAGTGTTACCTAGTAGTGACAACAATGATAATGATACAGTGTTACCTAGTAGTGACAACAACACTAATGATACAGTGTTACTTAGTAGTGACAACAACACTAATGATACAGTGTTACCCAGTAGTGACAACAACACTAATGATACAGTGTTACCTAGAAGTGACAACAACACTTGTGATACAGTGTTACTTTGTAACACTAACAATAATAATGATACAGTGTTGCTAAGTCGTGACAACAACACTAATGATACAGTATAACGTAGTAGTGACAACAACACTAATGATACAGTGTTACCTAGTAGTGACAACAACAATAATGATACAGTGTTACCTAGTAGTGACAACAAAAATAATGATACAGTGTTACATAGTAGTCACAACAATAATAATGATACAGTGTTATCTAGTATTGACAACAATAATAATGATACAGTGTTACCTAGTAGTGACAACAACAATAATGATACAGTGCTATCTAGTAGTGACAACAACACTAATGATACAGTGTTACTTAGTAATGACAACAACAATAGTGATACAGTGTTACCTAGTAGTGACAACAACAATAATGATACAGTGTTACATAGTAGTGACAACAACAATAATGATACAGTGTTACCTAGTAGTGACAACAACAATAATGATACAGTGTTACCTAGTAGTGACAACAACACTTATGATACAGTGTTACCTAGTAATGACAACAATAATAATGATACAGTGTTACCTTGTAGTGACAACAACAATACTGATACAGTGTTACCTAGTAGTGACAACAATGATAATGATAAAGTGTTACCTAGTAGTGACAACAACACTAGTGATACAGTGTTACTTTGTAGTGACAACAATAATAATGATACAGTGTTGCTTAGAAGTGACAACAACACTAATGATACAGTGTTACCTAGTAGTGACAACAATAATAATGATACATTGTTACCTAGTAGTGACAACAAAAATAATGATACAGTGTTACCTAGTAGTGACAACAACAATAATGATACAGTGTTACTTAGTAGTGACTACAACAATAATGATACAGTGTTACCTAGTAGTGACAACAATAATAATGATACAGTGTTACTTAGTAGTGACAACAACAATAATGATACAGTGTTACCTGGTAGTGACAACAAAAATAATGATACAGTGTTACATAGTAGTGACAACAATGATAATGATACAGTGTTACTTAGTAGTGACAACAACAATAATGATACAGTGTTACCTAGTAGTGACAACAATAATAATGATACATTGTTACCTAGTAGTGACAACAACAATAATGATACACAGTGTTACCTAATAGTGACAACAATAATTATGATACAGTGTTACTTAGTAGTGACAACAACAATAATGATACAGTGTTACCTAGTAGTGACAACAATAATTATGATACAGTGTTACTTAGTAGTGACAACAACAATAATGATACAGTGTTACCTAGTAGTGACAACAATGATAATGATACAGTGTTACCTAGTAGTGACAACAACACTAATGATACAGTGTTACTTAGTAGTGACAACAACACTAATGATACAGTGTTACCCAGTAGTGACAACAACACTAATGATACAGTGTTACCTAGAAGTGACAACAACACTTGTGATACAGTGTTACTTTGTAACACTAACAATAATAATGATACAGTGTTGCTTAGAAGTGACAATAACACTAATGATACAGTGTTACCTAGTAGTGACAACAATAATAATGATACATTGTTACCTAGTAGTGACAACAAAAATAATGATACAGTGTTACCTAGTAGTGACAACAACATTAATGATACAGTGTTACTTAGTAGTGACTACAACAATAATGATACAGTGTTACCTAGTAGTGACAACAATAATAATGATACAGTGTTACTTAGTAGTGACAACAACAATAATGATACAGTGTTACCTGGTAGTGACAACAAAAATAATGATACAGTGTTACATAGTAGTGACAACAATGATAATGATACAGTGTTACTTAGTAGTGACAACAACAATAATGATACAGTGTTACCTAGTAGTGACAACAATAATAATGATACATTGTTACCTAGTAGTGACAACAACAATAATGATACACAGTGTTACCTAGTAGTGACAACAATAATTATGATACAGTGTTACTTAGTAGTGACAACAACAATAATGATACAGTGTTACCTAGTAGTGACAACAATAATTATGATACAGTGTTACTTAGTAGTGACAACAACAATAATGATACAGTGTTACCTAGTAGTGACAACAATGATAATGATACAGTGTTACCTAGTAGTGACAACAACACTAATGATACAGTGTTACTTAGTAGTGACAACAACACTAATGATACAGTGTTACCCAGTAGTGACAACAACACTAATGATACAGTGTTACCTAGAAGTGACAACAACACTTGTGATACAGTGTTACTTTGTAACACTAACAATAATAATGATACAGTGTTGCTAAGTCGTGACAACAACACTAATGATACAGTATAACGTAGTAGTGACAACAACACTAATGATACAGTGTTACCTTGTAGTGACAACAACAATAATGATACAGTGTTACCTAGTAGTGACAACAAAAATAATGATACAGTGTTACATAGTAGTCACAACAATAATAATGATACAGTGTTATCTAGTATTGACAACAATAATAATGATACAGTGTTACCTAGTAGTGACAACAACAATAATGATACAGTGCTATCTAGTAGTGACAACAACACTAATGATACAGTGTTACTTAGTAATGACAACAACAATAGTGATACAGTGTTACCTAGTAGTGACAACAACAATAATGATACAGTGTTACCTTGTAGTGACAACAACAATACTGATACAGTGTTACCTAGTAGTGACAACAATGATAATGATAAAGTGTTACCTAGTAGTGACAACAACAATAGTGATACAGTGTTTCCTAGTAATGACAACAATGATAATGATACAGTGTTACTTAGTAGTGACAACAACAATAATGATACAGTGTTACCTTGTAGTGACAACAACAATAATGATACAGTGTTACCTAGTAGTGACAACAATAATAATGATACAGTGTTACCTAGTAGTGACAACAATAATAATGATACAGTGCTACCTTCTAGTGACAACAATAATAATGATACACTGTTACTTAGTAGTGACAACAATAATAATGATACAGTGTTACCTAGTAGTGACAACAACACTAGTGATACAGTGTTACTTTGTAGTGACAACAATAATAATGATACAGTGTTACTTAGTAGTGACAACAACACTAATGATACAGTGTTACCTAGTAGTGACAATAATAATAATGATACATTGTTACCTAGTAGTGACAACAAAAATAATGATACAGTGTTACCTAGTAGTGACAACAACAATAATGATACAGTGTTACTTAGTAGTGACTACAACAATAATGATACAGTGTTACCTAGTAGTGACAACAATAATAATGATACAGTGTTACTTAGTAGTGACAACAACAATAATGATACAGTGTTACCTGGTAGTGACAACAAAAATAATGATACAGTGTTACATAGTAGTGACAACAATGATAATGATACAGTGTTACTTAGTAGTGACAACAACAATAATGATACAGTGTTACCTAGTAGTGACAACAATAATAATGATACATTGTTACCTAGTAGTGACAACAACAATAATGATACACAGTGTTACCTAGTAGTGACAACAATAATTATGATACAGTGTTACTTAGTAGTGACAACAACAATAATGATACAGTGTTACCTAGTAGTGACAACAATAATTATGATACAGTGTTACTTAGTAGTGACAACAACAATAATGATACAGTGTTACCTAGTAGTGACAACAATGATAATGATACAGTGTTACCTAGTAGTGACAACAACACTAATGATACAGTGTTACTTAGTAGTGACAACAACACTAATGATACAGTGTTACCCAGTAGTGACAACAACACTAATGATACAGTGTTACCTAGAAGTGACAACAACACTTGTGATACAGTGTTACTTTGTAACACTAACAATAATAATGATACAGTGTTGCTAAGTCGTGACAACAACACTAATGATACAGTATAACGTAGTAGTGACAACAACACTAATGATACAGTGTTACCTAGTAGTGACAACAACAATAATGATACAGTGTTACCTAGTAGTGACAACAAAAATAATGATACAGTGTTACATAGTAGTCACAACAATAATAATGATACAGTGTTATCTAGTATTGACAACAATAATAATGATACAGTGTTACCTAGTAGTGACAACAACAATAATGATACAGTGCTATCTAGTAGTGACAACAACACTAATGATACAGTGTTACTTAGTAATGACAACAACAATAGTGATACAGTGTTACCTAGTAGTGACAACAACAATAATGATACAGTGTTACATAGTAGTGACAACAACAATAATGATACAGTGTTACCTAGTAGTGACAACAACAATAATGATACAGTGTTACCTAGTAGTGACAACAACACTTATGATACAGTGTTACCTAGTAATGACAACAATAATAATGATACAGTGTTACCTTGTAGTGACAACAACAATACTGATACAGTGTTACCTAGTAGTGACAACAATGATAATGATAAAGTGTTACCTAGTAGTGACAACAACAATAGTGATACAGTGTTTCCTAGTAATGACAACAATGATAATGATACAGTGTTACTTAGTAGTGACAACAACAATAATGATACAGTGTTACCTTGTAGTGACAACAACAATAATGATACAGTGTTACTTAGTAGTGACAACAACAATAATGATACAGTGTTACTTAGTAGTGACAACAACAATAATGATACAGTGCTACGTAGTAGTGACAACAACACTAATGATACAGTGTTACTTAGTAGTGACAACAACAATAGTGATACAGTGTTACCTAGTAGTGACAACAACAATAATGATACAGTGTTACCTAGTAGTGACAACAACAATAATGATACAGTGTTACCTAGTAGTGACAACAACACTTATGATACAGTGTTACCTAGTAATGACAACAATAATAATGATACTGTGTTACCTTGTAGTGACAACAACAATACTGATACAGTGTTACCTAGTAGTGACAACAATGATAATGATAAAGTGTTACTTAGTAGTGACAACAACAATAATGATACAGTGTTACCTAGTAGTGACAACAATAATAATGATACATTGTTACTTAGTAGTGACAACAACACTAATGATACAGTGTTACCTAGTAGTGACAACAATAATAATGATACAGTGTTACCTAGTAGTGACAACAACACTAATGATACAGTGTTACCTAGTAGTGACAACAATAATAATGATACAGTGTTACATAGTAGTGACAACAATAATAATGATACAGTGTTACGTAGTAGTGACAACAACACTAATGATATACAGTGTTACCTAGTAGTGACAACAATAATAATGATACAGTGTTACCTAGTAGTGACAACAATAATAATGATACAGTGTTACCTTCTAGTGACAACAATAATAATGATACACTGTTACTTAGTAGTGACAACAATAATAATGATACAGTGTTACCTAGTAGTGACAACAACACTAGTGATACAGTGTTACTTTGTAGTGACAACAATAATAATGATACAGTGTTGCTTAGAAGTGACAACAACACTAATGATACAGTGTTACCTAGTAGTGACAACAATAATAATGATACAGTGTTGCTTAGAAGTGACAACAACACTAACGATACAGTGTTACCTAGTAGTGACAACAATAATAATGATACATTGTTACCTAGTAGTGACAACAAAAATAATGATACAGTGTTACCTAGTAGTGACAACAACAATAATGATACAGTGTTACTTAGTAGTGACTACAACAATAATGATACAGTGTTACCTAGTAGTGACAACAATAATAATGATACAGTGTTACTTAGTAGTGACAACAACAATAATGATACAGTGTTACTTAGTAGTGACTACAACAATAATGATACAGTGTTACCTGGTAGTGACAACAAAAATAATGATACAGTGTTACCTAGTAGTGACAACAATGATAATGATACAGTGTTACCTAGTAGTGACAACAACAATAATGATACAGTGTTACTTAGTAGTGACAACAACAATAATGATACAGTGTTACCTAGTAGTGACAACAATAATAATGATACATTGTTACCTAGTAGTGACAACAACAATAATGATACACAGTGTTACCTAGTAGTGACAACAATAATTATGATACAGTGTTACTTAGTAGTGACAACAACAATAATGATACAGTGTTACCTAGTAGTGACAACAATGATAATGATACAGTGTTACCTAGTAGTGACAACAAAAATAATGATACAGTGTTACCTAGTAGTGACAACAATAATAATGATACAGTGTTATCTAGTATTGACAACAATAATAATGATACAGTGTTACCTAGTAGTGACAACAACAATAATGATACAGTGCTATCTAGTAGTGACAACAACACTAATGATACAGTGTTACTTAGTAATGACAACAACAATAGTGAGACAGTGTTACCTAGTAGTGACAACAACAATAATGATACAGTGTTACCTAGTAGTGACGACAACAATAATGATACAGTGTTACCTAGTAGTGACAACAACAATAATGATACAGTGTTACCTAGTAGTGACAACAACACTAATGATACAGTGTTACCCAGTAGTGACAACAACACTAATGATACAGTGTTACCTAGAAGTGACAACAACACTAGTGATACAGTGTTACTTTGTAACACTAACAATAATAATGATACAGTGTTGCTAAGTCGTGACAACAACACTAATGATACAGTATAACGTAGTAGTGACAACAACACTAATGATACAGTGTTACCTAGTAGTGACAACAACAATAATGATACAGTGTTACCTAGTAGTGACAACAAAAATAATGATACAGTGTTACCTAGTAGTCACAACAATAATAATGATACAGTGTTATCTAGTAGTGACAACAATAATAATGATACAGTGTTACCTAGTAGTGACAACAACAATAATGATACAGTGTTACCTAGTAGTGACAACAACAATAATGATACAGTGTTACCTAGTAGTGACAACAACAATAATGATACAGTGTTACCTAATAGTGACAACAACAATAATGATACAGTGTTACCTAGAAGTGAGAACAACAATAATGATACAGTGTTACCTAGTAGTGACAACAACAATAATGATACACAGTGTTACCTAGTAGTGACAACAATAATAATGATACAGTCTTACTTAGTAGTGACAACAACAATAATGATACAGTGTTACCTAGTAGTGACAACAATGATAATGATACAGTGTTACCTAGTAGTGACAACAACACTAATGATACAGTATTACTTAGTAGTGACAACAACACTAATGATATAGTGTTACCCAGTAGTGACAACAACACTAATGATACAGTGTTACCTAGTAGTGACAACACTAATAATGATACAGTGTTACTTAGTAGTGACAACAGCAATAATGATACAGTGTTACCTAGTAGTGACAACAACACTAGTGTCACAGTGTTACTTATTAGTGACAACAATAATAATGATACAGTGTTACTTAGTAGTGACAACAACACTAACGGTACAGTGTTGCCTAGTAGTGACAACAATAATAATGATAGAGTGTTACTTGGTAGTGACAACAGCAATAATGATACAGTGTTACCTAGTAGTGACAACAACACTAGTGTCACAGTGTTACTTATTAGTGACAACAATAATAATGATACAGTGTTACTTAGTAGTGACAACAACACTAATGGTACAGTGTTACCAAGTAGTGACAACAATAATAATGATACAGTGTTACTTAGTAGTGACAACAACACTAATGATACAGTGTTACCTAGTAGTGACAACAATAATAATGATACAGTGTTACCTAGTAGTGACAACAACACTAATGATACAGTGTTACCTAGTAGTGACAACAATAATAATGATACAGTGTTACATAGTAGTGACAACAATAATAATGATACAGTGTTATATAGTAGTGACAACAACACTAATGATACACAGTGTTACCTAGTAGTGACAACAATAATAATGATACAGTGTTACCTAGTAGTGACAACAATAATAATGATACAGTGTTACCTTCTAGTGACAACAATAATAATGATACACTGTTACTTAGTAGTGACAACAATAATAATGATACAGTGTTACCTAGTAGTGACAACAACACTAGTGATACAGTGTTACTTTGTAGTGACAACAATAATAATGATACAGTGTTGCTTAGAAGTGACAACAACACTAATGATACAGTGTTACCTAGTAGTGACAACAATAATAATGATACATTGTTACCTAGTAGTGACAACAAAAATAATGATACAGTGTTACCTAGTAGTGACAACAACAATAATGATACAGTGTTACTTAGTAGTGACTACAACAATAATGATACAGTGTTACCTAGTAGTGACAACAATAATAATGATACAGTGTTACTTAGTAGTGACAACAACAATAATGATACAGTGTTACCTGGTAGTGACAACAAAAATAATGATACAGTGTTACATAGTAGTGACAACAATGATAATGATACAGTGTTACTTAGTAGTGACAACAACAATAATGATACAGTGTTACCTAGTAGTGACAACAATAATAATGATACATTGTTACCTAGTAGTGACAACAACAATAATGATACACAGTGTTACCTAGTAGTGACAACAATAATTATGATACAGTGTTACTTAGTAGTGACAACAACAATAATGATACAGTGTTACCTAGTAGTGACAACAATAATTATGATACAGTGTTACTTAGTAGTGACAACAACAATAATGATACAGTGTTACCTAGTAGTGACAACAATGATAATGATACAGTGTTACCTAGTAGTGACAACAACACTAATGATACAGTGTTACTTAGTAGTGACAACAACACTAATGATACAGTGTTACCCAGTAGTGACAACAACACTAATGATACAGTGTTACCTAGAAGTGACAACAACACTTGTGATACAGTGTTACTTTGTAACACTAACAATAATAATGATACAGTGTTGCTAAGTCGTGACAACAACACTAATGATACAGTATAACGTAGTAGTGACAACAACACTAATGATACAGTGTTACCTAGTAGTGACAACAACAATAATGATACAGTGTTACCTAGTAGTGACAACAAAAATAATGATACAGTGTTACATAGTAGTCACAACAATAATAATGATACAGTGTTATCTAGTATTGACAACAATAATAATGATACAGTGTTACCTAGTAGTGACAACAACAATAATGATACAGTGCTATCTAGTAGTGACAACAACACTAATGATACAGTGTTACTTAGTAATGACAACAACAATAGTGATACAGTGTTACCTAGTAGTGACAACAATGATAATGATAAAGTGTTACCTAGTAGTGACAACAACAATAGTGATACAGTGTTTCCTAGTAATGACAACAATGATAATGATACAGTGTTACTTAGTAGTGACAACAACAATAATGATACAGTGTTACCTTGTAGTGACAACAACAATAATGATACAGTGTTACTTAGTAGTGACAACAACAAAATGATACAGTGTTACTTAGTAGTGACAACAACAATAATGATACAGTGCTACGTAGTAGTGACAACAACACTAATGATACAGTGTTACTTAGTAGTGACAACAACAATAATGATCCAGTGTTACCTAGTAGTGACAACAACAATAATGATACAGTGTTACCTAGTAGTGACAACAATGATAATGATACAGTGTTACCTAGTAGTGAAAACAATGAAAATGATACAGTGTTACTTAGTAGTGACAACAACAGTAATGATGCAGTGTTACCTTGTAGTGACAACAACAATAATGATACAGTGTTACCTAGTAGTGACAACAATGATAATGATACAGTGTTACTTAGTAGTGACAACAACAATAATGATACAGTGCTATCTAGTATTGACAACAACACTAATGATACAGTGTTACTTAGTAATGACAACAACAATAGTGATACAGTGTTACCTAGTAGTGACAACAACAATAATGATACAGTGTTACCTAGTAGTGACAACAACAATAATGATACAGTGTTACCTAGTAGTGACAACAACACTTATGATACAGTGTTACCTAGTAATGACAACAATAATAATGATACAGTGTTACCTTGTAGTGACAACAACAATACTGATACAGTGTTACCTAGTAGTGACAACAATGATAATGATAAAGTGTTACCTAGTAGTGACAACAACAATAGTGATACAGTGTTTCCTAGTAATGACAACAATGATAATGATACAGTGTTACTTAGTAGTGACAACAACAATAATGATACAGTGTTACCTTGTAGTGACAACAACAATAATGATACAGTGTTACTTAGTAGTGACAACAACAAAATGATACAGTGTTACTTAGTAGTGACAACAACAATAATGATACAGTGCTACGTAGTAGTGACAACAACACTAATGATACAGTGTTACTTAGTAGTGACAACAACAATAATGATCCAGTGTTACCTAGTAGTGACAACAACAATAATGATACAGTGTTACTTAGTAATGACAACAACAATAATGATCCAGTGTTACCTAGTAGTGACAACAACAATAATGATACAGTGTTACTTAGTAGTGACAATAACAATAATGATACAGTGTTACCTAGTAGTGACAACAATGATAATGATACAGTGTTACTTAGTAATGACAACAACAATAATGATACAGTGTTACCTAGTAATGACAACAATGATAATGATACAGTGTTACCTAGTAGTGACAACAATAATAATGATACAGTGTTACTTAGTAGAGACAACAACAATAATGATACAGTGTTACCTGGTAGTGACAACAAAAATAATGATACAGTGGTTCCTAGTAGTGACAACAATGATAATGATACAGTGTTACCTAGTAGTGACAACAACAATAATGATACAGTGTTACTTAGTAGTGACAACAACAATAATGATACAGTGTTACCTAGTAGTGACAACAATAATAATGATACATTGTTACCTAGTAGTGACAACAACAATAATGATACACAGTGTTACCTAGTAGTGACAACAATAATTATGATACAGTGTTACTTAGTAGTGACAACAACACTAATGATACAGTGTTACCCAGTAGTGACAACAACACTAATGATACAGTGTTACCTAGAAGTGACAACAACACTTGTGATACAGTGTTACTTTGTAACACTAACAATAATAATGATACAGTGTTGCTAAGTCGTGACAACAACACTAATGATACAGTATAACGTAGTAGTGACAACAACACTAATGATACAGTGTTACCTAGTAGTGACAACAACAATAATGATACAGTGTTACCTAGTAGTGACAACAAAAATAATGATACAGTGTTACATAGTAGTCACAACAATAATAATGATACAGTGTTATCTAGTAGTGACAACAATGATAATGATACAGTGTTACCTAGTAGTGACAACAACAATAATGATACAGTGTTACTTAGTAGTGACAACAACAATAATGATACAGTGTTACCTAGTAGTGACAACAATAATAATGATACATTGTTACCTAGTAGTGACAACAACAATAATGATACACAGTGTTACCTAGTAGTGACAACAATAATTATGATACAGTGTTACTTAGTAGTGACAACAACAATAATGATACAGTGTTACCTAGTAGTGACAACAATGATAATGATACAGTGTTACCTAGTAGTGACAACAAAAATAATGATACAGTGTTACCTAGTAGTGACAACAATAATAATGATACAGTGTTATCTAGTATTGACAACAATAATAATGATACAGTGTTACCTAGTAGTGACAACAACAATAATGATACAGTGCTATCTAGTAGTGACAACAACACTAATGATACAGTGTTACTTAGTAATGACAACAACAATAGTGAGACAGTGTTACCTAGTAGTGACAACAACAATAATGATACAGTGTTACCTAGTAGTGACGACAACAATAATGATACAGTGTTACCTAGTAGTGACAACAACAATAATGATACAGTGTTACCTAGTAGTGACAACAACACTAATGATACAGTGTTACCCAGTAGTGACAACAACACTAATGATACAGTGTTACCTAGAAGTGACAACAACACTAGTGATACAGTGTTACTTTGTAACACTAACAATAATAATGATACAGTGTTGCTAAGTCGTGACAACAACACTAATGATACAGTATAACGTAGTAGTGACAACAACACTAATGATACAGTGTTACCTAGTAGTGACAACAACAATAATGATACAGTGTTACCTAGTAGTGACAACAAAAATAATGATACAGTGTTACCTAGTAGTCACAACAATAATAATGATACAGTGTTATCTAGTAGTGACAACAATAATAATGATACAGTGTTACCTAGTAGTGACAACAACAATAATGATACAGTGTTACCTAGTAGTGACAACAACAATAATGATACAGTGTTACCTAGTAGTGACAACAACAATAATGATACAGTGTTACCTAATAGTGACAACAACAATAATGATACAGTGTTACCTAGAAGTGAGAACAACAATAATGATACAGTGTTACCTAGTAGTGACAACAACAATAATGATACAGTGTTACTTAGTAATGACAACAACAATAATGATCCAGTGTTACCTAGTAGTGACAACAACAATAATGATACAGTGTTACTTAGTAGTGACAATAACAATAATGATACAGTGTTACCTAGTAGTGACAACAATGATAATGATACAGTGTTACCTAGTAGTGACAACAACAATAATGATACAGTGTTACTTAGTAGTGACAACAACAATAATGATACAGTGTTACCTAGTAGTGACAACAATAATAATGATACATTGTTACCTAGTAGTGACAACAACAATAATGATACACAGTGTTACCTAGTAGTGACAACAATAATTATGATACAGTGTTACTTAGTAGTGACAACAACAATAATGATACAGTGTTACCTAGTAGTGACAACAATGATAATGATACAGTGTTACCTAGTAGTGACAACAAAAATAATGATACAGTGTTACCTAGTAGTGACAACAATAATAATGATACAGTGTTATCTAGTATTGACAACAATAATAATGATACAGTGTTACCTAGTAGTGACAACAACAATAATGATACAGTGCTATCTAGTAGTGACAACAACACTAATGATACAGTGTTACTTAGTAATGACAACAACAATAGTGAGACAGTGTTACCTAGTAGTGACAACAACAATAATGATACAGTGTTACCTAGTAGTGACGACAACAATAATGATACAGTGTTACCTAGTAGTGACAACAACAATAATGATACAGTGTTACCTAGTAGTGACAACAACACTAATGATACAGTGTTACCCAGTAGTGACAACAACACTAATGATACAGTGTTACCTAGAAGTGACAACAACACTAGTGATACAGTGTTACTTTGTAACACTAACAATAATAATGATACAGTGTTGCTAAGTCGTGACAACAACACTAATGATACAGTATAACGTAGTAGTGACAACAACACTAATGATACAGTGTTACCTAGTAGTGACAACAACAATAATGATACAGTGTTACCTAGTAGTGACAACAAAAATAATGATACAGTGTTACCTAGTAGTCACAACAATAATAATGATACAGTGTTATCTAGTAGTGACAACAATAATAATGATACAGTGTTACCTAGTAGTGACAACAACAATAATGATACAGTGTTACCTAGTAGTGACAACAACAATAATGATACAGTGTTACCTAGTAGTGACAACAACAATAATGATACAGTGTTACCTAATAGTGACAACAACAATAATGATACAGTGTTACCTAGAAGTGAGAACAACAATAATGATACAGTGTTACCTAGTAGTGACAACAACAATAATGATACACAGTGTTACCTAGTAGTGACAACAATAATAATGATACAGTCTTACTTAGTAGTGACAACAACAATAATGATACAGTGTTACCTAGTAGTGACAACAATGATAATGATACAGTGTTACCTAGTAGTGACAACAACACTAATGATACAGTATTACTTAGTAGTGACAACAACACTAATGATATAGTGTTACCCAGTAGTGACAACAACACTAATGATACAGTGTTACCTAGTAGTGACAACACTAATAATGATACAGTGTTACTTAGTAGTGACAACAGCAATAATGATACAGTGTTACCTAGTAGTGACAACAACACTAGTGTCACAGTGTTACTTATTAGTGACAACAATAATAATGATACAGTGTTACTTAGTAGTGACAACAACACTAACGGTACAGTGTTGCCTAGTAGTGACAACAATAATAATGATAGAGTGTTACTTGGTAGTGACAACAGCAATAATGATACAGTGTTACCTAGTAGTGACAACAACACTAGTGTCACAGTGTTACTTATTAGTGACAACAATAATAATGATACAGTGTTACTTAGTAGTGACAACAACACTAATGGTACAGTGTTACCAAGTAGTGACAACAATAATAATGATACAGTGTTACTTAGTAGTGACAACAACACTAATGATACAGTGTTACCTAGTAGTGACAACAATAATAATGATACAGTGTTACCTAGTAGTGACAACAACACTAATGATACAGTGTTACCTAGTAGTGACAACAATAATAATGATACAGTGTTACATAGTAGTGACAACAATAATAATGATACAGTGTTATATAGTAGTGACAACAACACTAATGATACACAGTGTTACCTAGTAGTGACAACAATAATAATGATACAGTGTTACCTAGTAGTGACAACAATAATAATGATACAGGGTTACCTTCTAGTGACAACAATAATAATGATACACTGTTACTTAGTAGTGACAACAATAATAATGATACAGTGTTACCTAGTAGTGACAACAACACTAGTGATACAGTGTTACTTTGTAGTGACAACAATAATAATGATACAGTGTTGCTTAGAAGTGACAACAACACTAATGATACAGTGTTACCTAGTAGTGACAACAATAATAATGATACATTGTTACCTAGTAGTGACAACAAAAATAATGATACAGTGTTACCTAGTAGTGACAACAACAATAATGATACAGTGTTACTTAGTAGTGACTACAACAATAATGATACAGTGTTACCTAGTAGTGACAACAATAATAATGATACAGTGTTACTTAGTAGTGACAACAACAATAATGATACAGTGTTACCTGGTAGTGACAACAAAAATAATGATACAGTGTTACATAGTAGTGACAACAATGATAATGATACAGTGTTACTTAGTAGTGACAACAACAATAATGATACAGTGTTACCTAGTAGTGACAACAATAATAATGATACATTGTTACCTAGTAGTGACAACAACAATAATGATACACAGTGTTACCTAGTAGTGACAACAATAATTATGATACAGTGTTACTTAGTAGTGACAACAACAATAATGATACAGTGTTACCTAGTAGTGACAACAATAATTATGATACAGTGTTACTTAGTAGTGACAACAACAATAATGATACAGTGTTACCTAGTAGTGACAACAATGATAATGATACAGTGTTACCTAGTAGTGACAACAACACTAATGATACAGTGTTACTTAGTAGTGACAACAACACTAATGATACAGTGTTACCCAGTAGTGACAACAACACTAATGATACAGTGTTACCTAGAAGTGACAACAACACTTGTGATACAGTGTTACTTTGTAACACTAACAATAATAATGATACAGTGTTGCTAAGTCGTGACAACAACACTAATGATACAGTATAACGTAGTAGTGACAACAACACTAATGATACAGTGTTACCTAGTAGTGACAACAACAATAATGATACAGTGTTACCTAGTAGTGACAACAAAAATAATGATACAGTGTTACATAGTAGTCACAACAATAATAATGATACAGTGTTATCTAGTATTGACAACAATAATAATGATACAGTGTTACCTAGTAGTGACAACAACAATAATGATACAGTGCTATCTAGTAGTGACAACAACACTAATGATACAGTGTTACTTAGTAATGACAACAACAATAGTGATACAGTGTTACCTAGTAGTGACAACAATGATAATGATAAAGTGTTACCTAGTAGTGACAACAACAATAGTGATACAGTGTTTCCTAGTAATGACAACAATGATAATGATACAGTGTTACTTAGTAGTGACAACAACAATAATGATACAGTGTTACCTTGTAGTGACAACAACAATAATGATACAGTGTTACTTAGTAGTGACAACAACAAAATGATACAGTGTTACTTAGTAGTGACAACAACAATAATGATACAGTGCTACGTAGTAGTGACAACAACACTAATGATACAGTGTTACTTAGTAGTGACAACAACAATAATGATCCAGTGTTACCTAGTAGTGACAACAACAATAATGATACAGTGTTACCTAGTAGTGACAACAATGATAATGATACAGTGTTACCTAGTAGTGAAAACAATGAAAATGATACAGTGTTACTTAGTAGTGACAACAACAGTAATGATGCAGTGTTACCTTGTAGTGACAACAACAATAATGATACAGTGTTACCTAGTAGTGACAACAATGATAATGATACAGTGTTACTTAGTAGTGACAACAACAATAATGATACAGTGCTATCTAGTATTGACAACAACACTAATGATACAGTGTTACTTAGTAATGACAACAACAATAGTGATACAGTGTTACCTAGTAGTGACAACAACAATAATGATACAGTGTTACCTAGTAGTGACAACAACAATAATGATACAGTGTTACCTAGTAGTGACAACAACACTTATGATACAGTGTTACCTAGTAATGACAACAATAATAATGATACAGTGTTACCTTGTAGTGACAACAACAATACTGATACAGTGTTACCTAGTAGTGACAACAATGATAATGATAAAGTGTTACCTAGTAGTGACAACAACAATAGTGATACAGTGTTTCCTAGTAATGACAACAATGATAATGATACAGTGTTACTTAGTAGTGACAACAACAATAATGATACAGTGTTACCTTGTAGTGACAACAACAATAATGATACAGTGTTACTTAGTAGTGACAACAACAAAATGATACAGTGTTACTTAGTAGTGACAACAACAATAATGATACAGTGCTACGTAGTAGTGACAACAACACTAATGATACAGTGTTACTTAGTAGTGACAACAACAATAATGATCCAGTGTTACCTAGTAGTGACAACAACAATAATGATACAGTGTTACTTAGTAATGACAACAACAATAATGATCCAGTGTTACCTAGTAGTGACAACAACAATAATGATACAGTGTTACTTAGTAGTGACAATAACAATAATGATACAGTGTTACCTAGTAGTGACAACAATGATAATGATACAGTGTTACTTAGTAATGACAACAACAATAATGATACAGTGTTACCTAGTAATGACAACAATGATAATGATACAGTGTTACCTAGTAGTGACAACAATAATAATGATACAGTGTTACTTAGTAGAGACAACAACAATAATGATACAGTGTTACCTGGTAGTGACAACAAAAATAATGATACAGTGGTTCCTAGTAGTGACAACAATGATAATGATACAGTGTTACCTAGTAGTGACAACAACAATAATGATACAGTGTTACTTAGTAGTGACAACAACAATAATGATACAGTGTTACCTAGTAGTGACAACAATAATAATGATACATTGTTACCTAGTAGTGACAACAACAATAATGATACACAGTGTTACCTAGTAGTGACAACAATAATTATGATACAGTGTTACTTAGTAGTGACAACAACACTAATGATACAGTGTTACCCAGTAGTGACAACAACACTAATGATACAGTGTTACCTAGAAGTGACAACAACACTTGTGATACAGTGTTACTTTGTAACACTAACAATAATAATGATACAGTGTTGCTAAGTCGTGACAACAACACTAATGATACAGTATAACGTAGTAGTGACAACAACACTAATGATACAGTGTTACCTAGTAGTGACAACAACAATAATGATACAGTGTTACCTAGTAGTGACAACAAAAATAATGATACAGTGTTACATAGTAGTCACAACAATAATAATGATACAGTGTTATCTAGTAGTGACAACAATGATAATGATACAGTGTTACCTAGTAGTGACAACAACAATAATGATACAGTGTTACTTAGTAGTGACAACAACAATAATGATACAGTGTTACCTAGTAGTGACAACAATAATAATGATACATTGTTACCTAGTAGTGACAACAACAATAATGATACACAGTGTTACCTAGTAGTGACAACAATAATTATGATACAGTGTTACTTAGTAGTGACAACAACAATAATGATACAGTGTTACCTAGTAGTGACAACAATGATAATGATACAGTGTTACCTAGTAGTGACAACAAAAATAATGATACAGTGTTACCTAGTAGTGACAACAATAATAATGATACAGTGTTATCTAGTATTGACAACAATAATAATGATACAGTGTTACCTAGTAGTGACAACAACAATAATGATACAGTGCTATCTAGTAGTGACAACAACACTAATGATACAGTGTTACTTAGTAATGACAACAACAATAGTGAGACAGTGTTACCTAGTAGTGACAACAACAATAATGATACAGTGTTACCTAGTAGTGACGACAACAATAATGATACAGTGTTACCTAGTAGTGACAACAACAATAATGATACAGTGTTACCTAGTAGTGACAACAACACTAATGATACAGTGTTACCCAGTAGTGACAACAACACTAATGATACAGTGTTACCTAGAAGTGACAACAACACTAGTGATACAGTGTTACTTTGTAACACTAACAATAATAATGATACAGTGTTGCTAAGTCGTGACAACAACACTAATGATACAGTATAACGTAGTAGTGACAACAACACTAATGATACAGTGTTACCTAGTAGTGACAACAACAATAATGATACAGTGTTACCTAGTAGTGACAACAAAAATAATGATACAGTGTTACCTAGTAGTCACAACAATAATAATGATACAGTGTTATCTAGTAGTGACAACAATAATAATGATACAGTGTTACCTAGTAGTGACAACAACAATAATGATACAGTGTTACCTAGTAGTGACAACAACAATAATGATACAGTGTTACCTAGTAGTGACAACAACAATAATGATACAGTGTTACCTAATAGTGACAACAACAATAATGATACAGTGTTACCTAGAAGTGAGAACAACAATAATGATACAGTGTTACCTAGTAGTGACAACAACAATAATGATACAGTGTTACTTAGTAATGACAACAACAATAATGATCCAGTGTTACCTAGTAGTGACAACAACAATAATGATACAGTGTTACTTAGTAGTGACAATAACAATAATGATACAGTGTTACCTAGTAGTGACAACAATGATAATGATACAGTGTTACCTAGTAGTGACAACAACAATAATGATACAGTGTTACTTAGTAGTGACAACAACAATAATGATACAGTGTTACCTAGTAGTGACAACAATAATAATGATACATTGTTACCTAGTAGTGACAACAACAATAATGATACACAGTGTTACCTAGTAGTGACAACAATAATTATGATACAGTGTTACTTAGTAGTGACAACAACAATAATGATACAGTGTTACCTAGTAGTGACAACAATGATAATGATACAGTGTTACCTAGTAGTGACAACAAAAATAATGATACAGTGTTACCTAGTAGTGACAACAATAATAATGATACAGTGTTATCTAGTATTGACAACAATAATAATGATACAGTGTTACCTAGTAGTGACAACAACAATAATGATACAGTGCTATCTAGTAGTGACAACAACACTAATGATACAGTGTTACTTAGTAATGACAACAACAATAGTGAGACAGTGTTACCTAGTAGTGACAACAACAATAATGATACAGTGTTACCTAGTAGTGACGACAACAATAATGATACAGTGTTACCTAGTAGTGACAACAACAATAATGATACAGTGTTACCTAGTAGTGACAACAACACTAATGATACAGTGTTACCCAGTAGTGACAACAACACTAATGATACAGTGTTACCTAGAAGTGACAACAACACTAGTGATACAGTGTTACTTTGTAACACTAACAATAATAATGATACAGTGTTGCTAAGTCGTGACAACAACACTAATGATACAGTATAACGTAGTAGTGACAACAACACTAATGATACAGTGTTACCTAGTAGTGACAACAACAATAATGATACAGTGTTACCTAGTAGTGACAACAAAAATAATGATACAGTGTTACCTAGTAGTCACAACAATAATAATGATACAGTGTTATCTAGTAGTGACAACAATAATAATGATACAGTGTTACCTAGTAGTGACAACAACAATAATGATACAGTGTTACCTAGTAGTGACAACAACAATAATGATACAGTGTTACCTAGTAGTGACAACAACAATAATGATACAGTGTTACCTAATAGTGACAACAACAATAATGATACAGTGTTACCTAGAAGTGAGAACAACAATAATGATACAGTGTTACCTAGTAGTGACAACAACAATAATGATACACAGTGTTACCTAGTAGTGACAACAATAATAATGATACAGTCTTACTTAGTAGTGACAACAACAATAATGATACAGTGTTACCTAGTAGTGACAACAATGATAATGATACAGTGTTACCTAGTAGTGACAACAACACTAATGATACAGTATTACTTAGTAGTGACAACAACACTAATGATATAGTGTTACCCAGTAGTGACAACAACACTAATGATACAGTGTTACCTAGTAGTGACAACACTAATAATGATACAGTGTTACTTAGTAGTGACAACAGCAATAATGATACAGTGTTACCTAGTAGTGACAACAACACTAGTGTCACAGTGTTACTTATTAGTGACAACAATAATAATGATACAGTGTTACTTAGTAGTGACAACAACACTAACGGTACAGTGTTGCCTAGTAGTGACAACAATAATAATGATAGAGTGTTACTTGGTAGTGACAACAGCAATAATGATACAGTGTTACCTAGTAGTGACAACAACACTAGTGTCACAGTGTTACTTATTAGTGACAACAATAATAATGATACAGTGTTACTTAGTAGTGACAACAACACTAATGGTACAGTGTTACCAAGTAGTGACAACAATAATAATGATACAGTGTTACTTAGTAGTGACAACAACACTAATGATACAGTGTTACCTAGTAGTGACAACAATAATAATGATACAGTGTTACCTAGTAGTGACAACAACACTAATGATACAGTGTTACCTAGTAGTGACAACAATAATAATGATACAGTGTTACATAGTAGTGACAACAATAATAATGATACAGTGTTATATAGTAGTGACAACAACACTAATGATACACAGTGTTACCTAGTAGTGACAACAATAATAATGATACAGTGTTACCTAGTAGTGACAACAATAATAATGATACAGGGTTACCTTCTAGTGACAACAATAATAATGATACACTGTTACTTAGTAGTGACAACAATAATAATGATACAGTGTTACCTAGTAGTGACAACAACACTAGTGATACAGTGTTACTTTGTAGTGACAACAATAATAATGATACAGTGTTGCTTAGAAGTGACAACAACACTAATGATACAGTGTTACCTAGTAGTGACAACAATAATAATGATACATTGTTACCTAGTAGTGACAACAAAAATAATGATACAGTGTTACCTAGTAGTGACAACAACAATAATGATACAGTGTTACTTAGTAGTGACTACAACAATAATGATACAGTGTTACCTAGTAGTGACAACAATAATAATGATACAGTGTTACTTAGTAGTGACAACAACAATAATGATACAGTGTTACCTGGTAGTGACAACAAAAATAATGATACAGTGTTACATAGTAGTGACAACAATGATAATGATACAGTGTTACTTAGTAGTGACAACAACAATAATGATACAGTGTTACCTAGTAGTGACAACAATAATAATGATACATTGTTACCTAGTAGTGACAACAACAATAATGATACACAGTGTTACCTAGTAGTGACAACAATAATTATGATACAGTGTTACTTAGTAGTGACAACAACAATAATGATACAGTGTTACCTAGTAGTGACAACAATAATTATGATACAGTGTTACTTAGTAGTGACAACAACAATAATGATACAGTGTTACCTAGTAGTGACAACAATGATAATGATACAGTGTTACCTAGTAGTGACAACAACACTAATGATACAGTGTTACTTAGTAGTGACAACAACACTAATGATACAGTGTTACCCAGTAGTGACAACAACACTAATGATACAGTGTTACCTAGAAGTGACAACAACACTTGTGATACAGTGTTACTTTGTAACACTAACAATAATAATGATACAGTGTTGCTAAGTCGTGACAACAACACTAATGATACAGTATAACGTAGTAGTGACAACAACACTAATGATACAGTGTTACCTAGTAGTGACAACAACAATAATGATACAGTGTTACCTAGTAGTGACAACAAAAATAATGATACAGTGTTACATAGTAGTCACAACAATAATAATGATACAGTGTTATCTAGTATTGACAACAATAATAATGATACAGTGTTACCTAGTAGTGACAACAACAATAATGATACAGTGCTATCTAGTAGTGACAACAACACTAATGATACAGTGTTACTTAGTAATGACAACAACAATAGTGATACAGTGTTACCTAGTAGTGACAACAATGATAATGATAAAGTGTTACCTAGTAGTGACAACAACAATAGTGATACAGTGTTTCCTAGTAATGACAACAATGATAATGATACAGTGTTACTTAGTAGTGACAACAACAATAATGATACAGTGTTACCTTGTAGTGACAACAACAATAATGATACAGTGTTACTTAGTAGTGACAACAACAAAATGATACAGTGTTACTTAGTAGTGACAACAACAATAATGATACAGTGCTACGTAGTAGTGACAACAACACTAATGATACAGTGTTACTTAGTAGTGACAACAACAATAATGATCCAGTGTTACCTAGTAGTGACAACAACAATAATGATACAGTGTTACCTAGTAGTGACAACAATGATAATGATACAGTGTTACCTAGTAGTGAAAACAATGAAAATGATACAGTGTTACTTAGTAGTGACAACAACAGTAATGATGCAGTGTTACCTTGTAGTGACAACAACAATAATGATACAGTGTTACCTAGTAGTGACAACAATGATAATGATACAGTGTTACTTAGTAGTGACAACAACAATAATGATACAGTGCTATCTAGTATTGACAACAACACTAATGATACAGTGTTACTTAGTAATGACAACAACAATAGTGATACAGTGTTACCTAGTAGTGACAACAACAATAATGATACAGTGTTACCTAGTAGTGACAACAACAATAATGATACAGTGTTACCTAGTAGTGACAACAACACTTATGATACAGTGTTACCTAGTAATGACAACAATAATAATGATACAGTGTTACCTTGTAGTGACAACAACAATACTGATACAGTGTTACCTAGTAGTGACAACAATGATAATGATAAAGTGTTACCTAGTAGTGACAACAACAATAGTGATACAGTGTTTCCTAGTAATGACAACAATGATAATGATACAGTGTTACTTAGTAGTGACAACAACAATAATGATACAGTGTTACCTTGTAGTGACAACAACAATAATGATACAGTGTTACTTAGTAGTGACAACAACAAAATGATACAGTGTTACTTAGTAGTGACAACAACAATAATGATACAGTGCTACGTAGTAGTGACAACAACACTAATGATACAGTGTTACTTAGTAGTGACAACAACAATAATGATCCAGTGTTACCTAGTAGTGACAACAACAATAATGATACAGTGTTACTTAGTAATGACAACAACAATAATGATCCAGTGTTACCTAGTAGTGACAACAACAATAATGATACAGTGTTACTTAGTAGTGACAATAACAATAATGATACAGTGTTACCTAGTAGTGACAACAATGATAATGATACAGTGTTACTTAGTAATGACAACAACAATAATGATACAGTGTTACCTAGTAATGACAACAATGATAATGATACAGTGTTACCTAGTAGTGACAACAATAATAATGATACAGTGTTACTTAGTAGAGACAACAACAATAATGATACAGTGTTACCTGGTAGTGACAACAAAAATAATGATACAGTGGTTCCTAGTAGTGACAACAATGATAATGATACAGTGTTACCTAGTAGTGACAACAACAATAATGATACAGTGTTACTTAGTAGTGACAACAACAATAATGATACAGTGTTACCTAGTAGTGACAACAATAATAATGATACATTGTTACCTAGTAGTGACAACAACAATAATGATACACAGTGTTACCTAGTAGTGACAACAATAATTATGATACAGTGTTACTTAGTAGTGACAACAACACTAATGATACAGTGTTACCCAGTAGTGACAACAACACTAATGATACAGTGTTACCTAGAAGTGACAACAACCCTTGTGATACAGTGTTACTTTGTAACACTAACAATAATAATGATACAGTGTTGCTAAGTCGTGACAACAACACTAATGATACAGTATAACGTAGTAGTGACAACAACACTAATGATACAGTGTTACCTAGTAGTGACAACAACAATAATGATACAGTGTTACATAGTAGTGACAACAACAATAATGATACAGTGTTACCTAGTAGTGACAACAACAATAATGATACAGTGTTACCTAGTAGTGACAACAACACTTATGATACAGTGTTACCTAGTAATGACAACAATAATAATGATACAGTGTTACCTTGTAGTGACAACAACAATACTGATACAGTGCTACCTAGTAGTGACAACAATGATAATGATAAAGTGTTACCTAGTAGTGACAACAACAATAGTGATACAGTGTTTCCTAGTAATGACAACAATGATAATGATACAGTGTTACTTAGTAGTGACAACAACAATAATGATACAGTGTTACCTTGTAGTGACAACAACAATAATGATACAGTGTTACTTAGTAGTGACAACAACAAAATGATACAGTGTTACTTAGTAGTGACAACAACAATAATGATACAGTGCTACGTAGTAGTGACAACAACACTAATGATACAGTGTTACTTAGTAGTGACAACAACAATAATGATCCAGTGTTACCTAGTAGTGACAACAACAATAATGATACAGTGTTACTTAGTAATGACAACAACAATAATGATCCAGTGTTACCTAGTAGTGACAACAACAATAATGATACAGTGTTACTTAGTAGTGACAATAACAATAATGATACAGTGTTACCTAGTAGTGACAACAATGATAATGATACAGTGTTACTTAGTAATGACAACAACAATAATGATACAGTGTTACCTAGTAATGACAACAATGATAATGATACAGTGTTACCTAGTAGTGACAACAATAATAATGATACAGTGTTACTTAGTAGAGACAACAACAATAATGATACAGTGTTACCTGGTAGTGACAACAAAAATAATGATACAGTGGTTCCTAGTAGTGACAACAATGATAATGATACAGTGTTACCTAGTAGTGACAACAACAATAATGATACAGTGTTACTTAGTAGTGACAACAACAATAATGATACAGTGTTACCTAGTAGTGACAACAATAATAATGATACATTGTTACCTAGTAGTGACAACAACAATAATGATACACAGTGTTACCTAGTAGTGACAACAATAATTATGATACAGTGTTACTTAGTAGTGACAACAACACTAATGATACAGTGTTACCCAGTAGTGACAACAACACTAATGATACAGTGTTACCTAGAAGTGACAACAACACTTGTGATACAGTGTTACTTTGTAACACTAACAATAATAATGATACAGTGTTGCTAAGTCGTGACAACAACACTAATGATACAGTATAACGTAGTAGTGACAACAACACTAATGATACAGTGTTACCTAGTAGTGACAACAACAATAATGATACAGTGTTACATAGTAGTGACAACAACAATAATGATACAGTGTTACCTAGTAGTGACAACAACAATAATGATACAGTGTTACCTAGTAGTGACAACAACACTTATGATACAGTGTTACCTAGTAATGACAACAATAATAATGATACAGTGTTACCTTGTAGTGACAACAACAATACTGATACAGTGCTACCTAGTAGTGACAACAATGATAATGATAAAGTGTTACCTAGTAGTGACAACAACAATAGTGATACAGTGTTTCCTAGTAATGACAACAATGATAATGATACAGTGTTACTTAGTAGTGACAACAACAATAATGATACAGTGTTACCTTGTAGTGACAACAACAATAATGATACAGTGTTACTTAGTAGTGACAACAACAAAATGATACAGTGTTACTTAGTAGTGACAACAACAATAATGATACAGTGCTACGTAGTAGTGACAACAACACTAATGATACAGTGTTACTTAGTAGTGACAACAACAATAATGATCCAGTGTTACCTAGTAGTGACAACAACAATAATGATACAGTGTTACTTAGTAATGACAACAACAATAATGATCCAGTGTTACCTAGTAGTGACAACAACAATAATGATACAGTGTTACTTAGTAGTGACAATAACAATAATGATACAGTGTTACCTAGTAGTGACAACAATGATAATGATACAGTGTTACTTAGTAATGACAACAACAATAATGATACAGTGTTACCTAGTAATGACAACAATGATAATGATACAGTGTTACCTAGTAGTGACAACAATAATAATGATACAGTGTTACTTAGTAGAGACAACAACAATAATGATACAGTGTTACCTGGTAGTGACAACAAAAATAATGATACAGTGGTTCCTAGTAGTGACAACAATGATAATGATACAGTGTTACCTAGTAGTGACAACAACAATAATGATACAGTGTTACTTAGTAGTGACAACAACAATAATGATACAGTGTTACCTAGTAGTGACAACAATAATAATGATACATTGTTACCTAGTAGTGACAACAACAATAATGATACACAGTGTTACCTAGTAGTGACAACAATAATTATGATACAGTGTTACTTAGTAGTGACAACAACAATAATGATACAGTGTTACCTAGTAGTGACAACAATGATAATGATACAGTGTTACCTAGTAGTGACAACAACACTAATGATACAGTGTTACTTTGTAGTGACAACAACACTAATGATACAGTGTTACCCAGTAGTGACAACAACACTAATGATACAGTGTTACCTAGAAGTGACAACAACACTTGTGATACAGTGTTACTTTGTAACACTAACAATAATAATGATACAGTGTTGCTAAGTCGTGACAACAACACTAATGATACAGTATAACGTAGTAGTGACAACAACACTAATGATACAGTGTTACCTAGTAGTGACAACAACAATAATGATACAGTGTTACCTAGTAGTGACAACAAAAATAATGATACAGTGTTACCTAGTAGTCACAACAATAATAATGATACAGTGTTATCTAGTAGTGACAACAATAATAATGATACAGTGTTACCTAGTAGTGACAACAACAATAATGATACAGTGTTACCTAGTAGTGACAACAACAATAATGATACAGTGTTACCTAGTAGTGACAACAACAATAATGATACAGTGTTACCTAATAGTGACAACAACAATAATGATACAGTGTTACCTAGAAGTGAGAACAACAATAATGATACAGTGTTACCTAGTAGTGACAACAACAATAATGATACACAGTGTTACCTAGTAGTGACAACAATAATAATGATACAGTCTTACTTAGTAGTGACAACAACAATAATGATACAGTGTTACCTAGTAGTGACAACAATGATAATGATACAGTGTTACCTAGTAGTGACAACAACACTAATGATACAGTATTACTTAGTAGTGACAACAACACTAATGATATAGTGTTACCCAGTAGTGACAACAACACTAATGATACAGTGTTACCTAGTAGTGACAACACTAATAATGATACAGTGTTACTTAGTAGTGACAACAGCAATAATGATACAGTGTTACCTAGTAGTGACAACAACACTAGTGTCACAGTGTTACTTATTAGTGACAACAATAATAATGATACAGTGTTACTTAGTAGTGACAACAACACTAATGGTACAGTGTTGCCTAGTAGTGACAACAATAATAATGATAGAGTGTTACTTAGTAGTGACAACAGCAATAATGATACAGTGTTACCTAGTAGTGACAACAACACTAGTGTCACAGTGTTACTTATTAGTGACAACAATAAGAATGATACAGTGTTACTTAGTAGTGACAACAACACTAATGATACAGTGTTACCTAGTAGTGACAACAATAATAATGATACAGTGTTTCCTAGTAGTGACAACAACACTAATGATACAATGTTACCTAGTAGTGACAACAATAATAATGATACAGTGTTACCTAGTAGTGACAACAACACTAATGATACAGTGTTACCTAGTAGTGACAACAATAATAATGATACAGTGTTACATAGTAGTGACAACAATAATAATGATACAGTGTTATATAGTAGTGACAACAACACTAATGATACACAGTGTTACCTAGTAGTGACAACAATAATAATGATACAGTGTTACCTAGTAGTGACAACAATAATAATGATACAGTGTTACCTTCTAGTGACAACAATAATAATGATACACTGTTACTTAGTAGTGACAACAATAATAATGATACAGTGTTACCTAGTAGTGACAACAACACTAGTGATACAGTGTTACTTTGTAGTGACAACAATAATAATGATACAGTGTTGCTTAGAAGTGACAACAACACTAATGATACAGTGTTACCTAGTAGTGACAACAATAATAATGATACATTGTTACCTAGTAGTGACAACAAAAATAATGATACAGTGTTACCTAGTAGTGACAACAACAATAATGATACAGTGTTACTTAGTAGTGACTACAACAATAATGATACAGTGTTACCTAGTAGTGACAACAATAATAATGATACAGTGTTACTTAGTAGTGACAACAACAATAATGATACAGTGTTACCTGGTAGTGACAACAAAAATAATGATACAGTGTTACATAGTAGTGACAACAATGATAATGATACAGTGTTACTTAGTAGTGACAACAACAATAATGATACAGTGTTACCTAGTAGTGACAACAATAATAATGATACATTGTTACCTAGTAGTGACAACAACAATAATGATACACAGTGTTACCTAGTAGTGACAACAATAATTATGATACAGTGTTACTTAGTAGTGACAACAACAATAATGATACAGTGTTACCTAGTAGTGACAACAATAATTATGATACAGTGTTACTTAGTAGTGACAACAACAATAATGATACAGTGTTACCTAGTAGTGACAACAATGATAATGATACAGTGTTACCTAGTAGTGACAACAACACTAATGATACAGTGTTACTTAGTAGTGACAACAACACTAATGATACAGTGTTACCCAGTAGTGACAACAACACTAATGATACAGTGTTACCTAGAAGTGACAACAACACTTGTGATACAGTGTTACTTTGTAACACTAACAATAATAATGATACAGTGTTGCTAAGTCGTGACAACAACACTAATGATACAGTATAACGTAGTAGTGACAACAACACTAATGATACAGTGTTACCTAGTAGTGACAACAACAATAATGATACAGTGTTACCTAGTAGTGACAACAAAAATAATGATACAGTGTTACATAGTGGTCACAACAATAATAATGATACAGTGTTATCTAGTATTGACAACAATAATAATGATACAGTGTTACCTAGTAGTGACAACAACAATAATGATACAGTGCTATCTAGTAGTGACAACAACACTAATGATACAGTGTTACTTAGTAATGACAACAACAATAGTGATACAGTGTTACCTAGTAGTGACAACAACAATAATGATACAGTGTTACATAGTAGTGACAACAACAATAATGATACAGTGTTACCTAGTAGTGACAACAACAATAATGATACAGTGTTACCTAGTAGTGACAACAACACTTATGATACAGTGTTACCTAGTAATGACAACAATAATAATGATACAGTGTTACCTTGTAGTGACAACAACAATACTGATACAGTGTTACCTAGTAGTGACAACAATGATAATGATAAAGTGTTACCTAGTAGTGACAACAACAATAGTGATACAGTGTTTCCTAGTAATGACAACAATGATAATGATACAGTGTTACTTAGTAGTGACAACAACAATAATGATACAGTGTTACCTTGTAGTGACAACAACAATAATGATACAGTGTTACTTAGTAGTGACAACAACAAAATGATACAGTGTTACTTAGTAGTGACAACAACAATAATGATACAGTGCTACGTAGTAGTGACAACAACACTAATGATACAGTGTTACTTAGTAGTGACAACAACAATAATGATCCAGTGTTACCTAGTAGTGACAACAACAATAATGATACAGTGTTACCTAGTAGTGACAACAATGATAATGATACAGTGTTACCTAGTAGTGAAAACAATGAAAATGATACAGTGTTACTTAGTAGTGACAACAACAGTAATGATGCAGTGTTACCTTGTAGTGACAACAACAATAATGATACAGTGTTACCTAGTAGTGACAACAATGATAATGATACAGTGTTACTTAGTAGTGACAACAACAATAATGATACAGTGCTATCTAGTATTGACAACAACACTAATGATACAGTGTTACTTAGTAATGACAACAACAATAGTGATACAGTGTTACCTAGTAGTGACAACAACAATAATGATACAGTGTTACCTAGTAGTGACAACAACAATAATGATACAGTGTTACCTAGTAGTGACAACAACACTTATGATACAGTGTTACCTAGTAATGACAACAATAATAATGATACAGTGTTACCTTGTAGTGACAACAACAATACTGATACAGTGTTACCTAGTAGTGACAACAATGATAATGATAAAGTGTTACCTAGTAGTGACAACAACAATAGTGATACAGTGTTTCCTAGTAATGACAACAATGATAATGATACAGTGTTACTTAGTAGTGACAACAACAATAATGATACAGTGTTACCTTGTAGTGACAACAACAATAATGATACAGTGTTACTTAGTAGTGACAACAACAAAATGATACAGTGTTACTTAGTAGTGACAACAACAATAATGATACAGTGCTACGTAGTAGTGACAACAACACTAATGATACAGTGTTACTTAGTAGTGACAACAACAATAATGATCCAGTGTTACCTAGTAGTGACAACAACAATAATGATACAGTGTTACTTAGTAATGACAACAACAATAATGATCCAGTGTTACCTAGTAGTGACAACAACAATAATGATACAGTGTTACTTAGTAGTGACAATAACAATAATGATACAGTGTTACCTAGTAGTGACAACAATGATAATGATACAGTGTTACTTAGTAATGACAACAACAATAATGATACAGTGTTACCTAGTAATGACAACAATGATAATGATACAGTGTTACCTAGTAGTGACAACAATAATAATGATACAGTGTTACTTAGTAGAGACAACAACAATAATGATACAGTGTTACCTGGTAGTGACAACAAAAATAATGATACAGTGTTACCTAGTAGTGACAACAATGATAATGATACAGTGTTACCTAGTAGTGACAACAACAATAATGATACAGTGTTACTTAGTAGTGACAACAACAATAATGATACAGTGTTACCTAGTAGGGACAACAATAATAATGATACATTGTTACTTAGTAGTGACAACAACACTAATGATACAGTGTTACCTAGTAGTGACAACAATAATAATGATACAGTGTTACCTAGTAGTGACAACAACACTAATGATACAGTGTTACCTAGTAGTGACAACAATAATAATGATACAGTGTTACATAGTAGTGACAACAATAATAATGATACAGTGTTACGTAGTAGTGACAACAACACTAATGATATACAGTGTTACCTAGTAGTGACAACAATAATAATGATACAGTGTTACCTAGTAGTGACAACAATAATAATGATACAGTGTTACCTTCTAGTGACAACAATAATAATGATACACTGTTACTTAGTAGTGACAACAATAATAATGATACAGTGTTACCTAGTAGTGACAACAACACTAGTGATACAGTGTTACTTTGTAGTGACAACAATAATAATGATACAGTGTTACTTAGTAGTGACAACAACAATAATGATACAGTGTTACCTAGTAGTGACAACAATAATAATGATACAGTGTTGCTTAGAAGTGACAACAACACTAACGATACAGTGTTACCTAGTAGTGACAACAATAATAATGATACATTGTTACCTAGTAGTGACAACAAAAATAATGATACAGTGTTACTTAGTAATGACAACAACAATAATGATACAGTGTTACCTAGTAATGACAACAATGATAATGATACAGTGTTACCTAGTAGTGACAACAATAATAATGATACAGTGTTACTTAGTAGAGACAACAACAATAATGATACAGTGTTACCTGGTAGTGACAACAAAAATAATGATACAGTGTTACCTAGTAGTGACAACAATGATAATGATACAGTGTTACCTAGTAGTGACAACAACAATAATGATACAGTGTTACTTAGTAGTGACAACAACAATAATGATACAGTGTTACCTAGTAGTGACAACAATAATAATGATACATTGTTACTTAGTAGTGACAACAACACTAATGATACAGTGTTACCTAGTAGTGACAACAATAATAATGATACAGTGTTACCTAGTAGTGACAACAACACTAATGATACAGTGTTACCTAGTAGTGACAACAATAATAATGATACAGTGTTACATAGTAGTGACAACAATAATAATGATACAGTGTTACGTAGTAGTGACAACAACACTAATGATATACAGTGTTACCTAGTAGTGACAACAATAATAATGATACAGTGTTACCTAGTAGTGACAACAATAATAATGATACAGTGTTACCTTCTAGTGACAACAATAATAATGATACACTGTTACTTAGTAGTGACAACAATAATAATGATACAGTGTTACCTAGTAGTGACAACAACACTAGTGATACAGTGTTACTTTGTAGTGACAACAATAATAATGATACAGTGTTGCTTAGAAGTGACAACAACACTAATGATACAGTGTTACCTAGTAGTGACAACAATAATAATGATACAGTGTTGCTTAGAAGTGACAACAACACTAACGATACAGTGTTACCTAGTAGTGACAACAATAATAATGATACATTGTTACCTAGTAGTGACAACAAAAATAATGATACAGTGTTACCTAGTAGTGACAACAACAATAATGATACAGTGTTACTTAGTAGTGACTACAACAATAATGATACAGTGTTACCTAGTAGTGACAACAATAATAATGATACAGTGTTACTTAGTAGTGACAACAACAATAATGATACAGTGTTACCTGGTAGTGACATCAAAAATAATGATACAGTGTTACCTAGTAGTGACAACAATGATAATGATACAGTGTTACCTAGTAGTGACAACAACAATAATGATACAGTGTTACTTAGTAGTGACAACAACAATAATGATACAGTGTTACCTAGTAGTGACAACAATAATAATGATACATTGTTACCTAGTAGTGACAACAAAAATAATGATACACAGTGTTACCTAGTAGTGACAACAATAATTATGATACAGTGTTACTTAGTAGTGACAACAACAATAATGATACAGTGTTACCTAGTAGTGACAACAATGATAATGATACAGTGTTACCTAGTAGTGACAACAACAATAATGATACACAGTGTTACCTAGTAGTGACAACAATAATAATGATACAGTCTTACTTAGTAGTGACAACAACAATAATGATACAGTGTTACCTAGTAGTGACAACAATGATAATGATACAGTGTTACCTAGTAGTGACAACAACACTAATGATACAGTATTACTTAGTAGTGACAACAACACTAATGATATAGTGTTACCCAGTAGTGACAACAACACTAATGATACAGTGTTACCTAGTAGTGACAACACTAATAATGATACAGTGTTACTTAGTAGTGACAACAGCAATAATGATACAGTGTTACCTAGTAGTGACAACAACACTAGTGTCACAGTGTTACTTATTAGTGACAACAATAATAATGATACAGTGTTACTTAGTAGTGACAACAACACTAATGGTACAGTGTTGCCTAGTAGTGACAACAATAATAATGATAGAGTGTTACTTAGTAGTGACAACAGCAATAATGATACAGTGTTACCTAGTAGTGACAACAACACTAGTGTCACAGTGTTACTTATTAGTGACAACAATAAGAATGATACAGTGTTACTTAGTAGTGACAACAACACTAATGATACAGTGTTACCTAGTAGTGACAACAATAATAATGATACAGTGTTTCCTAGTAGTGACAACAACACTAATGATACAGTGTTACCTAGTAGTGACAACAATAATAATGATACAGTGTTACCTAGTAGTGACAACAACACTAATGATACAGTGTTACCTAGTAGTGACAACAATAATAATGATACAGTGTTACATAGTAGTGACAACAATAATAATGATACAGTGTTATATAGTAGTGACAACAACACTAATGATACACAGTGTTACCTAGTAGTGACAACAATAATAATGATACAGTGTTACCTAGTAGTGACAACAATAATAATGATACAGTGTTACCTTCTAGTGACAACAATAATAATGATACACTGTTACTTAGTAGTGACAACAATAATAATGATACAGTGTTACCTAGTAGTGACAACAACACTAGTGATACAGTGTTACTTTGTAGTGACAACAATAATAATGATACAGTGTTGCTTAGAAGTGACAACAACACTAATGATACAGTGTTACCTAGTAGTGACAACAATAATAATGATACATTGTTACCTAGTAGTGACAACAAAAATAATGATACAGTGTTACCTAGTAGTGACAACAACAATAATGATACAGTGTTACTTAGTAGTGACTACAACAATAATGATACAGTGTTACCTAGTAGTGACAACAATAATAATGATACAGTGTTACTTAGTAGTGACAACAACAATAATGATACAGTGTTACCTGGTAGTGACAACAAAAATAATGATACAGTGTTACATAGTAGTGACAACAATGATAATGATACAGTGTTACTTAGTAGTGACAACAACAATAATGATACAGTGTTACCTAGTAGTGACAACAATAATAATGATACATTGTTACCTAGTAGTGACAACAACAATAATGATACACAGTGTTACCTAGTAGTGACAACAATAATTATGATACAGTGTTACTTAGTAGTGACAACAACAATAATGATACAGTGTTACCTAGTAGTGACAACAATAATTATGATACAGTGTTACTTAGTAGTGACAACAACAATAATGATACAGTGTTACCTAGTAGTGACAACAATGATAATGATACAGTGTTACCTAGTAGTGACAACAACACTAATGATACAGTGTTACTTAGTAGTGACAACAACACTAATGATACAGTGTTACCCAGTAGTGACAACAACACTAATGATACAGTGTTACCTAGAAGTGACAACAACACTTGTGATACAGTGTTACTTTGTAACACTAACAATAATAATGATACAGTGTTGCTAAGTCGTGACAACAACACTAATGATACAGTATAACGTAGTAGTGACAACAACACTAATGATACAGTGTTACCTAGTAGTGACAACAACAATAATGATACAGTGTTACCTAGTAGTGACAACAAAAATAATGATACAGTGTTACATAGTGGTCACAACAATAATAATGATACAGTGTTATCTAGTATTGACAACAATAATAATGATACAGTGTTACCTAGTAGTGACAACAACAATAATGATACAGTGCTATCTAGTAGTGACAACAACACTAATGATACAGTGTTACTTAGTAATGACAACAACAATAGTGATACAGTGTTACCTAGTAGTGACAACAACAATAATGATACAGTGTTACATAGTAGTGACAACAACAATAATGATACAGTGTTACCTAGTAGTGACAACAACAATAATGATACAGTGTTACCTAGTAGTGACAACAACACTTATGATACAGTGTTACCTAGTAATGACAACAATAATAATGATACAGTGTTACCTTGTAGTGACAACAACAATACTGATACAGTGTTACCTAGTAGTGACAACAATGATAATGATAAAGTGTTACCTAGTAGTGACAACAACAATAGTGATACAGTGTTTCCTAGTAATGACAACAATGATAATGATACAGTGTTACTTAGTAGTGACAACAACAATAATGATACAGTGTTACCTTGTAGTGACAACAACAATAATGATACAGTGTTACTTAGTAGTGACAACAACAAAATGATACAGTGTTACTTAGTAGTGACAACAACAGTAATGATGCAGTGTTACCTTGTAGTGACAACAACAATAATGATACAGTGTTACCTAGTAGTGACAACAATGATAATGATACAGTGTTACTTAGTAGTGACAACAACAATAATGATACACAGTGTTACCTAGTAGTGACAACAATAATAATGATACAGTCTTACTTAGTAGTGACAACAACAATAATGATACAGTGTTACCTAGTAGTGACAACAATGATAATGATACAGTGTTACCTAGTAGTGACAACAACACTAATGATACAGTATTACTTAGTAGTGACAACAACACTAATGATATAGTGTTACCCAGTAGTGACAACAACACTAATGATACAGTGTTACCTAGTAGTGACAACACTAATAATGATACAGTGTTACTTAGTAGTGACAACAGCAATAATGATACAGTGTTACCTAGTAGTGACAACAACACTAGTGTCACAGTGTTACTTATTAGTGACAACAATAATAATGATACAGTGTTACTTAGTAGTGACAACAACACTAATGGTACAGTGTTGCCTAGTAGTGACAACAATAATAATGATAGAGTGTTACTTAGTAGTGACAACAGCAATAATGATACAGTGTTACCTAGTAGTGACAACAACACTAGTGTCACAGTGTTACTTATTAGTGACAACAATAAGAATGATACAGTGTTACTTAGTAGTGACAACAACACTAATGATACAGTGTTACCTAGTAGTGACAACAATAATAATGATACAGTGTTTCCTAGTAGTGACAACAACACTAATGATACAGTGTTACCTAGTAGTGACAACAATAATAATGATACAGTGTTACCTAGTAGTGACAACAACACTAATGATACAGTGTTACCTAGTAGTGACAACAATAATAATGATACAGTGTTACATAGTAGTGACAACAATAATAATGATACAGTGTTATATAGTAGTGACAACAACACTAATGATACACAGTGTTACCTAGTAGTGACAACAATAATAATGATACAGTGTTACCTAGTAGTGACAACAATAATAATGATACAGTGTTACCTTCTAGTGACAACAATAATAATGATACACTGTTACTTAGTAGTGACAACAATAATAATGATACAGTGTTACCTAGTAGTGACAACAACACTAGTGATACAGTGTTACTTTGTAGTGACAACAATAATAATGATACAGTGTTGCTTAGAAGTGACAACAACACTAATGATACAGTGTTACCTAGTAGTGACAACAATAATAATGATACATTGTTACCTAGTAGTGACAACAAAAATAATGATACAGTGTTACCTAGTAGTGACAACAACAATAATGATACAGTGTTACTTAGTAGTGACTACAACAATAATGATACAGTGTTACCTAGTAGTGACAACAATAATAATGATACAGTGTTACTTAGTAGTGACAACAACAATAATGATACAGTGTTACCTGGTAGTGACAACAAAAATAATGATACAGTGTTACATAGTAGTGACAACAATGATAATGATACAGTGTTACTTAGTAGTGACAACAACAATAATGATACAGTGTTACCTAGTAGTGACAACAATAATAATGATACATTGTTACCTAGTAGTGACAACAACAATAATGATACACAGTGTTACCTAGTAGTGACAACAATAATTATGATACAGTGTTACTTAGTAGTGACAACAACAATAATGATACAGTGTTACCTAGTAGTGACAACAATAATTATGATACAGTGTTACTTAGTAGTGACAACAACAATAATGATACAGTGTTACCTAGTAGTGACAACAATGATAATGATACAGTGTTACCTAGTAGTGACAACAACACTAATGATACAGTGTTACTTAGTAGTGACAACAACACTAATGATACAGTGTTACCCAGTAGTGACAACAACACTAATGATACAGTGTTACCTAGAAGTGACAACAACACTTGTGATACAGTGTTACTTTGTAACACTAACAATAATAATGATACAGTGTTGCTAAGTCGTGACAACAACACTAATGATACAGTATAACGTAGTAGTGACAACAACACTAATGATACAGTGTTACCTAGTAGTGACAACAACAATAATGATACAGTGTTACCTAGTAGTGACAACAAAAATAATGATACAGTGTTACATAGTGGTCACAACAATAATAATGATACAGTGTTATCTAGTATTGACAACAATAATAATGATACAGTGTTACCTAGTAGTGACAACAACAATAATGATACAGTGCTATCTAGTAGTGACAACAACACTAATGATACAGTGTTACTTAGTAATGACAACAACAATAGTGATACAGTGTTACCTAGTAGTGACAACAACAATAATGATACAGTGTTACATAGTAGTGACAACAACAATAATGATACAGTGTTACCTAGTAGTGACAACAACAATAATGATACAGTGTTACCTAGTAGTGACAACAACACTTATGATACAGTGTTACCTAGTAATGACAACAATAATAATGATACAGTGTTACCTTGTAGTGACAACAACAATACTGATACAGTGTTACCTAGTAGTGACAACAATGATAATGATAAAGTGTTACCTAGTAGTGACAACAACAATAGTGATACAGTGTTTCCTAGTAATGACAACAATGATAATGATACAGTGTTACTTAGTAGTGACAACAACAATAATGATACAGTGTTACCTTGTAGTGACAACAACAATAATGATACAGTGTTACTTAGTAGTGACAACAACAAAATGATACAGTGTTACTTAGTAGTGACAACAACAGTAATGATGCAGTGTTACCTTGTAGTGACAACAACAATAATGATACAGTGTTACCTAGTAGTGACAACAATGATAATGATACAGTGTTACTTAGTAGTGACAACAACAATAATGATACAGTGCTATCTAGTATTGACAACAACACTAATGATACAGTGTTACTTAGTAATGACAACAACAATAGTGATACAGTGTTACCTAGTAGTGACAACAACAATAATGATACAGTGTTACCTAGTAGTGACAACAACAATAATGATACAGTGTTACCTAGTAGTGACAACAACACTTATGATACAGTGTTACCTAGTAATGACAACAATAATAATGATACAGTGTTACCTTGTAGTGACAACAACAATACTGATACAGTGTTACCTAGTAGTGACAACAATGATAATGATAAAGTGTTACCTAGTAGTGACAACAACAATAGTGATACAGTGTTTCCTAGTAATGACAACAATGATAATGATACAGTGTTACTTAGTAGTGACAACAACAATAATGATACAGTGTTACCTTGTAGTGACAACAACAATAATGATACAGTGTTACTTAGTAGTGACAACAACAAAATGATACAGTGTTACTTAGTAGTGACAACAACAATAATGATACAGTGCTACGTAGTAGTGACAACAACACTAATGATACAGTGTTACTTAGTAGTGACAACAACAATAATGATCCAGTGTTACCTAGTAGTGACAACAACAATAATGATACAGTGTTACTTAGTAATGACAACAACAATAATGATCCAGTGTTACCTAGTAGTGACAACAACAATAATGATACAGTGTTACTTAGTAGTGACAATAACAATAATGATACAGTGTTACCTAGTAGTGACAACAATGATAATGATACAGTGTTACTTAGTAATGACAACAACAATAATGATACAGTGTTACCTAGTAATGACAACAATGATAATGATACAGTGTTACCTAGTAGTGACAACAATAATAATGATACAGTGTTACTTAGTAGAGACAACAACAATAATGATACAGTGTTACCTGGTAGTGACAACAAAAATAATGATACAGTGTTACCTAGTAGTGACAACAATGATAATGATACAGTGTTACCTAGTAGTGACAACAACAATAATGATACAGTGTTACTTAGTAGTGACAACAACAATAATGATACAGTGTTACCTAGTAGGGACAACAATAATAATGATACATTGTTACTTAGTAGTGACAACAACACTAATGATACAGTGTTACCTAGTAGTGACAACAATAATAATGATACAGTGTTACCTAGTAGTGACAACAACACTAATGATACAGTGTTACCTAGTAGTGACAACAATAATAATGATACAGTGTTACATAGTAGTGACAACAATAATAATGATACAGTGTTACGTAGTAGTGACAACAACACTAATGATATACAGTGTTACCTAGTAGTGACAACAATAATAATGATACAGTGTTACCTAGTAGTGACAACAATAATAATGATACAGTGTTACCTTCTAGTGACAACAATAATAATGATACACTGTTACTTAGTAGTGACAACAATAATAATGATACAGTGTTACCTAGTAGTGACAACAACACTAGTGATACAGTGTTACTTTGTAGTGACAACAATAATAATGATACAGTGTTACTTAGTAGTGACAACAACAATAATGATACAGTGTTACCTAGTAGTGACAACAATAATAATGATACAGTGTTGCTTAGAAGTGACAACAACACTAACGATACAGTGTTACCTAGTAGTGACAACAATAATAATGATACATTGTTACCTAGTAGTGACAACAAAAATAATGATACAGTGTTACTTAGTAATGACAACAACAATAATGATACAGTGTTACCTAGTAATGACAACAATGATAATGATACAGTGTTACCTAGTAGTGACAACAATAATAATGATACAGTGTTACTTAGTAGAGACAACAACAATAATGATACAGTGTTACCTGGTAGTGACAACAAAAATAATGATACAGTGTTACCTAGTAGTGACAACAATGATAATGATACAGTGTTACCTAGTAGTGACAACAACAATAATGATACAGTGTTACTTAGTAGTGACAACAACAATAATGATACAGTGTTACCTAGTAGTGACAACAATAATAATGATACATTGTTACTTAGTAGTGACAACAACACTAATGATACAGTGTTACCTAGTAGTGACAACAATAATAATGATACAGTGTTACCTAGTAGTGACAACAACACTAATGATACAGTGTTACCTAGTAGTGACAACAATAATAATGATACAGTGTTACATAGTAGTGACAACAATAATAATGATACAGTGTTACGTAGTAGTGACAACAACACTAATGATATACAGTGTTACCTAGTAGTGACAACAATAATAATGATACAGTGTTACCTAGTAGTGACAACAATAATAATGATACAGTGTTACCTTCTAGTGACAACAATAATAATGATACACTGTTACTTAGTAGTGACAACAATAATAATGATACAGTGTTACCTAGTAGTGACAACAACACTAGTGATACAGTGTTACTTTGTAGTGACAACAATAATAATGATACAGTGTTGCTTAGAAGTGACAACAACACTAATGATACAGTGTTACCTAGTAGTGACAACAATAATAATGATACAGTGTTGCTTAGAAGTGACAACAACACTAACGATACAGTGTTACCTAGTAGTGACAACAATAATAATGATACATTGTTACCTAGTAGTGACAACAAAAATAATGATACAGTGTTACCTAGTAGTGACAACAACAATAATGATACAGTGTTACTTAGTAGTGACTACAACAATAATGATACAGTGTTACCTAGTAGTGACAACAATAATAATGATACAGTGTTACTTAGTAGTGACAACAACAATAATGATACAGTGTTACCTGGTAGTGACATCAAAAATAATGATACAGTGTTACCTAGTAGTGACAACAATGATAATGATACAGTGTTACCTAGTAGTGACAACAACAATAATGATACAGTGTTACTTAGTAGTGACAACAACAATAATGATACAGTGTTACCTAGTAGTGACAACAATAATAATGATACATTGTTACCTAGTAGTGACAACAAAAATAATGATACACAGTGTTACCTAGTAGTGACAACAATAATTATGATACAGTGTTACTTAGTAGTGACAACAACAATAATGATACAGTGTTACCTAGTAGTGACAACAATGATAATGATACAGTGTTACCTAGTAGTGACAACAACACTAATGATACAGTGTTACTTAGTAGTGACAACAACACTAATGATACAGTGTTACCCAGTAGTGACAACAACACTAATGATACAGTGTTACCTAGAAGTGACAACAACACTTGTGATACAGTGTTACTTTGTAACACTAACAATAATAATGATACAGTGTTGCTAAGTCGTGACAACAACACTAATGATACAGTATAACGAAGTAGTGACAACAACACTAATGATACAGTGTTACCTAGTAGTGACAACAACAATAATGATACAGTGTTACCTAGTAGTGACAACAAAAATAATGATACAGTGTTACATAGTAGTCACAACAATAATAATGATACAGTGTTATCTAGTATTGACAACAATAATAATGATACAGTGTTACCAAGTAGTGACAACAACAATAATGATACAGTGCTATCTAGTATTGACAACAATAATAATGATACAGTGTTACTTAGTAATGACAACAAAAATAATGATACAGTGTTACCTAGTAGTGACAACAACAATAATGATACAGTGCTATCTAGTATTGACAACAATAATAATGATACAGTGTTACCTAGTAGTGACAACAAAAATAATGATACAGTGTTACCTAGTAGTGACAACAATAATAATGATACAGTGTTATCTAGTATTGACAACAATAATAATGATACAGTGTTACCTAGTAGTGACAACAACAATAATGATACAGTGCTATCTAGTAGTGACAACAACACTAATGATACAGTGTTACTTAGTAATGACAACAACAATAGTGAGACAGTGTTACCTAGTAGTGACAACAACAATAATGATACAGTGTTACCTAGTAGTGACGACAACAATAATGATACAGTGTTACCTAGTAGTGACAACAACAATAATGATACAGTGTTACCTAGTAGTGGCAACAACACTAATGATACAGTGTTACCCAGTAGTGACAACAACACTAATGATACAGTGTTACCTAGAAGTGACAACAACACTAGTGATACAGTGTTACTTTGTAACACTAACAATAATAATGATACAGTGTTGCTAGTTACAACAAAAATAATGATACAGTGTTACCTAGTAGTCACAACAATAATAATGATACAGTGTTATCTAGTAGTGACAACAATAATAATGATACAGTGTTACCTAGTAGTGACAACAATAATAATGATACAGTGTTACTTAGTAGAGACAACAACAATAATGATACAGTGTTACCTGGTAGTGACAACAAAAATAATGATACAGTGTTACCTAGTAGTGACAACAATGATAATGATACAGTGTTACCTAGTAGTGACAACAACAATAATGATACAGTGTTACTTAGTAGTGACAACAACAATAATGATACAGTGTTACCTAGTAGTGACAACAATAATAATGATACATTGTTACCTAGTAGTGACAACAACAATAATGATACACAGTGTTACCTAGTAGTGACAACAATAATTATGATACAGTGTTACTTAGTAGTGACAACAACAATAATGATACAGTGTTACCTAGTAGTGACAACAATGATAATGATACAGTGTTACCTAGTAGTGACAACAACACTAATGATACAGTGTTACTTAGTAGTGACAACAACACTAATGATACAGTGTTACCCAGTAGTGACAACAACACTAATGATACAGTGTTACCTAGAAGTGACAACAACACTTGTGATACAGTGTTACTTTGTAACACTAACAATAATAATGATACAGTGTTGCTAAGTCGTGACAACAACACTAATGATACAGTATAACGTAGTAGTGACAACAACACTAATGATACAGTGTTACCTAGTAGTGACAACAACAATAATGATACAGTGTTACCTAGTAGTGACAACAAAAATAATGATACAGTGTTACCTAGTAGTCACAACAATAATAATGATACAGTGTTATCTAGTAGTGACAACAATAATAATGATACAGTGTTACCTAGTAGTGACAACAACAATAATGATACAGTGTTACCTAGTAGTGACAACAACAATAATGATACAGTGTTACCTAGTAGTGACAACAACAATAATGATACAGTGTTACCTAATAGTGACAACAACAATAATGATACAGTGTTACCTAGATGTGAGAACAACATTAATGATACAGTGTTACCTAGTAGTGACAACAACAATAATGATACACAGTGTTACCTAGTAGTGACAACAATAATAATGATACAGTCTTACTTAGTAGTGACAACAACAATAATGATACAGTGTTACCTAGTAGTGACAACAATGATAATGATATAGTGTTACCTAGTAGTGACAACAACACTAATGATACAGTATTACTTAGTAGTGACAACAACACTAATGATATAGTGTTACCCAGTAGTGACAACAACACTAATGATACAGTGTTACCTAGTAGTGACAACACTAATAATGATACAGTGTTACTTAGTAGTGACAACAGCAATAATGATACAGTGTTACCTAGTAGTGACAACAACACGAGTGTCACAGTGTTACTTATTAGTGACAACAATAATAATGATACAGTGTTACTTAGTAGTGACAACAGCAATAATGATACAGTGTTACCTAGTAGTGACAACAACACGAGTGTCACAGTGTTACTTATTAGTGACAACAATAATAATGATACAGTGTTACTTAGTAGTGACAACAACACTAATGGTACAGTGTTGCCTAGTAGTGACAACAATAATAATGATAGAGTGTTACTTAGTAGTGACAACAGCAATAATGATACAGTGTTACCTAGTAGTGACAACAACACTAGTGTCACAGTGTTACTTATTAGTGACAACAATAATAATGATACAGTGTTACTTAGTAGTGACAACAACACTAATGGTACAGTGTTACCAAGTAGTGACAACAATAATAATGATACAGTGTTACCTAGTAGTGACAACAATAATAATGATACAGTGTTACTTAGTAGAGACAACAACAATAATGATACAGTGTTACCTGGTAGTGACAACAAAAATAATGATACAGTGTTACCTAGTAGTGACAACAATGATAATGATACAGTGTTACCTAGTAGTGACAACAACAATAATGATACAGTGTTACTTAGTAGTGACAACAACAATAATGATACAGTGTTACCTAGTAGTGACAACAATAATAATGATACATTGTTACCTAGTAGTGACAACAACAATAATGATACACAGTGTTACCTAGTAGTGACAACAATAATTATGATACAGTGTTACTTAGTAGTGACAACAACAATAATGATACAGTGTTACCTAGTAGTGACAACAATGATAATGATACAGTGTTACCTAGTAGTGAAAACAACACTAATGATACAGTGTTACTTAGTAGTGACAACAACACTAATGATACAGTGTTACCCAGTAGTGACAACAACACTAATGATACAGTGTTACCTAGAAGTGACAACAACACTTGTGATACAGTGTTACTTTGTAACACTAACAATAATAATGATACAGTGTTGCTAAGTCGTGACAACAACACTAATGATACAGTATAACGTAGTAGTGACAACAACACTAATGATACAGTGTTACCTAGTAGTGACAACAACAATAATGATACAGTGTTACCTAGTAGTGACAACAAAAATAATGATACAGTGTTACCTAGTAGTCACAACAATAATAATGATACAGTGTTATCTAGTAGTGACAACAATAATAATGATACAGTGTTACCTAGTAGTGACAACAACAATAATGATACAGTGTTACCTAGTAGTGACAACAACAATAATGATACAGTGTTACCTAGTAGTGACAACAACAATAATGATACAGTGTTACCTAATAGTGACAACAACAATAATGATACAGTGTTACCTAGATGTGAGAACAACATTAATGATACAGTGTTACCTAGTAGTGACAACAACAATAATGATACACAGTGTTACCTAGTAGTGACAACAATAATAATGATACAGTCTTACTTAGTAGTGACAACAACAATAATGATACAGTGTTACCTAGTAGTGACAACAATGATAATGATATAGTGTTACCTAGTAGTGACAACAACACTAATGATACAGTATTACTTAGTAGTGACAACAACACTAATGATATAGTGTTACCCAGTAGTGACAACAACACTAATGATACAGTGTTACCTAGTAGTGACAACACTAATAATGATACAGTGTTACTTAGTAGTGACAACAGCAATAATGATACAGTGTTACCTAGTAGTGACAACAACACGAGTGTCACAGTGTTACTTATTAGTGACAACAATAATAATGATACAGTGTTACTTAGTAGTGACAACAGCAATAATGATACAGTGTTACCTAGTAGTGACAACAACACGAGTGTCACAGTGTTACTTATTAGTGACAACAATAATAATGATACAGTGTTACTTAGTAGTGACAACAACACTAATGGTACAGTGTTGCCTAGTAGTGACAACAATAATAATGATAGAGTGTTACTTAGTAGTGACAACAGCAATAATGATACAGTGTTACCTAGTAGTGACAACAACACTAGTGTCACAGTGTTACTTATTAGTGACAACAATAATAATGATACAGTGTTACTTAGTAGTGACAACAACACTAATGGTACAGTGTTACCAAGTAGTGACAACAATAATAATGATACAGTGTTACTTAGTAGTGACAACAACACTAATGATACAGTGTTACCTAGTAGTGACAACAATAATAATGATACAGTGTTACCTAGTAGTGACAACAACACTAATGATACAGTGTTACCTAGTAGTGACAACAATAATAATGATACAGTGTTACATAGTAGTGACAACAATAATAATGATACAGTGTTATATAGTAGTGACAACAACACTAATGATACACAGTGTTACCTAGTAGTGACAACAATAATAATGATACAGTGTTACCTAGTAGTGACAACAATAATAATGATACAGTGCTACCTTCTAGTGACAACAATAATAATGATACACTGTTACTTAGTAGTGACAACAATAATAATGATACAGTGTTACCTAGTAGTGACAACAACACTAGTGATACAGTGTTACTTTGTAGTGACAACAATAATAATGATACAGTGTTGCTTAGAAGTGACAACAACACTAATGATACACTGTTACCTAGTAGTGACAACAATAATAATGATACATTGTTACCTAGTAGTGACAACAAAAATAATGATACAGTGTTACCTAGTAGTGACAACAACAATAATGATACAGTGTTACTTAGTAGTGACTACAACAATAATGATACAGTGTTACTTAGTAGTGACAACAACAATAGTGATACAGTGTTTCCTAGTAATGACAACAATGATAATGATACAGTGTTACTTAGTAGTGACAACAACAATAATGATACAGTGTTACCTTGTAGTGACAACAACAATAATGATACAGTGTTACTTAGTAGTGACAACAACAATAATGATACAGTGTTACTTAGTAGTGACAACAACAATAATGATACAGTGCTACGTAGTAGTGACAACAACACTAATGATACAGTGTTACTTAGTAGTGACAACAACAATAATGATCCAGTGTTACCTAGTAGTGACAACAACAATAATGATACAGTGTTACCTAGTAGTGACAACAATGATAATGATACAGTGTTACCTAGTAGTGAAAACAATGAAAATGATACAGTGTTACTTAGTAGTGACAACAACAGTAATGATGCAGTGTTACCTTGTAGTGACAACAACAATAATGATACAGTGTTACCTAGTAGTGACAACAATGATAATGATACAGTGTTACTTAGTAGTGACAACAACAATAATGATACAGTGCTATCTAGTATTGACAACAACACTAATGATACAGTGTTACTTAGTAATGACAACAACAATAGTGATACAGTGTTACCTAGTAGTGACAACAACAATAATGATACAGTGTTACCTAGTAGTGACAACAACAATAATGATACAGTGTTACCTAGTAGTGACAACAACACTTATGATACAGTGTTACCTAGTAATGACAACAATAATAATGATACAGTGTTACCTTGTAGTGACAACAACAATACTGATACAGTGTTACCTAGTAGTGACAACAATGATAATGATAAAGTGTTACTTAGTAGTGACAACAACAATAATGATACAGTGTTACCTAGTAGTGACAACAATAATAATGATACATTGTTACTTAGTAGTGACAACAACACTAATGATACAGTGTTACCTAGTAGTGACAACAATAATAATGATACAGTGTTACCTAGTAGTGACAACAACACTAATGATACAGTGTTACCTAGTAGTGACAACAATAATAATGATACAGTGTTACATAGTAGTGACAACAATAATAATGATACAGTGTTACGTAGTAGTGACAACAACACTAATGATATACAGTGTTACCTAGTAGTGACAACAATAATAATGATACAGTGTTACCTAGTAGTGACAACAATAATAATGATACAGTGTTACCTTCTAGTGACAACAATAATAATGATACACTGTTACTTAGTAGTGACAACAATAATAATGATACAGTGTTACCTAGTAGTGACAACAACACTAGTGATACAGTGTTACTTTGTAGTGACAACAATAATAATGATACAGTGTTGCTTAGAAGTGACAACAACACTAATGATACAGTGTTACCTAGTAATGACAACAATAATAATGATACAGTGTTGCTTAGAAGTGACAACAACACTAACGATACAGTGTTACCTAGTAGTGACAACAATAATAATGATACATTGTTACCTAGTAGTGACAACAAAAATAATGATACAGTGTTACCTAGTAGTGACAACAACAATAATGATACAGTGTTACTTAGTAGTGACTACAACAATAATGATACAGTGTTACCTAGTAGTGACAACAATAATAATGATACAGTGTTACTTAGTAGTGACAACAACAATAATGATACAGTGTTACTTAGTAGTGACTACAACAATAATGATACAGTGTTACCTGGTAGTGACAACAAAAATAATGATACAGTGTTACCTAGTAGTGACAACAATGATAATGATACAGTGTTACCTAGTAGTGACAACAACAATAATGATACAGTGTTACTTAGTAGTGACAACAACAATAATGATACAGTGTTACCTAGTAGTGACAACAATAATAATGATACATTGTTACCTAGTAGTGACAACAACAATAATGATACACAGTGTTACCTAGTAGTGACAACAATAATTATGATACAGTGTTACTTAGTAGTGACAACAACAATAATGATACAGTGTTACCTAGTAGTGACAACAATGATAATGATACAGTGTTACCTAGTAGTGACAACAACACTAATGATACAGTGTTACTTAGTAGTGACAACAACACTAATGATACAGTGTTACCCAGTAGTGACAACAACACTAATGATACAGTGTTACCTAGAAGTGACAACAACACTTGTGATACAGTGTTACTTTGTAACACTAACAATAATAATGATACAGTGTTGCTAAGTCGTGACAACAACACTAATGATACAGTATAACGAAGTAGTGACAACAACACTAATGATACAGTGTTACCTAGTAGTGACAACAACAATAATGATACAGTGTTACCTAGTAGTGACAACAAAAATAATGATACAGTGTTACATAGTAGTCACAACAATAATAATGATACAGTGTTATCTAGTATTGACAACAATAATAATGATACAGTGTTACCAAGTAGTGACAACAACAATAATGATACAGTGCTATCTAGTATTGACAACAATAATAATGATACAGTGTTACTTAGTAATGACAACAAAAATAATGATACAGTGTTACCTAGTAGTGACAACAACAATAATGATACAGTGCTATCTAGTATTGACAACAATAATAATGATACAGTGTTACCTAGTAGTGACAACAAAAATAATGATACAGTGTTACCTAGTAGTGACAACAATAATAATGATACAGTGTTATCTAGTATTGACAACAATAATAATGATACAGTGTTACCTAGTAGTGACAACAACAATAATGATACAGTGCTATCTAGTAGTGACAACAACACTAATGATACAGTGTTACTTAGTAATGACAACAACAATAGTGAGACAGTGTTACCTAGTAGTGACAACAACAATAATGATACAGTGTTACCTAGTAGTGACGACAACAATAATGATACAGTGTTACCTAGTAGTGACAACAACAATAATGATACAGTGTTACCTAGTAGTGACAACAACACTAATGATACAGTGTTACCCAGTAGTGACAACAACACTAATGATACAGTGTTACCTAGAAGTGACAACAACACTAGTGATACAGTGTTACTTTGTAACACTAACAATAATAATGATACAGTGTTGCTAAGTCGTGACAACAACACTAATGATACAGTATAACGTAGTAGTGACAACAACACTAATGATACAGTGTTACCTAGTAGTGACAACAACAATAATGATACAGTGTTACCTAGTAGTGACAACAAAAATAATGATACAGTGTTACCTAGTAGTCACAACAATAATAATGATACAGTGTTATCTAGTAGTGACAACAATAATAATGATACAGTGTTACCTAGTAGTGACAACAACAATAATGATACAGTGTTACCTAGTAGTGACAACAACAATAATGATACAGTGTTACCTAGTAGTGACAACAACAATAATGATACAGTGTTACCTAATAGTGACAACAACAATAATGATACAGTGTTACCTAGAAGTGAGAACAACAATAATGATACAGTGTTACCTAGTAGTGACAACAACAATAATGATACACAGTGTTACCTAGTAGTGACAACAATAATAATGATACAGTCTTACTTAGTAGTGACAACAACAATAATGATACAGTGTTACCTAGTAGTGACAACAATGATAATGATACAGTGTTACCTAGTAGTGACAACAACACTAATGATACAGTATTACTTAGTAGTGACAACAACACTAATGATATAGTGTTACCCAGTAGTGACAACAACACTAATGATACAGTGTTACCTAGTAGTGACAACACTAATAATGATACAGTGTTACTTAGTAGTGACAACAGCAATAATGATACAGTGTTACCTAGTAGTGACAACAACAATAATGATACAGTGTTACTTAGTAGTGACAACAACACTAATGATACAGTGTTACTTAGTAATGACAACAACAATAATGATACAGTGTTACCTAGTAATGACAACAATGATAATGATACAGTGTTACCTAGTAGTGACAACAACAATAATGATACAGTGTTACCTGGTAGTGACAACAAAAATAATGATACAGTGGTTCCTAGTAGTGACAACAATGATAATGATACACAGTGTTACCTAGTAGTGACAACAATAATTATGATACAGTGTTACTTAGTAGTGACAACAACACTAATGATACAGTGTTACCCAGTAGTGACAACAACACTAATGATACAGTGTTACCTAGAAGTGACAACAACACTTGTGATACAGTGTTACTTTGTAACACTAACAATAATAATGATACAGTGTTGCTAAGTCGTGACAACAACACTAATGATACAGTATAACGTAGTAGTGACAACAACACTAATGATACAGTGTTACCTAGTAGTGACAACAACAATAATGATACAGTGTTACCTAGTAGTGACAACAAAAATAATGATACAGTGTTACATAGTAGTCACAACAATAATAATGATACAGTGTTATCTAGTATTGACAACAATAATAATGATACAGTGTTACCTAGTAGTGACAACAACAATAATGATACAGTGCTATCTAGTAGTGACAACAACACTAATGATACAGTGTTACTTAGTAATGACAACAACAATAGTGATACAGTGTTACCTAGTAGTGACAACAACAATAATGATACAGTGTTACATAGTAGTGACAACAACAATAATGATACAGTGTTACCTAGTAGTGACAACAACAATAATGATACAGTGTTACCTAGTAGTGACAACAACACTTATGATACAGTGTTACCTAGTAATGACAACAATAATAATGATACAGTGTTACCTTGTAGTGACAACAACAATACTGATACAGTGCTACCTAGTAGTGACAACAATGATAATGATAAAGTGTTACCTAGTAGTGACAACAACAATAGTGATACAGTGTTTCCTAGTAATGACAACAATGATAATGATACAGTGTTACTTAGTAGTGACAACAACAATAATGATACAGTGTTACCTTGTAGTGACAACAACAATAATGATACAGTGTTACTTAGTAGTGACAACAACAAAATGATACAGTGTTACTTAGTAGTGACAACAACAATAATGATACAGTGCTACGTAGTAGTGACAACAACACTAATGATACAGTGTTACTTAGTAGTGACAACAACAATAATGATCCAGTGTTACCTAGTAGTGACAACAACAATAATGATACAGTGTTACTTAGTAATGACAACAACAATAATGATCCAGTGTTACCTAGTAGTGACAACAACAATAATGATACAGTGTTACTTAGTAGTGACAATAACAATAATGATACAGTGTTACCTAGTAGTGACAACAATAATAATGATACAGTGTTACTTAGTAGAGACAACAACAATAATGATACAGTGTTACCTGGTAGTGACAACAAAAATAATGATACAGTGGTTCCTAGTAGTGACAACAATGATAATGATACAGTGTTACCTAGTAGTGACAACAACAATAATGATACAGTGTTACTTAGTAGTGACAACAACAATAATGATACAGTGTTACCTAGTAGTGACAACAATAATAATGATACATTGTTACCTAGTAGTGACAACAACAATAATGATACACAGTGTTACCTAGTAGTGACAACAATAATTATGATACAGTGTTACTTAGTAGTGACAACAACAATAATGATACAGTGTTACCTAGTAGTGACAACAATGATAATGATACAGTGTTACCTAGTAGTGACAACAACACTAATGATACAGTGTTACTTAGTAGTGACAACAACACTAATGATACAGTGTTACCCAGTAGTGACAACAACACTAATGATACAGTGTTACCTAGAAGTGACAACAACACTTGTGATACAGTGTTACTTTGTAACACTAACAATAATAATGATACAGTGTTGCTAAGTCGTGACAACAACACTAATGATACAGTATAACGTAGTAGTGACAACAACACTAATGATACAGTGTTACCTAGTAGTGACAACAACAATAATGATACAGTGTTACCTAGTAGTGACAACAAAAATAATGATACAGTGTTACCTAGTAGTCACAACAATAATAATGATACAGTGTTATCTAGTAGTGACAACAATAATAATGATACAGTGTTACCTAGTAGTGACAACAACAATAATGATACAGTGTTACCTAGTAGTGACAACAACAATAATGATACAGTGTTACCTAGTAGTGACAACAACAATAATGATACAGTGTTACCTAATAGTGACAACAACAATAATGATACAGTGTTACCTAGAAGTGAGAACAACAATAATGATACAGTGTTACCTAGTAGTGACAACAACAATAATGATACACAGTGTTACCTAGTAGTGACAACAATAATAATGATACAGTCTTACTTAGTAGTGACAACAACAATAATGATACAGTGTTACCTAGTAGTGACAACAATGATAATGATACAGTGTTACCTAGTAGTGACAACAACACTAATGATACAGTATTACTTAGTAGTGACAACAACACTAATGATATAGTGTTACCCAGTAGTGACAACAACACTAATGATACAGTGTTACCTAGTAGTGACAACACTAATAATGATACAGTGTTACTTAGTAGTGACAACAGCAATAATGATACAGTGTTACCTAGTAGTGACAACAACACTAGTGTCACAGTGTTACTTATTAGTGACAACAATAATAATGATACAGTGTTACTTAGTAGTGACAACAACACTAATGGTACAGTGTTGCCTAGTAGTGACAACAATAATAATGATAGAGTGTTACTTAGTAGTGACAACAGCAATAATGATACAGTGTTACCTAGTAGTGACAACAACACTAGTGTCACAGTGTTACTTATTAGTGACAACAATAAGAATGATACAGTGTTACTTAGTAGTGACAACAACACTAATGATACAGTGTTACCTAGTAGTGACAACAATAATAATGATACAGTGTTTCCTAGTAGTGACAACAACACTAATGATACAGTGTTACCTAGTAGTGACAACAATAATAATGATAGAGTGTTACCTAGTAGTGACAACAACACTAATGATACAGTGTTACCTAGTAGTGACAACAATAATAATGATACAGTGTTACATAGTAGTGACAACAATAATAATGATACAGTGTTATATAGTAGTGACAACAACACTAATGATACACAGTGTTACCTAGTAGTGACAACAATAATAATGATACAGTGTTACCTAGTAGTGACAACAATAATAATGATACAGTGTTACCTTCTAGTGACAACAATAATAATGATACACTGTTACTTAGTAGTGACAACAATAATAATGATACAGTGTTACCTAGTAGTGACAACAACACTAGTGATACAGTGTTACTTTGTAGTGACAACAATAATAATGATACAGTGTTGCTTAGAAGTGACAACAACACTAATGATACAGTGTTACCTAGTAGTGACAACAATAATAATGATACATTGTTACCTAGTAGTGACAACAAAAATAATGATACAGTGTTACCTAGTAGTGACAACAACAATAATGATACAGTGTTACTTAGTAGTGACTACAACAATAATGATACAGTGTTACCTAGTAGTGACAACAATAATAATGATACAGTGTTACTTAGTAGTGACAACAACAATAATGATACAGTGTTACCTGGTAGTGACAACAAAAATAATGATACAGTGTTACATAGTAGTGACAACAATGATAATGATACAGTGTTACTTAGTAGTGACAACAACAATAATGATACAGTGTTACCTAGTAGTGACAACAATAATAATGATACATTGTTACCTAGTAGTGACAACAACAATAATGATACACAGTGTTACCTAGTAGTGACAACAATAATTATGATACAGTGTTACTTAGTAGTGACAACAACAATAATGATACAGTGTTACCTAGTAGTGACAACAATAATTATGATACAGTGTTACTTAGTAGTGACAACAACAATAATGATACAGTGTTACCTAGTAGTGACAACAATGATAATGATACAGTGTTACCTAGTAGTGACAACAACACTAATGATACAGTGTTACTTAGTAGTGACAACAACACTAATGATACAGTGTTACCCAGTAGTGACAACAACACTAATGATACAGTGTTACCTAGAAGTGACAACAACACTTGTGATACAGTGTTACTTTGTAACACTAACAATAATAATGATACAGTGTTGCTAAGTCGTGACAACAACACTAATGATACAGTATAACGTAGTAGTGACAACAACACTAATGATACAGTGTTACCTAGTAGTGACAACAACAATAATGATACAGTGTTACCTAGTAGTGACAACAAAAATAATGATACAGTGTTACATAGTGGTCACAACAATAATAATGATACAGTGTTATCTAGTATTGACAACAATAATAATGATACAGTGTTACCTAGTAGTGACAACAACAATAATGATACAGTGCTATCTAGTAGTGACAACAACACTAATGATACAGTGTTACTTAGTAATGACAACAACAATAGTGATACAGTGTTACCTAGTAGTGACAACAACAATAATGATACAGTGTTACATAGTAGTGACAACAACAATAATGATACAGTGTTACCTAGTAGTGACAACAACAATAATGATACAGTGTTACCTAGTAGTGACAACAACACTTATGATACAGTGTTACCTAGTAATGACAACAATAATAATGATACAGTGTTACCTTGTAGTGACAACAACAATACTGATACAGTGTTACCTAGTAGTGACAACAATGATAATGATAAAGTGTTACCTAGTAGTGACAACAACAATAGTGATACAGTGTTTCCTAGTAATGACAACAATGATAATGATACAGTGTTACTTAGTAGTGACAACAACAATAATGATACAGTGTTACCTTGTAGTGACAACAACAATAATGATACAGTGTTACTTAGTAGTGACAACAACAAAATGATACAGTGTTACTTAGTAGTGACAACAACAATAATGATACAGTGCTACGTAGTAGTGACAACAACACTAATGATACAGTGTTACTTAGTAGTGACAACAACAATAATGATCCAGTGTTACCTAGTAGTGACAACAACAATAATGATACAGTGTTACCTAGTAGTGACAACAATGATAATGATACAGTGTTACCTAGTAGTGAAAACAATGAAAATGATACAGTGTTACTTAGTAGTGACAACAACAGTAATGATGCAGTGTTACCTTGTAGTGACAACAACAATAATGATACAGTGTTACCTAGTAGTGACAACAATGATAATGATACAGTGTTACTTAGTAGTGACAACAACAATAATGATACAGTGCTATCTAGTATTGACAACAACACTAAAGATACAGTGTTACTTAGTAATGACAACAACAATAGTGATACAGTGTTACCTAGTAGTGACAACAACAATAATGATACAGTGTTACCTAGTAGTGACAACAACAATAATGATACAGTGTTACCTAGTAGTGACAACAACACTTATGATACAGTGTTACCTAGTAATGACAACAATAATAATGATACAGTGTTACCTTGTAGTGACAACAACAATACTGATACAGTGTTACCTAGTAGTGACAACAATGATAATGATAAAGTGTTACCTAGTAGTGACAACAACAATAGTGATACAGTGTTTCCTAGTAATGACAACAATGATAATGATACAGTGTTACTTAGTAGTGACAACAACAATAATGATACAGTGTTACCTTGTAGTGACAACAACAATAATGATACAGTGTTACTTAGTAGTGACAACAACAAAATGATACAGTGTTACTTAGTAGTGACAACAACAATAATGATACAGTGCTACGTAGTAGTGACAACAACACTAATGATACAGTGTTACTTAGTAGTGACAACAACAATAATGATCCAGTGTTACCTAGTAGTGACAACAACAATAATGATACAGTGTTACTTAGTAATGACAACAACAATAATGATCCAGTGTTACCTAGTAGTGACAACAACAATAATGATACAGTGTTACTTAGTAGTGACAATAACAATAATGATACAGTGTTACCTAGTAGTGACAACAATGATAATGATACAGTGTTACCTAGTAGTGACAACAACACTAATGATACAGTGTTACCTAGTAGTGACAACAATAATAATGATACAGTGTTACATAGTAGTGACAACAATAATAATGATACAGTGTTACGTAGTAGTGACAACAACACTAATGATATACAGTGTTACCTAGTAGTGACAACAATAATAATGATACAGTGTTACCTAGTAGTGACAACAATAATAATGATACAGTGTTACCTTCTAGTGACAACAATAATAATGATACACTGTTACTTAGTAGTGACAACAATAATAATGATACAGTGTTACCTAGTAGTGACAACAACACTAGTGATACAGTGTTACTTTGTAGTGACAACAATAATAATGATACAGTGTTACTTAGTAGTGACAACAACAATAATGATACAGTGTTACCTAGTAGTGACAACAATAATAATGATACAGTGTTGCTTAGAAGTGACAACAACACTAACGATACAGTGTTACCTAGTAGTGACAACAATAATAATGATACATTGTTACCTAGTAGTGACAACAAAAATAATGATACAGTGTTACTTAGTAATGACAACAACAATAATGATACAGTGTTACCTAGTAATGACAACAATGATAATGATACAGTGTTACCTAGTAGTGACAACAATAATAATGATACAGTGTTACTTAGTAGAGACAACAACAATAATGATACAGTGTTACCTGGTAGTGACAACAAAAATAATGATACAGTGTTACCTAGTAGTGACAACAATGATAATGATACAGTGTTACCTAGTAGTGACAACAACAATAATGATACAGTGTTACTTAGTAGTGACAACAACAATAATGATACAGTGTTACCTAGTAGTGACAACAATAATAATGATACATTGTTACTTAGTAGTGACAACAACACTAATGATACAGTGTTACCTAGTAGTGACAACAATAATAATGATACAGTGTTACCTAGTAGTGACAACAACACTAATGATACAGTGTTACCTAGTAGTGACAACAATAATAATGATACAGTGTTACATAGTAGTGACAACAATAATAATGATACAGTGTTACGTAGTAGTGACAACAACACTAATGATATACAGTGTTACCTAGTAGTGACAACAATAATAATGATACAGTGTTACCTAGTAGTGACAACAATAATAATGATACAGTGTTACCTTCTAGTGACAACAATAATAATGATACACTGTTACTTAGTAGTGACAACAATAATAATGATACAGTGTTACCTAGTAGTGACAACAACACTAGTGATACAGTGTTACTTTGTAGTGACAACAATAATAATGATACAGTGTTGCTTAGAAGTGACAACAACACTAATGATACAGTGTTACCTAGTAGTGACAACAATAATAATGATACAGTGTTGCTTAGAAGTGACAACAACACTAACGATACAGTGTTACCTAGTAGTGACAACAATAATAATGATACATTGTTACCTAGTAGTGACAACAAAAATAATGATACAGTGTTACCTAGTAGTGACAACAACAATAATGATACAGTGTTACTTAGTAGTGACTACAACAATAATGATACAGTGTTACCTAGTAGTGACAACAATAATAATGATACAGTGTTACTTAGTAGTGACAACAACAATAATGATACAGTGTTACCTGGTAGTGACATCAAAAATAATGATACAGTGTTACCTAGTAGTGACAACAATGATAATGATACAGTGTTACCTAGTAGTGACAACAACAATAATGATACAGTGTTACTTAGTAGTGACAACAACAATAATGATACAGTGTTACCTAGTAGTGACAACAATAATAATGATACATTGTTACCTAGTAGTGACAACAACAATAATGATACACAGTGTTACCTAGTAGTGACAACAATAATTATGATACAGTGTTACTTAGTAGTGACAACAACAATAATGATACAGTGTTACCTAGTAGTGACAACAATGATAATGATACAGTGTTACCTAGTAGTGACAACAACACTAATGATACAGTGTTACTTAGTAGTGACAACAACACTAATGATACAGTGTTACCCAGTAGTGACAACAACACTAATGATACAGTGTTACCTAGAAGTGACAACAACACTTGTGATACAGTGTTACTTTGTAACACTAACAATAATAATGATACAGTGTTGCTAAGTCGTGACAACAACACTAATGATACAGTATAACGAAGTAGTGACAACAACACTAATGATACAGTGTTACCTAGTAGTGACAACAACAATAATGATACAGTGTTACCTAGTAGTGACAACAAAAATAATGATACAGTGTTACATAGTAGTCACAACAATAATAATGATACAGTGTTATCTAGTATTGACAACAATAATAATGATACAGTGTTACCAAGTAGTGACAACAACAATAATGATACAGTGCTATCTAGTATTGACAACAATAATAATGATACAGTGTTACTTAGTAATGACAACAAAAATAATGATACAGTGTTACCTAGTAGTGACAACAACAATAATGATACAGTGCTATCTAGTATTGACAACAATAATAATGATACAGTGTTACCTAGTAGTGACAACAAAAATAATGATACAGTGTTACCTAGTAGTGACAACAATAATAATGATACAGTGTTATCTAGTATTGACAACAATAATAATGATACAGTGTTACCTAGTAGTGACAACAACAATAATGATACAGTGCTATCTAGTAGTGACAACAACACTAATGATACAGTGTTACTTAGTAATGACAACAACAATAGTGAGACAGTGTTACCTAGTAGTGACAACAACAATAATGATACAGTGTTACCTAGTAGTGACGACAACAATAATGATACAGTGTTACCTAGTAGTGACAACAACAATAATGATACAGTGTTACCTAGTAGTGACAACAACACTAATGATACAGTGTTACCCAGTAGTGACAACAACACTAATGATACAGTGTTACCTAGAAGTGACAACAACACTAGTGATACAGTGTTACTTTGTAACACTAACAATAATAATGATACAGTGTTGCTAAGTTGTGACAACAACACTAATGATACAGTATAACGTAGTAGTGACAACAACACTAATGATACAGTGTTACCTAGTAGTGACAACAACAATAATGATACAGTGTTACCTAGTAGTGACAACAAAAATAATGATACAGTGTTACCTAGTAGTCACAACAATAATAATGATACAGTGTTATCTAGTAGTGACAACAATAATAATGATACAGTGTTACCTAGTAGTGACAACAATAATAATGATACAGTGTTACTTAGTAGAGACAACAACAATAATGATACAGTGTTACCTGGTAGTGACAACAAAAATAATGATACAGTGTTACCTAGTAGTGACAACAATGATAATGATACAGTGTTACCTAGTAGTGACAACAACAATAATGATACAGTGTTACTTAGTAGTGACAACAACAATAATGATACAGTGTTACCTAGTAGTGACAACAATAATAATGATACATTGTTACCTAGTAGTGACAACAACAATAATGATACACAGTGTTACCTAGTAGTGACAACAATAATTATGATACAGTGTTACTTAGTAGTGACAACAACAATAATGATACAGTGTTACCTAGTAGTGACAACAATGATAATGATACAGTGTTACCTAGTAGTGACAACAACACTAATGATACAGTGTTACTTAGTAGTGACAACAACACTAATGATACAGTGTTACCCAGTAGTGACAACAACACTAATGATACAGTGTTACCTAGAAGTGACAACAACACTTGTGATACAGTGTTACTTTGTAACACTAACAATAATAATGATACAGTGTTGCTAAGTCGTGACAACAACACTAATGATACAGTATAACGTAGTAGTGACAACAACACTAATGATACAGTGTTACCTAGTAGTGACAACAACAATAATGATACAGTGTTACCTAGTAGTGACAACAAAAATAATGATACAGTGTTACCTAGTAGTCACAACAATAATAATGATACAGTGTTATCTAGTAGTGACAACAATAATAATGATACAGTGTTACCTAGTAGTGACAACAACAATAATGATACAGTGTTACCTAGTAGTGACAACAACAATAATGATACAGTGTTACCTAGTAGTGACAACAACAATAATGATACAGTGTTACCTAATAGTGACAACAACAATAATGATACAGTGTTACCTAGATGTGAGAACAACATTCATGATACAGTGTTACCTAGTAGTGACAACACCAATAATGATACACAGTGTTACCTAGTAGTGACAACAATAATAATGATACAGTCTTACTTAGTAGTGACAACAACAATAATGATACAGTGTTACCTAGTAGTGACAACAATGATAATGATATAGTGTTACCTAGTAGTGACAACAACACTAATGATACAGTATTACTTAGTAGTGACAACAACACTAATGATATAGTGTTACCCAGTAGTGACAACAACACTAATGATACAGTGTTACCTAGTAGTGACAACACTAATAATGATACAGTGTTACTTAGTAGTGACAACAGCAATAATGATACAGTGTTACCTAGTAGTGACAACAACACGAGTGTCACAGTGTTACTTATTAGTGACAACAATAATAATGATACAGTGTTACTTAGTAGTGACAACAGCAATAATGATACAGTGTTACCTAGTAGTGACAACAACACGAGTGTCACAGTGTTACTTATTAGTGACAACAATAATAATGATACAGTGTTACTTAGTAGTGACAACAACACTAATGGTACAGTGTTGCCTAGTAGTGACAACAATAATAATGATAGAGTGTTACTTAGTAGTGACAACAGCAATAATGATACAGTGTTACCTAGTAGTGACAACAACACTAGTGTCACAGTGTTACTTATTAGTGACAACAATAATAATGATACAGTGTTACTTAGTAGTGACAACAACACTAATGGTACAGTGTTACCAAGTAGTGACAACAATAATAATGATACAGTGTTACTTAGTAGTGACAACAACACTAATGATACAGTGTTACCTAGTAGTGACAACAATAATAATGATACAGTGTTACCTAGTAGTGACAACAACACTAATGATACAGTGTTACCTAGTAGTGACAACAATAATAATGATACAGTGTTACATAGTAGTGACAACAATAATAATGATACAGTGTTATATAGTAGTGACAACAACACTAATGATACACAGTGTTACCTAGTAGTGACAACAATAATAATGATACAGTGTTACCTAGTAGTGACAACAATAATAATGATACAGTGTTACCTAGTAGTGACAACAACAATAATGATACAGTGCTATCTAGTAGTGACAACAACACTAATGATACAGTGTTACTTAGTAATGACAACAACAATAGTGAGACAGTGTTACCTAGTAGTGACAACAACAATAATGATACAGTGTTACCTAGTAGTGACGACAACAATAATGATACAGTGTTACCTAGTAGTGACAACAACAATAATGATACAGTGTTACCTAGTAGTGACAACAACACTAATGATACAGTGTTACCCAGTAGTGACAACAACACTAATGATACAGTGTTACCTAGAAGTGACAACAACACTAGTGATACAGTGTTACTTTGTAACACTAACAATAATAATGATACAGTGTTGCTAAGTTGTGACAACAACACTAATGATACAGTATAACGTAGTAGTGACAACAACACTAATGATACAGTGTTACCTAGTAGTGACAACAACAATAATGATACAGTGTTACCTAGTAGTGACAACAAAAATAATGATACAGTGTTACCTAGTAGTCACAACAATAATAATGATACAGTGTTATCTAGTAGTGACAACAATAATAATGATACAGTGTTACCTAGTAGTGACAACAATAATAATGATACAGTGTTACTTAGTAGAGACAACAACAATAATGATACAGTGTTACCTGGTAGTGACAACAAAAATAATGATACAGTGTTACCTAGTAGTGACAACAATGATAATGATACAGTGTTACCTAGTAGTGACAACAACAATAATGATACAGTGTTACTTAGTAGTGACAACAACAATAATGATACAGTGTTACCTAGTAGTGACAACAATAATAATGATACATTGTTACCTAGTAGTGACAACAACAATAATGATACACAGTGTTACCTAGTAGTGACAACAATAATTATGATACAGTGTTACTTAGTAGTGACAACAACAATAATGATACAGTGTTACCTAGTAGTGACAACAATGATAATGATACAGTGTTACCTAGTAGTGACAACAACACTAATGATACAGTGTTACTTAGTAGTGACAACAACACTAATGATACAGTGTTACCCAGTAGTGACAACAACACTAATGATACAGTGTTACCTAGAAGTGACAACAACACTTGTGATACAGTGTTACTTTGTAACACTAACAATAATAATGATACAGTGTTGCTAAGTCGTGACAACAACACTAATGATACAGTATAACGTAGTAGTGACAACAACACTAATGATACAGTGTTACCTAGTAGTGACAACAACAATAATGATACAGTGTTACCTAGTAGTGACAACAAAAATAATGATACAGTGTTACCTAGTAGTCACAACAATAATAATGATACAGTGTTATCTAGTAGTGACAACAATAATAAAGATACAGTGTTACCTAGTAGTGACAACAACAATAATGATACAGTGTTACCTAGTAGTGACAACAACAATAATGATACAGTGTTACCTAGTAGTGACAACAACAATAATGATACAGTGTTACCTAATAGTGACAACAACAATAATGATACAGTGTTACCTAGATGTGAGAACAACATTCATGATACAGTGTTACCTAGTAGTGACAACACCAATAATGATACACAGTGTTACCTAGTAGTGACAACAATAATAATGATACAGTCTTACTTAGTAGTGACAACAACAATAATGATACAGTGTTACCTAGTAGTGACAACAATGATAATGATATAGTGTTACCTAGTAGTGACAACAACACTAATGATACAGTATTACTTAGTAGTGACAACAACACTAATGATATAGTGTTACCCAGTAGTGACAACAACACTAATGATACAGTGTTACCTAGTAGTGACAACACTAATAATGATACAGTGTTACTTAGTAGTGACAACAGCAATAATGATACAGTGTTACCTAGTAGTGACAACAACACGAGTGTCACAGTGTTACTTATTAGTGACAACAATAATAATGATACAGTGTTACTTAGTAGTGACAACAGCAATAATGATACAGTGTTACCTAGTAGTGACAACAACACGAGTGTCACAGTGTTACTTATTAGTGACAACAATAATAATGATACAGTGTTACTTAGTAGTGACAACAACACTAATGGTACAGTGTTGCCTAGTAGTGACAACAATAATAATGATAGAGTGTTACTTAGTAGTGACAACAGCAATAATGATACAGTGTTACCTAGTAGTGACAACAACACTAGTGTCACAGTGTTACTTATTAGTGACAACAATAATAATGATACAGTGTTACTTAGTAGTGACAACAACACTAATGGTACAGTGTTACCAAGTAGTGACAACAATAATAATGATACAGTGTTACTTAGTAGTGACAACAACACTAATGATACAGTGTTACCTAGTAGTGACAACAATAATAATGATACAGTGTTACCTAGTAGTGACAACAACACTAATGATACAGTGTTACCTAGTAGTGACAACAATAATAATGATACAGTGTTACATAGTAGTGACAACAATAATAATGATACAGTGTTATATAGTAGTGACAACAACACTAATGATACACAGTGTTACCTAGTAGTGACAACAATAATAATGATACAGTGTTACCTAGTAGTGACAACAATAATAATGATACAGTGCTACCTTCTAGTGACAACAATAATAATGATACACTGTTACTTAGTAGTGACAACAATAATAATGATACAGTGTTACCTAGTAGTGACAACAACACTAGTGATACAGTGTTACTTTGTAGTGACAACAATAATAATGATACAGTGTTGCTTAGAAGTGACAACAACACTAATGATACAGTGTTACCTAGTAGTGACAACAATAATAATGATACATTGTTACCTAGTAGTGACAACAAAAATAATGATACAGTGTTACCTAGTAGTGACAACAACAATAATGATACAGTGTTACTTAGTAGTGACTACAACAATAATGATACAGTGTTACTTAGTAGTGACAACAACAATAGTGATACAGTGTTTCCTAGTAATGACAACAATGATAATGATACAGTGTTACTTAGTAGTGACAACAACAATAATGATACAGTGTTACCTTGTAGTGACAACAACAATAATGATACAGTGTTACTTAGTAGTGACAACAACAATAATGATACAGTGTTACTTAGTAGTGACAACAACAATAATGATACAGTGCTACGTAGTAGTGACAACAACACTAATGATACAGTGTTACTTTGTAGTGACAACAACAATAATGATCCAGTGTTACCTAGTAGTGACAACAACAATAATGATACAGTGTTACCTAGTAGTGACAACAATGATAATGATACAGTGTTACCTAGTAGTGAAAACAATGAAAATGATACAGTGTTACTTAGTAGTGACAACAACAGTAATGATGCAGTGTTACCTTGTAGTGACAACAACAATAATGATACAGTGTTACCTAGTAGTGACAACAATGATAATGATACAGTGTTACTTAGTAGTGACAACAACAATAATGATACAGTGCTATCTAGTATTGACAACAACACTAATGATACAGTGTTACTTAGTAATGACAACAACAATAGTGATACAGTGTTACCTAGTAGTGACAACAACAATAATGATACAGTGTTACCTAGTAGTGACAACAACAATAATGATACAGTGTTACCTAGTAGTGACAACAACACTTATGATACAGTGTTACCTAGTAATGACAACAATAATAATGATACAGTGTTACCTTGTAGTGACAACAACAATACTGATACAGTGTTACCTAGTAGTGACAACAATGATAATGATAAAGTGTTACTTAGTAGTGACAACAACAATAATGATACAGTGTTACCTAGTAGTGACAACAATAATAATGATACATTGTTACTTAGTAGTGACAACAACACTAATGATACAGTGTTACCTAGTAGTGACAACAATAATAATGATACAGTGTTACCTAGTAGTGACAACAACACTAATGATACAGTGTTACCTAGTAGTGACAACAATAATAATGATACAGTGTTACATAGTAGTGACAACAATAATAATGATACAGTGTTACGTAGTAGTGACAACAACACTAATGATATACAGTGTTACCTAGTAGTGACAACAATAATAATGATACAGTGTTACCTAGTAGTGACAACAATAATAATGATACAGTGTTACCTTCTAGTGACAACAATAATAATGATACACTGTTACTTAGTAGTGACAACAATAATAATGATACAGTGTTACCTAGTAGTGACAACAACACTAGTGATACAGTGTTACTTTGTAGTGACAACAATAATAATGATACAGTGTTGCTTAGAAGTGACAACAACACTAATGATACAGTGTTACCTAGTAGTGACAACAATAATAATGATACAGTGTTGCTTAGAAGTGACAACAACACTAACGATACAGTGTTACCTAGTAGTGACAACAATAATAATGATACATTGTTACCTAGTAGTGACAACAAAAATAATGATACAGTGTTACCTAGTAGTGACAACAACAATAATGATACAGTGTTACTTAGTAGTGACTACAACAATAATGATACAGTGTTACCTAGTAGTGACAACAATAATAATGATACAGTGTTACTTAGTAGTGACAACAACAATAATGATACAGTGTTACTTAGTAGTGACTACAACAATAATGATACAGTGTTACCTGGTAGTGACAACAAAAATAATGATACAGTGTTACCTAGTAGTGACAACAATGATAATGATACAGTGTTACCTAGTAGTGACAACAACAATAATGATACAGTGTTACTTAGTAGTGACAACAACAATAATGATACAGTGTTACCTAGTAGTGACAACAATAATAATGATACATTGTTACCTAGTAGTGACAACAACAATAATGATACACAGTGTTACCTAGTAGTGACAACAATAATTATGATACAGTGTTACTTAGTAGTGACAACAACAATAATGATACAGTGTTACCTAGTAGTGACAACAATGATAATGATACAGTGTTACCTAGTAGTGACAACAACACTAATGATACAGTGTTACTTAGTAGTGACAACAACACTAATGATACAGTGTTACCCAGTAGTGACAACAACACTAATGATACAGTGTTACCTAGAAGTGACAACAACACTTGTGATACAGTGTTACTTTGTAACACTAACAATAATAATGATACAGTGTTGCTAAGTCGTGACAACAACACTAATGATACAGTATAACGAAGTAGTGACAACAACACTAATGATACAGTGTTACCTAGTAGTGACAACAACAATAATGATACAGTGTTACCTAGTAGTGACAACAAAAATAATGATACAGTGTTACATAGTAGTCACAACAATAATAATGATACAGTGTTATCTAGTATTGACAACAATAATAATGATACAGTGTTACCAAGTAGTGACAACAACAATAATGATACAGTGCTATCTAGTATTGACAACAATAATAATGATACAGTGTTACTTAGTAATGACAACAAAAATAATGATACAGTGTTACCTAGTAGTGACAACAACAATAATGATACAGTGCTATCTAGTATTGACAACAATAATAATGATACAGTGTTACCTAGTAGTGACAACAAAAATAATGATACAGTGTTACCTAGTAGTGACAACAATAATAATGATACAGTGTTATCTAGTATTGACAACAATAATAATGATACAGTGTTACCTAGTAGTGACAACAACAATAATGATACAGTGCTATCTAGTAGTGACAACAACACTAATGATACAGTGTTACTTAGTAATGACAACAACAATAGTGAGACAGTGTTACCTAGTAGTGACAACAACAATAATGATACAGTGTTACCTAGTAGTGACGACAACAATAATGATACAGTGTTACCTAGTAGTGACAACAACAATAATGATACAGTGTTACCTAATAGTGACAACAACAATAATGATACAGTGTTACCTAGAAGTGAGAACAACAATAATGATACAGTGTTACCTAGTAGTGACAACAACAATAATGATACACAGTGTTACCTAGTAGTGACAACAATAATAATGATACAGTCTTACTTAGTAGTGACAACAACAATAATGATACAGTGCTATCTAGTATTGACAACAATAATAATGATACAGTGTTACCTAGTAGTGACAACAAAAATAATGATAAAGTGTTACCTAGTAGTGACAACAATAATAATGATACAGTGTTATCTAGTATTGACAACAATAATAATGATACAGTGTTACCTAGTAGTGACAACAACAATAATGATACAGTGCTATCTAGTAGTGACAACAACACTAATGATACAGTGTTACTTAGTAATGACAACAACAATAGTGAGACAGTGTTACCTAGTAGTGACAACAACAATAATGATACAGTGTTACCTAGTAGTGACGACAACAATAATGATACAGTGTTACCTAGTAGTGACAACAACAATAATGATACAGTGTTACCTAGTAGTGACAACAACACTAATGATACAGTGTTACCCAGTAGTGACAACAACACTAATGATACAGTGTTACCTAGAAGTGACAACAACACTAGTGATACAGTGTTACTTTGTAACACTAACAATAATAATGATACAGTGTTGCTAAGTCGTGACAACAACACTAATGATACAGTATAACGTAGTAGTGACAACAACACTAATGATACAGTGTTACCTAGTAGTGACAACAACAATAATGATACAGTGTTACCTAGTAGTGACAACAAAAATAATGATACAGTGTTACCTAGTAGTCACAACAATAATAATGATACAGTGTTATCTAGTAGTGACAACAATAATAATGATACAGTGTTACCTAGTAGTGACAACAACAATAATGATACAGTGTTACCTAGTAGTGACAACAACAATAATGATACAGTGTTACCTAGTAGTGACAACAACAATAATGATACAGTGTTACCTAATAGTGACAACAACAATAATGATACAGTGTTACCTAGAAGTGAGAACAACAATAATGATACAGTGTTACCTAGTAGTGACAACAACAATAATGATACACAGTGTTACCTAGTAGTGACAACAATAATAATGATACAGTCTTACTTAGTAGTGACAACAACAATAATGATACAGTGTTACCTAGTAGTGACAACAATGATAATGATACAGTGTTACCTAGTAGTGACAACAACACTAATGATACAGTATTACTTAGTAGTGACAACAACACTAATGATATAGTGTTACCCAGTAGTGACAACAACACTAATGATACAGTGTTACCTAGTAGTGACAACACTAATAATGATACAGTGTTACTTAGTAGTGACAACAGCAATAATGATACAGTGTTACCTAGTAGTGACAACAACACTAGTGTCACAGTGTTACTTATTAGTGACAACAATAATAATGATACAGTGTTACTTAGTAGTGACAACAACACTAACGGTACAGTGTTGCCTAGTAGTGACAACAATAATAATGATAGAGTGTTACTTAGTAGTGACAACAGCAATAATGATACAGTGTTACCTAGTAGTGACAACAACACTAGTGTCACAGTGTTACTTATTAGTGACAACAATAATAATGATACAGTGTTACTTAGTAGTGACAACAACACTAATGGTACAGTGTTACCAAGTAGTGACAACAATAATAATGATACAGTGTTACTTAGTAGTGACAACAACACTAATGATACAGTGTTACCTAGTAGTGACAACAATAATAATGATACAGTGTTACCTAGTAGTGACAACAACACTAATGATACAGTGTTACCTAGTAGTGACAACAATAATAATGATACAGTGTTACATAGTAGTGACAACAATAATAATGATACAGTGTTATATAGTAGTGACAACAACACTAATGATACACAGTGTTACCTAGTAGTGACAACAATAATAATGATACAGTGTTACCTAGTAGTGACAACAATAATAATGATACAGTGTTACCTTCTAGTGACAACAATAATAATGATACACTGTTACTTAGTAGTGACAACAATAATAATGATACAGTGTTACCTAGTAGTGACAACAACACTAGTGATACAGTGTTACTTTGTAGTGACAACAATAATAATGATACAGTGTTGCTTAGAAGTGACAACAACACTAATGATACAGTGTTACCTAGTAGTGACAACAATAATAATGATACATTGTTACCTAGTAGTGACAACAAAAATAATGATACCGTGTTACCTAGTAGTGACAACAACAATAATGATACAGTGTTACTTAGTAGTGACTACAACAATAATGATACAGTGTTACCTAGTAGTGACAACAATAATAATGATACAGTGTTACTTAGTAGTGACAACAACAATAATGATACAGTGTTACCTGGTAGTGACAACAAAAATAATGATACAGTGTTACATAGTAGTGACAATAATGATAATGATACAGTGTTACTTAGTAGTGACAACAACAATAATGATACAGTGTTGCCTAGTAGTGACAACAATAATAATGATACATTGTTACCTAGTAGTGACAACAACAATAATGATACACAGTGTTACCTAGTAGTGACAACAATAATTATGATACAGTGTTACTTAGTAGTGACAACAACAATAATGATACAGTGTTACCTAGTAGTGACAACAATGATAATGATACAGTGTTACCTAGTAGTGACAACAACACTAATGATACAGTGTTACTTAGTAGTGACAACAACAATAATGATACAGTGCTATCTAGTATTGACAACAACACTAATGATACAGTGTTACTTAGTAATGACAACAACAATAGTGATACAGTGTTACCTAGTAGTGACAACAACAATAATGATACAGTGTTACCTAGTAGTGACAACAACAATAATGATACAGTGTTACCTAGTAGTGACAACAACACTTATGATACAGTGTTACCTAGTAATGACAACAATAATAATGATACAGTGTTACCTTGTAGTGACAACAACAATACTGATACAGTGTTACCTAGTAGTGACAACAATGATAATGATAAAGTGTTACTTAGTAGTGACAACAACAATAATGATACAGTGTTACCTAGTAGTGACAACAATAATAATGATACATTGTTACTTAGTAGTGACAACAACACTAATGATACAGTGTTACCTAGTAGTGACAACAATAATAATGATACAGTGTTACCTAGTAGTGACAACAACACTAATGATACAGTGTTACCTAGTAGTGACAACAATAATAATGATACAGTGTTACATAGTAGTGACAGCAATAATAATGATACAGTGTTACGTAGTAGTGACAACAACACTAATGATATACAGTGTTACCTAGTAGTGACAACAATAATAATGATACAGTGTTACCTAGTAGTGACAACAATAATAATGATACAGTGTTACCTTCTAGTGACAACAATAATAATGATACACTGTTACTTAGTAGTGACAACAATAATAATGATACAGTGTTACCTAGTAGTGACAACAACACTAGTGATACAGTGTTACTTTGTAGTGACAACAATAATAATGATACAGTGTTGCTTAGAAGTGACAACAACACTAATGATACAGTGTTACCTAGTAGTGACAACAATAATAATGATACAGTGTTGCTTAGAAGTGACAACAACACTAACGATACAGTGTTACCTAGTAGTGACAACAATAATAATGATACATTGTTACCTAGTAGTGACAACAAAAATAATGATACAGTGTTACCTAGTAGTGACAACAACAATAATGATACAGTGTTACTTAGTAGTGACTACAACAATAATGATACAGTGTTACCTAGTAGTGACAACAATAATAATGATACAGTGTTACTTAGTAGTGACAACAACAATAATGATACAGTGTTACTTAGTAGTGACTACAACAATAATGATACAGTGTTACCTGGTAGTGACAACAAAAATAATGATACAGTGTTACCTAGTAGTGACAACAATGATAATGATACAGTGTTACCTAGTAGTGACAACAACAATAATGATACAGTGTTACTTAGTAGTGACAACAACAATAATGATACAGTGTTACCTAGTAGTGACAACAATAATAATGATACATTGTTACCTAGTAGTGACAACAACAATAATGATACACAGTGTTACCTAGTAGTGACAACAATAATTATGATACAGTGTTACTTAGTAGTGACAACAACAATAATGATACAGTGTTACCTAGTAGTGACAACAATGATAATGATACAGTGTTACCTAGTAGTGACAACAACACTAATGATACAGTGTTACTTAGTAGTGACAACAACACTAATGATACAGTGTTACCCAGTAGTGACAACAACACTAATGATACAGTGTTACCTAGAAGTGACAACAACACTTGTGATACAGTGTTACTTTGTAACACTAACAATAATAATGATACAGTGTTGCTAAGTCGTGACAACAACACTAATGATACAGTATAACGAAGTAGTGACAACAACACTAATGATACAGTGTTACCTAGTAGTGACAACAACAATAATGATACAGTGTTACCTAGTAGTGACAACAAAAATAATGATACAGTGTTACATAGTAGTCACAACAATAATAATGATACAGTGTTATCTAGTATTGACAACAATAATAATGATACAGTGTTACCAAGTAGTGACAACAACAATAATGATACAGTGCTATCTAGTATTGACAACAATAATAATGATACAGTGTTACTTAGTAATGACAACAAAAATAATGATACAGTGTTACCTAGTAGTGACAACAACAATAATGATACAGTGCTATCTAGTATTGACAACAATAATAATGATACAGTGTTACCTAGTAGTGACAACAAAAATAATGATACAGTGTTACCTAGTAGTGACAACAATAATAATGATACAGTGTTATCTAGTATTGACAACAATAATAATGATACAGTGTTACCTAGTAGTGACAACAACAATAATGATACAGTGCTATCTAGTAGTGACAACAACACTAATGATACAGTGTTACTTAGTAATGACAACAACAATAGTGAGACAGTGTTACCTAGTAGTGACAACAACAATAATGATACAGTGTTACCTAGTAGTGACGACAACAATAATGATACAGTGTTACCTAGTAGTGACAACAACAATAATGATACAGTGTTACCTAGTAGTGACAACAACACTAATGATACAGTGTTACCCAGTAGTGACAACAACACTAATGATACAGTGTTACCTAGAAGTGACAACAACACTAGTGATACAGTGTTACTTTGTAACACTAACAATAATAATGATACAGTGTTGCTAAGTCGTGACAACAACACTAATGATACAGTATAACGTAGTAGTGACAACAACACTAATGATACAGTGTTACCTAGTAGTGACAACAACAATAATGATACAGTGTTACCTAGTAGTGACAACAAAAATAATGATACAGTGTTACCTAGTAGTCACAACAATAATAATGATACAGTGTTATCTAGAAGTGACAACAATAATAATGATACAGTGTTACCTAGTAGTGACAACAACAATAATGATACAGTGTTACCTAGTAGTGACAACAACAATAATGATACAGTGTTACCTAGTAGTGACAACAACAATAATGATACAGTGTTACCTAATAGTGACAACAACAATAATGATACAGTGTTACCTAGAAGTGAGAACAACAATAATGATACAGTGTTACCTAGTAGTGACAACAACAATAATGATACACAGTGTTACCTAGTAGTGACAACAATAATAATGATACAGTCTTACTTAGTAGTGACAACAACAATAATGATACAGTGTTACCTAGTAGTGACAACAATGATAATGATACAGTGTTACCTAGTAGTGACAACAACACTAATGATACAGTATTACTTAGTAGTGACAACAACACTAATGATATAGTGTTACCCAGTAGTGACAACAACACTAATGATACAGTGTTACCTAGTAGTGACAACACTAATAATGATACAGTGTTACTTAGTAGTGACAACAGCAATAATGATACAGTGTTACCTAGTAGTGACAACAACACTAGTGTCACAGTGTTACTTATTAGTGACAACAATAATAATGATACAGTGTTACTTAGTAGTGACAACAACACTAACGGTACAGTGTTGCCTAGTAGTGACAACAATAATAATGATAGAGTGTTACTTAGTAGTGACAACAGCAATAATGATACAGTGTTACCTAGTAGTGACAACAACACTAGTGTCACAGTGTTACTTATTAGTGACAACAATAATAATGATACAGTGTTACTTAGTAGTGACAACAACACTAATGGTACAGTGTTACCAAGTAGTGACAACAATAATAATGATACAGTGTTACTTAGTAGTGACAACAACACTAATGATACAGTGTTACCTAGTAGTGACAACAATAATAATGATACAGTGTTACCTAGTAGTGACAACAATAATAATGATACAGTGTTACATAGTAGTGACAACAATAATAATGATACAGTGTTATATAGTAGTGACAACAACACTAATGATACACAGTGTTACCTAGTAGTGACAACAATAATAATGATACAGTGTTACCTAGTAGTGACAACAATAATAATGATACAGTGTTACCTTCTAGTGACAACAATAATAATGATACACTGTTACTTAGTAGTGACAACAATAATAATGATACAGTGTTACCTAGTAGTGACAACAACACTAGTGATACAGTGTTACTTTGTAGTGACAACAATAATAATGATACAGTGTTGCTTAGAAGTGACAACAACAATAATGATACAGTGTTACCTAGTAGTGACAACAATAATAATGATACATTGTTACCTAGTAGTGACAACAAAAATAATGATACAGTGTTACCTAGTAGTGACAACAACAATAATGATACAGTGTTACTTAGTAGTGACTACAACAATAATGATACAGTGTTACCTAGTAGTGACAACAATAATAATGATACAGTGTTACTTAGTAGTGACAACAACAATAATGATACAGTGTTACCTGGTAGTGACAACAAAAATAATGATACAGTGTTACATAGTAGTGACAACAATGATAATGATACAGTGTTACTTAGTAGTGACAACAACAATAATGATACAGTGTTGCCTAGTAGTGACAACAATAATAATGATACATTGTTACCTAGTAGTGACAACAACAATAATGATACACAGTGTTACCTAGTAGTGACAACAATAATTATGATACAGTGTTACTTAGTAGTGACAACAACAATAATGATACAGTGTTACCTAGTAGTGACAACAATAATTATGATACAGTGTTACTTAGTAGTGACAACAACAATAATGATACAGTGTTACCTAGTAGTGACAACAATGATAATGATACAGTGTTACCTAGTAGTGACAACAACACTAATGATACAGTGTTACTTAGTAGTGACAACAACACTAATGATACAGTGTTACCCAGTAGTGACAACAACACTAATGATACAGTGTTACCTAGAAGTGACAACAACACTTGTGATACAGTGTTACTTTGTAACACTAACAATAATAATGATACAGTGTTGCTAAGTCGTGACAACAACACTAATGATACAGTATAACGTAGTAGTGACAACAACACTAATGATACAGTGTTACCTAGTAGTGACAACAACAATAATGATACAGTGTTACCTAGTAGTGACAACAAAAATAATGATACAGTGTTACATAGTAGTCACAACAATAATAATGATACAGTGTTATCTAGTATTGACAACAATAATAATGATACAGTGTTACCTAGTAGTGACAACAACAATAATGATACAGTGCTATCTAGTAGTGACAACAACACTAATGATACAGTGTTACTTAGTAATGACAACAACAATAGTGATACAGTGTTACCTAGTAGTGACAACAACAATAATGATACAGTGTTACCTAGTAGTGACAACAACAATAATGATACAGTGTTACCTAGTAGTGACAACAACAATAATGATACAGTGTTACCTAGTAGTGACAACAACACTTATGATACAGTGTTACCTAGTAATGACAACAATAATAATGATACAGTGTTACCTTGTAGTGACAACAACAATACTGATACAGTGTTACCTAGTAGTGACAACAATGATAATGATAAAGTGTTACCTAGTAGTGACAACAACAATAGTGATACAGTGTTTCCTAGTAATGACAACAATGATAATGATACAGTGTTACTTAGTAGTGACAACAACAATAATGATACAGTGTTACCTTGTAGTGACAACAACAATAATGATACAGTGTTACTTAGTAGTGACAACAACAAAATGATACAGTGTTACTTAGTAGTGACAACAACAATAATGATACAGTGCTACGTAGTAGTGACAACAACACTAATGATACAGTGTTACTTAGTAGTGACAACAACAATAATGATCCAGTGTTACCTAGTAGTGACAACAACAATAATGATACAGTGTTACCTAGTAGTGACAACAATGATAATGATACAGTGTTACCTAGTAGTGAAAACAATGAAAATGATACAGTGTTACTTAGTAGTGACAACAACAGTAATGATGCAGTGTTACCTTGTAGTGACAACAACAATAATGATACAGTGTTACCTAGTAGTGACAACAATGATAATGATACAGTGTTACTTAGTAGTGACAACAACAATAATGATACAGTGCTATCTAGTATTGACAACAACACTAATGATACAGTGTTACTTAGTAATGACAACAACAATAGTGATACAGTGTTACCTAGTAGTGACAACAACAATAATGATACAGTGTTACCTAGTAGTGACAACAACAATAATGATACAGTGTTACCTAGTAGTGACAACAACACTTATGATACAGTGTTACCTAGTAATGACAACAATAATAATGATACAGTGTTACCTTGTAGTGACAACAACAATACTGATACAGTGTTACCTAGTAGTGACAACAATGATAATGATAAAGTGTTACCTAGTAGTGACAACAACAATAGTGATACAGTGTTTCCTAGTAATGACAACAATGATAATGATACAGTGTTACTTAGTAGTGACAACAACAATAATGATACAGTGTTACCTTGTAGTGACAACAACAATAATGATACAGTGTTACTTAGTAGTGACAACAACAAAATGATACAGTGTTACTTAGTAGTGACAACAACAATAATGATACAGTGCTACGTAGTAGTGACAACAACACTAATGATACAGTGTTACTTAGTAGTGACAACAACAATAATGATCCAGTGTTACCTAGTAGTGACAACAACAATAATGATACAGTGTTACTTAGTAATGACAACAACAATAATGATCCAGTGTTACCTAGTAGTGACAACAACAATAATGATACAGTGTTACTTAGTAGTGACAATAACAATAATGATACAGTGTTACCTAGTAGTGACAACAATGATAATGATACAGTGTTACTTAGTAATGACAACAACAATAATGATACAGTGTTACCTAGTAATGACAACAATGATAATGATACAGTGTTACCTAGTAGTGACAACAATAATAATGATACAGTGTTACTTAGTAGAGACAACAACAATAATGATACAGTGTTACCTGGTAGTGACAACAAAAATAATGATACAGTGGTTCCTAGTAGTGACAACAATGATAATGATACAGTGTTACCTAGTAGTGACAACAACAATAATGATACAGTGTTACTTAGTAGTGACAACAACAATAATGATACAGTGTTACCTAGTAGTGACAACAATAATAATGATACATTGTTACCTAGTAGTGACAACAACAATAATGATACACAGTGTTACCTAGTAGTGACAACAATAATTATGATACAGTGTTACTTAGTAGTGACAACAACAATAATGATACAGTGTTACCTAGTAGTGACAACAATGATAATGATACAGTGTTACCTAGTAGTGACAACAACACTAATGATACAGTGTTACTTAGTAGTGACAACAACACTAATGATACAGTGTTACCCAGTAGTGACAACAACACTAATGATACAGTGTTACCTAGAAGTGACAACAACACTTGTGATACAGTGTTACTTTGTAACACTAACAATAATAATGATACAGTGTTGCTAAGTCGTGACAACAACACTAATGATACAGTATAACGTAGTAGTGACAACAACACTAATGATACAGTGTTACCTAGTAGTGACAACAACAATAATGATACAGTGTTACCTAGTAGTGACAACAAAAATAATGATACAGTGTTACCTAGTAGTGACAACAATAATAATGATACAGTGTTACCTAGTAGTGACAACAATAATAATGATACAGTGTTACCTAGTAGTGACAACAACAATAATGATACAGTGTTACCTAGTAGTGACAACAACAATAATGATACAGTGTTACCTAGTAGTGACAACAACAATAATGATACAGTGTTACCTAATAGTGACAACAACAATAATGATACAGTGTTACCTAGAAGTGAGAACAACAATAATGATACAGTGTTACCTAGTAGTGACAACAACAATAATGATACACAGTGTTACCTAGTAGTGACAACAATAATAATGATACAGTCTTACTTAGTAGTGACAACAACAATAATGATACAGTGTTACCTAGTAGTGACAACAATGATAATGATACAGTGTTACCTAGTAGTGACAACAACACTAATGATACAGTATTACTTAGTAGTGACAACAACACTAATGATATAGTGTTACCCAGTAGTGACAACAACACTAATGATACAGTGTTACCTAGTAGTGACAACACTAATAATGATACAGTGTTACTTAGTAGTGACAACAGCAATAATGATACAGTGTTACCTAGTAGTGACAACAACACTAGTGTCACAGTGTTACTTATTAGTGACAACAATAATAATGATACAGTGTTACTTAGTAGTGACAACAATAATAATGATACAGTGTTATATAGTAGTGACAACAACACTAATGATACACAGTGTTACCTAGTAGTGACAACAATAATAATGATACAGTGTTACCTAGTAGTGACAACAATAATAATGATACAGTGTTACCTTCTAGTGACAACAATAATAATGATACACTGTTACTTAGTAGTGACAACAATAATAATGATACAGTGTTACCTAGTAGTGACAACAACACTAGTGATACAGTATTACTTTGTAGTGACAACAATAATAATGATACAGTGTTGCTTAGAAGTGACAACAACACTAATGATACAGTGTTACCTAGTAGTGACAACAATAATAATGATACATTGTTACCTAGTAGTGACAACAAAAATAATGATACAGTGTTACCTAGTAGTGACAACAACAATAATGATACAGTGTTACTTAGTAGTGACTACAACAATAATGATACAGTGTTACCTAGTAGTGACAACAATAATAATGATACAGTGTTACTTAGTAGTGACAACAACAATAATGATACAGTGTTACCTGGTAGTGACAACAAAAATAATGATACAGTGTTACATAGTAGTGACAACAATGATAATGATACAGTGTTACTTAGTAGTGACAACAACAATAATGATACAGTGTTACCTAGTAGTGACAACAATAATAATGATACATTGTTACCTAGTAGTGACAACAACAATAATGATACACAGTGTTACCTAGTAGTGACAACAATAATTATGATACAGTGTTACTTAGTAGTGACAACAACAATAATGATACAGTGTTACCTAGTAGTGACAACAATAATTATGATACAGTGTTACTTAGTAGTGACAACAACAATAATGATACAGTGTTACCTAGTAGTGACAACAATGATAATGATACAGTGTTACCTAGTAGTGACAACAACACTAATGATACAGTGTTACTTAGTAGTGACAACAACACTAATGATACAGTGTTACCCAGTAGTGACAACAACACTAATGATACAGTGTTACCTAGAAGTGACAACAACACTTGTGATACAGTGTTACTTTGTAACACTAACAATAATAATGATACAGTGTTGCTAAGTCGTGACAACAACACTAATGATACAGTATAACGTAGTAGTGACAACAACACTAATGATACAGTGTTACCTAGTAGTGACAACAACAATAATGATACAGTGTTACCTAGTAGTGACAACAAAAATAATGATACAGTGTTACATAGTAGTCACAACAATAATAATGATACAGTGTTATCTAGTATTGACAACAATAATAATGATACAGTGTTACCTAGTAGTGACAACAACAATAATGATACAGTGCTATCTAGTAGTGACAACAACACTAATGATACAGTGTTACTTAGTAATGACAACAACAATAGTGATACAGTGTTACCTAGTAGTGACAACAACAATAATGATACAGTGTTACATAGTAGTGACAACAACAATAATGATACAGTGTTACCTAGTAGTGACAACAACAATAATGATACAGTGTTACCTAGTAGTGACAACAACACTTATGATACAGTGTTACCTAGTAATGACAACAATAATAATGATACAGTGTTACCTTGTAGTGACAACAACAATACTGATACAGTGTTACCTAGTAGTGACAACAATGATAATGATAAAGTGTTACCTAGTAGTGACAACAACAATAGTGATACAGTGTTTCCTAGTAATGACAACAATGATAATGATACAGTGTTACTTAGTAGTGACAACAACAATAATGATACAGTGTTACCTTGTAGTGACAACAACAATAATGATACAGTGTTACTTAGTAGTGACAACAACAAAATGATACAGTGTTACTTAGTAGTGACAACAACAATAATGATACAGTGCTACGTAGTAGTGACAACAACACTAATGATACAGTGTTACTTAGTAGTGACAACAACAATAATGATCCAGTGTTACCTAGTAGTGACAACAACAATAATGATACAGTGTTACCTAGTAGTGACAACAATGATAATGATACAGTGTTACCTAGTAGTGAAAACAATGAAAATGATACAGTGTTACTTAGTAGTGACAACAACAGTAATGATGCAGTGTTACCTTGTAGTGACAACAACAATAATGATACAGTGTTACCTAGTAGTGACAACAATGATAATGATACAGTGTTACTTAGTAGTGACAACAACAATAATGATACAGTGCTATCTAGTATTGACAACAACACTAATGATACAGTGTTACTTAGTAATGACAACAACAATAGTGATACAGTGTTACCTAGTAGTGACAACAACAATAATGATACAGTGTTACCTAGTAGTGACAACAACAATAATGATACAGTGTTACCTAGTAGTGACAACAACACTTATGATACAGTGTTACCTAGTAATGACAACAATAATAATGATACAGTGTTACCTTGTAGTGACAACAACAATACTGATACAGTGTTACCTAGTAGTGACAACAATGATAATGATAAAGTGTTACCTAGTAGTGACAACAACAATAGTGATACAGTGTTTCCTAGTAATGACAACAATGATAATGATACAGTGTTACTTAGTAGTGACAACAACAATAATGATACAGTGCTACGTAGTAGTGACAACAACACTAATGATACAGTGTTACTTAGTAGTGACAACAACAATAATGATCCAGTGTTACCTAGTAGTGACAACAACAATAATGATACAGTGTTACTTAGTAATGACAACAACAATAATGATCCAGTGTTACCTAGTAGTGACAACAACAATAATGATACAGTGTTACTTAGTAGTGACAATAACAATAATGATACAGTGTTACCTAGTAGTGACAACAATGATAATGATACAGTGTTACTTAGTAATGACAACAACAATAATGATACAGTGTTACCTAGTAATGACAACAATGATAATGATACAGTGTTACCTAGTAGTGACAACAATAATAATGATACAGTGTTACTTAGTAGAGACAACAACAATAATGATACAGTGTTACCTGGTAGTGACAACAAAAATAATGATACAGTGTTACCTAGTAGTGACAACAATGATAATGATACAGTGTTACCTAGTAGTGACAACAACAATAATGATACAGTGTTACTTAGTAGTGACAACAACAATAATGATACAGTGTTACCTAGTAGTGACAACAATAATAATGATACATTGTTACTTAGTAGTGACAACAACACTAATGATACAGTGTTACCTAGTAGTGACAACAATAATAATGATACAGTGTTACCTAGTAGTGACAACAACACTAATGATACAGTGTTACCTAGTAGTGACAACAATAATAATGATACAGTGTTACATAGTAGTGACAACAATAATAATGATACAGTGTTACGTAGTAGTGACAACAACACTAATGATATACAGTGTTACCTAGTAGTGACAACAATAATAATGATACAGTGTTACCTAGTAGTGACAACAATAATAATGATACAGTGTTACCTTCTAGTGACAACAATAATAATGATACACTGTTACTTAGTAGTGACAACAATAATAATGATACAGTGTTACCTAGTAGTGACAACAACACTAGTGATACAGTGTTACTTTGTAGTGACAACAATAATAATGATACAGTGTTGCTTAGAAGTGACAACAACACTAATGATACAGTGTTACCTAGTAGTGACAACAATAATAATGATACAGTGTTGCTTAGAAGTGACAACAACACTAACGATACAGTGTTACCTAGTAGTGACAACAATAATAATGATACATTGTTACCTAGTAGTGACAACAAAAATAATGATACAGTGTTACCTAGTAGTGACAACAACAATAATGATACAGTGTTACTTAGTAGTGACTACAACAATAATGATACAGTGTTACCTAGTAGTGACAACAATAATAATGATACAGTGTTACTTAGTAGTGACAACAACAATAATGATACAGTGTTACCTGGTAGTGACATCAAAAATAATGATACAGTGTTACCTAGTAGTGACAACAATGATAATGATACAGTGTTACCTAGTAGTGACAACAACAATAATGATACAGTGTTACTTAGTAGTGACAACAACAATAATGATACAGTGTTACCTAGTAGTGACAACAATAATAATGATACATTGTTACCTAGTAGTGACAACAACAATAATGATACAGTGTTACCCAGTAGTGACAACAACACTAATGATACAGTGTTACCTAGAAGTGACAACAACACTAGTGATACAGTGTTACTTTGTAACACTAACAATAATAATGATACAGTGTTGCTAAGTCGTGACAACAACACTAATGATACAGTATAACGTAGTAGTGACAACAACACTAATGATACAGTGTTACCTAGTAGTGACAACAACAATAATGATACAGTGTTACCTAGTAGTGACAACAAAAATAATGATACAGTGTTACCTAGTAGTCACAACAATAATAATGATACAGTGTTATCTAGTAGTGACAACAATAATAATGATACAGTGTTACCTAGTAGTGACAACAACAATAATGATACAGTGTTACCTAGTAGTGACAACAACAATAATGATACAGTGTTACCTAGTAGTGACAACAACAATAATGATACAGTGTTACCTAATAGTGACAACAACAATAATGATACAGTGTTACCTAGAAGTGAGAACAACAATAATGATACAGTGTTACCTAGTAGTGACAACAACAATAATGATACACAGTGTTACCTAGTAGTGACAACAATAATAATGATACAGTCTTACTTAGTAGTGACAACAACAATAATGATACAGTGTTACCTAGTAGTGACAACAATGATAATGATACAGTGTTACCTAGTAGTGACAACAACACTAATGATACAGTATTACTTAGTAGTGACAACAACACTAATGATATAGTGTTACCCAGTAGTGACAACAACACTAATGATACAGTGTTACCTAGTAGTGACAACACTAATAATGATACAGTGTTACTTAGTAGTGACAACAGCAATAATGATACAGTGTTACCTAGTAGTGACAACAACACTAGTGTCACAGTGTTACTTATTAGTGACAACAATAATAATGATACAGTGTTACTTAGTAGTGACAACAACACTAACGGTACAGTGTTGCCTAGTAGTGACAACAATAATAATGATAGAGTGTTACTTAGTAGTGACAACAGCAATAATGATACAGTGTTACCTAGTAGTGACAACAACACTAGTGTCACAGTGTTACTTATTAGTGACAACAATAATAATGATACAGTGTTACTTAGTAGTGACAACAACACTAATGGTACAGTGTTACCAAGTAGTGACAACAATAATAATGATACAGTGTTACTTAGTAGTGACAACAACACTAATGATACAGTGTTACCTAGTAGTGACAACAATAATAATGATACAGTGTTACCTAGTAGTGACAACAATAATAATGATACAGTGTTACATAGTAGTGACAACAATAATAATGATACAGTGTTATATAGTAGTGACAACAACACTAATGATACACAGTGTTACCTAGTAGTGACAACAATAATAATGATACAGTGTTACCTAGTAGTGACAACAATAATAATGATACAGTGTTACCTTCTAGTGACAACAATAATAATGATACACTGTTACTTAGTAGTGACAACAATAATAATGATACAGTGTTACCTAGTAGTGACAACAACACTAGTGATACAGTGTTACTTTGTAGTGACAACAATAATAATGATACAGTGTTGCTTAGAAGTGACAACAACAATAATGATACAGTGTTACCTAGTAGTGACAACAATAATAATGATACATTGTTACCTAGTAGTGACAACAAAAATAATGATACAGTGTTACCTAGTAGTGACAACAACAATAATGATACAGTGTTACTTAGTAGTGACTACAACAATAATGATACAGTGTTACCTAGTAGTGACAACAATAATAATGATACAGTGTTACTTAGTAGTGACAACAACAATAATGATACAGTGTTACCTGGTAGTGACAACAAAAATAATGATACAGTGTTACATAGTAGTGACAACAATGATAATGATACAGTGTTACTTAGTAGTGACAACAACAATAATGATACAGTGTTGCCTAGTAGTGACAACAATAATAATGATACATTGTTACCTAGTAGTGACAACAACAATAATGATACACAGTGTTACCTAGTAGTGACAACAATAATTATGATACAGTGTTACTTAGTAGTGACAACAACAATAATGATACAGTGTTACCTAGTAGTGACAACAATAATTATGATACAGTGTTACTTAGTAGTGACAACAACAATAATGATACAGTGTTACCTAGTAGTGACAACAATGATAATGATACAGTGTTACCTAGTAGTGACAACAACACTAATGATACAGTGTTACTTAGTAGTGACAACAACACTAATGATACAGTGTTACCCAGTAGTGACAACAACACTAATGATACAGTGTTACCTAGAAGTGACAACAACACTTGTGATACAGTGTTACTTTGTAACACTAACAATAATAATGATACAGTGTTGCTAAGTCGTGACAACAACACTAATGATACAGTATAACGTAGTAGTGACAACAACACTAATGATACAGTGTTACCTAGTAGTGACAACAACAATAATGATACAGTGTTACCTAGTAGTGACAACAAAAATAATGATACAGTGTTACATAGTAGTCACAACAATAATAATGATACAGTGTTATCTAGTATTGACAACAATAATAATGATACAGTGTTACCTAGTAGTGACAACAACAATAATGATACAGTGCTATCTAGTAGTGACAACAACACTAATGATACAGTGTTACTTAGTAATGACAACAACAATAGTGATACAGTGTTACCTAGTAGTGACAACAACAATAATGATACAGTGTTACCTAGTAGTGACAACAACAATAATGATACAGTGTTACCTAGTAGTGACAACAACAATAATGATACAGTGTTACCTAGTAGTGACAACAACAATAATGATACAGTGTTACCTAGTAGTGACAACAACACTTATGATACAGTGTTACCTAGTAATGACAACAATAATAATGATACAGTGTTACCTTGTAGTGACAACAACAATACTGATACAGTGTTACCTAGTAGTGACAACAATGATAATGATAAAGTGTTACCTAGTAGTGACAACAACAATAGTGATACAGTGTTTCCTAGTAATGACAACAATGATAATGATACAGTGTTACTTAGTAGTGACAACAACAATAATGATACAGTGTTACCTTGTAGTGACAACAACAATAATGATACAGTGTTACTTAGTAGTGACAACAACAAAATGATACAGTGTTACTTAGTAGTGACAACAACAATAATGATACAGTGCTACGTAGTAGTGACAACAACACTAATGATACAGTGTTACTTAGTAGTGACAACAACAATAATGATCCAGTGTTACCTAGTAGTGACAACAACAATAATGATACAGTGTTACTTAGTAATGACAACAACAATAATGATCCAGTGTTACCTAGTAGTGACAACAACAATAATGATACAGTGTTACTTAGTAGTGACAATAACAATAATGATACAGTGTTACCTAGTAGTGACAACAATGATAATGATACAGTGTTACTTAGTAATGACAACAACAATAATGATACAGTGTTACCTAGTAATGACAACAATGATAATGATACAGTGTTACCTAGTAGTGACAACAATAATAATGATACAGTGTTACTTAGTAGAGACAACAACAATAATGATACAGTGTTACCTGGTAGTGACAACAAAAATAATGATACAGTGGTTCCTAGTAGTGACAACAATGATAATGATACAGTGTTACCTAGTAGTGACAACAACAATAATGATACAGTGTTACTTAGTAGTGACAACAACAATAATGATACAGTGTTACCTAGTAGTGACAACAATAATAATGATACATTGTTACCTAGTAGTGACAACAACAATAATGATACACAGTGTTACCTAGTAGTGACAACAATAATTATGATACAGTGTTACTTAGTAGTGACAACAACAATAATGATACAGTGTTACCTAGTAGTGACAACAATGATAATGATACAGTGTTACCTAGTAGTGACAACAACACTAATGATACAGTGTTACTTAGTAGTGACAACAACACTAATGATACAGTGTTACCCAGTAGTGACAACAACACTAATGATACAGTGTTACCTAGAAGTGACAACAACACTTGTGATACAGTGTTACTTTGTAACACTAACAATAATAATGATACAGTGTTGCTAAGTCGTGACAACAACACTAATGATACAGTATTACGTAGTAGTGACAACAACACTAATGATACAGTGTTACCTAGTAGTGACAACAACAATAATGATACAGTGTTACCTAGTAGTGACAACAAAAATAATGATACAGTGTTACCTAGTAGTGACAACAATAATAATGATACAGTGTTACCTAGTAGTGACAACAATAATAATGATACAGTGTTACCTAGTAGTGACAACAACAATAATGATACAGTGTTACCTAGTAGTGACAACAACAATAATGATACAGTGTTACCTAGTAGTGACAACAACAATAATGATACAGTGTTACCTAATAGTGACAACAACAATAATGATACAGTGTTACTTAGTAATGACAACAACAATAATGATCCAGTGTTACCTAGTAGTGACAACAACAATAATGATACAGTGTTACTTAGTAGTGACAATAACAATAATGATACAGTGTTACCTAGTAGTGACAACAATGATAATGATACAGTGTTACTTAGTAATGACAACAACAATAATGATACAGTGTTACCTAGTAATGACAACAATGATAATGATACAGTGTTACCTAGTAGTGACAACAATAATAATGATACAGTGTTACTTAGTAGAGACAACAACAATAATGATACAGTGTTACCTGGTAGTGACAACAAAAATAATGATACAGTGTTACCTAGTAGTGACAACAATGATAATGATACAGTGTTACCTAGTAGTGACAACAACAATAATGATACAGTGTTACTTAGTAGTGACAACAACAATAATGATACAGTGTTACCTAGTAGTGACAACAATAATAATGATACATTGTTACTTAGTAGTGACAACAACACTAATGATACAGTGTTACCTAGTAGTGACAACAATAATAATGATACAGTGTTACCTAGTAGTGACAACAACACTAATGATACAGTGTTACCTAGTAGTGACAACAATAATAATGATACAGTGTTACATAGTAGTGACAACAATAATAATGATACAGTGTTACGTAGTAGTGACAACAACACTAATGATATACAGTGTTACCTAGTAGTGACAACAATAATAATGATACAGTGTTACCTAGTAGTGACAACAATAATAATGATACAGTGTTACCTTCTAGTGACAACAATAATAATGATACACTGTTACTTAGTAGTGACAACAATAATAATGATACAGTGTTACCTAGTAGTGACAACAACACTAGTGATACAGTGTTACTTTGTAGTGACAACAATAATAATGATACAGTGTTGCTTAGAAGTGACAACAACACTAATGATACAGTGTTACCTAGTAGTGACAACAATAATAATGATACAGTGTTGCTTAGAAGTGACAACAACACTAACGATACAGTGTTACCTAGTAGTGACAACAATAATAATGATACATTGTTACCTAGTAGTGACAACAAAAATAATGATACAGTGTTACCTAGTAGTGACAACAACAATAATGATACAGTGTTACTTAGTAGTGACTACAACAATAATGATACAGTGTTACCTAGTAGTGACAACAATAATAATGATACAGTGTTACTTAGTAGTGACAACAACAATAATGATACAGTGTTACCTGGTAGTGACATCAAAAATAATGATACAGTGTTACCTAGTAGTGACAACAATGATAATGATACAGTGTTACCTAGTAGTGACAACAACAATAATGATACAGTGTTACTTAGTAGTGACAACAACAATAATGATACAGTGTTACCTAGTAGTGACAACAATAATAATGATACATTGTTACCTAGTAGTGACAACAACAATAATGATACACAGTGTTACCTAGTAGTGACAACAATAATTATGATACAGTGTTACTTAGTAGTGACAACAACAATAATGATACAGTGTTACCTAGTAGTGACAACAATGATAATGATACAGTGTTACCTAGTAGTGACAACAACACTAATGATACAGTGTTACTTAGTAGTGACAACAACACTAATGATACAGTGTTACCTAGTAGTGACAACAACACTAATGATACAGTGTTACCTAGAAGTGACAACAACACTTGTGATACAGTGTTACTTTGTAACACTAACAATAATAATGATACAGTGTTGCTAAGTCGTGACAACAACACTAATGATACAGTATAACGAAGTAGTGACAACAACACTAATGATACAGTGTTACCTAGTAGTGACAACAATGATAATGATACAGTGTTACCTAGTAGTGACAACAACACTAATGATACAGTGTTACTTAGTAGTGACAACAACACTAATGATACAGTGTTACCTAGTAGTGACAACAACACTAATGATACAGTGTTACCTAGAAGTGACAACAACACTTGTGATACAGTGTTACTTTGTAACACTAACAATAATAATGATACAGTGTTGCTAAGTCGTGACAACAACACTAATGATACAGTATAACGAAGTAGTGACAACAACACTAATGATACAGTGTTACCTAGTAGTGACAACAACAATAATGATACAGTGTTACCTAGTAGTGACAACAAAAATAATGATACAGTGTTACATAGTAGTCACAACAATAATAATGATACAGTGTTATCTAGTATTGACAACAATAATAATGATACAGTGTTACCAAGTAGTGACAACAACAATAATGATACAGTGCTATCTAGTATTGACAACAATAATAATGATACAGTGTTACTTAGTAATGACAACAAAAATAATGATACAGTGTTACCTAGTAGTGACAACAACAATAATGATACAGTGCTATCTAGTATTGACAACAATAATAATGATACAGTGTTACCTAGTAGTGACAAAAAAAATAATGATACAGTGTTACCTAGTAGTGACAACAATAATAATGATACAGTGTTATCTAGTATTGACAACAATAATAATGATACAGTGTTACCTAGTAGTGACAACAACAATAATGATACAGTGCTATCTAGTAGTGACAACAACACTAATGATACAGTGTTACTTAGTAATGACAACAACAATAGTGAGACAGTGTTACCTAGTAGTGACAACAACAATAATGATACAGTGTTACCTAGTAGTGACGACAACAATAATGATACAGTGTTACCTAGTAGTGACAACAACAATAATGATACAGTGTTACCTAGTAGTGACAACAAAAATAATGATACAGTGTTACCTAGTAGTCACAACAACAATAATGATACAGTGTTATCTAGTAGTGACAACAATAATAATGATACAGTGTTACCTAGTAGTGACAACAACAATAATGATACAGTGTTACCTAGTAGTGACAACAACAATAATGATACAGTGTTACCTAGTAGTGACAACAACAATAATGATACAGTGTTACCTAATAGTGACAACAACAATAATGATACAGTGTTACCTAGAAGTGAGAACAACAATAATGATACAGTGTTACCTAGTAGTGACAACAACAATAATGATACACAGTGTTACCTAGTAGTGACAACAATAATAATGATACAGTCTTACTTAGTAGTGACAACAACAATAATGATACAGTGTTACCTAGTAGTGACAACAATGATAATGATACAGTGTTACCTAGTAGTGACAACAACACTAATGATACAGTATTACTTAGTAGTGACAACAACACTAATGATATAGTGTTACCCAGTAGTGACAACAACACTAATGATACAGTGTTACCTAGTAGTGACAACACTAATAATGATACAGTGTTACTTAGTAGTGACAACAGCAATAATGATACAGTGTTACCTAGTAGTGACAACAACACTAGTGTCACAGTGTTACTTATTAGTGACAACAATAATAATGATACAGTGTTACTTAGTAGTGACAACAACACTAATGGTACAGTGTTGCCTAGTTGTGACAACAATAATAATGATAGAGTGTTACTTAGTAGTGACAACAGCAATAATGATACAGTGTTACCTAGTAGTGACAACAACACTAGTGTCACAGTGTTACTTATTAGTGACAACAATAATAATGATACAGTGTTACTTAGTAGTGACAACAACACTAATGGTACAGTGTTACCAAGTAGTGACAACAATAATAATGATACAGTGTTACTTAGTAGTGACAACAACACTAATGATACAGTGTTACCTAGTAGTGACAACAATAATAATGATACAGTGTTACCTAGTAGTGACAACAACACTAATGATACAGTGTTACCTAGTAGTGACAACAATAATAATGATACAGTGTTACATAGTAGTGACAACAATAATAATGATACAGTGTTATATAGTAGTGACAACAACACTAATGATACACAGTGTTACCTAGTAGTGACAACAATAATAATGATACAGTGTTACCTAGTAGTGACAACAATAATAATGATACAGTGTTACCTTCTAGTGACAACAATAATAATGATACACTGTTACTTAGTAGTGACAACAATAATAATGATACAGTGTTACCTAGTAGTGACAACAACACTAGTGATACAGTGTTACTTTGTAGTGACAACAATAATAATGATACAGTGTTGCTTAGAAGTGACAACAACACTAATGATACAGTGTTACCTAGTAGTGACAACAATAATAATGATACATTGTTACCTAGTAGTGACAACAAAAATAATGATACAGTGTTACCTAGTAGTGACAACAACAATAATGATACAGTGTTACTTAGTAGTGACTACAACAATAATGATACAGTGTTACCTAGTAGTGACAACAATAATAATGATACAGTGTTACTTAGTAGTGACAACAACAATAATGATACAGTGTTACCTGGTAGTGACAACAAAAATAATGATACAGTGTTACATAGTAGTGACAACAATGATAATGATACAGTGTTACTTAGTAGTGACAACAACAATAATGATACAGTGTTACCTAGTAGTGACAACAATAATAATGATACATTGTTACCTAGTAGTGACAACAACAATAATGATACACAGTGTTACCTAGTGGTGACAACAATAATTATGATACAGTGTTACTTAGTAGTGACAACAACAATAATGATACAGTGTTACCTAGTAGTGACAACAATAATTATGATACAGTGTTACTTAGTAGTGACAACAACAATAATGATACAGTGTTACCTAGTAGTGACAACAATGATAATGATACAGTGTTACCTAGTAGTGACAACAACACTAATGATACAGTGTTACTTAGTAGTGACAACAACACTAATGATACAGTGTTACCCAGTAGTGACAACAACACTAATGATACAGTGTTACCTAGAAGTGACAACAACACTTGTGATACAGTGTTACTTTGTAACACTAACAATAATAATGATACAGTGTTGCTAAGTCGTGACAACAACACTAATGATACAGTATAACGTAGTAGTGACAACAACACTAATGATACAGTGTTACCTAGTAGTGACAACAACAATAATGATACAGTGTTACCTAGTAGTGACAACAAAAATAATGATACAGTGTTACATAGTAGTCACAACAATAATAATGATACAGTGTTATCTAGTATTGACAACAATAATAATGATACAGTGTTACCTAGTAGTGACAACAACAATAATGATACAGTGCTATCTAGTAGTGACAACAACACTAATGATACAGTGTTACTTAGTAATGACAACAACAATAGTGATACAGTGTTACCTAGTAGTGACAACAACAATAATGATACAGTGTTACCTAGTAGTGACAACAACAATAATGATACAGTGTTACCTAGTAGTGACAACAACAATAATGATACAGTGTTACCTAGTAGTGACAACAACACTTATGATACAGTGTTACCTAGTAATGACAACAATAATAATGATACAGTGTTACCTTGTAGTGACAACAACAATACTGATACAGTGTTACCTAGTAGTGACAACAATGATAATGATAAAGTGTTACCTAGTAGTGACAACAATGATAATGATACAGTGTTACCTAGTAGTGACAACAACAATAATGATACAGTGTTACTTAGTAGTGACAACAACAATAATGATACAGTGTTACCTAGTAGTGACAACAATAATAATGATACATTGTTACCTAGTAGTGACAACAACAATAATGATACACAGTGTTACCTAGTAGTGACAACAATAATTATGATACAGTGTTACTTAGTAGTGACAACAACAATAATGATACAGTGTTACCTAGTAGTGACAACAATGATAATGATACAGTGTTACCTAGTAGTGACAACAACACTAATGATACAGTGTTACTTAGTAGTGACAACAACACTAATGATACAGTGTTACCCAGTAGTGACAACAACACTAATGATACAGTGTTACCTAGAAGTGACAACAACACTTGTGATACAGTGTTACTTTGTAACACTAACAATAATAATGATACAGTGTTGCTAAGTCGTGACAACAACACTAATGATACAGTATAACGAAGTAGTGACAACAACACTAATGATACAGTGTTACCTAGTAGTGACAACAACAATAATGATACAGTGTTACCTAGTAGTGACAACAAAAATAATGATACAGTGTTACATAGTAGTCACAACAATAATAATGATACAGTGTTATCTAGTATTGACAACAATAATAATGATACAGTGTTACCAAGTAGTGACAACAACAATAATGATACAGTGCTATCTAGTATTGACAACAATAATAATGATACAGTGTTACTTAGTAATGACAACAAAAATAATGATACAGTGTTACCTAGTAGTGACAACAACAATAATGATACAGTGCTATCTAGTATTGACAACAATAATAATGATACAGTGTTACCTAGTAGTGACAACAAAAATAATGATACAGTGTTACCTAGTAGTGACAACAATAATAATGATACAGTGTTATCTAGTATTGACAACAATAATAATGATACAGTGTTACCTAGTAGTGACAACAACAATAATGATACAGTGCTATCTAGTAGTGACAACAACACTAATGATACAGTGTTACTTAGTAATGACAACAACAATAGTGAGACAGTGTTACCTAGTAGTGACAACAACAATAATGATACAGTGTTACCTAGTAGTGACGACAACAATAATGATACAGTGTTACCTAGTAGTGACAACAACAATAATGATACAGTGTTACCTAGTAGTGACAACAACACTAATGATACAGTGTTACCCAGTAGTGACAACAACACTAATGATACAGTGTTACCTAGAAGTGACAACAACACTAGTGATACAGTGTTACTTTGTAACACTAACAATAATAATGATACAGTGTTGCTAAGTCGTGACAACAACACTAATGATACAGTATAACGTAGTAGTGACAACAACACTAATGATACAGTGTTACCTAGTAGTGACAACAACAATAATGATACAGTGTTACCTAGTAGTGACAACAAAAATAATGATACAGTGTTACCTAGTAGTCACAACAATAATAATGATACAGTGTTATCTAGTAGTGACAACAATAATAATGATACAGTGTTACCTAGTAGTGACAACAACAATAATGATACAGTGTTACCTAGTAGTGACAACAACAATAATGATACAGTGTTACCTAGTAGTGACAACAACAATAATGATACAGTGTTACCTAATAGTGACAACAACAATAATGATACAGTGTTACCTAGAAGTGAGAACAACAATAATGATACAGTGTTACCTAGTAGTGACAACAACAATAATGATACACAGTGTTACCTAGTAGTGACAACAATAATAATGATACAGTCTTACTTAGTAGTGACAACAACAATAATGATACAGTGTTACCTAGTAGTGACAACAATGATAATGATACAGTGTTACCTAGTAGTGACAACAACACTAATGATACAGTATTACTTAGTAGTGACAACAACACTAATGATATAGTGTTACCCAGTAGTGACAACAACACTAATGATACAGTGTTACCTAGTAGTGACAACACTAATAATGATACAGTGTTACTTAGTAGTGACAACAGCAATAATGATACAGTGTTACCTAGTAGTGACAACAACACTAGTGTCACAGTGTTACTTATTAGTGACAACAATAATAATGATACAGTGTTACTTAGTAGTGACAACAACACTAATGGTACAGTGTTGCCTAGTAGTGACAACAATAATAATGATAGAGTGTTACTTAGTAGTGACAACAGCAATAATGATACAGTGTTACCTAGTAGTGACAACAACACTAGTGTCACAGTGTTACTTATTAGTGACAACAATAATAATGATACAGTGTTACTTAGTAGTGACAACAACACTAATGGTACAGTGTTACCAAGTAGTGACAACAATAATAATGATACAGTGTTACTTAGTAGTGACAACAACACTAATGATACAGTGTTACCTAGTAGTGACAACAATAATAATGATACAGTGTTACCTAGTAGTGACAACAACACTAATGATACAGTGTTACCTAGTAGTGACAACAATAATAATGATACAGTGTTACATAGTAGTGACAACAATAATAATGATACAGTGTTATATAGTAGTGACAACAACACTAATGATACACAGTGTTACCTAGTAGTGACAACAATAATAATGATACAGTGTTACCTAGTAGTGACAACAATAATAATGATACAGTGTTACCTTCTAGTGACAACAATAATAATGATACACTGTTACTTAGTAGTGACAACAATAATAATGATACAGTGTTACCTAGTAGTGACAACAACACTAGTGATACAGTGTTACTTTGTAGTGACAACAATAATAATGATACAGTGTTGCTTAGAAGTGACAACAACACTAATGATACAGTGTTACCTAGTAGTGACAACAATAATAATGATACATTGTTACCTAGTAGTGACAACAAAAATAATGATACAGTGTTACTTAGTAGTGACAACAACAATAATGATACAGTGTTACTAAGTAGTGACTACAACAATAATGATACAGTGTTACCTAGTAGTGACAACAATAATAATGATACAGTGTTACTTAGTAGTGACAACAACAATAATGATACAGTGTTACCTGGTAGTGACAACAAAAATAATGATACAGTGTTACATAGTAGTGACAACAATGATAATGATACAGTGTTACTTAGTAGTGACAACAACAATAATGATACAGTGTTACCTAGTAGTGACAACAATAATAATGATACATTGTTACCTAGTAGTGACAACAACAATAATGATACACAGTGTTACCTAGTAGTGACAACAATAATTATGATACAGTGTTACTTAGTAGTGACAACAACAATAATGATACAGTGTTACCTAGTAGTGACAACAATAATTATGATACAGTGTTACTTAGTAGTGACAACAACAATAATGATACAGTGTTACCTAGTAGTGACAACAATGATAATGATACAGTGTTACCTAGTAGTGACAACAACACTAATGATACAGTGTTACTTAGTAGTGACAACAACACTAATGATACAGTGTTACCCAGTAGTGACAACAACACTAATGATACAGTGTTACCTAGAAGTGACAACAACACTTGTGATACAGTGTTACTTTGTAACACTAACAATAATAATGATACAGTGTTGCTAAGTCGTGACAACAACACTAATGATACAGTATAACGTAGTAGTGACAACAACACTAATGATACAGTGTTACCTAGTAGTGACAACAACAATAATGATACAGTGTTACCTAGTAGTGACAACAAAAATAATGATACAGTGTTACATAGTAGTCACAACAATAATAATGATACAGTGTTATCTAGTATTGACAACAATAATAATGATACAGTGTTACCTAGTAGTGACAACAACAATAATGATACAGTGCTATCTAGTAGTGACAACAACACTAATGATACAGTGTTACTTAGTAATGACAACAACAATAGTGATACAGTGTTACCTAGTAGTGACAACAACAATAATGATACAGTGTTACCTAGTAGTGACAACAACAATAATGATACAGTGTTACCTAGTAGTGACAACAACAATAATGATACAGTGTTACCTAGTAGTGACAACAACACTTATGATACAGTGTTACCTAGTAATGACAACAATAATAATGATACAGTGTTACCTTGTAGTGACAACAACAATACTGATACAGTGTTACCTAGTAGTGACAACAATGATAATGATAAAGTGTTACCTAGTAGTGACAACAACAATAGTGATACAGTGTTTCCTAGTAATGACAACAATGATAATGATACAGTGTTACTTAGTAGTGACAACAACAATAATGATACAGTGTTACCTTGTAGTGACAACAACAATAATGATACAGTGTTACTTAGTAGTGACAACAACAAAATGATACAGTGTTACTTAGTAGTGACAACAACAATAATGATACAGTGCTACGTAGTAGTGACAACAACACTAATGATACAGTGTTACTTAGTAGTGACAACAACAATAATGATCCAGTGTTACCTAGTAGTGACAACAACAATAATGATACAGTGTTACCTAGTAGTGACAACAATGATAATGATACAGTGTTACCTAGTAGTGAAAACAATGAAAATGATACAGTGTTACTTAGTAGTGACAACAACAGTAATGATGCAGTGTTACCTTGTAGTGACAACAACAATAATGATACAGTGTTACCTAGTAGTGACAACAACAATAATGATACAGTGTTACCTAGTAGTGACAACAACACTTATGATACAGTGTTACCTAGTAATGACAACAATAATAATGATACAGTGTTACCTTGTAGTGACAACAACAATACTGATACAGTGTTACCTAGTAGTGACAACAATGATAATGATAAAGTGTTACCTTGTAGTGACAACAACAATAATGATACAGTGTTACCTAGTAGTGACAACAATGATAATGATACAGTGTTACTTAGTAGTGACAACAACAATAATGATACAGTGCTATCTAGTATTGACAACAACACTAATGATACAGTGTTACTTAGTAATGACAACAACAATAGTGATACAGTGTTACCTAGTAGTGACAACAACAATAATGATACAGTGTTACCTAGTAGTGACAACAATAATAATGATACATTGTTACCTAGTAGTGACAACAACAATAATGATACACAGTGTTACCTAGTAGTGACAACAATAATTATGATACAGTGTTACTTAGTAGTGACAACAACAATAATGATACAGTGTTACCTAGTAGTGACAACAATAATTATGATACAGTGTTACTTAGTAGTGACAACAACAATAATGATACAGTGTTACCTAGTAGTGACAACAATGATAATGATACAGTGTTACTTAGTAGTGACAACAACAATAATGATACAGTGTTACCTTGTAGTGACAACAACAATAATGATACATTGTTACCTAGTAGTGACAACAACAATAATGATACACAGTGTTACCTAGTAGTGACAACAATAATTATGATACAGTGTTACTTAGTAGTGACAACAACAATAATGATACAGTGTTACCTAGTAGTGACAACAATAATTATGATACAGTGTTACTTAGTAGTGACAACAACAATAATGATACAGTGTTACCTAGTAGTGACAACAATGATAATGATACAGTGTTACCTAGTAGTGACAACAACACTAATGATACAGTGTTACTTAGTAGTGACAACAACACTAATGATACAGTGTTACCCAGTAGTGACAACAACACTAATGATACAGTGTTACCTAGAAGTGACAACAACACTTGTGATACAGTGTTACTTTGTAACACTAACAATAATAATGATACAGTGTTGCTAAGTCGTGACAACAACACTAATGATACAGTATAACGTAGTAGTGACAACAACACTAATGATACAGTGTTACCTAGTAGTGACAACAACAATAATGATACAGTGTTACCTAGTAGTGACAACAAAAATAATGATACAGTGTTACATAGTAGTCACAACAATAATAATGATACAGTGTTATCTAGTATTGACAACAATAATAATGATACAGTGTTACCTAGTAGTGACAACAACAATAATGATACAGTGCTATCTAGTAGTGACAACAACACTAATGATACAGTGTTACTTAGTAATGACAACAACAATAGTGATACAGTGTTACCTAGTAGTGACAACAACAATAATGATACAGTGTTACATAGTAGTGACAACAACAATAATGATACAGTGTTACCTAGTAGTGACAACAACAATAATGATACAGTGTTACCTAGTAGTGACAACAACACTTATGATACAGTGTTACCTAGTAATGACAACAATAATAATGATACAGTGTTACCTTGTAGTGACAACAACAATACTGATACAGTGTTACCTAGTAGTGACAACAATGATAATGATAAAGTGTTACCTAGTAGTGACAACAACAATAGTGATACAGTGTTTCCTAGTAATGACAACAATGATAATGATACAGTGTTACTTAGTAGTGACAACAACAATAATGATACAGTGTTACCTTGTAGTGACAACAACAATAATGATACAGTGTTACTTAGTAGTGACAACAACAAAATGATACAGTGTTACTTAGTAGTGACAACAACAATAATGATACAGTGCTACGTAGTAGTGACAACAACACTAATGATACAGTGTTACTTAGTAGTGACAACAACAATAATGATCCAGTGTTACCTAGTAGTGACAACAACAATAATGATACAGTGTTACCTAGTAGTGACAACAATGATAATGATACAGTGTTACCTAGTAGTGACGACAACAATAATGATACAGTGTTACCTAGTAGTGACAACAACAATAATGATACAGTGTTACCTAGTAGTGACAACAACACTAATGATACAGTGTTACCCAGTAGTGACAACAACACTAATGATACAGTGTTACCTAGAAGTGACAACAACACTAGTGATACAGTGTTACTTTGTAACACTAACAATAATAATGATACAGTGTTGCTAAGTCGTGACAACAACACTAATGATACAGTATAACGTAGTAGTGACAACAACACTAATGATACAGTGTTACCTAGTAGTGACAACAACAATAATGATACAGTGTTACCTAGTAGTGACAACAAAAATAATGATACAGTGTTACCTAGTAGTCACAACAATAATAATGATACAGTGTTATCTAGTAGTGACAACAATAATAATGATACAGTGTTACCTAGTAGTGACAACAACAATAATGATACAGTGTTACCTAGTAGTGACAACAACAATAATGATACAGTGTTACCTAGTAGTGACAACAACAATAATGATACAGTGTTACCTAATAGTGACAACAACAATAATGATACAGTGTTACCTAGAAGTGAGAACAACAATAATGATACAGTGTTACCTAGTAGTGACAACAACAATAATGATACACAGTGTTACCTAGTAGTGACAACAATAATAATGATACAGTCTTACTTAGTAGTGACAACAACAATAATGATACAGTGTTACCTAGTAGTGACAACAATGATAATGATACAGTGTTACCTAGTAGTGACAACAACACTAATGATACAGTATTACTTAGTAGTGACAACAACACTAATGATATAGTGTTACCCAGTAGTGACAACAACACTAATGATACAGTGTTACCTAGTAGTGACAACACTAATAATGATACAGTGTTACTTAGTAGTGACAACAGCAATAATGATACAGTGTTACCTAGTAGTGACAACAACACTAGTGTCACAGTGTTACTTATTAGTGACAACAATAATAATGATACAGTGTTACTTAGTAGTGACAACAACACTAATGGTACAGTGTTGCCTAGTAGTGACAACAATAATAATGATAGAGTGTTACTTAGTAGTGACAACAGCAATAATGATACAGTGTTACCTAGTAGTGACAACAACACTAGTGTCACAGTGTTACTTATTAGTGACAACAATAATAATGATACAGTGTTACTTAGTAGTGACAACAACACTAATGGTACAGTGTTACCAAGTAGTGACAACAATAATAATGATACAGTGTTACTTAGTAGTGACAACAACACTAATGATACAGTGTTACCTAGTAGTGACAACAATAATAATGATACAGTGTTACCTAGTAGTGACAACAACACTAATGATACAGTGTTACCTAGTAGTGACAACAATAATAATGATACAGTGTTACATAGTAGTGACAACAATAATAATGATACAGTGTTATATAGTAGTGACAACAACACTAATGATACACAGTGTTACCTAGTAGTGACAACAATAATAATGATACAGTGTTACCTAGTAGTGACAACAATAATAATGATACAGTGTTACCTTCTAGTGACAACAATAATAATGATACACTGTTACTTAGTAGTGACAACAATAATAATGATACAGTGTTACCTAGTAGTGACAACAACACTAGTGATACAGTGTTACTTTGTAGTGACAACAATAATAATGATACAGTGTTGCTTAGAAGTGACAACAACACTAATGATACAGTGTTACCTAGTAGTGACAACAATAATAATGATACATTGTTACCTAGTAGTGACAACAAAAATAATGATACAGTGTTACTTAGTAGTGACAACAACAATAATGATACAGTGTTACTTAGTAGTGACTACAACAATAATGATACAGTGTTACCTAGTAGTGACAACAATAATAATGATACAGTGTTACTTAGTAGTGACAACAACAATAATGATACAGTGTTACCTGGTAGTGACAACAAAAATAATGATACAGTGTTACATAGTAGTGACAACAATGATAATGATACAGTGTTACTTAGTAGTGACAACAACAATAATGATACAGTGTTACCTAGTAGTGACAACAATAATAATGATACATTGTTACCTAGTAGTGACAACAACAATAATGATACACAGTGTTACCTAGTAGTGACAACAATAATTATGATACAGTGTTACTTAGTAGTGACAACAACAATAATGATACAGTGTTACCTAGTAGTGACAACAATAATTATGATACAGTGTTACTTAGTAGTGACAACAACAATAATGATACAGTGTTACCTAGTAGTGACAACAATGATAATGATACAGTGTTACCTAGTAGTGACAACAACACTAATGATACAGTGTTACTTAGTAGTGACAACAACACTAATGATACAGTGTTACCCAGTAGTGACAACAACACTAATGATACAGTGTTACCTAGAAGTGACAACAACACTTGTGATACAGTGTTACTTTGTAACACTAACAATAATAATGATACAGTGTTGCTAAGTCGTGACAACAACACTAATGATACAGTATAACGTAGTAGTGACAACAACACTAATGATACAGTGTTACCTAGTAGTGACAACAACAATAATGATACAGTGTTACCTAGTAGTGACAACAAAAATAATGATACAGTGTTACATAGTAGTCACAACAATAATAATGATACAGTGTTATCTAGTATTGACAACAATAATAATGATACAGTGTTACCTAGTAGTGACAACAACAATAATGATACAGTGCTATCTAGTAGTGACAACAACACTAATGATACAGTGTTACTTAGTAATGACAACAACAATAGTGATACAGTGTTACCTAGTAGTGACAACAACAATAATGATACAGTGTTACCTAGTAGTGACAACAACAATAATGATACAGTGTTACCTAGTAGTGACAACAACAATAATGATACAGTGTTACCTAGTAGTGACAACAACACTTATGATACAGTGTTACCTAGTAATGACAACAATAATAATGATACAGTGTTACCTTGTAGTGACAACAACAATACTGATACAGTGTTACCTAGTAGTGACAACAATGATAATGATAAAGTGTTACCTAGTAGTGACAACAACAATAGTGATACAGTGTTTCCTAGTAATGACAACAATGATAATGATACAGTGTTACTTAGTAGTGACAACAACAATAATGATACAGTGTTACCTTGTAGTGACAACAACAATAATGATACAGTGTTACTTAGTAGTGACAACAACAAAATGATACAGTGTTACTTAGTAGTGACAACAACAATAATGATACAGTGCTACGTAGTAGTGACAACAACACTAATGATACAGTGTTACTTAGTAGTGACAACAACAATAATGATCCAGTGTTACCTAGTAGTGACAACAACAATAATGATACAGTGTTACCTAGTAGTGACAACAATGATAATGATACAGTGTTACCTAGTAGTGAAAACAATGAAAATGATACAGTGTTACTTAGTAGTGACAACAACAGTAATGATGCAGTGTTACCTTGTAGTGACAACAACAATAATGATACAGTGTTACCTAGTAGTGACAACAACAATAATGATACAGTGTTACCTAGTAGTGACAACAACACTTATGATACAGTGTTACCTAGTAATGACAACAATAATAATGATACAGTGTTACCTTGTAGTGACAACAACAATACTGATACAGTGTTACCTAGTAGTGACAACAATGATAATGATAAAGTGTTACCTTGTAGTGACAACAACAATAATGATACAGTGTTACCTAGTAGTGACAACAATGATAATGATACAGTGTTACTTAGTAGTGACAACAACAATAATGATACAGTGCTATCTAGTATTGACAACAACACTAATGATACAGTGTTACTTAGTAATGACAACAACAATAGTGATACAGTGTTACCTAGTAGTGACAACAACAATAATGATACAGTGTTACCTAGTAGTGACAACAATAATAATGATACATTGTTACCTAGTAGTGACAACAACAATAATGATACACAGTGTTACCTAGTAGTGACAACAATAATTATGATACAGTGTTACTTAGTAGTGACAACAACAATAATGATACAGTGTTACCTAGTAGTGACAACAATAATTATGATACAGTGTTACTTAGTAGTGACAACAACAATAATGATACAGTGTTACCTAGTAGTGACAACAATGATAATGATACAGTGTTACTTAGTAGTGACAACAACAATAATGATACAGTGTTACCTTGTAGTGACAACAACAATAATGATACATTGTTACCTAGTAGTGACAACAACAATAATGATACACAGTGTTACCTAGTAGTGACAACAATAATTATGATACAGTGTTACTTAGTAGTGACAACAACAATAATGATACAGTGTTACCTAGTAGTGACAACAATAATTATGATACAGTGTTACTTAGTAGTGACAACAACAATAATGATACAGTGTTACCTAGTAGTGACAACAATGATAATGATACAGTGTTACCTAGTAGTGACAACAACACTAATGATACAGTGTTACTTAGTAGTGACAACAACACTAATGATACAGTGTTACCCAGTAGTGACAACAACACTAATGATACAGTGTTACCTAGAAGTGACAACAACACTTGTGATACAGTGTTACTTTGTAACACTAACAATAATAATGATACAGTGTTGCTAAGTCGTGACAACAACACTAATGATACAGTATAACGTAGTAGTGACAACAACACTAATGATACAGTGTTACCTAGTAGTGACAACAACAATAATGATACAGTGTTACCTAGTAGTGACAACAAAAATAATGATACAGTGTTACATAGTAGTCACAACAATAATAATGATACAGTGTTATCTAGTATTGACAACAATAATAATGATACAGTGTTACCTAGTAGTGACAACAACAATAATGATACAGTGCTATCTAGTAGTGACAACAACACTAATGATACAGTGTTACTTAGTAATGACAACAACAATAGTGATACAGTGTTACCTAGTAGTGACAACAACAATAATGATACAGTGTTACATAGTAGTGACAACAACAATAATGATACAGTGTTACCTAGTAGTGACAACAACAATAATGATACAGTGTTACCTAGTAGTGACAACAACACTTATGATACAGTGTTACCTAGTAATGACAACAATAATAATGATACAGTGTTACCTTGTAGTGACAACAACAATACTGATACAGTGTTACCTAGTAGTGACAACAATGATAATGATAAAGTGTTACCTAGTAGTGACAACAACAATAGTGATACAGTGTTTCCTAGTAATGACAACAATGATAATGATACAGTGTTACTTAGTAGTGACAACAACAATAATGATACAGTGTTACCTTGTAGTGACAACAACAATAATGATACAGTGTTACTTAGTAGTGACAACAACAAAATGATACAGTGTTACTTAGTAGTGACAACAACAATAATGATACAGTGCTACGTAGTAGTGACAACAACACTAATGATACAGTGTTACTTAGTAGTGACAACAACAATAATGATCCAGTGTTACCTAGTAGTGACAACAACAATAATGATACAGTGTTACCTAGTAGTGACAACAATGATAATGATACAGTGTTACCTAGTAGTGAAAACAATGAAAATGATACAGTGTTACTTAGTAGTGACAACAACAGTAATGATGCAGTGTTACCTTGTAGTGACAACAACAATAATGATACAGTGTTACCTAGTAGTGACAACAATGATAATGATACAGTGTTACTTAGTAGTGACAACAACAATAATGATACAGTGCTATCTAGTATTGACAACAACACTAATGATACAGTGTTACTTAGTAATGACAACAACAATAGTGATACAGTGTTACCTAGTAGTGACAACAACAATAATGATACAGTGTTACCTAGTAGTGACAACAACAATAATGATACAGTGTTACCTAGTAGTGACAACAACACTTATGATACAGTGTTACCTAGTAATGACAACAATAATAATGATACAGTGTTACCTTGTAGTGACAACAACAATACTGATACAGTGTTACCTAGTAGTGACAACAATGATAATGATAAAGTGTTACCTAGTAGTGACAACAACAATAGTGATACAGTGTTTCCTAGTAATGACAACAATGATAATGATACAGTGTTACTTAGTAGTGACAACAACAATAATGATACAGTGTTACCTTGTAGTGACAACAACAATAATGATACAGTGTTACTTAGTAGTGACAACAACAAAATGATACAGTGTTACTTAGTAGTGACAACAACAATAATGATACAGTGCTACGTAGTAGTGACAACAACACTAATGATACAGTGTTACTTAGTAGTGACAACAACAATAATGATCCAGTGTTACCTAGTAGTGACAACAACAATAATGATACAGTGTTACTTAGTAATGACAACAACAATAATGATCCAGTGTTACCTAGTAGTGACAACAACAATAATGATACAGTGTTACTTAGTAGTGACAATAACAATAATGATACAGTGTTACCTAGTAGTGACAACAATGATAATGATACAGTGTTACTTAGTAATGACAACAACAATAATGATACAGTGTTACCTAGTAATGACAACAATGATAATGATACAGTGTTACCTAGTAGTGACAACAATAATAATGATACAGTGTTACTTAGTAGAGACAACAACAATAATGATACAGTGTTACCTGGTAGTGACAACAAAAATAATGATACAGTGTTACCTAGTAGTGACAACAATGATAATGATACAGTGTTACCTAGTAGTGACAACAACAATAATGATACAGTGTTACTTAGTAGTGACAACAACAATAATGATACAGTGTTACCTAGTAGTGACAACAATAATAATGATACATTGTTACTTAGTAGTGACAACAACACTAATGATACAGTGTTACCTAGTAGTGACAACAATAATAATGATACAGTGTTACCTAGTAGTGACAACAACACTAATGATACAGTGTTACCTAGTAGTGACAACAATGATAATGATAAAGTGTTACCTAGTAGTGACAACAACAATAGTGATACAGTGTTTCCTAGTAATGACAACAATGATAATGATACAGTGTTACTTAGTAGTGACAACAACAATAATGATACAGTGTTACCTTGTAGTGACAACAACAATAATGATACAGTGTTACTTAGTAGTGACAACAACAAAATGATACAGTGTTACTTAGTAGTGACAACAACAATAATGATACAGTGCTACGTAGTAGTGACAACAACACTAATGATACAGTGTTACTTAGTAGTGACAACAACAATAATGATCCAGTGTTACCTAGTAGTGACAACAACAATAATGATACAGTGTTACCTAGTAGTGACAACAATGATAATGATACAGTGTTACCTAGTAGTGAAAACAATGAAAATGATACAGTGTTACTTAGTAGTGACAACAACAGTAATGATGCAGTGTTACCTTGTAGTGACAACAACAATAATGATACAGTGTTACCTAGTAGTGACAACAATGATAATGATACAGTGTTACTTAGTAGTGACAACAACAATAATGATACAGTGCTATCTAGTATTGACAACAACACTAATGATACAGTGTTACTTAGTAATGACAACAACAATAGTGATACAGTGTTACCTAGTAGTGACAACAACAATAATGATACAGTGTTACCCAGTAGTGACAACAACACTAATGATACAGTGTTACCTAGAAGTGACAACAACACTAGTGATACAGTGTTACTTTGTAACACTAACAATAATAATGATACAGTGTTGCTAAGTCGTGACAACAACACTAATGATACAGTATAACGTAGTAGTGACAACAACACTAATGATACAGTGTTACCTAGTAGTGACAACAACAATAATGATACAGTGTTACCTAGTAGTGACAACAAAAATAATGATACAGTGTTACCTAGTAGTCACAACAATAATAATGATACAGTGTTATCTAGTAGTGACAACAATAATAATGATACAGTGTTACCTAGTAGTGACAACAACAATAATGATACAGTGTTACCTAGTAGTGACAACAACAATAATGATACAGTGTTACCTAGTAGTGACAACAACAATAATGATACAGTGTTACCTAATAGTGACAACAACAATAATGATACAGTGTTACCTAGAAGTGAGAACAACAATAATGATACAGTGTTACCTAGTAGTGACAACAACAATAATGATACACAGTGTTACCTAGTAGTGACAACAATAATAATGATACAGTCTTACTTAGTAGTGACAACAACAATAATGATACAGTGTTACCTAGTAGTGACAACAATGATAATGATACAGTGTTACCTAGTAGTGACAACAACACTAATGATACAGTGTTACCTAGAAGTGACAACAACACTAGTGATACAGTGTTACTTTGTAACACTAACAATAATAATGATACAGTGTTGCTAAGTCGTGACAACAACACTAATGATACAGTATAACGTAGTAGTGACAACAACACTAATGATACAGTGTTACCTAGTAGTGACAACAACAATAATGATACAGTGTTACCTAGTAGTGACAACAAAAATAATGATACAGTGTTACCTAGTAGTCACAACAATAATAATGATACAGTGTTATCTAGTAGTGACAACAATAATAATGATACAGTGTTACCTAGTAGTGACAACAACAATAATGATACAGTGTTACCTAGTAGTGACAACAACAATAATGATACAGTGTTACCTAGTAGTGACAACAACAATAATGATACAGTGTTACCTAATAGTGACAACAACAATAATGATACAGTGTTACCTAGAAGTGAGAACAACAATAATGATACAGTGTTACCTAGTAGTGACAACAACAATAATGATACACAGTGTTACCTAGTAGTGACAACAATAATAATGATACAGTCTTACTTAGTAGTGACAACAACAATAATGATACAGTGTTACCTAGTAGTGACAACAATGATAATGATACAGTGTTACCTAGTAGTGACAACAACACTAATGATACAGTATTACTTAGTAGTGACAACAACACTAATGATATAGTGTTACCCAGTAGTGACAACAACACTAATGATACAGTGTTACCTAGTAGTGACAACACTAATAATGATACAGTGTTACTTAGTAGTGACAACAGCAATAATGATACAGTGTTACCTAGTAGTGACAACAACACTAGTGTCACAGTGTTACTTATTAGTGACAACAATAATAATGATACAGTGTTACTTAGTAGTGACAACAACACTAATGGTACAGTGTTGCCTAGTAGTGACAACAATAATAATGATAGAGTGTTACTTAGTAGTGACAACAGCAATAATGATACAGTGTTACCTAGTAGTGACAACAACACTAGTGTCACAGTGTTACTTATTAGTGACAACAATAATAATGATACAGTGTTACTTAGTAGTGACAACAACACTAATGGTACAGTGTTACCAAGTAGTGACAACAATAATAATGATACAGTGTTACTTAGTAGTGACAACAACACTAATGATACAGTGTTACCTAGTAGTGACAACAATAATAATGATACAGTGTTACCTAGTAGTGACAACAACACTAATGATACAGTGTTACCTAGTAGTGACAACAATAATAATGATACAGTGTTACATAGTAGTGACAACAATAATAATGATACAGTGTTATATAGTAGTGACAACAACACTAATGATACACAGTGTTACCTAGTAGTGACAACAATAATAATGATACAGTGTTACCTAGTAGTGACAACAATAATAATGATACAGTGTTACCTTCTAGTGACAACAATAATAATGATACACTGTTACTTAGTAGTGACAACAATAATAATGATACAGTGTTACCTAGTAGTGACAACAACACTAGTGATACAGTGTTACTTTGTAGTGACAACAATAATAATGATACAGTGTTGCTTAGAAGTGACAACAACACTAATGATACAGTGTTACCTAGTAGTGACAACAATAATAATGATACATTGTTACCTAGTAGTGACAACAAAAATAATGATACAGTGTTACTTAGTAGTGACAACAACAATAATGATACAGTGTTACTTAGTAGTGACTACAACAATAATGATACAGTGTTACCTAGTAGTGACAACAATAATAATGATACAGTGTTACTTAGTAGTGACAACAACAATAATGATACAGTGTTACCTGGTAGTGACAACAAAAATAATGATACAGTGTTACATAGTAGTGACAACAATGATAATGATACAGTGTTACTTAGTAGTGACAACAACAATAATGATACAGTGTTACCTAGTAGTGACAACAATAATAATGATACATTGTTACCTAGTAGTGACAACAACAATAATGATACACAGTGTTACCTAGTAGTGACAACAATAATTATGATACAGTGTTACTTAGTAGTGACAACAACAATAATGATACAGTGTTACCTAGTAGTGACAACAATAATTATGATACAGTGTTACTTAGTAGTGACAACAACAATAATGATACAGTGTTACCTAGTAGTGACAACAATGATAATGATACAGTGTTACCTAGTAGTGACAACAACACTAATGATACAGTGTTACTTAGTAGTGACAACAACACTAATGATACAGTGTTACCCAGTAGTGACAACAACACTAATGATACAGTGTTACCTAGAAGTGACAACAACACTTGTGATACAGTGTTACTTTGTAACACTAACAATAATAATGATACAGTGTTGCTAAGTCGTGACAACAACACTAATGATACAGTATAACGTAGTAGTGACAACAACACTAATGATACAGTGTTACCTAGTAGTGACAACAACAATAATGATACAGTGTTACCTAGTAGTGACAACAAAAATAATGATACAGTGTTACATAGTAGTCACAACAATAATAATGATACAGTGTTATCTAGTATTGACAACAATAATAATGATACAGTGTTACCTAGTAGTGACAACAACAATAATGATACAGTGCTATCTAGTAGTGACAACAACACTAATGATACAGTGTTACTTAGTAATGACAACAACAATAGTGATACAGTGTTACCTAGTAGTGACAACAACAATAATGATACAGTGTTACCTAGTAGTGACAACAACAATAATGATACAGTGTTACCTAGTAGTGACAACAACAATAATGATACAGTGTTACCTAGTAGTGACAACAACACTTATGATACAGTGTTACCTAGTAATGACAACAATAATAATGATACAGTGTTACCTTGTAGTGACAACAACAATACTGATACAGTGTTACCTAGTAGTGACAACAATGATAATGATAAAGTGTTACCTAGTAGTGACAACAACAATAGTGATACAGTGTTTCCTAGTAATGACAACAATGATAATGATACAGTGTTACTTAGTAGTGACAACAACAATAATGATACAGTGTTACCTTGTAGTGACAACAACAATAATGATACAGTGTTACTTAGTAGTGACAACAACAAAATGATACAGTGTTACTTAGTAGTGACAACAACAATAATGATACAGTGCTACGTAGTAGTGACAACAACACTAATGATACAGTGTTACTTAGTAGTGACAACAACAATAATGATCCAGTGTTACCTAGTAGTGACAACAACAATAATGATACAGTGTTACCTAGTAGTGACAACAATGATAATGATACAGTGTTACCTAGTAGTGAAAACAATGAAAATGATACAGTGTTACTTAGTAGTGACAACAACAGTAATGATGCAGTGTTACCTTGTAGTGACAACAACAATAATGATACAGTGTTACCTAGTAGTGACAACAACAATAATGATACAGTGTTACCTAGTAGTGACAACAACACTTATGATACAGTGTTACCTAGTAATGACAACAATAATAATGATACAGTGTTACCTTGTAGTGACAACAACAATACTGATACAGTGTTACCTAGTAGTGACAACAATGATAATGATAAAGTGTTACCTTGTAGTGACAACAACAATAATGATACAGTGTTACCTAGTAGTGACAACAATGATAATGATACAGTGTTACTTAGTAGTGACAACAACAATAATGATACAGTGCTATCTAGTATTGACAACAACACTAATGATACAGTGTTACTTAGTAATGACAACAACAATAGTGATACAGTGTTACCTAGTAGTGACAACAACAATAATGATACAGTGTTACCTAGTAGTGACAACAATAATAATGATACATTGTTACCTAGTAGTGACAACAACAATAATGATACACAGTGTTACCTAGTAGTGACAACAATAATTATGATACAGTGTTACTTAGTAGTGACAACAACAATAATGATACAGTGTTACCTAGTAGTGACAACAATAATTATGATACAGTGTTACTTAGTAGTGACAACAACAATAATGATACAGTGTTACCTAGTAGTGACAACAATGATAATGATACAGTGTTACTTAGTAGTGACAACAACAATAATGATACAGTGTTACCTTGTAGTGACAACAACAATAATGATACATTGTTACCTAGTAGTGACAACAACAATAATGATACACAGTGTTACCTAGTAGTGACAACAATAATTATGATACAGTGTTACTTAGTAGTGACAACAACAATAATGATACAGTGTTACCTAGTAGTGACAACAATAATTATGATACAGTGTTACTTAGTAGTGACAACAACAATAATGATACAGTGTTACCTAGTAGTGACAACAATGATAATGATACAGTGTTACCTAGTAGTGACAACAACACTAATGATACAGTGTTACTTAGTAGTGACAACAACACTAATGATACAGTGTTACCCAGTAGTGACAACAACACTAATGATACAGTGTTACCTAGAAGTGACAACAACACTTGTGATACAGTGTTACTTTGTAACACTAACAATAATAATGATACAGTGTTGCTAAGTCGTGACAACAACACTAATGATACAGTATAACGTAGTAGTGACAACAACACTAATGATACAGTGTTACCTAGTAGTGACAACAACAATAATGATACAGTGTTACCTAGTAGTGACAACAAAAATAATGATACAGTGTTACATAGTAGTCACAACAATAATAATGATACAGTGTTATCTAGTATTGACAACAATAATAATGATACAGTGTTACCTAGTAGTGACAACAACAATAATGATACAGTGCTATCTAGTAGTGACAACAACACTAATGATACAGTGTTACTTAGTAATGACAACAACAATAGTGATACAGTGTTACCTAGTAGTGACAACAACAATAATGATACAGTGTTACATAGTAGTGACAACAACAATAATGATACAGTGTTACCTAGTAGTGACAACAACAATAATGATACAGTGTTACCTAGTAGTGACAACAACACTTATGATACAGTGTTACCTAGTAATGACAACAATAATAATGATACAGTGTTACCTTGTAGTGACAACAACAATACTGATACAGTGTTACCTAGTAGTGACAACAATGATAATGATAAAGTGTTACCTAGTAGTGACAACAACAATAGTGATACAGTGTTTCCTAGTAATGACAACAATGATAATGATACAGTGTTACTTAGTAGTGACAACAACAATAATGATACAGTGTTACCTTGTAGTGACAACAACAATAATGATACAGTGTTACTTAGTAGTGACAACAACAAAATGATACAGTGTTACTTAGTAGTGACAACAACAATAATGATACAGTGCTACGTAGTAGTGACAACAACACTAATGATACAGTGTTACTTAGTAGTGACAACAACAATAATGATCCAGTGTTACCTAGTAGTGACAACAACAATAATGATACAGTGTTACCTAGTAGTGACAACAATGATAATGATACAGTGTTACCTAGTAGTGAAAACAATGAAAATGATACAGTGTTACTTAGTAGTGACAACAACAGTAATGATGCAGTGTTACCTTGTAGTGACAACAACAATAATGATACAGTGTTACCTAGTAGTGACAACAATGATAATGATACAGTGTTACTTAGTAGTGACAACAACAATAATGATACAGTGCTATCTAGTATTGACAACAACACTAATGATACAGTGTTACTTAGTAATGACAACAACAATAGTGATACAGTGTTACCTAGTAGTGACAACAACAATAATGATACAGTGTTACCTAGTAGTGACAACAACAATAATGATACAGTGTTACCTAGTAGTGACAACAACACTTATGATACAGTGTTACCTAGTAATGACAACAATAATAATGATACAGTGTTACCTTGTAGTGACAACAACAATACTGATACAGTGTTACCTAGTAGTGACAACAATGATAATGATAAAGTGTTACCTAGTAGTGACAACAACAATAGTGATACAGTGTTTCCTAGTAATGACAACAATGATAATGATACAGTGTTACTTAGTAGTGACAACAACAATAATGATACAGTGTTACCTTGTAGTGACAACAACAATAATGATACAGTGTTACTTAGTAGTGACAACAACAAAATGATACAGTGTTACTTAGTAGTGACAACAACAATAATGATACAGTGCTACGTAGTAGTGACAACAACACTAATGATACAGTGTTACTTAGTAGTGACAACAACAATAATGATCCAGTGTTACCTAGTAGTGACAACAACAATAATGATACAGTGTTACTTAGTAATGACAACAACAATAATGATCCAGTGTTACCTAGTAGTGACAACAACAATAATGATACAGTGTTACTTAGTAGTGACAATAACAATAATGATACAGTGTTACCTAGTAGTGACAACAATGATAATGATACAGTGTTACTTAGTAATGACAACAACAATAATGATACAGTGTTACCTAGTAATGACAACAATGATAATGATACAGTGTTACCTAGTAGTGACAACAATAATAATGATACAGTGTTACTTAGTAGAGACAACAACAATAATGATACAGTGTTACCTGGTAGTGACAACAAAAATAATGATACAGTGTTACCTAGTAGTGACAACAATGATAATGATACAGTGTTACCTAGTAGTGACAACAACAATAATGATACAGTGTTACTTAGTAGTGACAACAACAATAATGATACAGTGTTACCTAGTAGTGACAACAATAATAATGATACATTGTTACTTAGTAGTGACAACAACACTAATGATACAGTGTTACCTAGTAGTGACAACAATAATAATGATACAGTGTTACCTAGTAGTGACAACAACACTAATGATACAGTGTTACCTAGTAGTGACAACAATGATAATGATAAAGTGTTACCTAGTAGTGACAACAACAATAGTGATACAGTGTTTCCTAGTAATGACAACAATGATAATGATACAGTGTTACTTAGTAGTGACAACAACAATAATGATACAGTGTTACCTTGTAGTGACAACAACAATAATGATACAGTGTTACTTAGTAGTGACAACAACAAAATGATACAGTGTTACTTAGTAGTGACAACAACAATAATGATACAGTGCTACGTAGTAGTGACAACAACACTAATGATACAGTGTTACTTAGTAGTGACAACAACAATAATGATCCAGTGTTACCTAGTAGTGACAACAACAATAATGATACAGTGTTACCTAGTAGTGACAACAATGATAATGATACAGTGTTACCTAGTAGTGAAAACAATGAAAATGATACAGTGTTACTTAGTAGTGACAACAACAGTAATGATGCAGTGTTACCTTGTAGTGACAACAACAATAATGATACAGTGTTACCTAGTAGTGACAACAATGATAATGATACAGTGTTACTTAGTAGTGACAACAACAATAATGATACAGTGCTATCTAGTATTGACAACAACACTAATGATACAGTGTTACTTAGTAATGACAACAACAATAGTGATACAGTGTTACCTAGTAGTGACAACAACAATAATGATACAGTGTTACCTAGTAGTGACAACAACAATAATGATACAGTGTTACCTAGTAGTGACAACAACACTTATGATACAGTGTTACCTAGTAATGACAACAATAATAATGATACAGTGTTACCTTGTAGTGACAACAACAATACTGATACAGTGTTACCTAGTAGTGACAACAATGATAATGATAAAGTGTTACCTAGTAGTGACAACAACAATAGTGATACAGTGTTTCCTAGTAATGACAACAATGATAATGATACAGTGTTACTTAGTAGTGACAACAACAATAATGATACAGTGTTACCTTGTAGTGACAACAACAATAATGATACAGTGTTACTTAGTAGTGACAACAACAAAATGATACAGTGTTACTTAGTAGTGACAACAACAATAATGATACAGTGCTACGTAGTAGTGACAACAACACTAATGATACAGTGTTACTTAGTAGTGACAACAACAATAATGATCCAGTGTTACCTAGTAGTGACAACAACAATAATGATACAGTGTTACTTAGTAATGACAACAACAATAATGATCCAGTGTTACCTAGTAGTGACAACAACAATAATGATACAGTGTTACTTAGTAGTGACAATAACAATAATGATACAGTGTTACCTAGTAGTGACAACAATGATAATGATACAGTGTTACTTAGTAATGACAACAACAATAATGATACAGTGTTACCTAGTAATGACAACAATGATAATGATACAGTGTTACCTAGTAGTGACAACAATAATAATGATACAGTGTTACTTAGTAGAGACAACAACAATAATGATACAGTGTTACCTGGTAGTGACAACAAAAATAATGATACAGTGTTACCTAGTAGTGACAACAATGATAATGATACAGTGTTACCTAGTAGTGACAACAACAATAATGATACAGTGTTACTTAGTAGTGACAACAACAATAATGATACAGTGTTACCTAGTAGTGACAACAATAATAATGATACATTGTTACTTAGTAGTGACAACAACACTAATGATACAGTGTTACCTAGTAGTGACAACAATAATAATGATACAGTGTTACCTAGTAGTGACAACAACACTAATGATACAGTGTTACCTAGTAGTGACAACAATAATAATGATACAGTGTTACATAGTAGTGACAACAATAATAATGATACAGTGTTACGTAGTAGTGACAACAACACTAATGATATACAGTGTTACCTAGTAGTGACAACAATAATAATGATACAGTGTTACCTAGTAGTGACAACAATAATAATGATACAGTGTTACCTTCTAGTGACAACAATAATAATGATACACTGTTACTTAGTAGTGACAACAATAATAATGATACAGTGTTACCTAGTAGTGACAACAACACTAGTGATACAGTGTTACTTTGTAGTGACAACAATAATAATGATACAGTGTTGCTTAGAAGTGACAACAACACTAATGATACAGTGTTACCTAGTAGTGACAACAATAATAATGATACAGTGTTGCTTAGAAGTGACAACAACACTAACGATACAGTGTTACCTAGTAGTGACAACAATAATAATGATACATTGTTACCTAGTAGTGACAACAAAAATAATGATACAGTGTTACCTAGTAGTGACAACAACAATAATGATACAGTGTTACTTAGTAGTGACTACAACAATAATGATACAGTGTTACCTAGTAGTGACAACAATAATAATGATACAGTGTTACTTAGTAGTGACAACAACAATAATGATACAGTGTTACCTGGTAGTGACATCAAAAATAATGATACAGTGTTACCTAGTAGTGACAACAATGATAATGATACAGTGTTACCTAGTAGTGACAACAACAATAATGATACAGTGTTACTTAGTAGTGACAACAACAATAATGATACAGTGTTACCTAGTAGTGACAACAATAATAATGATACATTGTTACCTAGTAGTGACAACAACAATAATGATACACAGTGTTACCTAGTAGTGACAACAATAATTATGATACAGTGTTACTTAGTAGTGACAACAACAATAATGATACAGTGTTACCTAGTAGTGACAACAATGATAATGATACAGTGTTACCTAGTAGTGACAACAACACTAATGATACAGTGTTACTTAGTAGTGACAACAACACTAATGATACAGTGTTACCTAGTAGTGACAACAACACTAATGATACAGTGTTACCTAGAAGTGACAACTACACTTGTGATACAGTGTTACTTTGTAACACTAACAATAATAATGATACAGTGTTGCTAAGTCGTGACAACAACACTAATGATACAGTATAACGAAGTAGTGACAACAACACTAATGATACAGTGTTACCTAGTAGTGACAACAACAATAATGATACAGTGTTACCTAGTAGTGACAACAAAAATAATGATACAGTGTTACATAGTAGTCACAACAATAATAATGATACAGTGTTATCTAGTATTGACAACAATAATAATGATACAGTGTTACCAAGTAGTGACAACAACAATAATGATACAGTGCTATCTAGTATTGACAACAATAATAATGATACAGTGTTACTTAGTAATGACAACAAAAATAATGATACAGTGTTACCTAGTAGTGACAACAACAATAATGATACAGTGCTATCTAGTATTGACAACAATAATAATGATACAGTGTTACCTAGTAGTGACAACAAAAATAATGATACAGTGTTACCTAGTAGTGACAACAATAATAATGATACAGTGTTATCTAGTATTGACAACAATAATAATGATACAGTGTTACCTAGTAGTGACAACAACAATAATGATACAGTGCTATCTAGTAGTGACAACAACACTAATGATACAGTGTTACTTAGTAATGACAACAACAATAGTGAGACAGTGTTACCTAGTAGTGACAACAACAATAATGATACAGTGTTACCTAGTAGTGACGACAACAATAATGATACAGTGTTACCTAGTAGTGACAACAACAATAATGATACAGTGTTACCTAGTAGTGACAACAACACTAATGATACAGTGTTACCCAGTAGTGACAACAACACTAATGATAAAGTGTTACCTAGAAGTGACAACAACACTACTGATACAGTGTTACTTTGTAACACTAACAATAATAATGATACAGTGTTGCTAAGTTGTGACAACAACACTAATGATACAGTATAACGTAGTAGTGACAACAACACTAATGATACAGTGTTACCTAGTAGTGACAACAACAATAATGATACAGTGTTACCTAGTAGTGACAACAAAAATAATGATACAGTGTTACCTAGTAGTCACAACAATAATAATGATACAGTGTTATCTAGTAGTGACAACAATAATAATGATACAGTGTTACCTAGTAGTGACAACAACAATAATGATACAGTGTTACCTAGTAGTGACAACAACAATAATGATACAGTGTTACCTAGTAGTGACAACAACAATAATGATACAGTGTTACCTAATAGTGACAACAACAATAATGATACAGTGTTACCTAGAAGTGAGAACAACAATAATGATACAGTGTTACCTAGTAGTGACAACAACAATAATGATACACAGTGTTACCTAGTAGTGACAACAATAATAATGATACAGTCTTACTTAGTAGTGACAACAACAATAATGATACAGTGTTACCTAGTAGTGACAACTATGATAATGATACAGTGTTACCTAGTAGTGACAACAACACTAATGATACAGTATTACTTAGTAGTGACAACAACACTAATGATATAGTGTTACCCAGTAGTGACAACAACACTAATGATACAGTGTTACCTAGTAGTGACAACACTAATAATGATACAGTGTTACTTAGTAGTGACAACAGCAATAATGATACAGTGTTACCTAGTAGTGACAACAACACTAGTGTCACAGTGTTACTTATTAGTGACAACAATAATAATGATACAGTGTTACTTAGTAGTGACAACAACACTAATGGTACAGTGTTGCCTAGTTGTGACAACAATAATAATGATAGAGTGTTACTTAGTAGTGACAACAGCAATAATGATACAGTGTTACCTAGTAGTGACAACAACACTAGTGTCACAGTGTTACTTATTAGTGACAACAATAATAATGATACAGTGTTACTTAGTAGTGACAACAACACTAATGGTACAGTGTTACCAAGTAGTGACAACAATAATAATGATACAGTGTTACTTAGTAGTGACAACAACACTAATGATACAGTGTTACCTAGTAGTGACAACAATAATAATGATACAGTGTTACCTAGTAGTGACAACAACACTAATGATACAGTGTTACCTAGTAGTGACAACAATAATAATGATACAGTGTTACATAGTAGTGACAACAATAATAATGATACAGTGTTATATAGTAGTGACAACAACACTAATGATACACAGTGTTACCTAGTAGTGACAACAATAATAATGATACAGTGTTACCTAGTAGTGACAACAATAATAATGATACAGTGTTACCTTCTAGTGACAACAATAATAATGATACACTGTTACTTAGTAGTGACAACAATAATAATGATACAGTGTTACCTAGTAGTGACAACAACACTAGTGATACAGTGTTACTTTGTAGTGACAACAATAATAATGATACAGTGTTGCTTAGAAGTGACAACAACACTAATGATACAGTGTTACCTAGTAGTGACAACAATAATAATGATACATTGTTACCTAGTAGTGACAACAAAAATAATGATACAGTGTTACCTAGTAGTGACAACAACAATAATGATACAGTGTTACTTAGTAGTGACTACAACAATAATGATACAGTGTTACCTAGTAGTGACAACAATAATAATGATACAGTGTTACTTAGTAGTGACAACAACAATAATGATACAGTGTTACCTGGTAGTGACAACAAAAATAATGATACAGTGTTACATAGTAGTGACAACAATGATAATGATACAGTGTTACTTAGTAGTGACAACAACAATAATGATACAGTGTTACCTAGTAGTGACAACAATAATAATGATACATTGTTACCTAGTAGTGACAACAACAATAATGATACACAGTGTTACCTAGTGGTGACAACAATAATTATGATACAGTGTTACTTAGTAGTGACAACAACAATAATGATACAGTGTTACCTAGTAGTGACAACAATAATTATGATACAGTGTTACTTAGTAGTGACAACAACAATAATGATACAGTGTTACCTAGTAGTGACAACAATGATAATGATACAGTGTTACCTAGTAGTGACAACAACACTAATGATACAGTGTTACTTAGTAGTGACAACAACACTAATGATACAGTGTTACCCAGTAGTGACAACAACACTAATGATACAGTGTTACCTAGAAGTGACAACAACACTTGTGATACAGTGTTACTTTGTAACACTAACAATAATAATGATACAGTGTTGCTAAGTCGTGACAACAACACTAATGATACAGTATAACGTAGTAGTGACAACAACACTAATGATACAGTGTTACCTAGTAGTGACAACAACAATAATGATACAGTGTTACCTAGTAGTGACAACAAAAATAATGATACAGTGTTACATAGTAGTCACAACAATAATAATGATACAGTGTTATCTAGTATTGACAACAATAATAATGATACAGTGTTACCTAGTAGTGACAACAACAATAATGATACAGTGCTATCTAGTAGTGACAACAACACTAATGATACAGTGTTACTTAGTAATGACAACAACAATAGTGATACAGTGTTACCTAGTAGTGACAACAACAATAATGATACAGTGTTACCTAGTAGTGACAACAACAATAATGATACAGTGTTACCTAGTAGTGACAACAACAATAATGATACAGTGTTACCTAGTAGTGACAACAACACTTATGATACAGTGTTACCTAGTAATGACAACAATAATAATGATACAGTGTTACCTTGTAGTGACAACAACAATACTGATACAGTGTTACCTAGTAGTGACAACAATGATAATGATAAAGTGTTACCTAGTAGTGACAACAATGATAATGATACAGTGTTACCTAGTAGTGACAACAACAATAATGATACAGTGTTACTTAGTAGTGACAACAACAATAATGATACAGTGTTACCTAGTAGTGACAACAATAATAATGATACATTGTTACCTAGTAGTGACAACAACAATAATGATACACAGTGTTACCTAGTAGTGACAACAATAATTATGATACAGTGTTACTTAGTAGTGACAACAACAATAATGATACAGTGTTACCTAGTAGTGACAACAATGATAATGATACAGTGTTACCTAGTAGTGACAACAACACTAATGATACAGTGTTACTTAGTAGTGACAACAAAAATAATGATACAGTGTTACATAGTAGTCACAACAATAATAATGATACAGTGTTATCTAGTAGTGACAACAACAATAATGATACAGTGTTACCTAGTAGTGACAACAACAATAATGATACAGTGTTACCTAGTAGTGACAACAAAAATAATGATACAGTGTTACATAGTAGTCACAACAATAATAATGATACAGTGTTATCTAGTATTGACAACAATAATAATGATACAGTGTTACCAAGTAGTGACAACAACAATAATGATACAGTGCTATCTAGTATTGACAACAATAATAATGATACAGTGTTACTTAGTAATGACAACAAAAATAATGATACAGTGTTACCTAGTAGTGACAACAACAATAATGATACAGTGCTATCTAGTATTGACAACAATAATAATGATACAGTGTTACCTAGTAGTGACAACAAAAATAATGATACAGTGTTACCTAGTAGTGACAACAATAATAATGATACAGTGTTATCTAGTATTGACAACAATAATAATGATACAGTGTTACCTAGTAGTGACAACAACAATAATGATACAGTGCTATCTAGTAGTGACAACAACACTAATGATACAGTGTTACTTAGTAATGACAACAACAATAGTGAGACAGTGTTACCTAGTAGTGACAACAACAATAATGATACAGTGTTACCTAGTAGTGACGACAACAATAATGATACAGTGTTACCTAGTAGTGACAACAACAATAATGATACAGTGTTACCTAGTAGTGACAACAACACTAATGATACAGTGTTACCCAGTAGTGACAACAACACTAATGATACAGTGTTACCTAGAAGTGACAACAACACTAGTGATACAGTGTTACTTTGTAACACTAACAATAATAATGATACAGTGTTGCTAAGTCGTGACAACAACACTAATGATACAGTATAACGTAGTAGTGACAACAACACTAATGATACAGTGTTACCTAGTAGTGACAACAACAATAATGATACAGTGTTACCTAGTAGTGACAACAAAAATAATGATACAGTGTTACCTAGTAGTCACAACAATAATAATGATACAGTGTTATCTAGTAGTGACAACAATAATAATGATACAGTGTTACCTAGTAGTGACAACAACAATAATGATACAGTGTTACCTAGTAGTGACAACAACAATAATGATACAGTGTTACCTAGTAGTGACAACAACAATAATGATACAGTGTTACCTAATAGTGACAACAACAATAATGATACAGTGTTACCTAGAAGTGAGAACAACAATAATGATACAGTGTTACCTAGTAGTGACAACAACAATAATGATACACAGTGTTACCTAGTAGTGACAACAATAATAATGATACAGTCTTACTTAGTAGTGACAACAACAATAATGATACAGTGTTACCTAGTAGTGACAACAATGATAATGATACAGTGTTACCTAGTAGTGACAACAACACTAATGATACAGTATTACTTAGTAGTGACAACAACACTAATGATATAGTGTTACCCAGTAGTGACAACAACACTAATGATACAGTGTTACCTAGTAGTGACAACACTAATAATGATACAGTGTTACTTAGTAGTGACAACAGCAATAATGATACAGTGTTACCTAGTAGTGACAACAACACTAGTGTCACAGTGTTACTTATTAGTGACAACAATAATAATGATACAGTGTTACTTAGTAGTGACAACAACACTAATGGTACAGTGTTGCCTAGTAGTGACAACAATAATAATGATAGAGTGTTACTTAGTAGTGACAACAGCAATAATGATACAGTGTTACCTAGTAGTGACAACAACACTAGTGTCACAGTGTTACTTATTAGTGACAACAATAATAATGATACAGTGTTACTTAGTAGTGACAACAACACTAATGGTACAGTGTTACCAAGTAGTGACAACAATAATAATGATACAGTGTTACTTAGTAGTGACAACAACACTAATGATACAGTGTTACCTAGTAGTGACAACAATAATAATGATACAGTGTTACCTAGTAGTGACAACAACACTAATGATACAGTGTTACCTAGTAGTGACAACAATAATAATGATACAGTGTTACATAGTAGTGACAACAATAATAATGATACAGTGTTATATAGTAGTGACAACAACACTAATGATACACAGTGTTACCTAGTAGTGACAACAACAATAATGATACAGTGTTACCTAGTAGTGACAACAATGATAATGATACAGTGTTACCTAGTAGTGACAACAACACTAATGATACAGTGTTACTTAGTAGTGACAACAACACTAATGATACAGTGTTACCCAGTAGTGACAACAACACTAATGATACAGTGTTACCTAGAAGTGACAACAACACTTGTGATACAGTGTTACTTTGTAACACTAACAATAATAATGATACAGTGTTGCTAAGTCGTGACAACAACACTAATGATACAGTATAACGTAGTAGTGACAACAACACTAATGATACAGTGTTACCTAGTAGTGACAACAACAATAATGATACAGTGTTACCTAGTAGTGACAACAAAAATAATGATACAGTGTTACATAGTAGTCACAACAATAATAATGATACAGTGTTATCTAGTATTGACAACAATAATAATGATACAGTGTTACCTAGTAGTGACAACAACAATAATGATACAGTGCTATCTAGTAGTGACAACAACACTAATGATACAGTGTTACTTAGTAATGACAACAACAATAGTGATACAGTGTTACCTAGTAGTGACAACAACAATAATGATACAGTGTTACCTAGTAGTGACAACAACAATAATGATACAGTGTTACCTAGTAGTGACAACAACAATAATGATACAGTGTTACCTAGTAGTGACAACAACACTTATGATACAGTGTTACCTAGTAATGACAACAATAATAATGATACAGTGTTACCTTGTAGTGACAACAACAATACTGATACAGTGTTACCTAGTAGTGACAACAATGATAATGATAAAGTGTTACCTAGTAGTGACAACAATGATAATGATACAGTGTTACCTAGTAGTGACAACAACAATAATGATACAGTGTTACTTAGTAGTGACAACAACAATAATGATACAGTGTTACCTAGTAGTGACAACAATAATAATGATACATTGTTACCTAGTAGTGACAACAACAATAATGATACACAGTGTTACCTAGTAGTGACAACAATAATTATGATACAGTGTTACTTAGTAGTGACAACAACAATAATGATACAGTGTTACCTAGTAGTGACAACAATGATAATGATACAGTGTTACCTAGTAGTGACAACAACACTAATGATACAGTGTTACTTAGTAGTGACAACAACACTAATGATACAGTGTTACCCAGTAGTGACAACAACACTAATGATACAGTGTTACCTAGAAGTGACAACAACACTTGTGATACAGTGTTACTTTGTAACACTAACAATAATAATGATACAGTGTTGCTAAGTCGTGACAACAACACTAATGATACAGTATAACGAAGTAGTGACAACAACACTAATGATACAGTGTTACCTAGTAGTGACAACAACAATAATGATACAGTGTTACCTAGTAGTGACAACAAAAATAATGATACAGTGTTACATAGTAGTCACAACAATAATAATGATACAGTGTTATCTAGTATTGACAACAATAATAATGATACAGTGTTACCAAGTAGTGACAACAACAATAATGATACAGTGCTATCTAGTATTGACAACAATAATAATGATACAGTGTTACTTAGTAATGACAACAAAAATAATGATACAGTGTTACCTAGTAGTGACAACAACAATAATGATACAGTGCTATCTAGTATTGACAACAATAATAATGATACAGTGTTACCTAGTAGTGACAACAAAAATAATGATACAGTGTTACCTAGTAGTGACAACAATAATAATGATACAGTGTTATCTAGTATTGACAACAATAATAATGATACAGTGTTACCTAGTAGTGACAACAACAATAATGATACAGTGCTATCTAGTAGTGACAACAACACTAATGATACAGTGTTACTTAGTAATGACAACAACAATAGTGAGACAGTGTTACCTAGTAGTGACAACAACAATAATGATACAGTGTTACCTAGTAGTGACGACAACAATAATGATACAGTGTTACCTAGTAGTGACAACAACAATAATGATACAGTGTTACCTAGTAGTGACAACAACACTAATGATACAGTGTTACCCAGTAGTGACAACAACACTAATGATACAGTGTTACCTAGAAGTGACAACAACACTAGTGATACAGTGTTACTTTGTAACACTAACAATAATAATGATACAGTGTTGCTAAGTCGTGACAACAACACTAATGATACAGTATAACGTAGTAGTGACAACAACACTAATGATACAGTGTTACCTAGTAGTGACAACAACAATAATGATACAGTGTTACCTAGTAGTGACAACAAAAATAATGATACAGTGTTACCTAGTAGTCACAACAATAATAATGATACAGTGTTATCTAGTAGTGACAACAATAATAATGATACAGTGTTACCTAGTAGTGACAACAACAATAATGATACAGTGTTACCTAGTAGTGACAACAACAATAATGATACAGTGTTACCTAGTAGTGACAACAACAATAATGATACAGTGTTACCTAATAGTGACAACAACAATAATGATACAGTGTTACCTAGAAGTGAGAACAACAATAATGATACAGTGTTACCTAGTAGTGACAACAACAATAATGATACACAGTGTTACCTAGTAGTGACAACAATAATAATGATACAGTCTTACTTAGTAGTGACAACAACAATAATGATACAGTGTTACCTAGTAGTGACAACAATGATAATGATACAGTGTTACCTAGTAGTGACAACAACACTAATGATACAGTATTACTTAGTAGTGACAACAACACTAATGATATAGTGTTACCCAGTAGTGACAACAACACTAATGATACAGTGTTACCTAGTAGTGACAACACTAATAATGATACAGTGTTACTTAGTAGTGACAACAGCAATAATGATACAGTGTTACCTAGTAGTGACAACAACACTAGTGTCACAGTGTTACTTATTAGTGACAACAATAATAATGATACAGTGTTACTTAGTAGTGACAACAACACTAATGGTACAGTGTTGCCTAGTAGTGACAACAATAATAATGATAGAGTGTTACTTAGTAGTGACAACAGCAATAATGATACAGTGTTACCTAGTAGTGACAACAACACTAGTGTCACAGTGTTACTTATTAGTGACAACAATAATAATGATACAGTGTTACTTAGTAGTGACAACAACACTAATGGTACAGTGTTACCAAGTAGTGACAACAATAATAATGATACAGTGTTACTTAGTAGTGACAACAACACTAATGATACAGTGTTACCTAGTAGTGACAACAATAATAATGATACAGTGTTACCTAGTAGTGACAACAACACTAATGATACAGTGTTACCTAGTAGTGACAACAATAATAATGATACAGTGTTACATAGTAGTGACAACAATAATAATGATACAGTGTTATATAGTAGTGACAACAACACTAATGATACACAGTGTTACCTAGTAGTGACAACAATAATAATGATACAGTGTTACCTAGTAGTGACAACAATAATAATGATACAGTGTTACCTTCTAGTGACAACAATAATAATGATACACTGTTACTTAGTAGTGACAACAATAATAATGATACAGTGTTACCTAGTAGTGACAACAACACTAGTGATACAGTGTTACTTTGTAGTGACAACAATAATAATGATACAGTGTTGCTTAGAAGTGACAACAACACTAATGATACAGTGTTACCTAGTAGTGACAACAATAATAATGATACATTGTTACCTAGTAGTGACAACAAAAATAATGATACAGTGTTACTTAGTAGTGACAACAACAATAATGATACAGTGTTACTTAGTAGTGACTACAACAATAATGATACAGTGTTACCTAGTAGTGACAACAATAATAATGATACAGTGTTACTTAGTAGTGACAACAACAATAATGATACAGTGTTACCTGGTAGTGACAACAAAAATAATGATACAGTGTTACATAGTAGTGACAACAATGATAATGATACAGTGTTACTTAGTAGTGACAACAACAATAATGATACAGTGTTACCTAGTAGTGACAACAATAATAATGATACATTGTTACCTAGTAGTGACAACAACAATAATGATACACAGTGTTACCTAGTAGTGACAACAATAATTATGATACAGTGTTACTTAGTAGTGACAACAACAATAATGATACAGTGTTACCTAGTAGTGACAACAATAATTATGATACAGTGTTACTTAGTAGTGACAACAACAATAATGATACAGTGTTACCTAGTAGTGACAACAATGATAATGATACAGTGTTACCTAGTAGTGACAACAACACTAATGATACAGTGTTACTTAGTAGTGACAACAACACTAATGATACAGTGTTACCCAGTAGTGACAACAACACTAATGATACAGTGTTACCTAGAAGTGACAACAACACTTGTGATACAGTGTTACTTTGTAACACTAACAATAATAATGATACAGTGTTGCTAAGTCGTGACAACAACACTAATGATACAGTATAACGTAGTAGTGACAACAACACTAATGATACAGTGTTACCTAGTAGTGACAACAACAATAATGATACAGTGTTACCTAGTAGTGACAACAAAAATAATGATACAGTGTTACATAGTAGTCACAACAATAATAATGATACAGTGTTATCTAGTATTGACAACAATAATAATGATACAGTGTTACCTAGTAGTGACAACAACAATAATGATACAGTGCTATCTAGTAGTGACAACAACACTAATGATACAGTGTTACTTAGTAATGACAACAACAATAGTGATACAGTGTTACCTAGTAGTGACAACAACAATAATGATACAGTGTTACCTAGTAGTGACAACAACAATAATGATACAGTGTTACCTAGTAGTGACAACAACAATAATGATACAGTGTTACCTAGTAGTGACAACAACACTTATGATACAGTGTTACCTAGTAATGACAACAATAATAATGATACAGTGTTACCTTGTAGTGACAACAACAATACTGATACAGTGTTACCTAGTAGTGACAACAATGATAATGATAAAGTGTTACCTAGTAGTGACAACAACAATAGTGATACAGTGTTTCCTAGTAATGACAACAATGATAATGATACAGTGTTACTTAGTAGTGACAACAACAATAATGATACAGTGTTACCTTGTAGTGACAACAACAATAATGATACAGTGTTACTTAGTAGTGACAACAACAAAATGATACAGTGTTACTTAGTAGTGACAACAACAATAATGATACAGTGCTACGTAGTAGTGACAACAACACTAATGATACAGTGTTACTTAGTAGTGACAACAACAATAATGATCCAGTGTTACCTAGTAGTGACAACAACAATAATGATACAGTGTTACCTAGTAGTGACAACAATGATAATGATACAGTGTTACCTAGTAGTGAAAACAATGAAAATGATACAGTGTTACTTAGTAGTGACAACAACAGTAATGATGCAGTGTTACCTTGTAGTGACAACAACAATAATGATACAGTGTTACCTAGTAGTGACAACAATGATAATGATACAGTGTTACTTAGTAGTGACAACAACAATAATGATACAGTGCTATCTAGTATTGACAACAACACTAATGATACAGTGTTACTTAGTAATGACAACAACAATAGTGATACAGTGTTACCTAGTAGTGACAACAACAATAATGATACAGTGTTACCTAGTAGTGACAACAACAATAATGATACAGTGTTACCTAGTAGTGACAACAACACTTATGATACAGTGTTACCTAGTAATGACAACAATAATAATGATACAGTGTTACCTTGTAGTGACAACAACAATACTGATACAGTGTTACCTAGTAGTGACAACAATGATAATGATAAAGTGTTACCTTGTAGTGACAACAACAATAATGATACAGTGTTACCTAGTAGTGACAACAATGATAATGATACAGTGTTACTTAGTAGTGACAACAACAATAATGATACAGTGCTATCTAGTATTGACAACAACACTAATGATACAGTGTTACTTAGTAATGACAACAACAATAGTGATACAGTGTTACCTAGTAGTGACAACAACAATAATGATACAGTGTTACCTAGTAGTGACAACAACAATAATGATACAGTGTTACCTAGTAGTGACAACAACACTTATGATACAGTGTTACCTAGTAATGACAACAATAATAATGATACAGTGTTACCTTGTAGTGACAACAACAATACTGATACAGTGTTACCTAGTAGTGACAACAATGATAATGATAAAGTGTTACCTAGTAGTGACAACAACAATAGTGATACAGTGTTTCCTAGTAATGACAACAATGATAATGATACAGTGTTACTTAGTAGTGACAACAACAATAATGATACAGTGTTACCTTGTAGTGACAACAACAATAATGATACAGTGTTACTTAGTAGTGACAACAACAAAATGATACAGTGTTACTTAGTAGTGACAACAACAATAATGATACAGTGCTACGTAGTAGTGACAACAACACTAATGATACAGTGTTACTTAGTAGTGACAACAACAATAATGATCCAGTGTTACCTAGTAGTGACAACAACAATAATGATACAGTGTTACTTAGTAATGACAACAACAATAATGATCCAGTGTTACCTAGTAGTGACAACAACAATAATGATACAGTGTTACTTAGTAGTGACAATAACAATAATGATACAGTGTTACCTAGTAGTGACAACAATGATAATGATACAGTGTTACTTAGTAATGACAACAACAATAATGATACAGTGTTACCTAGTAATGACAACAATGATAATGATACAGTGTTACCTAGTAGTGACAACAATAATAATGATACAGTGTTACTTAGTAGAGACAACAACAATAATGATACAGTGTTACCTGGTAGTGACAACAAAAATAATGATACAGTGTTACCTAGTAGTGACAACAATGATAATGATACAGTGTTACCTAGTAGTGACAACAACAATAATGATACAGTGTTACTTAGTAGTGACAACAACAATAATGATACAGTGTTACCTAGTAGTGACAACAATAATAATGATACATTGTTACCTAGTAGTGACAACAACAATAATGATACACAGTGTTACCTAGTAGTGACAACAATAATTATGATACAGTGTTACTTAGTAGTGACAACAACAATAATGATACAGTGTTACCTAGTAGTGACAACAATGATAATGATACAGTGTTACCTAGTAGTGACAACAACACTAATGATACAGTGTTACTTAGTAGTGACAACAACACTAATGATACAGTGTTACCCAGTAGTGACAACAACACTAATGATACAGTGTTACCTAGAAGTGACAACAGCACTTGTGATACAGTGTTACTTTGTAACACTAACAATAATAATGATACAGTGTTGCTAAGTCGTGACAACAACACTAATGATACAGTATAACGTAGTAGTGACAACAACACTAATGATACAGTGTTACCTAGTAGTGACAACAACAATAATGATACAGTGTTACCTAGTAGTGACAACAAAAATAATGATACAGTGTTACCTAGTAGTCACAACAATAATAATGATACAGTGTTATCTAGTAGTGACAACAATAATAATGATACAGTGTTACCTAGTAGTGACAACAACAATAATGATACAGTGTTACCTAGTAGTGACAACAACAATAATGATACAGTGTTACCTAGTAGTGACAACAACAATAATGATACAGTGTTACCTATACCTAATAGTGACAACAACAATAATGATACAGTGTTACCTAGAAGTGAGAACAACAATAATGATACAGTGTTACCTAGTAGTGACAACAACAATAATGATACACAGTGTTACCTAGTAGTGACAACAATAATAATGATACAGTCTTACTTAGTAGTGACAACAACAATAATGATACAGTGTTACCTAGTAGTGACAACAATGATAATGATACAGTGTTACCTAGTAGTGACAACAACACTAATGATACAGTATTACTTAGTAGTGACAACAACACTAATGATATAGTGTTACCCAGTAGTGACAACAACACTAATGATACAGTGTTACCTAGAAGTGACAACAACACTTGTGATACAGTGTTACTTTGTAACACTAACAATAATAATGATACAGTGTTGCTAAGTCGTGACAACAACACTAATGATACAGTATAACGTAGTAGTGACAACAACACTAATGATACAGTGTTACCTAGTAGTGACAACAACAATAATGATACAGTGTTACCTAGTAGTGACAACAAAAATAATGATACAGTGTTACATAGTAGTCACAACAATAATAATGATACAGTGTTATCTAGTATTGACAACAATAATAATGATACAGTGCTATCTAGTATTGACAACAACACTAATGATACAGTATAACGAAGTAGTGACAACAACACTAATGATACAGTGTTACCTAGTAGTGACAACAACAATAATGATACAGTGTTACCTAGTAGTGACAACAAAAATAATGATACAGTGTTACATAGTAGTCACAACAATAATAATGATACAGTGTTACCTAGTAATGACAACAATAATAATGATACAGTGTTACCTTGTAGTGACAACAACAATACTGATACAGTGTTACCTAGTAGTGACAACAATGATAATGATAAAGTGTTACCTTGTAGTGACAACAACAATAATGATACAGTGTTACCTAGTAGTGACAACAATGATAATGATACAGTGTTACTTAGTAGTGACAACAACAATAATGATACAGTGCTATCTAGTATTGACAACAACACTAATGATACAGTGTTACTTAGTAATGACAACAACAATAGTGATACAGTGTTACCTAGTAGTGACAACAACAATAATGATACAGTGTTACCTAGTAGTGACAACAACAATAATGATACAGTGTTACCTAGTAGTGACAACAACACTTATGATACAGTGTTACCTAGTAATGACAACAATAATAATGATACAGTGTTACCTTGTAGTGACAACAACAATACTGATACAGTGTTACCTAGTAGTGACAACAATGATAATGATAAAGTGTTACCTAGTAGTGACAACAACAATAGTGATACAGTGTTTCCTAGTAATGACAACAATGATAATGATACAGTGTTACTTAGTAGTGACAACAACAATAATGATACAGTGTTACCTTGTAGTGACAACAACAATAATGATACAGTGTTACTTAGTAGTGACAACAACAAAATGATACAGTGTTACTTAGTAGTGACAACAACAATAATGATACAGTGCTACGTAGTAGTGACAACAACACTAATGATACAGTGTTACTTAGTAGTGACAACAACAATAATGATCCAGTGTTACCTAGTAGTGACAACAACAATAATGATACAGTGTTACTTAGTAATGACAACAACAATAATGATCCAGTGTTACCTAGTAGTGACAACAACAATAATGATACAGTGTTACTTAGTAGTGACAATAACAATAATGATACAGTGTTACCTAGTAGTGACAACAATGATAATGATACAGTGTTACTTAGTAATGACAACAACAATAATGATACAGTGTTACCTAGTAATGACAACAATGATAATGATACAGTGTTACCTAGTAGTGACAACAATAATAATGATACAGTGTTACTTAGTAGAGACAACAACAATAATGATACAGTGTTACCTGGTAGTGACAACAAAAATAATGATACAGTGTTACCTAGTAGTGACAACAATGATAATGATACAGTGTTACCTAGTAGTGACAACAACAATAATGATACAGTGTTACTTAGTAGTGACAACAACAATAATGATACAGTGTTACCTAGTAGTGACAACAATAATAATGATACATTGTTACCTAGTAGTGACAACAACAATAATGATACACAGTGTTACCTAGTAGTGACAACAATAATTATGATACAGTGTTACTTAGTAGTGACAACAACAATAATGATACAGTGTTACCTAGTAGTGACAACAATGATAATGATACAGTGTTACCTAGTAGTGACAACAACACTAATGATACAGTGTTACTTAGTAGTGACAACAACACTAATGATACAGTGTTACCCAGTAGTGACAACAACACTAATGATACAGTGTTACCTAGAAGTGACAACAGCACTTGTGATACAGTGTTACTTTGTAACACTAACAATAATAATGATACAGTGTTGCTAAGTCGTGACAACAACACTAATGATACAGTATAACGTAGTAGTGACAACAACACTAATGATACGGTGTTACCTAGTAGTGACAACAACAATAATGATACAGTGTTACCTAGTAGTGACAACAAAAATAATGATACAGTGTTACCTAGTAGTCACAACAATAATAATGATACAGTGTTATCTAGTAGTGACAACAATAATAATGATACAGTGTTACCTAGTAGTGACAACAACAATAATGATACAGTGTTACCTAGTAGTGACAACAACAATAATGATACAGTGTTACCTAGTAGTGACAACAACAATAATGATACAGTGTTACCTAATAGTGACAACAACAATAATGATACAGTGTTACCTAGAAGTGAGAACAACAATACTGATACAGTGTTACCTAGTAGTGACAACAACAATAATGATACACAGTGTTACCTAGTAGTGACAACAATAATAATGATACAGTCTTACTTAGTAGTGACAACAACAATAATGATACAGTGTTACCTAGTAGTGACAACAATGATAATGATACAGTGTTACCTAGTAGTGACAACAACACTAATGATACAGTATTACTTAGTAGTGACAACAACACTAATGATATAGTGTTACCCAGTAGTGACAACAACACTAATGATACAGTGTTACCTAGTAGTGACAACACTAATAATGATACAGTGTTACTTAGTAGTGACAACAGCAATAATGATACAGTGTTACCTAGTAGTGACAACAACACTAGTGTCACAGTGTTACTTATTAGTGACAACAATAATAATGATACAGTGTTACTTAGTAGTGACAACAACACTAATGGTACAGTGTTGCCTAGTAGTGACAACAATAATAATGATAGAGTGTTACTTAGTAGTGACAACAGCAATAATGATACAGTGTTACCTAGTAGTAACAACAACACTAGTGTCACAGTGTTACTTATTAGTGACAACAATAATAATGATACAGTGTTACTTAGTAGTGACAACAACACTAATGGTACAGTGTTACCAAGTAGTGACAACAATAATAATGATACAGTGTTACTTAGTAGTGACAACAACACTAATGATACAGTGTTACCTAGTAGTGACAACAATAATAATGATACAGTGTTACCTAGTAGTGACAACAACACTAATGATACAGTGTTACCTAGTAGTGACAACAATAATAATGATACAGTGTTACATAGTAGTGACAACAATAATAATGATACAGTGTTATATAGTAGTGACAACAACACTAATGATACACAGTGTTACCTAGTAGTGACAACAATAATAATGATACAGTGTTACCTAGTAGTGACAACAATAATAATGATACAGTGTTACCTTCTAGTGACAACAATAATAATGATACACTGTTACTTAGTAGTGACAACAATAATAATGATACAGTGTTACCTAGTAGTGACAACAACACTAGTGATACAGTGTTACTTTGTAGTGACAACAATAATAATGATACAGTGTTGCTTAGAAGTGACAACAACACTAATGATACAGTGTTACCTAGTAGTGACAACAATAATAATGATACATTGTTACCTAGTAGTGACAACAAAAATAATGATACAGTGTTACCTAGTAGTGACAACAACAATAATGATACAGTGTTACTTAGTAGTGACTACAACAATAATGATACAGTGTTACCTAGTAGTGACAACAATAATAATGATACAGTGTTACTTAGTAGTGACAACAACAATAATGATACAGTGTTACCTGGTAGTGACAACAAAAATAATGATACAGTGTTACATAGTAGTGACAACAATGATAATGATACAGTGTTACTTAGTAGTGACAACAACAATAATGATACAGTGTTACCTAGTAGTGACAACAATAATAATGATACTTTGTTACCTAGTAGTGACAACAACAATAATGATACACAGTGTTACCTAGTGGTGACAACAATAATTATGATACAGTGTTACTTAGTAGTGACAACAACAATAATGATACAGTGTTACCTAGTAGTGACAACAATAATTATGATACAGTGTTACTTAGTAGTGACAACAACAATAATGATACAGTGTTACCTAGTAGTGACAACAATGATAATGATACAGTGTTACCTAGTAGTGACAACAACACTAATGATACAGTGTTACTTAGTAGTGACAACAACACTAATGATACAGTGTTACCCAGTAGTGACAACAACACTAATGATACAGTGTTACCTAGAAGTGACAACAACACTTGTGATACAGTGTTACTTTGTAACACTAACAATAATAATGATACAGTGTTGCTAAGTCGTGACAACAACACTAATGATACAGTATAACGTAGTAGTGACAACAACACTAATGATACAGTGTTACCTAGTAGTGACAACAACAATAATGATACAGTGTTACCTAGTAGTGACAACAAAAATAATGATACAGTGTTACATAGTAGTCACAACAATAATAATGATACAGTGTTATCTAGTATTGACAACAATAATAATGATACAGTGTTACCTAGTAGTGACAACAACAATAATGATACAGTGTTACCTTGTAGTGACAACAACAATACTGATACAGTGTTACCTAGTAGTGACAACAATGATAATGATAAAGTGTTACCTAGTAGTGACAACAATGATAATGATACAGTGTTACCTAGTAGTGACAACAACAATAATGATACAGTGTTACTTAGTAGTGACAACAACAATAATGATACAGTGTTACCTAGTAGTGACAACAATAATAATGATACATTGTTACCTAGTAGTGACAACAACAATAATGATACACAGTGTTACCTTGTAGTGACAACAATAATTATGATACAGTGTTACTTAGTAGTGACAACAACAATAATGATACAGTGTTACCTAGTAGTGACAACAATGATAATGATACAGTGTTACCTAGTAGTGACAACAACACTAATGATACAGTGTTACTTAGTAGTGACAACAACACTAATGATACAGTGTTACCCAGTAGTGACAACAACACTAATGATACAGTGTTACCTAGAAGTGACAACAACACTTGTGATACAGTGTTACTTTGTAACACTAACAATAATAATGATACAGTGTTGCTAAGTCGTGACAACAACACTAATGATACAGTATAACGAAGTAGTGACAACAACACTAATGATACAGTGTTACCTAGTAGTGACAACAACAATAATGATACAGTGTTACCTAGTAGTGACAACAAAAATAATGATACAGTGTTACATAGTAGTCACAACAATAATAATGATACAGTGTTATCTAGTATTGACAACAATAATAATGATACAGTGTTACCAAGTAGTGACAACAACAATAATGATACAGTGCTATCTAGTATTGACAACAATAATAATGATACAGTGTTACCTAGTAGTGACAACAAAAATAATGATACAGTGTTACCTAGTAGTGACAACAATAATAATGATACAGTGTTATCTAGTATTGACAACAATAATAATGATACAGTGTTACCTAGTAGTGACAACAACAATAATGATACAGTGCTATCTAGTAGTGACAACAACACTAATGATACAGTGTTACTTAGTAATGACAACAACAATAGTGAGACAGTGTTACCTAGTAGTGACAACAGCAATAATGATACAGTGTTACCTAGTAGTGACGACAACAATAATGATACAGTGTTACCTAGTAGTGACAACAACAATAATGATACAGTGTTACCTAGTAGTGACAACAACACTAATGATACAGTGTTACCTAGAAGTGACAACAACACTAGTGATACAGTGTTACTTTGTAACACTAACAATAATAATGATACAGTGTTGCTAAGTCGTGACAACAACACTAATGATACAGTATAACGTAGTAGTGACAACAACACTAATGATACAGTGTTACCTAGTAGTGACAACAACAATAATGATACAGTGTTACCTAGTAGTGACAACAAAAATAATGATACAGTGTTACCTAGTAGTCACAACAATAATAATGATACAGTGTTATCTAGTAGTGACAACAATAATAATGATACAGTGTTACCTAGTAGTGACAACAACAATAATGATACAGTGTTACCTAGTAGTGACAACAACAATAATGATACAGTGTTACCTAGTAGTGACAACAACAATAATGATACAGTGTTACCTAATAGTGACAACAACAATAATGATACAGTGTTACCTAGAAGTGAGAACAACAATAATGATACAGTGTTACCTAGTAGTGACAACAACAATAATGATACACAGTGTTACCTAGTAGTGACAACAATAATAATGATACAGTCTTACTTAGTAGTGACAACAACAATAATGATACAGTGTTACCTAGTAGTGACAACAATGATAATGATACAGTGTTACCTAGTAGTGACAACAACACTAATGATACAGTATTACTTAGTAGTGACAACAACACTAATGATATAGTGTTACCCAGTAGTGACAACAACACTAATGATACAGTGTTACCTAGTAGTGACAACACTAATAATGATACAGTGTTACTTAGTAGTGACAACAGCAATAATGATACAGTGTTACCTAGTAGTGACAACAACACTAGTGTCACAGTGTTACTTATTAGTGACAACAATAATAATGATACAGTGTTACTTAGTAGTGACAACAACACTAATGGTACAGTGTTGCCTAGTAGTGACAACAATAATAATGATAGAGTGTTACTTAGTAGTGACAACAGCAATAATGATACAGTGTTACCTAGTAGTGACAACAACACTAGTGTCACAGTGTTACTTATTAGTGACAACAATAATAATGATACTGTGTTACTTAGTAGTGACAACAACACTAATGGTACAGTGTTACCAAGTAGTGACAACAATAATAATGATACAGTGTTACTTAGTAGTGACAACAACACTAATGATACAGTGTTACCTAGTAGTGACAACAATAATAATGATACAGTGTTACCTAGTAGTGACAACAACACTAATGATACAGTGTTACCTAGTAGTGACAACAATAATAATGATACAGTGTTACATAGTAGTGACAACAATAATAATGATACAGTGTTATATAGTAGTGACAACAACACTAATGATACACAGTGTTACCTAGTAGTGACAACAATAATAATGATACAGTGTTACTTAGTAGTGACAACAACACTAATGATACAGTGTTACCCAGTAGTGACAACAACACTAATGATACAGTGTTACCTAGAAGTGACAACAACACTTGTGATACAGTGTTACTTTGTAACACTAACAATAATAATGATACAGTGTTGCTAAGTCGTGACAACAACACTAATGATACAGTATAACGTAGTAGTGACAACAACACTAATGATACAGTGTTACCTAGTAGTGACAACAACAATAATGATACAGTGTTACCTAGTAGTGACAACAAAAATAATGATACAGTGTTACATAGTAGTCACAACAATAATAATGATACAGTGTTATCTAGTATTGACAACAATAATAATGATACAGTGTTACCTAGTAGTGACAACAACAATAATGATACAGTGTTACCTTGTAGTGACAACAACAATACTGATACAGTGTTACCTAGTAGTGACAACAATGATAATGATAAAGTGTTACCTAGTAGTGACAACAATGATAATGATACAGTGTTACCTAGTAGTGACAACAACAATAATGATACAGTGTTACTTAGTAGTGACAACAACAATAATGATACAGTGTTACCTAGTAGTGACAACAATAATAATGATACATTGTTACCTAGTAGTGACAACAACAATAATGATACACAGTGTTACCTAGTAGTGACAACAATAATTATGATACAGTGTTACTTAGTAGTGACAACAACAATAATGATACAGTGTTACCTAGTAGTGACAACAATGATAATGATACAGTGTTACCTAGTAGTGACAACAACACTAATGATACAGTGTTACTTAGTAGTGACAACAACACTAATGATACAGTGTTACCCAGTAGTGACAACAACACTAATGATACAGTGTTACCTAGAAGTGACAACAACACTTGTGATACAGTGTTACTTTGTAACACTAACAATAATAATGATACAGTGTTGCTAAGTCGTGACAACAACACTAATGATACAGTATAACGAAGTAGTGACAACAACACTAATGATACAGTGTTACCTAGTAGTGACAACAACAATAATGATACAGTGTTACCTAGTAGTGACAACAAAAATAATGATACAGTGTTACATAGTAGTCACAACAATAATAATGATACAGTGTTATCTAGTATTGACAACAATAATAATGATACAGTGTTACCAAGTAGTGACAACAACAATAATGATACAGTGCTATCTAGTATTGACAACAATAATAATGATACAGTGACACTTAGTAATGACAACAAAAATAATGATACAGTGTTACCTAGTAGTGACAACAACAATAATGATACAGTGCTATCTAGTATTGACAACAATAATAATGATACAGTGTTACCTAGTAGTGACAACAAAAATAATGATACAGTGTTACCTAGTAGTGACAACAATAATAATGATACAGTGTTATCTAGTATTGACAACAATAATAATGATACAGTGTTACCTAGTAGTGACAACAACAATAATGATACAGTGCTATCTAGTAGTGACAACAACACTAATGATACAGTGTTACTTAGTAATGACAACAACAATAGTGAGACAGTGTTACCTAGTAGTGACAACAGCAATAATGATACAGTGTTACCTAGTAGTGACGACAACAATAATGATACAGTGTTACCTAGTAGTGACAACAACAATAATGATACAGTGTTACCTAGTAGTGACAACAACACTAATGATACAGTGTTACCTAGAAGTGACAACAACACTAGTGATACAGTGTTACTTTGTAACACTAACAATAATAATGATACAGTGTTGCTAAGTCGTGACAACAACACTAATGATACAGTATAACGTAGTAGTGACAACAACACTAATGATACAGTGTTACCTAGTAGTGACAACAACAATAATGATACAGTGTTACCTAGTAGTGACAACAAAAATAATGATACAGTGTTACCTAGTAGTCACAACAATAATAATGATACAGTGTTATCTAGTAGTGACAACAATAATAATGATACAGTGTTACCTAGTAGTGACAACAACAATAATGATACAGTGTTACCTAGTAGTGACAACAACAATAATGATACAGTGTTACCTAGTAGTGACAACAACAATAATGATACAGTGTTACCTAATAGTGACAACAACAATAATGATACAGTGTTACCTAGAAGTGAGAACAACAATAATGATACAGTGTTACCTAGTAGTGACAACAACAATAATGATACACAGTGTTACCTAGTAGTGACAACAATAATAATGATACAGTCTTACTTAGTAGTGACAACAACAATAATGATACAGTGTTACCTAGTAGTGACAACAATGATAATGATACAGTGTTACCTAGTAGTGACAACAACACTAATGATACAGTATTACTTAGTAGTGACAACAACACTAATGATATAGTGTTACCCAGTAGTGACAACAACACTAATGATACAGTGTTACCTAGTAGTGACAACACTAATAATGATACAGTGTTACTTAGTAGTGACAACAGCAATAATGATACAGTGTTACCTAGTAGTGACAACAACACTAGTGTCACAGTGTTACTTATTAGTGACAACAATAATAATGATACAGTGTTACTTAGTAGTGACAACAACACTAATGGTACAGTGTTGCCTAGTAGTGACAACAATAATAATGATAGAGTGTTACTTAGTAGTGACAACAGCAATAATGATACAGTGTTACCTAGTAGTGACAACAACACTAGTGTCACAGTGTTACTTATTAGTGACAACAATAATAATGATACAGTGTTACTTAGTAGTGACAACAACACTAATGGTACAGTGTTACCAAGTAGTGACAACAATAATAATGATACAGTGTTACTTAGTAGTGACAACAACACTAATGATACAGTGTTACCTAGTAGTGACAACAATAATAATGATACAGTGTTACCTAGTAGTGACAACAACACTAATGATACAGTGTTACCTAGTAGTGACAACAATAATAATGATACAGTGTTACATAGTAGTGACAACAATAATAATGATACAGTGTTATATAGTAGTGACAACAACACTAATGATACACAGTGTTACCTAGTAGTGACAACAATAATAATGATACAGTGTTACCTAGTAGTGACAACAATAATAATGATACAGTGTTACCTTCTAGTGACAACAATAATAATGATACACTGTTACTTAGTAGTGACAACAATAATAATGATACAGTGTTACCTAGTAGTGACAACAACACTAGTGATACAGTGTTACTTTGTAGTGACAACAATAATAATGATACAGTGTTGCTTAGAAGTGACAACAACACTAATGATACAGTGTTACCTAGTAGTGACAACAATAATAATGATACATTGTTACCTAGTAGTGACAACAAAAATAATGATACAGTGTTACCTAGTAGTGACAACAACAATAATGATACAGTGTTACTTAGTAGTGACTACAACAATAATGATACAGTGTTACCTAGTAGTGACAACAATAATAATGATACAGTGTTACTTAGTAGTGACAACAACAATAATGATACAGTGTTACCTGGTAGTGACAACAAAAATAATGATACAGTGTTACATAGTAGTGACAACAATGATAATGATACAGTGTTACTTAGTAGTGACAACAACAATAATGATACAGTGTTACCTAGTAGTGACAACAATAATAATGATACATTGTTACCTAGTAGTGACAACAACAATAATGATACACAGTGTTACCTAGTGGTGACAACAATAATTATGATACAGTGTTACTTAGTAGTGACAACAACAATAATGATACAGTGTTACCTAGTAGTGACAACAATAATTATGATACAGTGTTACTTAGTAGTGACAACAACAATAATGATACAGTGTTACCTAGTAGTGACAACAATGATAATGATACAGTGTTACCTAGTAGTGACAACAACACTAATGATACAGTGTTACTTAGTAGTGACAACAACACTAATGATACAGTGTTACCCAGTAGTGACAACAACACTAATGATACAGTGTTACCTAGAAGTGACAACAACACTTGTGATACAGTGTTACTTTGTAACACTAACAATAATAATGATACAGTGTTGCTAAGTCGTGACAACAACACTAATGATACAGTATAACGTAGTAGTGACAACAACACTAATGATACAGTGTTACCTAGTAGTGACAACAACAATAATGATACAGTGTTACCTAGTAGTGACAACAAAAATAATGATACAGTGTTACATAGTAGTCACAACAATAATTATGATACAGTGTTATCTAGTATTGACAACAATAATAATGATACAGTGTTACCTAGTAGTGACAACAACAATAATGATACAGTGCTATCTAGTAGTGACAACAACACTAATGATACAGTGTTACTTAGTAATGACAACAACAATAGTGATACAGTGTTACCTAGTAGTGACAACAACAATAATGATACAGTGTTACCTAGTAGTGACAACAACAATAATGATACAGTGTTACCTAGTAGTGACAACAACAATAATGATACAGTGTTACCTAGTAGTGACAACAACACTTATGATACAGTGTTACCTAGTAATGACAACAATAATAATGATACAGTGTTACCTTGTAGTGACAACAACAATACTGATACAGTGTTACCTAGTAGTGACAACAATGATAATGATAAAGTGTTACCTAGTAGTGACAACAATGATAATGATACAGTGTTACCTAGTAGTGACAACAACAATAATGATACAGTGTTACTTAGTAGTGACAACAACAATAATGATACAGTGTTACCTAGTAGTGACAACAATAATAATGATACATTGTTACCTAGTAGTGACAACAACAATAATGATACACAGTGTTACCTAGTAGTGACAACAATAATTATGATACAGTGTTACTTAGTAGTGACAGCAACAATAATGATACAGTGTTACCTAGTAGTAACAACAATGATAATGATACAGTGTTACCTAGTAGTGACAACAACACTAATGATACAGTGTTACTTAGTAGTGACAACAACACTAATGATACAGTGTTACCCAGTAGTGACAACAACACTAATGATACAGTGTTACCTAGAAGTGACAACAACACTTGTGATACAGTGTTACTTTGTAACACTAACAATAATAATGATACAGTGTTGCTAAGTCGTGACAACAACACTAATGATACAGTATAACGAAGTAGTGACAACAACACTAATGATACAGTGTTACCTAGTAGTGACAACAACAATAATGATACAGTGTTACCTAGTAGTGACAACAAAAATAATGATACAGTGTTACATAGTAGTCACAACAATAATAATGATACAGTGTTATCTAGTATTGACAACAATAATAATGATACAGTGTTACCAAGTAGTGACAACAACAATAATGATACAGTGCTATCTAGTATTGACAACAATAATAATGATACAGTGTTACTTAGTAATGACAACAAAAATAATGATACAGTGTTACCTAGTAGTGACAACAACAATAATGATACAGTGCTATCTAGTATTGACAACAATAATAATGATACAGTGTTACCTAGTAGTGACAACAAAAATAATGATACAGTGTTACCTAGTAGTGACAACAATAATAATGATACAGTGTTATCTAGTATTGACAACAATAATAATGATACAGTGTTACCTAGTAGTGACAACAACAATAATGATACAGTGCTATCTAGTAGTGACAACAACACTAATGATACAGTGTTGCTAAGTCGTGACAACAACACTAATGATACAGTATAACGTAGTAGTGACAACAACACTAATGATACAGTGTTACCTAGTAGTGACAACAACAATAATGATACAGTGTTACCTAGTAGTGACAACAAAAATAATGATACAGTGTTACCTAGTAGTCACAACAATAATAATGATACAGTGTTATCTAGTAGTGACAACAATAATAATGATACAGTGTTACCTAGTAGTGACAACAGCAATAATGATACAGTGTTACCTAGTAGTGACGACAACAATAATGATACAGTGTTACCTAGTAGTGACAACAACAATAATGATACAGTGTTACCTAGTAGTGACAACAACACTAATGATACAGTGTTACCTAGAAGTGACAACAACACTAGTGATACAGTGTTACTTTGTAACACTAACAATAATAATGATACAGTGTTGCTAAGTCGTGACAACAACACTAATGATACAGTATAACCTAGTAGTGACAACAACACTAATGATACAGTGTTACCTAGTAGTGACAACAACAATAATGATACAGTGTTACCTAGTAGTGACAACAAAAATAATGATACAGTGTTACCTAGTAGTCACAACAATAATAATGATACAGTGTTATCTAGTAGTGACAACAATAATAATGATACAGTGTTACCTAGTAGTGACAACAACAATAATGATACAGTGTTACCTAGTAGTGACAACAACAATAATGATACAGTGTTACCTAGTAGTGACAACAACAATAATGATACAGTGTTACCTAATAGTGACAACAACAATAATGATACAGTGTTACCTAGAAGTGAGAACAACAATAATGATACAGTGTTACCTAGTAGTGACAACAACAATAATGATACACAGTGTTACCTAGTAGTGACAACAATAATAATGATACAGTCTTACTTAGTAGTGACAACAACAATAATGATACAGTGTTACCTAGTAGTGACAACAATGATAATGATACAGTGTTACCTAGTAGTGACAACAACACTAATGATACAGTATTACTTAGTAGTGACAACAACACTAATGATATAGTGTTACCCAGTAGTGACAACAACACTAATGATACAGTGTTACCTAGTAGTGACAACACTAATAATGATACAGTGTTACTTAGTAGTGACAACAGCAATAATGATACAGTGTTACCTAGTAGTGACAACAACACTAGTGTCACAGTGTTACTTATTAGTGACAACAATAATAATGATACAGTGTTACTTAGTAGTGACAACAACACTAATGGTACAGTGTTGCCTAGTAGTGACAACAATAATAATGATAGAGTGTTACTTAGTAGTGACAACAGCAATAATGATACAGTGTTACCTAGTAGTGACAACAACACTAGTGTCACAGTGTTACTTATTAGTGACAACAATAATAATGATACAGTGTTACTTAGTAGTGACAACAACACTAATGGTACAGTGTTACCAAGTAGTGACAACAATAATAATGATACAGTGTTACTTAGTAGTGACAACAACACTAATGATACAGTGTTACCTAGTAGTGACAACAATAATAATGATACAGTGTTACCTAGTAGTGACAACAACACTAATGATACAGTGTTACCTAGTAGTGACAACAATAATAATGATACAGTGTTACATAGTAGTGACAACAATAATAATGATACAGTGTTATATAGTAGTGACAACAACACTAATGATACACAGTGTTACCTAGTAGTGACAACAATAATAATGATACAGTGTTACCTAGTAGTGACAACAATAATAATGATACAGTGTTACCTTCTAGTGACAACAATAATAATGATACACTGTTACTTAGTAGTGACAACAATAATAATGATACAGTGTTACCTAGTAGTGACAACAACACTAGTGATACAGTGTTACTTTGTAGTGACAACAATAATAATGATACAGTGTTGCTTAGAAGTGACAACAACACTAATGATACAGTGTTACCTAGTAGTGACAACAATAATAATGATACATTGTTACCTAGTAGTGACAACAAAAATAATGATACAGTGTTACCTAGTAGTGACAACAACAATAATGATACAGTGTTACTTAGTAGTGACTACAACAATAATGATACAGTGTTACCTAGTAGTGACAACAATAATAATGATACAGTGTTACTTAGTAGTGACAACAACAATAATGATACAGTGTTACCTGGTAGTGACAACAAAAATAATGATACAGTGTTACATAGTAGTGACAACAATGATAATGATACAGTGTTACTTAGTAGTGACAACAACAATAATGATACAGTGTTACCTAGTAGTGACAACAATAATAATGATACATTGTTACCTAGTAGTGACAACAACAATAATGATACACAGTGTTACCTAGTGGTGACAACAATAATTATGATACAGTGTTACTTAGTAGTGACAACAACAATAATGATACAGTGTTACCTAGTAGTGACAACAATAATTATGATACAGTGTTACTTAGTAGTGACAACAACAATAATGATACAGTGTTACCTAGTAGTGACAACAATGATAATGATACAGTGTTACCTAGTAGTGACAACAACACTAATGATACAGTGTTACTTAGTAGTGACAACAACACTAATGATACAGTGTTACCCAGTAGTGACAACAACACTAATGATACAGTGTTACCTAGAAGTGACAACAACACTTGTGATACAGTGTTACTTTGTAACACTAACAATAATAATGATACAGTGTTGCTAAGTCGTGACAACAACACTAATGATACAGTATAACGTAGTAGTGACAACAACACTAATGATACAGTGTTACCTAGTAGTGACAACAACAATAATGATACAGTGTTACCTAGTAGTGACAACAAAAATAATGATACAGTGTTACATAGTAGTCACAACAATAATTATGATACAGTGTTATCTAGTATTGACAACAATAATAATGATACAGTGTTACCTAGTAGTGACAACAACAATAATGATACAGTGCTATCTAGTAGTGACAACAACACTAATGATACAGTGTTACTTAGTAATGACAACAACAATAGTGATACAGTGTTACCTAGTAGTGACAACAACAATAATGATACAGTGTTACCTAGTAGTGACAACAACAATAATGATACAGTGTTACCTAGTAGTGACAACAACAATAATGATACAGTGTTACCTAGTAGTGACAACAACACTTATGATACAGTGTTACCTAGTAATGACAACAATAATAATGATACAGTGTTACCTTGTAGTGACAACAACAATACTGATACAGTGTTACCTAGTAGTGACAACAATGATAATGATAAAGTGTTACCTAGTAGTGACAACAATGATAATGATACAGTGTTACCTAGTAGTGACAACAACAATAATGATACAGTGTTACTTAGTAGTGACAACAACAATAATGATACAGTGTTACCTAGTAGTGACAACAATAATAATGATACATTGTTACCTAGTAGTGACAACAACAATAATGATACACAGTGTTACCTAGTAGTGACAACAATAATTATGATACAGTGTTACTTAGTAGTGACAACAACAATAATGATACAGTGTTACCTAGTAGTAACAACAATGATAATGATACAGTGTTACCTAGTAGTGACAACAACACTAATGATACAGTGTTACTTAGTAGTGACAACAACACTAATGATACAGTGTTACCCAGTAGTGACAACAACACTAATGATACAGTGTTACCTAGAAGTGACAACAACACTTGTGATACAGTGTTACTTTGTAACACTAACAATAATAATGATACAGTGTTGCTAAGTCGTGACAACAACACTAATGATACAGTATAACGAAGTAGTGACAACAACACTAATGATACAGTGTTACCTAGTAGTGACAACAACAATAATGATACAGTGTTACCTAGTAGTGACAACAAAAATAATGATACAGTGTTACATAGTAGTCACAACAATAATAATGATACAGTGTTATCTAGTATTGACAACAATAATAATGATACAGTGTTACCAAGTAGTGAAAACAACAATAATGATACAGTGCTATCTAGTATTGACAACAATAATAATGATACAGTGTTACTTAGTAATGACAACAAAAATAATGATACAGTGTTACCTAGTAGTGACAACAACAATAATGATACAGTGCTATCTAGTATTGACAACAATAATAATGATACAGTGTTACCTAGTAGTGACAACAAAAATAATGATACAGTGTTACCTAGTAGTGACAACAATAATAATGATACAGTGTTATCTAGTATTGACAACAATAATAATGATACAGTGTTACCTAGTAGTGACAACAACAATAATGATACAGTGCTATCTAGTAGTGACAACAACACTAATGATACAGTGTTGCTAAGTCGTGACAACAACACTAATGATACAGTATAACGTAGTAGTGACAACAACACTAATGATACAGTGTTACCTAGTAGTGACAACAACAATAATGATACAGTGTTACCTAGTAGTGACAACAAAAATAATGATACAGTGTTACCTAGTAGTCACAACAATAATAATGATACAGTGTTATCTAGTAGTGACAACAATAATAATGATACAGTGTTACCTAGTAGTGACAACAGCAATAATGATACAGTGTTACCTAGTAGTGACGACAACAATAATGATACAGTGTTACCTAGTAGTGACAACAACAATAATGATACAGTGTTACCTAGTAGTGACAACAACACTAATGATACAGTGTTACCTAGAAGTGACAACAACACTAGTGATACAGTGTTACTTTGTAACACTAACAATAATAATGATACAGTGTTGCTAAGTCGTGACAACAACACTAATGATACAGTATAACGTAGTAGTGACAACAACACTAATGATACAGTGTTACCTAGTAGTGACAACAACAATAATGATACAGTGTTACCTAGTAGTGACAACAAAAATAATGATACAGTGTTACCTAGTAGTCACAACAATAATAATGATACAGTGTTATCTAGTAGTGACAACAATAATAATGATACAGTGTTACCTAGTAGTGACAACAACAATAATGATACAGTGTTACCTAGTAGTGACAACAACAATAATGATACAGTGTTACCTAGTAGTGACAACAACAATAATGATACAGTGTTACCTAATAGTGACAACAACAATAATGATACAGTGTTACCTAGAAGTGAGAACAACAATAATGATACAGTGTTACCTAGTAGTGACAACAACAATAATGATACACAGTGTTACCTAGTAGTGACAACAATAATAATGATACAGTCTTACTTAGTAGTGACAACAACAATAATGATACAGTGTTACCTAGTAGTGACAACAATGATAATGATACAGTGTTACCTAGTAGTGACAACAACACTAATGATACAGTATTACTTAGTAGTGACAACAACACTAATGATATAGTGTTACCCAGTAGTGACAACAACACTAATGATACAGTGTTACCTAGTAGTGACAACACTAATAATGATACAGTGTTACTTAGTAGTGACAACAGCAATAATGATACAGTGTTACCTAGTAGTGACAACAACACTAGTGTCACAGTGTTACTTATTAGTGACAACAATAATAATGATACAGTGTTACTTAGTAGTGACAACAACACTAATGGTACAGTGTTGCCTAGTAGTGACAACAATAATAATGATAGAGTGTTACTTAGTAGTGACAACAGCAATAATGATACAGTGTTACCTAGTAGTGACAACAACACTAGTGTCACAGTGTTACTTATTAGTGACAACAATAATAATGATACAGTGTTACTTAGTAGTGACAACAACACTAATGGTACAGTGTTACCAAGTAGTGACAACAATAATAATGATACAGTGTTACTTAGTAGTGACAACAACACTAATGATACAGTGTTACCTAGTAGTGACAACAATAATAATGATACAGTGTTACCTAGTAGTGACAACAACACTAATGATACAGTGTTACCTAGTAGTGACAACAATAATAATGATACAGTGTTACATAGTAGTGACAACAATAATAATGATACAGTGTTATATAGTAGTGACAACAACACTAATGATACACAGTGTTACCTAGTAGTGACAACAATAATAATGATACAGTGTTACCTAGTAGTGACAACAATAATAATGATACAGTGTTACCTTCTAGTGACAACAATAATAATGATACACTGTTACTTAGTAGTGACAACAATAATAATGATACAGTGTTACCTAGTAGTGACAACAACACTAGTGATACAGTGTTACTTTGTAGTGACAACAATAATAATGATACAGTGTTGCTTAGAAGTGACAACAACACTAATGATACAGTGTTACCTAGTAGTGACAACAATAATAATGATACATTGTTACCTAGTAGTGACAACAAAAATAATGATACAGTGTTACCTAGTAGTGACAACAACAATAATGATACAGTGTTACTTAGTAGTGACTACAACAATAATGATACAGTGTTACCTAGTAGTGACAACAATAATAATGATACAGTGTTACTTAGTAGTGACAACAACAATAATGATACAGTGTTACCTGGTAGTGACAACAAAAATAATGATACAGTGTTACATAGTAGTGACAACAATGATAATGATACAGTGTTACTTAGTAGTGACAACAACAATAATGATACAGTGTTACCTAGTAGTGACAACAATAATAATGATACATTGTTACCTAGTAGTGACAACAACAATAATGATACACAGTGTTACCTAGTGGTGACAACAATAATTATGATACAGTGTTACTTAGTAGTGACAACAACAATAATGATACAGTGTTACCTAGTAGTGACAACAATAATTATGATACAGTGTTACTTAGTAGTGACAACAACAATAATGATACAGTGTTACCTAGTAGTGACAACAATGATAATGATACAGTGTTACCTAGTAGTGACAACAACACTAATGATACAGTGTTACTTAGTAGTGACAACAACACTAATGATACAGTGTTACCCAGTAGTGACAACAACACTAATGATACAGTGTTACCTAGAAGTGACAACAACACTTGTGATACAGTGTTACTTTGTAACACTAACAATAATAATGATACAGTGTTGCTAAGTCGTGACAACAACACTAATGATACAGTATAACGTAGTAGTGACAACAACACTAATGATACAGTGTTACCTAGTAGTGACAACAACAATAATGATACAGTGTTACCTAGTAGTGACAACAAAAATAATGATACAGTGTTACATAGTAGTCACAACAATAATAATGATACAGTGTTATCTAGTATTGACAACAATAATAATGATACAGTGTTACCTAGTAGTGACAACAACAATAATGATACAGTGCTATCTAGTAGTGACAACAACACTAATGATACAGTGTTACTTAGTAATGACAACAACAATAGTGATACAGTGTTACCTAGTAGTGACAACAACAATAATGATACAGTGTTACCTAGTAGTGACAACAACAATAATGATACAGTGTTACCTAGTAGTGACAACAACAATAATGATACAGTGTTACCTAGTAGTGACAACAACACTTATGATACAGTGTTACCTAGTAATGACAACAATAATAATGATACAGTGTTACCTTGTAGTGACAACAACAATACTGATACAGTGTTACCTAGTAGTGACAACAATGATAATGATAAAGTGTTACCTAGTAGTGACAACAATGATAATGATACAGTGTTACCTAGTAGTGACAACAACAATAATGATACAGTGTTACTTAGTAGTGACAACAACAATAATGATACAGTGTTACCTAGTAGTGACAACAATAATAATGATACATTGTTACCTAGTAGTGACAACAACAATAATGATACACAGTGTTACCTAGTAGTGACAACAATAATTATGATACAGTGTTACTTAGTAGTGACAACAACAATAATGATACAGTGTTACCTAGTAGTAACAACAATGATAATGATACAGTGTTACCTAGTAGTGACAACAACACTAATGATACAGTGTTACTTAGTAGTGACAACAACACTAATGATACAGTGTTACCCAGTAGTGACAACAACACTAATGATACAGTGTTACCTAGAAGTGACAACAACACTTGTGATACAGTGTTACTTTGTAACACTAACAATAATAATGATACAGTGTTGCTAAGTCGTGACAACAACACTAATGATACAGTATAACGAAGTAGTGACAACAACACTAATGATACAGTGTTACCTAGTAGTGACAACAACAATAATGATACAGTGTTACCTAGTAGTGACAACAAAAATAATGATACAGTGTTACATAGTAGTCACAACAATAATAATGATACAGTGTTATCTAGTATTGACAACAATAATAATGATACAGTGTTACCAAGTAGTGACAACAACAATAATGATACAGTGCTATCTAGTATTGACAACAATAATAATGATACAGTGTTACTTAGTAATGACAACAAAAATAATGATACAGTGTTACCTAGTAGTGACAACAACAATAATGATACAGTGCTATCTAGTATTGACAACAATAATAATGATACAGTGTTACCTAGTAGTGACAACAAAAATAATGATACAGTGTTACCTAGTAGTGACAACAATAATAATGATACAGTGTTATCTAGTATTGACAACAATAATAATGATACAGTGTTACCTAGTAGTGACAACAACAATAATGATACAGTGCTATCTAGTAGTGACAACAACACTAATGATACAGTGTTACTTAGTAATGACAACAACAATAGTGAGACAGTGTTACCTAGTAGTGACAACAGCAATAATGATACAGTGTTACCTAGTAGTGACGACAACAATAATGATACGGTGTTACCTAGTAGTGACAACAACAATAATGATACAGTGTTACCTAGTAGTGACAACAACACTAATGATACAGTGTTACCCAGTAGTGACAACAACACTAATGATACAGTGTTACCTAGAAGTGACAACAACACTAGTGATACAGTGTTACTTTGTAACACTAACAATAATAATGATACAGTGTTGCTAAGTCGTGACAACAACACTAATGATACAGTATAACGTAGTAGTGACAACAACACTAATGATACAGTGTTACCTAGTAGTGACAACAACAATAATGATACAGTGTTACCTAGTAGTGACAACAAAAATAATGATACAGTGTTACCTAGTAGTCACAACAATAATAATGATACAGTGTTATCTAGTAGTGACAACAATAATAATGATACAGTGTTACCTAGTAGTGACAACAACAATAATGATACAGTGTTACCTAGTAGTGACAACAACAATAATGATACAGTGTTACCTAGTAGTGACAACAACAATAATGATACAGTGTTACCTAATAGTGACAACAACAATAATGATACAGTGTTACCTAGAAGTGAGAACAACAATAATGATACAGTGTTACCTAGTAGTGACAACAACAATAATGATACACAGTGTTACCTAGTAGTGACAACAATAATAATGATACAGTCTTACTTAGTAGTGACAACAACAATAATGATACAGTGTTACCTAGTAGTGACAACAATGATAATGATACAGTGTTACCTAGTAGTGACAACAACACTAATGATACAGTATTACTTAGTAGTGACAACAACACTAATGATATAGTGTTACCCAGTAGTGACAACAACACTAATGATACAGTGTTACCTAGTAGTGACAACACTAATAATGATACAGTGTTACTTAGTAGTGACAACAGCAATAATGATACAGTGTTACCTAGTAGTGACAACAACACTAGTGTCACAGTGTTACTTATTAGTGACAACAATAATAATGATACAGTGTTACTTAGTAGTGACAACAACACTAATGGTACAGTGTTGCCTAGTAGTGACAACAATAATAATGATAGAGTGTTACTTAGTAGTGACAACAGCAATAATGATACAGTGTTACCTAGTAGTGACAACAACACTAGTGTCACAGTGTTACTTATTAGTGACAACAATAATAATGATACAGTGTTACTTAGTAGTGACAACAACACTAATGGTACAGTGTTACCAAGTAGTGACAACAATAATAATGATACAGTGTTACTTAGTAGTGACAACAACACTAATGATACAGTGTTACCTAGTAGTGACAACAATAATAATGATACAGTGTTACCTAGTAGTGACAACAACACTAATGATACAGTGTTACCTAGTAGTGACAACAATAATAATGATACAGTGTTACATAGTAGTGACAACAATAATAATGATACAGTGTTATATAGTAGTGACAACAACACTAATGATACACAGTGTTACCTAGTAGTGACAACAATAATAATGATACAGTGTTACCTAGTAGTGACAACAATAATAATGATACAGTGTTACCTTCTAGTGACAACAATAATAATGATACACTGTTACTTAGTAGTGACAACAATAATAATGATACAGTGTTACCTAGTAGTGACAACAACACTAGTGATACAGTGTTACTTTGTAGTGACAACAATAATAATGATACAGTGTTGCTTAGAAGTGACAACAACACTAATGATACAGTGTTACCAAGTAGTGACAACAATAATAATGATACATTGTTACCTAGTAGTGACAACAAAAATAATGATACAGTGTTACCTAGTAGTGACAACAACAATAATGATACAGTGTTACTTAGTAGTGACTACAACAATAATGATACAGTGTTACCTAGTAGTGACAACAATAATAATGATACAGTGTTACTTAGTAGTGACAACAACAATAATGATACAGTGTTACCTGGTAGTGACAACAAAAATAATGATACAGTGTTACATAGTAGTGACAACAATGATAATGATACAGTGTTACTTAGTAGTGACAACAACAATAATGATACAGTGTTACCTAGTAGTGACAACAATAATAATGATACAGTCTTACTTAGTAGTGACAACAACAATAATGATACAGTGTTACCTAGTAGTGACAACAATGATAATGATACAGTGTTACCTAGTAGTGACAACAACACTAATGATACAGTATTACTTAGTAGTGACAACAACACTAATGATATAGTGTTACCCAGTAGTGACAACAACACTAATGATACAGTGTTACCTAGTAGTGACAACACTAATAATGATACAGTGTTACTTAGTAGTGACAACAGCAATAATGATACAGTGTTACCTAGTAGTGACAACAACACTAGTGTCACAGTGTTACTTATTAGTGACAACAATAATAATGATACAGTGTTACTTAGTAGTGACAACAACACTAATGGTACAGTGTTGCCTAGTTGTGACAACAATAATAATGATAGAGTGTTACTTAGTAGTGACAACAGCAATAATGATACAGTGTTACCTAGTAGTGACAACAACACTAGTGTCACAGTGTTACTTATTAGTGACAACAATAATAATGATACAGTGTTACTTAGTAGTGACAACAACACTAATGGTACAGTGTTACCAAGTAGTGACAACAATAATAATGATACAGTGTTACTTAGTAGTGACAACAACACTAATGATACAGTGTTACCTAGTAGTGACAACAATAATAATGATACAGTGTTACCTAGTAGTGACAACAACACTAATGATACAGTGTTACCTAGTAGTGACAACAATAATAATGATACAGTGTTACATAGTAGTGACAACAATAATAATGATACAGTGTTATATAGTAGTGACAACAACACTAATGATACACAGTGTTACCTAGTAGTGACAACAATAATAATGATACAGTGTTACCTAGTAGTGACAACAATAATAATGATACAGTGTTACCTTCTAGTGACAACAATAATAATGATACACTGTTACTTAGTAGTGACAACAATAATAATGATACAGTGTTACCTAGTAGTGACAACAACACTAGTGATACAGTGTTACTTTGTAGTGACAACAATAATAATGATACAGTGTTGCTTAGAAGTGACAACAACACTAATGATACAGTGTTACCTAGTAGTGACAACAATAATAATGATACATTGTTACCTAGTAGTGACAACAAAAATAATGATACAGTGTTACCTAGTAGTGACAACAACAATAATGATACAGTGTTACTTAGTAGTGACTACAACAATAATGATACAGTGTTACCTAGTAGTGACAACAATAATAATGATACAGTGTTACTTAGTAGTGACAACAACAATAATGATACAGTGTTACCTGGTAGTGACAACAAAATTAATGATACAGTGTTACATAGTAGTGACAACAATGATAATGATACAGTGTTACTTAGTAGTGACAACAACAATAATGATACAGTGTTACCTAGTAGTGACAACAATAATAATGATACATTGTTACCTAGTAGTGACAACAACAATAATGATACACAGTGTTACCTAGTGGTGACAACAATAATTATGATACAGTGTTACTTAGTAGTGACAACAACAATAATGATACAGTGTTACCTAGTAGTGACAACAATAATTATGATACAGTGTTACTTAGTAGTGACAACAACAATAATGATACAGTGTTACCTAGTAGTGACAACAATGATAATGATACAGTGTTACCTAGTAGTGACAACAACACTAATGATACAGTGTTACTTAGTAGTGACAACAACACTAATGATACAGTGTTACCCAGTAGTGACAACAACACTAATGATACAGTGTTACCTAGAAGTGACAACAACACTTGTGATACAGTGTTACTTTGTAACACTAACAATAATAATGATACAGTGTTGCTAAGTCGTGACAACAACACTAATGATACAGTATAACGTAGTAGTGACAACAACACTAATGATACAGTGTTACCTAGTAGTGACAACAACAATAATGATACAGTGTTACCTAGTAGTGACAACAAAAATAATGATACAGTGTTACATAGTAGTCACAACAATAATAATGATACAGTGTTATCTAGTATTGACAACAATAATAATGATACAGTGTTACCTAGTAGTGACAACAACAATAATGATACAGTGCTATCTAGTAGTGACAACAACACTAATGATACAGTGTTACTTAGTAATGACAACAACAATAGTGATACAGTGTTACCTAGTAGTGACAACAACAATAATGATACAGTGTTACCTAGTAGTGACAACAACAATAATGATACAGTGTTACCTAGTAGTGACAACAACAATAATGATACAGTGTTACCTAGTAGTGACAACAACACTTATGATACAGTGTTACCTAGTAATGACAACAATAATAATGATACAGTGTTACCTTGTAGTGACAACAACAATACTGATACAGTGTTACCTAGTAGTGACAACAATGATAATGATAAAGTGTTACCTAGTAGTGACAACAATGATAATGATACAGTGTTACCTAGTAGTGACAACAACAATAATGATACAGTGTTACTTAGTAGTGACAACAACAATAATGATACAGTGTTACCTAGTAGTGACAACAATAATAATGATACATTGTTACCTAGTAGTGACAACAACAATAATGATACACAGTGTTACCTAGTAGTGACAACAATAATTATGATACAGTGTTACTTAGTAGTGACAACAACAATAATGATACAGTGTTACCTAGTAGTGACAACAATGATAATGATACAGTGTTACCTAGTAGTGACAACAACACTAATGATACAGTGTTACTTAGTAGTGACAACAACACTAATGATACAGTGTTACCCAGTAGTGACAACAACACTAATGATACAGTGTTACCTAGAAGTGACAACAACACTTGTGATACAGTGTTACTTTGTAACACTAACAATAATAATGATACAGTGTTGCTAAGTCGTGACAACAACACTAATGATACAGTATAACGAAGTAGTGACAACAACACTAATGATACAGTGTTACCTAGTAGTGACAACAACTATAATGATACAGTGTTACCTAGTAGTGACAACAAAAATAATGATACAGTGTTACATAGTAGTCACAACAATAATAATGATACAGTGTTATCTAGTATTGACAACAATAATAATGATACAGTGTTACCAAGTAGTGACAACAACAATAATGATACAGTGCTATCTAGTATTGACAACAATAATAATGATACAGTGTTACTTAGTAATGACAACAAAAATAATGATACAGTGTTACCTAGTAGTGACAACAACAATAATGATACAGTGCTATCTAGTATTGACAACAATAATAATGATACAGTGTTACCTAGTAGTGACAACAAAAATAATGATACAGTGTTACCTAGTAGTGACAACAATAATAATGATACAGTGTTATCTAGTATTGACAACAATAATAATGATACAGTGTTACCTAGTAGTGACAACAACAATAATGATACAGTGCTATCTAGTAGTGACAACAACACTAATGATACAGTGTTACTTAGTAATGACAACAACAATAGTGAGACAGTGTTACCTAGTAGTGACAACAACAATAATGATACAGTGTTACCTAGTAGTGACGACAACAATAATGATACAGTGTTACCTAGTAGTGACAACAACAATAATGATACAGTGTTACCTGGTAGTGACAACAACACTAATGATACAGTGTTACCCAGTAGTGACAACAACACTAATGATACAGTGTTACCTAGAAGTGACAACAACACTAGTGATACAGTGTTACTTTGTAACACTAACAATAATAATGATACAGTGTTGCTAAGTCGTGACAACAACACTAATGATACAGTATAACGTAGTAGTGACAACAACACTAATGATACAGTGTTACCTAGTAGTGACAACAACAATAATGATACAGTGTTACCTAGTAGTGACAACAAAAATAATGATACAGTGTTACCTAGTAGTCACAACAATAATAATGATACAGTGTTATCTAGTAGTGACAACAATAATAATGATACAGTGTTACCTAGTAGTGACAACAACAATAATGATACAGTGTTACCTAGTAGTGACAACAACAATAATGATACAGTGTTACCTAGTAGTGACAACAACAATAATGATACAGTGTTACCTAATAGTGACAACAACAATAATGATACAGTGTTACCTAGAAGTGAGAACAACAATAATGATACAGTGTTACCTAGTAGTGACAACAACAATAATGATACACAGTGTTACCTAGTAGTGACAACAATAATAATGATACAGTCTTACTTAGTAGTGACAACAACAATAATGATACAGTGTTACCTAGTAGTGACAACAATGATAATGATACAGTGTTACCTAGTAGTGACAACAACACTAATGATACAGTATTACTTAGTAGTGACAACAACACTAATGATATAGTGTTACCCAGTAGTGACAACAACACTAATGATACAGTGTTACCTAGTAGTGACAACACTAATAATGATACAGTGTTACTTAGTAGTGACAACAGCAATAATGATACAGTGTTACCTAGTAGTGACAACAACACTAGTGTCACAGTGTTACTTATTAGTGACAACAATAATAATGATACAGTGTTACTTAGTAGTGACAACAACACTAATGGTACAGTGTTGCCTAGTAGTGACAACAATAATAATGATAGAGTGTTACTTAGTAGTGACAACAGCAATAATGATACAGTGTTACCTAGTAGTGACAACAACACTAGTGTCACAGTGTTACTTATTAGTGACAACAATAATAATGATACAGTGTTACTTAGTAGTGACAACAACACTAATGGTACAGTGTTACCAAGTAGTGACAACAATAATAATGATACAGTGTTACTTAGTAGTGACAACAACACTAATGATACAGTGTTACCTAGTAGTGACAACAATAATAATGATACAGTGTTACCTAGTAGTGACAACAACACTAATGATACAGTGTTACCTAGTAGTGACAACAATAATAATGATACAGTGTTACATAGTAGTGACAACAATAATAATGATACAGTGTTATATAGTAGTGACAACAACACTAATGATACACAGTGTTACCTAGTAGTGACAACAATAATAATGATACAGTGTTACCTAGTAGTGACAACAATAATAATGATACAGTGTTACCTTCTAGTGACAACAATAATAATGATACACTGTTACTTAGTAGTGACAACAATAATAATGATACAGTGTTACCTAGTAGTGACAACAACACTAGTGATACAGTGTTACTTTGTAGTGACAACAATAATAATGATACAGTGTTGCTTAGAAGTGACAACAACACTAATGATACAGTGTTACCTAGTAGTGACAACAATAATAATGATACATTGTTACCTAGTAGTGACAACAAAAATAATGATACAGTGTTACCTAGTAGTGACAACAACAATAATGATACAGTGTTACTTAGTAGTGACTACAACAATAATGATACAGTGTTACCTAGTAGTGACAACAATAATAATGATACAGTGTTGCTAAGTCGTGACAACAACACTAATGATACAGTATAACGTAGTAGTGACAACAACACTAATGATACAGTGTTACCTAGTAGTGACAACAACAATAATGATACAGTGTTACCTAGTAGTGACAACAAAAATAATGATACAGTGTTACCTAGTAGTCACAACAATAATAATGATACAGTGTTATCTAGTAGTGACAACAATAATAATGATACAGTGTTACCTAGTAGTGACAACAACAATAATGATACAGTGTTACCTAGTAGTGACAACAACAATAATGATACAGTGTTACCTAGTAGTGACAACAACAATAATGATACAGTGTTACCTAATAGTGACAACAACAATAATGATACAGTGTTACCTAGAAGTGAGAACAACAATAATGATACAGTGTTACCTAGTAGTGACAACAACAATAATGATACACAGTGTTACCTAGTAGTGACAACAATAATAATGATACAGTCTTACTTAGTAGTGACAACAACAATAATGATACAGTGTTACCTAGTAGTGACAACAATGATAATGATACAGTGTTACCTAGTAGTGACAACAACACTAATGATACAGTATTACTTAGTAGTGACAACAACCCTAATGATATAGTGTTACCCAGTAGTGACAACAACACTAATGATACAGTGTTACCTAGTAGTGACAACACTAATAATGATAAAGTGTTACTTAGTAGTGACAACAGCAATAATGATACAGTGTTACCTAGTAGTGACAACAACAATAATGATACAGTGTTACCTAGTAGTGACGACAACAATAATGATACAGTGTTACCTAGTAGTGACAACAACAATAATGATACAGTGTTACCTAGTAGTGACAACAACACTAATGATACAGTGTTACCCAGTAGTGACAACAACACTAATGATACAGTGTTACCTAGAAGTGACAACAACACTAGTGATACAGTGTTACTTTGTAACACTAACAATAATAATGATACAGTGTTGCTAAGTCGTGACAACAACACTAATGATACAGTATAACGTAGTAGTGACAACAACACTAATGATACAGTGTTACCTAGTAGTGACAACAACAATAATGATACAGTGTTACCTAGTAGTGACAACAAAAATAATGATACAGTGTTACCTAGTAGTCACAACAATAATAATGATACAGTGTTATCTAGTAGTGACAACAATAATAATGATACAGTGTTACCTAGTAGTGACAACAACAATAATGATACAGTGTTACCTAGTAGTGACAACAACAATAATGATACAGTGTTACCTAGTAGTGACAACAACAATAATGATACAGTGTTACCTAATAGTGACAACAACAATAATGATACAGTGTTACCTAGAAGTGAGAACAACAATAATGATACAGTGTTACCTAGTAGTGACAACAACAATAATGATACACAGTGTTACCTAGTAGTGACAACAATAATAATGATACAGTCTTACTTAGTAGTGACAACAACAATAATGATACAGTGTTACCTAGTAGTGACAACAATGATAATGATACAGTGTTACCTAGTAGTGACAACAACACTAATGATACAGTATTACTTAGTAGTGACAACAACACTAATGATATAGTGTTACCCAGTAGTGACAACAACACTAATGATACAGTGTTACCTAGTAGTGACAACACTAATAATGATACAGTGTTACTTAGTAGTGACAACAGCAATAATGATACAGTGTTACCTAGTAGTGACAACAACACTAGTGTCACAGTGTTACTTATTAGTGACAACAATAATAATGATACAGTGTTACTTAGTAGTGACAACAACACTAATGGTACAGTGTTGCCTAGTAGTGACAACAATAATAATGATAGAGTGTTACTTAGTAGTGACAACAGCAATAATGATACAGTGTTACCTAGTAGTGACAACAACACTAGTGTCACAGTGTTACTTATTAGTGACAACAATAATAATGATACAGTGTTACTTAGTAGTGACAACAACACTAATGGTACAGTGTTACCAAGTAGTGACAACAATAATAATGATACAGTGTTACTTAGTAGTGACAACAACACTAATGATACAGTGTTACCTAGTAGTGACAACAATAATAATGATACAGTGTTACCTAGTAGTGACAACAACACTAATGATACAGTGTTACCTAGTAGTGACAACAATAATAATGATACAGTGTTACATAGTAGTGACAACAATAATAATGATACAGTGTTATATAGTAGTGACAACAACACTAATGATACACAGTGTTACCTAGTAGTGACAACAATAATAATGATACAGTGTTACCTAGTAGTGACAACAATAATAATGATACAGTGTTACCTTCTAGTGACAACAATAATAATGATACACTGTTACTTAGTAGTGACAACAATAATAATGATACAGTGTTACCTAGTAGTGACAACAACACTAGTGATACAGTGTTACTTTGTAGTGACAACAATAATAATGATACAGTGTTGCTTAGAAGTGACAACAACACTAATGATACAGTGTTACCTAGTAGTGACAACAATAATAATGATACATTGTTACCTAGTAGTGACAACAAAAATAATGATACAGTGTTACCTAGTAGTGACAACAACAATAATGATACAGTGTTACTTAGTAGTGACTACAACAATAATGATACAGTGTTACCTAGTAGTGACAACAATAATAATGATACAGTGTTGCTAAGTCGTGACAACAACACTAATGATACAGTATAACGTAGTAGTGACAACAACACTAATGATACAGTGTTACCTAGTAGTGACAACAAAAATAATGATACAGTGTTACCTAGTAGTCACAACAATAATAATGATACAGTGTTATCTAGTAGTGACAACAATAATAATGATACAGTGTTACCTAGTAGTGACAACAACAATAATGATACAGTGTTACCTAGTAGTGACAACAACAATAATGATACAGTGTTACCTAGTAGTGACAACAACAATAATGATACAGTGTTACCTAATAGTGACTACAACAATAATGATACAGTGTTACCTAGTAGTGACAACAATAATAATGATACAGTGTTGCTAAGTCGTGACAACAACACTAATGATACAGTATAACGTAGTAGTGACAACAACACTAATGATACAGTGTTACCTAGTAGTGACAACAAAAATAATGATACAGTGTTACCTAGTAGTCACAACAATAATAATGATACAGTGTTATCTAGTAGTGACAACAATAATAATGATACAGTGTTACCTAGTAGTGACAACAACAATAATGATACAGTGTTACCTAGTAGTGACAACAACAATAATGATACAGTGTTACCTAGTAGTGACAACAACAATAATGATACAGTGTTACCTAATAGTGACAACAACAATAATGATACAGTGTTACCTAGAAGTGAGAACAACAATAATGATACAGTGTTACCTAGTAGTGACAACAACAATAATGATACACAGTGTTACCTAGTAGTGACAACAATAATAATGATACAGTCTTACTTAGTAGTGACAACAACAATAATGATACAGTGTTACCTAGTAGTGACAACAATGATAATGATACAGTGTTACCTAGTAGTGACAACAACACTAATGATACAGTATTACTTAGTAGTGACAACAACACTAATGATATAGTGTTACCCAGTAGTGACAACAACACTAATGATACAGTGTTACCTAGTAGTGACAACACTAATAATGATACAGTGTTACTTAGTAGTGACAACAGCAATAATGATACAGTGTTACCTAGTAGTGACAACAACACTAGTGTCACAGTGTTACTTATTAGTGACAACAATAATAATGATACAGTGTTACTTAGTAGTGACAACAACACTAATGGTACAGTGTTGCCTAGTAGTGACAACAATAATAATGATAGAGTGTTACTTAGTAGTGACAACAGCAATAATGATACAGTGTTACCTAGTAGTGACAACAACACTAGTGTCACAGTGTTACTTATTAGTGACAACAATAATAATGATACAGTGTTACTTAGTAGTGACAACAACACTAATGGTACAGTGTTACCAAGTAGTGACAACAATAATAATGATACAGTGTTACTTAGTAGTGACAACAACACTAATGATACAGTGTTACCTAGTAGTGACAACAATAATAATGATACAGTGTTACCTAGTAGTGACAACAACACTAATGATACAGTGTTACCTAGTAGTGACAACAATAATAATGATACAGTGTTACATAGTAGTGACAACAATAATAATGATACAGTGTTATATAGTAGTGACAACAACACTAATGATACACAGTGTTACCTAGTAGTGACAACAATAATAATGATACAGTGTTACCTAGTAGTGACAACAATAATAATGATACAGTGTTACCTTCTAGTGACAACAATAATAATGATACACTGTTACTTAGTAGTGACAACAATAATAATGATACAGTGTTACCTAGTAGTGACAACAACACTAGTGATACAGTGTTACTTTGTAGTGACAACAATAATAATGATACAGTGTTGCTTAGAAGTGACAACAACACTAATGATACAGTGTTACCTAGTAGTGACAACAATAATAATGATACATTGTTACCTAGTAGTGACAACAAAAATAATGATACAGTGTTACCTAGTAGTGACAACAACAATAATGATACAGTGTTACTTAGTAGTGACTACAACAATAATGATACAGTGTTACCTAGTAGTGACAACAATAATAATGATACAGTGTTACTTAGTAGTGACAACAACAATAATGATACAGTGTTACCTGGTAGTGACAACAAAAATAATGATACAGTGTTACATAGTAGTGACAACAATGATAATGATACAGTGTTACTTAGTAGTGACAACAACAATAATGATACAGTGTTACCTAGTAGTGACAACAATAATAATGATACATTGTTACCTAGTAGTGACAACAACAATAATGATACACAGTGTTACCTAGTGGTGACAACAATAATTATGATACAGTGTTACTTAGTAGTGACAACAACAATAATGATACAGTGTTACCTAGTAGTGACAACAATAATTATGATACAGTGTTACTTAGTAGTGACAACAACAATAATGATACAGTGTTACCTAGTAGTGACAACAATGATAATGATACAGTGTTACCTAGTAGTGACAACAACACTAATGATACAGTGTTACTTAGTAGTGACAACAACACTAATGATACAGTGTTACCCAGTAGTGACAACAACACTAATGATACAGTGTTACCTAGAAGTGACAACAACACTTGTGATACAGTGTTACTTTGTAACACTAACAATAATAATGATACAGTGTTGCTAAGTCGTGACAACAACACTAATGATACAGTATAACGTAGTAGTGACAACAACACTAATGATACAGTGTTACCTAGTAGTGACAACAACAATAATGATACAGTGTTACCTAGTAGTGACAACAAAAATAATGATACAGTGTTACATAGTAGTCACAACAATAATAATGATACAGTGTTATCTAGTATTGACAACAATAATAATGATACAGTGTTACCTAGTAGTGACAACAACAATAATGATACAGTGCTATCTAGTAGTGACAACAACACTAATGATACAGTGTTACTTAGTAATGACAACAACAATAGTGATACAGTGTTACCTAGTAGTGACAACAACAATAATGATACAGTGTTACCTAGTAGTGACAACAACAATAATGATACAGTGTTACCTAGTAGTGACAACAACAATAATGATACAGTGTTACCTAGTAGTGACAACAACACTTATGATACAGTGTTACCTAGTAATGACAACAATAATAATGATACAGTGTTACCTTGTAGTGACAACAACAATACTGATACAGTGTTACCTAGTAGTGACAACAATGATAATGATAAAGTGTTACCTAGTAGTGACAACAATGATAATGATACAGTGTTACCTAGTAGTGACAACAACAATAATGATACAGTGTTACTTAGTAGTGACAACAACAATAATGATACAGTGTTACCTAGTAGTGACAACAATAATAATGATACATTGTTACCTAGTAGTGACAACAACAATAATGATACACAGTGTTACCTAGTAGTGACAACAATAATTATGATACAGTGTTACTTAGTAGTGACAACAACAATAATGATACAGTGTTACCTAGTAGTAACAACAATGATAATGATACAGTGTTACCTAGTAGTGACAACAACACTAATGATACAGTGTTACTTAGTAGTGACAACAACACTAATGATACAGTGTTACCCAGTAGTGACAACAACACTAATGATACAGTGTTACCTAGAAGTGACAACAACACTTGTGATACAGTGTTACTTTGTAACACTAACAATAATAATGATACAGTGTTGCTAAGTCGTGACAACAACACTAATGATACAGTATAACGAAGTAGTGACAACAACACTAATGATACAGTGTTACCTAGTAGTGACAACAACAATAATGATACAGTGTTACCTAGTAGTGACAACAAAAATAATGATACAGTGTTACATAGTAGTCACAACAATAATAATGATACAGTGTTATCTAGTATTGACAACAATAATAATGATACAGTGTTACCAAGTAGTGACAACAACAATAATGATACAGTGCTATCTAGTATTGACAACAATAATAATGATACAGTGTTACTTAGTAATGACAACAAAAATAATGATACAGTGTTACCTAGTAGTGACAACAACAATAATGATACAGTGCTATCTAGTATTGACAACAATAATAATGATACAGTGTTACCTAGTAGTGACAACAAAAATAATGATACAGTGTTACCTAGTAGTGACAACAATAATAATGATACAGTGTTATCTAGTATTGACAACAATAATAATGATACAGTGTTACCTAGTAGTGACAACAACAATAATGATACAGTGCTATCTAGTAGTGACAACAACACTAATGATACAGTGTTACTTAGTAATGACAACAACAATAGTGAGACAGTGTTACCTAGTAGTGACAACAGCAATAATGACACAGTGTTACCTAGTAGTGACGACAACAATAATGATACGGTGTTACCTAGTAGTGACAACAACAATAATGATACAGTGTTACCTAGTAGTGACAACAACACTAATGATACAGTGTTACCCAGTAGTGACAACAACACTAATGATACAGTGTTACCTAGAAGTGACAACAACACTAGTGATACAGTGTTACTTTGTAACACTAACAATAATAATGATACAGTGTTGCTAAGTCGTGACAACAACACTAATGATACAGTATAACGTAGTAGTGACAACAACACTAATGATACAGTGTTACCTAGTAGTGACAACAACAATAATGATACAGTGTTACCTAGTAGTGACAACAAAAATAATGATACAGTGTTACCTAGTAGTCACAACAATAATAATGATACAGTGTTATCTAGTAGTGACAACAATAATAATGATACAGTGTTACCTAGTAGTGACAACAACAATAATGATACAGTGTTACCTAGTAGTGACAACAACAATAATGATACAGTGTTACCTAGTAGTGACAACAACAATAATGATACAGTGTTACCTAATAGTGACAACAACAATAATGATACAGTGTTACCTAGAAGTGAGAACAACAATAATGATACAGTGTTACCTAGTAGTGACAACAACAATAATGATACACAGTGTTACCTAGTAGTGACAACAATAATAATGATACAGTCTTACTTAGTAGTGACAACAACAATAATGATACAGTGTTACCTAGTAGTGACAACAATGATAATGATACAGTGTTACCTAGTAGTGACAACAACACTAATGATACAGTATTACTTAGTAGTGACAACAACACTAATGATATAGTGTTACCCAGTAGTGACAACAACACTAATGATACAGTGTTACCTAGTAGTGACAACACTAATAATGATACAGTGTTACTTAGTAGTGACAACAGCAATAATGATACAGTGTTACCTAGTAGTGACAACAACACTAGTGTCACAGTGTTACTTATTAGTGACAACAATAATAATGATACAGTGTTACTTAGTAGTGACAACAACACTAATGGTACAGTGTTGCCTAGTAGTGACAACAATAATAATGATAGAGTGTTACTTAGTAGTGACAACAGCAATAATGATACAGTGTTACCTAGTAGTGACAACAACACTAGTGTCACAGTGTTACTTATTAGTGACAACAATAATAATGATACAGTGTTACTTAGTAGTGACAACAACACTAATGGTACAGTGTTACCAAGTAGTGACAACAATAATAATGATACAGTGTTACTTAGTAGTGACAACAACACTAATGATACAGTGTTACCTAGTAGTGACAACAATAATAATGATACAGTGTTACCTAGTAGTGACAACAACACTAATGATACAGTGTTACCTAGTAGTGACAACAATAATAATGATACAGTGTTACATAGTAGTGACAACAATAATAATGATACAGTGTTATATAGTAGTGACAACAACACTAATGATACACAGTGTTACCTAGTAGTGACAACAATAATAATGATACAGTGTTACCTAGTAGTGACAACAATAATAATGATACAGTGTTACCTTCTAGTGACAACAATAATAATGATACACTGTTACTTAGTAGTGACAACAATAATAATGATACAGTGTTACCTAGTAGTGACAACAACACTAGTGATACAGTGTTACTTTGTAGTGACAACAATAATAATGATACAGTGTTGCTTAGAAGTGACAACAACACTAATGATACAGTGTTACCTAGTAGTGACAACAATAATAATGATACATTGTTACCTAGTAGTGACAACAAAAATAATGATACAGTGTTACCTAGTAGTGACAACAACAATAATGATACAGTGTTACTTAGTAGTGACTACAACAATAATGATACAGTGTTACCTAGTAGTGACAACAATAATAATGATACAGTGTTACTTAGTAGTGACAACAACAATAATGATACAGTGTTACCTGGTAGTGACAACAAAAATAATGATACAGTGTTACATAGTAGTGACAACAATGATAATGATACAGTGTTACTTAGTAGTGACAACAACAATAATGATACAGTGTTACCTAGTAGTGACAACAATAATAATGATACAGTCTTACTTAGTAGTGACAACAACAATAATGATACAGTGTTACCTAGTAGTGACAACAATGATAATGATACAGTGTTACCTAGTAGTGACAACAACACTAATGATACAGTATTACTTAGTAGTGACAACAACACTAATGATATAGTGTTACCCAGTAGTGACAACAACACTAATGATACAGTGTTACCTAGTAGTGACAACACTAATAATGATACAGTGTTACTTAGTAGTGACAACAGCAATAATGATACAGTGTTACCTAGTAGTGACAACAACACTAGTGTCACAGTGTTACTTATTAGTGACAACAATAATAATGATACAGTGTTACTTAGTAGTGACAACAACACTAATGGTACAGTGTTGCCTAGTTGTGACAACAATAATAATGATAGAGTGTTACTTAGTAGTGACAACAGCAATAATGATACAGTGTTACCTAGTAGTGACAACAACACTAGTGTCACAGTGTTACTTATTAGTGACAACAATAATAATGATACAGTGTTACTTAGTAGTGACAACAACACTAATGGTACAGTGTTACCAAGTAGTGACAACAATAATAATGATACAGTGTTACTTAGTAGTGACAACAACACTAATGATACAGTGTTACCTAGTAGTGACAACAATAATAATGATACAGTGTTACCTAGTAGTGACAACAACACTAATGATACAGTGTTACCTAGTAGTGACAACAATAATAATGATACAGTGTTACATAGTAGTGACAACAATAATAATGATACAGTGTTATATAGTAGTGACAACAACACTAATGATACACAGTGTTACCTAGTAGTGACAACAATAATAATGATACAGTGTTACCTAGTAGTGACAACAATAATAATGATACAGTGTTACCTTCTAGTGACAACAATAATAATGATACACTGTTACTTAGTAGTGACAACAATAATAATGATACAGTGTTACCTAGTAGTGACAACAACACTAGTGATACAGTGTTACTTTGTAGTGACAACAATAATAATGATACAGTGTTGCTTAGAAGTGACAACAACACTAATGATACAGTGTTACCTAGTAGTGACAACAATAATAATGATACATTGTTACCTAGTAGTGACAACAAAAATAATGATACAGTGTTACCTAGTAGTGACAACAACAATAATGATACAGTGTTACCTAGTAGTGACAACAATGATAATGATACAGTGTTACCTAGTAGTGACAACAACACTAATGATACAGTATTACTTAGTAGTGACAACAACACTAATGATATAGTGTTACCCAGTAGTGACAACAACACTAATGATACAGTGTTACCTAGTAGTGACAACACTAATAATGATACAGTGTTACTTAGTAGTGACAACAGCAATAATGATACAGTGTTACCTAGTAGTGACAACAACACTAGTGTCACAGTGTTACTTATTAGTGACAACAATAATAATGATACAGTGTTACTTAGTAGTGACAACAACACTAATGGTACAGTGTTGCCTAGTTGTGACAACAATAATAATGATAGAGTGTTACTTAGTAGTGACAACAGCAATAATGATACAGTGTTACCTAGTAGTGACAACAACACTAGTGTCACAGTGTTACTTATTAGTGACAACAATAATAATGATACAGTGTTACTTAGTAGTGACAACAACACTAATGGTACAGTGTTACCAAGTAGTGACAACAATAATAATGATACAGTGTTACTTAGTAGTGACAACAACACTAATGATACAGTGTTACCTAGTAGTGACAACAATAATAATGATACAGTGTTACCTAGTAGTGACAACAACACTAATGATACAGTGTTACCTAGTAGTGACAACAATAATAATGATACAGTGTTACATAGTAGTGACAACAATAATAATGATACAGTGTTATATAGTAGTGACAACAACACTAATGATACACAGTGTTACCTAGTAGTGACAACAATAATAATGATACAGTGTTACCTAGTAGTGACAACAATAATAATGATACAGTGTTACCTTCTAGTGACAACAATAATAATGATACACTGTTACTTAGTAGTGACAACAATAATAATGATACAGTGTTACCTAGTAGTGACAACAACACTAGTGATACAGTGTTACTTTGTAGTGACAACAATAATAATGATACAGTGTTGCTTAGAAGTGACAACAACACTAATGATACAGTGTTACCTAGTAGTGACAACAATAATAATGATACATTGTTACCTAGTAGTGACAACAAAAATAATGATACAGTGTTACCTAGTAGTGACAACAACAATAATGATACAGTGTTACTTAGTAGTGACTACAACAATAATGATACAGTGTTACCTAGTAGTGACAACAATAATAATGATACAGTGTTACTTAGTAGTGACAACAACAATAATGATACAGTGTTACCTGGTAGTGACAACAAAATTAATGATACAGTGTTACATAGTAGTGACAACAATGATAATGATACAGTGTTACTTAGTAGTGACAACAACAATAATGATACAGTGTTACCTAGTAGTGACAACAATAATAATGATACATTGTTACCTAGTAGTGACAACAACAATAATGATACACAGTGTTACCTAGTGGTGACAACAATAATTATGATACAGTGTTACTTAGTAGTGACAACAACAATAATGATACAGTGTTACCTAGTAGTGACAACAATAATTATGATACAGTGTTACTTAGTAGTGACAACAACAATAATGATACAGTGTTACCTAGTAGTGACAACAATGATAATGATACAGTGTTACCTAGTAGTGACAACAACACTAATGATACAGTGTTACTTAGTAGTGACAACAACACTAATGATACAGTGTTACCCAGTAGTGACAACAACACTAATGATACAGTGTTACCTAGAAGTGACAACAACACTTGTGATACAGTGTTACTTTGTAACACTAACAATAATAATGATACAGTGTTGCTAAGTCGTGACAACAACACTAATGATACAGTATAACGTAGTAGTGACAACAACACTAATGATACAGTGTTACCTAGTAGTGACAACAACAATAATGATACAGTGTTACCTAGTAGTGACAACAAAAATAATGATACAGTGTTACATAGTAGTCACAACAATAATAATGATACAGTGTTATCTAGTATTGACAACAATAATAATGATACAGTGTTACCTAGTAGTGACAACAACAATAATGATACAGTGCTATCTAGTAGTGACAACAACACTAATGATACAGTGTTACTTAGTAATGACAACAACAATAGTGATACAGTGTTACCTAGTAGTGACAACAACAATAATGATACAGTGTTACCTAGTAGTGACAACAACAATAATGATACAGTGTTACCTAGTAGTGACAACAACAATAATGATACAGTGTTACCTAGTAGTGACAACAACACTTATGATACAGTGTTACCTAGTAATGACAACAATAATAATGATACAGTGTTACCTTGTAGTGACAACAACAATACTGATACAGTGTTACCTAGTAGTGACAACAATGATAATGATAAAGTGTTACCTAGTAGTGACAACAATGATAATGATACAGTGTTACCTAGTAGTGACAACAACACTAATGATACAGTGTTACCTAGTAGTGACAACAATAATAATGATACAGTGTTACATAGTAGTGACAACAATAATAATGATACAGTGTTATATAGTAGTGACAACAACACTAATGATACACAGTGTTACCTAGTAGTGACAACAATAATAATGATACAGTGTTACCTAGTAGTGACAACAATAATAATGATACAGTGTTACCTTCTAGTGACAACAATAATAATGATACACTGTTACTTAGTAGTGACAACAATAATAATGATACAGTGTTACCTAGTAGTGACAACAACACTAGTGATACAGTGTTACTTTGTAGTGACAACAATAATAATGATACAGTGTTGCTTAGAAGTGACAACAACACTAATGATACAGTGTTACCTAGTAGTGACAACAATAATAATGATACATTGTTACCTAGTAGTGACAACAAAAATAATGATACAGTGTTACCTAGTAGTGACAACAACAATAATGATACAGTGTTACTTAGTAGTGACTACAACAATAATGATACAGTGTTACCTAGTAGTGACAACAATAATAATGATACAGTGTTACTTAGTAGTGACAACAACAATAATGATACAGTGTTACCTGGTAGTGACAACAAAAATAATGATACAGTGTTACATAGTAGTGACAACAATGATAATGATACAGTGTTACTTAGTAGTGACAACAACAATAATGATACAGTGTTACCTAGTAGTGACAACAATAATAATGATACAGTCTTACTTAGTAGTGACAACAACAATAATGATACAGTGTTACCTAGTAGTGACAACAATGATAATGATACAGTGTTACCTAGTAGTGACAACAACACTAATGATACAGTATTACTTAGTAGTGACAACAACACTAATGATATAGTGTTACCCAGTAGTGACAACAACACTAATGATACAGTGTTACCTAGTAGTGACAACACTAATAATGATACAGTGTTACTTAGTAGTGACAACAGCAATAATGATACAGTGTTACCTAGTAGTGACAACAACACTAGTGTCACAGTGTTACTTATTAGTGACAACAATAATAATGATACAGTGTTACTTAGTAGTGACAACAACACTAATGGTACAGTGTTGCCTAGTTGTGACAACAATAATAATGATAGAGTGTTACTTAGTAGTGACAACAGCAATAATGATACAGTGTTACCTAGTAGTGACAACAACACTAGTGTCACAGTGTTACTTATTAGTGACAACAATAATAATGATACAGTGTTACTTAGTAGTGACAACAACACTAATGGTACAGTGTTACCAAGTAGTGACAACAATAATAATGATACAGTGTTACTTAGTAGTGACAACAACACTAATGATACAGTGTTACCTAGTAGTGACAACAATAATAATGATACAGTGTTACCTAGTAGTGACAACAACACTAATGATACAGTGTTACCTAGTAGTGACAACAATAATAATGATACAGTGTTACATAGTAGTGACAACAATAATAATGATACAGTGTTATATAGTAGTGACAACAACACTAATGATACACAGTGTTACCTAGTAGTGACAACAATAATAATGATACAGTGTTACCTAGTAGTGACAACAATAATAATGATACAGTGTTACCTTCTAGTGACAACAATAATAATGATACACTGTTACTTAGTAGTGACAACAATAATAATGATACAGTGTTACCTAGTAGTGACAACAACACTAGTGATACAGTGTTACTTTGTAGTGACAACAATAATAATGATACAGTGTTGCTTAGAAGTGACAACAACACTAATGATACAGTGTTACCTAGTAGTGACAACAATAATAATGATACATTGTTACCTAGTAGTGACAACAAAAATAATGATACAGTGTTACCTAGTAGTGACAACAACAATAATGATACAGTGTTACTTAGTAGTGACTACAACAATAATGATACAGTGTTACCTAGTAGTGACAACAATAATAATGATACAGTGTTACTTAGTAGTGACAACAACAATAATGATACAGTGTTACCTGGTAGTGACAACAAAATTAATGATACAGTGTTACATAGTAGTGACAACAATGATAATGATACAGTGTTACTTAGTAGTGACAACAACAATAATGATACAGTGTTACCTAGTAGTGACAACAATAATAATGATACATTGTTACCTAGTAGTGACAACAACAATAATGATACACAGTGTTACCTAGTGGTGACAACAATAATTATGATACAGTGTTACTTAGTAGTGACAACAACAATAATGATACAGTGTTACCTAGTAGTGACAACAATAATTATGATACAGTGTTACTTAGTAGTGACAACAACAATAATGATACAGTGTTACCTAGTAGTGACAACAATGATAATGATACAGTGTTACCTAGTAGTGACAACAACACTAATGATACAGTGTTACTTAGTAGTGACAACAACACTAATGATACAGTGTTACCCAGTAGTGACAACAACACTAATGATACAGTGTTACCTAGAAGTGACAACAACACTTGTGATACAGTGTTACTTTGTAACACTAACAATAATAATGATACAGTGTTGCTAAGTCGTGACAACAACACTAATGATACAGTATAACGTAGTAGTGACAACAACACTAATGATACAGTGTTACCTAGTAGTGACAACAACAATAATGATACAGTGTTACCTAGTAGTGACAACAAAAATAATGATACAGTGTTACATAGTAGTCACAACAATAATAATGATACAGTGTTATCTAGTATTGACAACAATAATAATGATACAGTGTTACCTAGTAGTGACAACAACAATAATGATACAGTGCTATCTAGTAGTGACAACAACACTAATGATACAGTGTTACTTAGTAATGACAACAACAATAGTGATACAGTGTTACCTAGTAGTGACAACAACAATAATGATACAGTGTTACCTAGTAGTGACAACAACAATAATGATACAGTGTTACCTAGTAGTGACAACAACAATAATGATACAGTGTTACCTAGTAGTGACAACAACACTTATGATACAGTGTTACCTAGTAATGACAACAATAATAATGATACAGTGTTACCTTGTAGTGACAACAACAATACTGATACAGTGTTACCTAGTAGTGACAACAATGATAATGATAAAGTGTTACCTAGTAGTGACAACAATGATAATGATACAGTGTTACCTAGTAGTGACAACAACAATAATGATACAGTGTTACTTAGTAGTGACAACAACAATAATGATACAGTGTTACCTAGTAGTGACAACAATAATAATGATACATTGTTACCTAGTAGTGACAACAACAATAATGATACACAGTGTTACCTAGTAGTGACAACAATAATTATGATACAGTGTTACTTAGTAGTGACAACAACAATAATGATACAGTGTTACCTAGTAGTGACAACAATGATAATGATACAGTGTTACCTAGTAGTGACAACAACACTAATGATACAGTGTTACTTAGTAGTGACAACAACACTAATGATACAGTGTTACCCAGTAGTGACAACAACACTAATGATACAGTGTTACCTAGAAGTGACAACAACACTTGTGATACAGTGTTACTTTGTAACACTAACAATAATAATGATACAGTGTTGCTAAGTCGTGACAACAACACTAATGATACAGTATAACGAAGTAGTGACAACAACACTAATGATACAGTGTTACCTAGTAGTGACAACAACTATAATGATACAGTGTTACCTAGTAGTGACAACAAAAATAATGATACAGTGTTACATAGTAGTCACAACAATAATAATGATACAGTGTTATCTAGTATTGACAACAATAATAATGATACAGTGTTACCAAGTAGTGACAACAACAATAATGATACAGTGCTATCTAGTATTGACAACAATAATAATGATACAGTGTTACTTAGTAATGACAACAAAAATAATGATACAGTGTTACCTAGTAGTGACAACAACAATAATGATACAGTGCTATCTAGTATTGACAACAATAATAATGATACAGTGTTACCTAGTAGTGACAACAAAAATAATGATACAGTGTTACCTAGTAGTGACAACAATAATAATGATACAGTGTTATCTAGTATTGACAACAATAATAATGATACAGTGTTACCTAGTAGTGACAACAACAATAATGATACAGTGCTATCTAGTAGTGACAACAACACTAATGATACAGTGTTACTTAGTAATGACAACAACAATAGTGAGACAGTGTTACCTAGTAGTGACAACAACAATAATGATACAGTGTTACCTAGTAGTGACGACAACAATAATGATACAGTGTTACCTAGTAGTGACAACAACAATAATGATACAGTGTTACCTAGTAGTGACAACAACACTAATGATACAGTGTTACCCAGTAGTGACAACAACACTAATGATACAGTGTTACCTAGAAGTGACAACAACACTAGTGATACAGTGTTACTTTGTAACACTAACAATAATAATGATACAGTGTTGCTAAGTCGTGACAACAACACTAATGATACAGTATAACGTAGTAGTGACAACAACACTAATGATACAGTGTTACCTAGTAGTGACAACAACAATAATGATACAGTGTTACCTAGTAGTGACAACAAAAATAATGATACAGTGTTACCTAGTAGTCACAACAATAATAATGATACAGTGTTATCTAGTAGTGACAACAATAATAATGATACAGTGTTACCTAGTAGTGACAACAACAATAATGATACAGTGTTACCTAGTAGTGACAACAACAATAATGATACAGTGTTACCTAGTAGTGACAACAACAATAATGATACAGTGTTACCTAATAGTGACAACAACAATAATGATACAGTGTTACCTAGAAGTGAGAACAACAATAATGATACAGTGTTACCTAGTAGTGACAACAACAATAATGATACACAGTGTTACCTAGTAGTGACAACAATAATAATGATACAGTCTTACTTAGTAGTGACAACAACAATAATGATACAGTGTTACCTAGTAGTGACAACAATGATAATGATACAGTGTTACCTAGTAGTGACAACAACACTAATGATACAGTATTACTTAGTAGTGACAACAACACTAATGATATAGTGTTACCCAGTAGTGACAACAACACTAATGATACAGTGTTACCTAGTAGTGACAACACTAATAATGATACAGTGTTACTTAGTAGTGACAACAGCAATAATGATACAGTGTTACCTAGTAGTGACAACAACACTAGTGTCACAGTGTTACTTATTAGTGACAACAATAATAATGATACAGTGTTACTTAGTAGTGACAACAACACTAATGGTACAGTGTTGCCTAGTAGTGACAACAATAATAATGATAGAGTGTTACTTAGTAGTGACAACAGCAATAATGATACAGTGTTACCTAGTAGTGACAACAACACTAGTGTCACAGTGTTACTTATTAGTGACAACAATAATAATGATACAGTGTTACTTAGTAGTGACAACAACACTAATGGTACAGTGTTACCAAGTAGTGACAACAATAATAATGATACAGTGTTACTTAGTAGTGACAACAACACTAATGATACAGTGTTACCTAGTAGTGACAACAATAATAATGATACAGTGTTACCTAGTAGTGACAACAACACTAATGATACAGTGTTACCTAGTAGTGACAACAATAATAATGATACAGTGTTACATAGTAGTGACAACAATAATAATGATACAGTGTTATATAGTAGTGACAACAACACTAATGATACACAGTGTTACCTAGTAGTGACAACAATAATAATGATACAGTGTTACCTAGTAGTGACAACAATAATAATGATACAGTGTTACCTTCTAGTGACAACAATAATAATGATACACTGTTACTTAGTAGTGACAACAATAATAATGATACAGTGTTACCTAGTAGTGACAACAACACTAGTGATACAGTGTTACTTTGTAGTGACAACAATAATAATGATACAGTGTTGCTTAGAAGTGACAACAACACTAATGATACAGTGTTACCTAGTAGTGACAACAATAATAATGATACATTGTTACCTAGTAGTGACAACAAAAATAATGATACAGTGTTACCTAGTAGTGACAACAACAATAATGATACAGTGTTACTTAGTAGTGACTACAACAATAATGATACAGTGTTACCTAGTAGTGACAACAATAATAATGATACAGTGTTACTTAGTAGTGACAACAACAATAATGATACAGTGTTACCTGGTAGTGACAACAAAAATAATGATACAGTGTTACATAGTAGTGACAACAATGATAATGATACAGTGTTACTTAGTAGTGACAACAACAATAATGATACAGTGTTACCTAGTAGTGACAACAATAATAATGATACATTGTTACCTAGTAGTGACAACAACAATAATGATACACAGTGTTACCTAGTAGTGACAACAATAATTATGATACAGTGTTACTTAGTAGTGACAACAACAATAATGATACAGTGTTACCTAGTAGTGACAACAATAATTATGATACAGTGTTACTTAGTAGTGACAACAACAATAATGATACAGTGTTACCTAGTAGTGACAACAATGATAATGATACAGTGTTACCTAGTAGTGACAACAACACTAATGATACAGTGTTACTTAGTAGTGACAACAACACTAATGATACAGTGTTACCCAGTAGTGACAACAACACTAATGATACAGTGTTACCTAGAAGTGACAACAACACTTGTGATACAGTGTTACTTTGTAACACTAACAATAATAATGATACAGTGTTGCTAAGTCGTGACAACAACACTAATGATACAGTATAACGAAGTAGTGACAACAACACTAATGATACAGTGTTACCTAGTAGTGACAACAACAATAATGATACAGTGTTACCTAGTAGTGACAACAAAAATAATGATACAGTGTTACATAGTAGTCACAACAATAATAATGATACAGTGTTATCTAGTATTGACAACAATAATAATGATACAGTGTTACCTAGTAGTGACAACAACAATAATGATACAGTGCTATCTAGTAGTGACAACAACACTAATGATACAGTGTTACTTAGTAATGACAACAACAATAGTGATACAGTGTTACCTAGTAGTGACAACAACAATAATGATACAGTGTTACCTAGTAGTGACAACAACAATAATGATACAGTGTTACCTAGTAGTGACAACAACAATAATGATACAGTGTTACCTAGTAGTGACAACAACACTTATGATACAGTGTTACCTAGTAATGACAACAATAATAATGATACAGTGTTACCTTGTAGTGACAACAACAATACTGATACAGTGTTACCTAGTAGTGACAACAATGATAATGATAAAGTGTTACCTAGTAGTGACAACAACAATAGTGATACAGTGTTTCCTAGTAATGACAACAATGATAATGATACAGTGTTACTTAGTAGTGACAACAACAATAATGATACAGTGTTACCTTGTAGTGACAACAACAATAATGATACAGTGTTACTTAGTAGTGACAACAACAAAATGATACAGTGTTACTTAGTAGTGACAACAACAATAATGATACAGTGCTACGTAGTAGTGACAACAACACTAATGATACAGTGTTACTTAGTAGTGACAACAACAATAATGATCCAGTGTTACCTAGTAGTGACAACAACAATAATGATACAGTGTTACTTAGTAATGACAACAACAATAATGATCCAGTGTTACCTAGTAGTGACAACAACAATAATGATACAGTGTTACTTAGTAGTGACAATAACAATAATGATACAGTGTTACCTAGTAGTGACAACAATGATAATGATACAGTGTTACTTAGTAATGACAACAACAATAATGATACAGTGTTACCTAGTAATGACAACAATGATAATGATACAGTGTTACCTAGTAGTGACAACAATAATAATGATACAGTGTTACTTAGTAGAGACAACAACAATAATGATACAGTGTTACCTGGTAGTGACAACAAAAATAATGATACAGTGTTACCTAGTAGTGACAACAATGATAATGATACAGTGTTACCTAGTAGTGACAACAACAATAATGATACAGTGTTACTTAGTAGTGACAACAACAATAATGATACAGTGTTACCTAGTAGTGACAACAATAATAATGATACATTGTTACCTAGTAGTGACAACAACAATAATGATACACAGTGTTACCTAGTAGTGACAACAATAATTATGATACAGTGTTACTTAGTAGTGACAACAACAATAATGATACAGTGTTACCTAGTAGTGACAAGAATAATAATGATACAGTGTTATCTAGTATTGACAACAATAATAATGATACAGTGTTACCTAGTAGTGACAACAACAATAATGATACAGTGCTATCTAGTAGTGACAACAACACTAATGATACAGTGTTACTTAGTAATGACAACAACAATAGTGAGACAGTGTTACCTAGTAGTGACAACAGCAATAATGATACAGTGTTACCTAGTAGTGACGACAACAATAATGATACGGTGTTACCTAGTAGTGACAACAACAATAATGATACAGTGTTACCTAGTAGTGACAACAACACTAATGATACAGTGTTACCCAGTAGTGACAACAACACTAATGATACAGTGTTACCTAGAAGTGACAACAACACTAGTGATACAGTGTTACTTTGTAACACTAACAATAATAATGATACAGTGTTGCTAAGTCGTGACAACAACACTAATGATACAGTATAACGTAGTAGTGACAACAACACTAATGATACAGTGTTACCTAGTAGTGACAACAACAATAATGATACAGTGTTACCTAGTAGTGACAACAAAAATAATGATACAGTGTTACCTAGTAGTCACAACAATAATAATGATACAGTGTTATCTAGTAGTGACAACAATAATAATGATACAGTGTTACCTAGTAGTGACAACAACAATAATGATACAGTGTTACCTAGTAGTGACAACAACAATAATGATACAGTGTTACCTAGTAGTGACAACAACAATAATGATACAGTGTTACCTAATAGTGACAACAACAATAATGATACAGTGTTACCTAGAAGTGAGAACAACAATAATGATACAGTGTTACCTAGTAGTGACAACAACAATAATGATACACAGTGTTACCTAGTAGTGACAACAATAATAATGATACAGTCTTACTTAGTAGTGACAACAACAATAATGATACAGTGTTACCTAGTAGTGACAACAATGATAATGATACAGTGTTACCTAGTAGTGACAACAACACTAATGATACAGTATTACTTAGTAGTGACAACAACACTAATGATATAGTGTTACCCAGTAGTGACAACAACACTAATGATACAGTGTTACCTAGTAGTGACAACACTAATAATGATACAGTGTTACTTAGTAGTGACAACAGCAATAATGATACAGTGTTACCTAGTAGTGACAACAACACTAGTGTCACAGTGTTACTTATTAGTGACAACAATAATAATGATACAGTGTTACTTAGTAGTGACAACAACACTAATGGTACAGTGTTGCCTAGTAGTGACAACAATAATAATGATAGAGTGTTACTTAGTAGTGACAACAGCAATAATGATACAGTGTTACCTGGTAGTGACAACAACACTAGTGTCACAGTGTTACTTATTAGTGACAACAATAATAATGATACAGTGTTACTTAGTAGTGACAACAACACTAATGGTACAGTGTTACCAAGTAGTGACAACAATAATAATGATACAGTGTTACTTAGTAGTGACAACAACACTAATGATACAGTGTTACCTAGTAGTGACAACAATAATAATGATACAGTGTTACCTAGTAGTGACAACAACACTAATGATACAGTGTTACCTAGTAGTGACAACAATAATAATGATACAGTGTTACATAGTAGTGACAACAATAATAATGATACAGTGTTATATAGTAGTGACAACAACACTAATGATACACAGTGTTACCTAGTAGTGACAACAATAATAATGATACAGTGTTACCTAGTAGTGACAACAATAATAATGATACAGTGTTACCTTCTAGTGACAACAATAATAATGATACACTGTTACTTAGTAGTGACAACAATAATAATGATACAGTGTTACCTAGTAGTGACAACAACACTAGTGATACAGTGTTACTTTGTAGTGACAACAATAATAATGATACAGTGTTGCTTAGAAGTGACAACAACACTAATGATACAGTGTTACCTAGTAGTGACAACAATAATAATGATACATTGTTACCTAGTAGTGACAACAAAAATAATGATACAGTGTTACCTAGTAGTGACAACAACAATAATGATACAGTGTTACTTAGTAGTGACTACAACAATAATGATACAGTGTTACCTAGTAGTGACAACAATAATAATGATACAGTGTTACTTAGTAGTGACAACAACAATAATGATACAGTGTTACCTGGTAGTGACAACAAAAATAATGATACAGTGTTACATAGTAGTGACAACAATGATAATGATACAGTGTTACTTAGTAGTGACAACAACAATAATGATACAGTGTTACCTAGTAGTGACAACAATAATAATGATACAGTCTTACTTAGTAGTGACAACAACAATAATGATACAGTGTTACCTAGTAGTGACAACAATGATAATGATACAGTGTTACCTAGTAGTGACAACAACACTAATGATACAGTATTACTTAGTAGTGACAACAACACTAATGATATAGTGTTACCCAGTAGTGACAACAACACTAATGATACAGTGTTACCTAGTAGTGACAACACTAATAATGATACAGTGTTACTTAGTAGTGACAACAGCAATAATGATACAGTGTTACCTAGTAGTGACAACAACACTAGTGTCACAGTGTTACTTATTAGTGACAACAATAATAATGATACAGTGTTACTTAGTAGTGACAACAACACTAATGGTACAGTGTTGCCTAGTTGTGACAACAATAATAATGATAGAGTGTTACTTAGTAGTGACAACAGCAATAATGATACAGTGTTACCTAGTAGTGACAACAACACTAGTGTCACAGTGTTACTTATTAGTGACAACAATAATAATGATACAGTGTTACTTAGTAGTGACAACAACACTAATGGTACAGTGTTACCAAGTAGTGACAACAATAATAATGATACAGTGTTACTTAGTAGTGACAACAACACTAATGATACAGTGTTACCTAGTAGTGACAACAATAATAATGATACAGTGTTACCTAGTAGTGACAACAACACTAATGATACAGTGTTACCTAGTAGTGACAACAATAATAATGATACAGTGTTACATAGTAGTGACAACAATAATAATGATACAGTGTTATATAGTAGTGACAACAACACTAATGATACACAGTGTTACCTAGTAGTGACAACAATAATAATGATACAGTGTTACCTAGTAGTGACAACAATAATAATGATACAGTGTTACCTTCTAGTGACAACAATAATAATGATACACTGTTACTTAGTAGTGACAACAATAATAATGATACAGTGTTACCTAGTAGTGACAACAACACTAGTGATACAGTGTTACTTTGTAGTGACAACAATAATAATGATACAGTGTTGCTTAGAAGTGACAACAACACTAATGATACAGTGTTACCTAGTAGTGACAACAATAATAATGATACATTGTTACCTAGTAGTGACAACAAAAATAATGATACAGTGTTACCTAGTAGTGACAACAACAATAATGATACAGTGTTACTTAGTAGTGACTACAACAATAATGATACAGTGTTACCTAGTAGTGACAACAATAATAATGATACAGTGTTACTTAGTAGTGACAACAACAATAATGATACAGTGTTACCTGGTAGTGACAACAAAATTAATGATACAGTGTTACATAGTAGTGACAACAATGATAATGATACAGTGTTACTTAGTAGTGACAACAACAATAATGATACAGTGTTACCTAGTAGTGACAACAATAATAATGATACATTGTTACCTAGTAGTGACAACAACAATAATGATACACAGTGTTACCTAGTGGTGACAACAATAATTATGATACAGTGTTACTTAGTAGTGACAACAACAATAATGATACAGTGTTACCTAGTAGTGACAACAATAATTATGATACAGTGTTACTTAGTAGTGACAACAACAATAATGATACAGTGTTACCTAGTAGTGACAACAATGATAATGATACAGTGTTACCTAGTAGTGACAACAACACTAATGATACAGTGTTACTTAGTAGTGACAACAACACTAATGATACAGTGTTACCCAGTAGTGACAACAACACTAATGATACAGTGTTACCTAGAAGTGACAACAACACTTGTGATACAGTGTTACTTTGTAACACTAACAATAATAATGATACAGTGTTGCTAAGTCGTGACAACAACACTAATGATACAGTATAACGTAGTAGTGACAACAACACTAATGATACAGTGTTACCTAGTAGTGACAACAACAATAATGATACAGTGTTACCTAGTAGTGACAACAAAAATAATGATACAGTGTTACATAGTAGTCACAACAATAATAATGATACAGTGTTATCTAGTATTGACAACAATAATAATGATACAGTGTTACCTAGTAGTGACAACAACAATAATGATACAGTGCTATCTAGTAGTGACAACAACACTAATGATACAGTGTTACTTAGTAATGACAACAACAATAGTGATACAGTGTTACCTAGTAGTGACAACAACAATAATGATACAGTGTTACCTAGTAGTGACAACAACAATAATGATACAGTGTTACCTAGTAGTGACAACAACAATAATGATACAGTGTTACCTAGTAGTGACAACAACACTTATGATACAGTGTTACCTAGTAATGACAACAATAATAATGATACAGTGTTACCTTGTAGTGACAACAACAATACTGATACAGTGTTACCTAGTAGTGACAACAATGATAATGATAAAGTGTTACCTAGTAGTGACAACAATGATAATGATACAGTGTTACCTAGTAGTGACAACAACAATAATGATACAGTGTTACTTAGTAGTGACAACAACAATAATGATACAGTGTTACCTAGTAGTGACAACAATAATAATGATACATTGTTACCTAGTAGTGACAACAACAATAATGATACACAGTGTTACCTAGTAGTGACAACAATAATTATGATACAGTGTTACTTAGTAGTGACAACAACAATAATGATACAGTGTTACCTAGTAGTGACAACAATGATAATGATACAGTGTTACCTAGTAGTGACAACAACACTAATGATACAGTGTTACTTAGTAGTGACAACAACACTAATGATACAGTGTTACCCAGTAGTGACAACAACACTAATGATACAGTGTTACCTAGAAGTGACAACAACACTTGTGATACAGTGTTACTTTGTAACACTAACAATAATAATGATACAGTGTTGCTAAGTCGTGACAACAACACTAATGATACAGTATAACGAAGTAGTGACAACAACACTAATGATACAGTGTTACCTAGTAGTGACAACAACTATAATGATACAGTGTTACCTAGTAGTGACAACAAAAATAATGATACAGTGTTACATAGTAGTCACAACAATAATAATGATACAGTGTTATCTAGTATTGACAACAATAATAATGATACAGTGTTACCAAGTAGTGACAACAACAATAATGATACAGTGCTATCTAGTATTGACAACAATAATAATGATACAGTGTTACTTAGTAATGACAACAAAAATAATGATACAGTGTTACCTAGTAGTGACAACAACAATAATGATACAGTGCTATCTAGTATTGACAACAATAATAATGATACAGTGTTACCTAGTAGTGACAACAAAAATAATGATACAGTGTTACCTAGTAGTGACAACAATAATAATGATACAGTGTTATCTAGTATTGACAACAATAATAATGATACAGTGTTACCTAGTAGTGACAACAACAATAATGATACAGTGCTATCTAGTAGTGACAACAACACTAATGATACAGTGTTACTTAGTAATGACAACAACAATAGTGAGACAGTGTTACCTAGTAGTGACAACAACAATAATGATACAGTGTTACCTAGTAGTGACGACAACAATAATGATACAGTGTTACCTAGTAGTGACAACAACAATAATGATACAGTGTTACCTAGTAGTGACAACAACACTAATGATACAGTGTTACCCAGTAGTGACAACAACACTAATGATACAGTGTTACCTAGAAGTGACAACAACACTAGTGATACAGTGTTACTTTGTAACACTAACAATAATAATGATACAGTGTTGCTAAGTCGTGACAACAACACTAATGATACAGTATAACGTAGTAGTGACAACAACACTAATGATACAGTGTTACCTAGTAGTGACAACAACAATAATGATACAGTGTTACCTAGTAGTGACAACAAAAATAATGATACAGTGTTACCTAGTAGTCACAACAATAATAATGATACAGTGTTATCTAGTAGTGACAACAATAATAATGATACAGTGTTACCTAGTAGTGACAACAACAATAATGATACAGTGTTACCTAGTAGTGACAACAACAATAATGATACAGTGTTACCTAGTAGTGACAACAACAATAATGATACAGTGTTACCTAATAGTGACAACAACAATAATGATACAGTGTTACCTAGAAGTGAGAACAACAATAATGATACAGTGTTACCTAGTAGTGACAACAACAATAATGATACACAGTGTTACCTAGTAGTGACAACAATAATAATGATACAGTCTTACTTAGTAGTGACAACAACAATAATGATACAGTGTTACCTAGTAGTGACAACAATGATAATGATACAGTGTTACCTAGTAGTGACAACAACACTAATGATACAGTATTACTTAGTAGTGACAACAACACTAATGATATAGTGTTACCCAGTAGTGACAACAACACTAATGATACAGTGTTACCTAGTAGTGACAACACTAATAATGATACAGTGTTACTTAGTAGTGACAACAGCAATAATGATACAGTGTTACCTAGTAGTGACAACAACACTAGTGTCACAGTGTTACTTATTAGTGACAACAATAATAATGATACAGTGTTACTTAGTAGTGACAACAACACTAATGGTACAGTGTTGCCTAGTAGTGACAACAATAATAATGATAGAGTGTTACTTAGTAGTGACAACAGCAATAATGATACAGTGTTACCTAGTAGTGACAACAACACTAGTGTCACAGTGTTACTTATTAGTGACAACAATAATAATGATACAGTGTTACTTAGTAGTGACAACAACACTAATGGTACAGTGTTACCAAGTAGTGACAACAATAATAATGATACAGTGTTACTTAGTAGTGACAACAACACTAATGATACAGTGTTACCTAGTAGTGACAACAATAATAATGATACAGTGTTACCTAGTAGTGACAACAACACTAATGATACAGTGTTACCTAGTAGTGACAACAATAATAATGATACAGTGTTACATAGTAGTGACAACAATAATAATGATACAGTGTTATATAGTAGTGACAACAACACTAATGATACACAGTGTTACCTAGTAGTGACAACAATAATAATGATACAGTGTTACCTAGTAGTGACAACAATAATAATGATACAGTGTTACCTTCTAGTGACAACAATAATAATGATACACTGTTACTTAGTAGTGACAACAATAATAATGATACAGTGTTACCTAGTAGTGACAACAACACTAGTGATACAGTGTTACTTTGTAGTGACAACAATAATAATGATACAGTGTTGCTTAGAAGTGACAACAACACTAATGATACAGTGTTACCTAGTAGTGACAACAATAATAATGATACATTGTTACCTAGTAGTGACAACAAAAATAATGATACAGTGTTACCTAGTAGTGACAACAACAATAATGATACAGTGTTACTTAGTAGTGACTACAACAATAATGATACAGTGTTACCTAGTAGTGACAACAATAATAATGATACAGTGTTACTTAGTAGTGACAACAACAATAATGATACAGTGTTACCTGGGAGTGACAACAAAAATAATGATACAGTGTTACATAGTAGTGACAACAATGATAATGATACAGTGTTACTTAGTAGTGACAACAACAATAATGATACAGTGTTACCTAGTAGTGACAACAATAATAATGATACATTGTTACCTAGTAGTGACAACAACAATAATGATACACAGTGTTACCTAGTAGTGACAACAATAATTATGATACAGTGTTACTTAGTAGTGACAACAACAATAATGATACAGTGTTACCTAGTAGTGACAACAATAATTATGATACAGTGTTACTTAGTAGTGACAACAACAATAATGATACAGTGTTACCTAGTAGTGACAACAATGATAATGATACAGTGTTACCTAGTAGTGACAACAACACTAATGATACAGTGTTACTTAGTAGTGACAACAACACTAATGATACAGTGTTACCCAGTAGTGACAACAACACTAATGATACAGTGTTACCTAGAAGTGACAACAACACTTGTGATACAGTGTTACTTTGTAACACTAACAATAATAATGATACAGTGTTGCTAAGTCGTGACAACAACACTAATGATACAGTATAACGTAGTAGTGACAACAACACTAATGATACAGTGTTACCTAGTAGTGACAACAACAATAATGATACAGTGTTACCTAGTAGTGACAACAAAAATAATGATACAGTGTTACATAGTAGTCACAACAATAATAATGATACAGTGTTATCTAGTATTGACAACAATAATAATGATACAGTGTTACCTAGTAGTGACAACAACAATAATGATACAGTGCTATCTAGTAGTGACAACAACACTAATGATACAGTGTTACTTAGTAATGACAACAACAATAGTGATACAGTGTTACCTAGTAGTGACAACAACAATAATGATACAGTGTTACCTAGTAGTGACAACAACAATAATGATACAGTGTTACCTAGTAGTGACAACAACAATAATGATACAGTGTTACCTAGTAGTGACAACAACACTTATGATACAGTGTTACCTAGTAATGACAACAATAATAATGATACAGTGTTACCTTGTAGTGACAACAACAATACTGATACAGTGTTACCTAGTAGTGACAACAATGATAATGATAAAGTGTTACCTAGTAGTGACAACAACAATAGTGATACAGTGTTTCCTAGTAATGACAACAATGATAATGATACAGTGTTACTTAGTAGTGACAACAACAATAATGATACAGTGTTACCTTGTAGTGACAACAACAATAATGATACAGTGTTACTTAGTAGTGACAACAACAAAATGATACAGTGTTACTTAGTAGTGACAACAACAATAATGATACAGTGCTACGTAGTAGTGACAACAACACTAATGATACAGTGTTACTTAGTAGTGACAACAACAATAATGATCCAGTGTTACCTAGTAGTGACAACAACAATAATGATACAGTGTTACTTAGTAATGACAACAACAATAATGATCCAGTGTTACCTAGTAGTGACAACAACAATAATGATACAGTGTTACTTAGTAGTGACAATAACAATAATGATACAGTGTTACCTAGTAGTGACAACAATGATAATGATACAGTGTTACTTAGTAATGACAACAACAATAATGATACAGTGTTACCTAGTAATGACAACAATGATAATGATACAGTGTTACCTAGTAGTGACAACAATGATAATGATACAGTGTTACCTAGTAGTGACAACAACAATAATGATACAGTGTTACTTAGTAGTGACAACAACAATAATGATACAGTGTTACCTAGTAGTGACAACAATAATAATGATACATTGTTACCTAGTAGTGACAACAACAATAATGATACACAGTGTTACCTAGTAGTGACAACAATAATTATGATACAGTGTTACTTAGTAGTGACAACAATAATAATGATACAGTCTTACTTAGTAGTGACAACAACAATAATGATACAGTGTTACCTAGTAGTGACAACAATGATAATGATACAGTGTTACCTAGTAGTGACAACAACACTAATGATACAGTATTACTTAGTAGTGACAACAACACTAATGATATAGTGTTACCCAGTAGTGACAACAACACTAATGATACAGTGTTACCTAGTAGTGACAACACTAATAATGATACAGTGTTACTTAGTAGTGACAACAGCAATAATGATACAGTGTTACCTAGTAGTGACAACAACACTAGTGTCACAGTGTTACTTATTAGTGACAACAATAATAATGATACAGTGTTACTTAGTAGTGACAACAACACTAATGGTACAGTGTTGCCTAGTTGTGACAACAATAATAATGATAGAGTGTTACTTAGTAGTGACAACAGCAATAATGATACAGTGTTACCTAGTAGTGACAACAACACTAGTGTCACAGTGTTACTTATTAGTGACAACAATAATAATGATACAGTGTTACTTAGTAGTGACAACAACACTAATGGTACAGTGTTACCAAGTAGTGACAACAATAATAATGATACAGTGTTACTTAGTAGTGACAACAACACTAATGATACAGTGTTACCTAGTAGTGACAACAATAATAATGATACAGTGTTACCTAGTAGTGACAACAACACTAATGATACAGTGTTACCTAGTAGTGACAACAATAATAATGATACAGTGTTACATAGTAGTGACAACAATAATAATGATACAGTGTTATATAGTAGTGACAACAACACTAATGATACACAGTGTTACCTAGTAGTGACAACAATAATAATGATACAGTGTTACCTAGTAGTGACAACAATAATAATGATACAGTGTTACCTTCTAGTGACAACAATAATAATGATACACTGTTACTTAGTAGTGACAACAATAATAATGATACAGTGTTACCTAGTAGTGACAACAACACTAGTGATACAGTGTTACTTTGTAGTGACAACAATAATAATGATACAGTGTTGCTTAGAAGTGACAACAACACTAATGATACAGTGTTACCTAGTAGTGACAACAATAATAATGATACATTGTTACCTAGTAGTGACAACAAAAATAATGATACAGTGTTACCTAGTAGTGACAACAACAATAATGATACAGTGTTACTTAGTAGTGACTACAACAATAATGATACAGTGTTACCTAGTAGTGACAACAATAATAATGATACAGTGTTACTTAGTAGTGACAACAACAATAATGATACAGTGTTACCTGGTAGTGACAACAAAATTAATGATACAGTGTTACATAGTAGTGACAACAATGATAATGATACAGTGTTACTTAGTAGTGACAACAACAATAATGATACAGTGTTACCTAGTAGTGACAACAATAATAATGATACATTGTTACCTAGTAGTGACAACAACAATAATGATACACAGTGTTACCTAGTGGTGACAACAATAATTATGATACAGTGTTACTTAGTAGTGACAACAACAATAATGATACAGTGTTACCTAGTAGTGACAACAATAATTATGATACAGTGTTACTTAGTAGTGACAACAACAATAATGATACAGTGTTACCTAGTAGTGACAACAATGATAATGATACAGTGTTACCTAGTAGTGACAACAACACTAATGATACAGTGTTACTTAGTAGTGACAACAACACTAATGATACAGTGTTACCCAGTAGTGACAACAACACTAATGATACAGTGTTACCTAGAAGTGACAACAACACTTGTGATACAGTGTTACTTTGTAACACTAACAATAATAATGATACAGTGTTGCTAAGTCGTGACAACAACACTAATGATACAGTATAACGTAGTAGTGACAACAACACTAATGATACAGTGTTACCTAGTAGTGACAACAACAATAATGATACAGTGTTACCTAGTAGTGACAACAAAAATAATGATACAGTGTTACATAGTAGTCACAACAATAATAATGATACAGTGTTATCTAGTATTGACAACAATAATAATGATACAGTGTTACCTAGTAGTGACAACAACAATAATGATACAGTGCTATCTAGTAGTGACAACAACACTAATGATACAGTGTTACTTAGTAATGACAACAACAATAGTGATACAGTGTTACCTAGTAGTGACAACAACAATAATGATACAGTGTTACCTAGTAGTGACAACAACAATAATGATACAGTGTTACCTAGTAGTGACAACAACAATAATGATACAGTGTTACCTAGTAGTGACAACAACACTTATGATACAGTGTTACCTAGTAATGACAACAATAATAATGATACAGTGTTACCTTGTAGTGACAACAACAATACTGATACAGTGTTACCTAGTAGTGACAACAATGATAATGATAAAGTGTTACCTAGTAGTGACAACAATGATAATGATACAGTGTTACCTAGTAGTGACAACAACAATAATGATACAGTGTTACTTAGTAGTGACAACAACAATAATGATACAGTGTTACCTAGTAGTGACAACAATAATAATGATACATTGTTACCTAGTAGTGACAACAACAATAATGATACACAGTGTTACCTAGTAGTGACAACAATAATTATGATACAGTGTTACTTAGTAGTGACAACAACAATAATGATACAGTGTTACCTAGTAGTGACAACAATGATAATGATACAGTGTTACCTAGTAGTGACAACAACACTAATGATACAGTGTTACTTAGTAGTGACAACAACACTAATGATACAGTGTTACCCAGTAGTGACAACAACACTAATGATACAGTGTTACCTAGAAGTGACAACAACACTTGTGATACAGTGTTACTTTGTAACACTAACAATAATAATGATACAGTGTTGCTAAGTCGTGACAACAACACTAATGATACAGTATAACGAAGTAGTGACAACAACACTAATGATACAGTGTTACCTAGTAGTGACAACAACTATAATGATACAGTGTTACCTAGTAGTGACAACAAAAATAATGATACAGTGTTACATAGTAGTCACAACAATAATAATGATACAGTGTTATCTAGTATTGACAACAATAATAATGATACAGTGTTACCAAGTAGTGACAACAACAATAATGATACAGTGCTATCTAGTATTGACAACAATAATAATGATACAGTGTTACTTAGTAATGACAACAAAAATAATGATACAGTGTTACCTAGTAGTGACAACAACAATAATGATACAGTGCTATCTAGTATTGACAACAATAATAATGATACAGTGTTACCTAGTAGTGACAACAAAAATAATGATACAGTGTTACCTAGTAGTGACAACAATAATAATGATACAGTGTTATCTAGTATTGACAACAATAATAATGATACAGTGTTACCTAGTAGTGACAACAACAATAATGATACAGTGCTATCTAGTAGTGACAACAACACTAATGATACAGTGTTACTTAGTAATGACAACAACAATAGTGAGACAGTGTTACCTAGTAGTGACAACAACAATAATGATACAGTGTTACCTAGTAGTGACGACAACAATAATGATACAGTGTTACCTAGTAGTGACAACAACAATAATGATACAGTGTTACCTAGTAGTGACAACAACACTAATGATACAGTGTTACCCAGTAGTGACAACAACACTAATGATACAGTGTTACCTAGAAGTGACAACAACACTAGTGATACAGTGTTACTTTGTAACACTAACAATAATAATGATACAGTGTTGCTAAGTCGTGACAACAACACTAATGATACAGTATAACGTAGTAGTGACAACAACACTAATGATACAGTGTTACCTAGTAGTGACAACAACAATAATGATACAGTGTTACCTAGTAGTGACAACAAAAATAATGATACAGTGTTACCTAGTAGTCACAACAATAATAATGATACAGTGTTATCTAGTAGTGACAACAATAATAATGATACAGTGTTACCTAGTAGTGACAACAACAATAATGATACAGTGTTACCTAGTAGTGACAACAACAATAATGATACAGTGTTACCTAGTAGTGACAACAACAATAATGATACAGTGTTACCTAATAGTGACAACAACAATAATGATACAGTGTTACCTAGAAGTGAGAACAACAATAATGATACAGTGTTACCTAGTAGTGACAACAACAATAATGATACACAGTGTTACCTAGTAGTGACAACAATAATAATGATACAGTCTTACTTAGTAGTGACAACAACAATAATGATACAGTGTTACCTAGTAGTGACAACAATGATAATGATACAGTGTTACCTAGTAGTGACAACAACACTAATGATACAGTATTACTTAGTAGTGACAACAACACTAATGATATAGTGTTACCCAGTAGTGACAACAACACTAATGATACAGTGTTACCTAGTAGTGACAACACTAATAATGATACAGTGTTACTTAGTAGTGACAACAACACTAGTGTCACAGTGTTACTTATTAGTGACAACAATAATAATGATACAGTGTTACTTAGTAGTGACAACAACACTAATGGTACAGTGTTACCAAGTAGTGACAACAATAATAATGATACAGTGTTACTTAGTAGTGACAACAACACTAATGATACAGTGTTACCTAGTAGTGACAACAATAATAATGATACAGTGTTACCTAGTAGTGACAACAACACTAATGATACAGTGTTACCTAGTAGTGACAACAATAATAATGATACAGTGTTACATAGTAGTGACAACAATAATAATGATACAGTGTTATATAGTAGTGACAACAACACTAATGATACACAGTGTTACCTAGTAGTGACAACAATAATAATGATACAGTGTTACCTAGTAGTGACAACAATAATAATGATACAGTGTTACCTTCTAGTGACAACAATAATAATGATACACTGTTACTTAGAAGTGACAACAATAATAATGATACAGTGTTACCTAGTAGTGACAACAACACTAGTGATACAGTGTTACTTTGTAGTGACAACAATAATAATGATACAGTGTTGCTTAGAAGTGACAACAACACTAATGATACAGTGTTACCTAGTAGTGACAACAATAATAATGATACATTGTTACCTAGTAGTGACAACAAAAATAATGATACAGTGTTACCTAGTAGTGACAACAACAATAATGATACAGTGTTACTTAGTAGTGACTACAACAATAATGATACAGTGTTACCTAGTAGTGACAACAATAATAATGATACAGTGTTACTTAGTAGTGACAACAACAATAATGATACAGTGTTACCTGGGAGTGACAACAAAAATAATGATACAGTGTTACATAGTAGTGACAACAATGATAATGATACAGTGTTACTTAGTAGTGACAACAACAATAATGATACAGTGTTACCTAGTAGTGACAACAATAATAATGATACATTGTTACCTAGTAGTGACAACAACAATAATGATACACAGTGTTACCTAGTAGTGACAACAATAATTATGATACAGTGTTACTTAGTAGTGACAACAACAATAATGATACAGTGTTACCTAGTAGTGACAACAATAATTATGATACAGTGTTACTTAGTAGTGACAACAACAATAATGATACAGTGTTACCTAGTAGTGACAACAATGATAATGATACAGTGTTACCTAGTAGTGACAACAACACTAATGATACAGTGTTACTTAGTAGTGACAACAACACTAATGATACAGTGTTACCCAGTAGTGACAACAACACTAATGATACAGTGTTACCTAGAAGTGACAACAACACTTGTGATACAGTGTTACTTTGTAACACTAACAATAATAATGATACAGTGTTGCTAAGTCGTGACAACAACACTAATGATACAGTATAACGTAGTAGTGACAACAACACTAATGATACAGTGTTACCTAGTAGTGACAACAACAATAATGATACAGTGTTACCTAGTAGTGACAACAAAAATAATGATACAGTGTTACATAGTAGTCACAACAATAATAATGATACAGTGTTATCTAGTATTGACAACAATAATAATGATACAGTGTTACCTAGTAGTGACAACAACAATAATGATACAGTGCTATCTAGTAGTGACAACAACACTAATGATACAGTGTTACTTAGTAATGACAACAACAATAGTGATACAGTGTTACCTAGTAGTGACAACAACAATAATGATACAGTGTTACCTAGTAGTGACAACAACAATAATGATACAGTGTTACCTAGTAGTGACAACAACAATAATGATACAGTGTTACCTAGTAGTGACAACAACACTTATGATACAGTGTTACCTAGTAATGACAACAATAATAATGATACAGTGTTACCTTGTAGTGACAACAACAATACTGATACAGTGTTACCTAGTAGTGACAACAATGATAATGATAAAGTGTTACCTAGTAGTGACAACAACAATAGTGATACAGTGTTTCCTAGTAATGACAACAATGATAATGATACAGTGTTACTTAGTAGTGACAACAACAATAATGATACAGTGTTACCTTGTAGTGACAACAACAATAATGATACAGTGTTACTTAGTAGTGACAACAACAAAATGATACAGTGTTACTTAGTAGTGACAACAACAATAATGATACAGTGCTACGTAGTAGTGACAACAACACTAATGATACAGTGTTACTTAGTAGTGACAACAACAATAATGATCCAGTGTTACCTAGTAGTGACAACAACAATAATGATACAGTGTTACTTAGTAATGACAACAACAATAATGATCCAGTGTTACCTAGTAGTGACAACAACAATAATGATACAGTGTTACTTAGTAGTGACAATAACAATAATGATACAGTGTTACCTAGTAGTGACAACAATGATAATGATACAGTGTTACTTAGTAATGACAACAACAATAATGATACAGTGTTACCTAGTAATGACAACAATGATAATGATACAGTGTTACCTAGTAGTGACAACAATGATAATGATACAGTGTTACCTAGTAGTGACAACAACAATAATGATACAGTGTTACTTAGTAGTGACAACAACAATAATGATACAGTGTTACCTAGTAGTGACAACAATAATAATGATACATTGTTACCTAGTAGTGACAACAACAATAATGATACACAGTGTTACCTAGTAGTGACAACAATAATTATGATACAGTGTTACTTAGTAGTGACAACAATAATAATGATACAGTCTTACTTAGTAGTGACAACAACAATAATGATACAGTGTTACCTAGTAGTGACAACAATGATAATGATACAGTGTTACCTAGTAGTGACAACAACACTAATGATACAGTATTACTTAGTAGTGACAACAACACTAATGATATAGTGTTACCCAGTAGTGACAACAACACTAATGATACAGTGTTACCTAGTAGTGACAACACTAATAATGATACAGTGTTACTTAGTAGTGACAACAGCAATAATGATACAGTGTTACCTAGTAGTGACAACAACACTAGTGTCACAGTGTTACTTATTAGTGACAACAATAATAATGATACAGTGTTACTTAGTAGTGACAACAACACTAATGGTACAGTGTTGCCTAGTTGTGACAACAATAATAATGATAGAGTGTTACTTAGTAGTGACAACAGCAATAATGATACAGTGTTACCTAGTAGTGACAACAACACTAGTGTCACAGTGTTACTTATTAGTGACAACAATAATAATGATACAGTGTTACTTAGTAGTGACAACAACACTAATGGTACAGTGTTACCAAGTAGTGACAACAATAATAATGATACAGTGTTACTTAGTAGTGACAACAACACTAATGATACAGTGTTACCTAGTAGTGACAACAATAATAATGATACAGTGTTACCTAGTAGTGACAACAACACTAATGATACAGTGTTACCTAGTAGTGACAACAATAATAATGATACAGTGTTACATAGTAGTGACAACAATAATAATGATACAGTGTTATATAGTAGTGACAACAACACTAATGATACACAGTGTTACCTAGTAGTGACAACAATAATAATGATACAGTGTTACCTAGTAGTGACAACAATAATAATGATACAGTGTTACCTTCTAGTGACAACAATAATAATGATACACTGTTACTTAGTAGTGACAACAATAATAATGATACAGTGTTACCTAGTAGTGACAACAACACTAGTGATACAGTGTTACTTTGTAGTGACAACAATAATAATGATACAGTGTTGCTTAGAAGTGACAACAACACTAATGATACAGTGTTACCTAGTAGTGACAACAATAATAATGATACATTGTTACCTAGTAGTGACAACAAAAATAATGATACAGTGTTACCTAGTAGTGACAACAACAATAATGATACAGTGTTACTTAGTAGTGACTACAACAATAATGATACAGTGTTACCTAGTAGTGACAACAATAATAATGATACAGTGTTACTTAGTAGTGACAACAACAATAATGATACAGTGTTACCTGGTAGTGACAACAAAATTAATGATACAGTGTTACATAGTAGTGACAACAATGATAATGATACAGTGTTACTTAGTAGTGACAACAACAATAATGATACAGTGTTACCTAGTAGTGACAACAATAATAATGATACATTGTTACCTAGTAGTGACAACAACAATAATGATACACAGTGTTACCTAGTGGTGACAACAATAATTATGATACAGTGTTACTTAGTAGTGACAACAACAATAATGATACAGTGTTACCTAGTAGTGACAACAATAATTATGATACAGTGTTACTTAGTAGTGACAACAACAATAATGATACAGTGTTACCTAGTAGTGACAACAATGATAATGATACAGTGTTACCTAGTAGTGACAACAACACTAATGATACAGTGTTACTTAGTAGTGACAACAACACTAATGATACAGTGTTACCCAGTAGTGACAACAACACTAATGATACAGTGTTACCTAGAAGTGACAACAACACTTGTGATACAGTGTTACTTTGTAACACTAACAATAATAATGATACAGTGTTGCTAAGTCGTGACAACAACACTAATGATACAGTATAACGTAGTAGTGACAACAACACTAATGATACAGTGTTACCTAGTAGTGACAACAACAATAATGATACAGTGTTACCTAGTAGTGACAACAAAAATAATGATACAGTGTTACATAGTAGTCACAACAATAATAATGATACAGTGTTATCTAGTATTGACAACAATAATAATGATACAGTGTTACCTAGTAGTGACAACAACAATAATGATACAGTGCTATCTAGTAGTGACAACAACACTAATGATACAGTGTTACTTAGTAATGACAACAACAATAGTGATACAGTGTTACCTAGTAGTGACAACAACAATAATGATACAGTGTTACCTAGTAGTGACAACAACAATAATGATACAGTGTTACCTAGTAGTGACAACAACAATAATGATACAGTGTTACCTAGTAGTGACAACAACACTTATGATACAGTGTTACCTAGTAATGACAACAATAATAATGATACAGTGTTACCTTGTAGTGACAACAACAATACTGATACAGTGTTACCTAGTAGTGACAACAATGATAATGATAAAGTGTTACCTAGTAGTGACAACAATGATAATGATACAGTGTTACCTAGTAGTGACAACAACAATAATGATACAGTGTTACTTAGTAGTGACAACAACAATAATGATACAGTGTTACCTAGTAGTGACAACAATAATAATGATACATTGTTACCTAGTAGTGACAACAACAATAATGATACACAGTGTTACCTAGTAGTGACAACAATAATTATGATACAGTGTTACTTAGTAGTGACAACAACAATAATGATACAGTGTTACCTAGTAGTGACAACAATGATAATGATACAGTGTTACCTAGTAGTGACAACAACACTAATGATACAGTGTTACTTAGTAGTGACAACAACACTAATGATACAGTGTTACCCAGTAGTGACAACAACACTAATGATACAGTGTTACCTAGAAGTGACAACAACACTTGTGATACAGTGTTACTTTGTAACACTAACAATAATAATGATACAGTGTTGCTAAGTCGTGACAACAACACTAATGATACAGTATAACGAAGTAGTGACAACAACACTAATGATACAGTGTTACCTAGTAGTGACAACAACTATAATGATACAGTGTTACCTAGTAGTGACAACAAAAATAATGATACAGTGTTACATAGTAGTCACAACAATAATAATGATACAGTGTTATCTAGTATTGACAACAATAATAATGATACAGTGTTACCAAGTAGTGACAACAACAATAATGATACAGTGCTATCTAGTATTGACAACAATAATAATGATACAGTGTTACTTAGTAATGACAACAAAAATAATGATACAGTGTTACCTAGTAGTGACAACAACAATAATGATACAGTGCTATCTAGTATTGACAACAATAATAATGATACAGTGTTACCTAGTAGTGACAACAAAAATAATGATACAGTGTTACCTAGTAGTGACAACAATAATAATGATACAGTGTTATCTAGTATTGACAACAATAATAATGATACAGTGTTACCTAGTAGTGACAACAACAATAATGATACAGTGCTATCTAGTAGTGACAACAACACTAATGATACAGTGTTACTTAGTAATGACAACAACAATAGTGAGACAGTGTTACCTAGTAGTGACAACAACAATAATGATACAGTGTTACCTAGTAGTGACGACAACAATAATGATACAGTGTTACCTAGTAGTGACAACAACAATAATGATACAGTGTTACCTAGTAGTGACAACAACACTAATGATACAGTGTTACCCAGTAGTGACAACAACACTAATGATACAGTGTTACCTAGAAGTGACAACAACACTAGTGATACAGTGTTACTTTGTAACACTAACAATAATAATGATACAGTGTTGCTAAGTCGTGACAACAACACTAATGATACAGTATAACGTAGTAGTGACAACAACACTAATGATACAGTGTTACCTAGTAGTGACAACAACAATAATGATACAGTGTTACCTAGTAGTGACAACAAAAATAATGATACAGTGTTACCTAGTAGTCACAACAATAATAATGATACAGTGTTATCTAGTAGTGACAACAATAATAATGATACAGTGTTACCTAGTAGTGACAACAACAATAATGATACAGTGTTACCTAGTAGTGACAACAACAATAATGATACAGTGTTACCTAGTAGTGACAACAACAATAATGATACAGTGTTACCTAATAGTGACAACAACAATAATGATACAGTGTTACCTAGAAGTGAGAACAACAATAATGATACAGTGTTACCTAGTAGTGACAACAACAATAATGATACACAGTGTTACCTAGTAGTGACAACAATAATAATGATACAGTCTTACTTAGTAGTGACAACAACAATAATGATACAGTGTTACCTAGTAGTGACAACAATGATAATGATACAGTGTTACCTAGTAGTGACAACAACACTAATGATACAGTATTACTTAGTAGTGACAACAACACTAATGATATAGTGTTACCCAGTAGTGACAACAACACTAATGATACAGTGTTACCTAGTAGTGACAACACTAATAATGATACAGTGTTACTTAGTAGTGACAACAACACTAGTGTCACAGTGTTACTTATTAGTGACAACAATAATAATGATACAGTGTTACTTAGTAGTGACAACAACACTAATGGTACAGTGTTACCAAGTAGTGACAACAATAATAATGATACAGTGTTACTTAGTAGTGACAACAACACTAATGATACAGTGTTACCTAGTAGTGACAACAATAATAATGATACAGTGTTACCTAGTAGTGACAACAACACTAATGATACAGTGTTACCTAGTAGTGACAACAATAATAATGATACAGTGTTACATAGTAGTGACAACAATAATAATGATACAGTGTTATATAGTAGTGACAACAACACTAATGATACACAGTGTTACCTAGTAGTGACAACAATAATAATGATACAGTGTTACCTAGTAGTGACAACAATAATAATGATACAGTGTTACCTTCTAGTGACAACAATAATAATGATACACTGTTACTTAGAAGTGACAACAATAATAATGATACAGTGTTACCTAGTAGTGACAACAACACTAGTGATACAGTGTTACTTTGTAGTGACAACAATAATAATGATACAGTGTTGCTTAGAAGTGACAACAACACTAATGATACAGTGTTACCTAGTAGTGACAACAATAATAATGATACATTGTTACCTAGTAGTGACAACAAAAATAATGATACAGTGTTACCTAGTAGTGACAACAACAATAATGATACAGTGTTACTTAGTAGTGACTACAACAATAATGATACAGTGTTACCTAGTAGTGACAACAATAATAATGATACAGTGTTACTTAGTAGTGACAACAACAATAATGATACAGTGTTACCTGGGAGTGACAACAAAAATAATGATACAGTGTTACATAGTAGTGACAACAATGATAATGATACAGTGTTACTTAGTAGTGACAACAACAATAATGATACAGTGTTACCTAGTAGTGACAACAATAATAATGATACATTGTTACCTAGTAGTGACAACAACAATAATGATACACAGTGTTACCTAGTAGTGACAACAATAATTATGATACAGTGTTACTTAGTAGTGACAACAACAATAATGATACAGTGTTACCTAGTAGTGACAACAATAATTATGATACAGTGTTACTTAGTAGTGACAACAACAATAATGATACAGTGTTACCTAGTAGTGACAACAATGATAATGATACAGTGTTACCTAGTAGTGACAACAACACTAATGATACAGTGTTACTTAGTAGTGACAACAACACTAATGATACAGTGTTACCCAGTAGTGACAACAACACTAATGATACAGTGTTACCTAGAAGTGACAACAACACTTGTGATACAGTGTTACTTTGTAACACTAACAATAATAATGATACAGTGTTGCTAAGTCGTGACAACAACACTAATGATACAGTATAACGTAGTAGTGACAACAACACTAATGATACAGTGTTACCTAGTAGTGACAACAACAATAATGATACAGTGTTACCTAGTAGTGACAACAAAAATAATGATACAGTGTTACATAGTAGTCACAACAATAATAATGATACAGTGTTATCTAGTATTGACAACAATAATAATGATACAGTGTTACCTAGTAGTGACAACAACAATAATGATACAGTGCTATCTAGTAGTGACAACAACACTAATGATACAGTGTTACTTAGTAATGACAACAACAATAGTGATACAGTGTTACCTAGTAGTGACAACAACAATAATGATACAGTGTTACCTAGTAGTGACAACAACAATAATGATACAGTGTTACCTAGTAGTGACAACAACAATAATGATACAGTGTTACCTAGTAGTGACAACAACACTTATGATACAGTGTTACCTAGTAATGACAACAATAATAATGATACAGTGTTACCTTGTAGTGACAACAACAATACTGATACAGTGTTACCTAGTAGTGACAACAATGATAATGATAAAGTGTTACCTAGTAGTGACAACAACAATAGTGATACAGTGTTTCCTAGTAATGACAACAATGATAATGATACAGTGTTACTTAGTAGTGACAACAACAATAATGATACAGTGTTACCTTGTAGTGACAACAACAATAATGATACAGTGTTACTTAGTAGTGACAACAACAAAATGATACAGTGTTACTTAGTAGTGACAACAACAATAATGATACAGTGCTACGTAGTAGTGACAACAACACTAATGATACAGTGTTACTTAGTAGTGACAACAACAATAATGATCCAGTGTTACCTAGTAGTGACAACAACAATAATGATACAGTGTTACTTAGTAATGACAACAACAATAATGATCCAGTGTTACCTAGTAGTGACAACAACAATAATGATACAGTGTTACTTAGTAGTGACAATAACAATAATGATACAGTGTTACCTAGTAGTGACAACAATGATAATGATACAGTGTTACTTAGTAATGACAACAACAATAATGATACAGTGTTACCTAGTAATGACAACAATGATAATGATACAGTGTTACCTAGTAGTGACAACAATGATAATGATACAGTGTTACCTAGTAGTGACAACAACAATAATGATACAGTGTTACTTAGTAGTGACAACAACAATAATGATACAGTGTTACCTAGTAGTGACAACAATAATAATGATACATTGTTACCTAGTAGTGACAACAACAATAATGATACACAGTGTTACCTAGTAGTGACAACAATAATTATGATACAGTGTTACTTAGTAGTGACAACAATAATAATGATACAGTCTTACTTAGTAGTGACAACAACAATAATGATACAGTGTTACCTAGTAGTGACAACAATGATAATGATACAGTGTTACCTAGTAGTGACAACAACACTAATGATACAGTATTACTTAGTAGTGACAACAACACTAATGATATAGTGTTACCCAGTAGTGACAACAACACTAATGATACAGTGTTACCTAGTAGTGACAACACTAATAATGATACAGTGTTACTTAGTAGTGACAACAGCAATAATGATACAGTGTTACCTAGTAGTGACAACAACACTAGTGTCACAGTGTTACTTATTAGTGACAACAATAATAATGATACAGTGTTACTTAGTAGTGACAACAACACTAATGGTACAGTGTTGCCTAGTTGTGACAACAATAATAATGATAGAGTGTTACTTAGTAGTGACAACAGCAATAATGATACAGTGTTACCTAGTAGTGACAACAACACTAGTGTCACAGTGTTACTTATTAGTGACAACAATAATAATGATACAGTGTTACTTAGTAGTGACAACAACACTAATGGTACAGTGTTACCAAGTAGTGACAACAATAATAATGATACAGTGTTACTTAGTAGTGACAACAACACTAATGATACAGTGTTACCTAGTAGTGACAACAATAATAATGATACAGTGTTACCTAGTAGTGACAACAACACTAATGATACAGTGTTACCTAGTAGTGACAACAATAATAATGATACAGTGTTACATAGTAGTGACAACAATAATAATGATACAGTGTTATATAGTAGTGACAACAACACTAATGATACACAGTGTTACCTAGTAGTGACAACAATAATAATGATACAGTGTTACCTAGTAGTGACAACAATAATAATGATACAGTGTTACCTTCTAGTGACAACAATAATAATGATACACTGTTACTTAGTAGTGACAACAATAATAATGATACAGTGTTACCTAGTAGTGACAACAACACTAGTGATACAGTGTTACTTTGTAGTGACAACAATAATAATGATACAGTGTTGCTTAGAAGTGACAACAACACTAATGATACAGTGTTACCTAGTAGTGACAACAATAATAATGATACATTGTTACCTAGTAGTGACAACAAAAATAATGATACAGTGTTACCTAGTAGTGACAACAACAATAATGATACAGTGTTACTTAGTAGTGACTACAACAATAATGATACAGTGTTACCTAGTAGTGACAACAATAATAATGATACAGTGTTACTTAGTAGTGACAACAACAATAATGATACAGTGTTACCTGGTAGTGACAACAAAATTAATGATACAGTGTTACATAGTAGTGACAACAATGATAATGATACAGTGTTACTTAGTAGTGACAACAACAATAATGATACAGTGTTACCTAGTAGTGACAACAATAATAATGATACATTGTTACCTAGTAGTGACAACAACAATAATGATACACAGTGTTACCTAGTGGTGACAACAATAATTATGATACAGTGTTACTTAGTAGTGACAACAACAATAATGATACAGTGTTACCTAGTAGTGACAACAATAATTATGATACAGTGTTACTTAGTAGTGACAACAACAATAATGATACAGTGTTACCTAGTAGTGACAACAATGATAATGATACAGTGTTACCTAGTAGTGACAACAACACTAATGATACAGTGTTACTTAGTAGTGACAACAACACTAATGATACAGTGTTACCCAGTAGTGACAACAACACTAATGATACAGTGTTACCTAGAAGTGACAACAACACTTGTGATACAGTGTTACTTTGTAACACTAACAATAATAATGATACAGTGTTGCTAAGTCGTGACAACAACACTAATGATACAGTATAACGTAGTAGTGACAACAACACTAATGATACAGTGTTACCTAGTAGTGACAACAACAATAATGATACAGTGTTACCTAGTAGTGACAACAAAAATAATGATACAGTGTTACATAGTAGTCACAACAATAATAATGATACAGTGTTATCTAGTATTGACAACAATAATAATGATACAGTGTTACCTAGTAGTGACAACAACAATAATGATACAGTGCTATCTAGTAGTGACAACAACACTAATGATACAGTGTTACTTAGTAATGACAACAACAATAGTGATACAGTGTTACCTAGTAGTGACAACAACAATAATGATACAGTGTTACCTAGTAGTGACAACAACAATAATGATACAGTGTTACCTAGTAGTGACAACAACAATAATGATACAGTGTTACCTAGTAGTGACAACAACACTTATGATACAGTGTTACCTAGTAATGACAACAATAATAATGATACAGTGTTACCTTGTAGTGACAACAACAATACTGATACAGTGTTACCTAGTAGTGACAACAATGATAATGATAAAGTGTTACCTAGTAGTGACAACAATGATAATGATACAGTGTTACCTAGTAGTGACAACAACAATAATGATACAGTGTTACTTAGTAGTGACAACAACAATAATGATACAGTGTTACCTAGTAGTGACAACAATAATAATGATACATTGTTACCTAGTAGTGACAACAACAATAATGATACACAGTGTTACCTAGTAGTGACAACAATAATTATGATACAGTGTTACTTAGTAGTGACAACAACAATAATGATACAGTGTTACCTAGTAGTGACAACAATGATAATGATACAGTGTTACCTAGTAGTGACAACAACACTAATGATACAGTGTTACTTAGTAGTGACAACAACACTAATGATACAGTGTTACCCAGTAGTGACAACAACACTAATGATACAGTGTTACCTAGAAGTGACAACAACACTTGTGATACAGTGTTACTTTGTAACACTAACAATAATAATGATACAGTGTTGCTAAGTCGTGACAACAACACTAATGATACAGTATAACGAAGTAGTGACAACAACACTAATGATACAGTGTTACCTAGTAGTGACAACAACTATAATGATACAGTGTTACCTAGTAGTGACAACAAAAATAATGATACAGTGTTACATAGTAGTCACAACAATAATAATGATACAGTGTTATCTAGTATTGACAACAATAATAATGATACAGTGTTACCAAGTAGTGACAACAACAATAATGATACAGTGCTATCTAGTATTGACAACAATAATAATGATACAGTGTTACTTAGTAATGACAACAAAAATAATGATACAGTGTTACCTAGTAGTGACAACAACAATAATGATACAGTGCTATCTAGTATTGACAACAATAATAATGATACAGTGTTACCTAGTAGTGACAACAAAAATAATGATACAGTGTTACCTAGTAGTGACAACAATAATAATGATACAGTGTTATCTAGTATTGACAACAATAATAATGATACAGTGTTACCTAGTAGTGACAACAACAATAATGATACAGTGCTATCTAGTAGTGACAACAACACTAATGATACAGTGTTACTTAGTAATGACAACAACAATAGTGAGACAGTGTTACCTAGTAGTGACAACAACAATAATGATACAGTGTTACCTAGTAGTGACGACAACAATAATGATACAGTGTTACCTAGTAGTGACAACAACAATAATGATACAGTGTTACCTAGTAGTGACAACAACACTAATGATACAGTGTTACCCAGTAGTGACAACAACACTAATGATACAGTGTTACCTAGAAGTGACAACAACACTAGTGATACAGTGTTACTTTGTAACACTAACAATAATAATGATACAGTGTTGCTAAGTCGTGACAACAACACTAATGATACAGTATAACGTAGTAGTGACAACAACACTAATGATACAGTGTTACCTAGTAGTGACAACAACAATAATGATACAGTGTTACCTAGTAGTGACAACAAAAATAATGATACAGTGTTACCTAGTAGTCACAACAATAATAATGATACAGTGTTATCTAGTAGTGACAACAATAATAATGATACAGTGTTACCTAGTAGTGACAACAACAATAATGATACAGTGTTACCTAGTAGTGACAACAACAATAATGATACAGTGTTACCTAGTAGTGACAACAACAATAATGATACAGTGTTACCTAATAGTGACAACAACAATAATGATACAGTGTTACCTAGAAGTGAGAACAACAATAATGATACAGTGTTACCTAGTAGTGACAACAACAATAATGATACACAGTGTTACCTAGTAGTGACAACAATAATAATGATACAGTCTTACTTAGTAGTGACAACAACAATAATGATACAGTGTTACCTAGTAGTGACAACAATGATAATGATACAGTGTTACCTAGTAGTGACAACAACACTAATGATACAGTATTACTTAGTAGTGACAACAACACTAATGATATAGTGTTACCCAGTAGTGACAACAACACTAATGATACAGTGTTACCTAGTAGTGACAACACTAATAATGATACAGTGTTACTTAGTAGTGACAACAGCAATAATGATACAGTGTTACCTAGTAGTGACAACAACACTAGTGTCACAGTGTTACTTATTAGTGACAACAATAATAATGATACAGTGTTACTTAGTAGTGACAACAACACTAATGGTACAGTGTTGCCTAGTAGTGACAACAATAATAATGATAGAGTGTTACTTAGTAGTGACAACAGCAATAATGATACAGTGTTACCTAGTAGTGACAACAACACTAGTGTCACAGTGTTACTTATTAGTGACAACAATAATAATGATACAGTGTTACTTAGTAGTGACAACAACACTAATGGTACAGTGTTACCAAGTAGTGACAACAATAATAATGATACAGTGTTACTTAGTAGTGACAACAACACTAATGATACAGTGTTACCTAGTAGTGACAACAATAATAATGATACAGTGTTACCTAGTAGTGACAACAACACTAATGATACAGTGTTACCTAGTAGTGACAACAATAATAATGATACAGTGTTACATAGTAGTGACAACAATAATAATGATACAGTGTTATATAGTAGTGACAACAACACTAATGATACACAGTGTTACCTAGTAGTGACAACAATAATAATGATACAGTGTTACCTAGTAGTGACAACAATAATAATGATACAGTGTTACCTTCTAGTGACAACAATAATAATGATACACTGTTACTTAGTAGTGACAACAATAATAATGATACAGTGTTACCTAGTAGTGACAACAACACTAGTGATACAGTGTTACTTTGTAGTGACAACAATAATAATGATACAGTGTTGCTTAGAAGTGACAACAACACTAATGATACAGTGTTACCTAGTAGTGACAACAATAATAATGATACATTGTTACCTAGTAGTGACAACAAAAATAATGATACAGTGTTACCTAGTAGTGACAACAACAATAATGATACAGTGTTACTTAGTAGTGACTACAACAATAATGATACAGTGTTACCTAGTAGTGACAACAATAATAATGATACAGTGTTACTTAGTAGTGACAACAACAATAATGATACAGTGTTACCTGGGAGTGACAACAAAAATAATGATACAGTGTTACATAGTAGTGACAACAATGATAATGATACAGTGTTACTTAGTAGTGACAACAACAATAATGATACAGTGTTACCTAGTAGTGACAACAATAATAATGATACATTGTTACCTAGTAGTGACAACAACAATAATGATACACAGTGTTACCTAGTAGTGACAACAATAATTATGATACAGTGTTACTTAGTAGTGACAACAACAATAATGATACAGTGTTACCTAGTAGTGACAACAATAATTATGATACAGTGTTACTTAGTAGTGACAACAACAATAATGATACAGTGTTACCTAGTAGTGACAACAATGATAATGATACAGTGTTACCTAGTAGTGACAACAACACTAATGATACAGTGTTACTTAGTAGTGACAACAACACTAATGATACAGTGTTACCCAGTAGTGACAACAACACTAATGATACAGTGTTACCTAGAAGTGACAACAACACTTGTGATACAGTGTTACTTTGTAACACTAACAATAATAATGATACAGTGTTGCTAAGTCGTGACAACAACACTAATGATACAGTATAACGTAGTAGTGACAACAACACTAATGATACAGTGTTACCTAGTAGTGACAACAACAATAATGATACAGTGTTACCTAGTAGTGACAACAAAAATAATGATACAGTGTTACATAGTAGTCACAACAATAATAATGATACAGTGTTATCTAGTATTGACAACAATAATAATGATACAGTGTTACCTAGTAGTGACAACAACAATAATGATACAGTGCTATCTAGTAGTGACAACAACACTAATGATACAGTGTTACTTAGTAATGACAACAACAATAGTGATACAGTGTTACCTAGTAGTGACAACAACAATAATGATACAGTGTTACCTAGTAGTGACAACAACAATAATGATACAGTGTTACCTAGTAGTGACAACAACAATAATGATACAGTGTTACCTAGTAGTGACAACAACACTTATGATACAGTGTTACCTAGTAATGACAACAATAATAATGATACAGTGTTACCTTGTAGTGACAACAACAATACTGATACAGTGTTACCTAGTAGTGACAACAATGATAATGATAAAGTGTTACCTAGTAGTGACAACAACAATAGTGATACAGTGTTTCCTAGTAATGACAACAATGATAATGATACAGTGTTACTTAGTAGTGACAACAACAATAATGATACAGTGTTACCTTGTAGTGACAACAACAATAATGATACAGTGTTACTTAGTAGTGACAACAACAAAATGATACAGTGTTACTTAGTAGTGACAACAACAATAATGATACAGTGCTACGTAGTAGTGACAACAACACTAATGATACAGTGTTACTTAGTAGTGACAACAACAATAATGATCCAGTGTTACCTAGTAGTGACAACAACAATAATGATACAGTGTTACTTAGTAATGACAACAACAATAATGATCCAGTGTTACCTAGTAGTGACAACAACAATAATGATACAGTGTTACTTAGTAGTGACAATAACAATAATGATACAGTGTTACCTAGTAGTGACAACAATGATAATGATACAGTGTTACTTAGTAATGACAACAACAATAATGATACAGTGTTACCTAGTAATGACAACAATGATAATGATACAGTGTTACCTAGTAGTGACAACAATGATAATGATACAGTGTTACCTAGTAGTGACAACAACAATAATGATACAGTGTTACTTAGTAGTGACAACAACAATAATGATACAGTGTTACCTAGTAGTGACAACAATAATAATGATACATTGTTACCTAGTAGTGACAACAACAATAATGATACACAGTGTTACCTAGTAGTGACAACAATAATTATGATACAGTGTTACTTAGTAGTGACAACAACAATAATGATACAGTGTTACCTAGTAGTGACAAGAATGATAATGATACAGTGTTACCTAGTAGTGACAACAACACTAATGATACAGTGTTACTTAGTAGTGACAACAACACTAATGATACAGTGTTACCCAGTAGTGACAACAACACTAATGATACAGTGTTACCTAGAAGTGACAACAGCACTTGTGATACAGTGTTACTTTGTAACACTAACAATAATAATGATACAGTGTTGCTAAGTCGTGACAACAACACTAATGATACAGTATAACGTAGTAGTGACAACAACACTAATGATACAGTGTTACCTAGTAGTGACAACAACAATAATGATACAGTGCTACGTAGTAGTGACAACAACACTAATGATACAGTGTTACTTAGTAGTGACAACAACAATAATGATCCAGTGTTACCTAGTAGTGACAACAACAATAATGATACAGTGTTACTTAGTAATGACAACAACAATAATGATCCAGTGTTACCTAGTAGTGACAACAACAATAATGATACAGTGTTACTTAGTAGTGACAATAACAATAATGATACAGTGTTACCTAGTAGTGACAACAATGATAATGATACAGTGTTACTTAGTAATGACAACAACAATAATGATACAGTGTTACCTAGTAATGACAACAATGATAATGATACAGTGTTACCTAGTAGTGACAACAATGATAATGATACAGTGTTACCTAGTAGTGACAACAACAATAATGATACAGTGTTACTTAGTAGTGACAACAACAATAATGATACAGTGTTACCTAGTAGTGACAACAATAATAATGATACATTGTTACCTAGTAGTGACAACAACAATAATGATACACAGTGTTACCTAGTAGTGACAACAATAATTATGATACAGTGTTACTTAGTAGTGACAACAATAATAATGATACAGTCTTACTTAGTAGTGACAACAACAATAATGATACAGTGTTACCTAGTAGTGACAACAATGATAATGATACAGTGTTACCTAGTAGTGACAACAACACTAATGATACAGTATTACTTAGTAGTGACAACAACACTAATGATATAGTGTTACCCAGTAGTGACAACAACACTAATGATACAGTGTTACCTAGTAGTGACAACACTAATAATGATACAGTGTTACTTAGTAGTGACAACAGCAATAATGATACAGTGTTACCTAGTAGTGACAACAACACTAGTGTCACAGTGTTACTTATTAGTGACAACAATAATAATGATACAGTGTTACTTAGTAGTGACAACAACACTAATGGTACAGTGTTGCCTAGTTGTGACAACAATAATAATGATAGAGTGTTACTTAGTAGTGACAACAGCAATAATGATACAGTGTTACCTAGTAGTGACAACAACACTAGTGTCACAGTGTTACTTATTAGTGACAACAATAATAATGATACAGTGTTACTTAGTAGTGACAACAACACTAATGGTACAGTGTTACCAAGTAGTGACAACAATAATAATGATACAGTGTTACTTAGTAGTGACAACAACACTAATGATACAGTGTTACCTAGTAGTGACAACAATAATAATGATACAGTGTTACCTAGTAGTGACAACAACACTAATGATACAGTGTTACCTAGTAGTGACAACAATAATAATGATACAGTGTTACATAGTAGTGACAACAATAATAATGATACAGTGTTATATAGTAGTGACAACAACACTAATGATACACAGTGTTACCTAGTAGTGACAACAATAATAATGATACAGTGTTACCTAGTAGTGACAACAATAATAATGATACAGTGTTACCTTCTAGTGACAACAATAATAATGATACACTGTTACTTAGTAGTGACAACAATAATAATGATACAGTGTTACCTAGTAGTGACAACAACACTAGTGATACAGTGTTACTTTGTAGTGACAACAATAATAATGATACAGTGTTGCTTAGAAGTGACAACAACACTAATGATACAGTGTTACCTAGTAGTGACAACAATAATAATGATACATTGTTACCTAGTAGTGACAACAAAAATAATGATACAGTGTTACCTAGTAGTGACAACAACAATAATGATACAGTGTTACTTAGTAGTGACTACAACAATAATGATACAGTGTTACCTAGTAGTGACAACAATAATAATGATACAGTGTTACTTAGTAGTGACAACAACAATAATGATACAGTGTTACCTGGTAGTGACAACAAAATTAATGATACAGTGTTACATAGTAGTGACAACAATGATAATGATACAGTGTTACTTAGTAGTGACAACAACAATAATGATACAGTGTTACCTAGTAGTGACAACAATAATAATGATACATTGTTACCTAGTAGTGACAACAACAATAATGATACACAGTGTTACCTAGTGGTGACAACAATAATTATGATACAGTGTTACTTAGTAGTGACAACAACAATAATGATACAGTGTTACCTAGTAGTGACAACAATAATTATGATACAGTGTTACTTAGTAGTGACAACAACAATAATGATACAGTGTTACCTAGTAGTGACAACAATGATAATGATACAGTGTTACCTAGTAGTGACAACAACACTAATGATACAGTGTTACTTAGTAGTGACAACAACACTAATGATACAGTGTTACCCAGTAGTGACAACAACACTAATGATACAGTGTTACCTAGAAGTGACAACAACACTTGTGATACAGTGTTACTTTGTAACACTAACAATAATAATGATACAGTGTTGCTAAGTCGTGACAACAACACTAATGATACAGTATAACGTAGTAGTGACAACAACACTAATGATACAGTGTTACCTAGTAGTGACAACAACAATAATGATACAGTGTTACCTAGTAGTGACAACAAAAATAATGATACAGTGTTACATAGTAGTCACAACAATAATAATGATACAGTGTTATCTAGTATTGACAACAATAATAATGATACAGTGTTACCTAGTAGTGACAACAACAATAATGATACAGTGCTATCTAGTAGTGACAACAACACTAATGATACAGTGTTACTTAGTAATGACAACAACAATAGTGATACAGTGTTACCTAGTAGTGACAACAACAATAATGATACAGTGTTACCTAGTAGTGACAACAACAATAATGATACAGTGTTACCTAGTAGTGACAACAACAATAATGATACAGTGTTACCTAGTAGTGACAACAACACTTATGATACAGTGTTACCTAGTAATGACAACAATAATAATGATACAGTGTTACCTTGTAGTGACAACAACAATACTGATACAGTGTTACCTAGTAGTGACAACAATGATAATGATAAAGTGTTACCTAGTAGTGACAACAATGATAATGATACAGTGTTACCTAGTAGTGACAACAACAATAATGATACAGTGTTACTTAGTAGTGACAACAACAATAATGATACAGTGTTACCTAGTAGTGACAACAATAATAATGATACATTGTTACCTAGTAGTGACAACAACAATAATGATACACAGTGTTACCTAGTAGTGACAACAATAATTATGATACAGTGTTACTTAGTAGTGACAACAACAATAATGATACAGTGTTACCTAGTAGTGACAACAATGATAATGATACAGTGTTACCTAGTAGTGACAACAACACTAATGATACAGTGTTACTTAGTAGTGACAACAACACTAATGATACAGTGTTACCCAGTAGTGACAACAACACTAATGATACAGTGTTACCTAGAAGTGACAACAACACTTGTGATACAGTGTTACTTTGTAACACTAACAATAATAATGATACAGTGTTGCTAAGTCGTGACAACAACACTAATGATACAGTATAACGAAGTAGTGACAACAACACTAATGATACAGTGTTACCTAGTAGTGACAACAACTATAATGATACAGTGTTACCTAGTAGTGACAACAAAAATAATGATACAGTGTTACATAGTAGTCACAACAATAATAATGATACAGTGTTATCTAGTATTGACAACAATAATAATGATACAGTGTTACCAAGTAGTGACAACAACAATAATGATACAGTGCTATCTAGTATTGACAACAATAATAATGATACAGTGTTACTTAGTAATGACAACAAAAATAATGATACAGTGTTACCTAGTAGTGACAACAACAATAATGATACAGTGCTATCTAGTATTGACAACAATAATAATGATACAGTGTTACCTAGTAGTGACAACAAAAATAATGATACAGTGTTACCTAGTAGTGACAACAATAATAATGATACAGTGTTATCTAGTATTGACAACAATAATAATGATACAGTGTTACCTAGTAGTGACAACAACAATAATGATACAGTGCTATCTAGTAGTGACAACAACACTAATGATACAGTGTTACTTAGTAATGACAACAACAATAGTGAGACAGTGTTACCTAGTAGTGACAACAACAATAATGATACAGTGTTACCTAGTAGTGACGACAACAATAATGATACAGTGTTACCTAGTAGTGACAACAACAATAATGATACAGTGTTACCTAGTAGTGACAACAACACTAATGATACAGTGTTACCCAGTAGTGACAACAACACTAATGATACAGTGTTACCTAGAAGTGACAACAACACTAGTGATACAGTGTTACTTTGTAACACTAACAATAATAATGATACAGTGTTGCTAAGTCGTGACAACAACACTAATGATACAGTATAACGTAGTAGTGACAACAACACTAATGATACAGTGTTACCTAGTAGTGACAACAACAATAATGATACAGTGTTACCTAGTAGTGACAACAAAAATAATGATACAGTGTTACCTAGTAGTCACAACAATAATAATGATACAGTGTTATCTAGTAGTGACAACAATAATAATGATACAGTGTTACCTAGTAGTGACAACAACAATAATGATACAGTGTTACCTAGTAGTGACAACAACAATAATGATACAGTGTTACCTAGTAGTGACAACAACAATAATGATACAGTGTTACCTAATAGTGACAACAACAATAATGATACAGTGTTACCTAGAAGTGAGAACAACAATAATGATACAGTGTTACCTAGTAGTGACAACAACAATAATGATACACAGTGTTACCTAGTAGTGACAACAATAATAATGATACAGTCTTACTTAGTAGTGACAACAACAATAATGATACAGTGTTACCTAGTAGTGACAACAATGATAATGATACAGTGTTACCTAGTAGTGACAACAACACTAATGATACAGTATTACTTAGTAGTGACAACAACACTAATGATATAGTGTTACCCAGTAGTGACAACAACACTAATGATACAGTGTTACCTAGTAGTGACAACACTAATAATGATACAGTGTTACTTAGTAGTGACAACAGCAATAATGATACAGTGTTACCTAGTAGTGACAACAACACTAGTGTCACAGTGTTACTTATTAGTGACAACAATAATAATGATACAGTGTTACTTAGTAGTGACAACAACACTAATGGTACAGTGTTGCCTAGTAGTGACAACAATAATAATGATAGAGTGTTACTTAGTAGTGACAACAGCAATAATGATACAGTGTTACCTAGTAGTGACAACAACACTAGTGTCACAGTGTTACTTATTAGTGACAACAATAATAATGATACAGTGTTACTTAGTAGTGACAACAACACTAATGGTACAGTGTTACCAAGTAGTGACAACAATAATAATGATACAGTGTTACTTAGTAGTGACAACAACACTAATGATACAGTGTTACCTAGTAGTGACAACAATAATAATGATACAGTGTTACCTAGTAGTGACAACAACACTAATGATACAGTGTTACCTAGTAGTGACAACAATAATAATGATACAGTGTTACATAGTAGTGACAACAATAATAATGATACAGTGTTATATAGTAGTGACAACAACACTAATGATACACAGTGTTACCTAGTAGTGACAACAATAATAATGATACAGTGTTACCTAGTAGTGACAACAATAATAATGATACAGTGTTACCTTCTAGTGACAACAATAATAATGATACACTGTTACTTAGTAGTGACAACAATAATAATGATACAGTGTTACCTAGTAGTGACAACAACACTAGTGATACAGTGTTACTTTGTAGTGACAACAATAATAATGATACAGTGTTGCTTAGAAGTGACAACAACACTAATGATACAGTGTTACCTAGTAGTGACAACAATAATAATGATACATTGTTACCTAGTAGTGACAACAAAAATAATGATACAGTGTTACCTAGTAGTGACAACAACAATAATGATACAGTGTTACTTAGTAGTGACTACAACAATAATGATACAGTGTTACCTAGTAGTGACAACAATAATAATGATACAGTGTTACTTAGTAGTGACAACAACAATAATGATACAGTGTTACCTGGGAGTGACAACAAAAATAATGATACAGTGTTACATAGTAGTGACAACAATGATAATGATACAGTGTTACTTAGTAGTGACAACAACAATAATGATACAGTGTTACCTAGTAGTGACAACAATAATAATGATACATTGTTACCTAGTAGTGACAACAACAATAATGATACACAGTGTTACCTAGTAGTGACAACAATAATTATGATACAGTGTTACTTAGTAGTGACAACAACAATAATGATACAGTGTTACCTAGTAGTGACAACAATAATTATGATACAGTGTTACTTAGTAGTGACAACAACAATAATGATACAGTGTTACCTAGTAGTGACAACAATGATAATGATACAGTGTTACCTAGTAGTGACAACAACACTAATGATACAGTGTTACTTAGTAGTGACAACAACACTAATGATACAGTGTTACCCAGTAGTGACAACAACACTAATGATACAGTGTTACCTAGAAGTGACAACAACACTTGTGATACAGTGTTACTTTGTAACACTAACAATAATAATGATACAGTGTTGCTAAGTCGTGACAACAACACTAATGATACAGTATAACGTAGTAGTGACAACAACACTAATGATACAGTGTTACCTAGTAGTGACAACAACAATAATGATACAGTGTTACCTAGTAGTGACAACAAAAATAATGATACAGTGTTACATAGTAGTCACAACAATAATAATGATACAGTGTTATCTAGTATTGACAACAATAATAATGATACAGTGTTACCTAGTAGTGACAACAACAATAATGATACAGTGCTATCTAGTAGTGACAACAACACTAATGATACAGTGTTACTTAGTAATGACAACAACAATAGTGATACAGTGTTACCTAGTAGTGACAACAACAATAATGATACAGTGTTACCTAGTAGTGACAACAACAATAATGATACAGTGTTACCTAGTAGTGACAACAACAATAATGATACAGTGTTACCTAGTAGTGACAACAACACTTATGATACAGTGTTACCTAGTAATGACAACAATAATAATGATACAGTGTTACCTTGTAGTGACAACAACAATACTGATACAGTGTTACCTAGTAGTGACAACAATGATAATGATAAAGTGTTACCTAGTAGTGACAACAACAATAGTGATACAGTGTTTCCTAGTAATGACAACAATGATAATGATACAGTGTTACTTAGTAGTGACAACAACAATAATGATACAGTGTTACCTTGTAGTGACAACAACAATAATGATACAGTGTTACTTAGTAGTGACAACAACAAAATGATACAGTGTTACTTAGTAGTGACAACAACAATAATGATACAGTGCTACGTAGTAGTGACAACAACACTAATGATACAGTGTTACTTAGTAGTGACAACAACAATAATGATCCAGTGTTACCTAGTAGTGACAACAACAATAATGATACAGTGTTACTTAGTAATGACAACAACAATAATGATCCAGTGTTACCTAGTAGTGACAACAACAATAATGATACAGTGTTACTTAGTAGTGACAATAACAATAATGATACAGTGTTACCTAGTAGTGACAACAATGATAATGATACAGTGTTACTTAGTAATGACAACAACAATAATGATACAGTGTTACCTAGTAATGACAACAATGATAATGATACAGTGTTACCTAGTAGTGACAACAATGATAATGATACAGTGTTACCTAGTAGTGACAACAACAATAATGATACAGTGTTACTTAGTAGTGACAACAACAATAATGATACAGTGTTACCTAGTAGTGACAACAATAATAATGATACATTGTTACCTAGTAGTGACAACAACAATAATGATACACAGTGTTACCTAGTAGTGACAACAATAATTATGATACAGTGTTACTTAGTAGTGACAACAACAATAATGATACAGTGTTACCTAGTAGTGACAAGAATGATAATGATACAGTGTTACCTAGTAGTGACAACAACACTAATGATACAGTGTTACTTAGTAGTGACAACAACACTAATGATACAGTGTTACCCAGTAGTGACAACAACACTAATGATACAGTGTTACCTAGAAGTGACAACAGCACTTGTGATACAGTGTTACTTTGTAACACTAACAATAATAATGATACAGTGTTGCTAAGTCGTGACAACAACACTAATGATACAGTATAACGTAGTAGTGACAACAACACTAATGATACAGTGTTACCTAGTAGTGACAACAACAATAATGATACAGTGTTACCTAGTAGTGACAACAAAAATAATGATACAGTGTTACCTAGTAGTCACAACAATAATAATGATACAGTGTTATCTAGTAGTGACAACAATAATAATGATACAGTGTTACCTAGTAGTGACAACAACAATAATGATACAGTGTTACCTAGTAGTGACAACAACAATAATGATACAGTGTTACCTAGTAGTGACAACAACAATAATGATACAGTGTTACCTAATAGTGACAACAACAATAATGATACAGTGTTACCTAGAAGTGAGAACAACAATAATGATACAGTGTTACCTAGTAGTGACAACAACAATAATGATACACAGTGTTACCTAGTAGTGACAACAATAATAATGATACAGTCTTACTTAGTAGTGACAACAACAATAATGATACAGTGTTACCTAGTAGTGACAACAATGATAATGATACAGTGTTACCTAGTAGTGACAACAACACTAATGATACAGTATTACTTAGTAGTGACAACAACACTAATGATATAGTGTTACCCAGTAGTGACAACAACACTAATGATACAGTGTTACCTAGTAGTGACAACACTAATAATGATACAGTGTTACTTAGTAGTGACAACAGCAATAATGATACAGTGTTACCTAGTAGTGACAACAACACTAGTGTCACAGTGTTACTTATTAGTGACAACAATAATAATGATACAGTGTTACTTAGTAGTGACAACAACACTAATGGTACAGTGTTGCCTAGTAGTGACAACAATAATAATGATAGAGTGTTACTTAGTAGTGACAACAGCAATAATGATACAGTGTTACCTAGTAGTAACAACAACACTAGTGTCACAGTGTTACTTATTAGTGACAACAATAATAATGATACAGTGTTACTTAGTAGTGACAACAACACTAATGGTACAGTGTTACCAAGTAGTGACAACAATAATAATGATACAGTGTTACTTAGTAGTGACAACAACACTAATGATACAGTGTTACCTAGTAGTGACAACAATAATAATGATACAGTGTTACCTAGTAGTGACAACAACACTAATGATACAGTGTTACCTAGTAGTGACAACAATAATAATGATACAGTGTTACATAGTAGTGACAACAATAATAATGATACAGTGTTATATAGTAGTGACAACAACACTAATGATACACAGTGTTACCTAGTAGTGACAACAATAATAATGATACAGTGTTACCTAGTAGTGACAACAATAATAATGATACATTGTTACCTAGTAGTGACAACAACAATAATGATACACAGTGTTACCTAGTGGTGACAACAATAATTATGATACAGTGTTACTTAGTAGTGACAACAACAATAATGATACAGTGTTACCTAGTAGTGACAACAATAATTATGATACAGTGTTACTTAGTAGTGACAACAACAATAATGATACAGTGTTACCTAGTAGTGACAACAATGATAATGATACAGTGTTACCTAGTAGTGACAACAACACTAATGATACAGTGTTACTTAGTAGTGACAACAACACTAATGATACAGTGTTACCCAGTAGTGACAACAACACTAATGATACAGTGTTACCTAGTAGTGACAACAATAATAATGATACATTGTTACCTAGTAGTGACAACAAAAATAATGATACAGTGTTACCTAGTAGTGACAACAACAATAATGATACAGTGTTACTTAGTAGTGACTACAACAATAATGATACAGTGTTACCTAGTAGTGACAACAATAATAATGATACAGTGTTACTTAGTAGTGACAACAACAATAATGATACAGTGTTACCTGGTAGTGACAACAAAAATAATGATACAGTGTTACATAGTAGTGACAACAATGATAATGATACAGTGTTACTTAGTAGTGACAACAACAATAATGATACAGTGTTACCTAGTAGTGACAACAATAATAATGATACATTGTTACCTAGTAGTGACAACAACAATAATGATACACAGTGTTACCTAGTGGTGACAACAATAATTATGATACAGTGTTACTTAGTAGTGACAACAACAATAATGATACAGTGTTACCTAGTAGTGACAACAATAATTATGATACAGTGTTACTTAGTAGTGACAACAACAATAATGATACAGTGTTACCTAGTAGTGACAACAATGATAATGATACAGTGTTACCTAGTAGTGACAACAACACTAATGATACAGTGTTACTTAGTAGTGACAACAACACTAATGATACAGTGTTACCCAGTAGTGACAACAACACTAATGATACAGTGTTACCTAGAAGTGACAACAACACTTGTGATACAGTGTTACTTTGTAACACTAACAATAATAATGATACAGTGTTGCTAAGTCGTGACAACAACACTAATGATACAGTATAACGTAGTAGTGACAACAACACTAATGATACAGTGTTACCTAGTAGTGACAACAACAATAATGATACAGTGTTACCTAGTAGTGACAACAAAAATAATGATACACTGTTACATAGTAGTCACAACAATAATAATGATACAGTGTTATCTAGTATTGACAACAATAATAATGATACAGTGTTACCTAGTAGTGACAACAACAATAATGATACAGTGCTATCTAGTAGTGACAACAACACTAATGATACAGTGTTACTTAGTAATGACAACAACAATAGTGATACAGTGTTACCTAGTAGTGACAACAACAATAATGATACAGTGTTACCTAGTAGTGACAACAACAATAATGATACAGTGTTACCTAGTAGTGACAACAACAATAATGATACAGTGTTACCTAGTAGTGACAACAACACTTATGATACAGTGTTACCTAGTAATGACAACAATAATAATGATACAGTGTTACCTTGTAGTGACAACAACAATACTGATACAGTGTTACCTAGTAGTGACAACAATGATAATGATAAAGTGTTACCTAGTAGTGACAACAATGATAATGATACAGTGTTACCTAGTAGTGACAACAACAATAATGATACAGTGTTACTTAGTAGTGACAACAACAATAATGATACAGTGTTACCTAGTAGTGACAACAATAATAATGATACATTGTTACCTAGTAGTGACAACAACAATAATGATACACAGTGTTACCTAGTAGTGACAACAATAATTATGATACAGTGTTACTTAGTAGTGACAACAACAATAATGATACAGTGTTACCTAGTAGTAACAACAATGATAATGATACAGTGTTACCTAGTAGTGACAACAACACTAATGATACAGTGTTACTTAGTAGTGACAACAACACTAATGATACAGTGTTACCCAGTAGTGACAACAACACTAATGATACAGTGTTACCTAGAAGTGACAACAACACTAGTGATACAGTGTTACTTTGTAACACTAACAATAATAATGATACAGTGTTGCTAAGTCGTGACAACAACACTAATGATACAGTATAACGAAGTAGTGACAACAACACTAATGATACAGTGTTACCTAGTAGTGACAACAACAATAATGATACAGTATTACCTAGTAGTGACAACAAAAATAATGATACAGTGTTACATAGTAGTCACAACAATAATAATGATACAGTGTTATCTAGTATTGACAACAATAATAATGATACAGTGTTACCTAGTAGTGACAACAAAAATAATGATACAGTGTTACCTAGTAGTGACAACAATAATAATGATACAGTGTTATCTAGTATTGACAACAATAATAATGATACAGTGTTACCTAGTAGTGACAACAACAATAATGATACAGTGCTATCTAGTAGTGACAACAACACTAATGATACAGTGTTACTTAGTAATGACAACAACAATAGTGAGACAGTGTTACCTAGTAGTGACAACAGCAATAATGATACAGTGTTACCTAGTAGTGACGACAACAATAATGATACAGTGTTACCTAGTAGTGACAACAACAATAATGATACAGTGTTACCTAGTAGTGACAACAACACTAATGATACAGTGTTACCCAGTAGTGACAACAACACTAATGATACAGTGTTACCTAGAAGTGACAACAACACTAGTGATACAGTGTTACTTTGTAACACTAACAATAATAATGATACAGTGTTGCTAAGTCGTGACAACAACACTAATGATACAGTATAACGTAGTAGTGACAACAACACTAATGATACAGTGTTACCTAGTAGTGACAACAACAATAATGATACAGTGTTACCTAGTAGTGACAACAAAAATAATGATACAGTGTTACCTAGTAGTCACAACAATAATAATGATACAGTGTTATCTAGTAGTGACAACAATAATAATGATACAGTGTTACCTAGTAGTGACAACAGCAATAAAGATACAGTGTTACCTAGTAGTGACGACAACAATAATGATACAGTGTTACCTAGTAGTGACAACAACAATAATGATACAGTGTTACCTAGTAGTGACAACAACACTAATGATACAGTGTTACCTAGAAGTGACAACAACACTAGTGATACAGTGTTACTTTGTAACACTAACAATAATAATGATACAGTGTTGCTAAGTCGTGACAACAACACTAATGATACAGTATAACGTAGTAGTGACAACAACACTAATGATACAGTGTTACCTAGTAGTGACAACAACAATAATGATACAGTGTTACCTAGTAGTGACAACAAAAATAATGATACAGTGTTACCTAGTAGTCACAACAATAATAATGATACAGTGTTATCTAGTAGTGACAACAATAATAATGATACAGTGTTACCTAGTAGTGACAACAACAATAATGATACAGTGTTACCTAGTAGTGACAACAACAATAATGATACAGTGTTACCTAGTAGTGACAACAACAATAATGATACAGTGTTACCTAATAGTGACAACAACAATAATGATACAGTGTTACCTAGAAGTGAGAACAACAATAATGATACAGTGTTACCTAGTAGTGACAACAACAATAATGATACACAGTGTTACCTAGTAGTGACAACAATAATAATGATACAGTCTTACTTAGTAGTGACAACAACAATAATGATACAGTGTTACCTAGTAGTGACAACAATGATAATGATACAGTGTTACCTAGTAGTGACAACAACACTAATGATACAGTATTACTTAGTAGTGACAACAACACTAATGATATAGTGTTACCCAGTAGTGACAACAACACTAATGATACAGTGTTACCTAGTAGTGACAACACTAATAATGATACAGTGTTACTTAGTAGTGACAACAGCAATAATGATACAGTGTTACCTAGTAGTGACAACAACACTAGTGTCACAGTGTTACTTATTAGTGACAACAATAATAATGATACAGTGTTACTTAGTAGTGACAACAACACTAATGGTACAGTGTTGCCTAGTAGTGACAACAATAATAATGATAGAGTGTTACTTAGTAGTGACAACAGCAATAATGATACAGTGTTACCTAGTAGTGACAACAACACTAGTGTCACAGTGTTACTTATTAGTGACAACAATAATAATGATACAGTGTTACTTAGTAGTGACAACAACACTAATGGTACAGTGTTACCAAGTAGTGACAACAATAATAATGATACAGTGTTACTTAGTAGTGACAACAACACTAATGATACAGTGTTACCTAGTAGTGACAACAATAATAATGATACAGTGTTACCTAGTAGTGACAACAAAAATAATGATACAGTGTTACCTAGTAGTGACAACAATAATAATGATACAGTGTTATCTAGTATTGACAACAATAATAATGATACAGTGTTACCTAGTAGTGACAACAACAATAATGATACAGTGCTATCTAGTAGTGACAACAACACTAATGATACAGTGTTACTTAGTAATGACAACAACAATAGTGAGACAGTGTTACCTAGTAGTGACAACAGCAATAATGATACAGTGTTACCTAGTAGTGACGACAACAATAATGATACAGTGTTACCTAGTAGTGACAACAACAATAATGATACAGTGTTACCTAGTAGTGACAACAACACTAATGATACAGTGTTACCCAGTAGTGACAACAACACTAATGATACAGTGTTACCTAGAAGTGACAACAACACTAGTGATACAGTGTTACTTTGTAACACTAACAATAATAATGATACAGTGTTGCTAAGTCGTGACAACAACACTAATGATACAGTATAACGTAGTAGTGACAACAACACTAATGATACAGTGTTACCTAGTAGTGACAACAACAATAATGATACAGTGTTACCTAGTAGTGACAACAAAAATAATGATACAGTGTTACCTAGTAGTCACAACAATAATAATGATACAGTGTTATCTAGTAGTGACAACAATAATAATGATACAGTGTTACCTAGTAGTGACAACAGCAATAATGATACAGTGTTACCTAGTAGTGACGACAACAATAATGATACAGTGTTACCTAGTAGTGACAACAACAATAATGATACAGTGTTACCTAGTAGTGACAACAACACTAATGATACAGTGTTACCTAGAAGTGACAACAACACTAGTGATACAGTGTTACTTTGTAACACTAACAATAATAATGATACAGTGTTGCTAAGTCGTGACAACAACACTAATGATACAGTATAACGTAGTAGTGACAACAACACTAATGATACAGTGTTACCTAGTAGTGACAACAACAATAATGATACAGTGTTACCTAGTAGTGACAACAAAAATAATGATACAGTGTTACCTAGTAGTCACAACAATAATAATGATACAGTGTTATCTAGTAGTGACAACAATAATAATGATACAGTGTTACCTAGTAGTGACAACAACAATAATGATACAGTGTTACCTAGTAGTGACAACAACAATAATGATACAGTGTTACCTAGTAGTGACAACAACAATAATGATACAGTGTTACCTAATAGTGACAACAACAATAATGATACAGTGTTACCTAGAAGTGAGAACAACAATAATGATACAGTGTTACCTAGTAGTGACAACAACAATAATGATACACAGTGTTACCTAGTAGTGACAACAATAATAATGATACAGTCTTACTTAGTAGTGACAACAACAATAATGATACAGTGTTACCTAGTAGTGACAACAATGATAATGATACAGTGTTACCTAGTAGTGACAACAACACTAATGATACAGTATTACTTAGTAGTGACAACAACACTAATGATATAGTGTTACCCAGTAGTGACAACAACACTAATGATACAGTGTTACCTAGTAGTGACAACACTAATAATGATACAGTGTTACTTAGTAGTGACAACAGCAATAATGATACAGTGTTACCTAGTAGTGACAACAACACTAGTGTCACAGTGTTACTTATTAGTGACAACAATAATAATGATACAGTGTTACTTAGTAGTGACAACAACACTAATGGTACAGTGTTGCCTAGTAGTGACAACAATAATAATGATAGAGTGTTACTTAGTAGTGACAACAGCAATAATGATACAGTGTTACCTAGTAGTGACAACAACACTAGTGTCACAGTGTTACTTATTAGTGACAACAATAATAATGATACAGTGTTACTTAGTAGTGACAACAACACTAATGGTACAGTGTTACCAAGTAGTGACAACAATAATAATGATACAGTGTTACTTAGTAGTGACAACAACACTAATGATACAGTGTTACCTAGTAGTGACAACAATAATAATGATACAGTGTTACCTAGTAGTGACAACAACACTAATGATACAGTGTTACCTAGTAGTGACAACAATAATAATGATACAGTGTTACATAGTAGTGACAACAATAATAATGATACAGTGTTATATAGTAGTGACAACAACACTAATGATACACAGTGTTACCTAGTAGTGACAACAATAATAATGATACAGTGTTACCTAGTAGTGACAACAATAATAATGATACAGTGTTACCTTCTAGTGACAACAATAATAATGATACACTGTTACTTAGTAGTGACAACAATAATAATGATACAGTGTTACCTAGTAGTGACAACAACACTAGTGATACAGTGTTACTTTGTAGTGACAACAATAATAATGATACAGTGTTGCTTAGAAGTGACAACAACACTAATGATACAGTGTTACCTAGTAGTGACAACAATAATAATGATACATTGTTACCTAGTAGTGACAACAAAAATAATGATACAGTGTTACCTAGTAGTGACAACAACAATAATGATACAGTGTTACTTAGTAGTGACTACAACAATAATGATACAGTGTTACCTAGTAGTGACAACAATAATAATGATACAGTGTTACTTAGTAGTGACAACAACAATAATGATACAGTGTTACCTGGTAGTGACAACAAAAATAATGATACAGTGTTACATAGTAGTGACAACAATGATAATGATACAGTGTTACTTAGTAGTGACAACAACAATAATGATACAGTGTTACCTAGTAGTGACAACAATAATAATGATACATTGTTACCTAGTAGTGACAACAACAATAATGATACACAGTGTTACCTAGTGGTGACAACAATAATTATGATACAGTGTTACTTAGTAGTGACAACAACAATAATGATACAGTGTTACCTAGTAGTGACAACAATAATTATGATACAGTGTTACTTAGTAGTGACAACAACAATAATGATACAGTGTTACCTAGTAGTGACAACAATGATAATGATACAGTGTTACCTAGTAGTGACAACAACACTAATGATACAGTGTTACTTAGTAGTGACAACAACACTAATGATACAGTGTTACCCAGTAGTGACAACAACACTAATGATACAGTGTTACCTAGAAGTGACAACAACACTTGTGATACAGTGTTACTTTGTAACACTAACAATAATAATGATACAGTGTTGCTAAGTCGTGACAACAACACTAATGATACAGTATAACGTAGTAGTGACAACAACACTAATGATACAGTGTTACCTAGTAGTGACAACAACAATAATGATACAGTGTTACCTAGTAGTGACAACAAAAATAATGATACAGTGTTACATAGTAGTCACAACAATAATAATGATACAGTGTTATCTAGTATTGACAACAATAATAATGATACAGTGTTACCTAGTAGTGACAACAACAATAATGATACAGTGCTATCTAGTAGTGACAACAACACTAATGATACAGTGTTACTTAGTAATGACAACAACAATAGTGATACAGTGTTACCTAGTAGTGACAACAACAATAATGATACAGTGTTACCTAGTAGTGACAACAACAATAATGATACAGTGTTACCTAGTAGTGACAACAACAATAATGATACAGTGTTACCTAGTAGTGACAACAACACTTATGATACAGTGTTACCTAGTAATGACAACAATAATAATGATACAGTGTTACCTTGTAGTGACAACAACAATACTGATACAGTGTTACCTAGTAGTGACAACAATGATAATGATAAAGTGTTACCTAGTAGTGACAACAATGATAATGATACAGTGTTACCTAGTAGTGACAACAACAATAATGATACAGTGTTACTTAGTAGTGACAACAACAATAATGATACAGTGTTACCTAGTAGTGACAACAATAATAATGATACATTGTTACCTAGTAGTGACAACAACAATAATGATACACAGTGTTACCTAGTAGTGACAACAATAATTATGATACAGTGTTACTTAGTAGTGACAACAACAATAATGATACAGTGTTACCTAGTAGTAACAACAATGATAATGATACAGTGTTACCTAGTAGTGACAACAACACTAATGATACAGTGTTACTTAGTAGTGACAACAACACTAATGATACAGTGTTACCCAGTAGTGACAACAACACTAATGATACAGTGTTACCTAGAAGTGACAACAACACTTGTGATACAGTGTTACTTTGTAACACTAACAATAATAATGATACAGTGTTGCTAAGTCGTGACAACAACACTAATGATACAGTATAACGAAGTAGTGACAACAACACTAATGATACAGTGTTACCTAGTAGTGACAACAACAATAATGATACAGTGTTACCTAGTAGTGACAACAAAAATAATGATACAGTGTTACATAGTAGTCACAACAATAATAATGATACAGTGTTATCTAGTATTGACAACAATAATAATGATACAGTGTTACCAAGTAGTGACAACAACAATAATGATACAGTGCTATCTAGTATTGACAACAATAATAATGATACAGTGTTACTTAGTAATGACAACAAAAATAATGATACAGTGTTACCTAGTAGTGACAACAACAATAATGATACAGTGCTATCTAGTATTGACAACAATAATAATGATACAGTGTTACCTAGTAGTGACAACAAAAATAATGATACAGTGTTACCTAGTAGTGACAACAATAATAATGATACAGTGTTATCTAGTATTGACAACAATAATAATGATACAGTGTTACCTAGTAGTGACAACAACAATAATGATACAGTGCTATCTAGTAGTGACAACAACACTAATGATACAGTGTTACTTAGTAATGACAACAACAATAGTGAGACAGTGTTACCTAGTAGTGACAACAGCAATAATGATACAGTGTTACCTAGTAGTGACGACAACAATAATGATACAGTGTTACCTAGTAGTGACAACAACAATAATGATACAGTGTTACCTAGTAGTGACAACAACACTAATGATACAGTGTTACCCAGTAGTGACAACAACACTAATGATACAGTGTTACCTAGAAGTGACAACAACACTAGTGATACAGTGTTACTTTGTAACACTAACAATAATAATGATACAGTGTTGCTAAGTCGTGACAACAACACTAATGATACAGTATAACGTAGTAGTGACAACAACACTAATGATACAGTGTTACCTAGTAGTGACAACAACAATAATGATACAGTGTTACCTAGTAGTGACAACAAAAATAATGATACAGTGTTACCTAGTAGTCACAACAATAATAATGATACAGTGTTATCTAGTAGTGACAACAATAATAATGATACAGTGTTACCTAGTAGTGACAACAACAATAATGATACAGTGTTACCTAGTAGTGACAACAACAATAATGATACAGTGTTACCTAGTAGTGACAACAACAATAATGATACAGTGTTACCTAATAGTGACAACAACAATAATGATACAGTGTTACCTAGAAGTGAGAACAACAATAATGATACAGTGTTACCTAGTAGTGACAACAACAATAATGATACACAGTGTTACCTAGTAGTGACAACAATAATAATGATACAGTCTTACTTAGTAGTGACAACAACAATAATGATACAGTGTTACCTAGTAGTGACAACAATGATAATGATACAGTGTTACCTAGTAGTGACAACAACACTAATGATACAGTATTACTTAGTAGTGACAACAACACTAATGATATAGTGTTACCCAGTAGTGACAACAACACTAATGATACAGTGTTACCTAGTAGTGACAACACTAATAATGATACAGTGTTACTTAGTAGTGACAACAGCAATAATGATACAGTGTTACCTAGTAGTGACAACAACACTAGTGTCACAGTGTTACTTATTAGTGACAACAATAATAATGATACAGTGTTACTTAGTAGTGACAACAACACTAATGGTACAGTGTTGCCTAGTACTGACAACAATAATAATGATAGAGTGTTACTTAGTAGTGACAACAGCAATAATGATACAGTGTTACCTAGTAGTGACAACAATGATAATGATACAGTGTTACCTAGTAGTGACAACAACACTAATGATACAGTATTACTTAGTAGTGACAACAACACTAATGATATAGTGTTACCCAGTAGTGACAACAACACTAATGATACAGTGTTACCTAGTAGTGACAACACTAATAATGATACAGTGTTACTTAGTAGTGACAACAGCAATAATGATACAGTGTTACCTAGTAGTGACAACAACACTAGTGTCACAGTGTTACTTATTAGTGACAACAATAATAATGATACAGTGTTACTTAGTAGTGACAACAACACTAATGGTACAGTGTTGCCTAGTAGTGACAACAATAATAATGATAGAGTGTTACTTAGTAGTGACAACAGCAATAATGATACAGTGTTACCTAGTAGTGACAACAACACTAGTGTCACAGTGTTACTTATTAGTGACAACAATAATAATGATACAGTGTTACTTAGTAGTGACAACAACACTAATGGTACAGTGTTACCAAGTAGTGACAACAATAATAATGATACAGTGTTACTTAGTAGTGACAACAACACTAATGATACAGTGTTACCTAGTAGTGACAACAATAATAATGATACAGTGTTACCTAGTAGTGACAACAACACTAATGATACAGTGTTACCTAGTAGTGACAACAATAATAATGATACAGTGTTACATAGTAGTGACAACAATAATAATGATACAGTGTTATATAGTAGTGACAACAACACTAATGATACACAGTGTTACCTAGTAGTGACAACAATAATAATGATACAGTGTTACCTAGTAGTGACAACAATAATAATGATACAGTGTTACCTTCTAGTGACAACAATAATAATGATACACTGTTACTTAGTAGTGACAACAATAATAATGATACAGTGTTACCTAGTAGTGACAACAACACTAGTGATACAGTGTTACTTTGTAGTGACAACAATAATAATGATACAGTGTTGCTTAGAAGTGACAACAACACTAATGATACAGTGTTACCTAGTAGTGACAACAATAATAATGATACATTGTTACCTAGTAGTGACAACAAAAATAATGATACAGTGTTACCTAGTAGTGACAACAACAATAATGATACAGTGTTACTTAGTAGTGACTACAACAATAATGATACAGTGTTACCTAGTAGTGACAACAATAATAATGATACAGTGTTACTTAGTAGTGACAACAACAATAATGATACAGTGTTACCTGGTAGTGACAACAAAAATAATGATACAGTGTTACATAGTAGTGACAACAATGATAATGATACAGTGTTTCTTAGTAGTGACAACAACAATAATGATACAGTGTTACCTAGTAGTGACAACAATAATAATGATACATTGTTACCTAGTAGTGACAACAACAATAATGATACACAGTGTTACCTAGTGGTGACAACAATAATTATGATACAGTGTTACTTAGTAGTGACAACAACAATAATGATACAGTGTTACCTAGTAGTGACAACAATAATTATGATACAGTGTTACTTAGTAGTGACAACAACAATAATGATACAGTGTTACCTAGTAGTGACAACAATGATAATGATACAGTGTTACCTAGTAGTGACAACAACACTAATGATACAGTGTTACTTAGTAGTGACAACAACACTAATGATACAGTGTTACCCAGTAGTGACAACAACACTAATGATACAGTGTTACCTAGAAGTGACAACAACACTTGTGATACAGTGTTACTTTGTAACACTAACAATAATAATGATACAGTGTTGCTAAGTCGTGACAACAACACTAATGATACAGTATAACGTAGTAGTGACAACAACACTAATGATACAGTGTTACCTAGTAGTGACAACAACAATAATGATACAGTGTTACCTAGTAGTGACAACAAAAATAATGATACAGTGTTACATAGTAGTCACAACAATAATAATGATACAGTGTTATCTAGTATTGACAACAATAATAATGATACAGTGTTACCTAGTAGTGACAACAACAATAATGATACAGTGCTATCTAGTAGTGACAACAACACTAATGATACAGTGTTACTTAGTAATGACAACAACAATAGTGATACAGTGTTACCTAGTAGTGACAACAACAATAATGATACAGTGTTACCTAGTAGTGACAACAACAATAATGATACAGTGTTACCTAGTAGTGACAACAACAATAATGATACAGTGTTACCTAGTAGTGACAACAACACTTATGATACAGTGTTACCTAGTAATGACAACAATAATAATGATACAGTGTTACCTTGTAGTGACAACAACAATACTGATACAGTGTTACCTAGTAGTGACAACAATGATAATGATAAAGTGTTACCTAGTAGTGACAACAATGATAATGATACAGTGTTACCTAGTAGTGACAACAACAATAATGATACAGTGTTACTTAGTAGTGACAACAACAATAATGATACAGTGTTACCTAGTAGTGACAACAATAATAATGATACATTGTTACCTAGTAGTGACAACAACAATAATGATACACAGTGTTACCTAGTAGTGACAACAATAATTATGATACAGTGTTACTTAGTAGTGACAACAACAATAATGATACAGTGTTACCTAGTAGTAACAACAATGATAATGATACAGTGTTACCTAGTAGTGACAACAACACTAATGATACAGTGTTACTTAGTAGTGACAACAACACTAATGATACAGTGTTACCCAGTAGTGACAACAACACTAATGATACAGTGTTACCTAGAAGTGACAACAACACTTGTGATACAGTGTTACTTTGTAACACTAACAATAATAATGATACAGTGTTGCTAAGTCGTGACAACAACACTAATGATACAGTATAACGAAGTAGTGACAACAACACTAATGATACAGTGTTACCTAGTAGTGACAACAACAATAATGATACAGTGTTACCTAGTAGTGACAACAAAAATAATGATACAGTGTTACATAGTAGTCACAACAATAATAATGATACAGTGTTATCTAGTATTGACAACAATAATAATGATACAGTGTTACCAAGTAGTGACAACAACAATAATGATACAGTGCTATCTAGTATTGACAACAATAATAATGATACAGTGTTACTTAGTAATGACAACAAAAATAATGATACAGTGTTACCTAGTAGTGACAACAACAATAATGATACAGTGCTATCTAGTATTGACAACAATAATAATGATACAGTGTTACCTAGTAGTGACAACAAAAATAATGATACAGTGTTACCTAGTAGTGACAACAATAATAATGATACAGTGTTATCTAGTATTGACAACAATAATAATGATACAGTGTTACCTAGTAGTGACAACAACAATAATGATACAGTGCTATCTAGTAGTGACAACAACACTAATGATACAGTGTTACTTAGTAATGACAACAACAATAGTGAGACAGTGTTACCTAGTAGTGACAACAGCAATAATGATACAGTGTTACCTAGTAGTGACGACAACAATAATGATACAGTGTTACCTAGTAGTGACAACAACAATAATGATACAGTGTTACCTAGTAGTGACAACAACACTAATGATACAGTGTTACCCAGTAGTGACAACAACACTAATGATACAGTGTTACCTAGAAGTGACAACAACACTAGTGATACAGTGTTACTTTGTAACACTAACAATAATAATGATACAGTGTTGCTAAGTCGTGACAACAACACTAATGATACAGTATAACGTAGTAGTGACAACAACACTAATGATACAGTGTTACCTAGTAGTGACAACAACAATAATGATACAGTGTTACCTAGTAGTGACAACAAAAATAATGATACAGTGTTACCTAGTAGTCACAACAATAATAATGATACAGTGTTATCTAGTAGTGACAACAATAATAATGATACAGTGTTACCTAGTAGTGACAACAACAATAATGATACAGTGTTACCTAGTAGTGACAACAACAATAATGATACAGTGTTACCTAGAAGTGAGAACAACAATAATGATACAGTGTTACCTAGTAGTGACAACAACAATAATGATACACAGTGTTACCTAGTAGTGACAACAATAATAATGATACAGTCTTACTTAGTAGTGACAACAACAATAATGATACAGTGTTACCTAGTAGTGACAACAATGATAATGATACAGTGTTACCTAGTAGTGACAACAACACTAATGATACAGTATTACTTAGTAGTGACAACAACACTAATGATATAGTGTTACCCAGTAGTGACAACAACACTAATGATACAGTGTTACCTAGTAGTGACAACACTAATAATGATACAGTGTTACTTAGTAGTGACAACAGCAATAATGATACAGTGTTACCTAGTAGTGACAACAACACTAGTGTCACAGTGTTACTTATTAGTGACAACAATAATAATGATACAGTGTTACTTAGTAGTGACAACAACACTAATGGTACAGTGTTGCCTAGTACTGACAACAATAATAATGATAGAGTGTTACTTAGTAGTGACAACAGCAATAATGATACAGTGTTACCTAGTAGTGACAACAACACTAGTGTCACAGTGTTACTTATTAGTGACAACAATAATAATGATACAGTGTTACTTAGTAGTGACAACAACACTAATGGTACAGTGTTACCAAGTAGTGACAACAATAATAATGATACAGTGTTACTTAGTAGTGACAACAACACTAATGATACAGTGTTACCTAGTAGTGACAACAATAATAATGATACAGTGTTACCTAGTAGTGACAACAACACTAATGATACAGTGTTACCTAGTAGTGACAACAATAATAATGATACAGTGTTACATAGTAGTGACAACAATAATAATGATACAGTGTTACCTTCTAGTGACAACAATAATAATGATACACTGTTACTTAGTAGTGACAACAATAATAATGATACAGTGTTACCTAGTAGTGACAACAACACTAGTGATACAGTGTTACTTTGTAGTGACAACAATAATAATGATACAGTGTTGCTTAGAAGTGACAACAACACTAATGATACAGTGTTACCTAGTAGTGACAACAATAATAATGATACATTGTTACCTAGTAGTGACAACAAAAATAATGATACAGTGTTACCTAGTAGTGACAACAACAATAATGATACAGTGTTACTTAGTAGTGACTACAACAATAATGATACAGTGTTACCTAGTAGTGACAACAATAATAATGATACAGTGTTACTTAGTAGTGACAACAACAATAATGATACAGTGTTACCTGGTAGTGACAACAAAAATAATGATACAGTGTTACATAGTAGTGACAACAATGATAATGATACAGTGTTACTTAGTAGTGACAACAACAATAATGATACAGTGTTACCTAGTAGTGACAACAATAATAATGATACATTGTTACCTAGTAGTGACAACAACAATAATGATACACAGTGTTACCTAGTGGTGACAACAATAATTATGATACAGTGTTACTTAGTAGTGACAACAACAATAATGATACAGTGTTACCTAGTAGTGACAACAATAATTATGATACAGTGTTACTTAGTAGTGACAACAACAATAATGATACAGTGTTACCTAGTAGTGACAACAATGATAATGATACAGTGTTACCTAGTAGTGACAACAACACTAATGATACAGTGTTACTTAGTAGTGACAACAACACTAATGATACAGTGTTACCCAGTAGTGACAACAACACTAATGATACAGTGTTACCTAGAAGTGACAACAACACTTGTGATACAGTGTTACTTTGTAACACTAACAATAATAATGATACAGTGTTGCTAAGTCGTGACAACAACACTAATGATACAGTATAACGTAGTAGTGACAACAACACTAATGATACAGTGTTACCTAGTAGTGACAACAACAATAATGATACAGTGTTACCTAGTAGTGACAACAAAAATAATGATACACTGTTACATAGTAGTCACAACAATAATAATGATACAGTGTTATCTAGTATTGACAACAATAATAATGATACAGTGTTACCTAGTAGTGACAACAACAATAATGATACAGTGCTATCTAGTAGTGACAACAACACTAATGATACAGTGTTACTTAGTAATGACAACAACAATAGTGATACAGTGTTACCTAGTAGTGACAACAACAATAATGATACAGTGTTACCTAGTAGTGACAACAACAATAATGATACAGTGTTACCTAGTAGTGACAACAACAATAATGATACAGTGTTACCTAGTAGTGACAACAACACTTATGATACAGTGTTACCTAGTAATGACAACAATAATAATGATACAGTGTTACCTTGTAGTGACAACAACAATACTGATACAGTGTTACCTAGTAGTGACAACAATGATAATGATAAAGTGTTACCTAGTAGTGACAACAATGATAATGATACAGTGTTACCTAGTAGTGACAACAACAATAATGATACAGTGTTACTTAGTAGTGACAACAACAATAATGATACAGTGTTACCTAGTAGTGACAACAATAATAATGATACATTGTTACCTAGTAGTGACAACAACAATAATGATACACAGTGTTACCTAGTAGTGACAACAATAATTATGATACAGTGTTACTTAGTAGTGACAACAACAATAATGATACAGTGTTACCTAGTAGTAACAACAATGATAATGATACAGTGTTACCTAGTAGTGACAACAACACTAATGATACAGTGTTACTTAGTAGTGACAACAACACTAATGATACAGTGTTACCCAGTAGTGACAACAACACTAATGATACAGTGTTACCTAGAAGTGACAACAACACTAGTGATACAGTGTTACTTTGTAACACTAACAATAATAATGATACAGTGTTGCTAAGTCGTGACAACAACACTAATGATACAGTATAACGAAGTAGTGACAACAACACTAATGATACAGTGTTACCTAGTAGTGACAACAACAATAATGATACAGTGTTACCTAGTAGTGACAACAAAAATAATGATACAGTGTTACATAGTAGTCACAACAATAATAATGATACAGTGTTATCTAGTATTGACAACAATAATAATGATACAGTGTTACCTAGTAGTGACAACAAAAATAATGATACAGTGTTACCTAGTAGTGACAACAATAATAATGATACAGTGTTATCTAGTATTGACAACAATAATAATGATACAGTGTTACCTAGTAGTGACAACAACAATAATGATACAGTGCTATCTAGTAGTGACAACAACACTAATGATACAGTGTTACTTAGTAATGACAACAACAATAGTGAGACAGTGTTACCTAGTAGTGACAACAGCAATAATGATACAGTGTTACCTAGTAGTGACGACAACAATAATGATACAGTGTTACCTAGTAGTGACAACAACAATAATGATACAGTGTTACCTAGTAGTGACAACAACACTAATGATACAGTGTTACCCAGTAGTGACAACAACACTAATGATACAGTGTTACCTAGAAGTGACAACAACACTAGTGATACAGTGTTACTTTGTAACACTAACAATAATAATGATACAGTGTTGCTAAGTCGTGACAACAACACTAATGATACAGTATAACGTAGTAGTGACAACAACACTAATGATACAGTGTTACCTAGTAGTGACAACAACAATAATGATACAGTGTTACCTAGTAGTGACAACAAAAATAATGATACAGTGTTACCTAGTAGTCACAACAATAATAATGATACAGTGTTATCTAGTAGTGACAACAATAATAATGATACAGTGTTACCTAGTAGTGACAACAGCAATAATGATACAGTGTTACCTAGTAGTGACGACAACAATAATGATACAGTGTTACCTAGTAGTGACAACAACAATAATGATACAGTGTTACCTAGTAGTGACAACAACACTAATGATACAGTGTTACCTAGAAGTGACAACAACACTAGTGATACAGTGTTACTTTGTAACACTAACAATAATAATGATACAGTGTTGCTAAGTCGTGACAACAACACTAATGATACAGTATAACGTAGTAGTGACAACAACACTAATGATACAGTGTTACCTAGTAGTGACAACAACAATAATGATACAGTGTTACCTAGTAGTGACAACAAAAATAATGATACAGTGTTACCTAGTAGTCACAACAATAATAATGATACAGTGTTATCTAGTAGTGACAACAATAATAATGATACAGTGTTACCTAGTAGTGACAACAACAATAATGATACAGTGTTACCTAGTAGTGACAACAACAATAATGATACAGTGTTACCTAGTAGTGACAACAACAATAATGATACAGTGTTACCTAATAGTGACAACAACAATAATGATACAGTGTTACCTAGAAGTGAGAACAACAATAATGATACAGTGTTACCTAGTAGTGACAACAACAATAATGATACACAGTGTTACCTAGTAGTGACAACAATAATAATGATACAGTCTTACTTAGTAGTGACAACAACAATAATGATACAGTGTTACCTAGTAGTGACAACAATGATAATGATACAGTGTTACCTAGTAGTGACAACAACACTAATGATACAGTATTACTTAGTAGTGACAACAACACTAATGATATAGTGTTACCCAGTAGTGACAACAACACTAATGATACAGTGTTACCTAGTAGTGACAACACTAATAATGATACAGTGTTACTTAGTAGTGACAACAGCAATAATGATACAGTGTTACCTAGTAGTGACAACAACACTAGTGTCACAGTGTTACTTATTAGTGACAACAATAATAATGATACAGTGTTACTTAGTAGTGACAACAACACTAATGGTACAGTGTTGCCTAGTAGTGACAACAATAATAATGATAGAGTGTTACTTAGTAGTGACAACAGCAATAATGATACAGTGTTACCTAGTAGTGACAACAACACTAGTGTCACAGTGTTACTTATTAGTGACAACAATAATAATGATACAGTGTTACTTAGTAGTGACAACAACACTAATGGTACAGTGTTACCAAGTAGTGACAACAATAATAATGATACAGTGTTACTTAGTAGTGACAACAACACTAATGATACAGTGTTACCTAGTAGTGACAACAATAATAATGATACAGTGTTACCTAGTAGTGACAACAACACTAATGATACAGTGTTACCTAGTAGTGACAACAATAATAATGATACAGTGTTACATAGTAGTGACAACAATAATAATGATACAGTGTTATATAGTAGTGACAACAACACTAATGATACACAGTGTTACCTAGTAGTGACAACAATAATAATGATACAGTGTTACCTAGTAGTGACAACAATAATAATGATACAGTGTTACCTTCTAGTGACAACAATAATAATGATACACTGTTACTTAGTAGTGACAACAATAATAATGATACAGTGTTACCTAGTAGTGACAACAACACTAGTGATACAGTGTTACTTTGTAGTGACAACAATAATAATGATACAGTGTTGCTTAGAAGTGACAACAACACTAATGATACAGTGTTACCTAGTAGTGACAACAATAATAATGATACATTGTTACCTAGTAGTGACAACAAAAATAATGATACAGTGTTACCTAGTAGTGACAACAACAATAATGATGCAGTGTTACTTAGTAGTGACTACAACAATAATGATACAGTGTTACCTAGTAGTAACAACAATGATAATGATACAGTGTTACCTAGTAGTGACAACAACACTAATGATACAGTGTTACTTAGTAGTGACAACAACACTAATGATACAGTGTTACCCAGTAGTGACAACAACACTAATGATACAGTGTTACCTAGAAGTGACAACAACACTTGTGATACAGTGTTACTTTGTAACACTAACAATAATAATGATACAGTGTTGCTAAGTCGTGACAACAACACTAATGATACAGTATAACGAAGTAGTGACAACAACACTAATGATACAGTGTTACCTAGTAGTGACAACAACAATAATGATACAGTGTTACCTAGTAGTGACAACAAAAATAATGATACAGTGTTACATAGTAGTCACAACAATAATAATGATACAGTGTTATCTAGTATTGACAACAATAATAATGATACAGTGTTACCAAGTAGTGACAACAACAATAATGATACAGTGCTATCTAGTATTGACAACAATAATAATGATACAGTGTTACTTAGTAATGACAACAAAAATAATGATACAGTGTTACCTAGTAGTGACAACAACAATAATGATACAGTGCTATCTAGTATTGACAACAATAATAATGATACAGTGTTACCTAGTAGTGACAACAAAAATAATGATACAGTGTTACCTAGTAGTGACAACAATAATAATGATACAGTGTTATCTAGTATTGACAACAATAATAATGATACAGTGTTACCTAGTAGTGACAACAACAATAATGATACAGTGCTATCTAGTAGTGACAACAACACTAATGATACAGTGTTACTTAGTAATGACAACAACAATAGTGAGACAGTGTTACCTAGTAGTGACAACAGCAATAATGATACAGTGTTACCTAGTAGTGACGACAACAATAATGATACAGTGTTACCTAGTAGTGACAACAACAATAATGATACAGTGTTACCTAGTAGTGACAACAACACTAATGATACAGTGTTACCCAGTAGTGACAACAACACTAATGATACAGTGTTACCTAGAAGTGACAACAACACTAGTGATACAGTGTTACTTTGTAACACTAACAATAATAATGATACAGTGTTGCTAAGTCGTGACAACAACACTAATGATACAGTATAACGTAGTAGTGACAACAACACTAATGATACAGTGTTACCTAGTAGTGACAACAACAATAATGATACAGTGTTACCTAGTAGTGACAACAAAAATAATGATACAGTGTTACCTAGTAGTCACAACAATAATAATGATACAGTGTTATCTAGTAGTGACAACAATAATAATGATACAGTGTTACCTAGTAGTGACAACAGCAATAATGATACAGTGTTACCTAGTAGTGACGACAACAATAATGATACAGTGTTACCTAGTAGTGACAACAACAATAATGATACAGTGTTACCTAGTAGTGACAACAACACTAATGATACAGTGTTACCTAGAAGTGACAACAACACTAGTGATACAGTGTTACTTTGTAACACTAACAATAATAATGATACAGTGTTGCTAAGTCGTGACAACAACACTAATGATACAGTATAACGTAGTAGTGACAACAACACTAATGATACAGTGTTACCTAGTAGTGACAACAACAATAATGATACAGTGTTACCTAGTAGTGACAACAAAAATAATGATACAGTGTTACCTAGTAGTCACAACAATAATAATGATACAGTGTTATCTAGTAGTGACAACAATAATAATGATACAGTGTTACCTAGTAGTGACAACAACAATAATGATACAGTGTTACCTAGTAGTGACAACAACAATAATGATACAGTGTTACCTAGTAGTGACAACAACAATAATGATACAGTGTTACCTAATAGTGACAACAACAATAATGATACAGTGTTACCTAGAAGTGAGAACAACAATAATGATACAGTGTTACCTAGTAGTGACAACAACAATAATGATACACAGTGTTACCTAGTAGTGACAACAATAATAATGATACAGTCTTACTTAGTAGTGACAACAACAATAATGATACAGTGTTACCTAGTAGTGACAACAATGATAATGATACAGTGTTACCTAGTAGTGACAACAACACTAATGATACAGTATTACTTAGTAGTGACAACAACACTAATGATATAGTGTTACCCAGTAGTGACAACAACACTAATGATACAGTGTTACCTAGTAGTGACAACACTAATAATGATACAGTGTTACTTAGTAGTGACAACAGCAATAATGATACAGTGTTACCTAGTAGTGACAACAACACTAGTGTCACAGTGTTACTTATTAGTGACAACAATAATAATGATACAGTGTTACTTAGTAGTGACAACAACACTAATGGTACAGTGTTGCCTAGTAGTGACAACAATAATAATGATAGAGTGTTACTTAGTAGTGACAACAGCAATAATGATACAGTGTTACCTAGTAGTGACAACAACACTAGTGTCACAGTGTTACTTATTAGTGACAACAATAATAATGATACAGTGTTACTTAGTAGTGACAACAACACTAATGGTACAGTGTTACCAAGTAGTGACAACAATAATAATGATACAGTGTTACTTAGTAGTGACAACAACACTAATGATACAGTGTTACCTAGTAGTGACAACAATAATAATGATACAGTGTTACCTAGTAGTGACAACAACACTAATGATACAGTGTTACCTAGTAGTGACAACAATAATAATGATACAGTGTTACATAGTAGTGACAACAATAATAATGATACAGTGTTATATAGTAGTGACAACAACACTAATGATACACAGTGTTACCTAGTAGTGACAACAATAATAATGATACAGTGTTACCTAGTAGTGACAACAATAATAATGATACAGTGTTACCTTCTAGTGACAACAATAATAATGATACACTGTTACTTAGTAGTGACAACAATAATAATGATACAGTGTTACCTAGTAGTGACAACAACACTAGTGATACAGTGTTACTTTGTAGTGACAACAATAATAATGATACAGTGTTGCTTAGAAGTGACAACAACACTAATGATACAGTGTTACCTAGTAGTGACAACAATAATAATGATACATTGTTACCTAGTAGTGACAACAAAAATAATGATACAGTGTTACCTAGTAGTGACAACAACAATAATGATACAGTGTTACTTAGTAGTGACTACAACAATAATGATACAGTGTTACCTAGTAGTGACAACAATAATAATGATACAGTGTTACTTAGTAGTGACAACAACAATAATGATACAGTGTTACCTGGTAGTGACAACAAAAATAATGATACAGTGTTACATAGTAGTGACAACAATGATAATGATACAGTGTTACTTAGTAGTGACAACAACAATAATGATACAGTGTTACCTAGTAGTGACAACAATAATAATGATACATTGTTACCTAGTAGTGACAACAACAATAATGATACACAGTGTTACCTAGTGGTGACAACAATAATTATGATACAGTGTTACTTAGTAGTGACAACAACAATAATGATACAGTGTTACCTAGTAGTGACAACAATAATTATGATACAGTGTTACTTAGTAGTGACAACAACAATAATGATACAGTGTTACCTAGTAGTGACAACAATGATAATGATACAGTGTTACCTAGTAGTGACAACAACACTAATGATACAGTGTTACTTAGTAGTGACAACAACACTAATGATACAGTGTTACCCAGTAGTGACAACAACACTAATGATACAGTGTTACCTAGAAGTGACAACAACACTTGTGATACAGTGTTACTTTGTAACACTAACAATAATAATGATACAGTGTTGCTAAGTCGTGACAACAACACTAATGATACAGTATAACGTAGTAGTGACAACAACACTAATGATACAGTGTTACCTAGTAGTGACAACAACAATAATGATACAGTGTTACCTAGTAGTGACAACAAAAATAATGATACAGTGTTACATAGTAGTCACAACAATAATAATGATACAGTGTTATCTAGTATTGACAACAATAATAATGATACAGTGTTACCTAGTAGTGACAACAACAATAATGATACAGTGCTATCTAGTAGTGACAACAACACTAATGATACAGTGTTACTTAGTAATGACAACAACAATAGTGATACAGTGTTACCTAGTAGTGACAACAACAATAATGATACAGTGTTACCTAGTAGTGACAACAACAATAATGATACAGTGTTACCTAGTAGTGACAACAACAATAATGATACAGTGTTACCTAGTAGTGACAACAACACTTATGATACAGTGTTACCTAGTAATGACAACAATAATAATGATACAGTGTTACCTTGTAGTGACAACAACAATACTGATACAGTGTTACCTAGTAGTGACAACAATGATAATGATAAAGTGTTACCTAGTAGTGACAACAATGATAATGATACAGTGTTACCTAGTAGTGACAACAACAATAATGATACAGTGCTATCTAGTAGTGACAACAACACTAATGATACAGTGTTACTTAGTAATGACAACAACAATAGTGAGACAGTGTTACCTAGTAGTGACAACAGCAATAATGATACAGTGTTACCTAGTAGTGACGACAACAATAATGATACAGTGTTACCTAGTAGTGACAACAACAATAATGATACAGTGTTACCTAGTAGTGACAACAACACTAATGATACAGTGTTACCTAGTAGTGACAACAACACTAATGATACAGTGTTACCTAGAAGTGACAACAACACTAGTGATACAGTGTTACTTTGTAACACTAACAATAATAATGATACAGTGTTGCTAAGTCGTGACAACAACACTAATGATACAGTATAACGTAGTAGTGACAACAACACTAATGATACAGTGTTACCTAGTAGTGACAACAACAATAATGATACAGTGTTACCTAGTAGTGACAACAAAAATAATGATACAGTGTTACCTAGTAGTCACAACAATAATAATGATACAGTGTTATCTAGTAGTGACAACAATAATAATGATACAGTGTTACCTAGTAGTGACAACAACAATAATGATACAGTGTTACCTAGTAGTGACAACAACAATAATGATACAGTGTTACCTAGAAGTGAGAACAACAATAATGATACAGTGTTACCTAGTAGTGACAACAACAATAATGATACACAGTGTTACCTAGTAGTGACAACAATAATAATGATACAGTCTTACTTAGTAGTGACAACAACAATAATGATACAGTGTTACCTAGTAGTGACAACAATGATAATGATACAGTGTTACCTAGTAGTGACAACAACACTAATGATACAGTATTACTTAGTAGTGACAACAACACTAATGATATAGTGTTACCCAGTAGTGACAACAACACTAATGATACAGTGTTACCTAGTAGTGACAACACTAATAATGATACAGTGTTACTTAGTAGTGACAACAGCAATAATGATACAGTGTTACCTAGTAGTGACAACAACACTAGTGTCACAGTGTTACTTATTAGTGACAACAATAATAATGATACAGTGTTACTTAGTAGTGACAACAACACTAATGGTACAGTGTTGCCTAGTACTGACAACAATAATAATGATAGAGTGTTACTTAGTAGTGACAACAGCAATAATGATACAGTGTTACCTAGTAGTGACAACAACACTAGTGTCACAGTGTTACTTATTAGTGACAACAATAATAATGATACAGTGTTACTTAGTAGTGACAACAACACTAATGGTACAGTGTTACCAAGTAGTGACAACAATAATAATGATACAGTGTTACATAGTAGTGACAACAACACTAATGATACAGTGTTACCTAGTAGTGACAACAATAATAATGATACAGTGTTACCTAGTAGTGACAACAACACTAATGATACAGTGTTACCTAGTAGTGACAACAATAATAATGATACAGTGTTACATAGTAGTGACAACAATAATAATGATACAGTGTTACCTTCTAGTGACAACAATAATAATGATACACTGTTACTTAGTAGTGACAACAATAATAATGATACAGTGTTACCTAGTAGTGACAACAACACTAGTGATACAGTGTTACTTTGTAGTGACAACAATAATAATGATACAGTGTTGCTTAGAAGTGACAACAACACTAATGATACAGTGTTACCTAGTAGTGACAACAATAATAATGATACATTGTTACCTAGTAGTGACAACAAAAATAATGATACAGTGTTACCTAGTAGTGACAACAACAATAATGATACAGTGTTACTTAGTAGTGACTACAACAATAATGATACAGTGTTACCTAGTAGTGACAACAATAATAATGATACAGTGTTACTTAGTAGTGACAACAACAATAATGATACAGTGTTACCTGGTAGTGACAACAAAAATAATGATACAGTGTTACATAGTAGTGACAACAATGATAATGATACAGTGTTACTTAGTAGTGACAACAACAATAATGATACAGTGTTACCTAGTAGTGACAACAATAATAATGATACATTGTTACCTAGTAGTGACAACAACAATAATGATACACAGTGTTACCTAGTGGTGACAACAATAATTATGATACAGTGTTACTTAGTAGTGACAACAACAATAATGATACAGTGTTACCTAGTAGTGACAACAATAATTATGATACAGTGTTACTTAGTAGTGACAACAACAATAATGATACAGTGTTACCTAGTAGTGACAACAATGATAATGATACAGTGTTACCTAGTAGTGACAACAACACTAATGATACAGTGTTACTTAGTAGTGACAACAACACTAATGATACAGTGTTACCCAGTAGTGACAACAACACTAATGATACAGTGTTACCTAGAAGTGACAACAACACTTGTGATACAGTGTTACTTTGTAACACTAACAATAATAATGATACAGTGTTGCTAAGTCGTGACAACAACACTAATGATACAGTATAACGTAGTAGTGACAACAACACTAATGATACAGTGTTACCTAGTAGTGACAACAACAATAATGATACAGTGTTACCTAGTAGTGACAACAAAAATAATGATACACTGTTACATAGTAGTCACAACAATAATAATGATACAGTGTTATCTAGTATTGACAACAATAATAATGATACAGTGTTACCTAGTAGTGACAACAACAATAATGATACAGTGCTATCTAGTAGTGACAACAACACTAATGATACAGTGTTACTTAGTAATGACAACAACAATAGTGATACAGTGTTACCTAGTAGTGACAACAACAATAATGATACAGTGTTACCTAGTAGTGACAACAACAATAATGATACAGTGTTACCTAGTAGTGACAACAACAATAATGATACAGTGTTACCTAGTAGTGACAACAACACTTATGATACAGTGTTACCTAGTAATGACAACAATAATAATGATACAGTGTTACCTTGTAGTGACAACAACAATACTGATACAGTGTTACCTAGTAGTGACAACAATGATAATGATAAAGTGTTACCTAGTAGTGACAACAATGATAATGATACAGTGTTACCTAGTAGTGACAACAACAATAATGATACAGTGTTACTTAGTAGTGACAACAACAATAATGATACAGTGTTACCTAGTAGTGACAACAATAATAATGATACATTGTTACCTAGTAGTGACAACAACAATAATGATACACAGTGTTACCTAGTAGTGACAACAATAATTATGATACAGTGTTACTTAGTAGTGACAACAACAATAATGATACAGTGTTACCTAGTAGTAACAACAATGATAATGATACAGTGTTACCTAGTAGTGACAACAACACTAATGATACAGTGTTACTTAGTAGTGACAACAACACTAATGATACAGTGTTACCCAGTAGTGACAACAACACTAATGATACAGTGTTACCTAGAAGTGACAACAACACTAGTGATACAGTGTTACTTTGTAACACTAACAATAATAATGATACAGTGTTGCTAAGTCGTGACAACAACACTAATGATACAGTATAACGAAGTAGTGACAACAACACTAATGATACAGTGTTACCTAGTAGTGACAACAACAATAATGATACAGTGTTACCTAGTAGTGACAACAAAAATAATGATACAGTGTTACATAGTAGTCACAACAATAATAATGATACAGTGTTATCTAGTATTGACAACAATAATAATGATACAGTGTTACCTAGTAGTGACAACAAAAATAATGATACAGTGTTACCTAGTAGTGACAACAATAATAATGATACAGTGTTATCTAGTATTGACAACAATAATAATGATACAGTGTTACCTAGTAGTGACAACAACAATAATGATACAGTGCTATCTAGTAGTGACAACAACACTAATGATACAGTGTTACTTAGTAATGACAACAACAATAGTGAGACAGTGTTACCTAGTAGTGACAACAGCAATAATGATACAGTGTTACCTAGTAGTGACGACAACAATAATGATACAGTGTTACCTAGTAGTGACAACAACAATAATGATACAGTGTTACCTAGTAGTGACAACAACACTAATGATACAGTGTTACCCAGTAGTGACAACAACACTAATGATACAGTGTTACCTAGAAGTGACAACAACACTAGTGATACAGTGTTACTTTGTAACACTAACAATAATAATGATACAGTGTTGCTAAGTCGTGACAACAACACTAATGATACAGTATAACGTAGTAGTGACAACAACACTAATGATACAGTGTTACCTAGTAGTGACAACAACAATAATGATACAGTGTTACCTAGTAGTGACAACAAAAATAATGATACAGTGTTACCTAGTAGTCACAACAATAATAATGATACAGTGTTATCTAGTAGTGACAACAATAATAATGATACAGTGTTACCTAGTAGTGACAACAGCAATAATGATACAGTGTTACCTAGTAGTGACGACAACAATAATGATACAGTGTTACCTAGTAGTGACAACAACAATAATGATACAGTGTTACCTAGTAGTGACAACAACACTAATGATACAGTGTTACCTAGAAGTGACAACAACACTAGTGATACAGTGTTACTTTGTAACACTAACAATAATAATGATACAGTGTTGCTAAGTCGTGACAACAACACTAATGATACAGTATAACGTAGTAGTGACAACAACACTAATGATACAGTGTTACCTAGTAGTGACAACAACAATAATGATACAGTGTTACCTAGTAGTGACAACAAAAATAATGATACAGTGTTACCTAGTAGTCACAACAATAATAATGATACAGTGTTATCTAGTAGTGACAACAATAATAATGATACAGTGTTACCTAGTAGTGACAACAACAATAATGATACAGTGTTACCTAGTAGTGACAACAACAATAATGATACAGTGTTACCTAGTAGTGACAACAACAATAATGATACAGTGTTACCTAATAGTGACAACAACAATAATGATACAGTGTTACCTAGAAGTGAGAACAACAATAATGATACAGTGTTACCTAGTAGTGACAACAACAATAATGATACACAGTGTTACCTAGTAGTGACAACAATAATAATGATACAGTCTTACTTAGTAGTGACAACAACAATAATGATACAGTGTTACCTAGTAGTGACAACAATGATAATGATACAGTGTTACCTAGTAGTGACAACAACACTAATGATACAGTATTACTTAGTAGTGACAACAACACTAATGATATAGTGTTACCCAGTAGTGACAACAACACTAATGATACAGTGTTACCTAGTAGTGACAACACTAATAATGATACAGTGTTACTTAGTAGTGACAACAGCAATAATGATACAGTGTTACCTAGTAGTGACAACAACACTAGTGTCACAGTGTTACTTATTAGTGACAACAATAATAATGATACAGTGTTACTTAGTAGTGACAACAACACTAATGGTACAGTGTTGCCTAGTAGTGACAACAATAATAATGATAGAGTGTTACTTAGTAGTGACAACAGCAATAATGATACAGTGTTACCTAGTAGTGACAACAACACTAGTGTCACAGTGTTACTTATTAGTGACAACAATAATAATGATACAGTGTTACTTAGTAGTGACAACAACACTAATGGTACAGTGTTACCAAGTAGTGACAACAATAATAATGATACAGTGTTACTTAGTAGTGACAACAACACTAATGATACAGTGTTACCTAGTAGTGACAACAATAATAATGATACAGTGTTACCTAGTAGTGACAACAACACTAATGATACAGTGTTACCTAGTAGTGACAACAATAATAATGATACAGTGTTACATAGTAGTGACAACAATAATAATGATACAGTGTTATATAGTAGTGACAACAACACTAATGATACACAGTGTTACCTAGTAGTGACAACAATAATAATGATACAGTGTTACCTAGTAGTGACAACAATAATAATGATACAGTGTTACCTTCTAGTGACAACAATAATAATGATACACTGTTACTTAGTAGTGACAACAATAATAATGATACAGTGTTACCTAGTAGTGACAACAACACTAGTGATACAGTGTTACTTTGTAGTGACAACAATAATAATGATACAGTGTTGCTTAGAAGTGACAACAACACTAATGATACAGTGTTACCTAGTAGTGACAACAATAATAATGATACATTGTTACCTAGTAGTGACAACAAAAATAATGATACAGTGTTACCTAGTAGTGACAACAACAATAATGATGCAGTGTTACTTAGTAGTGACTACAACAATAATGATACAGTGTTACCTAGTAGTAACAACAATGATAATGATACAGTGTTACCTAGTAGTGACAACAACACTAATGATACAGTGTTACTTAGTAGTGACAACAACACTAATGATACAGTGTTACCCAGTAGTGACAACAACACTAATGATACAGTGTTACCTAGAAGTGACAACAACACTTGTGATACAGTGTTACTTTGTAACACTAACAATAATAATGATACAGTGTTGCTAAGTCGTGACAACAACACTAATGATACAGTATAACGAAGTAGTGACAACAACACTAATGATACAGTGTTACCTAGTAGTGACAACAACAATAATGATACAGTGTTACCTAGTAGTGACAACAAAAATAATGATACAGTGTTACATAGTAGTCACAACAATAATAATGATACAGTGTTATCTAGTATTGACAACAATAATAATGATACAGTGTTACCAAGTAGTGACAACAACAATAATGATACAGTGCTATCTAGTATTGACAACAATAATAATGATACAGTGTTACTTAGTAATGACAACAAAAATAATGATACAGTGTTACCTAGTAGTGACAACAACAATAATGATACAGTGCTATCTAGTATTGACAACAATAATAATGATACAGTGTTACCTAGTAGTGACAACAAAAATAATGATACAGTGTTACCTAGTAGTGACAACAATAATAATGATACAGTGTTATCTAGTATTGACAACAATAATAATGATACAGTGTTACCTAGTAGTGACAACAACAATAATGATACAGTGCTATCTAGTAGTGACAACAACACTAATGATACAGTGTTACTTAGTAATGACAACAACAATAGTGAGACAGTGTTACCTAGTAGTGACAACAGCAATAATGATACAGTGTTACCTAGTAGTGACGACAACAATAATGATACAGTGTTACCTAGTAGTGACAACAACAATAATGATACAGTGTTACCTAGTAGTGACAACAACAATAATGATACAGTGTTACCCAGTAGTGACAACAACACTAATGATACAGTGTTACCTAGAAGTGACAACAACACTAGTGATACAGTGTTACTTTGTAACACTAACAATAATAATGATACAGTGTTGCTAAGTCGTGACAACAACACTAATGATACAGTATAACGTAGTAGTGACAACAACACTAATGATACAGTGTTACCTAGTAGTGACAACAACAATAATGATACAGTGTTACCTAGTAGTGACAACAAAAATAATGATACAGTGTTACCTAGTAGTCACAACAATAATAATGATACAGTGTTATCTAGTAGTGACAACAATAATAATGATACAGTGTTACCTAGTAGTGACAACAGCAATAATGATACAGTGTTACCTAGTAGTGACGACAACAATAATGATACAGTGTTACCTAGTAGTGACAACAACAATAATGATACAGTGTTACCTAGTAGTGACAACAACACTAATGATACAGTGTTACCTAGAAGTGACAACAACACTAGTGATACAGTGTTACTTTGTAACACTAACAATAATAATGATACAGTGTTGCTAAGTCGTGACAACAACACTAATGATACAGTATAACGTAGTAGTGACAACAACACTAATGATACAGTGTTACCTAGTAGTGACAACAACAATAATGATACAGTGTTACCTAGTAGTGACAACAAAAATAATGATACAGTGTTACCTAGTAGTCACAACAATAATAATGATACAGTGTTATCTAGTAGTGACAACAATAATAATGATACAGTGTTACCTAGTAGTGACAACAACAATAATGATACAGTGTTACCTAGTAGTGACAACAACAATAATGATACAGTGTTACCTAGTAGTGACAACAACAATAATGATACAGTGTTACCTAATAGTGACAACAACAATAATGATACAGTGTTACCTAGAAGTGAGAACAACAATAATGATACAGTGTTACCTAGTAGTGACAACAACAATAATGATACACAGTGTTACCTAGTAGTGACAACAATAATAATGATACAGTCTTACTTAGTAGTGACAACAACAATAATGATACAGTGTTACCTAGTAGTGACAACAATGATAATGATACAGTGTTACCTAGTAGTGACAACAACACTAATGATACAGTATTACTTAGTAGTGACAACAACACTAATGATATAGTGTTACCCAGTAGTGACAACAACACTAATGATACAGTGTTACCTAGTAGTGACAACACTAATAATGATACAGTGTTACTTAGTAGTGACAACAGCAATAATGATACAGTGTTACCTAGTAGTGACAACAACACTAGTGTCACAGTGTTACTTATTAGTGACAACAATAATAATGATACAGTGTTACTTAGTAGTGACAACAACACTAATGGTACAGTGTTGCCTAGTAGTGACAACAATAATAATGATAGAGTGTTACTTAGTAGTGACAACAGCAATAATGATACAGTGTTACCTAGTAGTGACAACAACACTAGTGTCACAGTGTTACTTATTAGTGACAACAATAATAATGATACAGTGTTACTTAGTAGTGACAACAACACTAATGGTACAGTGTTACCAAGTAGTGACAACAATAATAATGATACAGTGTTACTTAGTAGTGACAACAACACTAATGATACAGTGTTACCTAGTAGTGACAACAATAATAATGATACAGTGTTACCTAGTAGTGACAACAACACTAATGATACAGTGTTACCTAGTAGTGACAACAATAATAATGATACAGTGTTACATAGTAGTGACAACAATAATAATGATACAGTGTTATATAGTAGTGACAACAACACTAATGATACACAGTGTTACCTAGTAGTGACAACAATAATAATGATACAGTGTTACCTAGTAGTGACAACAATAATAATGATACAGTGTTACCTTCTAGTGACAACAATAATAATGATACACTGTTACTTAGTAGTGACAACAATAATAATGATACAGTGTTACCTAGTAGTGACAACAACACTAGTGATACAGTGTTACTTTGTAGTGACAACAATAATAATGATACAGTGTTGCTTAGAAGTGACAACAACACTAATGATACAGTGTTACCTAGTAGTGACAACAATAATAATGATACATTGTTACCTAGTAGTGACAACAAAAATAATGATACAGTGTTACCTAGTAGTGACAACAACAATAATGATACAGTGTTACTTAGTAGTGACTACAACAATAATGATACAGTGTTACCTAGTAGTGACAACAATAATAATGATACAGTGTTACTTAGTAGTGACAACAACAATAATGATACAGTGTTACCTGGTAGTGACAACAAAAATAATGATACAGTGTTACATAGTAGTGACAACAATGATAATGATACAGTGTTACTTAGTAGTGACAACAACAATAATGATACAGTGTTACCTAGTAGTGACAACAATAATAATGATACATTGTTACCTAGTAGTGACAACAACAATAATGATACACAGTGTTACCTAGTGGTGACAACAATAATTATGATACAGTGTTACTTAGTAGTGACAACAACAATAATGATACAGTGTTACCTAGTAGTGACAACAATAATTATGATACAGTGTTACTTAGTAGTGACAACAACAATAATGATACAGTGTTACCTAGTAGTGACAACAATGATAATGATACAGTCTTACCTAGTAGTGACAACAACACTAATGATACAGTGTTACTTAGTAGTGACAACAACACTAATGATACAGTGTTACCCAGTAGTGACAACAACACTAATGATACAGTGTTACCTAGAAGTGACAACAACACTTGTGATACAGTGTTACTTTGTAACACTAACAATAATAATGATACAGTGTTGCTAAGTCGTGACAACAACACTAATGATACAGTATAACGTAGTAGTGACAACAACACTAATGATACAGTGTTACCTAGTAGTGACAACAACAATAATGATACAGTGTTACCTAGTAGTGACAACAAAAATAATGATACAGTGTTACATAGTAGTCACAACAATAATAATGATACAGTGTTATCTAGTATTGACAACAATAATAATGATACAGTGTTACCTAGTAGTGACAACAACAATAATGATACAGTGCTATCTAGTAGTGACAACAACACTAATGATACAGTGTTACTTAGTAATGACAACAACAATAGTGATACAGTGTTACCTAGTAGTGACAACAACAATAATGATACAGTGTTACCTAGTAGTGACAACAACAATAATGATACAGTGTTACCTAGTAGTGACAACAACAATAATGATACAGTGTTACCTAGTAGTGACAACAACACTTATGATACAGTGTTACCTAGTAATGACAACAATAATAATGATACAGTGTTACCTTGTAGTGACAACAACAATACTGATACAGTGTTACCTAGTAGTGACAACAATGATAATGATAAAGTGTTACCTAGTAGTGACAACAATGATAATGATACAGTGTTACCTAGTAGTGACAACAACAATAATGATACAGTGTTACTTAGTAGTGACAACAACAATAATGATACAGTGTTACCTAGTAGTGACAACAATAATAATGATACATTGTTACCTAGTAGTGACAACAACAATAATGATACACAGTGTTACCTAGTAGTGACAACAATAATTATGATACAGTGTTACTTAGTAGTGACAACAACAATAATGATACAGTGTTACCTAGTAGTAACAACAATGATAATGATACAGTGTTACCTAGTAGTGACAACAACACTAATGATACAGTGTTACTTAGTAGTGACAACAACACTAATGATACAGTGTTACCCAGTAGTGACAACAACACTAATGATACAGTGTTACCTAGAAGTGACAACAACACTTGTGATACAGTGTTACTTTGTAACACTAACAATAATAATGATACAGTGTTGCTAAGTCGTGACAACAACACTAATGATACAGTATAACGAAGTAGTGACAACAACACTAATGATACAGTGTTACCTAGTAGTGACAACAACAATAATGATACAGTGTTACCTAGTAGTGACAACAAAAATAATGATACAGTGTTACATAGTAGTCACAACAATAATAATGATACAGTGTTATCTAGTATTGACAACAATAATAATGATACAGTGTTACCAAGTAGTGACAACAACAATAATGATACAGTGCTATCTAGTATTGACAACAATAATAATGATACAGTGTTACTTAGTAATGACAACAAAAATAATGATACAGTGTTACCTAGTAGTGACAACAACAATAATGATACAGTGCTATCTAGTATTGACAACAATAATAATGATACAGTGTTACCTAGTAGTGACAACAAAAATAATGATACAGTGTTACCTAGTAGTGACAACAATAATAATGATACAGTGTTATCTAGTATTGACAACAATAATAATGATACAGTGTTACCTAGTAGTGACAACAACAATAATGATACAGTGCTATCTAGTAGTGACAACAACACTAATGATACAGTGTTACTTAGTAATGACAACAACAATAGTGAGACAGTGTTACCTAGTAGTGACAACAGCAATAATGATACAGTGTTACCTAGTAGTGACGACAACAATAATGATACAGTGTTACCTAGTAGTGACAACAACAATAATGATACAGTGTTACCTAGTAGTGACAACAACACTAATGATACAGTGTTACCCAGTAGTGACAACAACACTAATGATACAGTGTTACCTAGAAGTGACAACAACACTAGTGATACAGTGTTACTTTGTAACACTAACAATAATAATGATACAGTGTTGCTAAGTCGTGACAACAACACTAATGATACAGTATAACGTAGTAGTGACAACAACACTAATGATACAGTGTTACCTAGTAGTGACAACAACAATAATGATACAGTGTTACCTAGTAGTGACAACAAAAATAATGATACAGTGTTACCTAGTAGTCACAACAATAATAATGATACAGTGTTATCTAGTAGTGACAACAATAATAATGATACAGTGTTACCTAGTAGTGACAACAGCAATAATGATACAGTGTTACCTAGTAGTGACGACAACAATAATGATACAGTGTTACCTAGTAGTGACAACAACAATAATGATACAGTGTTACCTAGTAGTGACAACAACACTAATGATACAGTGTTACCTAGAAGTGACAACAACACTAGTGATACAGTGTTACTTTGTAACACTAACAATAATAATGATACAGTGTTGCTAAGTCGTGACAACAACACTAATGATACAGTATAACGTAGTAGTGACAACAACACTAATGATACAGTGTTACCTAGTAGTGACAACAACAATAATGATACAGTGTTACCTAGTAGTGACAACAAAAATAATGATACAGTGTTACCTAGTAGTCACAACAATAATAATGATACAGTGTTATCTAGTAGTGACAACAATAATAATGATACAGTGTTACCTAGTAGTGACAACAACAATAATGATACAGTGTTACCTAGTAGTGACAACAACAATAATGATACAGTGTTACCTAGTAGTGACAACAACAATAATGATACAGTGTTACCTAATAGTGACAACAACAATAATGATACAGTGTTACCTAGAAGTGAGAACAACAATAATGATACAGTGTTACCTAGTAGTGACAACAACAATAATGATACACAGTGTTACCTAGTAGTGACAACAATAATAATGATACAGTCTTACTTAGTAGTGACAACAACAATAATGATACAGTGTTACCTAGTAGTGACAACAATGATAATGATACAGTGTTACCTAGTAGTGACAACAACACTAATGATACAGTATTACTTAGTAGTGACAACAACACTAATGATATAGTGTTACCCAGTAGTGACAACAACACTAATGATACAGTGTTACCTAGTAGTGACAACACTAATAATGATACAGTGTTACTTAGTAGTGACAACAGCAATAATGATACAGTGTTACCTAGTAGTGACAACAACACTAGTGTCACAGTGTTACTTATTAGTGACAACAATAATAATGATACAGTGTTACTTAGTAGTGACAACAACACTAATGGTACAGTGTTGCCTAGTAGTGACAACAATAATAATGATAGAGTGTTACTTAGTAGTGACAACAGCAATAATGATACAGTGTTACCTAGTAGTGACAACAACACTAGTGTCACAGTGTTACTTATTAGTGACAACAATAATAATGATACAGTGTTACTTAGTAGTGACAACAACACTAATGGTACAGTGTTACCAAGTAGTGACAACAATAATAATGATACAGTGTTACTTAGTAGTGACAACAACACTAATGATACAGTGTTACCTAGTAGTGACAACAATAATAATGATACAGTGTTACCTAGTAGTGACAACAACACTAATGATACAGTGTTACCTAGTAGTGACAACAATAATAATGATACAGTGTTACATAGTAGTGACAACAATAATAATGATACAGTGTTATATAGTAGTGACAACAACACTAATGATACACAGTGTTACCTAGTAGTGACAACAATAATAATGATACAGTGTTACCTAGTAGTGACAACAATAATAATGATACAGTGTTACCTTCTAGTGACAACAATAATAATGATACACTGTTACTTAGTAGTGACAACAATAATAATGATACAGTGTTACCTAGTAGTGACAACAACACTAGTGATACAGTGTTACTTTGTAGTGACAACAATAATAATGATACAGTGTTGCTTAGAAGTGACAACAACACTAATGATACAGTGTTACCTAGTAGTGACAACAATAATAATGATACATTGTTACCTAGTAGTGACAACAAAAATAATGATACAGTGTTACCTAGTAGTGACAACAACAATAATGATACAGTGTTACTTAGTAGTGACTACAACAATAATGATACAGTGTTACCTAGTAGTGACAACAATAATAATGATACAGTGTTACTTAGTAGTGACAACAACAATAATGATACAGTGTTACCTGGTAGTGACAACAAAAATAATGATACAGTGTTACATAGTAGTGACAACAATGATAATGATACAGTGTTACTTAGTAGTGACAACAACAATAATGATACAGTGTTACCTAGTAGTGACAACAATAATAATGATACATTGTTACCTAGTAGTGACAACAACAATAATGATACACAGTGTTACCTAGTGGTGACAACAATAATTATGATACAGTGTTACTTAGTAGTGACAACAACAATAATGATACAGTGTTACCTAGTAGTGACAACAATAATTATGATACAGTGTTACTTAGTAGTGACAACAACAATAATGATACAGTGTTACCTAGTAGTGACAACAATGATAATGATACAGTGTTACCTAGTAGTGACAACAACACTAATGATACAGTGTTACTTAGTAGTGACAACAACACTAATGATACAGTGTTACCCAGTAGTGACAACAACACTAATGATACAGTGTTACCTAGAAGTGACAACAACACTTGTGATACAGTGTTACTTTGTAACACTAACAATAATAATGATACAGTGTTGCTAAGTCGTGACAACAACACTAATGATACAGTATAACGTAGTAGTGACAACAACACTAATGATACAGTGTTACCTAGTAGTGACAACAACAATAATGATACAGTGTTACCTAGTAGTGACAACAAAAATAATGATACAGTGTTACATAGTAGTCACAACAATAATAATGATACAGTGTTATCTAGTATTGACAACAATAATAATGATACAGTGTTACCTAGTAGTGACAACAACAATAATGATACAGTGCTATCTAGTAGTGACAACAACACTAATGATACAGTGTTACTTAGTAATGACAACAACAATAGTGATACAGTGTTACCTAGTAGTGACAACAACAATAATGATACAGTGTTACCTAGTAGTGACAACAACAATAATGATACAGTGTTACCTAGTAGTGACAACAACAATAATGATACAGTGTTACCTAGTAGTGACAACAACACTTATGATACAGTGTTACCTAGTAATGACAACAATAATAATGATACAGTGTTACCTTGTAGTGACAACAACAATACTGATACAGTGTTACCTAGTAGTGACAACAATGATAATGATAAAGTGTTACCTAGTAGTGACAACAATGATAATGATACAGTGTTACCTAGTAGTGACAACAACAATAATGATACAGTGTTACTTAGTAGTGACAACAACAATAATGATACAGTGTTACCTAGTAGTGACAACAATAATAATGATACATTGTTACCTAGTAGTGACAACAACAATAATGATACACAGTGTTACCTAGTAGTGACAACAATAATTATGATACAGTGTTACTTAGTAGTGACAACAACAATAATGATACAGTGTTACCTAGTAGTAACAACAATGATAATGATACAGTGTTACCTAGTAGTGACAACAACACTAATGATACAGTGTTACTTAGTAGTGACAACAACACTAATGATACAGTGTTACCCAGTAGTGACAACAACACTAATGATACAGTGTTACCTAGAAGTGACAACAACACTTGTGATACAGTGTTACTTTGTAACACTAACAATAATAATGATACAGTGTTGCTAAGTCGTGACAACAACACTAATGATACAGTATAACGAAGTAGTGACAACAACACTAATGATACAGTGTTACCTAGTAGTGACAACAACAATAATGATACAGTGTTACCTAGTAGTGACAACAAAAATAATGATACAGTGTTACATAGTAGTCACAACAATAATAATGATACAGTGTTATCTAGTATTGACAACAATAATAATGATACAGTGTTACCAAGTAGTGACAACAACAATAATGATACAGTGCTATCTAGTATTGACAACAATAATAATGATACAGTGTTACTTAGTAATGACAACAAAAATAATGATACAGTGTTACCTAGTAGTGACAACAACAATAATGATACAGTGCTATCTAGTATTGACAACAATAATAATGATACAGTGTTACCTAGTAGTGACAACAAAAATAATGATACAGTGTTACCTAGTAGTGACAACAATAATAATGATACAGTGTTATCTAGTATTGACAACAATAATAATGATACAGTGTTACCTAGTAGTGACAACAACAATAATGATACAGTGCTATCTAGTAGTGACAACAACACTAATGATACAGTGTTACTTAGTAATGACAACAACAATAGTGAGACAGTGTTACCTAGTAGTGACAACAGCAATAATGATACAGTGTTACCTAGTAGTGACGACAACAATAATGATACAGTGTTACCTAGTAGTGACAACAACAATAATGATACAGTGTTACCTAGTAGTGACAACAACACTAATGATACAGTGTTACCCAGTAGTGACAACAACACTAATGATACAGTGTTACCTAGAAGTGACAACAACACTAGTGATACAGTGTTACTTTGTAACACTAACAATAATAATGATACAGTGTTGCTAAGTCGTGACAACAACACTAATGATACAGTATAACGTAGTAGTGACAACAACACTAATGATACAGTGTTACCTAGTAGTGACAACAACAATAATGATACAGTGTTACCTAGTAGTGACAACAAAAATAATGATACAGTGTTACCTAGTAGTCACAACAATAATAATGATACAGTGTTATCTAGTAGTGACAACAATAATAATGATACAGTGTTACCTAGTAGTGACAACAACAATAATGATACAGTGTTACCTAGTAGTGACAACAACAATAATGATACAGTGTTACCTAGTAGTGACAACAACAATAATGATACAGTGTTACCTAATAGTGACAACAACAATAATGATACAGTGTTACCTAGAAGTGAGAACAACAATAATGATACAGTGTTACCTAGTAGTGACAACAACAATAATGATACACAGTGTTACCTAGTAGTGACAACAATAATAATGATACAGTCTTACTTAGTAGTGACAACAACAATAATGATACAGTGTTACCTAGTAGTGACAACAATGATAATGATACAGTGTTACCTAGTAGTGACAACAACACTAATGATACAGTATTACTTAGTAGTGACAACAACACTAATGATATAGTGTTACCCAGTAGTGACAACAACACTAATGATACAGTGTTACCTAGTAGTGACAACACTAATAATGATACAGTGTTACTTAGTAGTGACAACAGCAATAATGATACAGTGTTACCTAGTAGTGACAACAACACTAGTGTCACAGTGTTACTTATTAGTGACAACAATAATAATGATACAGTGTTACTTAGTAGTGACAACAACACTAATGGTACAGTGTTGCCTAGTACTGACAACAATAATAATGATAGAGTGTTACTTAGTAGTGACAACAGCAATAATGATACAGTGTTACCTAGTAGTGACAACAACACTAGTGTCACAGTGTTACTTATTAGTGACAACAATAATAATGATACAGTGTTACTTAGTAGTGACAACAACACTAATGGTACAGTGTTACCAAGTAGTGACAACAATAATAATGATACAGTGTTACTTAGTAGTGACAACAACACTAATGATACAGTGTTACCTAGTAGTGACAACAATAATAATGATACAGTGTTACCTAGTAGTGACAACAACACTAATGATACAGTGTTACCTAGTAGTGACAACAATAATAATGATACAGTGTTACATAGTAGTGACAACAATAATAATGATACAGTGTTACCTTCTAGTGACAACAATAATAATGATACACTGTTACTTAGTAGTGACAACAATAATAATGATACAGTGTTACCTAGTAGTGACAACAACACTAGTGATACAGTGTTACTTTGTAGTGACAACAATAATAATGATACAGTGTTGCTTAGAAGTGACAACAACACTAATGATACAGTGTTACCTAGTAGTGACAACAATAATAATGATACATTGTTACCTAGTAGTGACAACAAAAATAATGATACAGTGTTACCTAGTAGTGACAACAACAATAATGATACAGTGTTACTTAGTAGTGACTACAACAATAATGATACAGTGTTACCTAGTAGTGACAACAATAATAATGATACAGTGTTACTTAGTAGTGACAACAACAATAATGATACAGTGTTACCTGGTAGTGACAACAAAAATAATGATACAGTGTTACATAGTAGTGACAACAATGATAATGATACAGTGTTACTTAGTAGTGACAACAACAATAATGATACAGTGTTACCTAGTAGTGACAACAATAATAATGATACATTGTTACCTAGTAGTGACAACAACAATAATGATACACAGTGTTACCTAGTGGTGACAACAATAATTATGATACAGTGTTACTTAGTAGTGACAACAACAATAATGATACAGTGTTACCTAGTAGTGACAACAATAATTATGATACAGTGTTACTTAGTAGTGACAACAACAATAATGATACAGTGTTACCTAGTAGTGACAACAATGATAATGATACAGTGTTACCTAGTAGTGACAACAACACTAATGATACAGTGTTACTTAGTAGTGACAACAACACTAATGATACAGTGTTACCCAGTAGTGACAACAACACTAATGATACAGTGTTACCTAGAAGTGACAACAACACTTGTGATACAGTGTTACTTTGTAACACTAACAATAATAATGATACAGTGTTGCTAAGTCGTGACAACAACACTAATGATACAGTATAACGTAGTAGTGACAACAACACTAATGATACAGTGTTACCTAGTAGTGACAACAACAATAATGATACAGTGTTACCTAGTAGTGACAACAAAAATAATGATACAGTGTTACATAGTAGTCACAACAATAATAATGATACAGTGTTATCTAGTATTGACAACAATAATAATGATACAGTGTTACCTAGTAGTGACAACAACAATAATGATACAGTGCTATCTAGTAGTGACAACAACACTAATGATACAGTGTTACTTAGTAATGACAACAACAATAGTGATACAGTGTTACCTAGTAGTGACAACAACAATAATGATACAGTGTTACCTAGTAGTGACAACAACAATAATGATACAGTGTTACCTAGTAGTGACAACAACAATAATGATACAGTGTTACCTAGTAGTGACAACAACACTTATGATACAGTGTTACCTAGTAATGACAACAATAATAATGATACAGTGTTACCTTGTAGTGACAACAACAATACTGATACAGTGTTACCTAGTAGTGACAACAATGATAATGATAAAGTGTTACCTAGTAGTGACAACAATGATAATGATACAGTGTTACCTAGTAGTGACAACAACAATAATGATACAGTGTTACTTAGTAGTGACAACAACAATAATGATACAGTGTTACCTAGTAGTGACAACAATAATAATGATACATTGTTACCTAGTAGTGACAACAACAATAATGATACACAGTGTTACCTAGTAGTGACAACAATAATTATGATACAGTGTTACTTAGTAGTGACAACAACAATAATGATACAGTGTTACCTAGTAGTAACAACAATGATAATGATACAGTGTTACCTAGTAGTGACAACAACACTAATGATACAGTGTTACTTAGTAGTGACAACAACACTAATGATACAGTGTTACCCAGTAGTGACAACAACACTAATGATACAGTGTTACCTAGAAGTGACAACAACACTTGTGATACAGTGTTACTTTGTAACACTAACAATAATAATGATACAGTGTTGCTAAGTCGTGACAACAACACTAATGATACAGTATAACGAAGTAGTGACAACAACACTAATGATACAGTGTTACCTAGTAGTGACAACAACAATAATGATACAGTGTTACCTAGTAGTGACAACAAAAATAATGATACAGTGTTACATAGTAGTCACAACAATAATAATGATACAGTGTTATCTAGTATTGACAACAATAATAATGATACAGTGTTACCAAGTAGTGACAACAACAATAATGATACAGTGCTATCTAGTATTGACAACAATAATAATGATACAGTGTTACTTAGTAATGACAACAAAAATAATGATACAGTGTTACCTAGTAGTGACAACAACAATAATGATACAGTGCTATCTAGTATTGACAACAATAATAATGATACAGTGTTACCTAGTAGTGACAACAAAAATAATGATACAGTGTTACCTAGTAGTGACAACAATAATAATGATACAGTGTTATCTAGTATTGACAACAATAATAATGATACAGTGTTACCTAGTAGTGACAACAACAATAATGATACAGTGCTATCTAGTAGTGACAACAACACTAATGATACAGTGTTACTTAGTAATGACAACAACAATAGTGAGACAGTGTTACCTAGTAGTGACAACAGCAATAATGATACAGTGTTACCTAGTAGTGACGACAACAATAATGATACAGTGTTACCTAGTAGTGACAACAACAATAATGATACAGTGTTACCTAGTAGTGACAACAACACTAATGATACAGTGTTACCCAGTAGTGACAACAACACTAATGATACAGTGTTACCTAGAAGTGACAACAACACTAGTGATACAGTGTTACTTTGTAACACTAACAATAATAATGATACAGTGTTGCTAAGTCGTGACAACAACACTAATGATACAGTATAACGTAGTAGTGACAACAACACTAATGATACAGTGTTACCTAGTAGTGACAACAACAATAATGATACAGTGTTACCTAGTAGTGACAACAAAAATAATGATACAGTGTTACCTAGTAGTCACAACAATAATAATGATACAGTGTTATCTAGTAGTGACAACAATAATAATGATACAGTGTTACCTAGTAGTGACAACAACAATAATGATACAGTGTTACCTAGTAGTGACAACAACAATAATGATACAGTGTTACCTAGTAGTGACAACAACAATAATGATACAGTGTTACCTAATAGTGACAACAACAATAATGATACAGTGTTACCTAGAAGTGAGAACAACAATAATGATACAGTGTTACCTAGTAGTGACAACAACAATAATGATACACAGTGTTACCTAGTAGTGACAACAATAATAATGATACAGTCTTACTTAGTAGTGACAACAACAATAATGATACAGTGTTACCTAGTAGTGACAACAATGATAATGATACAGTGTTACCTAGTAGTGACAACAACACTAATGATACAGTATTACTTAGTAGTGACAACAACACTAATGATATAGTGTTACCCAGTAGTGACAACAACACTAATGATACAGTGTTACCTAGTAGTGACAACACTAATAATGATACAGTGTTACTTAGTAGTGACAACAGCAATAATGATACAGTGTTACCTAGTAGTGACAACAACACTAGTGTCACAGTGTTACTTATTAGTGACAACAATAATAATGATACAGTGTTACTTAGTAGTGACAACAACACTAATGGTACAGTGTTGCCTAGTAGTGACAACAATAATAATGATAGAGTGTTACTTAGTAGTGACAACAGCAATAATGATACAGTGTTACCTAGTAGTGACAACAACACTAGTGTCACAGTGTTACTTATTAGTGACAACAATAATAATGATACAGTGTTACTTAGTAGTGACAACAACACTAATGGTACAGTGTTACCAAGTAGTGACAACAATAATAATGATACAGTGTTACTTAGTAGTGACAACAACACTAATGATACAGTGTTACCTAGTAGTGACAACAATAATAATGATACAGTGTTACCTAGTAGTGACAACAACACTAATGATACAGTGTTACCTAGTAGTGACAACAATAATAATGATACAGTGTTACATAGTAGTGACAACAATAATAATGATACAGTGTTATATAGTAGTGACAACAACACTAATGATACACAGTGTTACCTAGTAGTGACAACAACACTAATGATACAGTGTTACCTAGTAGTGACAACAATAATAATGATACAGTGTTACCTTCTAGTGACAACAATAATAATGATACACTGTTACTTAGTAGTGACAACAATAATAATGATACAGTGTTACCTAGTAGTGACAACAACACTAGTGATACAGTGTTACTTTGTAGTGACAACAATAATAATGATACAGTGTTGCTTAGAAGTGACAACAACACTAATGATACAGTGTTACCTAGTAGTGACAACAATAATAATGATACATTGTTACCTAGTAGTGACAACAAAAATAATGATACAGTGTTACCTAGTAGTGACAACAACAATAATGATACAGTGTTACTTAGTAGTGACTACAACAATAATGATACAGTGTTACCTAGTAGTGACAACAATAATAATGATACAGTGTTACTTAGTAGTGACAACAACAATAATGATACAGTGTTACCTGGTAGTGACAACAAAAATAATGATACAGTGTTACATAGTAGTGACAACAATGATAATGATACAGTGTTACTTAGTAGTGACAACAACAATAATGATACAGTGTTACCTAGTAGTGACAACAATAATAATGATACATTGTTACCTAGTAGTGACAACAACAATAATGATACACAGTGTTACCTAGTGGTGACAACAATAATTATGATACAGTGTTACTTAGTAGTGACAACAACAATAATGATACAGTGTTACCTAGTAGTGACAACAATAATTATGATACAGTGTTACTTAGTAGTGACAACAACAATAATGATACAGTGTTACCTAGTAGTGACAACAATGATAATGATACAGTGTTACCTAGTAGTGACAACAACACTAATGATACAGTGTTACTTAGTAGTGACAACAACACTAATGATACAGTGTTACCCAGTAGTGACAACAACACTAATGATACAGTGTTACCTAGAAGTGACAACAACACTTGTGATACAGTGTTACTTTGTAACACTAACAATAATAATGATACAGTGTTGCTAAGTCGTGACAACAACACTAATGATACAGTATAACGTAGTAGTGACAACAACACTAATGATACAGTGTTACCTAGTAGTGACAACAACAATAATGATACAGTGTTACCTAGTAGTGACAACAAAAATAATGATACAGTGTTACATAGTAGTCACAACAATAATAATGATACAGTGTTATCTAGTATTGACAACAATAATAATGATACAGTGTTACCTAGTAGTCACAACAACAATAATGATACAGTGCTATCTAGTAGTGACAACAACACTAATGATACAGTGTTACTTAGTAATGACAACAACAATAGTGATACAGTGTTACCTAGTAGTGACAACAACAATAATGATACAGTGTTACCTAGTAGTGACAACAACAATAATGATACAGTGTTACCTAGTAGTGACAACAACAATAATGATACAGTGTTACCTAGTAGTGACAACAACACTTATGATACAGTGTTACCTAGTAATGACAACAATAATAATGATACAGTGTTACCTTGTAGTGACAACAACAATACTGATACAGTGTTACCTAGTAGTGACAACAATGATAATGATAAAGTGTTACCTAGTAGTGACAACAATGATAATGATACAGTGTTACCTAGTAGTGACAACAACAATAATGATACAGTGTTACTTAGTAGTGACAACAACAATAATGATACAGTGTTACCTAGTAGTGACAACAATAATAACGATACATTGTTACCTAGTAGTGACAACAACAATAATGATACACAGTGTTACCTAGTAGTGACAACAATAATTATGATACAGTGTTACTTAGTAGTGACAACAACAATAATGATACAGTGTTACCTAGTAGTAACAACAATGATAATGATACAGTGTTACCTAGTAGTGACAACAACACTAATGATACAGTGTTACTTAGTAGTGACAACAACACTAATGATACAGTGTTACCCAGTAGTGACAACAACACTAATGATACAGTGTTACCTAGAAGTGACAACAACACTTGTGATACAGTGTTACTTTGTAACACTAACAATAATAATGATACAGTGTTGCTAAGTCGTGACAACAACACTAATGATACAGTATAACGAAGTAGTGACAACAACACTAATGATACAGTGTTACCTAGTAGTGACAACAACAATAATGATACAGTGTTACCTAGTAGTGACAACAAAAATAATGATACAGTGTTACATAGTAGTCACAACAATAATAATGATACAGTGTTATCTAGTATTGACAACAATAATAATGATACAGTGTTACCAAGTAGTGACAACAACAATAATGATACAGTGCTATCTAGTATTGACAACAATAATAATGATACAGTGTTACTTAGTAATGACAACAAAAATAATGATACAGTGTTACCTAGTAGTGACAACAACAATAATGATACAGTGCTATCTAGTATTGACAACAATAATAATGATACAGTGTTACCTAGTAGTGACAACAAAAATAATGATACAGTGTTACCTAGTAGTGACAACAATAATAATGATACAGTGTTATCTAGTATTGACAACAATAATAATGATACAGTGTTACCTAGTAGTGACAACAACAATAATGATACAGTGCTATCTAGTAGTGACAACAACACTAATGATACAGTGTTACTTAGTAATGACAACAACAATAGTGAGACAGTGTTACCTAGTAGTGACAACAGCAATAATGATACAGTGTTACCTAGTAGTGACGACAACAATAATGATACAGTGTTACCTAGTAGTGACAACAACAATAATGATACAGTGTTACCTAGTAGTGACAACAACACTAATGATACAGTGTTACCCAGTAGTGACAACAACACTAATGATACAGTGTTACCTAGAAGTGACAACAACACTAGTGATACAGTGTTACTTTGTAACACTAACAATAATAATGATACAGTGTTGCTAAGTCGTGACAACAACACTAATGATACAGTATAACGTAGTAGTGACAACAACACTAATGATACAGTGTTACCTAGTAGTGACAACAACAATAATGATACAGTGTTACCTAGTAGTGACAACAAAAATAATGATACAGTGTTACCTAGTAGTCACAACAATAATAATGATACAGTGTTATCTAGTAGTGACAACAATAATAATGATACAGTGTTACCTAGTAGTGACAACAACAATAATGATACAGTGTTACCTAGTAGTGACAACAACAATAATGATACAGTGTTACCTAGTAGTGACAACAACAATAATGATACAGTGTTACCTAATAGTGACAACAACAATAATGATACAGTGTTACCTAGAAGTGAGAACAACAATAATGATACAGTGTTACCTAGTAGTGACAACAACAATAATGATACACAGTGTTACCTAGTAGTGACAACAATAATAATGATACAGTCTTACTTAGTAGTGACAACAACAATAATGATACAGTGTTACCTAGTAGTGACAACAATGATAATGATACAGTGTTACCTAGTAGTGACAACAACACTAATGATACAGTATTACTTAGTAGTGACAACAACACTAATGATATAGTGTTACCCAGTAGTGACAACAACACTAATGATACAGTGTTACCTAGTAGTGACAACACTAATAATGATACAGTGTTACTTAGTAGTGACAACAGCAATAATGATACAGTGTTACCTAGTAGTGACAACAACACTAGTGTCACAGTGTTACTTATTAGTGACAACAATAATAATGATACAGTGTTACTTAGTAGTGACAACAACACTAATGGTACAGTGTTGCCTAGTAGTGACAACAATAATAATGATAGAGTGTTACTTAGTAGTGACAACAGCAATAATGATACAGTGTTACCTAGTAGTGACAACAACACTAGTGTCACAGTGTTACTTATTAGTGACAACAATAATAATGATACAGTGTTACTTAGTAGTGACAACAACACTAATGGTACAGTGTTACCAAGTAGTGACAACAATAATAATGATACAGTGTTACCTAGTAGTGACAACAATAATAATGATACAGTGTTACCTAGTAGTGACAACAACACTAATGATACAGTGTTACCTAGTAGTGACAACAATAATAATGATACAGTGTTACATAGTAGTGACAACAATAATAATGATACAGTGTTATATAGTAGTGACAACAACACTAATGATACACAGTGTTACCTAGTAGTGACAACAATAATAATGATACAGTGTTACCTAGTAGTGACAACAATAATAATGATACAGTGTTACCTTCTAGTGACAACAATAATAATGATACACTGTTACTTAGTAGTGACAACAATAATAATGATACAGTGTTACCTAGTAGTGACAACAACACTAGTGATACAGTGTTACTTTGTAGTGACAACAATAATAATGATACAGTGTTGCTTAGAAGTGACAACAACACTAGTGATACAGTGTTACCTAGTAGTGACAACAATAATAATGATACATTGTTACCTAGTAGTGACAACAAAAATAATGATACAGTGTTACCTAGTAGTGACAACAACAATAATGATACAGTGTTACTTAGTAGTGACTACAACAATAATGATACAGTGTTACCTAGTAGTGACAACAATAATAATGATACAGTGTTACTTAGTAGTGACAACAACAATAATGATACAGTGTTACCTGGTAGTGACAACAAAAATAATGATACAGTGTTACATAGTAGTGACAACAATGATAATGATACAGTGTTACTTAGTAGTGACAACAACAATAATGATACAGTGTTACCTAGTAGTGACAACAATAATAATGATACATTGTTACCTAGTAGTGACAACAACAATAATGATACACAGTGTTACCTAGTAGTGACAACAATAATTATGATACAGTGTTACTTAGTAGTGACAACAACAATAATGATACAGTGTTACCTAGTAGTGACAACAATAATTATGATACAGTGTTACTTAGTAGTGACAACAACAATAATGATACAGTGTTACCTAGTAGTGACAACAATGATAATGATACAGTGTTACCTAGTAGTGACAACAACACTAATGATACAGTGTTACTTAGTAGTGACAACAACACTAATGATACAGTGTTACCCAGTAGTGACCACAACACTAATGATACAGTGTTACCTAGAAGTGACAACAACACTTGTGATACAGTGTTACTTTGTAACACTAACAATAATAATGATACAGGGTTGCTAAGTCGTGACAACAACACTAATGATACAGTATAACGTAGTAGTGACAACAACACTAATGATACAGTGTTACCTAGTAGTGACAACAACAATAATGATACAGTGTTACCTAGTAGTGACAACAAAAATAATGATACAGTGTTACATAGTAGTCACAACAATAATAATGATACAGTGTTATCTAGTATTGACAACAATAATAATGATACAGTGTTACCTAGTAGTGACAACAACAATAATGATACAGTGCTATCTAGTAGTGACAACAACACTAATGATACAGTGTTACTTAGTAATGACAACAACAATAGTGATACAGTGTTACTTAGTAGTGACTACAACAATAATGATACAGTGTTACCTAGTAGTGACAACAATAATAATGATACAGTGTTACTTAGTAGTGACAACAACAATAATGATACAGTGTTACCTGGTAGTGACAACAAAAATAATGATACAGTGTTACATAGTAGTGACAACAATGATAATGATACAGTGTTACTTAGTAGTGACAACAACAATAATGATACAGTGTTACCTAGTAGTGACAACAATAATAATGATACATTGTTACCTAGTAGTGACAACAACAATAATGATACACAGTGTTACCTAGTAGTGACAACAATAATTATGATACAGTGTTACTTAGTAGTGACAACAACAATAATGATACAGTGTTACCTAGTAGTGACAACAATAATTATGATACAGTGTTACTTAGTAGTGACAACAACAATAATGATACAGTGTTACCTAGTAGTGACAACAATGATAATGATACAGTGTTACCTAGTAGTGACAACAACACTAATGATACAGTGTTACTTAGTAGTGACAACAACACTAATGATACAGTGTTACCCAGTAGTGACAACAACACTAATGATACAGTGTTACCTAGAAGTGACAACAACACTTGTGATACAGTGTTACTTTGTAACACTAACAATAATAATGATACAGTGTTGCTAAGTCGTGACAACAACACTAATGATACAGTATAACGTAGTAGTGACAACAACACTAATGATACAGTGTGACCTAGTAGTGACAACAACAATAATGATACAGTGTTACCTTGATGACAACAAAAATAATGATACAGTGTTACATAGTAGTCACAACAATAATAATGATACAGTGTTATCTAGTATTGACAACAATAATAATGATACAGTGTTACCTAGTAGTGACAACAACAATAATGATACAGTGCTATCTAGTAGTGACAACAACACTAATGATACAGTGTTACTTAGTAATGACAACAACAATAGTGATACAGTGTTACCTAGTAGTGACAACAACAATAATGATACAGTGTTACCTAGTAGTGACAACAACAATAATGATACAGTGTTACCTAGTAGTGACAACAACAATAATGATACAGTGTTACCTTGTAGTGACAACAACACTTATGATACAGTGTTACCTAGTAATGACAACAATAATAATGATACAGTGTTACCTTGTAGTGACAACAACAATACTGATACAGTGTTACCTAGTAGTGACAACAATGATAATGATAAAGTGTTACCTAGTAGTGACAACAACAATAGTGATACAGTGTTTCCTAGTAATGACAACAATGATAATGATACAGTGTTACTTAGTAGTGACAACAACAATAATGATACAGTGTTACCTTGTAGTGACAACAACAATAATGATACAGTGTTACTTAGTAGTGACAACAACAAAATGATACAGTGTTACTTAGTAGTGACAACAACAATAATGATACAGTGCTACGTAGTAGTGACAACAACACTAATGATACAGTGTTACTTAGTAGTGACAACAACAATAATGATCCAGTGTTACCTAGTAGGACAACAACAATAATGATACAGTGTTACCTAGTAGTGACAACAATGATAATGATACAGTGTTACCTAGTAGTGAAAACAATGAAAATGATACAGTGTTACTTAGTAGTGACAACAACAGTAATGATGCAGTGTTACCTTGTAGTGACAACAACAATAATGATACAGTGTTACCTAGTAGTGACAACAATGATAATGATACAGTGTTACTTAGTAGTGACAACAACAATAATGATACAGTGCTATCTAGTATTGACAACAACACTAATGATACAGTGTTACTTAGTAATGACAACAACAATAGTGATACAGTGTTACCTAGTAGTGACAACAACAATAATGATACAGTGTTACCTAGTAGTGACAACAACAATAATGATACAGTGTTACCTAGTAGTGACAACAACACTTATGATACAGTGTTACCTAGTAATGACAACAATAATAATGATACAGTGTTACCTTGTAGTGACAACAACAATACTGATACAGTGTTACCTAGTAGTGACAACAATGATAATGATAAAGTGTTACCTAGTAGTGACAACAACAATAGTGATACAGTGTTTCCTAGTAATGACAACAATGATAATGATACAGTGTTACTTAGTAGTGACAACAACAATAATGATACAGTGTTACCTTGTAGTGACAACAACAATAATGATACAGTGTTACTTAGTAGTGACAACAACAAAATGATACAGTGTTACTTAGTAGTGACAACAACAATAATGATACAGTGCTACGTAGTAGTGACAACAACACTAATGATACAGTGTTACTTAGTAGTGACAACAACAATAATGATCCAGTGTTACCTAGTAGTGACAACAACAATAATGATACAGTGTTACTTAGTAATGACAACAACAATAATGATCCAGTGTTACCTAGTAGTGACAACAACAATAATGATACAGTGTTACTTAGTAGTGACAATAACAATAATGATACAGTGTTACCTAGTAGTGACAACAATGATAATGATACAGTGTTACTTAGTAATGACAACAACAATAATGATACAGTGTTACCTAGTAATGACAACAATGATAATGATACAGTGTTACCTAGTAGTGACAACAATAATAATGATACAGTGTTACTTAGTAGAGACAACAACAATAATGATACAGTGTTACCTGGTAGTGACAACAAAAATAATGATACAGTGTTACCTAGTAGTGACAACAATGATAATGATACAGTGTTACCTAGTAGTGAAAACAACAATAATGATACAGTGTTACTTAGTAGTGACAACAACAATAATGATACAGTGTTACCTAGTAGTGACAACAATAATAATGATACATTGTTACCTAGTAGTGACAACAACAATAATGATACACAGTGTTACCTAGTAGTGACAACAATAATTATGATACAGTGTTACTTAGTAGTGACAACAACAATAATGATACAGTGTTACCTAGTAGTGACAACAATGATAATGATACAGTGTTACCTAGTAGTGACAACAACACTAATGATACAGTGTTACTTAGTAGTGACAACAACACTAATGATACAGTGTTACCCAGTAGTGACAACAACACTAATGATACAGTGTTACCTAGAAGTGACAACAACACTTGTGATACAGTGTTACTTTGTAACACTAACAATAATAATGATACAGTGTTGCTAAGTCGTGACAACAACACTAATGATACAGTATAACGTAGTAGTGACAACAACACTAATGATACAGTGTTACCTAGTAGTGACAACAACAATAATGATACAGTGTTACCTAGTAGTGACAACAAAAATAATGATACAGTGTTACCTAGTAGTCACAACAATAATAATGATACAGTGTTATCTAGTAGTGACAACAATAATAATGATACAGTGTTACCTAGTAGTGACAACAACAATAATGATACAGTGTTACCTAGTAGTGACAACAACAATAATGATACAGTGTTACCTAGTAGTGACAACAACAATAATGATACAGTGTTACCTAATAGTGACAACAACAATAATGATACAGTGTTACCTAGAAGTGAGAACAACAATAATGATACAGTGTTACCTAGTAGTGACAACAACAATAATGATACACAGTGTTACCTAGTAGTGACAACAATAATAATGATACAGTCTTACTTAGTAGTGACAACAACAATAATGATACAGTGTTACCTAGTAGTGACAACAATGATAATGATACAGTGTTACCTAGTAGTGACAACAACACTAATGATACAGTATTACTTAGTAGTGACAACAACACTAATGATATAGTGTTACCCAGTAGTGACAACAACACTAATGATACAGTGTTACCTAGTAGTGACAACACTAATAATGATACAGTGTTACTTAGTAGTGACAACAGCAATAATGATACAGTGTTACCTAGTAGTGACAACAACACTAGTGTCACAGTGTTACTTATTAGTGACAACAATAATAATGATACAGTGTTACTTAGTAGTGACAACAACACTAATGGTACAGTGTTGCCTAGTAGTGACAACAATAATAATGATAGAGTGTTACTTAGTAGTGACAACAGCAATAATGATACAGTGTTACCTAGTAGTAACAACAACACTAGTGTCACAGTGTCACTTATTAGTGACAACAATAATAATGATACAGTGTTACTTAGTAGTGACAACAACACTAATGGTACAGTGTTACCAAGTAGTGACAACAATAATAATGATACAGTGTTACTTAGTAGTGACAACAACACTAATGATACAGTGTTACCTAGTAGTGACAACAATAATAATGATACAGTGTTACCTAGTAGTGACAACAACACTAATGATACAGTGTTACCTAGTAGTGACAACAATAATAATGATACAGTGTTACATAGTAGTGACAACAATAATAATGATACAGTGTTATATAGTAGTGACAACAACACTAATGATACACAGTGTTACCTAGTAGTGACAACAATAATAATGATACAGTGTTACCTAGTAGTGACAACAATAATAATGATACAGTGTTACCTTCTAGTGACAACAAAAATAATGATACAGTGTTACATAGTAGTGACAACAATGATAATGATACAGTGTTACTTAGTAGTGACAACAACAATAATGATACAGTGTTACCTAGTAGTGACAACAATAATAATGATACATTGTTACCTAGTAGTGACAACAACAATAATGATACACAGTGTTACCTAGTAGTGACAACAATAATTATGATACAGTGTTACTTAGTAGTGACAACAACAATAATGATACAGTGTTACCTAGTAGTGACAACAATAATTATGATACAGTGTTACTTAGTAGTGACAACAACAATAATGATACAGTGTTACCTAGTAGTGACAACAATGATAATGATACAGTGTTACCTAGTAGTGACAACAACACTAATGATACAGTGTTACTTAGTAGTGACAACAACACTAATGATACAGTGTTACCCAGTAGTGACAACAACACTAATGATACAGTGTTACCTAGAAGTGACAACAACACTTGTGATACAGTGTTACTTTGTAACACTAACAATAATAATGATACAGTGTTGCTAAGTCGTGACAACAACACTAATGATACAGTATAACGTAGTAGTGACAACAACACTAATGATACAGTGTTACCTAGTAGTGACAACAACAATAATGATACAGTGTTACCTAGTAGTGACAACAAAAATAATGATACAGTGTTACATAGTAGTCACAACAATAATAATGATACAGTGTTATCTAGTATTGACAACAATAATAATGATACAGTGTTACCTAGTAGTGACAACAACAATAATGATACAGTGCTATCTAGTAGTGACAACAACACTAATGATACAGTGTTACTTAGTAATGACAACAACAATAGTGATACAGTGTTACCTAGTAGTGACAACAACAATAATGATACAGTGTTACCTAGTAGTGACAACAACAATAATGATACAGTGTTACCTAGTAGTGACAACAACAATAATGATACAGTGTTACCTAGTAGTGACAACAACACTTATGATACAGTGTTACCTAGTAATGACAACAATAATAATGATACAGTGTTACCTTGTAGTGACAACAACAATACTGATACAGTGTTACCTAGTAGTGACAACAATGATAATGATAAAGTGTTACCTAGTAGTGACAACAACAATAGTGATACAGTGTTTCCTAGTAATGACAACAATGATAATGATACAGTGTTACTTAGTAGTGACAACAACAATAATGATACAGTGTTACCTTGTAGTGACAACAACAATAATGATACAGTGTTACTTAGTAGTGACAACAACAAAATGATACAGTGTTACTTAGTAGTGACAACAACAATAATGATACAGTGCTACGTAGTAGTGACAACAACACTAATGATACAGTGTTACTTAGTAGTGACAACAACAATAATGATCCAGTGTTACCTAGTAGTGACAACAACAATAATGATACAGTGTTACCTAGTAGTGACAACAATGATAATGATACAGTGTTACCTAGTAGTGAAAACAATGAAAATGATACAGTGTTACTTAGTAGTGACAACAACAGTAATGATGCAGTGTTACCTTGTAGTGACAACAACAATAATGATACAGTGTTACCTAGTAGTGACAACAATGATAATGATACAGTGTTACTTAGTAGTGACAACAACAATAATGATACAGTGCTATCTAGTATTGACAACAACACTAATGATACAGTGTTACTTAGTAATGACAACAACAATAGTGATACAGTGTTACCTAGTAGTGACAACAACAATAATGATACAGTGTTACCTAGTAGTGACAACAACAATAATGATACAGTGTTACCTAGTAGTGACAACAACACTTATGATACAGTGTTACCTAGTAATGACAACAATAATAATGATACAGTGTTACCTTGTAGTGACAACAACAATACTGATACAGTGTTACCTAGTAGTGACAACAATGATAATGATAAAGTGTTACCTAGTAGTGACAACAACAATAGTGATACAGTGTTTCCTAGTAATGACAACAATGATAATGATACAGTGTTACTTAGTAGTGACAACAACAATAATGATACAGTGTTACTTAGTAATGACAACAACAATAATGATACAGTGTTACCTAGTAATGACAACAATGATAATGATACAGTGTTACCTAGTAGTGACAACAATAATAATGATACAGTGTTACTTAGTAGAGACAACAACAATAATGATACAGTGTTACCTGGTAGTGACAACAAAAATAATGATACAGTGTTACCTAGTAGTGACAACAATGATAATGATACAGTGTTACCTAGTAGTGACAACAACAATAATGATACAGTGTTACTTAGTAGTGACAACAACAATAATGATACAGTGTTACCTAGTAGTGACAACAATAATAATGATACATTGTTACTTAGTAGTGACAACAACACTAATGATACAGTGTTACCTAGTAGTGACAACAATAATAATGATACAGTGTTACCTAGTAGTGACAACAACACTAATGATACAGTGTTACCTAGTAGTGACAACAATAATAATGATACAGTGTTACATAGTAGTGACAACAATAATAATGATACTGTGTTACGTAGTAGTGACAACAACACTAATGATATACAGTGTTACCTAGTAGTGACAACAATAATAATGATACAGTGTTACCTAGTAGTGACAACAATAATAATGATACAGTGTTACCTTCTAGTGACAACAATAATAATGATACACTGTTACTTAGTAGTGACAACAATAATAATGATACAGTGTTACCTAGTAGTGACAACAACACTAGTGATACAGTGTTACTTTGTAGTGACAACAATAATAATGATACAGTGTTGCTTAGAAGTGACAACAACACTAATGATACAGTGTTACCTAGTAGTGACAACAATAATAATGATACAGTGTTGCTTAGAAGTGACAACAACACTAACGATACAGTGTTACCTAGTAGTGACAACAATAATAATGATACATTGTTACCTAGTAGTGACAACAAAAATAATGATACAGTGTTACCTAGTAGTGACAACAACAAAAATGATACAGTGTTACTTAGTAGTGACTACAACAATAATGATACAGTGTTACCTAGTAGTGACAACAATAATAATGATACAGTGTTACTTAGTAGTGACAACAACAATAATGATACAGTGTTACCTGGTAGTGACAACAAAAATAATGATACAGTGTTACCTAGTAGTGACAACAATGATAATGATACAGTGTTACCTAGTAGTGACAACAACAATAATGATACAGTGTTACTTAGTAGTGACAACAACAATAATGATACAGTGTTACCTAGTAGTGACAACAATAATAATGATACATTGTTACCTAGTAGTGACAACAACAATAATGATACACAGTGTTACCTAGTAGTGACAACAATAATTATGATACAGTGTTACTTAGTAGTGACAACAACAATAATGATACAGTGTTACCTAGTAGTGACAACAATGATAATGATACAGTGTTACCTAGTAGTGACAACAACACTAATGATACAGTGTTACTTAGTAGTGACAACAACACTAATGATACAGTGTTACCCAGTAGTGACAACAACACTAATGATACCGTGTTACCTAGAAGTGACAACAACACTTGTGATACAGTGTTACTTTGTAACACTAACAATAATAATGATATAGTGTTGCTAAGTCGTGACAACAACACTAATGATACAGTATAACGAAGTAGTGACAACAACACTAATGATACAGTGTTACCTAGTAGTGACAACAACAATAATGATACAGTGTTACCTAGTAGTGACAACAAAAATAATGATACAGTGTTACATAGTAGTCACAACAATAATAATGATACAGTGTTATCTAGTATTGACAACAATAATAATGATACAGTGTTACCAAGTAGTGACAACAACAATAATGATACAGTGCTATCTAGTATTGACAACAATAATAATGATACAGTGTTACTTAGTAATGACAACAAAAATAATGATACAGTGTTACCTAGTAGTGACAACAACAATAATGATACAGTGCTATCTAGTATTGACAACAATAATAATGATACAGTGTTACCTAGTAGTGACAACAAAAATAATGATACAGTGTTACCTAGTAGTGACAACAATAATAATGATACAGTGTTATCTAGTATTGACAACAATAATAATGATACAGTGTTACCTAGTAGTGACAACAACAATAATGATACAGTGCTATCTAGTAGTGACAACAACACTAATGATACAGTGTTACTTAGTAATGACAACAACAATAGTGAGACAGTGTTACCTAGTAGTGACAACAACAATAATGATACAGTGTTACCTAGTAGTGACGACAACAATAATGATACAGTGTTACCTAGTAGTGACAACAACAATAATGATACAGTGTTACCTAGTAGTGACAACAACACTAATGATACAGTGTTACCCAGTAGTGACAACAACACTAATGATACAGTGTTACCTAGAAGTGACAACAACACTAGTGATACAGTGTTACTTTGTAACACTAACAATAATAATGATACAGTGTTGCTAAGTCGTGACAACAACACTAATGATACAGTATAACGTAGTAGTGACAACAACACTAATGATACAGTGTTACCTAGTAGTGACAACAACAATAATGATACAGTGTTACCTAGTAGTGACAACAAAAATAATGATACAGTGTTACCTAGTAGTCACAACAATAATAATGATACAGTGTTATCTAGTAGTGACAACAATAATAATGATACAGTGTTACCTAGTAGTGACAACAACAATAATGATACAGTGTTACCTAGTAGTGACAACAACAATAATGATACAGTGTTACCTAGTAGTGACAACAACAATAATGATACAGTGTTACCTAATAGTGACAACAACAATAATGATACAGTGTTACCTAGAAGTGAGAACAACAATAATGATACAGTGTTACCTAGTAGTGACAACAACAATAATGATACACAGTGTTACCTAGTAGTGACAACAATAATAATGATACAGTCTTACTTAGTAGTGACAACAACAATAATGATACAGTGTTACCTAGTAGTGACAACAATGATAATGATACAGTGTTACCTAGTAGTGACAACAACACTAATGATACAGTATTACTTAGTAGTGACAACAACACTAATGATATAGTGTTACCCAGTAGTGACAACAACACTAATGATACAGTGTTACCTAGTAGTGACAACACTAATAATGATACAGTGTTACTTAGTAGTGACAACAGCAATAATGATACAGTGTTACCTAGTAGTGACAACAACACTAGTGTCACAGTGTTACTTATTAGTGACAACAATAATAATGATACAGTGTTACTTAGTAGTGAAAACAACACTAATGGTACAGTGTTGCCTAGTAGTGACAACAATAATAATGATAGAGTGTTACTTAGTAGTGACAACAGCAATAATGATACAGTGTTACCTAGTAGTGACAACAACACTAGTGTCACAGTGTTACTTATTAGTGACAACAATAATAATGATACAGTGTTACTTAGTAGTGACAACAACACTAATGGTACAGTGTTACCAAGTAGTGACAACAATAATAATGATACAGTGTTACTTAGTAGTGACAACAACACTAATGATACAGTGTTACCTAGTAGTGACAACAATAATAATGATACAGTGTTACCTAGTAGTGACAACAACACTAATGATACAGTGTTACCTAGTAGTGACAACAATAATAATGATACAGTGTTACATAGTAGTGACAACAATAATAATGATACAGTGTTATATAGTAGTGACAACAACACTAATGATACACAGTGTTACCTAGTAGTGACAACAATAATAATGATACAGTGTTACCTAGTAGTGACAACAATAATAATGATACAGTGTTACCTTCTAGTGACAACAATAATAATGATACACTGTTACTTAGTAGTGACAACAATAATAATGATACAGTGTTACCTAGTAGTGACAACAACACTAGTGATACAGTGTTACTTTGTAGTGACAACAATAATAATGATACAGTGTTGCTTAGAAGTGACAACAACACTAATGATACAGTGTTACCTAGTAGTGACAACAATAATAATGATACATTGTTACCTAGTAGTGACAACAAAAATAATGATACAGTGTTACCTAGTAGTGACAACAACAATAATGATACAGTGTTACTTAGTAGTGACTACAACAATAATGATACAGTGTTACCTAGTAGTGACAACAATAATAATGATACAGTGTTACTTAGTAGTGACAACAATGATAATGATAAAGTGTTACCTAGTAGTGACAACAACAATAGTGATACAGTGTTTCCTAGTAATGACAACAATGATAATGATACAGTGTTACTTAGTAGTGACAACAACAATAATGATACAGTGTTACTTAGTAATGACAACAACAATAATGATACAGTGTTACCTAGTAATGACAACAATGATAATGATACAGTGTTACCTAGTAGTGACAACAATAATAATGATACAGTGTTACTTAGTAGAGACAACAACAATAATGATACAGTGTTACCTGGTAGTGACAACAAAAATAATGATACAGTGTTACCTAGTAGTGACAACAATGATAATGATACAGTGTTACCTAGTAGTGACAACAACAATAATGATACAGTGTTACTTAGTAGTGACAACAACAATAATGATACAGTGTTACCTAGTAGTGACAACAATAATAATGATACATTGTTACTTAGTAGTGACAACAACACTAATGATACAGTGTTACCTAGTAGTGACAACAATAATAATGATACAGTGTTACCTAGTAGTGACAACAACACTAATGATACAGTGTTACCTAGTAGTGACAACAATAATAATGATACAGTGTTACATAGTAGTGACAACAATAATAATGATACTGTGTTACGTAGTAGTGACAACAACACTAATGATATACAGTGTTACCTAGTAGTGACAACAATAATAATGATACAGTGTTACCTAGTAGTGACAACAATAATAATGATACAGTGTTACCTTCTAGTGACAACAATAATAATGATACACTGTTACTTAGTAGTGACAACAATAATAATGATACAGTGTTACCTAGTAGTGACAACAACACTAGTGATACAGTGTTACTTTGTAGTGACAACAATAATAATGATACAGTGTTGCTTAGAAGTGACAACAACACTAATGATACAGTGTTACCTAGTAGTGACAACAATAATAATGATACAGTGTTGCTTAGAAGTGACAACAACACTAACGATACAGTGTTACCTAGTAGTGACAACAATAATAATGATACATTGTTACCTAGTAGTGACAACAAAAATAATGATACAGTGTTACCTAGTAGTGACAACAACAATAATGATACAGTGTTACTTAGTAGTGACTACAACAATAATGATACAGTGTTACCTAGTAGTGACAACAATAATAATGATACAGTGTTACTTAGTAGTGACAACAACAATAATGATACAGTGTTACCTGGTAGTGACAACAAAAATAATGATACAGTGTTACCTAGTAGTGACAACAATGATAATGATACAGTGTTACCTAGTAGTGACAACAACAATAATGATACAGTGTTACTTAGTAGTGACAACAACAATAATGATACAGTGTTACCTAGTAGTGACAACAATAATAATGATACATTGTTACCTAGTAGTGACAACAACAATAATGATACACAGTGTTACCTAGTAGTGACAACAATAATTATGATACAGTGTTACTTAGTAGTGACAACAACAATAATGATACAGTGTTACCTAGTAGTGACAACAATGATAATGATACAGTGTTACCTAGTAGTGACAACAACACTAATGATACAGTGTTACTTAGTAGTGACAACAACACTAATGATACAGTGTTACCCAGTAGTGACAACAACACTAATGATACAGTGTTACCTAGAAGTGACAACAACACTTGTGATACAGTGTTACTTTGTAACACTAACAATAATAATGATATAGTGTTGCTAAGTCGTGACAACAACACTAATGATACAGTATAACGAAGTAGTGACAACAACACTAATGATACAGTGTTACCTAGTAGTGAAAACAACAATAATGATACAGTGTTACCTAGTAGTGACAACAAAAATAATGATACAGTGTTACATAGTAGTCACAACAATAATAATGATACAGTGTTATCTAGTATTGACAACAATAATAATGATACAGTGTTACCAAGTAGTGACAACAACAATAATGATACAGTGCTATCTAGTATTGACAACAATAATAATGATACAGTGTTACTTAGTAATGACAACAAAAATAATGATACAGTGTTACCTAGTAGTGACAACAACAATAATGATACAGTGCTATCTAGTATTAACAACAATAATAATGATACAGTGTTACCTAGTAGTGACAACAAAAATAATGATACAGTGTTACCTAGTAGTGACAACAATAATAATGATACAGTGTTACCTAGTAGTGACAACAACAATAATGATACAGTGCTATCTAGTAGTGACAACAACACTAATGATACAGTGTTACTTAGTAATGACAACAACAATAGTGAGACAGTGTTACCTAGTAGTGACAACAACAATAATGATACAGTGTTACCTAGTAGTGACGACAACAATAATGATACAGTGTTACCTAGTAGTGACAACAACAATAATGATACAGTGTTACCTAGTAGTGACAACAACACTAATGATACAGTGTTACCTAGAAGTGACAACAACACTAGTGATACAGTGTTACTTTGTAACACTAACAATAATAATGATACAGTGTTGCTAAGTCGTGACAACAACACTAATGATACAGTATAACGTAGTAGTGACAACAACACTAATGATACAGTGTTACCTAGTAGTGACAACAACAATAATGATACAGTGTTACCTAGTAGTGACAACAAAAATAATGATACAGTGTTACCTAGTAGTCACAACAATAATAATGATACAGTGTTATCTAGTAGTGACAACAATAATAATGATACAGTGTTACCTAGTAGTGACAACAACAATAATGATACAGTGTTACCTAGTAGTGACAACAACAATAATGATACAGTGTTACCTAGTAGTGACAACAACAATAATGATACAGTGTTACCTAATAGTGACAACAACATTAATGATACAGTGTTACCTAGAAGTGAGAACAACAATAATGATACAGTGTTACCTAGTAGTGACAACAACAATAATGATACACAGTGTTACCTAGTAGTGACAACAATAATAATGATACAGTCTTACTTAGTAGTGACAACAACAATAATGATACAGTGTTACCTAGTAGTGACAACAATGATAATGATACAGTGTTACCTAGTAGTGACAACAACACTAATGATACAGTATTACTTAGTAGTGACAAGAACACTAATGATATAGTGTTACCCAGTAGTGACAACAACACTAATGATACAGTGTTACCTAGTAGTGACAACACTAATAATGATACAGTGTTACTTAGTAGTGACAACAGCAATAATGATACAGTGTTACCTAGTAGTGACAACAACACTAGTGTCACAGTGTTACTTATTAGTGACAACAATAATAATGATACAGTGTTACTTAGTAGTGACAACAACACTAATGGTACAGTGTTGCCTAGTAGTGACAACAATAATAATGATAGAGTGTTACTTAGTAGTGACAACAGCAATAATGATACAGTGTTACCTAGTAGTGACAACAACACTAGTGTCACAGTGTTACTTATTAGTGACAACAATAATAATGATACAGTGTTACTTAGTAGTGACAACAACACTAATGGTACAGTGTTACCAAGTAGTGACAACAATAATAATGATACAGTGTTACTTAGTAGTGACAACAACACTAATGATACAGTGTTACCTAGTAGTGACAACAATAATAATGATACAGTGTTACCTAGTAGTGACAACAACACTAATGATACAGTGTTACCTAGTAGTGACAACAATAATAATGATACAGTGTTACATAGTAGTGACAACAATAATAATGATACAGTGTTATATAGTAGTGACAACAACACTAATGATACACAGTGTTACCTAGTAGTGACAACAATAATAATGATACAGTGTTACCTAGTAGTGACAACAATAATAATGATACAGTGTTACCTTCTAGTGACAACAATAATAATGATACACTGTTACTTAGTAGTGACAACAATAATAATGATACAGTGTTACCTAGTAGTGACAACAACACTAGTGATACAGTGTTACTTTGTAGTGACAACAATAATAATGATACAGTGTTGCTTAGAAGTGACAACAACACTAATGATACAGTGTTACCTAGTAGTGACAACAATAATAATGATACATTGTTACCTAGTAGTGACAACAAAAATAATGATACAGTGTTACCTAGTAGTGACAACAACAATAATGATACAGTGTTACTTAGTAGTGACTACAACAATAATGATACAGTGTTACCTAGTAGTGACAACAATAATAATGATACAGTGTTACTTAGTAGTGACAACAACAATAATGATACAGTGTTACCTGGTAGTGACAACAAAAATAATGATACAGTGTTACATAGTAGTGACAACAATGATAATGATACAGTGTTACTTAGTAGTGACAACAACAATAATGATACAGTGTTACCTAGTAGTGACAACAATAATAATGATACATTGTTACCTAGTAGTGACAACAACAATAATGATACACAGTGTTACCTAGTGGTGACAACAATAATTATGATACAGTGTTACTTAGTAGTGACAACAACAATAATGATACAGTGTTACCTAGTAGTGACAACAATAATTATGATACAGTGTTACTTAGTAGTGACAACAACAATAATGATACAGTGTTACCTAGTAGTGACAACAATGATAATGATACAGTGTTACCTAGTAGTGACAACAACACTAATGATACAGTGTTACTTAGTAGTGACAACAACACTAATGATACAGTGTTACCCAGTAGTGACAACAACACTAATGATACAGTGTTACCTAGAAGTGACAACAACACTTGTGATACAGTGTTACTTTGTAACACTAACAATAATAATGATACAGTGTTGCTAAGTCGTGACAACAACACTAATGATACAGTATAACGTAGTAGTGACAACAACACTAATGATACAGTGTTACCTAGTAGTGACAACAATAATAATGATACATTGTTACCTAGTAGTGACAACAACAATAATGATACACAGTGTTACCTAGTAGTGACAACAATAATTATGATACAGTGTTACTTAGTAGTGACAACAACAATAATGATACAGTGTTACCTAGTAGTGACAACAATGATAATGATACAGTGTTACCTAGTAGTGACAACAACACTAATGATACAGTGTTACTTAGTAGTGACAACAACACTAATGATACAGTGTTACCCAGTAGTGACAACAACACTAATGATACAGTGTTACCTAGAAGTGACAACAACACTTGTGATACAGTGTTACTTTGTAACACTAACAATAATAATGATATAGTGTTGCTAAGTCGTGACAACAACACTAATGATACAGTATAACGAAGTAGTGACAACAACACTAATGATACAGTGTTACCTAGTAGTGACAACAACAATAATGATACAGTGTTACCTAGTAGTGACAACAAAAATAATGATACAGTGTTACATAGTAGTCACAACAATAATAATGATACAGTGTTATCTAGTATTGACAACAATAATAATGATACAGTGTTACCAAGTAGTGACAACAACAATAATGATACAGTGCTATCTAGTATTGACAACAATAATAATGATACAGTGTTACTTAGTAATGACAACAAAAATAATGATACAGTGTTACCTAGTAGTGACAACAACAATAATGATACAGTGCTATCTAGTATTAACAACAATAATAATGATACAGTGTTACCTAGTAGTGACAACAAAAATAATGATACAGTGTTACCTAGTAGTGACAACAATAATAATGATACAGTGTTACCTAGTAGTGACAACAACAATAATGATACAGTGCTATCTAGTAGTGACAACAACACTAATGATACAGTGTTACTTAGTAATGACAACAACAATAGTGAGACAGTGTTACCTAGTAGTGACAACAACAATAATGATACAGTGTTACCTAGTAGTGACGACAACAATAATGATACAGTGTTACCTAGTAGTGACAACAACAATAATGATACAGTGTTACCTAGTAGTGACAACAACACTAATGATACAGTGTTACCTAGAAGTGACAACAACACTAGTGATACAGTGTTACTTTGTAACACTAACAATAATAATGATATAGTGTTGCTAAGTCGTGACAACAACACTAATGATACAGTATAACGAAGTCGTGACAACAACACTAATGATACAGTGTTACCTAGTAGTGACAACAACAATAATGATACAGTGTTACCTAGTAGTGACAACAAAAATAATGATACAGTGTTACATAGTAGTCACAACAATAATAATGATACAGTGTTATCTAGTATTGACAACAATAATAATGATACAGTGTTACCAAGTAGTGACAACAACAATAATGATACAGTGCTATCTAGTATTGACAACAATAATAATGATACAGTGTTACTTAGTAATGACAACAAAAATAATGATACAGTGTTACCTAGTAGTGACAACAACAATAATGATACAGTGCTATCTAGTATTAACAACAATAATAATGATACAGTGTTACCTAGTAGTGACAACAAAAATAATGATACAGTGTTACCTAGTAGTGACAACAATAATAATGATACAGTGTTACCTAGTAGTGACAACAACAATAATGATACAGTGCTATCTAGTAGTGACAACAACACTAATGATACAGTGTTACTTAGTAATGACAACAACAATAGTGAGACAGTGTTACCTAGTAGTGACAACAACAATAATGATACAGTGTTACCTAGTAGTGACGACAACAATAATGATACAGTGTTACCTAGTAGTGACAACAACAATAATGATACAGTGTTACCTAGTAGTGACAACAACACTAATGATACAGTGTTACCTAGAAGTGACAACAACACTAGTGATACAGTGTTACTTTGTAACACTAACAATAATAATGATACAGTGTTGCTAAGTCGTGACAACAACACTAATGATACAGTATAACGTAGTAGTGACAACAACACTAATGATACAGTGTTACCTAGTAGTGACAACAACAATAATGATACAGTGTTACCTAGTAGTGACAACAAAAATAATGATACAGTGTTACCTAGTAGTCACAACAATAATAATGATACAGTGTTATCTAGTAGTGACAACAATAATAATGATACAGTGTTACCTAGTAGTGACAACAACAATAATGATACAGTGTTACCTAGTAGTGACAACAACAATAATGATACAGTGTTACCTAGTAGTGACAACAACAATAATGATACAGTGTTACCTAATAGTGACAACAACAATAATGATACAGTGTTACCTAGAAGTGAGAACAACAATAATGATACAGTGTTACCTAGTAGTGACAACAACAATAATGATACACAGTGTTACCTAGTAGTGACAACAATAATAATGATACAGTCTTACTTAGTAGTGACAACAACAATAATGATACAGTGTTACCTAGTAGTGACAACAATGATAATGATACAGTGTTACCTAGTAGTGACAACAACACTAATGATACAGTATTACTTAGTAGTGACAACAACACTAATGATATAGTGTTACCCAGTAGTGACAACAACACTAATGATACAGTGTTACCTAGTAGTGACAACACTAATAATGATACAGTGTTACTTAGTAGTGACAACAGCAATAATGATACAGTGTTACCTAGTAGTGACAACAACACTAGTGTCACAGTGTTACTTATTAGTGACAACAATAATAATGATACAGTGTTACTTAGTAGTGACAACAACACTAATGGTACAGTGTTGCCTAGTAGTGACAACAATAATAATGATAGAGTGTTACTTAGTAGTGACAACAGCAATAATGATACAGTGTTACCTAGTAGTGACAACAACACTAGTGTCACAGTGTTACTTATTAGTGACAACAATAATAATGATACAGTGTTACTTAGTAGTGACAACAACACTAATGGTACAGTGTTACCAAGTAGTGACAACAATAATAATGATACAGTGTTACTTAGTAGTGACAACAACACTAATGATACAGTGTTACCTAGTAGTGACAACAATAATAATGATACAGTGTTACCTAGTAGTGACAACAACACTAATGATACAGTGTTACCTAGTAGTGACAACAATAATAATGATACAGTGTTACATAGTAGTGACAACAATAATAATGATACAGTGTTATATAGTAGTGACAACAACACTAATGATACACAGTGTTACCTAGTAGTGACAACAATAGTAATGATACAGTGTTACCTAGTAGTGACAACAATAATAATGATACAGTGTTACCTTCTAGTGACAACAATAATAATGATACACTGTTACTTAGTAGTGACAACAATAATAATGATACAGTGTTACCTAGTAGTGACAACAACACTAGTGATACAGTGTTACTTTGTAGTGACAACAATAATAATGATACAGTGTTGCTTAGAAGTGACAACAACACTAATGATACAGTGTTACCTAGTAGTGACAACAATAATAATGATACATTGTTACCTAGTAGTGACAACAAAAATAATGATACAGTGTTACCTAGTAGTGACAACAACAATAATGATACAGTGTTACTTAGTAGTGACTACAACAATAATGATACAGTGTTACCTAGTAGTGACAACAATAATAATGATACAGTGTTACTTAGTAGTGACAACAACAATAATGATACAGTGTTACCTGGTAGTGACAACAAAAATAATGATACAGTGTTACATAGTAGTGACAACAATGATAATGATACAGTGTTACTTAGTAGTGACAACAACAATAATGATACAGTGTTACCTAGTAGTGACAACAATAATAATGATACATTGTTACCTAGTAGTGACAACAACAATAATGATACACAGTGTTACCTAGTGGTGACAACAATAATTATGATACAGTGTTACTTAGTAGTGACAACAACAATAATGATACAGTGTTACCTAGTAGTGACAACAATAATTATGATACAGTGTTACTTAGTAGTGACAACAACAATAATGATACAGTGTTACCTAGTAGTGACAACAATGATAATGATACAGTGTTACCTAGTAGTGACAACAACACTAATGATACAGTGTTACTTAGTAGTGACAACAACACTAATGATACAGTGTTACCCAGTAGTGACAACAACACTAATGATACAGTGTTACCTAGAAGTGACAACAACACTTGTGATACAGTGTTACTTTGTAACACTAACAATAATAATGATACAGTGTTGCTAAGTCGTGACAACAACACTAATGATACAGTATAACGTAGTAGTGACAACAACACTAATGATACAGTGTTACCTAGTAGTGACAACAACAATAATGATACAGTGTTACCTAGTAGTGACAACAAAAATAATGATACAGTGTTACATAGTAGTCACAACAATAATAATGATACAGTGTTATCTAGTATTGACAACAATAATAATGATACAGTGTTACCTAGTAGTGACAACAACAATAATGATACAGTGCTATCTAGTAGTGACAACAACACTAATGATACAGTGTTACTTAGTAATGACAACAACAATAGTGATACAGTGTTACCTAGTAGTGACAACAACAATAATGATACAGTGTTACCTAGTAGTGACAACAACAATAATGATACAGTGTTACCTAGTAGTGACAACAACAATAATGATACAGTGTTACCTAGTAGTGACAACAACACTTATGATACAGTGTTACCTAGTAATGACAACAATAATAATGATACAGTGTTACCTTGTAGTGACAACAACAATACTGATACAGTGTTACCTAGTAGTGACAACAATGATAATGATAAAGTGTTACCTAGTAGTGACAACAACAATAGTGATACAGTGTTTCCTAGTAATGACAACAATGATAATGATACAGTGTTACTTAGTAGTGACAACAACAATAATGATACAGTGTTACCTTGTAGTGACAACAACAATAATGATACAGTGTTACTTAGTAGTGACAACAACAAAATGATACAGTGTTACTTAGTAGTGACAACAACAATAATGATACAGTGCTACGTAGTAGTGACAACAACACTAATGATACAGTGTTACTTAGTAGTGACAACAACAATAATGATCCAGTGTTACCTAGTAGTGACAACAACAATAATGATACAGTGTTACCTAGTAGTGACAACAACACTAGTGTCACAGTGTTACTTATTAGTGACAACAATAATAATGATACAGTGTTACTTAGTAGTGACAACAACACTAATGGTACAGTGTTACCAAGTAGTGACAACAATAATAATGATACAGTGTTACTTAGTAGTGACAACAACACTAATGATACAGTGTTACCTAGTAGTGACAACAATAATAATGATACAGTGTTACCTAGTAGTGACAACAACACTAATGATACAGTGTTACCTAGTAGTGACAACAATAATAATGATACAGTGTTACATAGTAGTGACAACAATAATAATGATACAGTGTTATATAGTAGTGACAACAACACTAATGGTACACAGTGTTACCTAGTAGTGACAACAATAATAATGATACAGTGTTACCTAGTAGTGACAACAATAATAATGATACAGTGTTACCTTCTAGTGACAACAATAATAATGATACACTGTTACTTAGTAGTGACAACAATAATAATGATACAGTGTTACCTAGTAGTGACAACAACACTAGTGATACAGTGTTACTTTGTAGTGACAACAATAATAATGATACAGTGTTGCTTAGAAGTGACAACAACACTAATGATACAGTGTTACCTAGTAGTGACAACAATAATAATGATACATTGTTACCTAGTAGTGACAACAAAAATAATGATACAGTGTTACCTAGTAGTGACAACAACAATAATGATACAGTGTTACTTAGTAGTGACTACAACAATAATGATACAGTGTTACCTAGTAGTGACAACAATAATAATGATACAGTGTTACTTAGTAGTGACAACAACAATAATGATACAGTGTTACCTGGTAGTGACAACAAAAATAATGATACAGTGTTACATAGTAGTGACAACAATGATAATGATACAGTGTTACTTAGTAGTGACAACAACAATAATGATACAGTGTTACCTAGTAGTGACAACAATAATAATGATACATTGTTACCTAGTAGTGACAACAACAATAATGATACACAGTGTTACCTAGTGGTGACAACAATAATTATGATACAGTGTTACTTAGTAGTGACAACAACAATAATGATACAGTGTTACCTAGTAGTGACAACAATAATTATGATACAGTGTTACTTAGTAGTGACAACAACAATAATGATACAGTGTTACCTAGTAGTGACAACAATGATAATGATACAGTGTTACCTAGTAGTGACAACAACACTAATGATACAGTGTTACTTAGTAGTGACAACAACACTAATGATACAGTGTTACCCAGTAGTGACAACAACACTAATGATACAGTGTTACCTAGAAGTGACAACAACACTTGTGATACAGTGTTACTTTGTAACACTAACAATAATAATGATACAGTGTTGCTAAGTCGTGACAACAACACTAATGATACAGTATAACGTAGTAGTGACAACAACACTAATGATACAGTGTTACCTAGTAGTGACAACAACAATAATGATACAGTGTTACCTAGTAGTGACAACAAAAATAATGATACAGTGTTACATAGTAGTCACAACAATAATAATGATACAGTGTTATCTAGTATTGACAACAATAATAATGATACAGTGTTACCTAGTAGTGACAACAACAATAATGATACAGTGCTATCTAGTAGTGACAACAACACTAATGATACAGTGTTACTTAGTAATGACAACAACAATAGTGATACAGTGTTACCTAGTAGTGACAACAACAATAATGATACAGTGTTACCTAGTAGTGACAACAACAATAATGATACAGTGTTACCTAGTAGTGACAACAACAATAATGATACAGTGTTACCTAGTAGTGACAACAACACTTATGATACAGTGTTACCTAGTAATGACAACAATAATAATGATACAGTGTTACCTTGTAGTGACAACAACAATACTGATACAGTGTTACCTAGTAGTGACAACAATGATAATGATAAAGTGTTACCTAGTAGTGACAACAACAATAGTGATACAGTGTTTCCTAGTAATGACAACAATGATAATGATACAGTGTTACTTAGTAGTGACAACAACAATAATGATACAGTGTTACCTTGTAGTGACAACAACAATAATGATACAGTGTTACTTAGTAGTGACAACAACAAAATGATACAGTGTTACTTAGTAGTGATAACAACAATAATGATACAGTGCTACGTAGTAGTGACAACAACACTAATGATACAGTGTTACTTAGTAGTGACAACAACAATAATGATCCAGTGTTACCTAGTAGTGACAACAACAATAATGATACAGTGTTACCTAGTAGTGACAACAATGATAATGATACAGTGTTACCTAGTAGTGAAAACAATGAAAATGATACAGTGTTACTTAGTAGTGACAACAACAGTAATGATGCAGTGTTACCTTGTAGTGACAACAACAATAATGATACAGTGTTACCTAGTAGTGACAACAATGATAATGATACAGTGTTACTTAGTAGTGACAACAACAATAATGATACAGTGCTATCTAGTATTGACAACAACACTAATGATACAGTGTTACTTAGTAATGACAACAACAATAGTGATACAGTGTTACCTAGTAGTGACAACAACAATAATGATACAGTGTTACCTAGTAGTGACAACAACAATAATGATACAGTGTTACCTAGTAGTGACAACAACACTTATGATACAGTGTTACCTAGTAATGACAACAATAATAATGATACAGTGTTACCTTGTAGTGACAACAACAATACTGATACAGTGTTACCTAGTAGTGACAACAATGATAATGATAAAGTGTTACCTAGTAGTGACAACAACAATAGTGATACAGTGTTTCCTAGTAATGACAACAATGATAATGATACAGTGTTACTTAGTAGTGACAACAACAATAATGATACAGTGTTACCTTGTAGTGACAACAACAATAATGATACAGTGTTACTTAGTAGTGACAACAACAAAATGATACAGTGTTACTTAGTAGTGACAACAACAATAATGATACAGTGCTACGTAGTAGTGACAACAACACTAATGATACAGTGTTACTTTGTAGTGACAACAACAATAATGATCCAGTGTTACCTAGTAGTGACAACAACAATAATGATACAGTGTTACTTAGTAATGACAACAACAATAATGATCCAGTGTTACCTAGTAGTGACAACAACAATAATGATACAGTGTTACTTAGTAGTGACAATAACAATAATGATACAGTGTTACCTAGTAGTGACAACAATGATAATGATACAGTGTTACTTAGTAATGACAACAACAATAATGATACAGTGTTACCTAGTAATGACAACAATGATAATGATACAGTGTTACCTAGTAGTGACAACAATAATAATGATACAGTGTTACTTAGTAGAGACAACAACAATAATGATACAGTGTTACCTGGTAGTGACAACAAAAAGTAATGATACAGTGTTACCTAGTAGTGACAACAATGATAATGATACAGTGTTACCTAGTAGTGACAACAACAATAATGATACAGTGTTACTTAGTAGTGACAACAACAATAATGATACAGTGTTACCTAGTAGTGACAACAATAATAATGATACATTGTTACCTAGTAGTGACAACAACAATAATGATACACAGTGTTACCTAGTAGTGACAACAATAATTATGATACAGTGTTACTTAGTAGTGACAACAACAATAATGATACAGTGTTACCTAGTAGTGACAACAATGATAATGATACAGTGTTACCTAGTAGTGACAACAACACTAATGATACAGTGTTACTTAGTAGTGACAACAACACTAATGATACAGTGTTACCCAGTAGTGACAACAACACTAATGATACAGTGTTACCTAGAAGTGACAACAACACTTGTGATACAGTGTTACTTTGTAACACTAACAATAATAATGATACAGTGTTGCTAAGTCGTGACAACAACACTAATGATACAGTATAACGTAGTAGTGACAACAACACTAATGATACAGTGTTACCTAGTAGTGACAACAACAATAATGATACAGTGTTACCTAGTAGTGACAACAAAAATAATGATACAGTGTTACATAGTAGTCACAACAATAATAATGATACAGTGTTATCTAGTATTGACAACAATAATAATGATACAGTGTTACCTAGTAGTGACAACAACAATAATGATACAGTGCTATCTAGTAGTGACAACAACACTAATGATACAGTGTTACTTAGTAATGACAACAACAATAGTGATACAGTGTTACCTAGTAGTGACAACAACAATAATGATACAGTGTTACCTAGTAGTGACAACAACAATAATGATACAGTGTTACCTAGTAGTGACAACAACAATAATGATACAGTGTTACCTAGTAGTGACAACAACACTTATGATACAGTGTTACCTAGTAATGACAACAATAATAATGATACAGTGTTACCTTGTAGTGACAACAACAATACTGATACAGTGTTACCTAGTAGTGACAACAATGATAATGATAAAGTGTTACCTAGTAGTGACAACAACAATAGTGATACAGTGTTTCCTAGTAATGACAACAATGATAATGATACAGTGTTACTTAGTAGTGACAACAACAATAATGATACAGTGTTACCTTGTAGTGACAACAACAATAATGATACAGTGTTACTTATTAGTGACAACAACAAAATGATACAGTGTTACTTAGTAGTGACAACAACAATAATGATACAGTGCTACGTAGTAGTGACAACAACACTAATGATACAGTGTTACTTAGTAGTGACAACAACAATAATGATCCAGTGTTACCTAGTAGTGACAACAACAATAATGATACAGTGTTACCTAGTAGTGACAACAACAATAATGATACAGTGTTACCTAGTAGTGACAACAACACTTATGATACAGTGTTACCTAGTAATGACAACAATAATAATGATACAGTGTTACCTTGTAGTGACAACAACAATACTGATACAGTGTTACCTAGTAGTGACAACAATGATAATGATAAAGTGTTACCTAGTAGTGACAACAACAATAGTGATACAGTGTTTCCTAGTAATGACAACAATGATAATGATACAGTGTTACTTAGTAGTGACAACAACAATAATGATACAGTGTTACCTTGTAGTGACAACAACAATAATGATACAGTGTTACTTAGTAGTGACAACAACAAAATGATACAGTGTTACTTAGTAGTGACAACAACAATAATGATACAGTGCTACGTAGTAGTGACAACAACACTAATGATACAGTGTTACTTAGTAGTGACAACAACAATAATGATCCAGTGTTACCTAGTAGTGACAACAACAATAATGATACAGTGTTACTTAGTAATGACAACAACAATAATGATCCAGTGTTACCTAGTAGTGACAACAATGATAATGATCCAGTGTTACCTAGTAGTGACAACAACAATAATGATACAGTGTTACTTAGTAGTGACAATAACAATAATGATACAGTGTTACCTAGTAGTGACAACAATGATAATGATACAGTGTTACTTAGTAATGACAACAACAATAATGATACAGTGTTACCTAGTAATGACAACAATGATAATGATACAGTGTTACTTAGTAGTGACAACAACAATAATGATACAGTGTTACCTAGTATTGACAACAACAATAATGATACAGTGTTACCTAGTAGTGACAACAATAATAATGATACAGTGTTACCTAGTAGTGACAACAACAATGAAAGCCCTGAAAGTACTGTCGGAACTTGATTTTTTCCAAATGAGACAAGTTACTGGTGTTGCTCGCAACCCAACAATGACTGTTAGGTGAAATCCTAAATTAGGAACTGAACAGTCGATGAATATTCATGCTTACGGGTATTAACATACACTATATCAATATTGCCATCTATTTATGTACATATTTTGATATTCATATGCCAAATTTCATCAACCTAGCATGATGGTTATCTAAGTTATTAGAATTTTTTAGTTTTTTTCATGTTGCCCATTATCCAGCCTATATTTTTCCGAATCCAACGGTTCTAAAATTAGCATTGTTACTGCCGTAGTTACTGATATAATATATAACGAAAATCTTGATTATGACCACATATCACTTTAAATGCACATTGTAAATGTTAGAAACGAATTAAAATCGAACTATATTATTTATTAAGTGACAATGTGTTTTTGAAGAGTTTTCGGTTTTCCATGTTTTTAGTTCCATAATCGGAACAAAATGCTATCGATAATTGAAATGAACTGACATAACACTATCGATTGATTAATCGATTGTTTAAGATTTTTTCAGAAATTTCTTTTTTTGGTAAGTGAAATATATTTAAACTTAATATCATGATGTTTGACTATACGACAGGTTTTGAAGTGAAAGTAAACGTTTATTGTAAAAAATTATAGCCATTCGGAAACGAGCCGTTATACGGCGACATTTACCGATCTCGCTACGAAATATACCGACATCGCACGATTTCGTTAAGTTCCATTACGATCCTTCTGTCTTAACACCAAAATAGCATTCACACACTGAACCGACATAATAATTGCAATCAATTACACAACAAGACTAATTTTGATGCAAAGCATCAAAGACGGCGCACACGTTTTGTTCAAGCATAATAGTTTTTACATAAGGATCGATCATAGGGTTTATAATGTGGCCTGTATAGTGCTAACAAGCTTTTACTTTGATTGGGCCTTCTGACCTTATATTAGCCAGTAATGAATTTGAACTAGATTTGATATAAATGAACAGTATGATAAAGTTTGCTAAAGGTTGGATCAATATATATTGTTACCTCTGGTATGTTCACAAGGTTGTTGTATCATTCAAACTTGTGACTTACTTTTTCACCAAACAATTTCTATATTCAGCTGTTGAAGATAAATATTCAGATCAATATCCAAATTGATTGAAATGGTAGAATGGTATTTTACAGACATAACAATTTGTGAATAATTTTTCCAGTGTTCAAAAGCCGTTTCTTCGACTTTATGACCTATTTCTTATGCTCACATGACCCAATATCAAACCTGACCTAGATTTTATAGATGGTCATCAATGCAAAACTGCTTCAAGGTTTGATTAAAATTGTAATCAGAACACACATATATGGATAGAAGTTCATCACGACAACTGGTGTTACTATGTGACAGATTAGCTAACAAACAAGAGGGCCAAGATGGCCCTATATCGCTCACATGACAATCACTGTTCACTCATTAAAATATTGTTTTGAACCGGTGACCTAGTTTTTGACCCCAGATGACCCATGTTAGAACTTGTCCTAGACATAAATAAGACAAACATTCTGATAAAATTTGGTGAAGATACAATCAAAATTTGACAACTACAGTGTTAATAAGGTTTTCCTAAGATTTGACTCGTGGCCTAGTTTTTTACCCTAGATGACCCAAATTTAAACTTGTCCTTAATATCATCAAGACGAACGATCTGACAAGATCAAAAAAAAAACATGACATTTAGAGCTTTTACAAGATTTTTACCTAAGATTTGACCTTGTGACCCAGTTTTTTACCCCGGCTGACCCATGTTAAACCTTGACCCATATATAATTGAGGCAAACATTCTGACAAGGTTTGATGAAGATCCAATCAAAACTGTGACATCTACAGTTTCCTAAGATTTGACCTGGTGACCTAGTTATTGACTCCAGATGACCCATATTTGTACTTAACAGGTATATCATTAAAACAAACAATTTGACAAAGTTTGGTGAAGATCCAATTATAACTGTGAAATCTACAGTGGTAACATGGTTTTTCATAAGATTTGACCTAGCGACCTAGATGACCCATGTTCGAACTCGTCTAAGATATTATAAAGACAAACATTCTGACAAGGTTTCATGATGATCCAATCAAAACAGTGACTTCTAGAGTGTTCACAAGGTTTTCAAGCAAATTGACCTAGTGACCTAGTTTTTTCTACGGAAATGACCCATTATCACACTTGACCTACATATTATTGAAATAAACATTCTGACCTAGTTTCATGAAGATCCAATCAAAACAGTGATTTCTAATGTTTTCACAAGGTTTTCCCTTATTTGGCCCTGGTGACCTAGTTTTTCAACCAAAGTGGCCCAATATCGAACTCGTCGATTTTGTCGATATTAACGTTCTGACCCAGTTTGCTAAAATTGAACTAAAAATGTGGCCCCTAGTGTGTTTACAACAAAAGTTTGACGACGCACACCGCACGACGCCGGACGAAGACTGATCCTAAAAGCTCACCCTGTCACAAAGTGACATGTGAGCTAAAAACAAAAGCATGTATGAAAAAGAGATGTTTGTAAAACAAACATGTTCCCAGGTCTTGACCTTTGACCTCAAATCAATACAGGTCATCTATATGATTTTATGATAACCAATTTCCGTGTGAAGTTTGAAGATCTTATGCCTAACCGTTCACAGATTCATTATTGTAAGGAAATTGTTTTACTGTCTTGAGTTTTTGAACGAAAAAAATAATTTTTGTCAACCTACCGACCAACAGACAGACACACAGACCAACTGACACGTGCAATTCAATATACTCCCAAGTCTTTGTTGGGTGCATAAGAAAAGATGAAAAAATAAATAACAAGTATTCATAACAAGTTAAAAGAAATTTATTATCAAATAATGCATATTTATGTAAGGTAAGGTATATTAAAGAGTTTATCTAAAATTGGTGCAAAAATAGTTACGCTTGCACCTTGTGAAGGGATGATAGCATGTTTACTTAAGTTTAAGTTTTAAGATGAAATATGCAATAATAAGATTTATATCAAAATACACAGTCATGAAACAGTACAGACACAATGGTAATATACATTTGATCAGTTGTCCATTAAAGCTTCAGCAATATAGCCAAATAGCATAGATGAATGTAGCCGGTTCGCGGTGTTGACTTACTAAAGATAATACTTAACTATGCATACAACCCTATCTTTTCAATTGGCTATCTTATTTCAAATACAACTTTATTATGATAAAATATGGTTGAATAAAATTCTACATAGTAGACAAGAAACGCGGCAGTGTCACGAAACCAGGTTTTCCAAGTTTTTAATACCACAGTACTCTAGAATTCTTCGCTAAGGCTTCATCAGTGGTTTGGTCCAATGCGACTAATAAGTTAACATTGATCTTTACCCTACTGGCATAGAATGCAATCCCAAGCTTGGTTTCTATGTAAGCTACCTCCACACAAAATTTCATCGCAATGTCTAAATCCTTAATTAAGTTATTCACCGGAAAATGATTTTCTATTTTTAGTAACAGTGACCATGACCAAACTGACCCCAAATACAATTCCATTCTAAGCTTTCATGCAAGGTTGTTAAATACCCTGTTTAGGAAAGATTAGTCATTCCAAACTTAAGTAATTGACCGGAAACTGATTTCTATCTTTAGTAACAGTACCTTGACCCTACTGGCCTTTGATTCAATACAAAAGCATGGACTGGATGTAAGCTACCAACACACAAAATTTCATCGCAATATCTCAATCCTTCCTTAAGTTATTGACCAGAAACTGATTTTCTATTTTTAGTAACAGTGACCTTGACCCTACTAGACCTAGATGCAATTCAAAAGCATGGACTGCATGTTAGCTACATACACACAAAATTTCATCGCAATATCTCAATCCTTCCTTAAGTTATTGACCAGAAACTGATTTTCTATTTTTAGTAACAGTGACCTTGACCCAACTAGACCTAGATGCAATTCAAAAGCATGGACTGCATGTTAGCTACATACACACAAAATTTCATCGCAATATCTTAATCCTTGATTAAGTAATTCAGTGAAAACTGATTTCCTATTTTTTGTATAGTGACCTTGGCCCAACTGACCCAAGAACAATCCCAAACAAAGCTTTCATGCAAGGATTCTTAATACCCAGTTTAGTCAACAATTTTAAGTTATTGACCGGACACTGATTTTCTATTTTTAGAAACAGTGACCTTGACCCCACAGACCCCAAATACAATACCAGGCTATGTTTTGATTCAAGGATGCTAAATACCAAGTTTAGTCAACATTGGTCATTCCAAACTGAAGTTATTGACCAGGCACTGATTTTCTATTTTTAGTAACAACGACCTTGACCCCACAGACCCCAAATACAATACCAGGCTATGTTTTGATTCAAGGATGCTAAATACCAAGTTTAGTCAACATTGGTCATTCCAAACTGAAGTTATTGACCAGGCACTGATTTTCTATTTTTAGTAACAGTGGCCTTGACCCCACAGACCCCAAGTACAATCCTAGGCTAGGTTTTCATTCAAGGATCCTACACACCAATTTGGTCAAGATTGGCCAATCCGAACTTAAGTTATTGACCGGACACCGCCTGTGTGACGCCCGCCCGCCCGCCCGCCCACCATATTCGGCATTCTAATAACCAGGTTTCACTTTGTGGTTAAAAATGACAATGTAAAGATGACTTCATAAAAACCAAGTTCATTAAGAATATTTTTTTTTACAATACATGTTTCACATTTTTGCATCTTTTAGTGTGTGATATTAGCTTTTTGTACATGATAGCCAGTAAGGCTATAGTCTCCCAAATTTTGATAGCCCGAGCTACCCCTAATTAGCATCTTATTATAGACCGATTACTATTTTGTCGTGCTTGGGAAATTTTTTTACTTCAGTTCTGAAGTTTATGCTCACAAATTTCCTAAATGCATACAATGTTTTAGACGCAAATCAGACAGGAATTAGGAAAGGTTTTTCTTGCCAGGACCATATATTCACTCTTTATTCATTATTAATATATTGAAGCAAAACAACAAAAAACAACGTAAATTGTACTGTACATTTGTAGATTTCTCTGCAGTCATTGATAACGGGGATAGAGTGAGTCTGTGGCAAAAATTATTGTCTACAAACATCAATGGAATAGTTTTCCAAGTTATTTTCAATATGTATAACAACATCAAATCATGTGTATCATTTAATGGCTCTAAAGACTACCTTTTTTACCTGTGAAACTGGGATAAGACAAGGAGAAAACTTGTCGCCACTATTGTTCGCCATTTTCTTGAACGATTTTGATTAATAACGATTTATATTGAGGTGAGCGGCGGTAGGGGTATAGAAATCATAAAGACACATTCGATGAATATTTATGGCTTAAACTATTGCTGTTACTCTATGCCGATGATACGGTAATTCTGTCAAGCTGCCCTATTGACTTCCAACGCTGTCTTAACGCGTTTAATGAGCATTGTGACAAGCTGCATCGTCAATTTAAGTAAAACCCAAATGATTGTCTTCGGTGCTCGGAATACTGTAACAACCCGTTTTGCAATAAAAACGCAAATTGCAATAAAAAATTAAAATAGGTCAAATCTATTCATTTACATTGGAATTGATTGTATAATGATGTATTAATACTAAAAATATATGTGCGACACATATATCTCATATAATGCGTAATTCCAGCAAGTTTTATACACAACGCAGTTTGCAATAAAAATTGCCCATTTTCGAAACGCAAATTGCAATAAAAAAATTAAATTGCTCAAAACGTTTTATTTTCACCAAAATCGATTGTACATTAGTGTTGTTATCATAAAAATATATGTGCGACACATATATCTCATATAATGTGTAATTCTACCAAGTTTGACATCCAATGCAATTTGCAATAAAAATTGCCCATTTTCTAAACGCAAATTGCAATAAACATGTGAAATCGCCAAAAACAGTTTTTTATGTTTGTAACACTTGTATACTGATAATATAACATCGAAAACCTATATGGGACACATTGTAAGTGGTGTATAGTTTCATGACGACAAGTTTGATTCTTAACGCAAAATGCAATAAAATATATATATCGCACAAAACTATTTATTTATACCTGAATCAGTTGTATATCAATGTAATAATACTAAAAATATATGTGCGAACAACATAAGCAGTCGGCCAATTTCAATGAAACTGTACAGTGATGTTCCATGCATGCAGCTCTACCGAATTTATCCATAAAAAATCATTGCAAACTCTGTTTGTCATGGCAACCAATATGAAAAACTTGTCAGAAACCACGGCTACGGCTTAGATATGTTGTGTGTAGCATTGTCTAGTGGACTTTTACCAAGTTCGTTCACATTATTGCCCTGGGGTAAAAAATGGCTCCTTGATTTTACATAGGCTCATTTAGGAAAAAAATAAAAATGTGTTTTCTGTTGAGCGATATAGGGCCATCATGGCCCTCTTGTTTAATTATCTTTCCAGATACTTCTGCACTTGCAACAGTATCTTTAGAACCATCAGTATAAATGTGTTGAGGTGTATGGTAAGTTCTTTCAGTTAAGGGTAATTGGTTTGGAAAGTGCTACCGAGTGTTTCTGTAATTGGTCGCAGCTGAGTTCGACGCGAAATTCTGCCGGTGTTAGGGTCCAGGGTGGGATGTCTGGAACTCTGTACTCAGCAAATGGATCCCATATTCACACGAGGCTCTTCAACAAATTGAGACATGCGGATACCAAGTGGTGGAATTACGTTTGGTTTCCGTTTAAACTGAGTTTAGATGAAGAGTTAAATACAACTTGGTGTGTATGTCTAAAAGGGTTTGATTTTAGTTTTAAAATGCACTGACCTGCAAGTTTTTGTTTCCAAAATAAAGGGACGATTCGTTTGCATCAACGTAGAGGCCTTTAACAAGGGAGGTTTTAAAGACTCCATGCACTATTCCTAAACCATGGTTATGTATTGAATCAAAGCATTTTAGATATGATTTCCTAGCTGATACATATGCAATGGATCCATAGTCTAATTTTAAACAAATATGATATCTATATAAACGTAAATGTACTTTTCGGTCAGCTCCCCAATCAGTGTTTAAGAGGTTGAGAGCCTTCAGGCATTTCTTTTTCGGTGATTGAATATGTTTATTAAATGAAACCTGAATTGGAGTGTTGTCCAGATTGAGATTGGGTTCTGGATGCATACCAGAAATGCAAACATTTGGTTATGTGTTATGAAAATTTGAAACCGTTTTGATTCGACCAAGTTGGAAATTTATTAAGACAAAGTTATCTTTGGATGATGTTCATGTCCCGAGATTTAAAACCTTTAACAAAATCATCTACTCCAGGATTAATAGCTTTAACTATGATATTGATTTTGATACTGAATAGGCAGACCGACGGGATACAGCCCTGCGACACACCAATTTTTGCTCGTGTGGACCTGACAGATTGTTTCCCACGCGAAACACGAATGAAACATTCTTTCAAGGTCGAAGAATATAGTTACTAAATGGTTTTATTTATAAATGCCTCTCTAATGTTTCCAACCGCATAAGGTGATCAACTGTACCACATTGGCACCGGAAACAACTATGTACATTGATGATAAGGTTGTTAGATTCCAAGAACCAAACAAGTACGTTGTTTGCCATTCTCTCTGCTGTTTTACATATACAACGGGTAAAAGCTATTAGGTGATACGTGTTAAGATCACTAGGATCCTTGTCCGGCTTAGGAATTTTTAATAACCCATGTCTCTTTCCAGGCAAGAGGGTATTCACCAAAGTCCCATACATTATTAAAAACATCAAGGGGTAGATTTTAGTTATTTTTAAGAACAGTTTTTCTTTTATTTTTTGCGGTCTTAGAAGAGTTTTCTTTTTCCTTCATTGGAATAGTGCTCCCGAAACTTTGTGAGTAATTTTCAGTGGGAGACTTTTTTCCACCGCTAATTCCTGTGTCAACAGACAAATCATGCATTGGGGATTGGGCATTGGAAGCTTTGTCATTAATTTCGCAGATCATATCACATGTGCTCTTAATTGAACATTCTGTTGCTTCTATCCTAACTATTGATATGCGACTAATAGTCTGCTACTTAGGATTTTGATTTTTTCCCTACTGGCTTTTAATAGTTTCCACCGTGTGGGTTGGTCATAGTCAAACCGACCTTTTAATGTAATAAAGATGGGGAAGTTTCATACTTTAAATGAAACAATATATTATTTATATATGTCGCAAATATATATTGAACAATCACAACATCAATATAAAATCAATTCTGGTACAAATGAATCATTTTGGGGCGATTTAAGTTTGTCATTACAATTAGCGTTAAGAATCGAACATGTCGTCAGGAATCGTTATATGACTTTAATGTGAGTTTTCGGTGTCGTATTATCAATATACAAGAGATTCTGGCATAAAAAAAATATTTTTGGTAGATTTACGCATTATATGAGATATATGCGTCGAACAGAAATTTTTGTGATAACAACATTAATGTACAATCGTTTTGGTGAAAATAAATCGTGTTGAGCAATTTTAAAATTTTATTGCAATTTGCGTTTCGAAAATGGGTAATTTTTATTGCAAACTGCGTTGTACACATTATGTGAGACATATATTTTTAGTTTTATTACATTAGTCCAGTCATCATAATTTTAGGGGGGAATTAATTAGTACATAAGCCATTTTTGGTATGTTGGTTCTGTTTGTGGTGAATATCACCCAGACTGAAAAAGTCCCCAAGAATCCCATGGGGCAAAAGCGATATTTCGGGGCTAAAAGTTGAAAAAAATAAATCTAACTGGGAATTTCAGGAATCGATGAATAACTCAAAAACTATTTGGCCAAATGAGTTTTAATTTTCCAAGATTATGTGTATTGATAAAATACGTCATTTTGATTTAGTTTTACTCTCGAGTCGCATCCAAAATGGCCGCCATAATCCAAGATGGCCGCCAAAATGTTGTTTTTACTGTTTGAATCCAAATTTGACTGATTGCCTCTTATATCAGTCATTCTTATTTCAAATGTAAAAAGAATAAAGATTACTTTAACAACTTTTGTATTTTAATGAACTTAATTGATTATTCATTGCATAAATCCAATATGGCCGCACCAATCCAAAATGGCCGCCAAATTGTTTTACTGTTTAATTCCAAATTTGACTATTTTGTCATATATTCTAATTACAAATGTAAGAAGAAAAGAAATTACTTTTAATTTTGGGCATAAACTGTGTAAAACACGAAAATGACATTCAAGAACCACTATAATTATTTCACTATAGAATTACGCCTAAGACATTTTTAACCTTTGATAATGACAAATACTGAGAACTTTTGCATTTTAATGTGATTATGCATGATATAAATCCAACATGGCTGCTAAAATTAGAGTCGATAGGTCATACAAAAATAAACAGACAATAATGAAAGATGTCAATGCAAAGACCTATCTACATCCTGCAATAGGTTCCTTCTCTTCACTTTAATCTTTTCTGAATATAGTTCTCAGATGAAGACATTTTTTTCGAATGCAGTACCGGTAGCTAGTGCCTCTTCCTGAGGGTAGGTAGTCTGTATCATTGTTGTCAACAGACAAATGCTTAATTGGAGAAAAGCCTTCTCCATTGACTTTGTGAACCATACCTACGTTTTTCTAATCGAGGTTATTTTATTCAGTTTTGAGACAAAGTCTCCCAATTATTTTAGTGATTTTCGAGCTTTTGATCTTGATATACAAAAGGAGTTAAGATTAGTTAGTCATCAGATTGAATTTCCTTAGGGCTTCCTTGATGGTTTAGGTAGTCCATATACAGTCATCATTATACCATACATTTGTAGTTTGTCATGGCTTCTAGAGTTTGTGGAGGTCAGAGGGATTGAGCCTTTAGCTGTCTCTATGGACAGTGAAGTAACAATGTTAGACGTATCCTCACTATTGTCTAACTTTTCATGAGTAATCATAAGTCTGGTCTCAAAGAATTTTTTTTCAAATTCGCTATTGCTAGCTTCCGCAGTTTGGATTGGTCTTAGACAGACGGACATGCTGATGAAATAAGCTAGGAAAGTGGTCACTTCCACAAGACAGTTAGTGTCATATCCAACTTTTCATGTAAAAGTCTCTTAGCAACGTTAGACTACACAGAGATAGATTTTTTTCAGGCACACAAGACCTGGGATGAGAGAAAAACTTCATATCTCTTCCAAAAGCAAAAGAAGTACAATTGAATCCTCTGGTCAAGACAAAGTTCATTATCAATTAATTTCTTAAACGCCCATTCATACTCTTTCTCTTTTACTTGATACGTTTAATAATTAATGGGAATCGGATGATCTCCCTTCTTCTTAGCATTGCTAATTCCTATTCCTAAGCTGGGCTTTCTAATGATCATCACCCAATACTCAGACGCCACCTTCCACTTTTTTATTGTGGCTTTCTTCGGTGTCCAAGTGGGAAACCCTCTTTCAGATCCACACAAACAATAAATGGGTGTGCCACAGGGCTGTATCCTGTGGGTCACCCCATTCAGTATCAAAATTAATAGTGAAGTTGAAGTTTTAAATCCAGGAGTAGACTGCTCCATTTGTGTATATGGTTTTACTTGAATCATTTAAGGTTATGAGTCTAAAAATAAAAACTTCGTTAAAAGACGGCTCCATCAAACAAATACTTGATATGAAACTATGTCGGATCAAAATGGTTTCAATACATTTTTGAATACTATGTCTTATTATATGGGCAACATACTAATTCAGGTTGTACCAGACGTAAATTATCTAGGGGTTATATTTGACTCCAGACTTACATTTATATTAGTCATATTAAATCACTCAAAAAGTAATTGCTAGAAGACTCAATGCCTCCTGAAAGTTGTCACTGACTGATAATCTAACAGAAAAGTACTAATACGTTTGTATCGGTCTCTTATCCATTCAGAACTGGACTACGGATCCATTGTATATGAATCAGCCTGGAAATCATATCTTATAGCCCTTGAATAACTACATATTCTGTAATTCATGGTTAAAGGCCTGTCCCTGGAGCCTCTATGTTGAGACAAATGAAATACTTGTACTAAGTATCCCTTTTTTAACATCAAAAACTTGCCGCTCATTATACATTTGTATTTTAAAACTAAAATAGATTTCTTTAACGCTACATACCAAGTTGTAAATTACACTTTATCAAAATATATCTTTGAATGTAAGTCCACCACTTGGCACTTTCCAAACAAAATACCAAAAACGAAAGAAACATACCACATACATCAACCCATTTAATCTGATGTTGTACAATCTGATTCACTATAATATAATACAATGTAAATGAGATTAGTCTCACACACTCATATTTTTGGTCACTACATATCAATTGCAACTATTTCATTTTACATTTTAGTTGTGCTTCATTTCCTATTAACATGAATATTATCCTTATACCAATCTGATAACATACTTCTTGACGTCCCCTTATTTAATTTCGCTTTACATGACTTGTGTTGTCGATGCGCCATAAAACAACATTAAATATTGCATTTCCAACAGTGAAAATTAATATAACGATTCATTGTGATAAAAAAAACATTGTAATAAAAAGTAATCACATAGAAATCACCGCCACTAACATATTCATTGTATATTGTAACTACTAACCTTCACAAAAATGCGTCTGAAACAAAAGAAGTCCCAATACATATTTGCTATCTAATCTAGAACTACTTCTTGATTACTAAAGTACCAAATCTATGTTTTTGTGAAGGTGATACTTTCCAACATTATCATATTCAAAATAGTTACCCTCGGCCCAATAACAGGACAGAAAATAGTACCACTTGTTGTATACGTATACATTGCGGAGTGAGACTTTTGATAAAAGCTGAAGTCATTACTGCAGAACTGTTATGTTATGGCAACTTAAACTGTAAAACTTATGAGTATAATAATTAGGTATTCAAACGCACAAAAATGTCATTCATAAACTGTTGAGGTAACGAAAATGCTAAAATGCGAAAATACGACAAAGTTGGCATTCCGTCAGTAATTCCAGTACTTTGATTAATCTTTATAATGTAAATTACTAAAAATATATTGATTAAATACCTTTCAATGCTAAAATACTAGAAAAAGCTACTAACTTGACAGTTTTTTATTGCAGAAAATGTTTTATACGACAATTCAAAAATTAATCTTAAACCGAATGAAGTTTGGGCGGCCATATTGGATTATGGCGGCCATCTTGGATTCTAAGCTGGTATAAAAAACATTAAAAAGATGTTGTTGATAAATATTTATCAGTCCAGAAAATTTAAAATGTCAGGAATGAACTGTTTTTGAGTTACACAGGGATTCCAGAAATTCGCAGTTTTATTCATTTTTCCACCTTTTAGCCCAAATATCTCGCTTTTGCACCATAGGATTCTTGGGGACTTTTTTCTGGTCATTCTTTATCACATAAAGAACCAATATACCAAAAATGGCTTATGTACTAATTTATTCCCCAAAAGGCCAATTTTGAACTTTAGATGACTGGTTTACATCAATATACAACCAATTCAGGTATAAATAAAAAGTTTTGTGCGAATTTTTTTTTATTGCAAATTGCGTTAAGAATCGAACATGTCGTCATGAAACTTTACATGACTTAAATGTGTCCCAATATAGGTTTTCGATGTTATATTATCAGTATACAAGTGTTTCTGACATAAAAAACTGTTTTGGGCGATTTCAATTTTTTATTGCAATTTGCGAATAGAAAATGGGCAATTTTTATTGCAAACTGCGTTGAGTATGAAACTTACTGGAATTACTCATTATATGAGATATATGTGTTGCACATATATTTTTAGTATAAATATACATTAATATACAATTGATTCGGGTATAAATAAACAGTTTTAAGCGATTTTGATTTTTTATTGCAATTTGCGTTAAGAATCAAACTTGGTAGAATTACACATTATACGAGATATATGTGTCGCACATATATTTTTAGTATAACAACATTAATGTACAATCGATTTTGGTGGAAATAAATCGTTTAGAGCAATTTAAAATTTTTATTGCAATTTGCGTTTCGAAAATGGGCATTTTTTATTGCAAACTGCGTTGTGTATAAAACTTGCTGGAATTACGCATTATTTGAGATATATGTGTCGCACATATATTTTTAGTATTAATACATCATTATACAATCAATTCCAATGTAAATGAATTGATTTGACCTATTTAAATTTTTTATTGCAATTTGCGTTTTTATTGCAAAACGGGTTGTTACAACATTCACAACAATTTCCCGTAAAACGCCAGTACACGCCAACTCCTTTGTCAGCGTCGGGGTGTAAGTGCATGGCTGGCTTTGACCTTTTGGCTGTTGTGGCGTGGTTCCAGAAGATACTTTTCTTTTACATATCTCTTTTTTCTGTTATTTTAACTCAAGGGCTACTGAAGGAATGATCTGGACTGGTTCTACCCATTATAATCAGGAAACTGGCCTATCTATCTTGACTTAAGTCTTTCCAGGGGTGATCTTTCTGAAATGTAAATTGTGTTATATTTATTTATATATACATATGTGTATACACTTTTGAATGACATATGGACATTCCGAAAAAATATTTACATACAGTATCGTTTTCGAGTCGAAGAAATCGTGGATTGAACGTTTGATATGAAAATCTATCCGAAATTGCGCTTATGACCGTTCTATCCGAATTCATTCCACTTCATTCATAAATCTGATTATGAGAATCCGTCTGATTATCGATTACCTTTAATCGATACAATGACATGGTTTTCGATTGTAAACACTTGTTTTCCAAATGATCAATATTGTTAAAAAAACTCTCTTACCTTATGTTGTTGTTGTTGTTGTTGTCGAATACGCAAATATTGTAGCGAATGATCACAATGTGCTGTTGTCATCTCTGTGCACTGTCTCTTTGTACTTTTACACTGGATACTTTTAATTTAGTTTTATGTATTGTTACTGCTTGACGTCATCGTGAGAAGTTGTCTAAATGTATTCAAACGGTCAAAAACATACAAAAAAGAATTATTAGTCATTTTAAAAAGGAGGTGGGGGGGGGGGTAAATAAAACAAAAATCAATCAAATTTTTAAAGAAAAAAACCAATTAAGTCTTTTTGTTTCAGAAATGTACTTTCCCAAAGCAAGGATTAAATCCTCTCTGACTTGGCTGTTTGCTCCCTCAATTTCACCTGCCATTACTGTAAGTGTTATTTCCCCGCACTGAATGAAGTATATGTGTAATATTTCTTCAACCTCTTTAATTAGAGTATCCCTTTCTGCAATGTATTTCTTGCAATGAAAAATATAGTGCTCCACTGTTTCAGTTGTGTTACATTTATCACACTGGTTGTCATCTGAATATATCAATGTCTTTGTTTGTGTTTCTAATGGCCTCACTTAATATATCCCCACTGTTGCATGTGCTAGCATAATCTGCAAACTCTGCATGTTGACCAAATACTTCATCCATACAATCATGAGTGTATAAGTTGCACAGAGTTGGACTTAAAACTGATCCTTGTGGAATTCGAACTTTTGAGACACTTTCTGATGATTTGAAATCATTCACTTTTATGTTATAGGGTCTGTCGGTTAGATATTCCTTCAAATACACCCACACCCTGCCTTTAACCATGTTGTTGGGAGCCTTCTTCAGTAACCCTGCTCTCCATACCCTTTCAAAACAGGATTCATAATCCATTACTACTAGTACCGATGAATTGGTCTTATTGTTCTGTTCTTGTAGGTTCTGTATTAAACGTAAGACTGTCTGTATACATGATTTATTTTTTTCTGTAAGCATACTGATGTCTAGATATACTTCTTCTATTTCTAATCTCCAAGTTAATCTATTTTTGATGATTTTCTCAAACAGTTTTCCAATTACACTTTCCAGTGTTATAGGTCTGTAAGATTTACTTGTGTTTTAGTTGTGTTTGCCTGGTTTTGGTAACATGACTTATGCATCCGTTTTAAAGCTAATAGGTAATCTGCCAGTTTTCCAGCATTTTTGGAATAAATATAATAGACATTCTTCTAGTTTTTGTCCTCCATTCTTAATCATTACTTCAAATATCTTTTTTCGTCTGGGTTCGGAGCACTACTGGTGTTTATAATTATTTGCTACTGCAAATGTAACTTCTGATAAATCAATGTCACTTTCTTCAAAGCTACAGTTAGGAACATAATTTGCCGATGTAATTTTGAGTCTTTCATATTTTTCTATCTGGTTTACTTCCATTTCCACTGCTTCATACCACTGTTTTTTTTGTCTTCTACTTCTAATGTTTCCATACCATACCTTATCTTTAAATATCTCTTCACCATACACTGCTAGAGATCAATCTTCCCGCACAATAGGTTGAACTATGCCTTGATTATCATTATTTCTTACTCTATTCACTGTTTTCCAAAATGTCTCTGGTCTGCTTGTGTTAATATTTTCAACAAGTCCTTCCAAATACTTTTGTTTGCCTCTTCAACTACCATGGATATCACTTTAGCCTCATTAGCAGGATCTGTCCTTGTTTGGAAATATTTCTTTGCATTCTTATATTTATTTGATAAGAATGTTAACTGAATATTCCAGTGCCCTTTTCTATGAAGGCTTCTTTGGAATGATCTCTTCTGCATTATTGAGAAGTATATTCAACAGTGATCTATAGTCTTCATTAAACATCAGATTCATCAGTTCTTTCTTTTAACCATTTCTCTAATTCTGCCTTGCACGAATACCGTTTCCAATCTCAACACGGAGTTATCGTTCGTTATCTCTCCCATACGAGGCTAAACTGGTTCCCGTTCCATGTTGCAGTGCACCAAAGTACTAGGTATGTTGCGAGTATCCGAATACTAGGGTAATCACGAATCAAATTGAAAAATCGAATACGAATAATTGTCATTACTGAGATTCGTGGTTCGCGATCTTGTCTTTTAACGTAAAGTGTATTCTTTACTCTTACAAAATCCCTTTTCTCTGAATCAATATTGTCTCATCATTGACTACTTTGTTTGCCAAGAGGTCCAATCGGATCTTTAAATATTGGGTCACATGCTCAAACCAGAAAATGATGCTGGTTAATCCATTAATTGGAATGGAGTACGTATAAATTTAAGCCATATAACAATTAAATTGATTTACTTCATTATAATTCCTAAAAGAAAATTAAATTTAGTTGTCTTCAGGACTGCAATGTTGAAATTTTTGATGTGTTACTTGATAACAAAAGATTCGTGATTCGATTTGTGGATCGTAAGCGTTGAATCATGGATTGGATCGGATCGATAATTTTTTTAATTTAACCATTGTTTTTTTAAAAACTGATTTTTAGATAAGCGTAAACAGTCTTCGAAACAGTTTTCGGGACTTTGGTGGATTGGGGGTAGTAAGGTTTAGAAACGAACCTATAAAAAAGCGTAGCCTAACCGTTTGGGGACAAGCTGTTAACGTTAAATATACAATAAACATTTCCAAAGCTTTGTAGTAACGGTAAAAACATATATTTAAAATGTTCTGACATTTTTTTTATCACTTAGTGGAAACGTACTGGTCAAGTTGTTTGAGAAAAGATGATAAGAAAGAAAATACTTTTTTATTAATACCAGCTTCTCCCAAATCGATTACGCAACCCCATTGTACTTTCTTGAAACCTATCCAATACTGACGGCGCTCTTAAGAGCACATATTGACTGTTATTGATAGCTTAATTATTTCTTCGCAAATTTATGTCTGTTCTCTGCATTTCGACGGGAAAAGCCCACATTCTATTTTTAGAATTTATCTAACTAGCTCTAGCCGATAGTATCGATCGATATGCATTATGGATATAAAGCCTTAACTTTTATCTCAATGCTATCTAGGGAAATGGTTGCATTCACAAGGAACATAATGCACTCGCTTTTAAATTAATATATAAGGCGGCATTTTTGAGTTATCTGACTTGATTAAATAGGATTTTACGACAATATCTTGCAAATGTCAAAGTGTTAGTAAGATGTTCCGTGCAATAACTGATTATAAGTTTTGCAATAATTCAAAATAAAATACAGTACATATCGAACATGTCATAGGATAAACGAACCTCTACTATTTCAGTAGCTTCTATTGATTTGTGTGAGCAAAACGTACTCTCAAATTAATTAAATCTTAGAATAACAAATAAAGGAAAGAAAATCTTTCCAATCTATAAATTGGTGAAACTTGATTTGACCTGACCATCCAAGCCCGATACCATAAAGATGTACATTTTGTGAAGACTATATACTTGACGTTCAAATTCTAATTCATAATGATGACAACACCCTGTTGAGAATTTGTTCATAATCTCATTGATACCGCTATTTGAAGAATATATTTGTATTGCTACAACAGCCTTCATTACACAACGGAATATGCTAATAGTGTTACAGTGATCATCGGTTCTTAATTACAGCAAAAAGACTTCAGGAACTAATGTTACGGTCATCGGTATCCACTACGCATGTCTCATTCTTTATTACTACGTGTATTTGTTCCATTTAATAATTCAATGGTACTACAGCTTCTACTGCCAAACCATTATGATTCGTGGGACACTTAATTTTCGAAGATGTGGGTCGGCTTCTCCATGATTTTAAGAACCTGAAAAACATTCATTCATTTACGGTTTATAATAAAAGGTTCATGCATAACATTTAGTGAAACAATCTTTTAATGGTTGTAATGTATGTATCTATCAGTACAGACTATCAAGAGAAACAATAAAAACTTGTTGGTTTATACTTGTTTATTTGCTGAACTACATTGTTTCTACTCTAAGGGCTATATCCAGACTCCCTGATCTGGTACATGGCATGTATGCATTCTATTTAGGCCACGCCTACTAGTGTATGATTGGTTAAGGAATATTACAATGGTATAATATTTGCATCCATTTTGGGAAATTTACTAGTAATCATTCATTTTAGAAAATACGTATCATGGGCAAAGTTCTGAAATTTAATTTTATCATTGATAACTGTTTTTAATTTGACTTATTTTTGCCTTTTCTGTTTGCATGAGAGCATTGAAGCTCAATGGCAATGCACATGAAGTTACAGGTCAGATCCCAACATAAACAAATCAGATTCGATGAGTTTTTAATACTACATAATATAAACCGTACTGTACTGTAAACCATTTCTCTTCTTTTATGAAGACAGCCATTTCCTAACACACATAGACCTCTGTTTCCTCATTAGCCTCGGGGTTTCCCCTGCCCTGGAAATAAAAAAAGCAAAACAAGATGAGTACATTATTATCTAATGTTAGTGTCACCCTCTAAATGGTTACGAAGAACCCAAGGATGTATCACGTGGGTTTTATCCGGGGATTCTGACTCGTCTGCACGCTACGGAAGTAAAATTGCAAGTGCGTGGAAACAAGTACAAATTATGTAATAAAAATTATATCAAACGTGAAAGTCAATAACAAATGGCATATAGAACACAATGCAAAAATTACCTAGATTTAATAAAGGCAACAAACTATGTAGATAAAGTTTACTACCCCGTGCGTATGTAAGCTACGAAAGTAAAATGGCGAGTGCGTACTATTGCAGTGAACTATGGGTTGGGTCATATATAAGATAAATATGACCGTACTATACGTATTGATGATGAGATGATTGATACGCTTGTGGTCATGGTAAAAATACTAATAAATTAGTAATAATAGAATAATAAAATAGCCCTATGACAATAGAAAGGCAAACAGCAAGAAATCAGACAATTTTACCCGTAAGATGAGGTACTGCGCCTGTTAGAGTTGTTCATCATGTTTTCTAAGGTATAACAAAAGAATCAATACTTCTGTTATTTTTCCTGGTTTTCTCATCATCAAAGTATACTATTCTGCAGGAATTGAATTATGGTTACATGTGAGTGAAGCTTTGAGAAAAACACACGCCTCTGTTCTGGACTGACTGAGGAAGGTGCTCTATGAATGGCCTTTCATATATTCTCGTTACCATAACACTTGTGAAATGCTTGAGCTACTCAAATTCGGCTGTCTTCGCCGACACCGTGGCTCCATCTTGATGCCATCTACTATAATACGATGGCTATACGACGGCATTGAGAGGGCTTCACGTAGTCGTGCTGCCTTCTTAAGACAATCGGGCGGCTTCTTGTTTCCTTCGTATTTTCTTCGTGTGGCAAAAATGTCCGATGGCACCGATGATTACACGAAGAAAATACGATGATGACACGATCAAATAAGATGCCCTCATGATGGCATTATGCAGGCGTCACACTGTCCCGAAGTAGACACCAGATAGACACACGATTTAGGAAATGTTCAAATTCGGGTGTGATCGTGATAACATCGGGCCATTCGTGAGGACTTCTTAAGCCATCGTATGACCGCCGGTTCAGTTTCTCAGGCTTCGGCACCAACTTCGTGAGCGGTGACAAAATCTTTGACATGCCAAAAAATTGCCGAAGGTCCACGCGAAGTATCATGTTCGTGTTGAATTCGTGTGTTCATGTTGCCCTTCGTATTGCCATCGTGAGGGCATCTTGTTTAATCGTGTCATCATCGTATTTTCTTCGTGTAATCATCGGTGCTATCGGACATTTTTGCCATACGAAGACAATACGAAGGAAACAAGAAGCCGCCCGATTGTCTTAGGAAGGCAACACGACTACGTGAAGCCCTCTCAATGCCGTCGTGTAGCCATCGTATTACAGTACGATGGTATCGAGATGGAACCACGGTGACTACGAAGACAGCCGATTTTGAGTAGCTCAAGCGTTTCACAAGTGTTATGGTAACGAGAATATATAAAAGCCCAATCATAGAGTATCTTCCTCAGTCAGTCCTATATGCAACTCTACAGAAGAGAGGCGTGTGTTACTCTCAAAGCTTCAATCACATTTATCCATAATTCACTTCCTGCAGAATAGCATACTTTGATGATGAGACTTCGATATACCTTAGAAAACATGATCAACAACTCTTACAGGCCAGTACCTCCTCTAAAAGGTAAAATTGTTTGATTTATTTTCGTCATTTCTTGCTATTTGCCTTTCTTATGTGATAGGGCTATCATGACCATAAGTACATCATCTTATCATTATCATCATCAATACTAGCATTCTTCAGTCCGAAATAGTACGGTCATATTTATCTTAATAATATATATGATATATGACCCAACCTATGGTTCACTGTTATAGCACGCATTCGCCATTTTATTTTCATATCGTATCTGATATGCACAGGGTAGTAACCTTTATCTGCATAGTGAAAAGCAAGGCAACTTTTGCATTGTGATCTACATACCATTTTATTACTGACGGTTGTTTGATATAATTTTATTTCATATCTTAAACTTGTTGCCACGCACTTGCCATTTTGCTTCCGTAGCGTAGAGACGAGTCAGAATCCCTGGCCTAAACCGACGTAAATCATCATTGGGTTTGTAACACAATAGAGGGTTACACTCGCATTTGATAATGTACTTAAATTTGTTTTGCTTTTTATTTCAAGGGCAAGGAAAACTCGAGGTGAATGAGGAAACAGAAGTCTATGTGTGTCAGGAAATGGCTGTCTGGTAAAAGAAGACAAAGCTATAACCAACCATTATATAGCACTCTTCTAACGGAACTGAAGACATAGGTAGGAATGCCTTCTACAACTACATAAGCTTCCCCAGAGGTCCGGCGAGGGCTAGAAATGTCGTTTAGAAGAGAAGGACACGTGGTACAAAAGTCTCTCCCTCCCGGTCTCAACCTGTCTATCACCCTACGACAACTAGCCGACGGTTACAATTATCCTAGCTTGTCCTACAACTTGTCCAAACACCATATCCCTTATCATGAATGAAGTATGTGAAGCCGAGTTTGCTGCTGAGAAGATCCAGTTTCCTACTACAACTGAAAAGTTGACCGCCATTCCTGAGTAGTTTCAGATGACAATTTCCACACTGCTGTGGTGCTCTGGATGGCAGGCATGTGGTGGTCACCTGTCGTTGGAACAGTTGGTACAGAAACTACAAGAGGTTCTTCTCATTGTCCTCATGGCCCTGGTCGACGCAGATTACAAATGTCTTTGCATTGATTTTATGCCCCTCTCTGTGGCTGGAGGCTCAGTAAAGTCTACTCAGTTGCCTCTGAACTCTGCATTAACCGGGCAGCCCAATTCCCCTGTTTGTCTATGCATTGGGTGTCATGTTAATTAAATTGACTTTAGTTTGAAATAATACCAATTGTATATCCAACGATAAGTCGATGGTTTTATACCATCGGGAGGTCACATGACGCCATCGTGACCTTGTTTTAAGGCATCGTACTCACAATACGACGTCGTGAAGCCATCGTGTAAGCTTCGTGTGTCCTGCGGGTAAACATCTAAATACAAATTTACATCATCGTTCTGACTTCGTAAGTGTTTCAGGTATCATCGTGTCATAGTCGGAAGGCATCGTACTTGATTCGGCTGTTGACTAGGATCGGGGCTATTTTCGCGCGATTCTCAAAAATCCATATTCGTGTGGCCATCTGCTGTCAATATCGGGACAGTGTGACGCCTGCATTACGAAGGGCAAAATGAACACACGAATTCAACACGAACATGATCCTTCGCGTGGACCTTCGGCAAGTTTTTTGGCATGCCAAAGATTTTGTCACCGCTCACGAAGTTGGTGCCGAAGCCTGCGAAACTCAACCGGCGGTCATACGATCGCTGAAGATGACCTCACGAATGACCCGATGTTTTCACGATCACATCGAATTTGAACATTTCCTTAATCGTGTGTCCATCTGGTGTCTATTTCGGGACAGTGTGACGCCTGCATAACTAAATCGCCGATTTACTGGTCATAGCCCTTTTTTCGCACACAATCCCGACACTTGTACAGTTTCAATAATACCGACTTGTTCACTACATTGCTTTCAGTAAATGGTTTGTGGATTTACTTAAAATTTTTAATATAAATCATTTTTACGGATGTTAATACTTTTTTGTGAGTACCAGAAGTCAATAATTATCGTCACATTTCACTTATCATCAACTACAAATATACTAGTAAATGTATTTTTATATTCTTATTACAGCGACAGCGAAACCTAGAAAGCGCTCCATATTGGTCACTCATCGACTGTTCTTCATAAAACACCAATCAAGTCACCTTTCAAGTCGACTCTTTAGATCCCCAGCTCTAAAAAACCTGCGTTTGATATCCCCTCGCCAATGAACACTGTTCACGGCATCACAATCTGAAAAATACAAGCAATTAGACGATTTTGACGATTTGAAGCAGATGACATCAACTGCAGAATCTGTCTCTGATGACGAACAATTGGTATACATATACTAGATATTAATGAAGCAATAAGAAATAGATCTAGTTGCGTTTCAAAAACTTTGCTTGTGATAAGTATTTTCCAAAATGACTGATTACTAGTTAATTTCTCACAATGGATGCAAAGGTTATATCATTAAAAGAGGATCAGTCTCGATTTTATGTTATCAGATTTGTGTTTTTTGAGTACGCAAGAAAGCTCCTGTTGTACTGTCTACCTTTCTTATTCAAATGCTACTGTCCACCAAATAACTCAGAAATTCTTTATTCCGGAAAAACATTGTTATGCATTTTAAGCATCTATATTACAACGTATGGATAAAAAAAGTGCGTCGATGTGCGAGCAAGTCAATATTCTGGACATTTTGCTTTTTTTGATCGAAGAGATTCCATTGAGGAAGGCTAATACATCTTTGTTTTATTTCCTACTATAAACATCAACCTTGAAGTTTATTAATGGATCAAGATCCTTATATGTATACGTAAGAGCTTGTGACAGTCTTCAAGTATTGACTTTGATTCTTCTTTAATAAGCCTATATATATGCTAGTTCTTCTTTTTGCGGAGCCTCCAGATCTAAAATAAAGGTCACTCACTTGTTGACATAATATTACGTAAATTCTAAGTTATTTATGCGTTAATTCATGTTACATTTTTAGATTAATCGTTTAGAATTAAGAGTAGATAAAGTTGCTGAAATGTGACTAAGTCATATACATTTAGTACGCAAAACACATTCTAAATTATGTCTATAAGTAAACATTGTATAATATGTTTAGTATGTACATGTATTACCTACCAATATTATCTTCCAAGTTTCTCTGTCCGACCGAGAGCTCGAGTCAATTGTATTGTGGAATTACACTAGTGTGCATTGATGTTCAACATGTGACATATACAGTCTTTACAGTATGAAACTTTAGTTTGATAATTATTATTTTTGTAATGTTTGTCAAGTATGTTCAAAGTTTTGACAGATATATTTCGCATCACTGAAACATCAGCGCCACCAGATATATTTCATTCTTCATGTTTGAATTCCGTGCCACATGTCTTAAACAATTACCAGACTTGGCCATAGCTTGCTTTGCAAAGAAACTACTACCACATAATATATCTTACTTCCAGATCAGGAGGCATTGTATCCAAAACGGGAAGTGGTTAATTTTTTGGAAAATCTCAAAATTTTACTTAACACTTTTGGCATTTGCTTCCCGAAAAGGAAGTATGCCCGACGGGTCAATGTATTCGAAAAAATCAAAATCATATAACAATGAGTTCACATTTTTGTATAAGACAGAGTCTTGAATCTTCAGGTGGTATATAAACATACACAATAATAGCGTCCATAGATTTACAAGAATATTCTCTTTATTAACCAAATTTAACTTCTGTCACCAAGAGAAACTAGCTTTAAATCATCTTTTAAACAGCTCCTATAAAACACGATAACACCACCACTATGGCGCTTAGCTTTGTCGCGGACAATTGAAACAACTATATCCGTCACTATGAATATTATTTAGCCTAGAATTCCAAGTTCACAAAATAGTAGAATATCAAAGTCTGAGACAAAAGATAAAAACTCATCTTCATCAAGTTTAGATTTAATTAACATCCTGTATATTCCACAAGAGAAAGGTAAATTGTTCCTTAGCACTATCCTAGTTACTGTAGCCAGCAGCCTCCACGATGTATAATTTATCATATGACAAATACGCTCTTTTCCGGTCATTTTTGCTTTAACAAGAATAGGAGTGAGAGACTTAGGACGATCCTGAATTTCCCGGTGGAACTACTCACTTACGCTTACCTCTGGACGCTGGAAATGGTCACTGTGGTCACCCTGTCAGCGATTGTCGAGATCGTTTTGTCTTAGTTCATGCATCTGATTTTTGGAAGGTGATTTTGATAAAATCACCTTCCCTAGTAATCGTATACCCATCTACCCTCCTTGGACTCCATAACAGCCTGGTTAAAAGAACAGTCGTACAAGGAGATAGTACTCAACTAAATAGAGTCATGTATCTAAATAAGTGCATGTCGGTAAAATGCATGACATATTCAAATGCGTAGAATTAAACCCGCGTATCCACTAGCCAATGAAATAGCACGCCTGTGTTGCTGTTTGGCATATCGAGTTTCCGTAAAACTCGTTCTACCGTATCGGTTTTCGTTTGATGTGGTCAGTTATTTCTCAACATGTATGCATGCTTTTGCAATAAACTACCATCGATGTATGTGTTTTGTACCTTTTAACATTATCTTGATATTACAGGGCAAATTCTCGTCTAATTGTACTGATTTATACTTGACATAAAATGGCGACGTAAACATCGAGTTCATGTCGGGTAACCTGCGGAGGTCAAATAATAATTCGAGTCGCTAAATACGAAGTTGTGAGCTTTTAAAAAATGATAGTTAAAGAGTTCTTTTTATGCAAGATTATTTAGAATTACATTATCACGTTTGAATCTCGTGCACCATCGGGTTAACTATATGCTCTATAGGCCCTACTCTATTGTTTCATTTCTAATTCATATTTGGTATTGAGATATTTTTTATTATAATTACTAGCACTATTCGAGTATCATATCTGATTATGATATATAACATATATCTCGTACAATAATAAAACAGAATATTAATATAATAATATGAGTCTGGTTACAAATACAAGCTTATTATTTTCATAAACACTCATATTAAATAATGGAATATCATAAACAACAGCATTGAACACAACGACATTTAAATAAAACGGTCCGTTTTGGTACGGGACGATATGGAATTGGGCCGTTCTAGTAATGGGCCGTTTTCAAAACGGGCCGTTCTGACCCGCATTCTTGTGTCAGGGTCTTTTTTATTTGAGTGACCCTGGTTCAATGCGGTAATGTACTGTTGTGTTAAAAATCAGAAGTATCCATGTTGATACTTACTGTTACTTATGTGTTGTTCACTTGTTTGTGTATAACAAAGCGTTTTAATGCAATTTCATGAATTGTCTTTAATTAATGTGCTGTTAAATTTCCAATGATTGTTTTCTTTGTTAATGCTAAGAGACTAGTAAAGCGTATGTGCTTCACATATATGTATATGACCTGCATTATATATGAATGAAAAGTCGGTCCGTTAGTGTAAATGTTAAAAATATTTGCATGGGCACGAATGGTATGGGTACACATTTCTCTTTTTTGCTTCGTGTGGAAAAAAAAACACGTTCCGACAGTACTTTCAGTACTGCGATTTACCAAGAGTTTATCTGGGAAATGGTTGAATTTCACGACAATTGGTTTCTTCTTTTCAGCAACATATCTATAACCTATTCTGTGAGCACACTCTATCTTGGTCGTTGATTTGGCATTTTTGATATTCGATCAGTATACATGTATAGTAGTTGAAGTATATTTATTTGCATGTCTAGGCCTCCGGCGGCCCGTAAACATACATGTCAACACATAGGCCTACATATAAATAAATTGACTGACAGAGTTGGCAAATATAATTAGAATATCATATAAAATTTGCGAAAGAATTAATACATTTTTCTCTGACTTTAAAAGCTTGTTAGAGAAACATTGCTAATTTTCTTATTAGATTGCAGTTCCTATTAGATAAAAGATTATAAAAAAATTGTTTACTTGGAAATATATAAAAAAAATTTGGAATAAATGAAATACATGGATCTTGATATTTTAGAGTAAGATTTTACTTTTGTGCTCATTAACTTACTGATGTGTTCCGCCTTATTAATTAGCACGTGTTGACCTAATTAAGGTCACTAGCGTTTGAAATGACCTTCATTTTTTCATATTCAATATACCATCTATACATACAGTCAAATATGTAATAATTATTACAAGTCTGGTTTTTATTACAAGTTTGGTTGCAAGATCAAACCAAACTTGTAATAACCAAACTTGTAATAAAATTTTCAAGTTGAAGTAAGATTTTACTTTTGCACCCATTAACTTCCCAAAGTGTTCCGTCCCATTAATTAGCACGTGTTGACCTAATTAAGGTCATTAACACTTGAAATGACCTTCATTTTTTTATATTCAATATACCATCTATACATACAGTCAAACATGTAATAATTATTACAAGTCTGGTTTTTATTACAAGTTTGGTTGGATCTTGCAACCAAACTTGTAATAAAAACCAAACTTGTAATAAAATTTTCAAGTTGAAGTAAGATTTTACTTTTGCACTCATTAACTTACTGATGTGTTCCGCCGTATTAATTAGCATGTGCCGACCTAACCAATATCTTTGGGAACAACGTTTTTTATATGAGAGAAAGCAGGGTCTATATAGAATTTTAATCTCAAACTTCTGACAATTGTACGATCATTGCAAATATGAAAAGTATCATCAAAAGGTATCTCAAAATATCTTATAATAGAAAATGTTCTGTAATCTCGAAAATATCGAGAACGAATTAAATAAGATTAAAGACATAACATATTTCAAGTTTCATTGCAATCGCTTAATGAATGTGGAAGAAGTTCGCTTCAAAAACTTGTGATAATGTATGCGGGCGGACCGACTCCAATATACCCCCTCTCAAACTTCGTTTGTGGTGTATAACAAAATATATTACAAAAACGGCACAAAAAGGTCAGGAGTGAAACATCAACATTAAGACAACACTTGCTTAGTAAAGATGGGTCGCGGACTTCTTCTAAATCGAAGCACCGAGATTGCTGTCTGGAACATGTTATCATCATTATGAAATAGAATTTGAGGGTAATGTATATAGTCTTGAAAAAATGTACATCTTTAAGCCAATTAACCACAAGTATCAAGGAAAAGCTACACTCTAAAAGTCATGATATTTATATATATATAAGTTATATACGGCGACATTTTCCGATCTCGCTACGGAATATACCGACATCGCACGATTTCGCTGAGTTCCATTACGATCCTTCTGTCTTAACACCAAAATACCCTTCACACACTGAACCGACATAGTAATTGCGATCAATTTCACAACAAGACTAATTTTGATGCAAAGCATCAAAGACGGCGCACATGTTGTTTCAAGTACAAGGTATTTTACATAAGAAAAAATAATAAATTTTGAGAATGTGAACAAGCTTTTCTTCTAGCCTTATCTGACCCATTATAAAATCTGACCTAGATGTTATTGATGAGCATCATAGAAAACCATTTGTTCAACCTACCCAACAAAAACTGACTTGCACAAAGCAATATATTCCCACATGTTCGACCTGGGCATATATAAGAAAGAAAAAAAGAAAAGTATGTATAACCAGTTAAAATAAATTTATTATCAACAATGCATTCTTATGCAACAATAAATGTTAAAGGGATTAGTTAAACTGATACAAAAATAGTTACTAATTGCACTTTGTGGAGGTATAACAGCTGTAACATAGTTGGTAAAACATTATAATTAATATTTCATATTTTTGTATGTGATGAATTTGTAGTTCTTATAGACTAAGTATAATTAAAACTCATTAGTTTTTCTCCAGAGTAATGAAAAGTGATTAAGTTAACTGTTTGTTTGCGAACTATGTTTTTAAATTAGTTTAATCTTTAATTGTTCCCTTATAGGTAATACCAATTATTCTAAGTTTTGATAAGTAATGAAACGTTTGCGATTTTCTCTAATCCCCGGGCAGAGAGCTTCATTCTAATTAATATATTCATTTAACCTAAGCCCTTTTCAAAATTCTGCAGAATCTTGCAGTTATTGGTCAGTTTCTGTAATTAAGTATTAAAAGTTAAATATTCATGTTTTGAATGGTCACCTGACCCATTTAGGTGTTTATATACGGACCGCACTCTGGAGAAGAGGGAGAGTTTTTTGTCAGTTTTCGGTTGAGTTTTTGCTTTAGTTTTAGTCAGTTTTAAGTTAGGGTTTTAAGCTTTCGAATTTCGGTTTCTCCGTTGTTGAGCTGTTTAGACTGTTTAATTGTAGTTTAAATATTTAAATAGATTTAATGAATTTACAGAACTTTGTTACTTATTTTAATCCAAATCGAACCTGGGTTGATGAAACCAAGTAACAGAAACTGTTACAGAGTTTAATTTTGTTGCCGAAGTGACCAGGATAAAGACATAAAGAAGTGTGGAGGAAAATGGAAAAACACGAGGTGAGACAATTTTCTTAAAACTTGTGCTTACTGAAAAATGAATTTCTTGGTTGACTTAAAATAAGATGAAAGAAAAATGAAAAATAAAAAACTAATTAATTATTTTGAGATTTGGGGAGAGACACTAAATTTGAGACTAGGAATATTTAGATATTAAGAATTGAGTGCTGGGATAAGGAGAGATTATTTTTAATTTGTTAGTTGTATTCAGGCATACAGTAATTTGTTAAGTTAATTAGATGTTCATTTGTTTTAAGTAATATTTTCAATCGGTAATTAAAGACAAATTGTATTCATGAGATAAATTTTGGTGTATTTTATAAGTACTTGATTGTTTCGTGAAAAAGTTAGGGTTAAGTAAATTTTTCGGATAACAGATTTATTTTATTTTTATAATGGAAAATATGCATGTGAACGATGATGCAGTGGATCAGTTAGGGCATATTTTTCATGGTTTGGCACAAGAAGTAAAAAATGTAACTACAATTTTGGGATGTCAGGGGGCCACACAAGTCATTCAGCCCTTTGATGGAAATAAAACTAAGTATAGGGAATGGATTAGGTCTATTGAGAAATATCAGGTCATGGTTGGGATTGCGGTTGATGACTACAAAATTTTGGCACATCAGACGGCTAAAGGTCCGGTTAGTGGCTTTTTGTTGAGATACTTAAAAGAAAACCCTGATTTGACCTGGTCAGATCTGAAGAAAGAACTAGCTAAACGATTTAGTGATGTAACAGACAAATATGTTGCATTTTCCATGTTGAAGCAAATTAAGCAGAATCCTGTAGAAAATATTCAGCTATATGCGGAAAAAATCTTATCACTAGCCGAGGAAGGTTTTGATGATCTTGAAGACCCTCAAGTTCAGGCCCAATTAATTGATATCTTTGTCAACGGTTTGACTAATGAACAACTTAAATTGACTATTATGCGAAAAAATCCCGACCACCTTAGGATTGCCATAGACATTGCCATGGCTGAATTTAATTTGAAGTATAGGTTAGCAATTGCTAGTAAAAATTCTGATTTTAAATTTTCATCAAAATCAAATTCTTCTGATCAATCACACCATGAACCTATGGAAGTTGATCAGTCAAGGAGACTGGTTTGTTATAAATGCAAAAGGAAGGGTCACAAAGCTAGTGACTGCCGTACAATACATAGCGTTCAAACTAATTGTTATAAATGTGGCGCAAATGGGCACATCGCCAGAAATTGTTATAATGGATTTTCTAAAACTACTATTAAGTGTTACAATTGTGGAAAATTTGACATAAAGCCAAAGAATGTTGGTCCAAAAAGGACTTGAAAGATAATACACAGGAAAACTAAAGCACTCTTTCTACAGAGAGGTCGGTAGAAAGAGAAAAGGGCACAACATGTCTGAGGTTAAGTTTTACAGCAATAATAAATTTATTCATTCTGATAAACAAAAAACAATAGCAATTAATTCTTCTGGGAATCCTAATTCGTGTCTGTTATACGTAGGTAAACAAAAATTTCGAGCTTTAGTTGATAGTGGTGCTGAAATTTCGTTAATGCATGAACGTGTCTTTAGGGGACTTAAAGAAAAAACAAAATTGATGAAAAAGTCTATTAGTTTACAAACTGCTAGTCATGCACCATTAAAAGTATTAGGTTGTGTTAAATTGAATATTAAGGTCGGTAGTTCCGACATGACACTCGAATTCTGTGTTGTAAGAGATTTAAACAGAAATATGATTTTAGGCTATGATTGGTTGAAAAATAATAATGTAAGACTTTATTTTGATTTAAAATGTTTAAGAGTTCATGGTAAAAACTATGTTAGACTTGAAGAAGATATTCATATAGCAAGTAATGTTCGTATGAAATACACGGAGTCAATAAGACCAAATACTGCACAACTTTGTTATGGAAAAGTATCAGAACATCCTGATTTAAAACCAGGTGAGGTTTTTGAAATTTCACAGACTGATAGAAGATTTCTTCAATATAAACCAGGTTTAACAATAATTAATTCAGTAGCCAAATTGACTAAAAACAGAACTGTACCATTATTGGTGGTGAATAGTACAAACAAATTTTATAGGCTAAATCGACATGCATTAGTAGCGAAACTTACTTGTACCCAAAATGATCACGTAAAAAGAGTAAATTCAGTAAGGAAAAATAATTTAGATTCTAATTCTTTAGATTTAAAAGATTTGGATGTTCCACTAAAATATAGATCAAATGTTGAGTCATTGATTTTGAACCATAAAAACCTGTTCGCACAGACTGATGCAGATTTAGGTTGTACGGATACAGTGAAAATGAAGATTGACACAGGAGATCATAAACCAATTAAATTAAGGTCATATAGGACACCTATAAATAATAGAAAAGTTATGGATAAAGCAATAGATGAAATGTTAACTGCTGGTGTCATTCAACGATCAAGATCACCATGGTCTTTCCCAGTGGTGATTATTGATAAGAAAGATGTAACAAAGAGATTCTGTGTAGATTTTCGAAAGCTTAATCAAATAACAAAACGAAACTCTTACCCATTACCGTTGATTGATGATATTTTGGTTTTATTGGGTAAAGCAAAATTCTTTACAAGTTTAGACTTAAAATCTGGGTATTGGCAAGTAAAAATGGATAGCTCTGACATTGAGAAAACAGCATTTGCTACACCACATCGTGGTTTATTCGAATTTAAGGTCATGCCCTTTGGTTTGTCAAATGCACCAAGCATATTTCAAGAACTAATGGCTTTTGTTCTGGAAGATTGTAGAGATTTTGCTACTGCATATTTAGATGATATACTTATCTTTAGCTCAACGCTTGAAGAGCATGTGCGACATTTGAATGTAATATTTCAGAAATTGAGTGAGCATAATTTGAAATTGAAACTAAAGAAATGCAGTTTCCTTAAAGATGAAACAAATTATTTAGGTTTTATTATAAGTACTGAAGGTGTGAAACCAGACCTACAAAAGGTCGAGGCCATAAGATCATTACCGGCCCCTACTTGTGTTAGGGAGTGTCGAAGTTTTATTGGATTAAGTTCTTACTATAGACGTTTCATTCCTAATTTTTCTCAGATAGCTGAGCCTATAATAGCACTAACCAGAAAACATGCACATTATAAATGGTCAGATGCCCATCAAAAAGCTTTTGATTTTATTAAAGATAGCTTGACTGTTGTTCCACTGTTGACATATCCTAACCCAAATGAACCATATACTCTATATACGGATGCAAGTAATACCTGTATTGGCGCTTGTTTGACTCAAATTAGCGATGGTGAAGAAAAACCAATCTATTATTTGTCACATAAACTGAGTAAGACCCAGTGTCGCTGGTCTACTATTGAAAAAGAGGCTTATGCTATTCATTACGCTTTGCAAAAATTAGATTTCTATTTGCATAACGCACGGTTCGTAATTAAGACCGATCATGCACCATTGAAATACTTACTTAAATCGCCACTGCAGAATAAAAAGTTACAACTTTGGGCTTTAACCATTGCTGCATATCAATGTAGCATTGATTACATTCCAGGAGTACAAAATGTACTTGCTGATTTATTAAGTAGGCATCCGGATAATGTTAATTCAAACATAAATGTAAATGAAGACAGTACTAGTAGTTTAGGTCAAGATGAACCTGATTTTAACGATAATTTGTATGAAATCAATGTATTGAATTCTTGCTTATTTGATCCGAAACAGTTTGCAGCCTGTGATTTGCCTGAGGTAGATACTTTTGGGAAACCAGACAGTGCGGTAGTTTCCGAAGATTTACAAAATATAGATTTGATATTAGAACAAGGTAAAGATGAGATAATTGCGGATATTAAGAATTCTCTTTTGGATGAGAGTGCTGGCAAAGAATCTCAAAAACATCATATTATTGTCGACAGCCTACTTTATTACTTATCTAATCCCGAAGAAGACCCATTGTTACGATTGTTTGTTCCAAATCACTTGAAGCAATTGGTAATTGAACAATATCATGACAAAAACGGGCATATGGGTGTGCAGAAAACGTTTGACTCTATAAAACAGAAATATTATTGGCAGAATATGTTTAAAGAATTATATGGGTATGTCTCAAAGTGTACTTTATGTCAAACAAGATCATTGCGAAAACAAAAACAACCATTACAGGAAACGGATATTCCTCCGTATCCCTTTGCAAAAGTAAGTCTTGATTTAAGTGGCCCGTATGTACAATCATTATCTGGCAATAAATACATAGTAGCGTTTGTTGATTGGTTTTCGGGTTGGCCAGAAGCCTTTCCAGTCAAAGATAAATCTGCCGAAACAATTGCGTATTTGTTAATTGAAGAGATATTTCCTAGGTTTGGATGTCCTTTACAGATTGTTACTGATAATGGCACAGAAAATTGTAATAAAATTGTAAAAGATGCTTTACAATATTTGAGAATTGACCATGTACGTACTAGTGTATATAGACCTCAAAGTAATGCAAAAGTTGAACGTTTCCATCGTACTTTACATGACGTTTTATCAAAAAAAAACTATCTGATCGACAAGAAACATGGGATTTACATCTTAATCAAAGTTTGGCAGCAATTAGATTCAATATCAGTGAGTCTTCAAAATATTCACCATTCTTTCTGTTGTACAACCGAGATGTTGCTTTGCCATTAGATAAAATACTTAAACCTCGTTGAAAATATCAAGGTGAAGATTTACATCTCATTTCATTACAAGAACAACATAAATCATTTCTTCGTGTAAGAAATAACCTTAAGAAAGCTAAAAAACGACAAGCTAAAAATGCTGACAAGGGAACTAAATCTGTAGAATTTGAAATTGGGGATCCTGTTTATTATAAAAATCAAAAGAGAAATAAATTAGATCAAAGATGGTCTCCTTATCATCGCATCATAGAAAAGACTGGCCCATTGTCTTATGTAATTTCAAACCAGTTAACGGGAAAAACAACAAGGGTTCACGCTGAACACTTGCGATTAGCAAATATTGATACTTGGGAAATACCCAAAAATGATGATGGCAAACTATTAAGAAAGACAGCTTATGTTATTCCACCTGAGTCTGAAAGCTCCAGTTCCAGTGAGTCCGAAATCTCTGATACTTCAGATAATAATATGCCTTTGAATAAATTAGCAGATAAATATAGAAATGAAAGATCAGATTCTGATAATGAGAGTGATATTCCTTTAATGGAACTCGCGAAACGGGTTCAAAGTCAAGAGTATAATAACCCTGATGTTGATGATGAGCAAAATATGTCATTTAGCGATAATGATGACGTAAAAGATGAATCGTCTGACAATGATGAAATGTCGGTAGATATCGACGTAGTTACAAAACCAGTTAAACAAAGTAGGATTAAATCAAGATCTAATTCGAATAAGATGAAAAACTTGTTTAAGTTGATTTCTGATATGTTGTAGCCATTAGACCTCACATTTTGGACAATGTGATTTTTGTAGCTAGTGCTTATATTAATGATACCTCTTAGTATCCTTATGATGGTTTTCCCATCGTGTAAATAATGGTTGTGAAATACGACTACGTTAGTTTGGTTTTAAAATTGGGATTATGTTAATGAAAGGTTCCGGTTGGGATTATTTGTGTTTTATGATGGTATTTCCATTGCGTTAAAAAATAGTCGTTGTTTACGACTTAAATATAGTAGTTCATTCTTGAAACAAGTTATGGTATTCCAAATAACCTTGTTAGTGAACGTACTAGAAGATAAGGACTTTTAATTGAGACGCTGAATGTTAAACTTTTGTTATTGACTTTTTCAGGGATCACACATTTGCTTTAAATCTGTGTTTACTGTGTGCCTGTTGTCTGTTGTCAAGAGCAGCATTATTAGGGAAAATGTTGTTTTTACCAAAACAAATGAAATTTTCATTACTGAGGGACAGTGGATGATAGCTCTTGTACATGATTTCAAACCATTTATGTCATTGGTAAATATGATTGATTATGAAATGACCAAAACAAAACAAGTTGTGAATTCTGTTGGTAATTTGTATAAGGAAAACTATACTGTTTATTTTGAAACGTTTAAGAGTTTGGAAGTTGATATTGATTTGCTAAATGCGACCTTCATTTCTGTTATCAATGGTTTTGAAAGTTATCAGTCCCTAAGTGACACGCCTAGAAATTTGCGTTCTAAAAGATCAGTACTTCCCTTCATTGGGGATGCAATGAGTTTTCTTTTTGGAACTGTATCAGATAGTGATCTGGAACATTTGAACAATAAAATAGAATACATGGCTGAAAATCAAAAACGTATAATTCATGATGTAGGAATAGGTATGTCTATTTTAAATATGACTCAGTATGAGGTCAGTAAGAACCGTAGGTCCATTATAGATGCTATAATTTGTATTCAGAGGTTAGACGGGAAAATTAGAGAATTAAAGGACATGGTTGAAACTAGGTTCTTGAGACTCGAACAATTTATTCATTCCTATTTACAGTTCCAGATGATAATGGATGAAATAAAATTGTCCACTCATAACGCCATAACGTACATTGAGAATTTAAAGATAGAATTAAATATGTTAGCAATGAGTCGATTATCGACTGGAATTATTTCTCCATCTGATCTTAAGCATATTTTACTTCAAATTCAGTCAAAGCTTCCCCCTAATTTTGAGTTGCCTGAAAGTCCTAAGTCTAACATATGGCATTATTACAAGACTCTTACAAGTATTGCATACTTGGAATCGGATCAAATTCGAATCATTTTAAAAATACATTTGTTAAAAACTAGTGAAACATTTGAGATTTACAAGGTAAATAAATTACCATTGCCACTTCCTAATAATACTTCAGATAATAAGTTTACTTTTACATCCACATATGAACTTGAGAGTAGCGGATTATTGATAAGCAAAAGTAGAATGGTTTATTCGTTCCTTGATGAGTTGACGTTTACCAAGTGTAGTCACCCTCATGTAGGTTATTGTGATTTAAAGTTACCATTGTACAGAACGAATCTAAGGGAGTCATGCATTACATCTTTATTCTTAGAACATGATCAGACAAAAACAAAAATGTGTACAAAAGTTGTACACAGCAGTAGATTACCCATAGCTGAGTATATTGATCTTGGGATCTGGGTTATTGTTACCAATGAGCCAATGAAATTTGTTGTAAATTGTAGAAATTCTAACGGGTTACCTGAAGTTGTCCATGTGAATGAACCGTTTGGTGTTTTGACCTTGTGAAACTCCTGTAAAGCTATCAACAAATACATTGAACTACCTGAATATTTTAAAAAGGAGTCTAAACATAATATTTCAGATCCAATGAAATCGTTGATTAAGTTACCCAATATTACTTCATTTAATGCCTGGGATGATTTTCAATATCGTTTTCCAAATTTGTCAAGTATAAAAATTCCGGATAATTTGTTAGGACTTAAAGAAATTCCAATGACCAGATTTATTCATCATGTTGCAAATTATCAATCTAGTTCCGCTCCTGAAGACAGCACTCTAACTTTTTACATCATAATATTCGTGTCTGTAGTATTGATCTTGATTATTCCTTTTGTTTTGATAATGAAACGAAAGCATATAAGTCAACATTTTTCGGCACTTAAAAGTAAGCATAGTTTTAGTAATGTCTCAGAAGAATCCTCCACCACCAGAAGATTTGAACAGTCGCATAATCAGCCAACAAAAACCATTGAGCTGGGAGAAACAGACGTCATTGATGACAAGAAATCACCTTATGACATTGAAATGAATGAACCCATGGGCGTGAGAAGTTCTCCAAAACAACCATCACAAATGGGTAGAGGGCGCCTGCTAAAATACTTGCTTGAACAACAGAAGAGTAAATAGTCGAGGTTGGGGGCATCATTCTGTGTGTAGCTCAACTGCACCAGGTGGCTCGTAACCATCAATTGACTAACAAGTACTCATAACGACAAAAGCAGGAATGATCTAAAACCATCTATAAACCTTCTACCTCAGTACAAATGTCAACTGACTAAATCATCATCAGCGTCCATGGACTATGTCAATGCGAATTACGTGTGTACATCCCTCTAGTGTTAATGGTGTACATAATTACAATTGTCTACATAGTATCAAGTAGCAATACTATCCGTAACGACCTTTTGAGTCAACAATCGGTCGAGAAGATGTCCTGAAAATAAATTCTGAAGATAGGCGTGACGATGTCCAGAAGATAATCGTGAAGATGTCCCAAAGATAGTCCTGAAGATATTATCCCGAAGATACCCTGATGAACCGTGGAACCTACGAAGTTATATATGTGACTTTTTGATTTTTGAATTGTGAAAAGCAATTATGATGACTTTTATTTGACTAAAGACGTGCTAGTTTACTTTATAAAAAGTGACTTTTTAATTATTTTGTTTTATACTGTGTTTAGAATAGAATGTTTTAATATTTTAGAGTATTTTGATATGTTCTACCAACTAGGTCCGAGAATTATGTTACCTGTGTATATACTGCTCGGAGATTAATTAAAACTTAATTAATCTCTTAGTAGGGGAGGTGTGTAACATAGTTGGTAAAACATTATAATAAATATTTCATATTTTTGTATGTGATGAATTTGTAGTTCTTATAGACTAAGTATAATTATGTTGTTTAATGAGTTTTTCTCCAGAGTAATGAAAAGTGATTAAGTTAACTGTTTGTTTGCGAACTATGTTTTTAAATTAGTTTAATCTTTAATTGTTCCCTTATAGGTAATACCAATTATTCTAAGTTTTGATAAGTAATGAAACGTTTGCGATTTTCTCAAATCCCCGGGCAGAGAGCTTCATTCTAATTAATATATTCATTTAACCTAAGCCCTTTTCAAAATTCTGCAGAATCTTGCAGTTATTGGTCAGTTTCTGTAACTAAGTATTAAAAGTTAAATATTCATGTTTTGATTGGTCACCTGACCCATTTAGGTGTTTATATACGGACCGCACTCTGGAGAAGAGGGAGAGTTTTTTGTCAGTTTTCGGTTGAGTTTTTGCTTTAGTTTTAGTCAGTTTTAAGTTAGGGTTTTAAGCTTTCGAATTTCGGTTTCTCCGTTGTTGAGCTGTTTAGACTGTTTAATTGTAGTTTAAATATTTAAATAGATTTAATGAATTTACAGAACTTTTTTACTTATTTTAATCCAAATCGAACCTGGGTTGATGAAACCAAGTAACAGAAACTGTTACACAGCACATTCACGAAAGTTGAAAGTTTTAAGACGAAATGAGCATTAAATAAGATTTTAAAAGGAAACATGTACATGAAACAGTACAGTCACAACACTACTATAAATTCATATTAAACACAGTTGAGCAAATGTGTACTTAAGCTTGAGTAAATAGCATACCTGAATGCTGCTTTTTATGATAAATAGTGAAAATACAAACTTATACACCACAATACTTAATATAATGTTTTATTTTACAATATTGATGTTCACAAGAGAAGAAGTTGCTATGAATATTTTTTAATGGCCCTATATCACTGTCATGAGTATTTACTCTAACAATGCAAATGGAAAAATCTCAGTTGCCTATACAAAGTATCTATGTTTTATCAGGTGACCAAATTAAATACTGACCTAATTCAGCCACTAATATCTGGTGAAGATTGCAAGCTCTACTTGGGAAATAATCAATGGTCAATGGTTTAATAAAAATTATTTTTTACAGTTTAAATGGAAAAATGCAATAAGAAAGATTGAATTGCTTATGATATTATAAGAGTTACAAAAAATAAATTAGCAACATTTATACCAAGACAGTACACACAAAAAAATAACAAGCACACACAAAAAATAAAAGCAATAAATATATACATATTTACAAAGAAATGTAACGATAACAATAGTGACAGGAGAACTAAAATATAAGAGAACTTTTTTGCACTTTCCTTAAAGCTTTATGCAGATATACATTTGAGGAAATAATCAATGGCACATGGATTATTAAAAATGATTTTTATGAGTTTAAATGGGAATAAAAAGAAACATGTCAAAGTTGAAAAATTGAATTTTTTATGAGATCATACAAGTTGTAATGCAAACATGATTAACAACATCTCTACCAAGAAAGTCCTGTAGCCTGGTCTACACACAGCAAGCAATATATATATACATAGACATGTTTACTAAGATATGTAAACAACAACAATGGACAAGATAAAGCTCAAAGTCTGATCTTTGGTAAGTTTTCTATTACTTTCCAAATGAATCTTTACCCCAGATGGCCCAGTACCTAACTTTAACATAATTTAATGACAGAAAGACTGTTAATATACAGAAGGAAAAAGTATCAGAAAAGTTTATATTTCATTTTGTTATAGATGAACTAGAGCAATAGAAGTCCTACAGTATAATAAACCAAAGTGTTGTTTTTTACCATACAATAGATATTGTAGCACAATGGCATTTGGTTAGAAATAAATAGCCATGATCAGTCTTCCTATAATCATTTGTGGTAAGAAGTTTCATAAATATGAATTGAAGAAATTGACTATTAAAGCAATAATCCTTAAATTTTCTATGTTTCTTATTAAGTTTACTGATCACTTTCATAACAAACATAAAAAAAAACATCATGTTGTATTACCTGATTTCTTGGTAAAATTAATTTTCATTTAAAAAAACAATCATGAATATTTTTTTACTCAAAAATAACTAAAACTTGCGTGCATTATCAAAAACAATGTTTTCTAACAGGCAAAAATTGTACTGTGAACACACAAAAATTTATATATTCTTTAGTCATACTATTGTCTAAAATGCTAATTTCTGGTTTTAGGCTTCTTTCCAAAATGTAATTACCTTTAAAGCAACAAACATCTAAAATGTAAATACAAAAATGTATGTTAAATTAGAAAAATATCTGCATGGTAAATTTGCATGTTCTGAAGAGTATATATTTATTGATTTATGTTTTCACAATATTATAGAAGTTTGTCCCAGAAAATTTTGCTGTAACATTTACTGGCAATGACTCCACCATGCCGAACAATAGATCATCATCTTCTTCTTGTGGTGACTTCCCAAATAATTTAACTAAATCATCTTAAGGTAACATCCTTTAACCTGTAAGTTCTTGATCCTTTTGTTCCTTCGCAAGTTGGACATACACCTTCCACTAACTTCTTCTTGCAACAAGCTGTAAATGTATAAATAAAACACTTATTTATATATAAACGGGAACACAAAACAACACATGACTGTGTTTTCTATACACAATGTCTTTCCCTTTGACAACAAAATCAGTCAGAACTATTATGTGGTTTATGACCAAAACATATGTTTCCCACACAGACATCCATATACATGACATTTTAACAATTATTGATTCTATTCATGAACTCGACCACTTATCAAGCATAACATTTCCAAATTTAAACAGTTTTTTGGACTATTATAAATTTAATGTAAGCCAGTTTGCATTCAAATCTGAAATATAGAAATTCAAGCACTTTTCAGGGTTTGTATGAAACCCACAACTAATAAACAGTGAAAATAAAGTCTAATCCAAAAAGTAGTATGCCTAAAGACAAAAAATTCCACACCTTTTGTACTACAAGCGGTATCTGAAGCAACTTCATACAGTAAATCAATTGAATACACCAACTCCTCGTCTTTCATTTGCACAGCAAATCACCATTTTTTAAAAATGTCAACGTCCTCATCTTCTATTGACACAGGAACAGCATCATTGGAAATGAACTGAAAATATTAGTTTATAAATTTAAGTTCTGTAAGATATAGTCCAAATCACCAAAAGTGAATAGTTTTCCTTTATACTTTAAACATAATTATTGATTAAAGTTAATAGTCCAAATCAATAATTACTTGTCTGGGACGACTAGTCAAGTGCTTATTTTGCAGACTGTAATTTTGAGTGAGTCACATTATTGAGAGGTCTTAAAGAGGATCGCGGGTTTCCTCCAGAAAAATGGTCATTTTTTTAGACGTCAACGTACAATAAAGAAATTTAGCACGAACAACCTTTAAGGTATTGACTAACGCAGAATTGATATATTCAAATGATATTTCCATGGAAACCGGGCAAAAAGCGCCATCTAGAAGAGTGATATAATTTTCGTTGATTTTCGCGTTATTTCATGTATTGCTCCGATAATTTTGTGTATAAAGTTATGCAATTTACATTACTAGAATTACAATGAATTTTTTTTGAAAACGAATAACAGATTCTTTGTACTATTTAGAAAACTTTAAAACAATAAAAAAATATGGTCACCGACTTCGTTTTCGCACCAATGAAACCTATTTAAACTTGGAAAAAGGCTAAAAACGTCAACGTTTTTATACAAGATCGACGTGACGTTGCGACTTTTTAGTTGTTACTGGCATATTTTGGCTTAACGTCACGTCAATCTTGTATTTTATGGCAACGTTTTTAGCTTTTTTCCGTGTTTAAATAAGTTTCAATGGCGCGAAAACGAAGTCGGTGACCATATGTTTTTATTTTTTTAAAGTCTTTCAAATTATTTTAAGAATCTCTGCTGAGTTTTAAAAAACAATTCATCGGGCCGTTTGTACACTATTGACGCGACTGAGAGAAAAATGTATCATTTTTTGGCATTATAAATTGCTACCCCTACAGAGTTCACTCGACGTCTTTTAATATTAAAAGACAGCAAATTGTAACATTATTGACTTTTTCGGATTTGAAAATGATCTAGCATTCTAGTTATGTAAATTGCATAACTTAATACACAAAATTATCGGAGCAATACAGGAAATAACGCGAAAATCAACGAAAAATATATCACTCCTCTAGATGGTGTTTTTTATCGGTTTCCATGGAAATATCATTTGAATATATCATTTCTGGGTTAGCCAATACATTAAAGGTTGTTGGTGCAAAATTTCTTTATTATACGTTGACGTCTAAAGGAATGACCATTTTTCTGGAGGAAACCCGCGATCCACCTTAAGGTGAGTTGTAACTGTATATATATTCAATTTAAATGAGTATGATTTTTTTCATCTACCTTTTCATCTTAACACATACTTTTTTAATATTAACTGAAATGCTGATCAATTCAATTGCTGACATCTTAATATTGTTGCAAGTGTTAAGCTCAAATTAGACAGTAATTTCTGTGTTTGGAAACAAAATGCCGAAAGAGCGACTAGTGACATTATATTATACGGTGCAAATTTAGACAACCTTGATGGAAACTACCTACTGTTAAATACTTCTTACCATGTTTGTTGACAGTTATCGTTGTTGTCTTTCGTATTCAGTCAACCAATATGGCGGAAAGTGACGTGCTTTAACACACACGTGGTTAATTGTAACATTTTCATTAGTCGATTGATAGTGTCTGGCTGGAAAATGCTGGCGGAGCGAGTTTTTCGCGAAACGGAGACAAAATAAAAAAAAGAAAATGGAGATAAAAAACAACAAACATTTCTATTGTTTTACGCAGCTAGAAAGAAACTGAATTCACGAAACAAAATTGCTCAAAGAATTATATCAATTACGATTTAAACCGTCAGTATTTTTTTATCTCCATTCGTTTTTATTCGCAATCCATTAAAACGCCAATGCGTTGTATATAAACGTAATACAAAATATGGTTTTCATAAGGCAAGACTTATTTGCATAGTTTGGACATTGTAACTACAGTTTTTCCATTATATAGGCTTGTACGAAGTAAATAAGATCAATTGTGGTTGATTTTTATATTTACCCTATTGTTCTTTTAACAACTGATTTTCAGATCTTCGAAAACGTTTTCGGTACTTTTGCGAAGTTGGGGTAATAAGGTTTAGAAACGAACGTATTAAAAATCGGTAGCCTAACCGTTTTGGGAGAAGCTATTAAATATACAGAAAATATTTTCAAAGCTTTGTAGTAACGGTAAAAAACTTTCAGTTTAAATATTTTGACATTTTTTATCACTTAATGGATGCATACAATACATCAGATTGTTTAAAAAAGATTACAAAAGAAATTAAAAAATGATTAATAATACCAGCTTCTCCCAAATCGATTACGCAAAACCAGTGCGCTTTTTTAAGAGTATTCAATACTGACGGCGCCGTGCTCGGCGCCGTCAATAATTGTTATTAATAGCTAATTTATTCGCAAATGTTTGTTTACCGCCATTCTGTTCTCTGCACTTCGACGGGAAAAACCCACATTCTATTTTTAGAATTTATCGAACTAGATAGTATCGATCGATACGCGTTTTGGATATAAAGCCTTAACATTTACATATCATGTCAAAAAGTCACATATAACACGCACAGCAATAGTAGATTAATGCAAATGCATGCATACGTCTGTAGAGAAATTACTGACCTATTGAGCGGAAGCCGAAAGTAGAACTATTTTATGCAAAACTAGGTTTCCGTAGCACACAATACAGTGAGATTGGGAACGGGAACCATGACAGTTATGGAGCCCACGGCATCTAAGTAAGTCATCGATAGCTAAGAAAGTTTCCCAAAAAATGCATGAAACATCTCTTAAGGTATTGGCTAATGCAGAAATGATACAGTATATTCAAATGATATTTCCATGGAAACCAAAATCAAAAAGCGCCACTTAACGTTGTGTGATGATTTTAGCGATAATTCCTACGTGTTTTCACGCAAATGAAACTAAAACGTCGCCGTAAAAAACAAGATGGACGTGGCGTTTATCAGAAACACTTATATTTCTTTCCTTTGGTCTTACGCATGACACACCGTCACATGTTCGTAGACATTTCTGTCAAGAGTGTGACTTTGACCTTGAGCTACAGCAATTGGGGTTGCACATGACACATCGCCTAAGATGGTTAATACTAGTAGTAACTTTTTGCAAATTCCTGCAATGAATGACGAAGTTACAGAGTGGACACGCCGAAAAGACCAAAATTATGACATTAGAACCCTATGTGACCTTCAGCGCTCTTTATATAAACTGTATACTGAACTTCTGACCTTGTCTCACATCTCCGTGTATTTGTTAGTCCTTGACTTCTTTACAGAATGAAACTGTTTTTGGTGTGCTGTAGGGTTACAAATCGTTAGGGCAGAGTTCGTAATTATGTGTTTTACTACCTCTGAAAATCATTCAACATTAAAGCCGAAAACGTCAATACAATCGCATTATTGCAACCAAACTTGTAATAAAAACCAAACTTGTAATAAGTAAGATTTTACTTTTGCTCTCATGAACTTACTGATGTGTTTTGCCCCATTAATTAGCACGTGCTGAACTAATAAAGGTCAGTAGCACTTAAAATAACCTTCATTTTTTCATATTCATTATACCATCTATCCACATAGTCAAACATGTAATAATTATTACAAGTCTGGTTTTTATTACAAGCTTGGTTGTAATGTCCAACCAAACTTGTAATAACCAAACTTGTAATAAATTTTTCAAGTTGAAGTAAGATTTTACTTTTGCACTCATGAACTTACTGATGTCTTCTGCCGCATTAATTAGCATGTGTCATCTGTCCTCTATAATGTTTGTTGACCAACCCCGTGGCTCACTTGGTTTATTTCGGGCTCATACACCGGAAAAAAGTGAAAAATGTTCTTCTCTAATGGTCTTCTTTTGTGGTGAGCAATATGGTGTCATCATGACAATCTCTACAGGATCTGCGCATTTTCAGGTCAAAGGACATCCAGAGGGGGCATTGTGTTTTTAAACAGATCTTGTTTTATTTACTAGTAAGTGACGCCGCATAGTACCATTTGTTGTATCAGTATACATAGCAGTCTTTGCAGTTTGGAAATCTGTTGCTTTTGAAAGCTTTGGAAATTTTAAAGAGGTTTGGCAAAATAAGCTGTAAAAGTAACAAAGATAATAATTAGTTGAACAATAATTATCTGTTATCTGTGTATATACAGCAACAATAAGTTATTAGAAAAACATGTATATACATGGGCTGAAATCTAAATTGTCTAAAAACCCTCTCCAGCATACTAACAGTTAAGGCCTTAAACAGAAAAATCTTGAGTTTAATGCTAAAAGTACAAGTACTATTTTTTGGTAAATTAGATTATGTGTAATATATTTGTCATATTTACCGTATATGAATTATATCTTGTAAACTTGTTCCTTGTGTAAACATTTGGATGGTAATAATATGCTATTTAATTGATTTTTTCGGCTCTAATGATTTTCAGAGGTAGTAAATCAAATAATTACGAACTCTGCCCTAAAGATTTGTAACCCAACAGCACACCAAAAACAGGTTCAGTCTGTAAAGAAGTCCAGGACTAACAAACATACGCACATGTGAGACAAGGTCAGAAGTTCAGTATACAGTATACCAGTTTAGCGCTGAATGTCACATAGAGTTTTAAGGTAATAATTTCGGTCTTTTCGGAGTGTCCACTCTGTAACTTCGTCATTCATTGCAAGAACTTACTACAAATGTTAACGATCTTTAGACGATGTGTCAGTGCAACCCCAATTGCTGCAGCTCGAATGTCAAAGTCACACTTAGCGGTATAAGGTAAAAACTCGGTAATTCTATTTTATGTTTGCTCAGTAACTTTGACATACGTGGATAGATATCGAACATGTGACGGTGTGTCATGCGTAAGACCAAAAGAAAGATATCAAGAATACACCGATAAGTGTTTCTGATAAACGCCACATCCATCTTGTTTTACCTTCTTATTTTAAAATAAGTAATAAATAAAGTGCTCGGTATATATTATATCTTGGTACCGATGGATTATTGACTGGATAATTGGCTACATGAAAAAATCGAAACATCTGATAACTTAGATAACCGACATGCATGGTTGGTGAAATTTAATTAGCACATGAATATCAGAATATGTACATGAATAGGAGGCAATATTGAGAAAGTGTATGTTAATTCCTAAGCATGAATATCCATCAACTGTACAGTTCCTAATTTAGTCGTTGTTGTGTCGCGAGCAACACAAGCGACTTGTCTCATATGGAAAAATCAAATTCCGATAGTACTTTCAGTACTTTTATTTTTTATTGTACGTTGACGTCTAAAAAGGTATCATTTTTAGGAACAAAATATACACTTCATTTTGTTTTAACAAAACGCCTCTCATCCGCCTTGAAAAATAGTACCATTTGTTGTATAAGTATACATTGCAGACTTCGCATTTGTGACAAAAGTTTAAGATATATTGCAGAATTCTGTCTATTTTGAAAGCATGTGAAATATTTTGGCGATTTAAACAGTAAAACTAACAAGTATAATAATCAAGTATTCATCCACACCGAAGTTCATTCATAATCTGTCCAGGTAAAAAGATTTACTACATAGTGCACGGTGCGAATACCACGTGACTTTTTGCTAAGGTTGGGTGCTCCAACATTGGCGGATTCCGTCGATTCAGGTAAGATTTTTCATCCTTGTAGTCTTATATGTACTTTATATTTAAAAAGCTCTTCGCTAGAGCCCGGCCATTTCAAAAACTCACCCTCGGTTGTAGATTATTTAGCATAATATCCCCTAGTTAAGTCGTGAAGTGTCGCCGCGCATTTTTCATATACACAATGTAAGTAGCTAATGTGGGGTGAATTTTTTATATTTTAAGGAATTATCCCCTTTGGGCGGATTTACATGCTTGTTGATTTGGCGCATGATATCAAAACGCCTTTCTTACACGTTACAGTCAAATATTGTCGGTAAATTCTCCATTTCGAGATGTTACGGTCAGGGAGATGACAATGCTAATGATGGGTGACAAAAATATTATGCTAATGTTGGGTGAAAATGCTAAGGATGGGTGTCATAAAAATGTAAGAACTAACATCCTTGTTAACTGGCTCCAGATATGCCTTTTTCACAAATTTTAGTTTTTTCGGTCGGCACTTAATCAGAAGCCTTTGTCGAAGAATATTGACATCTTGTTTATAACTTACAGTGATCTGCGATTATTTGCAATGTTTTCTGATTTCAGGTGTAAGGTGTGTCAAAAAGAGTTAAACTTGTCACTTCACGCTGCAACTCGACTCTTGAAAGTTTTATTACAAAACCAAACTTGTAGTAATCCTATGTCGGCCAAATATCCTTGATAAGAACAGATGGTTTATGAGCAATTGAAGGTCATTTCAAGTGCTAGTGACCTTAATTAGGTCAGCACGTGCTAATTAATGGGGCGGAACACATCAGTAAGTTCATGAGAGCAAAAGTAAAATCTTACTTCAACCTGAAAATTTTATTACAAGTTTGGTTATTACAAGTTTGGTTGGACCTTGCAACCAAACTTGTAATAAAAACCAGACTAGTAATAATTATTACAAGTTTGACTGTAAGGATAGATGGTATATATTATATGAAAAAATGTTGGTCATTTCAAGCCGTAGTGACCTTAATTAGGTCAACACGTGCTAATTAATGGGACGGAACACTTTGGTAAGTTAATGTGTGCAAAAGTAAAATCTTACTTCAACTTGAAAATTTTATTACAAGTTTGGTTATTCCAAGTTTGGTTGGATCTTGCAACCAAACTTGTAATAAAAACCAAACTTGTAATAATTATTACATGTTTGGCTGTAAGGACAGATGGTATATAGAATATGAAAAAATGAAGGTCATTTCAAGCCGTAGTGACCTTAATTAGGTCAACACGTGCTAATTAATGGGACGGAACACTTTGGTAAGTTACTGAGTATCTTACTTCAACTTGAACATTTTATTACAAGTTTGGTTATTACAAGTTTGGTTGGATCTTGCAACCAAACTTGTAATAAAAACCAAACTTGTAATAATTATTTTTTGTTGCAACACACGACTCCACACTACAACGTAATGCAAAACGTTGTCTCTCAACCTTGTCACAACGTTACTGTGCTTACTGGGTAGAGCCATGTATGTATATTCTGAGTGTGTTGAAATACCAATGAACACTTACCGCAATCATTGTAGTGATATATCTGTTGATATCGTTATACATAATGCAAATTGTTTCAATTGTATATATAGTATTTGTTTGTAAATATATTATGTATATCTTCAATTCTGGAGGACCTAAATGTAATTAAGCATTTTCTGAATTTAGGAATATCAATAGTATCAATAGTTCTAGCTCCAAAGATGATTTATAACTGATATGTAATTCAAGTTTCTTATTATTCAAACAATGTCCATGCCATTTTTGTATAAATTGATATTTCAGACTATTTTCATATAAAAAAATAAGAACTTTTTCGGCTTGCTGTCTAATATTGCTTTTGACCTACATTTTTAATTAATGAAAGTGTTTGATACAAAATCTTCAGCTGGAGTAGGAGTTTTCTCAAAGGTTAAAAAACGTGGTTATCACAAATTTTTTGGACAGAATCCGTAATTATTTGCTTTTACTGTAAATAATGCAATAATAAAAGCCGAAAAAAATCATACAACTGCATATTAAATATCAAAACGTTTAAACCATGAAAAATTATACTAAATATAATTTAAACACAGTAAATTAATAAGTAACTGCTTATAGTTGGAGAAGGTCACATATAGTTAATGTAAACCATTTTATGTCACTCTGGAGTCTTTAGACACTCCATACCTTGTTTCAGTTTTCAGCTCATTTGAATACATGAGATAATCTACTGTGTTTTCTAAGAACTAACTTTTCTACAGTATACAAGCCGATTATTTTTTAAAAGAAATTTCTTGTTTGTGTTACCTACACATTGTTTTTGGAAGGTGATTTATCAATCGCTCACCGAGATTTCGTTTAAAACAAAAATCAAATCAAAACAATACAAAATAAACGACACTCAAACAGAACAACACGAAAACAACGAACAAAATCGAATGCACATTTAATAAACCATAAATCTACAGTCGTAAGATCTCTATCAGAACTAATTATGCCATCAAAATGTAAGACCTAACAACGCTCAACTCGATTTTTTAAATAAAAAATGAAAATATTTAATTAGTGTCAATCAATATCTTATATATTCAAAATACCAAATTATACAGTTTTATCTCGTAATTATGGCAGTATCTTACGCTATTTTGTGTGTTCAAGGTGCACTTCTTAAATTAAGTCACTGCAAATTATGCGATGCACATTTCTTTAATAAATATTCTGAGGTCATAGACAAGTCTTGGTCCTGTAACCTTTATTGTTTATGTATTTAAAACATAATATTTGCATTTTGGAAACTACTGTAGTGTTTCAATTAATCTTGTTTCTAAATTCTAGTACTTGTTACCTAGTGTTTGCTTGTTTCATCGGGTTTAATGTCATTTTCAACATTATTTCAGTCATATTGTGGCGGGCAGTTATCCTAACCCGCTTTCATGGAGTTCATTTAGGCCTAAACCAGTACTAACCACATTCTACCCGTAGTTTCTTTTCCTAGAGCAGGCTCAATATACATGTTTTATCACCCATTACAATGTTCTTTTTTATATTGTAGGAAGATAAACATAGAAAAGTTAAAGTCAGATGTTTGGATGTGTGACAGTGTCTACAAAGACGGTCTCTGTTAAAACCAGAGTTACTTTACATACCGTGATGTGTCCCAATGTGACTATGTAATTTATTGACGTCATTGTTAACGTATAGTAAGATGACATTTTCCTCTGCAGCTAAATCGTGATTAGTAATTAATCTGCAAATGGAGGCTAAGGCTGGACAGGTCTTCTCTACTGGTCAAAATGACATTTATGATATCTTACTTCATTTATAAAAACTATGAAATTGTTCTTGGAAATCTCCCTATACACAAGGCGCGAGGTATATTGTTTTGATCGCGTTACAATGGCGGCGCCCAGGAGTTCGAAAGTAAATCGTAAGTTTCGCCTTTTTTCGTCGAAAGTTTAAATGTTTCGATTTTTTCATGTAACTCATGTTTCAACCAACAATTTTCCGAATCCATCAGTATCAAAATTAGCATTGTTACTGATATAGTTTGTGTTAAGACCCTGCAGAGAAATTTGAACTTGTTCCCCTTTAGTATCACGGCTTTTTAACTGTCCACTTCAAATTTCTCTGCCGTAATGCTACCTTCTTACCAAAAACTGGCTCCTACCCAACATTCTTTGGCCTTTATTTTGATTTTTCCATTAAAAAAGCATTCTGACATGCATTTTGGGTTAAATATAAAAAAAATAAACTGAAAAAATTCTTACCTACCCACTGAAAATTTTCTTGATCGGGTTGAAGCAAGCAAACATTTTTTAAGGATGGCCTTAGATATTTTTACCATGAATTATCTGTATAAAACTTGTTCAAAAATAATTACTCATAATGTTTTGCAGTAAATATTTTGAATTATATACTTCATAGGATGCAGCCTTCCATTCCAAACAATGCTATTAAACAATGTTCAATTTTTTACAGCCCGCCCGGCTAGCTCCGTGTTTAGAGCGTTTGTCTGATGATCAAGAGGTTGTGAGTTCGAACCCCGGGCAAGGCTCACACTGTCCGTGACAAATTTGACTAAAGATATTACATCCTATGTTAAATTGTCCTCCACCTCTAAATTTTGTGGGGTAGCTTGGCAGAAGCCTACGGATAGAATGTGGTTATATGAAATTATTCACGTTTCAAAATTGTTTCTGTTTGTATTGTTGTGCGGTATAAGAACCCGTTTGTCGGGTATGGTAAGCGCGGGAAATGGTCTCGTGATTTGCATGTTTATAATGTCGGTATATAAGAGGAAAATAGGGCGTGATTCGTCATCGTGGTTTTATTGGCAGTAAGTTAACGTCTTTGTTTTTAGTAAATAAAAATGTCTGAACATGAAACAGAATTGAAAGATAAAGTTGTAAATGAACTGAAAGGATATTTCGATTCAAATTTTGACGAATTAAAAATGAATTTTAAGGAGGACTTGGAGTGGACTGCAGAAAACGTACGTAAAAAGTTAAGGACTGAAAGTGCCGTTTCATTCAAATCTGTGTCTAACAGGAAACAGTTTCATTTCAATTAAGAAATTTTTGAGTTGTTAGATAGCACAGCTAGAGCCATTTCGTTAAAAAAAGCTTATAAGGCTGAGGATTTTTTAGACGAGGCCCAGAAGAAGCTTAAGCACCGCAACAAATTGATTAGAATAGCAGACTTCTGAAGCGGGTTGGCTGACTATTCAAGAATATGAACTGAACGAGGTTGCCAGTGACGCTGAAGACGACGAGCGTATTAGCCGGGCAGAGGACCGCGCCAAGACACAAATGGAGAAGTCCAAGAGGTCGGAGATGCCTCAAAATCCTTTCACAAGTACCGCTACGACTAGTAGCAGTATCGAGGTATGTAATTGAGAATTTAATGTGTGTTGATATTATCACTATACATTGTATTGCAAAATCCTAAATTGATATCTAAATATTTAAGAAACGAACTATAATTTCTGCGTGGCCGCGATTTCGTCATTAATCATACAGGACACATACAAAGCTGACGAAAGCGCAATGCATTTCCTTCTTTGTTAGATTTGACGATATGAGTGTCGGTTCTAATAAAAGAAAAATGTTTGAGAACATGTGGAACTTCCGCTTCCAGTTGAAACAATAACAATATCAGAAAAGAACAAATGGCAACAGGTTATTATTTGCCAGTAAGATACTAGAAAATCGACGTTTTACGTTCATCATCTCAAAACATATCTAAAAACTTTTTCCTTTTCTTTGAAACCAACTGTAACGTTGCAACAAGTATATACAGGCAAGCTCTCAACAAACATTCAATGACCATATCGTCATAGGGTGGTGTAATTGGTTGCCAGTTCTAGAGTTCAAGATAAGGTGACAAGGATAATTCTACAGCCAAATTTAGGTTATTTATTAGGCATTATAATATACCTATTCATCGTATCGGTTGTTGCGATGTCAATGTCGCTGCACATGACCAGAGCCAGAGAGAATATATCGTCTGTATTGCTATTGGACATGTCGGTAAATGTGAAGTCATCTAACGACTGTCGAACGTTGTGTAAGTCAGATACCAACCTCGTACATCGGCCTATCTGTGTAGAAAAGACCTGATCACGGGATTCTCGAATGAATCCCGTGACCAGGTCTTTCCTACGCGGATAGACCTCGTACTCGATCGATATCCTATACGTAAATAGTACTAAATACATGTATAGCCTAAGGATATTATCTATGTACAAAGAGCATCGATCGTTGTCATACGGATTTTTAATACATACATTCACGAAGACCGGATGTTGTTATCTTAATTTTGGGTAAGATTATTCATTAATTTTCCATTAAAACAAACTGGTTTATTTCATTAAAATGAATTTTTTTTGTTTTGATAGTCTTTTAGCAGTCGGTTTAGGAAAGCAGCAAATAGATCCACGATGGGACAACAGCCCGGACGAGAAGTAGTCTGTTACGAATGTGATGGCACAGGACTCACGGCAATAAAGTGAGTAAATGAAATTATTCACGTTTCAAAATTGTTTCTGTTTGTATAGTTGTGCGGTATTAGAACCCGTTTGTCGGGTATGGTATGCGCGGGAAATGGTTTCCTGATTTGCATGTTTATAATGTCGGTATATAAGAGGAAAATAGGGCGTGATTTGTCATTCGAGGTTTTATTGGCAGTAAATTAACGTCTTTGTCCCGCTCACCCACCCATTGTTTTTATGTGTACATTTTTTGTATTTCAGGCTCTAAGAGATATTCAGGATTTGTTATATAAAATAATTTTCTTTCATAAAGATGGGTTTGTTCCGGAACCAGGGAGATGTCCACCGTTACCTGACCTCCTGAGACATATCAATCTGTTTTGTTATTATATCAAGATATGAAACAGTTTTATTGAGTTCTGATTTTAGTATCGTTTCAGTACACAATTAATAGACATTGGATTCAGAAGATAATTCACAAAGACAGACGAAGACGAAAAATGAAACGACTTTCCGTTAACATCTCGATATGTCAAATACCTTATTTTGAACCACCCAGATCACATACGAAGAACTAGAAGTCGATTGATGAAATATGAATTTATTCCGCGAAAAAATACATTTACTGCCAATAATACACCTTATTCCTAGTTTTGTGTTGATTTTTGTTTTGTAGTGTTGAAATAATTTTGATAAGTGAATAATTATTTTACTCACGACAATAAAGTGAGTAATACTGGTTAAGGCCTAAATGAAGTTCAGGAAAGCTGGTTGGGATAACTGCCCGCCATGATATGACTGAAGTAATGTTGAAAATGGCGTAAAACCCGATGAAACAAACAAACATCAATTTTCTACACATTTGAATGTCTCCTCAAAATCTGCCGATATTGTTATGTTGATTTTACTTTCTAATATTTTTTTCTTAGATACGTGGGTCATGTAGCTTTCAGAAATATTCTAATCATGATTATCATGCATTGATTGCATTTGGAAAAATTTGTAAAAGGTCAAATGTGATATTTAACATTTAGAAGGTTTAAAAGTTCGCAAGCAAAAAACTTGTTTATTTGCATGTCATTCTATTATTAAATAATATTATCCAAGTATTTGTTTCAACACTCATTCAGGTAACTTGCCCATTATAATTTCAGCTATTGTCATTAGGCATTTCTACAGATTTCTGATACTGTACTGAATTGCGTAACATTTCTGTAAGCACATTTCAATGGTTGATATCATTTTTACTTGGCTGTTCAAACTTTTAAAATAATTCACAGCTATGAATATTCTAGCAATTTTAGCTGTAAACTTTCATTGTTGAAAGTATTTATTTTCACATGATTATGTATAGCATAAAAGAAAACTTAACTTGAAAAAGCATTATGTATTTTACTTGATATTCTGCATTATGATGTCCTTTATTGGTGTGCATATTTTGTCCTCTACATTGTTATATTAACATGTGGGTCATCTCACTCTCAATGAAAGTTTACAGCTAAAATTGCTAGATTATTCATAGCTGATTATATTTTAAACATTCTAGATTTCTTTCAAAAACTTCACTCAAATGAGCAATGCAGTGCTAGTCAGTCATTTTGTATACTACTGAGTATATTTTATTTCAGTTATTTTTTCAATAAAATTCTATTGGTTTACAAATTTTCTGGTTATAATGTGATATAACCATAATAAATCCATATAAATTGTTAATTTTAGGTTTACGAGATACATAATTATTATCTAATAACGTACTGTTACAAAGGTTGTAATATATTTTCAGTTGTCTTGTACTTCATTCTTTTGTATTTTATTTGAGTTTATGTTTGAACATTCTCATAAGATGCACAAAACGCTGGTTTATAGATTTTGTTATTCTTCAAAACTGCATGTTCAAATGTTCAGTGCATGTCAATCATTGGAGTATTTAATGAAACTAAATACAGCCATTCTTGGGTTAGCGGCCTCCTTATGAAAAACAAATAGAATAAAGGCTATTTTTATGAAAAATGTCATTGATTATTTAGAATAAAATTACCTCTGAATAAATTCACTTGTCAATAAATTCCACATTGTGTCTTTCCCAAGGTTGGCTTTTGTTCACAGGTTTGACTGTACATACTTTGCAGTCATTGAATAAGGTCTAAGTGAGCCTGGTTAAATAGATCTTATCCATGTTTCTCTATTTTTCTTACATTTAATCATTATTTGATTTTCATAGTATGAGAGTCATGGGCTTGACTCAGATATCAAGGTCACATTTAAAGATCATATTCAAGTATCGTTTTAAACAGATGCTAGCTTTAGGACTAATCCGACTTTTCAATACTTTTGCTTTCATTCACCTTGCAGCCTCCGTTTGTGGCCAGTATGCATGTCTACTATAAATATTTCTGTATATTGATGCATAACATGCAATGTAATGGTAAGGTGTGTTACACAACTAAATATCCTTATTGGCGTTGCATCTATATGAATTTGAGCATGATAGGAGAAGTGTTTCTGTGTTTTTTGTGATCAGTCTTCGTCCGGCGTCGTCAAACTTTACCTTCTGAATACACTAGGGGCCACATTTTTAGCTCAATTTTCGCAAAACTGGGTCAGAATGGTAATATCGACAAAATCTCGGACGAGTTCGATAATGGGCCATTTGGGGTCAAAAACTAGGTCACCTGGGCCAAATAAGGGAAAAACTTGTGCACACTCTAGAAATCACTGTTTCGATTGGATCTTCATGAAACTTTGTCAGAATGTTTATTTTAATGACATGTAGGTCAAGTTTGATAATGGGTCTTTTTTACATACAGTCCATGTATTCGTGGGGAACCGACAAAAGACTTACATAGTTAAACAAAGGTACGATAGTGAGGTTTGCAATTATTTATGAAAATGATTTTTCAGCATTTAGTTATCCCAGGGATTCTATGTTATATAGTTATGCTAAACCAACCAACATTAATTAAATTTTGATATATCCGAATACCGTCATACCCGAAATGCAGTTACTATCAAACATAATTTTTCATATCAAATCATTTATCTCAATTCTATTGTGTTGTTTTTACTGTCAAGAATCTTAAATTAAGTTAATTCTTCTCTTGCACTTAATTTGTTTATTTTTTATTCGTCAATAGCTTTTTAGATCACATGTCACAAAGTGACAAAGTGAGCTATTATGATCACTCTCCGTCCGGCGTCCGGCGTCGTGCGGTGTGCGTCGTGCGTCGTCAAACTTTATGTTGTGACCACACTAGGGGCCACATTTTTAGCTCAATTTTAGCAAAACTGGGTCAGAACGTTAATATCAACAAAATCTCGGACGAGTTCGATATTGGGCCATTTTGGGTAAAAAACTAGGTCACCAGGGCAAATTGCTGGAAAACCTTGTGAACACTCTATAAGGCACTATTTTGAGTCGATCTTCATGAAACCTTGTCAGGATGTTTGTCTTTATAATATCTTGGAAGAGTTCGAACATGGGTTATTTGGGGTCAAAAACTAGATAACTATGTCAAATATTATGAAAAACCATGTTAGCAATCTAGATTTCAGAGTTATAATTGGATCTTCACCAAACATTGTCAAGTTGTTTAATGCTATGTAGGTCAAGTACAAATATTGGTCATCTGGGGTCAAAAACTAGGTCACCAGGTCAAATCTTAGGAAAACCTTATTAACACTGTAGATGTCAAAATCAAATTTTGATTGGATCTTCACCAAACTTTGTCAGAATGTTTGTCTTAATGATATGTAAGACAAGTTCAAACATGGATCATCTGGGGTCAGACCGTAGGTCACCAGGTCAAATCACAGGAAATCCTTGATATTTATTTTAATGAGAAAACAATGATTGTCATGTGAACGATATAGTGCCATCTTGGCCCTCTTGTTCTTTTAAAAGGTGCCTATTGATGTGATGGACTAAAAATGTGGCTTCTAGTGTGGTCACAACACAAAAGGTGATGCCACACACTGCACGACGATCAACGGACAAGGACCAAAACTAGGTTATACCGATTACCTGCGGACCTTGTGTTTGGTCCATGTCCGTTGATCGTCATGCAGAGTGTGGCGTCAACTTTTGTGTTGTGAACACTACTGACTAGAGGCCACATTTTAGTTAGATTTTCTAAAAAACTGGATTAGAATGTTTGTATTGACAAAATCTTGGAAAAGATAACCTGCATGTGCACCTAATAATTATAAAGTAAAAATGGTCATGTCTAAATTGAAAGGTAAAGCACTGTTAGCTGGTTGCTCAGTATATAAACAGTAAATACATGTATGAAGAATGGATAGAACCATCAAAATTGAAAAGCGGAGCACTGTTTGCTTTTCAGTCAGACATGGAAGTAACGATGATAACTCCTGTCTTAAAAGGTGCTTCACTTTTTAATGGTGACTTAACCGTTATTGTAACTTCCAATGACAATCGTCACTTCAGCACTTTCAGTGCTTTGATTCATTTTGTGACAATTGACCGCCTCTTCTAAAGACTACAATCTTCGTTTTGGAAAACATTAACATTTAATTTCCACTCAAGGCAGTAACCATGTAAAGCATTGAATTGTCACTGCAGCCCAATAATAGTATCGGATGGTATAGCGACAACATCAGCGAACATAAGTAAGAATATTTCTATGACATCATGAGTTAATTGAATTCCATGTACCCCAGTAGAGCACATCACATTAGATAATTCATTTATAAACAATGACAATGAAATAGGGCTTAATTTACAACCCTGGCGTAAGCCAACAGAACAGAACAGAACAATTCCTTTATTTTTTTCCCAGATATGTTACAAACATATTGCATGGGTAACAAAAAGAACCAACATATTTACATAGGTTTACAGGTTACGCGCTCTCGGCGTTCACGTGAATCCCGTGACCAGACGCGTGTTCAACAATGCGAGCGCTCGAACTGCAATCGATCGCCCGCCTTCTGAACGGTTTATAAACACTGGCGCTCGGTGAGCACTCCGAGCGCTCGCGATACACCTATTTTGGTGAATCGCTATGATTTCCAAGATGGCGGCCGATGAATGGAAATTGAGCGAGCTGAATTTTAAAAACCAAGACACGGGACAGACATTTGTTATTATAGTCACAGATTGTGTTTATCATCGATGTTAAAACGATAAGTATATGTATGTATTTTTCTAATTACATTAAAATGACATATAGATCGAAAATCTAGTTTAATTATCGGAAATCTTGTTCTTCATATTGTTACCGACTGATTAACAAAACATTTTCATTGATTTTTTTTTGTTACACCATTATACAATATTATAAATTATACAAAGTATTTTTTTTAATTATTGTGAACCATAATCACTGATTGGAAATAAGTGATCTTTTTTTAAAAATATTAAATTTATTAAAAATAATTAAATTCAGTCGACTTATTTCCAGGGTGCAACTTATAATATCCTGTCTTTTTTACAGAAAAATCATCACCACTTACAATGACATCAAGCATAGCTAAAGTTGTCGGTGAAGAAAAGCAAGGTAAAATTATGAAGCAACTATCTTTTTTTCTGTCGAATCCAGAGTAAGTTTTATCATATGATGACATTTATTGTGACCTTCAGTAAGTTGAAATGATGTTTAAGATATCCCTATTGTGTAGAATTTTATTTATATGCAGTCAAACCTGTGAACAAAGCCCACCCTTTGGAAAGACAATGTGGTCTTTAGCGACTGGTGGCCTTTATTTTGAGTCATCTTGATCTAAATAATTGATTTGAGTTTTTGAAATAATGTCCTATATTCACAGGTTGGCCTTTATTCTGAGGTGGCTGATAACAGGTTTGACTGTACTTGAGAATAGGTCAAACATTTTATTACAGTTATGCATATTTTATGTTTTCAAAGGAGGACTCCTATTCATATCCTGTTTATAGCACAGTAGTGTACATAGTATTGTAATTTCTTTCATTTTTGTTTCTTAGGAATTGTACATGGACACAATGAGCAATTTAATTGCTACTTGACAGATGACCTTAGCTGCAGCACATTTTTGATAGAGACACCATCACCTAGCAACAAGCCTGGGGGGAACTTGTGAAAGATTTGCATGACAAAGAATATAATATACAACCTTGATGATTGCAGCAAGGTACTCACTTTGTGGTTATATATGCTCAAATATCTCCTGTTGATCTAGGAGGAAATAAAGATATTGATTGATTGAATTTCATTGTATTATTACAATTTATGTTGTTGTTGTTGAAGATTTTTTCATAATATTCTATAAACCATACATTCGATAATCTAAGAGTTAAGTGTCTGTTATGGCAAAATGTAAGACTTAATATTTAAAATATCTTTATGAATAGAGAAGTTTTAAATTGTTCATTGTGTCAAGGTGTTCATTTATTTCGGTTATTCACATTTATCTAGTTGGGTAGAAGTGACTGTATATCACATACCCATCATGCTTCTGTCTTGCTCCCTGACCTAGGCATATCATGTGGTTATCCAACAAATTGTATTCTGTATATCTTCAAATTTTGTACTACATTCCTTTCATGTGAATATTTTTTTATTATGTCTGAAGAATATATCTGGGTCATGTGGCATGGATGATATTTTCAGTTGATTTACTTCACAATTGTTCTGACTGTGATTTAAGATACTTTCTAAGAGTAGTTAGTTTATATGAATGCATTTAGATGTCTGATCATTCTACACTTGGAAATACCTTTGACAAATAATATTAAGATATTGTGTTTCTGTGATAGTACATGTGTACAATAATAATCTAAATAATAACAATAATCACAAAGACAATGACATTGCAGTATGGATAAAAATGTATGTATATAGGTAATAATGTCTGATTGTTTATTTCATATTGCAGGCATAAAGCATTATGGAAAAACTGTTGAAACTGATACCGTAATTGGCGACAGATATGGAGGTACTTTGGTTGCGATGGAGGATATGCTATGGCATCTTATTGAGGGTTTCCACTCCATTGTTGACTCTTTTCAAATCAATGAAGAAGATACATTAGAGTGTGAGCAGCCAATAGTTCCTTCAATACTGTTATCATGTTAAATGAAAGCACCTCTCCTGTAGAAAGCTTTGATGATGAAACTCCTAGATGGTTTGATATATACCAAGAGGAACAGAGACATGTGTACAATGTGAGAATAGCTTTAGACACAAGGCATGTGCCTACCTTTGAAAGACTAGTCATCATACTTCAATCAAAGGATAAATAAAAAACAATCACATTTTTTTAAAGTTTTATGTAACTAAACTAAATGAATACAAAGTTTGTATAAATCTATCAAGGCATTTTTCATTTGTCTATTTATTATACTGTTTATTTATGTATACACCCCTTCAATATTTATTTAAACAACAAATTCTAGATAATTGTAAACATAGTTTTACTAACAAAGCAGTAATTTCAGCAGTCATTTGAATCATGTCTCAATTTTAACAATTATAAAACATACATGAACTTAATTCATAATAAGTGTTCATTAAACAAATACATAAATATAATGTTAAAGACATAGCATAGTCATTCTCTGTTTGTTTATTAATATAACTAATTGAAATACATGTATGATAAATGACTACCTGTAACTATATAATTATATGTCTTCCAATGCTTCACACAGTTAAAAAATGAGACTTAATGAAATCTAAATACTCGGAAAAATAGAAGTGAGGTAAACTAATTAGTCATCACATGTATTTTGGACTACATTTTGTTTGTATCTAGGTATAACATTTGTACAATTGATTAAATTGACTGAAATTTTGCATTTATTATGGAAGTGATAGTTAACATGAAGAGCTAGAATATTGAACAATTCATACACAAAAATACATTTTACAATTTAGTATTTACATTGACACTGACATAGACTGATTGACACAAATGATTGAATGTTGCATTTACACCAAATAATTCAACTTCTTAGAAAATTACATATACATGTATATATAGCTTCAACTATAATTTGCTTAGTCTTAAAATGTTTTCCAATAATATGCTATGTATTTTATATGATTGGTAACTTGTGTTATACAGTACAACCTCTCCAGTGCGACCTACTATTTACAAACATTACCTCCCTTCAATGACAGCATGCTTTTTCCCACTGTACATTGTTACTAATACTATTAACCTCTATAGAGCAACAACCTCTCAACAACAACATAATTTTGATTCTCCCAGTGGGTGTTGCTTTGGAGAGGATGTACTATACAAGTTATCTAAATATCTTTCTTTATCACTCAATATTTTATTTCAATGACCACATGTACAGATACAGAATTCATTTCTAGTCAGTATACAAATAAGTAAACATTAGCTTTGTATAGTTGTATAGCTTATAATTGACTGCAATGGAAATAAGGGTTTATTTTAACTCTTTTGTGTGTTATCTTTGATATAAAATGTCTGATTTTGCTATTAATTAATTCATACATGTTGTTTCTAGTTATATAGATATTTTATTTTATGTACAACATTTTAACACATTGTATATTGAAATAAATCTATCTACATTTGTATACATGTATTTACCGAACTAAATACTTGTTAGACCATAACAAGAGCTTTAAAAATATACTATAAAATAATTATTTAACATAAATGCAATTGAAAATAAAATTTGCACATACATAAAAATAAAAATCCAAATAGTTGTGAAACTAGTTCTATTTACAAAGTACTATTAGCAGTCAACTGAATTGTGACCTCCAATAATCTGTGGAATTTTTAGTTTGAGTCTAGAAGAGTAGAAAATAAGTAATTTGATTTGTCAGTTAATTTACATTTTGCAGAATTCGCAATAGATCAATATTTACAAAGCAATTTCTAACAAAGCTTCAGTTTAGTATGATTAAGTTTGTTCATTGAAGTACTAGTACTTACTAGGAAGCCTGAGCCAAAGTGGTAACATGAGTAAATGATAAAAATGAGATAAATTATTTGACAAAATGATCATGCAGCTAATTCAGTGATCTTATCACAGGCCAACAACTAGATAGCATTTTTCATTATCAAGTGGTGATATTAAATTTGCTTAAAAATTGGTTATTCAAGCATATAATTATGTAAAATACAGCTTGTAAAGATAATGTGTAATGATAGACACATTGTTCACATCCAAAAACTAAAGTTTTCTTAATGTGTACTTCAACAACACAAAGTATCTTACTACCCCTGCGAAAAATTGTAAAAAAAGTTCATGAATATCAAATATATATTCATGAATTAGAAATTCATGAACAATAAAGTTCATGAAGTTCAATTATTTATTAATGAACATGAAGCACTTCATGAACAAGTTCATGAATTGCACAAAAAGTTCATGAATATCAAATACATATTCATGAATTGTCAAAAACATTCATGAATATCAAATTGATATAGGCATGCACTGAAACACAATGGCAAGAAATCATTATCTAAAAATGACATCTGCACTTGAACTATTTCACAACTTCTATTTTCTGATACATCAGAACAAACTGACTAATGGCATTACAAGGGATATACACTGGAAACAGTCTGGTAAGAAATCAAATTCCGTAAGCTAGATGTAAATTTTTATACCTGGGTGGTACCAATTAATGTTGACCCCAGTGCCATAATTTAAACAAACTAAGTATAGGTCCACTAGACAATGCTACAAACAAAATGTCCAAACACTAGGCATTGTATGTTCTGACCAATTTAAAAAAAAAATCTAGAAAATCTAGACGTTTATTTCGTAATGAGGTACGAAAATGCCTGAGTACGAAATCGCCACTGACAAATTATTTTATACTGACCAGTCTTGAACATTCTGTGAATAAATATGACTTGCTTTCATGTTTGTTCAATGATAACCCGATTTAGGTAGCCTAATTGAATATTGATGTACATGCTGGAGTGCTGAACGTAATCAAACGTCTGGATGACGTAATCACAAACATCTGGATGATACTGACTTAATTCAAGGATAATATGGCACACGGAGAAGGTTGCGCGCAGTATTAGAATATGTATATTCTTCTGCCAAGTGAAGATATTCTAGAATGGCACTGTCGAACTGAAGTGTAACATTGTTTCTAAAAGTGAAGATTTCGTCTGTTGATAAGAAATTTTGTTCCAGTGTCGTTTGAAAAGAAAAGACGAGCTGTGACCTGAACGGAATTCTGCGTGAGTCAGTTGTCCATTCTCAATACATTTTAGCATTTGAATAAGGCTTTTGCTTGTCACTTATATTAATATTTTCTTAATATCAATGCACAGATTGTATAATTTTATCCCCACAACGCAATGATGCCAACTTGTTGAAATGCTTTAAAAATCGCGAAAACATGCGACATTTATTTTCATGTCGCGGAATCTATATTTATTCGTAACATTTTTTTACTCTCATCTAATGAAATAACTATTTTAGATATTATGTCCCAGCTTGTGTGGAACGTTGTAATACTTAGAAGGGTATTTTTTCTAAAAGCTAAAATCAAAATTTACAAAATAGACTTAGGACTCGGACTACATTACTCAAGTATACTACGTGTAGGTATTATTAACAGTCCGGTAGTGAAAATTCACTTGAATACATTTGTCAATTTCAGCATGGCCTTGGAACTGAATGGTTCAGCAGAGCTCTCTAAGATGAAAACGTTTTCAAAGCCTAAAGAAACTCTAGATAACACTGTGGTAGTTTGTTGGAATGCTCTCCGACACTAGATGAAAGTGATTAAATGAGCACAAGAAGCAAATGTGTACCTAACTTTCTGACTTCTCACCGTGGATGAAGTTTTTAACTAAAATAGGAATGAGAAAAAAATTCGAGTCTCCAGGCAATTAGGCTGCACTGGCTCTAGAAATTGAAACCTTGGAAAAAGCTAAATATTCAGCAAGTGTTTAAGTGTCCATCCTGAATTACTGACATAATATGGAAGTGTAGTGCATGATGCCATCATGCGAGTATTATTAACATTCTGGGAATATAATTATAATGTACAGTATTGAATGTTGGAACTGATTTGCATTTCTTTTAAACCATTGATGAACTGCTAGTTTCAATTTAATATTGTAATTTCATTTGTCAATACTATGAGTATGACCCCATTTGTATACATGTAGAATTTAGAATATGTTTTAAATAAGTTTTTTATGTCACAATTTTTATCATTAGTATGATAATTCTGAAATATGTTTCCATTAATGAATATTATAATTAGCGGTATAATTCTGGAAGCTACTTGTAATAATTAATTATGCCCCCTTTCGAAGAAATGGGGTATATTGTTTTGCACATAACGGTTATAACTTGAGAATGATTTGGCCTTAGCTCTTCAGATTTGGTTGTGAGGTTGGTCATCACAGTTCACATGTAGATAACCCAATATTGATTTTGAGGTCAGAACATCAAAGGTCAAGGTCTCAGTGACTAGACTTTCAGCACAAAACCCCTGTCTGATCAATAACTAGAGAACTATTTGGCATAACCACTTTTAGATTTGGTTGGGTGGGTGGTCATCACATGTAGATGACCCCTATTGATTTTGGAGTTAAATAGGCCAAGGTCTTGCTGTCCAGTTGACCATTAGGAGCATCCATGTTTCAAACACTTCTTGTTAAAGTCTATTTTTGTTCGCCCGCCTGGCTAGCTCAGTGGTTAGAGTGTTTGTCTGATGATCAAGAGGTTATGAGTTCGAACACTGGGCAAGGTTCACACTTTCCGTGACAAATTTGACTGAAGATATATTACATCCTTTTTAAAATTGTCTTGCTGTGACCTCTAAATTATGTGGGGTAGCTTGGCAGAAGCTTACGGATAGAATGTGGTTAGTACTGGTTAAGGCCTAAATGAAGTCCAGGAATGCTGGTTAGGATAACTGCCTGCTACGACATGTCTGAAATAATGTTGAAAATGTCGTAAAACCCGATGAAACAAACAAAACTTTTTATTCACAGTAAATTTATTTTTATGCTTTCATTATGAAGACAATGTAGTTTTGAAAAATACAATATTATAAACTTTATTATACCCCCACTATTTTAAAATAATGGGGGCTAATTGTAGGAGTCACTTTAGTCTGTCTGTCTGTCTGTCCGAAATCGTGTCCATTCTGTAACTTCATTCATAGGAGGATTTTGTAATAACTTACCACAAATGTTAACCATCATTGTGTCACACACAACTCCCATGGCTGTAGCTTCAAGATCAAGGTCACGCTTGGAGATTGAAGGTCATAGTTTTGGTATTTTGTTTGCTTGGTTATTGTATGGAAGATCTTCCTTATTGTCTTAGTATTCAGGTTGTTTTTGGGTGGTTGTGGATAGGGCCTTAAGCCCTTAAATGTGGAAAATTTATGCGCGATTATTCAGTTTTGCTGAAAAATGCATACTATTTTACAGCATCAGAAACACTGTTTTAATGAACTGAAAACTGAAAAATGTGATTAGCAAGAATTGCTTCTATGGAAAGGAAACTTTTTTGAAATCTATAATAAAGTCTCATATATTGTGTGAAATTATTTTGTTTATGTCAAAAGTTGATCAGTTCAGTATATTGTACTTGTGGTTGTGCATACTAGTTATAGAGGCATGTTCCTCAATGATATTCAGTGAGGAAATTCACAAGTTTATTCATGAATTACTTCAGGTTTGAAATTAAGGTTTGACAAACTTCATGAATTTTTTGTTCATGCACAATTTCATGAAGTGATTCATGAACCATTTCATGAATTTGTTCATGAACTTCTTGTTCATGAAGTGGCAATTTTTCCTTCATGAACTAATTCATGAACTCGTTCATGAACTCGTTCATGAATTTATTCATGAAGTTCTCGCCGGGGTATATATACATACTCTGGTGGAACTCACAGTGAACTAAATTGCAAAAAAAAATGCTTTCGAGTGAGATGCCCATTATCCTAAAGGGAACCAACAAATATTTAAACAGACATTAGGTAGAATCACCTAACAAGTGGTAATTATTAGGGCACTCAGTTTTCAGATGATTGCAATATATAGCAGTTAATTCCCTGGAATCATGTACTGACCTAGAGTATGCATAAAAAATCTCTGAATTGCAATGTGCTGTCACAAACACTTGCAGAAAGAATACAGGGTATCTTTTCCTGCATATTATATGATGAGTCACTACATTCTGCAGGTCCTGTAATGGGAATAATATGTATTTAGCTTCAATCTACAGCAAAATCAGTCAAGAAACACATTCTGTGAGAAAACCCATTGAGTATATATCTTCATATACAATCCAGTCTGACTAACGTATCATTGAGGGAAGAATACTTTCCCCACACATTACCCAACAAAAGTTATCAAAGTTATTAATGTAGGGAACCTTTACATAGTCAAAACTTATCAGCTACACCACCGAAGATCTCCTGATTGCAGAGGAATCCTTCGCCAGCATAAGGTCTTTCCAGACTGATTGACTGTACCACAGTGAGTAGACCAACCATTTCCAATAGTGACTGAAAAATGAAGACCATTTACATTGATTAGATTTATCTTTATCAAAAGATCATGTACAATAATTAATTTAATTTAAGCTCATTTATTTTACATCGATTGTAGACCAAGTTATTTAATTTTGTAGATCTCCAGTAATATTGTTTTACCATACAGAAAACGTATATCAATTAAAAATAACAATACAATACTATTACTATAGCAGGGCCGTTGGAATCTCTACTTGTCATGGTAATTAGACCGAATATAGACGGGCCAATACCCAACCCCGCCCCCACTGTCTGAGAATATCTAAAATAAGCTCCAAATCTGAAATTCCTACTTAAGTATTGAAGTAAAACATATTTAATCACGAAAATATTCACCCGAAATGATTTTCTTGGCCTGCGAAACTCGAAAGAGTGCCTTGAACACAGGATCACTGTTGGTCGGCACAGCTCTCGCCGTATCAAGTAGAATGACTGTTTTCTTGTGTGTAACAGAAACCATCTCTAGCACCCTGTCACTGTCGTTATCGTCGAGACTGCTCGGTATCTCATAAAACACAATTATGTATTTTCACTTCCGCAAACTTTCGTCGTTATGGACGCCATCTTGAAATTGAAGTGGGCGCTCACAACCGTTCACGATACCAATATTGCGTACGGCGAGGGCTCGGTCGATCGCAGTTCGAGCGCTCGAATTGTTGAACACGCCTCAGGTCTTTCCTACGCAGATAGACCTAGTACTCGATCGATATCCTATACATAACCCCTGTTATAAATGGAGAAGTCTTCCTATCACGTAGAGTCACATGTAGTTTTATTACGATCAAGTTTACACGATGGGCGTTTTCGACGCGCTACGGTGGGCTACTTTTAGTAACAATCAATGAGTGGTAAAGCGGTTTTACTACGTTTACTACACGACTGTATAGAATTTGTGTGTAGTAAATATAAAGATGTTACGTTTTCGGTACATTTGCGCTTTGACGGTAATAAAATTTTAATATACAACATTATGATCATGTTGATCAGCGTTAAATCATCTTAATGAACATGTGACATGATAACTTTTACAAATCTGCATAATTGAACAAGAACTTGTCGCGATGTATTTGACATCAGGGAGTTAAAACAATGTTCGCTTTCATTTAAATTAATACCAATATCAGTTAGATATGTCTCCCTTTCGCGGCGGAATTTCGGACAAGATAAAACGTAGTCGTTCAGAGCCAATTTCGTTAGTATCACACAAGCGACATTTCCTATCGTCAAGTGCAGTATTGGTCCCAGCGTCCTCTCTCAATTGACGATACGCCAGATTTTGATTGACAGGTCAAATCAACCAATCAGTACGCAGAACTGATAAGCCAAACTGTCGGTCATGATTTTGTCCGTCAAACTTCTGTCGGACCACGGTGAATACGCATGATAGGTTTTATAATTATCATGATTAAACGACCTAAAACGGTCAAACCGTGTTGCCAGTGAACTTTTAAATCCGATATGCGGTATCCAGACATAATTAGGGGTGTTATTAAATTATTGCTTACACTTCTATTTCTTTTCCGTAAGTATGTGAAATCAGAATAAGTCGATCGTTCAGATTTAAACGCCATAGCCCATTGTAATTATAAAATTGCATACACGAGTACAACTCCCGTATATCTTAGATTTAATGAGAAAAACGACACTTTATGAATACATGAATTATATATACATTTATTCAAATACAGTTATTGTATCATTTCTAATGAAATATATAAATAAATAGATCATGTCAGTCGTACGGATACGTAATGATGATACTAGTATGACCTTAGTCTTTGTTTTAACTTATTTACTTTTATATTTAAAGACATCGAATAGCTACTATATAGAGATTCAGATTCAAGAAAGTTTAATGGTATAAACATGAATACATGTTTGTCGCCATTTATAATAACAGATGGCAATACATAAAGTAAATATATAAATACAGAAAAGTATGAATACATATAATATTAATTATCAGAAGATATTATACATCAATATACAAAACACATGATATTATGAACATTTACACAAAAAAATACATTGACAATTCATTAGATAAGCTAACGATTAGTAATTATTCTAGATAGAGACTCTGCTCTTAATTTATCTGCATGATATAAATAGGCAGCCACATTTACTGTAGTTTTTTTAAGTGTTTTTCATAATATTGCAGAATTTATTGATTGTAGGCCAGGTACTGTAATAGCGTTTAATATATTTGTTTCTAAGGTTACTATAGTGAGGACATACAAGTAAAAAATGAAATTCATTTTCAATCATATCCATATTGCATAATTTACATATTCTTTGGTTTCTTTCAATGTTCCTATGTCTTCCTTCTTCTATTGATAATTTATGTGTAGAACATCTAAAACGACTTAACGCAACTCTATGTTTAGCATTCGAGATAGTAGAGATATATGCTCTCCTTTCAAAATTCAATGTAAAAGTTTTGTATGTTTCTAGCCTAGAAGAATTGTCTAAATCACTGAACCATTTTTGCCAAAAAATATCAATTATCCTTTGGCATAAACCAGCAATAATATTATCATTTATAGATACATTCTGTGTCCAAAGGTATGCAAAACCCATATTTGATAACAATTTAATAAAGTGTTAAGACCATGTATTAATATAGTTGCCATTATTGTCTTGCATATACATTAACTTATACACCAAAGATTCAGGCTGTTTAATAATTCTATACCAATATTTTGACTATTCTTAATTGTCTTAAATATAGCATGGGGTATCTGGCGACTTCACCATACACGGCTGCATTGATTATCGGATAGTATATTATTATTAGATGCCCATTTCCGCAGACGTGTATCTAAAATAATGGAGAATAATTGAGAAATATACTAGTTAATGTAATTCCACGATAGTTGTTAACATCATTGATATCACCTTTTTTGGGTACAGGAACTATTATACCTCTAGTCCATAGATCTGGATAAACACCGTTGTCAAAAATATAGTTAAAAAGTCGACATATACTCGGGGCTAACTCGTTTTTACACACAAGTGTCAACAAATCAATAGATCCACCCTTACCATTTTTCAACGAGGATATCGCTTTAATAACTTCTTCACACGTAATAACAGAATCAAGTTGGTCGACAAAATTATTGTCATCAGACAAATTATTTTCTACCTCATCATCAGTAAAACTATTAGTATCAAAATGATCATGAAATTCATCTAGTGACACATTTCCAGTTTTTGTCTTTTTTCGTATATTTTTGATTTCTTTCCAAAAATATGCCGGTTGATTTTCAGCTAAAAAGTGTAATTTCTGTTTATTTCTTGTATTATATTGACTCCTTGCTTTTCTCTCTGTTAGCTTATAGATACGTCTTTTTTCTTTCAGAGTATGTAAATTTTCCGGACATCTGTTGCGGGAAAATGCTTTATTTGATTGTCTAAATCCACGACGTGCTGATTCACAATCACGATTAAACCAGTCATTTTTATACTTTCTTGGATTATTAGATGGACAAGTATTAATCTTTACAGTTTTACCACAAACATCATATGCACATTTATATAATATATCAGAAAACTCTTCTAATCCTCTATTCACATCAGTAACTTGGTTGGTAATATTATCAACTACTGTTTCAAAAACGTGCAGTTTTGACTGAATGCAATCCTTGTACAGTGTATCATTATCAGAATTCCAAACTATTTTATCCACAAATTTCGATACGGGCTCACAATTAGTTTTTGTACAATGAATAGCAAAATCAACATTTATAGGAATGCATGTCATGAATAGTACAAGTTAAATGTTTGTACGGCGCAAAATCGCATCCGGCAATTCAATACTAGAATGTGGCCTATTTAGCATTTTTTATCAGGATTTGCGAAGTTTCAGATCAAACGAATTTGTTATTTTGACTTAACTGATCCCGAAACTAAAGTGATCATCTACTCCATCAAAAATACAAGCCGTTGATGTTTCATGAATCTCATGAATCTGGTCATATGGTTCTACAGTTCACGAGGTACTCTATATGTAGTCCCTATTTCCACCCTAAAATTAAAATCAGGGGAAACTATCACCTCAATGTATCAGACGTTGCAACAAAGACCTATACATACATGTATGTATAGGTCTTTGGTTGCAATATCTGCTGGAATGCATATAAAATATTTAAATAAAGTCTCCAAAAATAATATACTCCGTTGTCTGAGGGTACGTTGTCGTAAAAAACTGGTATAACGGTCCCAAACATAGATTTTCAACTGCAAAGTGACCATCTATATCGAACCATGAAGTGACCGTCTATGTCGAACCAATTCAGTCATCATTTCTCACCTGATCGGACATTTTTTGTATTGAGCTCCGAAATCGATATTTAATTAACGACAATTGCGTAAACAAGTCAGTGTCCACGCTCGCGATTATAAAATTAGTCTGTGTGAATATGTTTATAATGTTTTGTTTATTTGCGACATGTTGCTAAAATAAATACATCGAAACGTATAAATACCGTGTTCCATATCTTATAACACGATTAAATGATTATTACAACACACCGATAATAAACACAGCGAATTTCTCTAATAATTTATACAACGAAGTTCATTTAGATCGAACAATTTTTCCTAATTCCTTTGATATAAAGAGTTTCGGCTGCATTATTGACAGATGGGCAGATATCGAGCTCGCTCCATTCTTAGACTATAAATAGCGACTGCGTCATCAAGCTAACACTAGTTGGTGTGAGTAACACGTGACCTCGCTCTATTTCTGGTTTGTTTATATCACGTGATGACCATTGCGGATATTTCGGAATATTTCGGGCACTGTCACTAATCTGCTTCGCGCAAGAAGTTGCGATTTTGCATTGCCACTTAAAAATAAGCATTCCAGAGAGTACGGCGGCCGATGGCCGCCGTACAACAAAAGTTCCAAACACATGGAAATAATTCATGTGATACTAACACATAGTCAATCACACTCTGATTACCTGTATTAGACATATATGTATACTGACCCACGGGATCACCTGTAAATCGATCATTTAAAATACAAAGGTTTGAACACAAATCAATTATACTTTGACCAGAAGCATTTACCACATTATCCATTGATTTTCTATCCGGGAGTAGTAACTGATTATAATCATCGTTCGGCAAAGTGTAAGGTAAATTAGACCGGTCCGTGTTTGTCATTATATCGTATCTATGCCGAACCCGACCATTTAGATCCCTAAGAATAGATTTTTTACCGCAATCAGAGTATTTTCTAATCCCTTGTTCTATAGTCTCGTTAAATCCAGTCGGGTGCTGATTAAAATATGGAGAATTCTGTGGTGGGATATATGCAAAACAAACGTATAAATCATTTTCCATGCCAAAAAATTATTTACATAACTTAACCCATACGATACCGTAATCATCTGACTCAAGTATTGTAATTCCTTTAGATATTAGGTTACTGTAAAACAAACACACCCCCCCGTGACCACGTCTGGACGTTTTGCGTAATGATTCTGGCCTAGGTACACAATGACATTCATAACCATATAATACTAGTACATAATCAGATCGATTAGTTTGCCATGTTTCACATATAAAAACAATATCAAATGTTGATACAAAATTTTGAAAATCACAATCATTAATACATGAATCCAACCCTTCAATGTTCCAAGATACAACCGAGAGTTCGGCATACTTTTCTTGCCACCCTTACTCACTGTTTGAAGAAGCACCCGCGGATTGATACAACTTGTTATTGATGAACAGTTTATCTCTGACTAACGTGGCGCGTTTACCTTCACTGCGTGCTTTCATCATCACTGGGATAAGTTCCGGCGTCGTTGTTGTACCTCTGGTGGAAACTGATCAGATACATTGTACGGGGTATTGCGAAGTTGGACTCGTTTGAGAGCATCTTTAAGGGGACACAATTCTCAACTTTCAAAATAATACATAGAAAATAGTCACATAGCCAATTGAAATAACTACTTGGGGAGTCTATACAAAAGTATTGGTAAGTTGTTAAAACATTAGTGTAGACATGTTATATTCACTATTTGAAGAATATAGACCAGCTACCACTGATTAATCAAGAAAACAACACCGTTAAAAACGGTTTATGAAAGTACATTCAAACTCAAAATGTAACGAACAGTTCGTGAACCAAATTAGTTTTTAAACAATACGAAGTAACACTGAACGTTGTACGAATCCATTTTTTGGTTGACATAATCGCGTTTACTGAAACGACCAAACAAACATTCGACATGTGACATAAATTTCGACAGGACGCCATTTTTCCATTCGTTAAAATGTAAACAAAACAAATATTTGTGCGATTAGACATTTAAAGCTGTGGCAACACATGATAAGTAATGCATAACGTAACTAAGACATATGGGATTCTCCATTAAGACGGTAAGTCTAAAACACTTCTTTGATTTCTGGTTCTTTCTATTTGAATTATGGTTAATTGTAAAATGTTTACGATCACTTTCATTCTCCCACGGCTTCTGACCGATTCACTGAAAACAATTCGTCCGCGAAAGGAACGGTTACTCGAATTATACTAAACAGGTGGTGGCACGTGCATTTTTTTTATTAAATGACATGGATTTTTGAAATAATATCGTTTATTTACCAACATTAGAAGATATAGTTATATCTGTGTAAAGATTAGAAGTTTTGTTCGCTTAGGGGAAAAATAATTAAATAATGGACTATGTTTCCGATCGAAGACATTTCCGTTTTCAGTTATGAAGCAATTCCGCTATAAATTTCGAAAAGTAAACAAAACAAATAAGGAGACCAAAATTGCGATAATGAGTAATCAGTACGCATATCAAAGTAAGTATTAATGCCAAAACATTATGCTTTCATTTATTTACTTTTTGTCGTAGGCACATGCCATGTCTTCAACTTTATAAAGGTAAGTGCACGAAATATGTGGTTTTACTATCGCACTGACCCAATTTATCGAAATCCCGTGCAAAGCGTCCTTGAGATATCAGTAAATAGTATGGTGTCTGTGAAGGGATACTGTAGGAAATAATAATATGTGTAAAGTTCAGTATTAATTGCTATCATAATGTATAAAGTGTCTTGTTATCTCTGGTAACCTTTTTTATCTTTTATATGTTTAACCAGGTTTTTGCAAGACAAAGGCTATTTTATTGGCGAATGTCGGCGCACGGACAGGCGGGCGGGTTGCAGGGCGAACTTCCACAATTTCTTCTGGACGCAACTTCTCCTACAATTCTGAATGGATTTCAACCAAACTTTTACACATAACTATTTTGTAGTACCCCTATGCATTTTAGGGATTTTGTGATATGATCCCTTTTGGCCGATCTATGATCTCGTGTTTTATTGTGTGCATAACCTATGTGATATATACAGTATATATGGGGAAATACTCTACTGGACGCAACTCCTTCCATTCGAAGGGACTTCGACCAAATTTTCACAGAACTACTATGATCAAGTATCAAATCGTTTTTAAACTTCTTTTTTCTAGTAAACGATTACATGGTCATTTTGCCCCTCGATCGATCTTGTCTATTGTTATTTTATTGATCCTTAATACATAAATTGATTAATAAATACTATGAACGAATATTGAATTTGTGATTATTGTAACTGACATGTATTTTGATAAGTCACAGAACTGGCTCAATAAGCTTAACATGAAAATTATCAGAAAATATGATACACTTTAAATGGCAAGGGGAAATTCTAACTATTTACTGTTTTGTTCCATGGCACTTTTGACCACCATACCTTTTTATCTGTACTACTTTATGAGCAAAACAGATCGTGTTTTTACCTGGTAGTGTGTGTAATAAAATGAAGTTAGCAGTGTTAATTCTCATTATTTCAAATAAATTTCACTCGTACAACATTGATAAATGTTTTGACATTTTGTAGTGCATAATACTTTTTTGAAATATGGATTAATATTTGTGTTTGAATGTACGCGAGAATTTATTCTTATAACCACATTAGCTTTGCCATTTTGTCCTTTTTTCTCAATTCTTGTAAACATTCCTTTTAGTGCAAATATGACTTGAAATTACATTGATTTCTTTTACTTAAATACAAGCCTATTCTTAATTTTTAATTCTTACCATACCCCACCCGCTTTAGATAATTGTCAGAAATTGTGTCCCCTTAATCTACAACTTAGATTCAGTGTCTTGAAATTTAGCAACAATCGGTCGCGTTTTCTGATTATTAAATGCACCAACACGATGCGAATCATTGTTTTGGAGTCAGTGATTCCAAGTATATTCTGTATAAAACATTGCATTTCAATACAATTCTCACCGGAAGTTGAAGTCGCCGTCTCCATAGGAACATCCGCTGCGGTATTGATATTAGAAGGCTGAGACACTGGGGTTTGATTTTGTGCCATTGGTTTGGGATCAAACTTGGTAGGATGTTCTGGAATTCCAAAGAACATCAAATTATCCCGCATCGATCTACATTTCAAGTGGAGTACGTTATCTACCAATGAATCGTTAGCCTTTTTCAGTGACTGGTTCTCGGCAATTATTTTATTTATGTCAGATTGAACTTGTTTTATGTCCTTTATATTGACATTGGTACATTGGTATTGTTCACTGATGAATTGCTGACCCTTTTCAACATCGGAAATGCGTGCTTCCATGTTTTCTAGGCGCACGGTTATATCTTTCAATGATACACGAATTTCTGTCAACTGGCCTAATTTTGAATCAATATGTTCCATTTTTTGAAGCAATGTTTGCATAACGGGATCACTATGTGTCATGGTAGGTGTAGGTTGAATTAATGTTGGTGAACTAGAATTTAACATCGGATTGATGTTACCCACAAAATGAGGATATTGAAACGTAGCCGGCATCATGTATGGGTGGGGGTATGTTCTTGTGGAACTGGAGTGCTCGTCGTGGCGGCCACAGTATTTCCATCAGGCTTCCCATATACAGGAGTACATTGAGCCATAGTCGAATTTTGCACGGTGACAGTCTGGTTAAATTTACCTTTTTTAGCGACCGTTGGTTTCTTTGTCTTCTTTGTATTTACTGTTGGCGCCTTCTCGGAGGGAGAGAAAGACGTGTTTTTGCGTTTCCCCATGTAATTCACGCACGAAAAACTTCAGCACAATGTGCACAGACACTAAAAGTTCGCTATACATAAATCCAATACTCCATATTATCCATTAGATCCATTAACAATTTTCATGTTTTCTTCATTTCACTTGGAGCTCAGTTTTTTTCAACCGCCATCTTCGCGCATGCGTAATAGTATATAAGTGACCCCCCCAAATCCACATGAGGTCTAATCTCTTTAATTGTTTTATTGCCCCTAATCAGATTACTCCTTTCTGGTCATGACTGTAGACCTGACACCTAATAAAAAGTAGGGTATTTCTTTTCATTTATGGTGATGATAAGTATCCAACTAAGTTCATGTTGTTTTTATAAGCATAGAATGTAATTATGTAAACAGAAGTTAGTCTATCAATGACCCTGTCTGTTTTATTATCCCTCCTCTGGAAACATGTGTCTTGGTGGTTCATAAGTCACATGTCTCGCAATCCTGTTCCAATGTCTTTAACGCATCGCTAATCCTCCTCCCTAACATAAAGACATCTGAGATCAGTATAGTACTTGTGTATGTGACTTAACAGAAAATGTATACAAACCAATATACATGTGTAATTGGTCTCAGTTGACATCAATGTTAACGATGTGGGGATTCTCCGACTTCATCATATATTTCTTCGCACGGCTATTATTGTTGGATCATTATTCTTATATTATGCGACATTCATGTAGTATACTCGTTTTAGGGTTTGAATTCCACAGCCCAAACCCATTGATTTTTATGATATCATATTAAAGTAAAAGCTTTCTATACAATACAAATATGTAATCACAATGAGAATTGGTGTTTTTGAGTACTTCAGACGTTCATATAGACTCATAAAAAATATTGAATTCATCATGTATAGATAAAAAAATACCACGGCCCTAAGTTTTTATATTTCATTCTTCAATATATTATTGTTATTTCGACTTGCGTTTAGTATTTATTAGGTACGCATATTAACATTGTTACGTTAATATTTTTGTCGGATATTGTTACGCCCGTCTTTTCGGCTGCATTAAAATAAGAATTAAGACACTAAATTCGACAAGATGTGTGTTCAAGTTTATATACAAGTCAGACACTAGTATAATTCAAATACATATGACTGTATGGAATGGAGTATGTTTTTACCAGGAGTATCAATTCGTATTAATTATTAACAGATCTATAAGATATATACAACTGATGTGGCATTACAATTATGATATTTCTATTATGTGCATCATTATAATGATGGAGAGTTAAGAACAAATTGCATGATTATATTGTTTTATAATTAACATAACTTTTCATTTCACAGACAAACACGAATTTCTATTTTGTACGGAAGTTGTTTTCTTTTTTTATAAATGCCGTGTATTGTTCAATTCTTTATTGACGGACTAAACAAGAGTTACTCCCCCTGAAATCAAGGGGGCGTGGCTACACTCGCTCTCACGGTGCGAATACCACGTGACTTTTTGCTAAGGATGGGTGCTCAAGCAATGGCGGATTCCGTCGATTCAGGTAAGATTTTTCATCCTTGTAGTCTTATATGTACTTTATATTAAAAAAGCTCTTCCCTAGAGCCCGGCCATTTCAAAAACTGACCCTCGGTTGTAGATTATTTAGCATAATATCCCCTAGTTAAATCGTAAAGTGCCACCGCGCATTTTTCATATACACAATGTAAGTAGCTAATGTGGGGTGAATTTTTTATATTTTAAGGAATTATCCCCTTTGGGCGGATTACAGGGTTGTTAATTTGGCGCATGATAACAAAACGCCTTTCTAACACGTTACAATCAAATATTGTCGGTTAATTCTCCAATTTGAGATGTTATGGTCAGGGAGATGACAATGCTAATGATGGGTGACAAAAATATTATGCTAATGTTGGGTGAAAATGCTAAGGATGGGTGTCATAAAAATGTAAGAACTTTCATCCTTGTTAACTGGCTCCAGATATGCTTTTTTCACAAATTTTAGTTTTATAGGTCGGCACTTAGCCAGAAGCCATTGTCGAAGAATACGGATATCTTGTTTATAACATACAGTGATCAGTGATTATTTGCAATGTTTTCTGATTTCAGATGTAAAGTGTGTCAAAAAGACGTAAACTTGTCACTTCACGCTGCGACCCGACGTCGAAAAAGAGTTTCAATACAAAAAAACTGACAACGTCATCTACACAGTCACAAAACCCTATAATGGCACAATGTCAACAGTTGGTCTGCAAGAAAGCGAACATAACAAAGTATGGAAGAAAATGGAGTTATTGCTCGTCAACAAAACGAGATCAATTTGTTTAGTGGCACTTTCGTATAAAGTTATCAACAGGTTTTGATATGAACGGATCAGACTAGATTTAATTGAGTTCCTTCAATGACAATACTGATATGTGCAACAGTATCCACACTCTCCAAAAGATATATATACATGTTGTTTATTTAATTTAAATTTCATGTTTTGTGTATCATTGTCTTTGGTTTATGTAACGCATCTGTTGTATCCACCATGCAAACTGAAAACAAGTAAATATCATTCGAAGTAATTTTAATGATCTAAGCACGTTTAGAATCAGAGATTAATCATAATAATAATAAAGAGCATATTCAATGTGTAATTGTGTTGTTTATATTGGCATTTCGTGACAATGGAACGTTATGGTTCAATCACTATAGCTTTTCATAGCAGCTGGCATGGTATGTACTTTTAAACACTGGAGACGAGTGGTACTAAATCGAATAAATACACACATGTATGGCTTGCAGTAGTTAAAAACAGACAAACATGTATATAATACACCATTTAATAAAATATTAACAACATCGGGAACAATATATATTGCTCATCATTTTTGTTAACCACAGTTATAGAACGAATTAACAGTTCGTGGTGACGAATTAGTCATGAAAAAAAGAAAAGCGAATGTCACTATAAGGGTTGTGTAACAAGTGATGGGTTATTGCAACAAATACATCAGTCCCTGCCGGACTAATGGGTGTACATCTTTTAGTCTGACCAAAAAAATAAAAGGATTTCTAATCTATACCTTTTTGCTCAACTAGTAACTACTAACTACACCCTAAGTTGAATAAACCTAGCCTAGATATTTGTTCGAGTAATCAAACTGTACAGACGGAAGGTAAACGTATAGTCCCCTCCGATTCAAAGAGGTTATATACAGTGTAAGGTGATTCTTTGGTCAAATTTTATTTGCCGAACCCCTTTGCTCCGATGAAACCAGGAGGGGACTAAAAATAATCCGCCGTAAGAAGTGCAACAGCTGTTATGTTATGTAAAATGTAAGATAATAACTTTTAAAATGCATCATCATAGGATTTACAGCTTACCTGCATCACCTTTCCGCAGCAACGATGTCCTTTGTTGTCATGTTGCTGAGTTGTATGCCTTTGGAGGCTTCTCCGATGTCTGTATTCTTTGCCACATTGATGACACATGAACATTTCTGAAATATTTACAGCCATAATTTGTTATATTACAGAACATAAACCAACACTATATGTGTGTACCTGTTCACGTCAGCGTGTCTACTTAGTATTTGCCGAGAGTAATAATGATCAAATATTCCTAACATTGCGATAAGAAAATATGTACAACTTGCTAAGAGCTCGCTTCTAAAGTGACGGAAAGGTTTTAAAAGTTGAGAACAGTCTCAGAGTTCAAGTCCCAATTCCATTTTCTAAGTATTGTGGTTGAAAAGATAGAGCAGACCTTTTTTCGAATGTATACACAGACCAATGTAACAATTATAAATGTAGAAATACAAATGTATATGAGATTTGAGCTCGGAGACCGATATAAGGACATAGCAGTTAAGGCATTGTATGTACTTTTTTCTGATGTGCTGAAAACAGCCTGCCAAAGCACTTTGTATTATGTTGTGTGACTGTGTAGATGGCATTGTCAGGTGGTGAAATTATCAGTTTATATTTTTGTACTGAAAGCCTCTTTCGGCGGCGGCTTGCAGCGTGTAGTGACAAGTTTGCCGAGCGCCTACTCTTTTTGACATACTTTACACCTGAAATCAGAAAACATTGTAAACAATCGCTGGCATATGTGTAATAGCTACATGTCAATATTCATCAATAGCCGCTTCTGGTTCAGTACCGACCGATAAAATACAAAGAAAAATATGAAAGTTCTGAAGCCAGTTGACAAAAATGCAGTCACCCATCCTTAGCATTTTCACCCAACATTAGCATAATATTTTTGTCACCCATCATTAGCATGGTCATCTCCCCGACAATATCGTCTCAAAATGGACAAGTAGTCGCCTTTATTTGTTTGTAACGTGTTTGAAAATCGTTTTATTATCGTGCGCCAAATTAAAAACCATGTAAATCCGTCCAAAGCGGATAATTCCTTAAAATATAGAAAACTCACCCCACATTAGCTACTTACAATGTTTATACACAAAATGCGCGGTGATACTTTACGAATTAATTAAGGAATATTATGCTAAAAAATCTATAACCGAGGGTGTGTTTTTGAAATGGCCGGGCTCTAGCGAAGAGCTTTTTTAATGTTAAGTACATATAAGACTACAAGGATGAAACATCTTACCTGAATCGACGGAATCCGCCATTGTTGGAGCACCCATCCTTAGCAAAAAGTCACGTGGTATTCGCACCGTGGCTCTGGCGTATCGTCAATTGTGAATTTATGATTACAACTACGGAATTAGTTAATAGTTAATGCATGACTTTGAGGCAGAACATAAAAGTATTCCTCAAGAAAGAACTTTCGTTTAAACGACATCGCTTTATTTGAGGATTCTTTAAGGCCCGACCATTCCTGAATATACTGATCTACTAATATCTATTTTACCATTTTAGGTATTGTAGATGAGAACTGGTTCAACCATATGTCTGGTCGACCTACAGAATCAAGAATAGATTTTATGTTACACGAGTTCAATTCTTTACCTTTTGGAATAAAGACCGCAGGTCACATATTCACAAAAATATTAAAAGTAGTAGTTACGTACTTTAGATCTCACGGACATAAAATCATTATGTTCCTAGATGATGGAATCGGAGGACATACGAACTTAAGGTAGTATGCGACCTTTCCCCGACGTCATGGGTCAAAAATCCGATTGTTCTGAAATTTTACACAGTGATAGTATAGCATGTTCTCCGATTTTTGTTCGTTTTATTTTTTCTATTTTCCGACCCGTTTCTTAGCAACGCCACGATGAATGTCAGAGGCCAGTGTAAAATCGACGTTTTACATGCAAAATTGGTTCAAACATACCGCAATGGTAATTTCAGATATACCAACTCCAAGCTCTCTATCTGCGGAATAAGCTCATGTAAGTTTTAAAAGGGTTTTGTCGTCACTATTTTCCTGGGGGAACGTTAAGCACTAAAAATACGACCGTTTTTTCACCCGTAATTTCAACCCCGAACTATATTTCAGTGTATTTTTTGGAAAACGGAAGTAGATTCAATCAACTAATGAATAACATGTTGATTTTGTGGAGATGTTAACAAGCAAGGACAAAATGTAAAAATAATATGTCATCGCGCATTATTTTTCACAAAATTGCAATTTAGTAAAGTTTGGACATCATGAATAACGTTATTTATTAACAATTTGATTCACCTAGATTATTCATGATGATTTATGCGATAGCAATAAAGTTGTCATTCGTGAGCCTATAGGTGAAAGCTTTAATAAACGGCCTACCTTAGAATTCAGCATTATTCATTTTCTCTGTTAGTCGAACTAATTTTGAAATCTCGCATAATCTCATTTCTATATAATATCAGAGAGAAAGTCGAATATGAAAAGGAATATATTTACTCTCAACATTGTAGTAAAACAACACAGAACAATGCCTAATTATGCTTCTGGTTATGTCACACTTCTGTCATATTGAACACGTCAAGTCATGTGTAAAGTCATGCATGAATTACTATCACCGGATTATCATGTATTGGAAATGACATCTTTTTCGATACAATAACATACATAAAGTCGATTTTTGAATTGATAAGTCTCAACCTTTTATCTAATAACAATTTAATTCATATAGATAATCATAATAATTTATGCGGTAGCAGTCAGGATGTCATTCATGCGCTAACAGGTGTAAGCTTTAACTGAACGTAACTTCGCGATCCAGAATAATCTCTTTTCTATGTCATTTTAGACTTTTTCTTTTTAATTTATCATGAAATTTCAGGTAAAATGTCGACCCTTTGACCACAACTTTTCTTTATAAAACATCCTGCAAGAATGCCTAATTATGCTTCTGTTAATGTCGCATTAACGTCATCTTGAACACGTCAAGTCAATTGTATAGTCATGATGCATGAATTAATATCATGGGAATATCATGCATTGAGAATAATATATTTTCCATACAATAACATACATAAAGTCGAGTTTTGAACCCATTATTTATTAACAATTTAATTCACCTAGATTATTCATGATGATTTATGCGATAGCAATAAAGTTGTCATTCGTGTGCCTATAGGTGAAAGCTTTAATAAACGGCCTAACTTAGAATTCAGCATTATTCCTTTTCTCTGTTAGTCGAACATAAAATGTGATATATATTTGACAGCTCGGAAATTTAAAAAAGAATTAAAAATCATTTTCTAACTATTTTGCTCTAACTTATCGCCTTTTTTTTTATCTTGATCCAAAACACGTCAAGTCATGTTTGAAATCATTTAAGAAATACTATCATTTTATTATCCTGTCTTCAAATTAACATTTAAAAAACATGCAAAAAGTCGATTTGTAAATTAAATAGTTCTAACTCTTCATCTTAGTACACTGTAATGAACATAGAATACTTAAATTATCGATGCAATACCAATTAAGTTTCATAAGATTTCCATTTTTGCAATAATATGTGAAGACTTTCACTAACCGTCTAATTTTGAAATCTCGCATAATCTCATTTCTATATAATATCAGAGAGAAAGTCGAATACGAAAAGAAATATATTTTACTCTCAACATTGTAGTAAAACAACACAGAACAATGCCTAATTATGCTTCTGGGGTGGTATTCACGAAATATCTTAAGGATAAAATTTTCCTTAAGGTTGAAGTTTTTCCTTAAGGTTCAAGAGATTTACTTTAAATTTAAAATAAATCTTAAGTGGCATTCACATAACATTTTTACTTAAGATTTTCCTTAAAACTCGCGATTTTTTCCTTAAATTTTAAGGAAGGTTGTGGCTGCCTCAAATCTATTAAGGACGTTCTTAAGTATCCAACCCTTCATTAGTTTGTTTAGAAATCGCATAGAATGTCAAATTCAGGCGGTATATATTCACATTTGGTTTCTTCATAGTTTGAACATAATTATTGCGTTTGTCAAAAATTTATATCATCAATGTTATGATTGTTATCCTTTAAAGTGAACTTTACTGCTTGATGAGTATACACATCTACAGATAGAAGCTGCATACAGCAAAGCATTCGTGCAGTGGTTTTACGTCATTGAATATCATGGAAAATAACAGTACCTATATTGGTTCAAATATATATACAAATGTAACCGCTAAACTTATTGAAAATTAAAGCGTTAAGCCTATGATATTTAATTACAACGTAATATAGTTAAGACACAATTTAATACTAAAGCTGTGAAGATAATTCCAATACAAATGTAACAAAATATTGCATGATGCGTTACAATGAAATTAACCCGACATGCATTTAACAAAATAGTTTAACTGTCTTAGTAATAAGAAATTATTCTAACAAAGCTAATATAACGTGAAGGCAATATTTAATGATTAAGAATTGTCCCACAAAAATATTTGCTACAATGAACGCATGAATGATAATCTAATTTGAAATACATAAATTCTCTAAAACATACTCTCTAAATGTAAAGCTTTTGAATACAAAAATTGACAATGTTTTAACTTAAAGTATTTCTCATATTGCAATAAACTCGTTATAAGCTTCAAGATATTATCATTATGCCTATAGTATACTATTCATATATCATTAATGAAATGGATGTTTAAAAGACGAAGTTTGAACTCAATATTCTATGTGTAAAGCCTTAGAGATAGAAAAGTCCATGTTTATTTAGTTTCAAGAGGAAAACTATATAAATACTGGTCAAAATATTAAGATTAGGTTAGACAATTTTACTAATATTTATCAATGAAATAATTGCTATGATGAAAATATGAAAACCACCAAACTGTACCCCGCCCCAATCAACAGTCACCAGGTTAACATGTAAAAGATAACTGATTGTGGAAGTAAACTTAATGAGGTTATTTCATCTTATACTTAACAAAATTGCTAGTTAGCTAATAGTAACCTTCTACTAAGTACAATGTACATTTGTTCTATAGTATTACGTATCTAAAATACGGAAACGCATTTTTGTATGTCATATACGTTGGGTACATTAATACCTAAAATCATCGCTTATGTATATTTGATTAAATGTTTATTTTCTTTCATGAATCCCATCCAAAAGTATGTATAAATAATAACTTAGACATCTTGTTAAGTGTATTAATTCTAAACATACAAATAAACACAGTCCAATGTCATTTATATTCCCGCTAGAAACGTGTTGATATTTTTCCTATGCATTTATGCATTGTAAAGTACTTTGTTTTATTGAAACTCAAATATAACATTTATGACACGAGCGTTTGTCTTTTTGACCTATTGACTGAGGCTCGATCGTTTCTAGTGGATTCAGCTTAATCAGGAATGTAGCATACGATATGCCTTGTAGGCCGCGGCCTACACACTCTGTTTACAGGACAGTGTAAAATACTTGGTAAAACATTTCTGAGGGGCATGTACCAATTAAAGATCTCCTAGAATTTGGCCTACACATGATATTAAACTGCCAAGCTCCGCTCCTGTTAATATTGTAAAATTCTAAATGTTTATGAATTTATGCTTTGTATAAACATTATTTGTCATGTTCAAATCATTTATATATTGTCTAATCATGACTTTCACGAGAAGCAATGAGTCATTGATTGAAAATGAGGGATTCATATTTACAACGATTTGTTGACGAAAACGAACGTATTTCGATTTCCGGTCTATTTTTAGATTTTCTTAAGGTTAAGAATATCCTTAGATAAGGAAATCCTTAACTGATGCTGAGGAAAATTTTAAGGATACAAAATTCCTTATCCTTGGTTAAGGTGAATATGTAAAGGATAAGGAATTTCTTAAGGTAAATCTTAAGATTCTTCGTGAATACCACCCCTGGTTATGTCACATTTCTGTCATATTAAACACGTCAAGTCATGTGTAAAGTCATGCATGAATTACTATCACCGGATTATCATGTATTGGAAATGACATCTTTTTCGATACAATAACATACATAAAGTCGATTTTTGAATTGATAAGTCCCAACCCTTTATCTAATAACAATTCAATTCATATAGATAATCATAATAATTTATGCGGTAGCAGTCAGGATGTCATTCATGCGCTAACAGGTGTAAGCTTTAACTGAACGTAACTTCGTGATGCAGAATAATTCTATGTCATTTTAGACATTTTCTTTTTAATTTATCATGAAATTTCAGGTACGCAACTTTTTTTTATAAAACATCCTGCAAGAATGCCTAATTATGCTTCTGTTAATTCACATTTTTGTCATCTTGAACACATCTGGTTTTTGGTAAGATCAAACATAAATTACTATCACGGAAGTATTATGCATTGAATTTAATATCTTTATCGAATTAATTAATTTATTTATTTATTATTATTCATATTTTAACAATTTCTAAAACAAGGTACATAGGAAATATATTACACAAAATGGGCATATAAAGTTACAGTGTTCAAACAAAAATATTACTGAATATACAAATTGAGACTGTAAAATTATTAAAGGTAAATAATATCAGTAAAAAATTGAAACCATGTCAAAAACGTTAAAATACAAGGATAACACAAAAAAGGAAGTAAATCCTTATTTCCATTGTGGTCCTTTATAAAATTATATATAAATAACCAAGAAAACAACAACAAATTATATTAATATGACAAAATAATACAAATTTATCTTAGAGATAATTATTATTACAGAATAAAATTACTAACACAGAATTTACATCATTATCTAAGAATTATTGATATCTAAAATGTGTATAAAACAACTTCAAACACTAGCAAGCAGATGGGCTTTGACGGTGGACTTAAACTGAGGGAGGTTCTTAAATTCTCTTATATGCTGTGGCATTTCATTCCAGAGGGAGGGAGCAACCTTGATAAGCAAATGATCGTTTACCAAAACCCGTAACCTTGGGTAGACAGAATCTTCCAGTGTCTGTAAATGAATCACTGGAAGCATCAACTGACACTCTGAACCTAGTGGAATAGTTATGAACTGAACTAAGTGGAATGAACTGCTCATTTAGGTAACCTGGTGCTCTACCACTGTAGATTTTGAACACATGACACAACATGATTTGATCAACCCTTTTTGAGACAGGTAGCCAGTTCAGCTTGACAAAATGACTTTGATCAATATGAGCTCTTGCTTCTAGATCTAACACAAATCTGATCATTTTGTTTTGGGTGACCTGTAGCTTGTTCCTAAGTTCCCGAGTCAAGCTGTTTTACCAAACTGAACAACCATAGTCAAAATGACACTGAATAAGGGATGTTGCTAATAACCTTTTAGAATGTGGATTAAGGAACTTACTCTTCCTATACAAGAACTTCAACCTAGTATTACCTTTCTTGATAGTTGACCTAGCCATAGAATTAAAGGATAGACTTTGATCTAGAGTGGCTCCCAGATACTTAACAGAATCCTAAGCTACGATATGTTGACCATTACATATAACATTAAGATTGGGTTGACACTTTGACCTTGGTTTGGAGCCAAACAACACAGACTCTGTCTTCCCCAAATGCATAGATACCCTATTACAAATTAACCATTCACTGAGAATATTCATTTCTGAGCTCAATACTGATTCAATCTCAGACCTATCCTTACCAGAGGCCAAAATACCTGAATCATCTGCATACAGTAACAACTTATTCTTCACTGCACCAGACATGTCATTGACATAGATAACAAACAACAATGGCCCTGTGGAACACCACATGATATTGTTGCTCGAGAAGAGTGACTACCACCGACATCCACCAATTGATGTCGATCGGACAAATATGAAGTAAACCACTGAACAGTAACCTTTGAGAGACCTAGTGCCTTCAACTTCATCAACAGAATGTTATGATCCACAGTATCAAAGGCTTTCTGTAAGTCTAACAAAACCATACCAACAATATTACCTTTTTCCTTTTGGAACCTAATATAATCTGAAAGATGAATGAGACATGTCAGTAGAGAAACTTTGCCTGAAGCCAGACTGGAAATCATACAGGAGATTATTTGAAGACAGATATTTTCAACTTGATCAAAGATAACCTTTTCCAATGCTTTGGACAAAACACTTAAAACTGAGACTGGACGATAATTACCAACTTCTGTCTTGTCATTTTTCTTGAATAACGGAACAACTCGAGCTGACTTCAGGTCATCGGGCACAGAACCCTGGATAATGGATAAATTAATTATGTGGGTGAGTGGGGCTGAAATCATTGGGGCCGCATCTTTAACAAAGCGGGAGGGGATACCGTCTAACACAGTAGCTTTGTTTGAATTAAGAGAATTCAAATATTTAAAAATCTTGCTTTCAAAGACTAATGAAAAACAGAAACTATCAGCTTTGACTCCTTTAGAAGAATAAAAATTGAAAACAAAACTACTGCCGAAAATATTGTGACATGGTGGAAGTTTTTCAACTAATTTTGAAGCAACTGTAGTGTAAAAAGAATTGAATTCTTCAGCCACTTTTGACTTGTCAAAGCAAATGTCATCATCTATCTTCAAACCAATGTTACATTCTGCCTGACCCTTTTTGGATGGAAGACCTAAATTTTTCAAATATTTCCATAAAGATTTAGGATCTGACTTATTATTTTCTAAAGATTCTGTAAAATAGTTCTTCTTAGCTTCAAATATAACATATTGTGCTTTATTTCTACATGCTCTAAAGTGTTTCAAATTATCTTCAGTTTTGTCTTTCTTGTACATTGAAAATGATTTATCACGTTCCTTGATACACTGCAGAACATTTGAACTCATCCATTTTTCAGTTCTTTGTTTAAGTCTAATTTCTTTAATAGGAGCAAATTTGTCAATGGATTCAATGAATATCTTTTTGAAAATTTCCCAAGCATCAGAAACACAGTCACTCAAGAGAACTTTTGACCAGTCATATCCAAGTAAGTGTTGTTGAAAACTGTCTTTGTTATAGTTTTTTTAATGATCGTGATTTTACAGTGGTGTGTTTGCCAATAAATGAATGAGTGACTTTTCTGGTACAAAATATTAACTGATGGTCACTAAGTGCACAGTCAATAACACCACTTTGAGATATTTTGTCCTCATCAGATACCAAAATAAGATCAATAATAGAAGATGAACATACTCTAGTTAACTGCTGAATAAGTTGTTTTAAACTAAAAAGATCACACATACTACACAGAGTTTTACTCAAAATATGTCCTTTTTCAGATATATTTGTATTGAAGTCCCCTAATAGAATACATTCTTTCAAGTTGAAGTCATGAAAAGATAAAAACACAGATTCTAATACACTATAAAAATCACTCTGGGATGGCGGTCTATATATTGCTGCGACAAGAATAGGTTTGGACTTTGGTAAAAGTAAATCAATAAAAACTGCTTCTAACGCTGGATTATCCACGTCTTTCCGGTGATTGAAGGTAAGTTCACTGCGCACATAGATGCACACAACTCCTCCATGACGATTCCGGTCCTTGTGTGTTACAACATAGTTATTAACAGAAATTTCAATGTTGGGCGCACTCTCGTCCAACCAGGTTTCTGACAGACACAAAAATTAACATATATAAAGTCGACTTTTGAACTGATAAGCCTCAACCCGTTATCTAATAACTATTATTTCACATAAATAATCATAATAATTTATGCGGTAGCAATTAGATCGTCATATATGCGCTTACAGGTGAAAATATTCAATGGTAATTTTTGGTAAGGTTGATCTGGAACTTTTATGGACCTTTATTACCTCATTAGTAATTCAAATACTACACACAAATAACACTGTGTTAGATCTGATCAATTCTACAATCGACTTTTTCTATTACTGTTTGTATCAACATATTAAGCTGAATTCAAGAAGTCGTCAAACAAGATGATAAAATCAGCAAAATGATAAGGCCTCATTTTGTAATGTTAAATCTTAATGTTAAGACTGCAAATACATGTATACATTCGAACTTGTATCATACGAAGTAATTATTAATTCCAATATTTTTTTTTGACTGAATTTTTCACCCCTTTATTGGTTGACCTACCACATAAGTAATTGAAATAAATAACACTGTTTTGAGTTTGTCACAGAGTTTACTTCGATTGAACAGACGAACAACTTAGCAACTGCTATGTAAAACAAAACCAACACTTATTACAATATATATATTTAATCACAAAATGTAAAGTATGGTAATGATGAAAGGAAGATGGTAAAAACATGTGTAAAATGTTCAGAGTGTGACGTATTCTCACAAAACACAAGGAAAAGTTCCTTCACAAAGTGGGTGCTATTTTAAACTAAACAAGTAGTGTCAAGCCCGTTGCAGGTCCTTGGGTGATATCTGTTCTGGCCACAGACGTAATGATCCCTCCAGATCATGTGATGTTGACAGCCGGTTGCCTAATTACCACGCCAGAATTCTCGTCAGCGAAAACAAGGTCCTCCAAATAACGAGTCCTTCAAAACATTTGCCAATGTTACTTCGGGCATTGAAGCTCGAAAAATAAAACAATGACCACGGTGAATACCATGACAGTTGAAATAAGGGCTATAAATAAATACCCTGAGGATTATCAGACCTTTGTCGATATCCGTACAATAACATGCTTCAGAAAATACGGGGATAACATATATACTGTCCAGTTAGGATAATGTGATAGTGACGTTTCATTTTATGTGTACACAAAAGTTTACATCCATTGCCTGAACAGGTAAAATGGGTTTATAAGAAACAAATATAGTATTATAGTTTTTCAATGATATTGGCGCAGTTGGTAAAGCCTTTAGAATTGATCAGGGGCTAAGATTTTATCGCGAGTTCGAACCTCACCGGTTGTCTCTTTTTTTCGTTTTCTTTTTCAACTTTTTGCAAATTAATTGTAGTTTCGTTATAATATTTAGAAGTAAATTGTAAAGAAAAAGAATGCATAATATATACTAAGTAATTGTCCTGTGTAACGCAAAGTGTGTAGTGCAGAAGTACATGAAGTATTAGTACCGCGCACAGGTATTTCGTGCAAACTTATCTGAATGCCAACTAGCTAAATATGACTGAAAATAGGTGAACTTTTAATGGCGAACCAATCGTAATTACCAGAATTACAACGAAATGTCTAAGACTATTTTTTCATCATGTTTATTACATGTTAAAAGATATATTCAAAAAAGATATGCCAAACGATAGAAATGATGATAATAATATAAACACTAGATCTAGTATATTCCAAACGACAAAAAATGATGATTTTTAAAAAAAGATATTTAGCAGTAGAAAATAATTTGCGAAAAAGTACCATGTCGCGGTCTCACACAGTTCTTTTCACATCAATAGATTATCGTCAGACACCATCGTTACCAACTGCGCTACGCCGACAGTTGAAGTATTTATTGAAATTTGTAAATCATGTAGTCAGCCTATATGTCCAATGATAATTTGACAACGGTTTTACACCGTAAAAATGGACTCGACCACAGCGTCACTATACAATTATCCTAACTGAGCAGTACCAACGAACACCATTATACGGTGTTGCAGTTAAACAAAAATTAAAACTCTCCTTACAAGGACATTGAAAAATTACAACTTCACGTGTACATCACGTGTTAAGTACAAAGTCACTGCGATACGTCAATAAGATACGTCACTTATAAAAGGGAAATAAAGTAGGTCTTCCTTTGTTACATCCTAAGCATTATGTGTATAAATAATGAATAACTGAACATTCGACGTAAGCAGAAATATTAGTAAACCTATAAAAACGGTAATTGAATAACATTGAGTTGTAATACTTATTCCTTGTCTAATTTAAGAACACTTACATATAAAAAAACGTGTTTTCTTCTTTCTGTTTTGTGTGTAAATCGTTGTACGGTTCAAACAGTTAAGTACCCAAATCTGTCGAAATCTGAACGTTGTCGTTCATTATTTGTAAAATGACGCCTTTGAGGCATTCTTTCTGAACGATATTCCAATATGAACTTTGATTTTGCATTTAAACACAAATCTGTACTTGATTCAATGAAAACAATTGTTTGCAGAATCATTGAATCATAAAAAACAACTTGATTCGAAATTCCCGTGCACGTTGAAAACTGAGTTTTCTGATACCTGTCTAATTGAACCAATTCAACCATGACCGTGTTTGCACTCGTTGACTTGTTTGTCTTCATGTGTTATTCTAAAGGGTTGTGATATTTATTAGTAATTGTTATTTTCAAATTATTTTCATACCAAAAAAAGATATTTAACCCTATATATGTGATCCTTTAATTTTTTTGTTGAGTGTATAATACCTATGGAATGTTGATTATTTTTCATTATTAATTTACTTGACTCGGATATTTTTTAACATTATATATATAGTGCTTATAGACATAGGAAGACCATCGGTAATAAATGATAATAATTAGTATCACAGAAAATAGCACTACATGTTAAGATGCATTATTTTACCTCAATCCTGTTTCCAATGGAAAGTCTGGGCGTTGATTTTTTGTGAACACATGGTAATAACACATGCGCAGAAATAATCCGCGCGTAGAGTTCAAACAGATTTGAGGTTATTAAATCATTTTCAATTTATTTGACGAGTTATTCATAATAAAATATGTTCTAGATTGTACACTCTACTTGAAAATACTTTTAATTAGACCAAAACTTCGTTTACTGAGTTTGAAGCGCTAGTAAAAGCTTGTTAGTCTATGTAATGTCACTGCTTATTAAAATGTTGTGACATCATATTTTTCTTTTTATATTTCTATGAAATCTTCGGTATAATAAAATAAATATCCCATTTCCGAGAGGGCGTTATTAAAAATCACCAGCCCTCGAAAAAGTAATGTTGACCTCGGCGCTGCCTCGGTCAACATTATTTTTCTCGTGCTGACAATTTTTAATAACGCCCTCTCGGAAATGGGAGATTTATATAATATTACTTATCACAGAATAGTACATGTATATGCATTATGAAATATAAAAAGTATGAAGCTAAAAATTATATTAATGAGGATCAATATATTTGATATAAATATCACATGAGAAGATGACTAGTAGTAAAAACATGAAACAAATTGCTATGCAAATTAAACAAATTTTTGACTTAATGTAGTAATCAATTGATATGAAATAACCTATCAAATTTTATGCTTTACTAAAACATGGAGTTAAGTTTAAATATATTTATTTTTTTAACAGATTGCCTTTAACCTTGTATTTAAAAGGGGGAATGGAATGGACATCCTTTACATCATGTGGTAGCATATATTCAATAAACGGCAACCATTATAGGCAAATGACCTCTGCCAGAAGAAGATGACTGTGACATAAACTTGATGGAATAAGACAGTGTTAAGCACTTTGATGTCATATTTATAGATAGATAGACAGATTTATTTCGGCATAGGAAGCATGGTTTACAATTTATAGATAAAACATGAAACATATAAATTAAAATAACATCAATATTAAGATAGAAAGAAAGACAAAAATAAAGTTTCCTTTTAAAAAGGAAAGGCTTGGCTGGTTGTTGCTGATAAAAGTTAGTTCTGATACCATAACTAAATTGGTTCATTTTATTTCGTCTTGTTGACCATTTTAGTTATGGAATTGTCCTCTTTCAAAGTCAACAGGTAGTCTGAAACATCGGCATATTTTTCTATTTATAGATTTTCCTATAATTCATCGTACTGTACACAAGTTTTAAATTGCATCAGAGAAAGCGTTTCGCAAGTAAAATTATAGTAGGGGTGTATTTCATTAATTAATTAATCCTCCGCTTATTACCTTCAGCAATTATGCTGATAATTAAACAAAGAGCTAGTAAAGTAAAAATAATTGAGACTGCGTTAATATATCTTATCTTTTCGTGCCTTAACGGTTGATGGAACATGCCGATTTATAGTGAAACACCCCGATTTTACAATGAAATCGCAAATGTGTACATCAAGATCACGTGACAAAATTATTGGCGGCAATAGCGTTTCGCAGGTTTCATTATAGAAGGGGCTTCCTTAAATTCTCTTGAACAATCCTCCGCTAATATGTCTTTCAGTAATGATTAAAATAATTGATTTAAATATATTGTACATAGTAACAGAAAAAAAGACAGTTTTAAAATGTGTACCTTAACGTGTAATTAATGTTAATAGAACAAACCGATATTTAGTGAAACACCCTGATTTCATAATAGACTAGCACAGTGAAGTTGGTACACTCAAGTCATGTGATACCGATTCACACAGTAAGCGTAAACCAATCACCGGACTGTTAACATATAGCTCTCAACCAATCGCCGGACTCCTAACATTTTTGTGCACTTGTACCCAGCTTTCGCATTGCATCTACCAGCATCTAGGGAACAAACGTAACCGAAAACAATACATAGGCTTGGAGTCGTAGCTCCAAGCCAATAAGACAAAATTAAACAATGGCATGCTTCCAATACAGTAAAAAAAATTGGTAAAAAATAAGACATACCTAAGCCAAAACTAACAACTAGACTTAAAAAGGTTGATTGTTAAAAATGCAGTAGATACCAACCAAAAACTGTTCATTGAGTGACGTTTGATGGCAACCTTAAAGTTACGTTACTTTTTTAATTTAGTTATTTCAGAAGGTAACCTATTCCATACACAGACACTTGTTTAGAAAAGATTACCCCACCCACCACGGTCGCTCTTTCTATCAATATACATATAAATACCAGAAGATGACAAGCTCCAAACGAGGGTTTTTCTAACAAACGAAAGGTAAACTTACATTGGAATCCTGTTTTGCTTATCTAAAGCTGCTTTTCTTTATTAACTGACACGCTTTCCACGTTGTACTTAACTGAATATCGTAGATTTCCAACTTTTTCACGTTTTGCACTGTGGGGGCTGTTGCGATCCAACATTTGTCACAGAAACGGTAATATAAGCAGGCGACAACTAGACTATTAGACATTTGCGGTTTAAGACGGTGACGGTGGTGGACATCGGATTTGGGATTAAATTCGGGGGTCATCTCAAAATTATTGATACATACTCTTGTATAGGGCAAGTGTTACTAATTATTGTGTTTGCATGTCAACTCAAAAAAATGTTTAATTTACAATTTTATTCATTTTCATAAGAACTAGAACCAAACCGAGTATACGCATCAATTTCGGTACTTTTTGTAATTAATCTGTTATACGACTCTTGGTTGTCCCGAATTTATTCTGCCAGAGGCCGTTTCTGCTGTCGCCTGCGTCTACCAGGTACCTGTCGTCAACGTGGCTCTTTCCCGTCACTGGCATCGGGCGACTTTGCATTTTCAAGTGACTCTTAAATTGGTACATACTCAAAAGCTCTAAGCTGATTCTATGAGAATATAATCGTAAACAGAAATGCACATTCATGAACAAAACTACTTACGTCTGTATTTGTCATATTGTTAAAATCAAAATTTGTTAATGAACAAAATACAAGTAAATTAATTCCAAATGATCACGAATCTAGACTATTTATAGTTGTAGTGTAATTTACCCTGACAATGATAGCAACATACCTAAATATACGCATCATATATATTGTAGGACATCTGAATGATGCTCAGCGGTTTGGTTTAATGCGCCACATTAAAGAAACTGAGCTACCTTTTCCTACTTGGAGACAAAATAGGGAAACTTAACATCATACCCATGACTAAACTTCGTCTAGAAAATTGAAGGCTACAAACCGAGATTTGTACCCGTCCGTACACATGGTGCTCTGTGTATTCGCTAGTATCTACAGCTACAGCTGAGCGATGGTTTATTGATATGCTACACCAGAAACACTATGACAACAAGTAGATTGTCAAGCTTAGGACTAAATGTTTACACTGAAAAACAGCTGGACTCTGAACATGTTCTAGATGTAATCAGCCGAAAAAGGAATCGTAAAATTACACTGATATTCGATTAGAACTAAATACATTTCGTCATGTGTTTTTGCGTAAATATTGAAGGTACATGTAGATCTACTGTTTTGCTGTTCGCATTTGATATCTGTGGAAATAACAGACATGCGACTTCGTATGCAGTTAGATTTATTGGTCTAATGAATAGTATGTACATGCGAATTATTTGCCAGTGTTAAAAAAATATCCTCAGTCGAAAGGTATTGCAGTGTGTGGGGGCAAAAAAGTCATGGAAGATTTTACGAACTTGAAACAGGCATAGATTTTCAAGCGAAATATCTAAAACGCATTTGATCCGAGGTATATAATAACCCACACGAGCATTCAAAAATTTTGCGTACACACCATTATTGGTCAAGCTACGCCCCTGGAAGGTACCGAAAATAAAACAGATATATTCGACAGTATCGTCTTTATGTTGAGCTCAAGTGTTATAAATCAGTAGGAACAATATGAATACATCGTCGGGAAAGTGTTACCACGTGTAGTAAATATTCGCCGGATCGTGTGCCGGAGAAAAGCAAATCGGTTTAATTCTGTAAATATGGCTTGATATTAAGATAACATGCATGTACTCCAATGTGATTCATTTTCATTATAAATGTGAGACGGCCCCTTTAATTTAATCCGAAGTTCAACACCGTCACCGTCACCGTCTTAAATCGCAAATGTCTATTAGCGCGTATCGCAGTTCCCTGCGACAACACGATAACGCAGTGCAAGGGGCAGATATTACCTGGACACATTGATTTTGTGTTGAAATGGAGTGTCGATTGAATTTCGGGTGCTTTGGACATTTAAATATTTCACATTTGTAAGTAATTTATTATTCGTAATTCTTACAATGTGTTTTGAATTTAATATACACATTTGTAAGTATTTTTCTCCCTTTCTTTGTAATATTTCACTATGCTTAGTAAAAGTCAGGCGTATGTCTATGCGGCTGCTGTAGCATGTCATAATATTGTGTTGACTGGCCAGGGTTGATAATGAACAACAACATGAACATTCTGAAAAAAGTATCATAATGAGGAATTTAATAAATTGGTGAAGTATTTACGTTGCTGCAGATAGTTTGCATATAAGTGTAAATGTGTCATCAGTAAGAATGTCATAATGTATCTATTAGTATAAATCGTTCTGTATTTGATTATTTCATGTAAATATTACATTATATTGTTCCGGTTAAACTATCTTAAATTGTTAACAAATCAATTTAGTAGTAAACACTTTATATATGTATATATATATATTTCTCTTTCTTTTTATTATAATTGTTGTACTGTCTAAATAATTTTTGTAAAGTTACAGCTTTCAGATTATTTTTTCCCTCTTATATGTTAAATATGCATTAATGTATGAACTATAAACATTTTTTCCACCTTCTCCGTTTAAACTGAAGTTGTATATATGTGGTAACCAATATTAATGTAAATTTATACCATCTCTTTTGTCAACTTGCTACATCTATGTATTTGTATATACTTACGTATGTAAATATGTTGTTCACATGGACCTGAGAGCCTTATGAATCTGAAATAAATAAAGTCATATAAGCATAAAGCATATATTACACTCGAGAGAATTATTATTTAGATTAACAAAAAGGTGCTTATCATATCATAGATTAACCAACAACATTGTACTTTAACGCAGTACTTAATCAAATATTTAATCATACTTTTGAAAAGTGTACAAACGCTTCAATGAAATTAAATAAATCGATCGATTGCTCCTTGCAATAGAAGACTGGCGTAAGGAAAATGCAGAATATGAATACAAGGAGATGACAGTTTAAATCGGTTGTCAAGCTATTTTTGGCTAACTCACACTCAATGATCATACCGTGATCTCCCTATAAACACTTAAATCGAGTATCATTTACATGTTCCAGTGATGATGTCTAAAAAAATTTCAAAATTGGTATTTGGTCACCAATACAAATGATGAAACGAAATGAAAATTTGTGTAAAACGCAATTTCCTATATATGTATGAAGAAATATTCATTTTGTCGAGTTTTGAATCATATGTACAATGTATACATATTTTATATATGGCTATAAAGTGAGCCATTATATTTAGCATCAAGAATAAGTAGTAAATATGGACATTATATATAATAATATATAAACCACAAGATACTCTGTGCTGCCTGGGACGCACAGTTTCTCCACTCTAAACACGAATTAGACAATGTTACCCTGAATAATACAACACTAATTCGGAAATTCCACAAATGACTCACAGTCATACACACTAATGATATATAACAGTAAATTTGTCCAGACACTTTAACAAAGTTATATAGACTCTCTTAAATAACAAGTAATAATTCAAACGTAAAAAAATATATTTTCTTATGCATATACTGTTAAGATAAATTATCTACACCGATAGTTTTAGTACAAACCTTTGTGCAATAATTGAGAAACAAAAGCACATATGAAAGGAAATAACTGCAAAAATAAGATTAATTTAATAGCAACTAACGATAATAAAAGATGATTGTCACACCAGCGATGATAGACTTTATAGTGGAACCTTAATTATTAACATACACCCTAACTAAGTAAAATTAATCGATTGTAAAACACAACTTCTCAATTAAAGTGTAATTTTTTTCTTTAAACAAAACAATGTTTATATGACACCAACCTTTTTAATTTTATTACTAATATAACTGGTAATTAATATTTATATGTATTTAAATTTGATAAGTTATTAAAGAATTTTATTAAATACTTATCAAGACGCACAATGCTTTGAATTCCACATTTTGCACAAAAGACTGTCCGAAACTGAAATTCGATTTGGGTACCAAACTGATGTGTGTGTATATTGGACAGGAACGACAACGCTGTGTAGATATTTACCATGTACGTGACCGTAGGCCCGACGGAAATGCTTTAAAATATCTAAAAATAGCATTTACTCGATCGCAGCAGCCCCCGATACTAAATTAATTGGAAATCGTCCGAATTTACACTTGTATGAGCAAGTTTTAGTGTGACAGCGGTGTCGATAGAATTAAAAAAGATGTAATTGTGCATAGAAGCTAGAAATTATGACGCAAGCGCAATATTTGTTTGAAAACCCCTAAAAATATGTTCTACTTTCGTTTGGAGCTTGTCATCTTCTGGTATTTATATGTATATTGATAGAAAGAGCGACCGTGGTGGGTGGGGTAATTTTTTCTTAACAAGTGTCTGTGCCCAGGGGCCGTGTTGTTACTGGCCTAAAAGACGTGACACAACATTAAATGATGGACCCTTTTTTCAACAGGTAACCAGTGAAGTTTATTGAAATATTCAAAACCAATATGAGATCTGGGATCAAGATTTAATACAAGTCTAATAATTTCATTTTGAGTAGTTTGCAAATTATTTTTCAAATTCTGAGTTAAGCCAGTGTACCATACTGAACAAGCATAATCAAAGTGACATTGAATCGATGACATAACAAGCAGCTTTTTAGTATATTCAGTGAAAAAGTCTTTCTTACGGTAGAGGAAGTTCAATCTAGCATTGGCTTTCTTGATTACAGTATCGGTCATTGCACCAAACGATAAATGTTGATCTAAGGTAACACCAAGATATTTAACTGATTTATTTGATTCAATGATAGTGCCATTACAAGATATATCAGGAGCCGACTTCGACCGTATTTTTTGTTTGGAACCAAAGAAAATGGATTCGTCTGCATAAAGTAACAATTAGTTGTTTTACCACTGCAGACATGCCATTAACATATATTAAAAAAAGAGTGAAGGCAAAAGTATTGAATCCTGGGGAACACCACAGGTTAGTTCTGCACTAGACGAAAATGTACCAGATTCATCAACAAGCTGCTTTCTGTCTGAAATATAAGAGGTGAACCACCTTAAAATATCATTACCAAGACCAGCAGCTTTCAACTTCATCAATAGAATTGAGTGGTTCACTGTATCAAATTTGCTTTCTGCAGATCAAGCAACAACATACCTACAAAATTGCCTAAACCATTCTCATTCCTGATATAATCAGTCAGGTGTATTAAACATGAATCAGTGGAGAAGCCACTCCTAAATCCAGATTGAAATTTATACATAAAATGCTTGTCATTGAAATAAGATTCAAAATGGTCATAGACCACCTTTTCAATTATTTTAGACACACCATTTAAAACAGAAACCGGTCTGTAGTTACCAACTGATAATTTATCATTCTGTTTAAAAAGGGGAACATTTCTAGCAGACTTAAGATCATCTGGCACAACACCCTGAATAAGTGACAAATTTATGATAGGAGTTAGAGGACCAACAATAATAGATGCCCCATCTTTAATAAATCGAGAAGGTATACCATCTAAGTTGCTTTGTGCGCATTCATAGAGGGAGGTAAAATATTTAAGAACTTGGCTCTCTGTTGCTCGAGAAAAGGAATGACTATTAAGATAAACTCCCTTACTTGCATAGAAATTGTTAACAAAATCACAGCCATTCTTTTGTACACACTTGGGAATTTTTCTACAAGCTTACATGCTACAGTACATGTAGTATAATCAAAGCGCTGATAGTGCTGGAAGAACAGGGTTTGATCCTGAGGTTAGACAATTGTATTATCAACCACACAGTGAATGGAGAGCCAGTGGTTAGCGCACTGGATTTGGAACCCGACCACCCGGGTTCAATTCCCGGTCGCTGCAGGTCATACCTTTCAATGAATACATATTTATCAATTCTTAACCATTATGTATTACATATACCTTGTTACTACTGTAGTAGTGTAATTTTCATATGAACCTAAATATACATATACTTGTCTTATACACACTGTCTGATTATGACGGAGATTATGTATAAATGAATTGTTGACGAAGGACTCAGCCCGAACATTATGGCTCACTCTGGAATTCTAGCTAAAAAGGGCTATACTTCTATAATTATGTACTTTGTAATTTAAAACAGTTTGAAATGGTTCTTATACAAATAAAGGCCTATTTCACCAGTAAGACATCTTTCTAAGTAAAATATGCAACATCCAAACTAAAGCCTACTGGGATTTTAATCAGTGATACTTTTATCTGCTTTAGTACAATTATATTGCTGAGCAATAATGTGAAATAATTATTAAACTGTTTTTTTTCATTGATCAATATTCCTGCTACACATACAAGCCGCAGTTAAAAAATGATCTCAGTTGTACTTTATCAACATTTCACATCTGAGACTGGACATGATGTGATAAATTACCCAATACAGAGCTCTGATCAGCAAGTCTTTTGAAGTTGTTTTGTTAACAGTATTTTATAACCCGTCAATTAGCAACAGGCCATTACAGCGATTGCCAGGAAAAGGCTGAAATACCTGGGAACATGATTGTTTAGTGATTACCTTGTTAACAGCGTGGGTTTAAACAACATAATAAAATTACGTATTTTCATTGGATAGTAATACTTTTATTTAACGCATTTCATTTAATTCCATTCATTAAGCAACATGTTTTACATATAATCTTAACATCAAAGTCATTTTCAAATGGACAGTGTAAACCAGATATGACTGAATGCCCTCTTCTCATTGGGAATATCTATTTGGCGTTTGGGGATGAACTTCTTATCGGTTGTGATATGGGAAACCAGTTGTTACTATTTTTAGAATTTGATACTGTGAGGTTCAAAAACTGGTAGTAACCAAGAACAAGGTTGCAAGCAACCTTGTTAAAAACTATTGAAAAATTCAGCAATGAGGTTTTTTTCAAAACAAATATTGTTACCATTTTTTAAACATACATGTATATGTTTAAACTTGAACCACCAGATTCTTTCTTACAAGGCAAACCCAGACTTTCGAGAGTTTTCCATTTTTTGTTCTGTTCAATACTACATGTACAGAAATGTATATGTAAAGTAATCTTTTTTAGCATTGTGAACAAGAAGCTGAACTTTATTTCTTAAAATATTAAAGGAATTCAAATTGTCTTCACATGCATCATGTTTATATCCATGAAAAGCTTTTACTGAGCTAGCATGAGCACATATGACGTATATAAGAATTTTGATATCAGTTTCCAAACATTCAATCAATATCAGTCTGATGTAGTAAACTGCATATACATTTGAACATACTAAGATGATGTCGCTCGAATATCAAAAATAATTCATAGATTACGTCAATTTCTTGATATCCTTTGGATATCCACCTGATATTCAACATCAACAAAATTTATCAAAGTAGAACAAGTAACGTCATATATCAAGTTATGACATCATATTGGACAGGATGTTATTTTAAGACACATTTTGCACAAAGAAATTTCTGGAATTAGAATGTAAGTACATTGTCTTAAAATTATAATACACGCTTTTTATAAATATATGGACCTATTTAGTCTTTAGTGAAACTTTTTTATAATAATTCTTTATAGGTGTATTGAAAGCATCGTTATGATGATTTTGTAATGTGAGTCATGTTTCATTTTTTATGTTTTGAATAATTAAACATTGACGTAAATCTTAATTACTTAGTTATGCTCATTTTTTCCACAATACATGAAATGAATGTTGTGTTTGGTAGTAGGAACGTATTGTTTTCTCCATTATTTTTTAAGTAGTCAGTTGTTCATCAGATACAACATTCATGTACATTGCATTGTATACATACATCAAAGACCTATACATATATGTATGTATAGGTCTTTGCATACATGTAGTTAACAAATATCAAGATGATACCTGGATGTCAATATTCAGAATTTATAGGAAGTCAATATATCTGCATGATATCAGAAAAAATATAGGACTGATATCGGAAAAGTGATATACGTGGAATATAAAAATATATACGGCAGCCATACAAAAAAGACATCCCCTGGATATAGCATCCACTTTGCAGAAACGATAGCTATCTGATATTGCAATTAAATCCAATATCGAGAAGACATAGTGGCGTATATAGGTGCAATATATATATAGGCCCTATATTGAATGCTAGCTGGGTAATTATCTCTATCGATCATTTATTGCTTGCAAAATATCAGAATCAATCCAAGGTTGTGCTCTTTGTTTGATTCTAGTTCGCTTGACATGAGCAATATTGTCGATCACAGATAAAAACAACTGTTTAAACTCATTCAATGCACCATTCACAGTACGTATCACTTAAAAATATAGGATTCCAATCAACTGTTAAAAGACTAGCATGAAAATTGTCTTAGTTATAATTTTTCAAAGATCTTTAAAAACATTGTCATGAGACTTATCTGCTGAGAGCCCAGGACATGGATGAATATCACCACATAACATCAAACAAATCGGTATAAAATCGTTCAGAACTTCGTTTTGTTGTACACCAAGAGGGTTCGTTCTTTTTAGAAACTGTAGAAATCACATTCACAAAAGTGTTGTAATACGTGAGGTGGCCATAAGTAACCGGTAAAATATCCTGGCTTCTTATGTTTTCGACGGTGCAAGCATATTTCGCCCGGTAAATAAACGGACGTTTATTGCATGCACAATTTGACATGGAAGTTATTACTAACATTTAGATTTCTACATAGAATACCGATTTCAAAGCAAAACAATAGAGTATTGACCTTTCAGAGCCGTTTAATGAAGGCAGCCATTTTTGTTTTCCCACTCAGTGACGTTACATGTTTTCGACGGTTTTCATTGGTCGATATAAATAGCGATACGGGGTGGTTAAAAAGTCAATAAACACATTTTTTCTCTAAAGCGAAGTTCAGTCAGCGAGTTCAAAGAATATTGGAAATTAAAACGCTGTTTTTTTTAATAGAAACTATGATGCACTTTTCACAACTTTTCGGTATTTCTTTCCATAAAAAACTCCACAAACTATTGTTTAACTTTGGTTTACTGTTCATTATTACCCTTTCTACTGATCTCTTGCTTTATCACTGTTTTACAAGTATGCATTTTTCAAGTCATCGGCAAAATATGACCTGTCCTTTCTCGTTACTTGGGACTTGGCCTGAATTATTACTGGATATTTAGAGAATTAGCATAGTGAGGAAACACAATTTTGTGGTCTGACACCGTAAGAAAGTATAAGTGGGAGAAAAACTTTTGATAACACCTTTGTACAAAAATTTGTACAGACCACGTGACTACCGGAAAAAGTTATGTCTGCTGCATACATACATGTATTCGTTTGGAGATTTTTAGATGAAAAACAATTTTTCTTGGGTATTTTGTCGACACAAATTTTGGGAATAGCAATTCACCATGAAATATCAGTAAGTGACTTTGATATTGCTATATTAACAGTTGAAATTCTTTTTTTTAACCGCCTGATATGTGCGGCAACTAGCATCATTTGTTTACATTCAGAGGGGGCGGGACTTCAAAAAATCTCGCGTGATCATAACGCAATCTTGAGAAAATGAAAACCGTCGAAAACATAAGAACGTCGAAATCATAAGACGATATATCCGATATGAAATTTACAGCGCTTTGACTGGACAATGCACTTTGCCTTTTCTTGTCTGGGTCCCGATTTTACTAAATTTAAAACAAAGTTACCACTACGGTAGGGGAAGTTACTCCAAACTAATTGCCTTCTCGATACGTTCGGTGTAAACTCGCATCGGATTTTAGCTATCAACAAGATTATTATTGGTACCCGTTTCAGTAGTATACAAGGCACATTGTGCAGGTTGAATGTAGAACGTGCCTACAGAAACCAATTGCTAAATTTGTTTACTTCCTTTGACGGGATAGATATAATAGATATACATAGTGTTAGTTATTTTTATTTAGCATTCAATGTAGTTCAAGTTCCAACAGATTTATTGTATGTTTATCTTACATCACAGAAGGTCCGCAAACAAATAGACTAGTATTGATATCTTTACGCTACTGGTAGTGTCTTAGTATGATACGTTTGAAGTTGAACAGAGACATAGATAATAATCACTGTTTAAAGACAATGACTATTTTTTCAGTGGTGATAATGATATGGAACAGCCTGCCTTGCAACCTGATCTTGACAATGATGGGCTCAAGCAATATAGGCCCTGCAATCCTATCACAGTGACGTGCTGTCATCTTTTACTACACTCACTTTTGAATCTTTCAACTTTGTCTTGCACTGACGAGCAGCTGTCGGTAATAACCGAAAGGGAGTTAGGCAGGATCAAAATATAGATACTGTAGATATAGTGTATGTATTACAGTAGATTCATTGATTCACTGTCCAATGACGTGTGTGACCAATTTTTTATTTGTGTCTACATTAATAATAATGACATGTCATTTTGGTCAAAGGGTCATGTCACATAAAAAATATCATAATTTGTTTTTATATAAATGATTTCATATGTATAGAGAAGGGATGGAACTCTTGAAATACGCCATACAATTTGGACTAGCACGGTTGTGTAACCTAATATTACTATACTAAATTTCACCTCGAAATTACAATTTTGTGTATTATCTGAATATACATTACATCTATCTTCCACAAAATAGTAATCATCTGTCATTTATTTATTAAGTATGCGAATATTTATATTCATTTTCACAATCAGCTGACATTTACACGGCGGGTAAGCCGGAATCAATTTACAGCCAGAAAGCTGTCTAGAAATAAACAATGTAGCGTGCAAGTTGATAATAACCTTTTCGGAAAGGCGAAAATAAACGCACTCTACAGATAGCCAGGGATGCTATATTATGTAATATAGCATCCCTGAGATAGCACAGAATAACGCACGAAATTCATGATTTTTAATTTTTGGTGTAAACACAACAAGTATCAGTAACCCAGTTTTAATTGCGCAAACTCACCTTAATTAGTCTCAAGCCAGGAACAAGGGGGTATCGTCCAATCAAATCGTTTGATGCAACGTCGCGCACCGAGACAAAATGGCTGGTAAATAAACCTGTCGGTATGGTCTTCTAGACCCATTGTTTTTTTTGCGAGTAGAGGTTATGTTAAGTCTGCTATGTCTAAAATACTTAATTTAGAAAAAATATATTTTGGTCAGTTGAAAAGGTATATAATTGTCGTCAATTGGATACATGTATCAGTACTGTGCGTCGTTTCTATATTTAAATAGAACCAATATTCTGAGAATTTCGACAAATGTTCATTTCGAGGGAGTTCCATCCCTTGTCTATAAAATGAAATAATATATATATGTTTTTGTTATATTATTTTTTTATGTGACATGACCCTTTGATTTTGGTAACTCAAAGGATATCTTTTATATCCTTTAAGGTGAATCATCAGAGTACGAAATGGCCACCTGACACTTGCTAGATGCATACTAAAAATGAAATTGTTCAATAATTACAGAAAATACGTAACTGATATGAGTTTTAATCAATAGCTTATGATTAAATGTACATTTCTGTATCAGTAATATAATATTTGATGATTAATAATTATCAATATTTCTCACCTGAACTAATGTTAATTTCATTCATCTGAAAGCTGTATTATAAAATCAAATCTGACCCTCTTACCGTTGAGCTAACTGGGCAGCAGCTATAGTCAGTACCCCGTTTACTGGTGTTATCCGAATAACGGTGCATCTAATAATATCCGTAATATACACTCATGCATAACTTACCAATGTTAACATATCTGTCATCAGCAAAAACAGTTAAAACGTCTTTTTGAGGGTTAGTACGCAAGTAAGGAAGTACACGAAATGTTAATGATTCAATAAAAATATGTTGCTTTTCTCAGAAAAACTGGATTTGTCACTGCCGTCAGCATTTTTGAATGCAGGTGCTTGTTTTTATGCCACTTCCGTTATAAAATAGTTGTGTGTTGAAATTGTTTGGACTTTAACCCAGCGTTGTAACATCACTGCTACATTATGACGTCATGTGACCTTGAGAGGTTTCTACTTGTACATCGTTATTTAGTACATTCAAGGAAAGAAAGATGGTGGCCGACTGCATTGTATTTATTGATTGTGGGCATTAGATTAGTTTTGATTTTGAACATTTGACTGTTGGCATTTGTAAAGGAGATGTGTACATATAAATTACAATATTTGATTTACGGCAGCGATTTTTTTTATTTGTTCCATTTCCCTTCCAAATTTAGCTACACTGTTATCCAGTGCCACCTGTATACATTAAGAGTTTTGATTTCTTTTTATCTTATATACTATAGCTCCATAGTAAGTACATATAAAACTAAAACCAAAAGAAATAACAAAGGACTTGTGAAAATATATTTGACATAGAAGTCAAACTGATTTTATGGTTTCTCAGTTGTTGTAGCCATTTAATAGTTTGACAATAAGATCTACGATGGTCATTCAATATATAATGCGAACTACCACACAATTTCTAAATAAAAGCAAGAATTGTTCTAACATTGTCAGAATCCTTCAAAGTAACATCCCTTGCGTTCAATGACCGACTTCGATCTTTTCGGAAGATCTTATATTTCTGTTGCTTGGCAACTACGCTCATACACCCAAACCTGTTTGGCCACGGCACTTTTTAATGTCATTTAGGTAGGCAAATCGAATACCCCGTATATTTTATTTTAGTCTAGCAATCAATGACGTCCCGCTCTGTGAGGTGTGGGGGGTGGCGTTGTCAGACGTAAGACCCTGAGGCACCAACCGCACGGAAATCTTGCGCATTTTTAACTTGTTCCTTAAAATTGCATGAAATGATCCAACATTAATGTCGACTTCCTAGGCTATCTCCACACATGTAAATCGTCTATCTGTGTTCAGTAACTCTCTCGCTTTTTGTACTTGTATGTGTCCGTAACACTAGTTTTCCGCCCAGCACCCTGGTCATCCTCTATCAATATTCTACCGTTCATAAATTCATTTACCCATCTTGCTTCTGGAGAATATAAAAGGCAACATTCACCACAAGCTCTTTGTAAGGCAACCAAAATTTCCATTACATTTTTGTTACGACGGCACTCGATTTTAATGTTACTAAGTTGGTCATGAGATGTTACCCTGGCCATGTTGTTTAGAGTGACGTCAAGGAAAATCGCGCTGATGACGTCATCGTCGTTAACGTCCGAAAATTTCGTGAGAAGAACGAAATTGATTTGGTGGATATATTGACAAAGTTTCGTTGAGTATTCTTTACTACTTTCTGAGATAATTGATAATTCGCATTATATATTGAATGACCCTCGTAGAAAGGGGTCAAACAGGTACGCCTTATTAATTAGGCTAATTATAAAAGATTTTTTCTTTATTATGTTATTATATGCCTGAACAGACTCAGGAATAAAGTGATTGGAATAAAACATTACTCTTTCCTATTCTGTACACCAGCATTAGTGAAACAGAACAGCAATGAGGTATATGAACAGAATCTTCTTTTATTTCACTTATGTGCATCCGTCCGTCCCGTCAACAATTGCTATAAACAACATCTCCTTCTGAAGAAGTTTCAACGAAACTGTACAGGGATGTTCATTGCATGAAGCTCTTCCAAAGTTGTTAAAAAAAACTTCTTGTCTGAAACCACTGGGCCTAGAGCTTAGATTATTGGTGTGTAGCATTGTCCAGTGGACCTCTAAAATTGGCTCCGCCCCGGGGGTCACTCGATTTTACATTGACTTGTATAGGAAAATTTGAAAAAAATTCTTGTCAGAAACTACAATGCATAGAGCTTAGATATTTAGTGTATACATGTAGCATTGTCTAGTGGACCTCTACCAAGATTGTTCAAGTTGTGGCCTGTGGTCAAAATTGGCTCTGCCCTGAGATTTACTTGATTTTACATAGGCTTATATACAAAAAATGTCAGAAACTACAATGCCCAGAGCTTAAATATTTCGGATGTAGCATTGTCTAGTGGACCTCTGCCAAGATTGTTCAAACGAAGGCCCAGGGGCCAAAATTGCCCCTGCCTGTTGGTCACTTGATTTCTATAGGCTCATATAGGAAAAAGTAAAAAATGGTCTTCTCTACAAGGTCTTTTTTTCTGGTGAGCGATTATAGGGCCATCATGGCCCTCTTGTTATGAAGTCTGAAGGTCTGAAGATTTATCTTAGGATGTTTTACCTCCATCCCAAAAATAATGAAATAACATGAATTCTCTCCTCTGGCAGGCTATAAGCAAATATTATATTTAGACTTCAGTAGAACATGCTGTAACTTAAAGCTGAACTCTGTTAAAAAGTAAATTCCTTATCTTTTTGTTTCCAGTATTTGAGAAGTGGTTAATACAATTACCTGTAATATCAGTCATGAGGAGATATACATCCAAGGATGCGCAAGCGAAATATATGAAAATGCAGAAATCTAAAAATGGGGATGGATTTCTTGATATACAAGTATTTGTCAATAATTTATTTTTAAGTAAAAGGATGCTATATTACATCCCTGGTAAAATTAAGTATTTGTAAGGTTTATATACACTTAACAAAACTTATAACATCCCCTTCATAAAATATGCATATTTTATTTATTTTTTTCAAATTTTCAGCCCACATCTCTAACAAGTCAAGCTACATGACTATATCAACAAAATGCGTTTTATTGATTTTTACCCCGTTACGGCTCTATTGTTGTAAAACACAGGAAAGAGCCCATACTATTATACATGAAATACCCCATGATCTTCATGAAGTTGGTAGTCAAATGAATACTGTTCAATTTTGTAATTTGATCACATATTTACCCTGATTTCAAGGCCTTTTTTCCTTCTATAATAGGAATTATCTATAATAATTTTGAGTGACTTCCCAATTGCAAAAAGCCTCTCCCATTTTGGTTAAAGAATTTCCCCAAAAATCAATACTGAATGTCCAAAAGCCGACATTAACCCCATGCATTTGAGTCTCTGTCACAAAACCTTCATTTTGCACAGATATTCGTGGATCATATGATGTCCCATTTCAGCATTTAATAATTTGGTTTTCAATTATTTAACCAATGCAAATTACTTTTTTATACCCCCAGATATGAAATATATGGGGGCTATATTGGATTCACGCTTGACGGTCGGTCGGTCCGTGCGTCTGTAGACACAATTTGTCCGGAGAATTTCTCAGCAATTACTCACAGGATCTCAATGAAACTTCACAGAAGTGATCAGTAGTAAGCCTAGTTGTGCATGCTTAAAGCAATTTTCGTTCGGATTAATTATCACTGAGTTATACCCCTTTGTTGTTTTTATACAGTATATACAATAGGCAAATTTTGTCTGGACATTTCTCAGCAACTACTCACAGGATTTCAACGAAACTTCACAGAAGTAATAAGTAGTTAGCCTAGTTGTGCATGCTTAAATCATTTTTCATTTAAATTGATTTTCACTGAGTTATAGCCCTTTGTTTTTTTCTACAATATATACAATAGGCAAATTTTGTCCTGACTATTTATCATTGACTACTGCCAGGAATTAAATAAAACTTCTCAGAAGTGATGAGTAGTTAGCCTAGTTGTGCATGCATTAAGCTTAATTGTCTTGGTTGGTTAAATTTTCAATGAGTTATGGCCCTTTGTTGTTTTTTATACAGTGTATATACAATATCTCAATAACTACTCATAGGAATTCAATGAAACTTCACAGAAGTTATAAAAAGTAAGCCTAGTTGTGCATGCAATAACCAGGTTTTGTTTGGATTAATTTTCACTGAGTTATGGCCCTTTGTTTTATACAATTAGGTAAATTTTGTCCGTACCATTTCTCAGCAACTACATGCAGGAATTCAGTGAAACTTCTTAGAAGTGATAAGTAATTTGCCAAGTTGTGCATGTCCACAATAGGTTTTGTCCAAGTAAATTTTAATGGTTATGGCCCTTCGTTATTTTTTATATAATGTATATTTAGAAACTGGTCAGGATATATCTAAGCAACAATTTGCAGGTATTAAAAAAATGAAAATGCATTATATTTCCCTCTGTAAAATGTAACAATAACTGTGTCCGCATCTGGGGGTATTCATCACCTTTAGTGATAGTTCTAGTTCTGTATGTATGTAGACTGCCATTTATTTATTGATGTATCTTGAAAGTCAGTCTGTCTTTCCTAAATTTTGCCAAAAATTTGCACTTGAATTTCAGAAAATTAAAGGCTAAGGCCCCTTCCCCATTTATGGAAAAAAGGCCCTGAGATTTCATAGTTGCATTTGACTGCATTTGGTGATAAAAAAAGAAATTACCAGTACCCAACAACTTGTCACCTTAGTCGGTCAAAAAGTTGCCTCTTTATTCTCATGTGAAATATTTTTTTATTTTGATACTTCAGTACATTTGTGAATAGTTTTGATACATTTTTTAGCTCACCAGAACACAATGTGCTCAAGGTAAGCATTTGTGATCACTCAGCATCCGTCATGTGACGTTCGTCGTGGAGTGGCGTCCATATTTACTTAAAACAACATCTCCTCCTACACTTCTAAGCTGATTGCAACCAAACTTAGCTGGAATGATCATTGGGTGGTCTCCTTTCAAAGTTGTTAAAAAAATTAAATTGCATTAAAAATAGAAAAAATCTTCTTCTCCGAAACCATGGGGCATAGAGCTGAGATATTTGGTATGTAGCATTGTCTAATGGAACTCTACAAAGTTTGTTCAAATTATTCCCCTGGGGTCAAAATTGGCTCCGCTCCAGGGGTAACATGATTTTGCATAGACTTATATATGAAATTTAAAAAATCTTCTTGTCAAAAACTACAATGCCTTGAGCTTTGAATTTGGTGTGTAGCATTGTCTAATGGAACTCTACCAAGTTTGTTCAAATTATTGCCTAAGGGTCAAAATTGGCCCGCCCCGGGGGTCACATGATTTAAATATACTTATATAGGAAAATTTTTAAATCATCTCCGAAACCGCAAGGCCTAGAGCTTAGATATGTTGTATGACACATTGTCTAGTAGACCTCTACCAAGTTTGTTCAAATCATGGCCACAGGGTCAATATTGGCTCAGCCCTGGGGGTCAGTTTATTTCAACAACTACTTGGCAGTTGGGGTAGATAACTCTTTACCATTACAAATAACTTTCCTTGATTATATTATCCCTTAGTGTTACAATACCCAGGTGAGCGATATAGGGCCATCATGGCCCTCTTGTTTCTGTTAATAAATGAATATCTCTTTTAAATCTATTTATAAATATTCATTTATTTATAAAACAACAGGATTCAAATTACATCCATATTATTTTATCTTTCTAGTTTCAGAGTCCACCTCCAAAGTTTCCAAAGAAGGCAATAGCATTGGCGACAACACTTTTCATTGTTGGAAGTATTTTGCTTATAATTGGATCAATGCTGATGACTGGCTACATTGATGCTAAGGTTTTTATTTATTTTGAAGTTATTCATATGAAGCTAGATAGTCAATGAGGTAAATCTATGCCTCTAACACTGTTTTTCAATAAGTCGATCCATTCCAGATTTTTAAACATAAACTCTCAGAACAATGATGTAATGTAGTTTTCTTCCATTTCTATATCGTGGAATGTTATTACCTAGATGAGTAAAAAGGCATTAGCCCTTATATGAAATTGAGATCCTGTGAATTAAAATTGGGTAAGAAATAAGCACTAAAAAAATCTTCGTTATTGTTGCTGGCTGCCATGTTTGATTTAAATAAAGTAGCAATCTGATTAAAATCATATCCCCAAACCCGCTACGCTATGAGGATCTGAAGACGACCTATAGAAGGTCACCTCAGGTGACCTTTTCCACTAGCTAATCAGCGCCTTACTTTCATAATTCTGAAAGTGATCTGATTCTATTTTTAACCGCAGTAAAAAACAATATTTGACTTGTAGTTATCACAAACACCTATTCTTACGCAACTCAATGTAATGATAGCGCCCATGTGACATGCCTGTTTATTAAATTTTCTATACTACTATGGCCGAATCGATCAGAATTACTAAAAAAATCAAAAAGTGGTTGCAGACAAATATATTATACGTAATTTAATGTTTACTAACGTTTAAATAACATTGTCAGGTAGAAAGTTCATTCGGCCAAAGTACCGATGAAACGATTGGCTGATTTATAAATAGATGTAAATAATGATCATGGAAATTCCTACTTTTGAAAATAGAAACTGGTATAGGCCGTCATCAGATCTTGCCATAAGGAAGATCGAATACTTTAGTCATATTGATAAAGTAGTTTTTCATAAGAAACAAGAAACCCAGCTTATTTGTAAACTTATTATTTAACATGACTGTATGCCTCTTCAATTTCATATTGTAGTTATTATTATGTCATTAGTCATTTTGGATTTGTAAACACATAAGTCAGATGCTTTTTGCCGAGCCCGCTTGCGGTGAGCTCGACAAATGGCAGTTGCATGTCTGTACGTAAGTAAGTCTGTCCGGATTTTCCTTTTCCGGGTTGTTTCTCCCTTATGCATTGACATTTTTAGCTCACAGGTCACAAAGTGACAGGGTGAGCTTTTAGGATCAGTCTCCGTCTGGCATCTGTGTCGTCAAACTTTACCTTGTGAACACACTAGGGGCCACATTTTTAGCTCAATTTTAGCAAAACTAGGTCAGAATGTTAATATTGACAAAATCTCGGACGAGTTTGATATTGGGCCATTATGGATGAAAAATTAGGTCACCAGGGCCAAATAAGGGAAAACCATGTGAACACTTAAGAAATCACTGTTTTGATTGGATCTTCATGAAACTTTGTCAGAATGTTTATTTCAATAATATGTAGGTTAAGTTTGATAATGGGTCATTTCCAGTCAAAAACTAGGTCTCTAGGGCAAATTGCTGGAAAACCTTGTGAACACTCTAGAAGTCACTGTTTTGATTGGATCACCATGAAACCTTGTCAGAATCGTTGTCTTTATAATATCTTGGACGAGTTCGAACATGGGTCATAAACTAGGTCGCTATGTCAAATCTTATGATAAATCATGTTAACACTGTAGATTTCACAGTTATAATTGGATCTTCACCAAACTTTGTCAAATTGTTTGTTTTAATGATATAAACGTCTAGTACAAATATGGGTCATCTGGGGTCAATAACTAGGTCACCAGGTCAAATCTTAGGAAAACTTTGTTAACACTGTAGATGTAACAGTTTTATTTGGATCTTCACCAAACCTTGTCAGAATGTTTGCCTCAATGATTTGTGGGTCAAGGTTGAATATGGGTCAGCTGGGGTAAAAAAACTGGGTCACCAGGTCAAATATTAAGAAAAAATCTTGTTAAAGGTATAAATTGCATGGTTTTAATTGCATCTTGGCCAAACCTTGTCTGATTGTTCATCTCAATGATATTAAGGATAAGTTAAAATATGGGTCATCTAGGGTCAAAAACTAGGTCACGAGATCACATCTTAGGAAAACCTTATTAATACTGTAGATGTCAAATTTTGATTGTATCTTCACCAAACCTTGTCAGAATGTTTGTCTTATTTATATGTAGGACAAGTTCTAACATGGGTCATCTGGGGTCAAAAACTATGTCACCAGTTCAAAACAAAGTTTTAATGAGTGAACAGTGATTGTCATGTGAGCGATATAGGGCCATCTTGGCCCACTTGTTTAAAATAACTGGCATAATTGTTTAACGCCATGAGATGGTGTGCAGTGCACAAAAATCAGGTCTGTAGCTGAAAGGTCAAGGTCACACTTAGAGGTCAAACATCAAAAATGAGCATTAAAGACCTTGTCCGGGCAGTATCTCCCTTATGCATTGACATTTTTAGCTCACCAGAGCACAAAGTGCTCATGGTGTGCTATTGTGATCGCCTGATGTCTGTCGTCTGTGCGTGCGTGCGTGTGTGTGTCAGTGCGTCAACAATTGCTTTAAACAGCATCTCCTTCTAACCAGTTGGCCAATTTTAACGAAACTTCACATGGATGTTCCTTGCATGAAGCTCTACCAAAGTTGTAAAAGAAATTTAATTTCATAAAAACTCTGGTTTCCATGGCAACCAATAGGAAAAACTTTAAAAATATTCTTGTCAAAAACTACAGGGCCTAGAGCTTAGATATTTGGTGTGTAGCATTAGCTAGTGGATCTCTACCAAATTTGTCCGAATTATTGTCCTAGGGTCAAAATTGGCCCCGCTCAAGGGTCACTTGATTTTACATAGACTTGTATAGGGAAATTTTAAAAATCTTCTTGTCAGAAACTCCAATGCCTAGAGCTTAGATATTTGGTGTGTAGCATTGTCTAGTGGACCTCTGCCAAGTTTGTTCAAGTTATTGCCATAGGGTCAAAATTGGCCCTGCCCCAGGGGTCACTTGATTTATATAGGAATTTTTTTTAATTCTTCTTTGCCAAAACCACAATGCATATAGCCTAGATATTTTGTATGTACGAGGGGTGATCCAGACATTTGTAGGCAGTATGTGTTAATCAAAAAGTTATATACGTGATAATGTTAAATTCCGTTTCCTGACTTACTGCGCATTTGTCAATAATTTACAATTAATTTTAAAAAATCTTCTCCGAAACCACAAGGCCTAGAGCTAAGATATTTTGTATGTAGTATTGTCTAGCAGACCTCTTCGAAATTTGTTCATATTGTTACGACCTCTTCGAAATTTGTTCATATTGTTACGATCCAGGGTGTAGGACCATTCTACAAATGTATGTCTTCAGTTGGATATATTCTCAAGTGCAACCAGTTTGATAAACTAGCTATCTCAATGTCAGTTTTTGGTTTGGTAGCTGGCTATTACTGAATAAATTCAGTCCACTATTCTGACATTAGACGGACAGATAAACGAACTGACAGATGGACTTTGTTTTCTAAATTACTATAAATATGAACCCGTTTATGCTTAAGTTATGTGATGTGTTTCATAAGTAAGCACTCAACTTAGCAGTACTATCATAGCAACAATTCTGAACTTAACAGACAGACAGATAAACAGACAGGTCAGTTATCTGATAAACTACAACAGATATATTAAGTTTCAAATCATAAATAATTTATTTATGGAGTTTTACACTCAATAACAGCTCTTAAAATATGGTAACAACTTTATGATTTTAATATAACAACAAAATGTAATGATCAAATCCACGGACACCACAGAGTAAAAACAGTATTGCCAGTGGGCAGTATTAAACACAATATACTAGTAAGAGAGTCTCCTAAAAAAATCTAATGTTTCAATATCTTACAGCCTTCCAAAAATGCAGACTTAAACTACCTTAAGTTTCTCAGATAGCAGTTAACATCACATAAAACTAAGTCTAAGGAAACTCTAATCTATTAAACTTAAACTATCTTGAATTGTTACATATTTATTGCAAAGTTACCAGAGTTCAGAATATTTAACAATAACAAATTAAAAAAAAACGTTAAAATTTACTTAAATATTAAATATCTCGTTTAAAACAATACATCTAGCTACGGACCTGTAATGACGTAATATCTACTACTTTTAATTTTAAAAATATTGATCGATAAAAATCTATTTTTAGAATTGCTGAGAAAAAATGCGTAAGGATGTTTACCAGGCAAGATGAAAATCTGAACTAACTCGAATAAAAAAAACCTGCGGCTTTTATACTTGGTAGTGGTAGCAACTACCAAACTTTGGTAGTTCTACCAAATACTGGTAGGAAAGACCAGAAACTGGTAGCGCGTTGCTACCACAAACATTGGTAGCTACCAAGAATACTGGTAGCGACCCAAAATTTGTAGGTCCTTGTTACAGAAAAACATGACTGCTTACAACAAGGAAAAATACACATATATATCTATATATATACTAACCAAAGTAATTTTCAGTGTAAGTTTACTAAACTTTAAATAGTAAATAGATCGCTAAAAATAACTTGCGATTCACTCTAGCGTTAACGCTATACCATAATGCAATTTGTACACACACAGCGGACGCAGGACGAACATTGTAAACACAAACAGTTTCGTGCTAATTAAATGGATTAAACAAACGTAATAGTGGTAAATGCGTGTCAGACATACTGATTTAGTTACGATTTCATTGTGCATAAAGTGACACTTTCCAAAAATGTGAACTAACACTGTCACTGAAAATAAAAGATCATAATGATTGATCGCGGAAACATGTGACACAACAACAAACAAAGTTTAGCAAGGTAGCCCACATCAATACATTTCTTCTGTTATACTCAATGATGAATGAAATGTATGTAAAATTAAGATGATATGAATGTCTTAAATAGCATTAAGCACCAATACCCAGGGTATTACAATATTATGGCCCTGGGCCCCTGGGGTAAAAATTGTCCCTGACCTTAGGGTCACTTGATTATACCCCCAGATATGAAATATATGGGGCTTTATTGGATTCACGCTTGACGGTCGCTCGGCTGGTCAGTCGGTCCGTGCGTCTGTAGACACAATTTGTCCGGAGAATTTCTCAGCAACTACTTACAGGATTTCTATGAAACTTCACAGAAGTGATCAGTAGTAAGCCTAGTTGTGCTAGCTTAAAGCATTTTTCGTACGGATTAATTTTCACTGAGTTATACACCTTTGTTGTTTTTATTCAGTATATACAATAGGCAAATTTTGTCCGGACAATTTCTCAGCAATTACTCACAGGATCTGAATGAAACTTCACAGAAGTGATCAGTAGTAAGCCTAGTTGTGCAGGCTTAAAGCAATTTTCGTTCGGATTAATTATCACTGAGTTATATCCCTTTGTTGTTTTTATACAGTATATACAACAGGCAAATTTTGTCCTGACTATTTCTCATTGACTACTGCCAGGAATACAATAAAACTTCTCAGAAGGGATAAGTAGTAAGCCTAGTTGTGCATGCATTAAGCTTGTCTTGGTTGGTTAAATTTTCACTGAGTTATGGCCCTTTGTTGTTTTTTATACAGTGTATATACAATATCTCAGTAACTACTCATAGGAATTCAATGAAACTTCACAGAAGTTATTATAAAAAGTAAGCCAAGTTGTGCATGCAATAACCAGGTTTTGTTTGGATTAATTTTCACTGAGTTATGGCCCTTTGTTTTATACAATTAGGTAAATTTTGTCCGTACCATTTCTCAGCAACTACATGCAGGAATTCAGTGAAACTTCTTAGAAGTGATAAGTAGTTTGCCAAGTTGTGCATGTCCACAATAAGTTTTGTCCAAGTAAATTTGAATGAGTTATGGCCCTTCGTGACAAAGTGAGCTATTAGGATCACTCTCCGTCCGGCGTCTGGCGTCGTGCGTTATGCGTCATGCGTCGTCAAACTTTTTGTTGTGACCACACTAGGGGCCACATTTTTGGCTCAATTTTAGCAAAACTGGGTCAGAAAGTTAATATCAACAAAATCTCGGACGAGTTCGATATTGGGCCATTTGGGGTAAAAAACTAGGTCACCAGGGCCAAATAAGGGAAAACCTTGTGAACACTTTAGAAATCATTGTTTTGAATTTATCTTCATAAAACTTTGTCAGAATGTTTATTTTAATAATATGTAGGTCAAGTTTGAAATTGGGTAATTTCTGTAGTAAAATTAGGTCACTAGGGCAAATTGCTGGAAAACCTTGTGAACACTCTAGAAGTCACTGTTTTGATTGGATGATCATGAAACCTTGTCAGAATGTTTGTCTTCATAATATCTTGGACGAGTTCGAACATGGGTCATCTTGGGTCAAAAACTAGGTCGCTAGGTCAAATCTTATGAAAAACCATGTTAACACTGTAGATTTCACAGTTATTATTGGATCTTCACCAAACTTTGTCAAATCGTTTGTTTTAATGATATAACGGTCAAGTATAAATATGGGTCATCTGGGGTCAATAAGGTCACCAGGTCAAATCTTAGGAAAACTTTGTTAACACTGTAGATGTCACAGTTTTAATTGGATCTTCACCAAACCTTGTCAAAATATTTGCCTCAATGATATGTGGGTTAAGGCTGATCATGGGTCAGCCGGATTCAAAAACTGGGTCACAAGGTCAAATCTTAGGTAAAAATCTTGTAAAAGCTGTAAATGTCATGGTTTTTATTGGATCTTGGCCAAACCTTGTCAGATTGTTTGTCTTAATGATATTAAGGACAAGATCAAATATGGGTCACCTAGGGTAAAAAACCAGGTCACAAGGTCAAATCTTAGGAAAACCTTATAAACACTGTAGATGCCAAATTTTGATAGTATCTTCTCCAAACCTAGTCAGACTGTTTGTCTTAATGATATGTAAGACAAATTCGAACATAGGTCGTCTGGGGTCAAAAACTAGGTCACCGGTTCAAAACAATGTTTTAATGAGTGAACAGTGATTGTCATGTGAGCGATATAGGGCCATCTTGGCCCTCTTGTTTATATAATGTATATTTAGAAACTGGGCAGGATACATCTAAGCAACAATTTGCAGGTATTAAAAAAATGAAAGTGCATTATATTTCCCTCTGTAAAATGTTACAATAACTGTGTCAAGGCCGCATCTGGGGGTATTCGTCACCTTTAGTGATAGTTCTAGTTTTACTTTGACTCGTGTAGAAAAGTTTTAACAATGTTCGTCTCCAAATGACCTTTTTTCCTGGTGAGCATTTACAGGGCCATCATGGCCCTCTTGTTTAAGATAACTTGCATAATTGTTACACACCATGAGACGGTGTGTAGTGCACAAGTGCACAGTTCCATAGCTCAAAGGTCAAGGTCACAAATAGAGGTCAAACATAAAAAAGGAGTATCATAGACCTTCTCTGGGCTGTATCTCCCTTATGCATTGACATATTTGAAAATACTTGTAACTTTATTATTAAACACCATGAGATAGTGTGTCACACTTAAAGCCAAGGTCAACAGCTCCAAGGCCAAGGTCACACTTTGATGTAAATTGTCAAAGATGGGGTCTATTTTTTGTGTCTGCTTCATAACTTTGTCATTTCATGGTGGAGTTTGGAATTACTTGCCAGAAATATTAACCATCATGAGACGATGTGTCATGCACAAGACCAAGGTCTGTAGGCTAAAGTTCAAAGTCACTCTTAGATGTCAAATTTCTAAAAAGGAGTATTATAGACCATGTCCGGGCTGTATCTCCCTTATGCATTGGCATATTTGAAAATGACTTGATATAAAACAATGAGATGATGTGTCCTGGGCAACACTCAGATCCATAGGTCAAAGGTCAAGATTACATGTTCGGTTAAATATATTTTCCTTGTCTGGGCTGTACCTTCTGTTTGCATTCAAGGATTTTGAAATAAATTGGTATTAAAGATTACTTCAATGAGATGTGTCATGAACATCACCCATACTTTAACTTCAAAGGTCAAGGTCACAAGCTTTCTTAACAGTGGGCTCAACATGTTGCCCTTGGGCATCTAGTTGAAGTGACCTTTCGGATAAAAACTAATAATAACTAATTAATACATTTGTATTACATCAGGCCTAAAGTAAAACATTGTTTGTTTCCCATTCTGCTACCTACCTGCTGAATTTGCCCCACCTAAAAATTTTGAGAAATCAGAAATAGAAATATTTTTTGTGGGGGGGGGATTAGCTTAAGTCATTCAATATTGAGTACCAAAATGGATATTTAAGTTGGTTGAACTGGAAAGAAAGACCCACCCTTAGGAAAAAGAAATGCATTTAACTTGCAGTTATTTAGCATTGTTTTTCTGGCCAGTTTTTACCATTTATATAGCAGTTTTTAAAAATGTGATTATATAGACTTATATTAAAAAGCATTTAAAATGCAGTTTTTTTTTGTATTGAAAGTGCAGTTATTTAGCATTTAAAAAGCATTTAATTCAACAGAAATATGCAAATGGGATGACATCATAAAACTGCTTCCTAATTTGAAGACAGCATTTCAGACTATTTATATGACCTCATATAAAACTGACAAACAATTGTGTGAGCATTTCCCACTATTAATATGACATCATTAAAAAACTTTCAAGTTTCAAAACTGTCACAGCATTGTAAACCACTTATTTGACCTCATGGAATACTGTTAAAAACTGTTCACAACTGGAAATACATGTACATGGAATTCTTATAACATAGACATCTGTGAAGGCAGGATAATCTTACAAATTGTCTGACACCAAATGCTACTGTGGATTTTCCAATTATATTAAATACATTATTATTTAGTAAAAGCTCATATGATCTCGTAAACTAAGAACAATTTTGCAGCATAAGTAAGAAGAAATACATGTTTGTGAAGATTTACATCAAGTGAGCGAAGCAAGTTGGAAAAAATTAAAATGAAAGCATAAAAACAAAATTGCTATGAACAAAAATAGAATTAACAAGCATTCATCGATGATACAAATTTCATAAATATCATAATAAAAATTGTGACATAAAAAACTTATTATTTCATATTTTAATTTCGACATACAAATAGGATCACAGTACGTATTGACAAATAAAATTACAATAAATTGAAACCAAAAGTTCATCAATGATTTAAAAAAATCAAATGAATTAGTTCCAACATACAATATAGCAGGACATTCCAGGACATTTTAATACTTGTATCACACTTCCAGACAACTGATTATGTCAGTAATTGAGGATGGATGCTTGCTGAATATCTAGCTTTTTCCAAGGTTTCATACTTGCAGCATCTTTGCCAGAAGACCAGAAGGTTTTTCTCATTCCTAGTTTAGTTAAAACGTTCATCAACTTTGAGAACTTAGGTGCTCATTTAACCACTTTCAAAAGTCCAATAGCCCGCCCGGCTAGCTCAGTGGTTAGAGCGTTTGTCTTCTGATCGAGAGGTTGTGAGTTGAACCCAGGGCGAGGCTCACACTGTCCGTGACAAATTTGACTGAAGATATTACATCTTATGTTAAATTGTCCCCCACCTCTGAATTATGTGGGGTAGCTTGGCAGTAGCTTACGGATAGAATGTGGTTAGTACTGATTAAGGCCTATTAGTAAATAAAGTCCAAGAAAGCTGGTTAGGATAACTGTCCGCCACAACATGACTGAAATAATGTGGAAAATGGCGTTAAACCCGATGAAACAAACAAATCAAAAGTTCATCTTGTGTCAGAGAGCATTCCAACAAACTACCAGTACCTGGACAAATCTTTTAGAGAGGTTCTTTTCAATCTTGATTGTTTTAACATCTCTTCATCTTAGAGCCACTGAACCATTCAGTTCTAAACACATGTTGCTGCTGAAATTGTATTCAAGTGAATTTTCACTACAGGACTCATGACTGGTAGTACATTTATAACATCACATAGTAATTCCTACTTATTTAAATTATCCAAAGTTTAATTCCAAAGTTTCATTTCATCAAATGTAGTTAAAACAACGAATATTGACAGTCAATAAGTATACTGACAGCCAAAAAACGTACCAAGAAATAATAATCATTAATATACTATACCCATCTATCTACTCTTAGTACCTAGTTTAAATGTTAAAATGTTTTGATGGTAGCTTTTACACTTCTGTAATGTTCCATATAAGCTGTAATATACTACATTGTATTTATAATTGTAACTTTATTAGATGAGAGTAAAAATCAGGCTTATTATCAAAAATGTTACTACACCGTGTATCTGGATAATAGAACACCCTTGAATAAAAATTAACGCAGAGGTATGAATTTAAAAATATTTCATATTTTTGATATATACAAATATTTGCATGGGATACTAAATTTTGTTTATAAGTAAACATCCAACATTGTTTGTATAATCTTTATGTAAGATGCCATTTAATTATTTGATCTCGTTGATTAGAAATTGTCAGATTTGCATTTTAAGTTGTCATTTCCTTGAGAATTGTTGGTCTGTTGTACGTCTACAGACCTCATTTTAAATTATTTTGTACTGGCACTAACACAAAATAAATGCATAAATGTCTGAAGAATGATAGTGTATAAATTGTTTTTATTTGAAAAATAATGTCACAATTAAACACCAAAGAGAACATGTACAATTTCACTGGGGGTCAACGACGTATCACGAGAGGCGGTTCGCATCGAAAACATGTGTATGTTATGCAACGACAAACGACACATGTTATGTACACATAACGTGGTTGAAAAGCTAAGGACGACATTTCTCGTAGTTAGTGACTATGTATTTTGCTGAAATATCATATTCCAAGCACGAAACATGGTGAGTAGAAACGTTTAATACTATGAAACAGATGTATGCAGTTAATTGAGTACCAATTACGTATGAATTAAGCTCAAAAGTTAGGGATGTTCGTAGACAGTCTTGTTTTGGTAGATTTTTCATTAAAATATTTTTCGTGAGTATCATTTCTTATACTTACTGGGCAAGGTTTACTTATTCAATCTTTTTGTCTTCATTAGAAATGTTCTGTAGGTGTAATAAGCACATATGAACGTTTTTTTTGCATACTTCGACTGTGTTTGTTTCTCACAGAGTGTGTGTATGGTGCTAAACGAAGGTCACTCTTCATGTGTACGTTGCTCACTGAAGTCAAAATCAATTTCAGGATACAGACCACGCGGTGTGTATGTACTGCCGGTCACCATTTTCCAGCATTTTAGAAGCGCAATGACATTGTGCAAACTCCAGCATATAGAGCGTTACGTTCATGAGGGAAGCAGATGATAGAGGTACAACTAAAAATCACAATGCAACTTAAAATGAAGGACCATTACGTTATCTACAACATCGACGACATGACAACGATCACGGAAACTTGAAAAATTAATACCTACAAATAATGTAACAAGTGACAGACCAATATGGAAATTTCCTAAAGTGAACACACCGACTAAGTCTGTCCATTGCCAATTGTTCCTGAAACAAGCGGAATCCGGGATGTACAGAAGTTTCTCAACCAGATGGTGCTGAACTGACGGAACAATTGGACACAACTATACTATGCTCAGACGCAGAGGACTTTGAAAAAGTAGATCTAGCGTTACCGATGAAACAATAAAAGAGACCGTAGTAAAATTACAAAAGCTTATTATTACTCTAATTATACCCCCATCACACTAGGGCAACGATTGCACTACACCCACCGCGTCCTGACAGGACGTTAGCAAATGAATGCATTTTGTTATTGTACCACCTGACAAGCCATTTGGATGCTGAAAAAGAAACATGAAGCAACTTAGATTATGTTGCGTTAGTGCATGACTATAAGCAGAAAGAAGACTTCTGTTTGGCCATCATGACCAGTTAATATAAATGGACACATATGGTACAGTATACATACGGAGCTAGTGAATGCAATGAGGCCGTTATTGGGACATAGGGAGAGCGCAGTTCAGTCTGCATGGACGTAGTGAGCACATAATTTGGGCGTAGTATTAACGCAATAGACCTGGTGACAACGGGAGGCTGCATGTGTAATGAACTTACTGGCAACGTGATAGACGCAGTGAGAACCTGGCAAAGATGTTGTAAGGGCGTAGTGCGAGCCTGAGTGCATCATTTCTTTTCGAGTTTGACCCCGTCCCTGCCACGGCCTTCAAAGTTTTCAGGACGTGATAGGAACTTTGCGAGCGTGGTGCGGACGTGCTCTGGTGTGATGGGGGCATTATAACTGACCGTAGACGTCTTCAAGACTGGGTCACCTTTTCTCAAATGGTGGATATTGGCGAATTCGGTGCAAATCACGCTTGGATTGACGAGCACGGTGCAACATTGCTATAGATACTAATGAATGGGGCAATGGTGTTAACGAATCGAAGAAATGCAATCAAACTTTTTAGATAACAGCAGATTTCTGAATTGTTCAATCTCGTAAATTATATAAGCATGTGCCTAAATCTATTATAATGCAGTTATTAAATGATAAGATCATCTAACAATTTTAACTGTTCTCTTTAAACCATCACACATAATTAAATAGATATCTGTCAACTGCAAAATATTAATTGATATACTCATTTGACTTCAGACTGAAACATCACACACACTGTTAGTAACATATACATCAAAAAGAGACTTCAGTTGACACCATACACACTTGTCTAGTGCGAAAGGCCTTGTTATATTAACGTGTATACATTCTATTGAATCTGATAAGCGGTGGGGAGATGCTAAGTTATGTTCACAGACATGATGCCTGTATCATGAGTGCTAAATATTTTACAAATGGGTTTCATGTCACAATAATTTTGAGGAAAACTGTTTTTTACACAGAATAACGGACTAATCTGGCATAATTTGATGAATGACAACGCAATCATTGTACAGAAAACGCATTTTACAACGGCAAATACAAACTTAATAAAAACAACTAACAAGACAATCCAAAAAACTAACATTTCGTCCCCCTGCAGGTCAAACATTTCAAAATGGCATGTGGAGGTCAGAAAACCAGAGACTGTTTACATAAAATTTCGTTGCATAACATACACATGTTTTCGATGCGAACCGCCTCTCGTCATACGTCGTTGGCCCCCAGTTAATTTGGTTTGGATAAAGTGAACGCCATCCTGACAAACACATGGATAATCAAAGTACTGAAAGTACTGTCGGACTTGATTTTTACCATACAATACAAAAGAGAGAAATGTGTACCCACATCGTTCGAGCCCATACAAATATTTTAACATTTAAAATTACGGACCGATTTTTCATTCATATTGTAATGCAGGTCATATGCATATAGGTAAATGACATAAGCTAGGGCTTTACTATAGTTCCTTTGCTAAAATTTTAAAATGAAAAAAGCCTGATATTGGAAAGTTTAATGATTAGCACATTAATTGAGGACAATTTAATTGCATTAAAAACTCTTTATTGTACAAAACTAGTAAAAAACACTTCAGTAACAGTAAATACAAACATTGATTCTTCTGGTTTTAACACAACAGAACATCGTCGCATTGAACACATTCAGGGTCACTCAAATAAAAAAGGTCCTGACACAGTAGAATAAGACCTATATGACCTATAGTTAACCCGATGTTGCATGAAATTCAGACGTGATTATGTAATTCTAAATAATCTGGCGTAAAAGGAACTCTTAAACAGTAAATTTTAAAAGCACGTATCCAGTAATTTACGTTCGTATTTAGCGATTCTTAAGCCGCAGTTTTAACATTCAACCTTCGATAAATCAAACTCCTCACATCGGTTACGCTTTGCTACTAGCCACTGCGGGGAGTGAGTCTATAAATAGCGATTCCGTCATCAAAATAACACTAGTTGGTGTGAATATCACGGAATACGATTAAATGAGAATTCGCTTTGTAATATTAAGAAATGTTAGAAAGGCACAAAACACACACATCGATGGTAGATTGTTGCAAATGCATGAATACGTCCGTGGAGATTTTTCTGAACCATCGAACGAAAACCGAAAGTAGAACTACTTTTACGGCAAGATATTTTATTGGACAGTGAATACGCGGTTTTAATTCTACGCATTTGAAAATCTCATGTATCTACCGACAAGCACTTATTTAGATACATGACTCTTTCCATGTAGTTACAATAGAATGATTTGAAATGTATTTAGATCTGACACACTTACTTGGGGAAAGATTCCAGATACTTCTATATAAACATACCATTTAGTTGCGCACTATTTCCTTTATGTGGCATTCTTTTAACCAAGCTGTTATGGAGTCCAGCGACAAATATAAGTCAATGATTACAATGATTTATCAAAATCAAGTCCAAAAATGAATGCACAAATAGATAGATATCAATATGGCCACACTGTGGCTTTTATTATGCCCCCGCCATGAAATGGCGGATGGCATATAGTGTTTACCCTGTCCGTTGGTGTGTGTGTTTGTGTGTGTGTTACGGATTTTCGTGTCCGGCTCATAACTTTGTCATGCATGATTGGATTTTGAAATAATTTGGCACAAGTGTTCAGCATAACAAGACGATGTGTCATGCGCAAAAACTATGTCGCTTGCTCAAAGGTCAAGGTCACCGTGGACACTTAAAGCATTATATTTACATGTATATGTTTGTGTCCGGCTTATAACTCTATCTTGCATGGTTGGATTTTGAAATAAATTGGCACAAATGTTCATCATATCAAGACGACGTGTCATGAGCAACAACTGTGTCGCTTGCTCAAAGGTCAAGGTCACAGTTAACACTTAAAGCATTATATGTTCGTGTCCGGCTTATAACTCTGTCTTGCATGATTGGATTTTGAAATAAATTGGCACAAATGTTCAGCATATCAAGACGATGTGTCATGCGCAAGGACTGTGTCGCTTGCTCAAAGGTCAAGGTCACAGTTGACACTTAAAGCATTATATGTATATGTTCATGTCTGGCTTATAACTCGTCTTGCATGATTGCATTTTAAAATTAATTAGCACAAATGTTCATCATATTAAGATGACGTGTCATGCAACACTCATTTCTGTGTCCAGTGTGAAATGGCGGGGGCATTCGTGTCCTATGGACACATTTCTAGTTATTTATATTTTTATAGCATATCACACATGTTGCATTTATTTTTGTTATCTTTTATATGATAGAACATTGATAGGGTCATTGAGTGTGTTTCTAAGATTTGTGTGTTGTAATTTCTTGAATTTGTAGGACTTTTTCTTTACAGTAGATACATTTGAAGATTTTGGAACTTCATTGGAGAAACCTGAAAAAAATAAAAGAAGTTATGCTATCATATGAAGACAATTCAGCATGTTCTTTATATAACAAACATTTTCTTTCAATACAATTCATATAAGTTAATTCATAAAAATGTTCATAACACATTTATTCTGAGGACATGCCTTGTCACACCCTACTAGTACCCAAATATGGATCCTTTCAAATATAGCACCTCGAAGTAGCTCTATACGGTGAATGGCACTGTTTCAATTGGGGAGCTGTATACAGAAAAAAACATGTACGAAGTCGAATACAGCTCGCATATACTTTGATTAGAATGCTAATATAAAAATGGCAACGCAAACCAGTAAGTTGACTGAAAGTTATTTTAACCATTCTAATAGGTTGATATAACAATTATTACAATTTTCTTAAAATAAAGTCAGGATAGACAATTTACAGACAAATAAACAGCAGAGCAACTGACATGGCTGATTTTAAGAGGTTATCTCTTTACAATTTGTGTTAACATCGGAGGGAACTATAGCTTTGCCCTCCGTTCGTCCGCCCGTCTGTCTGGCTACCTCTATAATGTTATCCAACAATACTGTACTTACATATGTCATATAATTTGGACATGTACATGACATACAGACAGAGGGATGGACGGACAAGACAATTGCATGATAAATGCATATCTTTGTTGCCATATGTTTGTTGTAACAACGAATACATCATCATTGATAATAGTTGTATGATTTTATCTTGCATCAGATAATTGGGGATCTCTATCCGAAGAAAAATAACAACTACTTCGGCGAATATAGCTCCTCGGGGAGCTGTATTCGAAAAGATCCCTATAGGGTGTGACAATATGTATTTCATTTACCGTCTCCTGACAGTATGTTTTGAAAAACATGTTCATTTAAAACTTTAAACACAACATAGTATTTACATGTTTTAGTGTTCATAACATATACTTTATCTGTGACGCATGAACTGTCTCATATTACAATGTGTGCATCCTCTCTTTATCTCATATATACTTTAGTTGCCACCCAGCCTTCGTAGTGATTAGTGTAATCTCTAATGTTGTTGTTAAGAGGCTGTTGCTCCAGAGAGGTTAATTTTAAAGCTAAATCATGCGTTGGGAAAAAATCATGCTATTGTTGAAGGGAGGTTGTTGCTCAAGAGAGCGAGAGAGGTTGTACTGGTGTTATTTAATGTTTACTTACTTAGTTAGTCCTCTTCGCCCCATGGGGGAACATAGGTCATCCATCACAATCAATAACAATAAGAAAAATCGTGGGCGATTGTAAACATATTTGCCTTACTCTAGTCGTTTTAGCAAATGGTGGAGTTGTGGACCATTTAGCATGTCATGCCTTCATAGAAGCTATGTACTATGATGTTAACAAACTTGTTTCGTATGCCGTAATGTTTCATGATCTTCCATATATTGCTCCACTTGATCATGTCTTGCGGAAGTCTTAAGAATTTAAAGTAGGTTGTTGACTGCCATTCAATAGATGGTTTACTTATTATACCCAGAACTGCTATTTGCTTGATTTGGATCTTCTAGTCCAGAACCCTGCTTGTTCATCTCGCAGCTGTGTGTCAATGCTGGTTTTTAGGTACATGTTCTAAAGAGTATTTGAGGGCTGAGATAGCAGTTGTATTCCTCTCCGGTTGTTGCAGATCAGATCTCCTTTATGTATAAATAAATGTAATACAATGTATAATCATAGCGCTGATAGCGCTGGAAGAACAGGGTTTGATCCTGAGGTTAGACAATTGTATTACCAGCCACACAGTGAATGGAGAGCCGCAATTGTGGTCCAGTGTTTAGTGCACTGGATTTGTAACCCGGCGATCCGGGTTCGATTACCAGTCGCTGCAGGTCATACCTTTCAATGAATTCATATTTTTAAATTCTTAACTAATATATATTACATATACAGTTGAATCTCGTTATGTCAAACTCGCTTATATCAAAATTTCGGTTATGTCAAACTGTTTCGTTGGGTCCCGATTTTTTTGCTCTTTCTCTATATGAAATTAATCCGCTTACCTCCAATTCACTTATCTCAAAATTTCGTTTATGTCAAACTAATTTTTTGTCCCCATGACTCTAATTAGCATGTAGTTTGAGTTGTTTATCTCAAAGTTGGAGCAGATCAGCCAACAATGGACACTTTCACACCTATCATGACATTTTGCTAATTGAACAATTTAAAGGCTCCGGGAGATTTATAATCGTGTGACAAACAGAAAGCACACGACGTGTAGTGTAGCATGATAATCATACCTGGTATTTGACTTAACTAAAATTATGGTAGATAAGGTAAACAAGTACGCACCACGTATATTTTCGGCTGCTGTGAGTATCCGAATACTAGGATACTCGTAGGTTTAACTTGAAAATTGAGTACGATTACTTGCCACCTATGATAGTGTCGGATTCCAATCTGAGTAAAATTATTTTAGCTTGATAAAAAATATTAATTCCGAAAGCGTGATCGACGTTGCGGCAACTAACGGATTCGTCTTACATTATGTACGGAATGCATATACATCCGAAAATATGTAAAGCTAGACACTCCGTTTTTTCGAATTCTTACAACAAATTTCGTAAATAAGCATTTTATGTTGGGACATTAATTGTTGATATTAATTATCACGAATAGATACATAATTATTTTGTTTCTTCTCTACGTATGCACATATTTTATTCAAGCAAAATGTAATCATACATGTAATCTGAAATAAAGTCTACTGTACGTGCGTGTACACAAATACTTTAAATCATATATAATTATACAGTATTTGTTTATCTCAAATTTCGGTTATCTCAAACTAATTTCCACGGTCCCTAGAAATTTAAGATAACGAGATTCAACTGTACCTTGTTACTACTGTAGTAGTGTAATTTTCATATGAACCTATATATACATATAATTGTCTTACATACAAACTGTCTGATTATGACAGAGGTGATGTATAAATGAATTGTTGACGACGGACTCAGCCCGATCCTAATAGCTCACTCTGGCATTCTGTGCCAGGTGGCCAGGTGAGCTAAAAAGGGCTATACTTCTATATGAACTTTTTGATTTAAAACCAGTTTGAAATGTTACTTATACAAATAAAGGCCAATTTCACCAGTAAGACATCTTTCTAGGTAAAATACGCAACATCCAAACTAAAGCCTACTGGGATTTTTATTCTGTGATACTTTTTTCTGTTTTAGTAGCAATATCATATTGCTGAGTAATAATATGACATATAATTATTAAACTGCTTATTTCTTTTCATTGATCAATATTCCAGCTACACATCAAGTACACGCCGCAGTTCAATCAAAGCACTGAGAGTACTGTCAGAAGCGAAAGTTAAAATGTTATTGATAATATTTGGTAGATATGCATTAGATAACTAATGATACCACTCTAGGCCACAATGTTACAAACCCAAATGTTTATATTTTGGATTTAATATTTTCCTCAAAAGGAAGAGTCAATTTTGGCCCAGTGTAATGAAGACGTTTTGGTAGAGGTCCACTTATTATGCTCCCAATTCTGTTGATGTTGATAGTAAACTCATACCTCAACTTCCTGTTTTACGGTAAAAACACATCTGAATCTTGAAACTTCGTAATTATATGTAATAATAGAATTACTATTTCCTGCATTAGAGTTAACTCTTTAGCGATGTGGTTGAGTGTGCTAAAGGTCCTGGGTTGAAAGAATTCTTAAAACGCCCTGAATTCAGTCAAACGGGCTGTTTATAATTCTGTTTTAATAATAATTCATTTTTGTTGATTTTGTTTTTAATAAAGATGTATTATGCAAACCCATCTCGCAAATAAGAATTTCATTTCGCGAGATTGAGTCCATTCCTTACTTTATATCTATCCAGTAGGCGGAGTTACGGTTAACTGGAGGCCTTGCTCTGCTAGTAAATTTTAGCGATTCCCATGCGTATAGTAGCGATGCGCACTATTTATTGTCTTTAAGAATGAAACATTTGTGCAGATCGCCCTTATGAATGAAACTTTTGTGCGGATGAATTCTTAAACTGAATAGTTTTACAGTTTGAAATACCAAAACAATGTAATAATTCAAAATGAACATAATCCTGCAATATATCCAACGTGTATCATAACTGCAATCGGTAGAGTTATACAACCTGTGGTACTATTTTCAACGCGAATGCATGGATAAGAGGCGTTTTTGTAGATACAAAACTGGGTGTATCACTATAGAAGCTCTCACTTCGCTTTCGCTTCTAAAAATGATCTCAGTTGTACTTTATCAACATTTCACATCTGATACTGGACATGAGGTGATAAATTACCCATCACAGATCTCTGGTCAGCAAGTCTTTTGTAGATGGTTTATTAACAGTATTTTATAACTCTTCAATTAGCAACAGGCCGTTACAGTGATTGCCAGGAAAAGGCTGAAATACCTGGGAACATGATTGTTTAGTGATTACCTTATTTACAGCGTGGGTTTAAACCACATGATAAAATTACGTATTTTCATTGGATATTAAGTAGCGCAATAATCTCATCATGTTCAACTTTTATTTAACGCATTTCATTTAATTCCATTCATTGAGCAACATGTTTTACGTATAATCTTAACATCAAAGTCACTTTTAAATGGACAGTGTAAACCAGATATGACTGAATGCCGTCTTCTCATTTGAACTATTTATTTGGCGTTTGGGGATGAACTTCTTATCGGTTGTGATAGGGGAAACCAGTTGTTACTATTTTTAGAATTTGATACTGTGAGGTTCAAAAACTGGTAGTAACCAAGAACAAGGTTGCAAGCAACCCTGTTCAAAACAGTACAATACACTGAAAAATATTTTGATCATGGCAATTCAACATTATTTGAGTCTTCATAATTCTTAATGCCAACTTCACAATCGACTAAATGGTCAAAAGTAATTGTTTTACAAACTACATAAGTATACGACATGCGCAAACATACGTTTGTGTAATTAAATACATTATTAGAATGCCGAATATGGCGGGCGGGAATGTCAGGCTTGTGGGTGGGCAGGCGTTAAACAGGCGGTGTCCGGTCAATAACTTAAGTTCGGATGAACCAATCTTGACTAAACTTGGTATGTAGGATCCTTGAATCAAAACCTAGCCTGGTATTGTATTTGGGATATGTGGGGTTAAGGTCACTGTTACTAAAAATAGAAAATCAGTGTCCGGTCAATTTGAATGACCAATGTTGACTAAACTTGGTATTTAGCATCCTTAAATCAAAATCTAGCCTGTGATTGTATTTGGGATATGTGGGGTCAAGGTCACTGTTACTTGAAATAGAAAATCAGTGTCCGGTCAATAACTTCAGTTTGGAATGACCAATGTTGACTAAACTTGGTATTTAGCATCATTGAATCAAAACCTAGCCTGGGATTGTATTTGGGATATGTGGGGTCAAGGTCACTGTTACTAAAAATAGAAAATCAGTGTCCGGTCAATTGAAATGACCAATGTTGACTAAACTTGGTATTTAGCATCCTTAAATCAAAATCTAGCCTGTGATTGTATTTGGGATATGTGGGGTCAAGGTCACTGTTACTTAAAATAGAAAATCAGTGTCCGGTCAATGACTTCAGATTGGAATGACCAATGTTGACTAAACTTGGTATTTAGCATCATTGAATCAAAGCCTAGCTTGGGATTGTATTTGCAAAAATAAATTAGAATGGAAAATAATTGACTAAATCAGAATTCCTTTGGTCTCAGCGTTGTCATTTTCTTGGGAATGTGTCTTGTGGAAGACCCAGGTCCGTACCTTCAAGGTCAAGGTCACACTTAATGGTTAAAGGTAAAAAATTGGGTCTTTATTGTGTCGTATCAGTAACTTTGTCATATTAAAATGGATGGATATTGAACATTACTTTGCAGAAATGTTCACCAACATTAAATTAAGTACCAGGAAAATAACTGTTAAATAATGGTTTATAAATGACCATTTATTTCTAAATGTCAAAAAATGTTTCAACAAGTTTTTACCATTTTAAAAAAAAACACTATTTAAATGGATCCTTACAAATTAAGATGGAGGACAAAAACTTACAAAAAGGCATTTATTTAAAAAGAACTGCTGAAAAACTGCTAAATAACTGCAAGTTAAATGCATTTCTTTTTCCTAAGGGTAGCCTACATAAAAACATGCAAAAGTGCCTTGCACGAAGCTTCATTGTCAACTAAATTGCTTTATATATGTTACTTCTGTAAAAAAATATATAGATAAAAAAATATTTTCCTACCTACCTACTCAAACAGTATTTTATTTTAGGCCTAATCTAGTGTTAATTTCTACACTTCCAATTTATTAATCATAGTAATGACACATTTGAGCTTTAAAGATAGTCTTTATATGGTACTTGATGAAGATAGGCAATACGATATCTCTGAATTAGTAAAAACATCAAGACCCTATAGTTGCTTATGATTGAATTGTGAAATATTTTGCCTGGTAAGGTATATTGGATTTGCTATTATTTTGAGATTAATTTTGTTATTTGTAAACATGAATTTTGTCATAAAAAAATATTTTGTGACACTTTTTTCCCCTTTTTGTGCTTTGTTAAGTTGTCAAAATGCCAGTCGGCCACAATTGTTTTTTATCCCCTGCCGGTAATTTAGTAGTATAGTAATAGTAGCCGTCAGTCCATCCGTCCGTTCGGACATACATACCAGAGGTAGGTCGTGGGGTTTGGGTTAGTACAAATCGACATTATGGGGTTACAGTACGTACAAACCACTGTGGTGGGGTTAAATTTTCTCTTGTTAGCCTATGTGGGTTAATAAAATACTCTTGTGGGGTTGAAAAATAATAGCAAAGGAATATAGAAGATTAACTCTCGTTTGTATGTCTGTCTGTTCGTCCTACCGTCCCAAATTTTTGTCCAGAGCATAACTTGAAAACTATTTAAGGTATTGAGTTGAAACTTGAAATATGAATAGATGGAAACTATGAGAAGTGCAGTGACCAAGAACTATACTTCTATATAGTCCAGTTTTGTAATTATCTCCCTTTATTTAATTTCAAAATATTTTTTTGTCCAGAGCATAAGTTCAAAACTATACAAGTGATTGACTTTACACTTAAGACATAAGTAGATGGCATCTAGGAGGGAGAAGTGCAGTGACCAAGAACAATTACTCTGCCTGGTTCCATTTTTGAATTATATCCCTTTGTTTAATTTTCATGATATTTTTTCCTTCTATTTTTTTTTGTCCAGAGCATAACTCCAAAACTATACAAGTGATTGATTTGAAACTTGAAACACGAATAGGTAGCAACAAGGAGAAGAGCAGTGACCAAGAGTTATAACTCTATATAGTCCAGTTTTGTAATTATCGCCCTTTTATTTTTTATTTTTTGTCCAGAGCATAACTCCAAAAGTATACATGGGATTGAGTTGAAACTTGAAATGTGAATAGGTTGCAACTAGGAGAAGTACAGTGACCAAGAACATTAACTCTGTCAGATTCCATTTTAGAAATATCTACCTATACATGTATTAAATTTCCTTAATATTTATTTTTTTCCTCTTTTCTTCTTTTTGTCCAGAGAGTAACTGCAAAACTATACACAGGATTAACTTGAAACTGAAAATGTTAATAGATGGAAACTATGAGTTATCCGTAATTCTACTTGTAAACCATACATGCACGATGAAATCTATAACACTTTAACAGCATTTTTTTAAGTTGGTGGCTTAAGAATATAGGCCTTTGACTTAAAAAATATTCCCAAAGAAAGAAGTTGCATGGGTTGAGGTCAAGACTATGCGTGAGTTAAGATATTCCGCGACCTTATACCTCCGGATATTTTCTGAATATTACTCAATCCCCGAAGATATTGTGTAGAAAGTATAATACAATACTTGACATGTATGTGCCGTACCAACATCCTGTATGAACAACATGTTTTCTTTTTGAGCACACTAACAAACTTACTTTTCAAAAGCGACCTAATTCTTATGCGGATAGACCACCACACAGTGAGAAACTCGCGATGTGCTATCTGGTGCCATGATATAATTGGACCGTTCATCTTTGAAGATACGGTGTCTTTCAGTGATTGAAACAAATCAAATGCAAGGTAAAGAAAGTCAAACAAAGACATGTGTATTTAAGTGATAGAAAATTTCATCGTGCGTGTATGCTAAGTGAAGAGGATGAAAAGTCGTCACATCAAAAACGTCATGAATTACTAAAACGGCGTCAAGGATAAAAAAAGGCCCTTTGTTTTCAAATTTGTATTAAATTCCAAATTTTGAAGATATTTATAAGGTTCTTTGACACAAAAAAACTTACATCTTTGATCTACATATTTATATATATATTATGTATTCATCTGCATTTTAAAGGGACATTAAACATGCATAAAAGTGTTACCTTTCTTTAGGGACACCCTGTACATAATTTTTTTAATTACATTTCTATTTTGCTGACTTATCGATTCTGGGCTGTGTACCTAAGGGGACCCTTATTATGCCTGAAAAGTAACATATTTGAAAAATCTCCTGGTGAAATGCTGTTATACACTCGACAATAACATATTTAAATATGTACAGCATAAAAAAGTTCGGCCAGCCTTTGAATTTTGGACAGTTTTATATTCTTGAGTCAAGTGCCGAATAAAATCAATCCATTATTTAGCAACAAAGATGAGACATATAGAAAAATAGCATCATAAATAACATACCCCATGTAGAAAAGTAAATAACAAAATCTCGTTGCTATGGGCTTTAAAACGAACGGCATGCATTTCTCATTGCTTTTCATTCTTGGATGCTAGATTACGTCACTAGTAGTCAGACTTTTCAGTATGAGAGATCTTGAACTTCGAAAAAAACAATTGCAACCATCATAAGAGGGGTACATTAAAATCTTCGTTATCAAATCTTCGTTATTAAATCGTTGTTATCAGATCTTCGTTATCAAATCATTGTTATCAGATCTTTGTTATCAATACGAACTACAAAACAAAGCGATCAAACTGAGCTAGCTATTGTTACGGATTTGATGTCGAGGTATGGTTTTGTGTAACCACAAGATTTGAAACCGTTTTGAAAGTGTAGCAATTAAACTCAAGGTTATCTACTGGCTTTATTGTATCAATTGATTGTGACATGTAATGTACTGTTTATATTTTTATATTGATTATACACATAGTCATTACATTGTTTTCTTATACACATGGTTATTGATGATATTCAATAATTATATTAATATACAGTTTTCATTCTGTCTATATCTCTGTGAAAACTGTAGCGAATGTACTTAAATGAAGTCATAATTCATATTATGTATGCTAATTGCTGAACTACTTTTGGTGATCATGGGAAAACATAAATCAAAGTACTGAAAGTACATGGAACGGGAACAACTTCAACAATTGCATGGCGGTTGTAGAAAAGCATAGTAAAAATTCATGCACGCCGAGCGAGTGAAGGCTATGGAAAGCTGAACTATCGTAAAGTTTCAAAAACTCAGCCCAATACCTCACCCTACAAAGATTCAACTTTTGTCTGCTTTGTAGTCCCGAACAACAGCAGTGCCTTCAGAGCTTTGATTTTATTTATCAAATGGATCGACTTATTGAAATATGGTGTAAATGTTTTTCATTGCCATTGGTTTTAGACAGGAATATAGGAGGTAATTTAGTTTAAAATGATTCAGTTTTGATTGTTCATTAAATATTAAATAACACTGGTTAGAATTATAAAGTTTTGTTTAATATTGTGTAAACTTGCTTATTTCTCATCATTTTTAGTAATACTTTACAACCTTGTTATTATGTAGCAGTGACACAGGTGGTTGCTGTTGTTATAGGTAAAACATGATATTGTAATAATTTAGAGCTATCTCCCTGTTTGTATAAGCCACAGTCAATGACAAACTCATCATTGTTTGAACAATTACATATACTTATGAATAACAAGGAAGGTTCTCCACCAAAGCTGGAATCGAATGATCAACCTATGGATTAGTTTGTTGATCATTTTTTATTTCTATCTAGTGTTCAGTTATTGGGCTTTGTAATAATTGTATTAATGCTTAAAGCTATTAAGTCTTTGTAGAAACATGGCATTATTTTCATAAAGATAATGATTTTTTTTTGGTTTTAGCATTTACATGTATATTATTTCTTTACCTAAAAATAAAGGCCACACATGAGTGAGAAGTAATGTGACATTTGTGCACAGCTATAGCTTTAGTTGATCATGTTACTAAATGGTTACCTAAGGGTGGTCATTGTTCACATTATAAATTATCGTCTATATTCACAGGTAGTTTAAACATATACCAAAGTTTAACTGTGACTTTATATATCTTTTCAGTATGGAGACAGAACATGGCCAGTTCTTATACTTGGATCAATAATGTTTATACCTGGATTTTATCATGTCCGTATTGCATATTTTGCTTACAAAGGTTATGTTGGCTACTCTTATGATGACATTCCAGAATTTGAGTAATACGCATTGACAAATATCAGCTGTCTTATATTCTGGTCCAAAATTATTCTTTCATCTGCACAAGGACAATCATTATGTGCACATTAAACTTGTGTAAATATTTCGTCTGCTTGTCAGTCAAACATGTATAATCCTCTGACTGAAGTAGGTAGTTAGTATGCTGCAGGTGTGACTGTGTGACAAGTAGCGAATGTGAAGAAGAAGAAGAGTAGTATGTAGTTTGCTTTGTTGACAGGGCTGATCTATTTGACACAGCTCAAAATAATTGGCCTAAATAGATAAAGATGCCTAAACATAGACTTTCCAGTGTTCCACCTTTTTCCTTCCTTTTTGAAAGCATTCTTATTTTTTTTTTAAATCCTGTTATTCCTACTTAATTACAAAAATGTACCAGTTGTGTTATCATTAATTCTTGATTTTTAAATTCACAGTTTGGAAATTAGTTAACTGGTTTGTATTAAAACTCCTCTTTTTAGCTCACCAGAGTATAAAGTGCTCAATGTGATGTCCGTGCGTCCGTCAACAATTGCTTTAAGCTACTGTCACACCTTACCCGATAGCGTTAACGGACGTCTGAGAACAAATTCCCGATCCGTTTGTGTAAGTCTGCATGCGTTTCTTGTCCGTATCTCATTGAATGCATATCTCAATGCGCTCTTTGTCATACGAGGTCCGTTCAAGCTGGCGGAAAGTTTGGTGCATGCTCAAAACTTAGAACAGACTCCACCAGATAAGGGCGACTGCTGGATGTACGGTAGCAATGCGTTTGGAATTTGTGTGTTCCTCGTCCTGTAATTTTCCAGTTCGCATTCGTTGACTTCCGGTGAACCGAACTCACAGTCGGACTACTACCTGACATGTAAAACAGCTCAACCAGAGGTGTTTTGGACACTAACCGAATTCGGTTCAGTGGACGATTACTGACACGGGACGCATGTCAACTGACGATGAAACTGATGACATACATCTTAAGAGGAATAATAAAAGTGACACTCTCATTATCTTCTTGCATATCGTGGGTGAGGACAGTCTGAAACTTAAAGGACATTCACGCATATATCAGGGAGTGTTGTATTAGAGTCCGCCTGCAGTATCAAGTGGCCCTGATCCAGACACAGACTGACCTGCTACATGCTAATCTGAACAACTTTGCACATACTCAAAACAGAAGAAGGAGAAGGAGGAAGCGGAGATGGTGGCTTGGCTTGTCTTTACAACCAACTTATCATGGAGGCGATAAGATTTCTTAGGCTTCTTTGACTGACTTGATTATTTAGTAGCTAGACTGGGTTGAAACCGATTATTGACCGGGACTATTGTTGCCTTCAGTAATCTCTCAAGTCTCAGACAGGATTTCTTCATGTGGATCAGGGTGGGTTTCTAGGGCTTCTTGCTTTAGGGCCGTCTGATCTCCTTCAGTGTCACCACTGATAGAGCGACGAGAGATCTTGCAGCCTTCTTCTGTGCCTTGGACTTTCTCTTCCCAGCATTCACAGACTTGGCTTTTAGTGGCATCACGGTATTAGTTCAGCAGAAGTAACACGGAAAATGTGCCAGAATTTTCATTCCTTGGACTACATGTACAATATTTATATTTGTTTTGGTCAAGAGCATGAACGGAACAAAAACGTTTCTGAAACATTCGAAGTATGTTTTGTCAGTTTCTCGTGCGTTATGCTTTCGTTTTACCCAGTACTTGTCGGTTACCTGTACGGTTATGTCCATTAATTAAGCGTTAATCATCTTGTACATGCTCGGTAAGCGTACGATTATTATGCGTTTTATTCTCTCCATATATACCAAACGCAAGCGCCTCGAACAGACTTTCATCATAAACTTTCTGCTGCAATTTTTCTATCCGTGTGACATCCGTTTACGCTATCCGTCAAGGTGTGACAGATTCTTTAAATTCTCTTTCTCTAGCAGTCGGCCAATTTCAACGAAACTTTACAGGGATATTCTTGTATGAAGCAAATCTGTTCAAAAAGTTATTTTTTATTTAAAAATATGGTTGTCATGGCAACCAATAGAACATTCTTTAAAATATTCTTGTCTGAAACCACAGGGCCACTGTTACTAATAATAGAAAATCAGTGTCCGGTCAATAACTTGAGTTTTGATAGATCAATCTTGAATAAACTCTATATGTAGCATCCTTGAATGAAAACCTAGCTTGGGATTGTATTTGGGGTCAGTCGGGTCAAGGTTACTGTTATTAAAAATAGAAAATCAGTGTCCGGTCACTAACTTAAGTTTGGATTGACCAATCTTGACTGAACTTAGTATGTAGTATCCTTGCAAGAAAATCTAGCTTGGGATCATACTTAGGGTCTGTCGGGTCCAGGTCACTGTTTCTAAAAATAGAAAATCAGTTTCCAGTCAATAACTTTAGTTAGGATTGAGATATTGCGATGAAATAAATTTTGTGTGTATGTATCTTACATACAGACCTTGCGTTGGATTACATCTGGTGCAAAAAGGGTCAAGGTCACTTTTACTAAAAAATAGAAAATCAGTTTTAACTTGAGTTAGGATTGAGATATTGCAATGAAATTTTGTGTGTTGGTAGCTTACATAGAAACCAAGCTTCGGATTGCATTCTGGGCCAATAGTGTAAAGGTCACTGTTAACTTATTGGCGGCAAAGAAATCTCATATACTTTTGGGTCAAGTGGAGATCCTTAGACATAGTTTTTCAAAACTGTGGTGCCCTTGCTGTGTTGACATTCTTATGATACACAAGTAAGTGCATGATTTTCATTTAATCATCAATGCAAGAAAAATCTTCTGCATCTGTATCAGCTTGTACTCAACACAGCAATTTGACTCTGACTCCTTTAGGACGCACTGGAATGTAAACCACAGATGAAGCCTACGGGCAGAATTCTAATGTACTTCGGTATTATTTAATTTCGTGCGGGCTAAATTTAAAGTCAGTTGTATAATTATTTTGGTAAAGCTGTGAAAACCTGGATTGGTGGCATTGCCACATTTCTTGTTAAGCTTATCTATTATGGGTCAGGAAATGGGAAAATTCAGTACATGTGCACACTGCACAACTGAGATAAATAATTTTTTATGGTATATTATTTGAACCTTCAGATCTGGCCATTGTTGAAATGTTTTCTGTCATCGACCAGTATATTGTTCCATTCAAAGTGTTCATAATTATATTTAAAAATTCCATTTCTTTGTTCATTGTTTTGCCCACTTTGTTTCCTATCTAGTAACCATATGAAACTTGCTGTCCAGACACTGAATGCAAATATATTCTTTATTAAAGATAGTTATATCAATTAACTTAACAACCCTACTTTTTGTCATCTATGTTGCTTTTACAGAAACTCTGCCACAGATTGCTATGATGCAACTTGATTTATTTTTAATGTGAAAGGAGTTTTCTGCTCTGTGACATTATACTTAAAACTTATTCTCGCTTAACCGTGACAAATGCCTACAAGAAATTTGACTTTGATGAAATTTCTGTATGCATATTTTGATAAATATACATATCAGCAGTAAAATTCCGAAGTTTTAATTGTACAAGTATCATACTTTTCAAAATATGAGCAACCAAACAAGGACACTCATATCTCAGTCATTCTCTATGTGTAACATCTTTAGAAAACGACTTGTAATATTGAATTTAATATTTTGTTTCCCACAAAAGAAAATGTTTACCAGCATGAATCAATGCAAAAAGAATGAAATAGAAACACATTTTTGAAATTAAACACAATTAAAAAATAGCATTTTTAATAACCATAACCAAATATTATTGACATTTATTTGCCTAATCAACAGTATAAGTTAAGTTGGTAAAGCTCTCAAGGCTTTAAATGTGCTTTTAATAAAATGTGATCAGTTTACAATGAAACCAAAGATTTTATGTCGATTGTTTGTTGCTTTTGTAGGTTCTATTTTGCATTATTCTTCAGAAATTTGGCGTTTTAGTAAATGTAGAGATATAGAACGAATTCATCTAAAGTTTTGTAAACGTATTTTAAATGTTAGAAAGTCCACATCTACAACTGCAATATATGGTGAACTTGGCAGATACCCACTGTTTATATCAAGATATATAAGAATTTTAAAATACTGGTTTTAATTGTTACAAACAGATAATATTATTATTCGTTCTATTTATAATCAATCGCTGCGTGATTTTAACATAGGTGCTCGTAATTGGATATACTATTTGAAACAATAATTAAATGTTAGATAAACATGGTTTTCTCTATGTCTGGGAAGATCCCTTTACTGTGAATTTTAAACAATTTATTTATGTCTTTAAGCAACAAGATTGGTTTAGTTCTAAGGAAGCAAGCACTGTGCTAAAGTTATATAACCAATGTAAATTTAATTTTGAATATGAATCATACTTAGATTATTTACCTTATAACTTACGTCTGTTCATTACTCGTTTAAGAATTTTAGCACATTCATTAAGAATTCATATTGGTAGGTACTCTAGAAATAACATTCCTCGAGAAGAACGATTTTGTCAAATTTGTAATACACGTGATATAGAGGATGAGTATCAACAATTTTAATCATAATTTATCCTGTATACTCTCAGATCTGCGTATATCCTACATTAATGAATTTTATTATAATAGACATAGTGTGTTTAAATTTATGGGTTTAATGAAAAATTGTGACAAAATGTAATGTTTAATTTAGCTCTATATTGTAAGATTGCAACCAATATACGTATAAATGTGATAAACAACCAGATAATTATATATTGTATTGTATGAATTTCTGACTATTCCATCCTCATGTAGGCAAAATGATTATAGATGTTACTTTTTTATTACTGCTGACCTTAATGTTTATACTATATTATGTATATATTGTATGACTATGTACTATGTACACGTCTTGAATAAAGTTCTGTTCTGTTCATATCCGTTTATCCTACCCGTATATTCAATCAATCTTTATTGAACAACTATCTATCAACAAATCGTGCTATACAATTATTAATTAACCTTTCGCTATAAGGTGATTTCTGTTGAACTGTAACACATCTATAGATAGAAGTTATACCTCGTATAACTGCGAGGTCTACTGCGACGGTTCTCCTTATTATATAATTACACCACAATTAAAATAATATATACATTGTAAATGCTGATTATCCATGTGAGGTTACACTGTATTTTATTTTATGATTTCACGAAACAATACAAATATAAAAAACCTTTTAAACATCAGTTTCTTATCAATATATGTATAGTTAACTTTTATTAATCAAAGCTCTGAAGGTACTGCTGTTGTTCGGAACTACAAAGCAGTCAAAAGTTGAATTTCTTTGTAGGGTGAGTTTTTGAATCCGAACGATAGTTCGCACATGAATTTCGATGTAGACTTAAGTACTACTAACGCTTTTCTACACCCGCTATGCAGTTGTTAAAGCTGTTCCCGTTCCATGTGCTTTCAGTACTTTGATTTATGATTCCTATCTGATCACAAAAAGTAGTTAAGCAAATAGCATAATATCATATAATCTATACATTACCTGCCTCTTTGTATACTCAACTTTTGCAGAATGTAATATATCACACTTGAAGACACACTCGAAGAAAAAGTTACACGTTATAAGCATTAAATCAATCGATTACAATTTCCCGATGAACCACTTTTTTTAAATATCTGGTTGGCACACAGTTATCATCGCATCGTCCATGAATTCAGTGATGATTTCTATACGTTTTCAATAGAAGCTAGGAACCAGACAAATTAGCATATAAAGCACGAGGATTATGACGTCATCCTTCCTTGAAATGTGTGTACTGATAGTAAATATTGTAGTAATCCGAGGGACAGGATTGTTTAAATTTTTTACGACTGACTAGTATTGCTCGTTTACAATATTGCATAGCCATCTGATTTTGACTTATATGCACGTAATATTTGAATTTGTATTTATTATGCCATTGAACTGAAAAAATGGAACTATGTTCGTAGGCGGAAGGTTAAATTAATGGAAGCTGTTCGGTATGCAGGTTTTCAATGAAAACTGAGCGATTTCTGAAATACGGTAATAACTTTATTGTTCGTACCGAACAACAAAAATGAAAAAAAGTTAAAAATTATGTCTAAAATCAGACGCAGCCCTCAAGATTCACTTACCTCATGCTCTACCAACTGCGCCACAGAGGACAGTGATAATATTGATTCATAGATTGCTCTATAGCATATTACAATAGTATTCGTGTTACCTAAACATTTGCAAATGGGATCTTCCATGTATACAATAACATTGCTGACCTAAAAAATGAACTATAGTTGATTATTATATTATGTCAGAACATTTAATGTCATTATTTACAGATTTTACTGTGCACGATCCGAATTAATTATCTGACCACTGTATTATTGAATGTTGTTTTGAAAATGAAACTAATATGTCAAATATAAATGTACAAGATGTGAATAATCATGTAAATTGTGAGTACTAGTATACGAATAGCTTTATTAGTAAATTGACAAGGTTAACGACAGCGACAAAATCAGCGGAAATTTTAGAGAATATAGACGGGCACCTGTCTCAGTTCTCAGATATAATGAATTCAGTAACAATTACACTTTTTTAGAAAAAAAAATTGGACAAAAATGTTAAGCACGAAAATAAGAACGTATGGTATGACGATTCATGCAAATTTAAACGTAAAGATTTCATTTCAGCGTTAAACCAGTATTGACAATGCAAATCTGAGGCAAATCCCAAATCGCTGATCGAATGTAGATCGGTTTATAAACGGACTTTACGCCATAGTAAAAAACAATATAAATTGTCGCAAACAGCTAGATAGATTGATAGATTATTTTATTTCCTCCAGATAAGGAGAGCATCATAACATATTTACAATAACATCAACAGAGAAAAAAGAATATACTATACATACATATATAACAGTTATACAACATAGATAAGAAAAGTGAATGACTTATCAAACGATTTGTAGCATCATACAAAATAGTAACAAGTTTAATACATGACAGAATGCACACCAATCAAGAGTATATATCAGAGTGTATCATAGTAATATGACTGTGTAATGTGAACTAACTATTAGACACATATGTTGAACATTCTTAACGAAAAAATATGTTTCTAAACATATGATAAAGTAGTCGCAAAAGAGTGAATTTTTAGTGCCTAGATTCTTTGTACATAATTGTCAGTAATGTATCAATCTGGACATCACGAGGTCGTGATATCCAGTGAGCATAACCCGTAATGTTTTCACTACCTATTACGTAGTCCCATATCCGTCGTCTAAGCATGAACATATTTGGACAAAAGTTAAGTATGTGGTCAACAATGTTTTCACAAATACAAAAACAGGATGTGCACTGTTCTCTATATTGGCGAGATAATATTTTCCCAGACAAATTAACCAACACCTCACAAAGGGGGCGTAACGTCAGGAATGAGTCCTAGAACTTGGCCGTCGTTGTTCAGGTAGCGTGTCAGGCGATTAATAAACACTCGTTTAGCGAGATATTCACACGGCAATCTACAGAGTTGTCCTAAAAACACCAATTTTCTACAGTCTATCGTCGTCACTATTGCATCCATGTCCAATGAAGATAAGCAAAAGTCAGTACTAATTTGTGTTTTCATTGACTGTATATTCTTTATACAGAAGCGATGGGCAATTTCTATTTTGTTCATGTCAGTTTGTGTATATGTATTCCATAACTCACACCCAAACAGAGCTTTGGGAATTACCACAGATTTATATAAAGTTTTCAACGTTAGTGGGTTGAGTTCGGTTGGGTGAAATCCACTATTAGTTATACTCAGGTAGGTACCACGCAACTTAACACAAGCTTCATGTATTGACGCCTTTGTAGACATAAATCTGTTGCAGATGATGCCCAGGTGGGTATAGTTTTCAACCTCACTGATAATCTGTGAACCGAGTTTCCAATCACGAAGGGTGTTTTTCTTGCGATCTTCATTAAAGACGATGACACCACATTTGTTACCATTATATTCAAAGCGCCAACGTTTTGAATAATTGTCACAGATTGAGAGCATATTGTCAAGTCCATTCTTTGAGAGAGATATCAAGATCATATCATCAGCTACGGTTGGTGAAGATACATTCATATCATACATACAAAATCCACATGCACTGTTTGAAAGTTCATTAATGAGTCCATTTATAAATAAAAGGTATAGCATAGGTGAACATTTGCTGCCTTGTCTGGTGCCTTGTAGAATGGGAAATGAATCCGACAGGAATCCGCGGTTCCGAACACAACTATATAAATTATGTTATGATATAAGTCTTTAAATGCCAGATATGAAGTGACGTCCAAGTTTGTTTCCAATAATTTATATAGAAGTCCGTCATGCCATACACGGTCGAATGCTTGACGCCCGTCTAAAAAACAGACGTATAATTTGCTACACTGTTCTCGCGGAAAAAACACACTCTCTCAGGATGAACGAAGTCATTAAGGTGCCTAGTTGCTCCTGGAATCCGCCTTGTTGTGGATTTATTGTTTCTAAAAGTGTTTGCTTGCATCGATTAAGAAGAACCATTTCGAATAGTTTTAAAATTGATGAGGTAAGCGAAATCGCACGATAGTTGTTAGGGTCATCTCGTCGTTTTTTCCCGCCTTTGTGTAACGTTATAATTACTCCTTTTTTCATTGAATCAGGTATAAATGCCGTTCTCAACATGTATGTGAAAATGTTTGCAACAATCGGGGAAATAACTTCATCTGCGTAAATGAGATGTTCATAAAACACTTTGTCGAGTCCACAAGCTTTGCCTTTAGGGCATGATTTTATTAACTTACACACAGTGTCTGGTAGTATCGTAGCATTTGGATCGGGTGTCATAGAACCGCTAACAGATGAAACATACTCCGACACTTCATCATGCCAATTGTCATCATACAATGGATTATCACATGGATTATAGAGATCTTTAAAATATAAGCCCCACTGTTCGGTTAAATCTTGGTTATCGCGATAGACACAATCATTAAACTTAATTCCAGCTCCAGTCGATCTACTAGTAGATTTTTTCCTGTTTTTTTTACAATTTTCCAGAAGTGATTTTTATTCACTTCAGCCGTTCGGTCAATTTCTTGGTTAAGTTTTACGGTGTATTGTTGAATACATTGTCTCTGTAATCGCCTAAAGGCACACTTAGCATTTTTATACTGTTTGTAAGAGTCGACACTCGGGTCTGACGGTCTACCTTCAGCGCACCACACACTCCTCACCTGAGTCATATGTGTATGTGCCTTTGTGAGGTCTTTGTTCCAGTAAGGTTTCAAGTAAGATTTAAATTTCGATACTGGTAGACATGTAGACGCATTAAGCACTGAATTCACTAATGTGTCATATGCACAATCAACACCACGTTCATCAAAAGCACGATTCTCTAATGACATCAAATTAAGGTCGTCTTTCAGTAACGACTGGTAGCGTATCACGTCGTCATCATGTAAACGTCTCCATTTTATATTCCGTTCGTTTAACACTTGTTGTAATCGAACCACATTATCATCATCTAAGGTTGGAATACACAGAGAAGTTACAATAGGTCTATGTCGGGACACGTTAAGACAATGATCATCAACAATCTCACAATGGTTTACATAATACAAACATTCAACAGGTAAACATATATGGTCTATCAATGAGAAACAACAATTGTCATATGATACATAAGAATAAGCAGCACCTTTACACATGTCTAGTTTGTTAGTAGCAATCATATTCGTATAAAACAAAAACTCAACAGTTGTTCCATAGTATTGGCGGAGCTTGCTTTTAGATTCACATTGAAATCCCCCATAAACACTGGTACGCCAGAGTCCTTGTACATATACCATAAATTGTATAGTTTATCAATATATTCTTTGAATGTGTCTATAGAATAGTTTGTGCACGGTAGGTACACTTGACATATGAAGAAATATAAATTTGGCTTCACTTGAATTTGTACACCAATTATATGATCGTCCTCAATAGGCAGTGGTGTGAGAACATTGTCCAGTTTTTTATTCCACAGTATCGCTACACCACCTTTACCGACTTTACGGTTACTAGGTACATTTAAGCCGAAATCGGCCACAGCATGACAATTATAATGGTTATTAAGTGAAGATAGGAAATACAGGCTATGTTGAAACAACCAATGTTCTGACAATCCCAATAAATCAACATTATACATAGATAAAATATCACAAACATATGCCGCCGATGACATAATACCGGTGGCATTCCATGTAGCCAAGTTCATTCCAAAATAAGCACCATCCATTTTAGTCAATATCTAAGTTTAGGGTGCTGTATTTGTTGTAGTGTACAAATGAGGCACTACTGTCGTTCGAGGCTCTGTACGAGCTTGTTAGGTGGTGTCGTTGTTCATGTCTATCATGGTTCACAGATGTGTTGTTACCACGATGACGTAATTCAGCTCGCGATAACCACGGTGAACATGTGATACCCCTCGGCCAAAATCCTGGATCGAGCACTAAATCAGCGTTTTCATTGGCTTCAATATTAAGTCGGACGACTACTTTGTTGCGTGACCTGTGCATCGGGAATTTACGAATGTGAGAAACTGTAGTACCCCGATTCGTAATAAAGTTTGACAGGTATTTAATCGATACTGAGCTGTTGAAACCACCAACAAAGAACTTCCGCGTAGGTCTCGTTGCATGCCAATCAAAATTAGCATACACATCCATGCCTCTTTCCTCGCGAGTTGTAATTCGCACAGGTATCGTCTGCAGATGTGGAAACGTCGATTTGTTTCGAATTCTATCGTAACGGCTGTTTTCCTTTTCCCGAATGTTACCGGAGTCGTTAGGTGATTTACTGTTGTAAACATGGCATTGTAACAGTTCTCGTCGAGTGCGAGCTCTCACTTACACGCGGTAGTGCAATATAGTTATCATTCACAGGGTTACAAGCATCATGTGAAGCTGTTGTGGTCGGGCCAGCCACTGTTTCACTCTGATGTTCAGACATTGACTCCAATTCAATAGTCTGTGGTGAATGTTGAGGAATGTCCAATATTGGTTGATTTTCATGTACAAAGTGTTGGCTGGTTAAAGTTGGTGTTTGTTTTGATTTCGATTCCAGTGCACCACCGTCTGGCACACAGATTTGCGTGAATGTTCCCTCGTACTGAGCGATTGTAACAATATTAGCAGTATCAAGGAATGTTTCAAGATTCGTGAGTTTTTCTTGCGTATTGGTCAAGTTTGTTTCCAGTGTAGTTGTAAGAGATTTTACGTGCTGAACTTCGGCGAGGCCCTTGTTAACGCACTCGACAATTGATTTCTTACAGTTCAAAATATCCTTTGATATACCCTGAACAGTATTGTATATCATGCATACTTGTTCAGTGCGCATTTTATCACTGGCGTGAATTGACTGTTTCAATAAAAGTAAGCCTGCCTGCAGGCTTGATACTGTATCTTTAAGTGTCTGAACTTCAATAGAAAACATTGTGTTAGGTATAGCACTGGTGTTTGGAGTCTTAAATTGTGTTTGCGCTGGATTAGATGTATCTCGTTGAGTAGAGCTCATTGAGACACGGCTCTTTGACGAGCTGATCATTTCTTTCAGGACTGAATAATCTTCTCCTTCCATCACATTATTGAATGTTGTTTTGAAAATGAAACTAATATGTCAAATGTAAATGTACAAGATGTGAATAATCATGTAAATTGTGAGTACTAGTATATGAATAGCTTTATAAGTAAATTGACAAGGTTAACGACAGCGACAAAATCAGCGGAAATTTTAGAGAATATAGACGGGCACCTGTCTCAGTTCTCAGATATAATGAATTCAGTAACAAATACACTTTTTTAGAAAAAAAAATTGGACAAAAATGTTAAGCACGAAAATAAGAACGTATGGTATGACGATTCATGCAAATTTAAACGTAAAGATTTCATTTCAGCGTTAAACCAGTATTGACAATGCAAATCTGAGGCAAATCCCAAATCGCTGATCGAATGTAGATCGGTTTATAAACGGACTTTACGCCATAGTAAAAAACAATATAAATTGTCGCAAACAGCAATTCTTGAACAAAATAAAAACGCAAAAATGTATTAGAATGTGTTAAAAATTACATCATATATTAAAACCCCTAACATACCGATGAATATATTTGAAGGCTATTTTAAGGCGGTTAATAACCCGAATGATCGTTTCTTTATACCAGGCGAAGACGTGTTATATTTTAATGGACGTTTTGTGAACAATGAATTTAACGTTATGTTCGAGGAACTAGATATAGAGATCACCACTCCAGAAATAATGAAAGCTATCAAACAGCTAAAAACTTGTAAATCGGCTGGTCCAGATACTTTATTGAATGAATATTTTATTCACGGAGCTAATATTTTAATGCCTATTTTTGCACTCTTTATTCAACGTTATATTGGATGGGGGTATTTTTCCAAGATCATGGTTTGAAGGAATTATCATTCCACTACACAAAAAAGGAAACGTGAATGATCCTAACAATTATCGCGTCATTACCTTATTGGGCGTTCTTGGCAAACTCAGATTTAAAACAATCGACTTAATGATTGGGCGGAAAATTACAATGTATATTTAGAAGCACAGGCAGGTTTTCGTAGGGATATGGGTACTGTTGATAACATTTTTGTATTAAACGGACTCATAAATCATATGATAATAATGGGAAAAACTATACTGCTGTTTTGTTGATTTCAGCAAAGCTTTTGACTATGTCGAAAGAAATACAGTATGGACCAAATTAATAAAGAATGGATTTGGGGGAACATGTCGAAAGTTATTTAAAGTATGTACGAAGAGATGATTAAAACCCGAGTAAAATTTGAAAACCTACTAAGTGAAGATTTTACATGTTCTTTGGGCGTTAGGCAGAGTGAATGTCTCCATTCGTATTCTCCATTTTCTCAACGATATAGAAAATAACTTTAGCACGAATATTTCGTAGGAATCGATTTATACCTAACTAAGTTGTTTTTATTGTTGTATGCTGATGACATCATTATTTTAGCAGAGTCACCGGAAGCTCTACCAACCGGCTTAAATTATTATATGATTACTGCAAAAAAATGGAAACTCAAAGTCAATGCCATTATACCTACTCACTTGTAACTATGGTATATTGTATGGGTTTAACATACTGACTTGTACAGCATGGTTTTTAAATAATTGTGTTGTAATGTCGCACATATTGTTTTATTGAACTTGATAGTCATATTGTATGTTGATGATGTTGATTGTGAAATATACTTTGTGTATAGTATGGTCTAACATACTGATTTGTACAGCATGGGTTTAACATACTGATTTGTATGAATGATTTTAACAAATTGTGTTGTAAAGCTACACATGGTCTTTGCCGAATTGATATACAAGTTGTATGGTTATGTAATATTTGTATGTATAGTGTAACGCCGCTATTTTCTTGTATTTCTTTGTGTGTTGTGTGTACGCGCGTTACTTTAATTCGGGGAATTAGCTAAGTGAACAATCTGTCAGCACAGGAATTCCTGTTGCTAATCACAATTCGACAGTAGTTACCACAAGTCCAAAACTTCAATGATCCACTTTATTTTTTAACGGAATGATAACAATGATAATGTCAATGTGAACAACAATCCAAATATGAAACATAATAAAACGTGATGGCGAAATCGCACTAACTGGTCTGTGGACATCCACCTTACAGCTAAGACAAATTTCAAGTGCCTTCTATCATATGAATTTTCAGAATCACATTATGACCAGTCCACCCTAGCGGGCTGGTCATGCATACAAAAATGGGAGTGACATAAATTAAAACGACCAATTAAAATACATGTACATGTATATCAATTCTGAAACTAGAAGAAAGGGTATTCTTGTAGACAGAAATATTAAATGATATGCTTAAATTGCAAGCTGTGAGAAACGTAACATATAAGCCGCATAAAGCTAATTATCACCCTCTTTGTTTGGTCAGTTATACAAAAGTAACTACTATAGAAACAAAATGTTAAAGCCACATACACAGACAGAAAAGAAGATTAAACTAAGGCGAATGACGATAAAGCTAGAATGCAGTATATAAGATTATAAAGTGTTATAGACAAACAAATAATTGAACATATTAATGTATTAAACGCGATTTGACTATTAAACATTCAAATTCAAAAATTTGAAATACAAGAACAAAGAGACATAAAAATACAAAATAAACCCAGCATAACAATAGTATGAGTTTAACAAATTGTATTGAAAGGTTGCACATGACTTTTATTGAATTGATAGTCATAATGTCTATTTATGTTCTGTAATTTTGCATATTCAATTTATACATTTATGTTACCTAAGCATCCTAGCTTGTACTTTTGCACAACCGAATTTTGTTTTCTAACACATACAATGTGTTGCGTACAGATTTTTGACTAAATTGTAGTTCCGTTGCGTACAGAAATTGTTTTCTCCGTGACGTACAGTACAATGTTTACACTTAACACCGTTCCGTATAGTGTGTAAAATTTAAAAGCTCTAAAACATCTACTAAAAGGGATTTTTATATGGAAATAATGGATATACGTGAGAAGCTTTACATTCTCCATACACGTGGACAAGTGTTTTAGTCGATTGATTTACTTTCACGGAATAATCGTCGGTTTTCTTCAGTTTCCTCGCTTCGTTTTTCAAAAAACTCAACACGTGATGTTCAGACACTGATTTTGTGAAAACGGCACGGTTTGATAAAAAACGATTATTAGCCGCCGATTGCCGTTTTAAAGTTCTTTCATTTGATGTACACTATTGTGTAGAGGACGTCGTATTTAAATAGTTTGAACCAAAAATAAACGACACCTACCTCACAACATTTATCCGTCCGCCATCTTGTAAACACCGTTGCTTTTTTTGCGTACAGTACTACCACACAGTGTTATCATTAAGAATGTAATTGAGATGATAATTCAGCACAGTGGCGAAGAAGGTGTATAATGTTCTTTTTTTTAAAATCATTTCAAACATAGTAATTAAAATACTATCTACTTGTCAAAATATTAAAATATATGAAGTGTTTATGAAGAAATGAAACAAATAGAAAATGGTTAAGGGCACAATTTACCAACAGCAATAATATATGAAAACATTCTTAAATAAAGGCATGTGAATAAATTTAAATGAATGCAACAATTAATGGTTAAATGCGTATTTACAAATGATGAGCGTGATGAGTACATAATATCAATTTTAAACTTGTTTCATTTATAATAATGCAACATTTGATAAATATTGACAACTAGTCAAGCGTAAACATAGCTCAACAATATACTATACATGCATTTTGACACTAATGAAGAGCATGATAAGCACATAATATTTATGGACAATCGGTGGTAAATGGAAAATGGAAGAGTTTGCGAAGCTAGTAAAACATAAAATAAGGAACACAATGTGTCGTAAAAGGGCTTTATTAAAGCCTGTAAAATACTCATGGCAAGAAACTAAAAACAAGTATATATACATTATCTGGACATGACAAGAAACTAAGAACAAGTATATATATATATTATCTGAAACATATTTTTTGTTTTATCTGGGTGGAAAATTCCGCCACAAAATAAAGAACCAGTGATTGGCGAGATGCATTAAGTGAATTCCTGGTCTTTATGACGCCCAGACAAGCAAACTCTTTCACCTAAGGGAATATCTAAAGAAACCTAGAAGGGGATTACAATTGCATAACCCAACTGTTTAGTTAAATATCTATGCTGCCTCAGTCAGTCAAAGATAAAAACTTTTATCGAACATGCAACGATATCAGTAGCCAAAGTTAGAACTGAACCCTGAATAGTTAGTTCAAGATGAGAAATATAATAAGAAACATTATGATATTAGTATAGTACAAAGTCTTAGGTGCCCAGGCACTCAACCAGAAATAACATAACTTCAATTATAGAACACAATAAAGTGATAAAAGGCAGCAACAAGAAATAAAATAAATGGCCTTGCAGCCTCGGACAGTCCATGAGTATATAACATAACATAAATCACAATGCACTAATATCAGAATATTTGCTGCCTCAGTATATCAGAGATGAACAGCATTACATGTAACTCTACATCATGAAATCTTAATCAACATTTATAGATCTTTGCTGCCTCAGTCAGTCAAAGATTGGAAAACAAAAAACATAACATCAAACACTACGAAATGATATCGAAATTATAGAAGTAGCTGTCACTGTCAATCAGACAAAAATCATAATAAACAATACAGTCAAAGGTGGTCAAACATTACAAAAAACAGTAGTCTATGCAATGATAATGGTAACAAAATGTATAAATCTTTGCTGCCTCAGACAGTCAAAGATGAAAACCTGACATATGACATCATAGTTCATACAACGATAACGGTATCAAACGTTATCCATCCCCGCTGCCTTAGTCAGTCAAAGATGAAAAACATTACATATAACACTATATAATGATGTCAGTATAAAAATAATCAACATTTGCTGCCTTAGTCAGTCAAAGATGAAAAACATTACATATAACACTATATAATGATGTCAGTATAAAAAATTATCAACCTTTGCTGCCTTAGTCAGTCAAAGATGAAAAATATTACATATAACACTATATATATAATGATAAAAGCATCAACCTTATCAATCTTTGCTGCCTCAGTCAGTTAAAGATGTAAAGTATGATGAAAGTAAGTATAACCTTTAAACAACAATGATTAATAGGTAATGTAGGACAGTACATTATGTTAAATTGAAATAGATGGTAACCGTATATACCTATGAAATGCATTTGATTTCCAACGTCCCAAGTACCTAATTTGGGAGTCAGACAGACTGCGTAAAGATGCATAAGAAGCACCACCTATTCAGTGTAGTTAGAAGGGTTTAGTCCTAAGTTGACAATACATTTTTTTAGAATGCGACTAAACTGCACATCTGAGACAGGAGACCCACAGCGATTCAAGAAGAAATGGCCTGATACTGTTGGACGTAATTGCATGTATTTATAAATTGCCCTCACATGACATATGCTTTGAATGCGATGAGGTTTAAGGGAGATGGTGTGAGGAGATACTGAATGTTTAGAATGTGGTAAGCAAATACTGTAGAACGCTTTAATTTCGCGTGGTCAAAATTTCGAGTTCTTTGTTAAAATTCAGCTGTTTTCTTTATTCGCGTATTTATGAATTCGCGACGGCGTCAGGCAGGATTAAAGTGCGATCAAAGGCATGCTGTCGTTGCTTTGATATGTGTGTGTTACACCTGATCTGTTAGACATTTAAGTTGTGATTCAGTGGTTTATATATAATAACAATAGATTGATAATAGTTTGTAATTGTTGTAGAAGTTATGTTTTACAAACAGTAGGTAATTAAGTGTGAAAAACTGTTACTGGTATGTTCAAACGATGTCCAAAATTGTTCAACAAACGATAGTTTAGTAAAGGCAATATCATAAAAAAATTAGATTGTTAACATTAATGGTACATGTTTATTTTAAATTGCTTTCATAAGTTAAATAAACTGATTATTTGTACGATAAAATACTATAACTTACTTAAGTTGCGTATTTTCGGACATACTCATTTTCGAATATATAAAACTCAACATTTATTCGCGACATTAATGAATTCGCGAGGTATTCGATTCGCGAATATTAGCGAAAATAAAACTAACGCGAATAAAACCAGTTCTACAGTAGACAGTTTAAATAGTTTCCCTCTTTTAAGCCTCATTTTTACATTGTCATTAGTGAGTGAATGGCTGCTGTTGCGTGAACAAGCAAATTCCCCTACACGAAGTAGAGCGAAAAAGGCCAAACAGAACATAGCTGTGATAAGGGTAGCATTATATTTGTCCGTGAAGTATTCAGGTAATACTGAAGTAATTTTCTTCAAAATAGTGCGCGTAATAGGTCTCCGTCTATCGCATGTGTTTGAAGTTTGTTTGCAACCTAACAGTTTCCTTTTAACTAAGAAATTGTTACTGAAAGACTTGGCACCCAGTACTTGATTGGTGTAATTCAGAGCTGATACTCTGGAGCAAATAGTGGCATATTTTAGACCTTTCCCATGACAAAACCCAATAAAATAAACCAATTTTCTAACTGAAATTGCACCTTTGGGTGGACAATAATATGATTTTACATGAAACGAGGTGTACATGTTATATGCTGTGCGGTAAGAACGCCTAGTGCTTGCTGCCAGGGAGCCTTGAAGAAGAGATGTAACAATTTGTTTTAGCGATGTAATAGCAGAGTGTCTGGTATTGGCGTTGGATCTTTTTCTGCATGTGGAGCCTTTACTTTGAAATCGGGAATCTGTAAACGAGATAAATTATCAGCTAAATGATTGCGACGACCACAGATATGCACAGAACGCACCAGAATGTTATATTTCATACAAGCTAAAACGAGAGAGACGTCTAACAAGATACATAATACTATGGTCCTTACAAGACTGTTTATTTATTATATGAACTACCGCTTGGTTGTCCGAGTGCAGAACAATGCACTTATTAGCCAAAATATGACCCCAAATTTCAACTGCAAAAACAATAGGAAATAATTCTTTGTAAGTGATACCATATTCTATCATACTGCTTGGCCATGCGCCGTAGAACCATTTTTTTATCTAAAATAGCTCCATAACCTAAGCGTCCTGAAGCATCCGTGTAAAGATGCAGAGCTGACTGGTTGATTTATCTTTGTTGAAGCATAATGTGCCGGCCGTTAAAATGTTCAATAAGCACAGACCATGCTTGCAAATCCTTCCTACTCTCTTTATTAAGTGTGATATGGTAGTGAGGCTTGGAGTAACCAATTGTTAAATATATTAACCTGCGAAGGAATGTTCTGCCTGGAATTACTACCTGGCAGCAAAAATTAAGACACCCCAACAGGGATTGTAATTTCTTAAGCTTAATTTGCGGCATCTTTTGTAACTAAGGAGTAAGGACCTCAAGTTATATAGACTTATATAGGAAAATTAAAAAAATCTTCTTCTCCAAAACCGCAAGGCCTAGAGCTTAGATATTTTGTATGTGACATTGTCTAGTGGACCTCTACCAAGTTTGTTCAAATTATGGCCCGGGGTCAAAATTGGCCCTGCCCTGGGGTTTATTCTATTTTATATAGGAAAATTTGAAAAATCTCCGAAACCACAAGGCCTAGAGCTAAGATATTTGGCATATAGCATTGTCTAGTGGACCTCTACCAAGTTTGTTCAAATTTTTGCCATAGGGTCAAAATTGGCCCCGCCCCGGGTGTCACTTGATTTATATAGACTTATATAGGAAAATTAAAAAAATCTTCTCCGAAACCACTTGGCGTAGAGCTAAGATATTTGGCATATATCATTGTCTAGTGGACCTCTACCAAGTTTGTTCAAATTATTGCACTAGGGTCAAAATTGGCCCCGCCCCGGGGGTCACTTGATTTATATAGGCTTATAATGGAAAATTTAAAAAATCTCCGAAACCACAAGGCCTAGAGTTAAGATATTTTGTATGTAGTATTGTCTAGCAGACCTCTTCCAAATTTGTTCATATTATGGCCCTGTGTTAAAAATTGGCCCTGACCTTAGGGTCACTTGATTTTACTTGGACTCGTGTAGAAATATTTTAACAATGTTCGTCTCCAAATGACCTTTTTTCCTGGTGAGCATTTACAGGGCCATCATGGCCCTCTTGTTTAACAGTACCCATGATAGTTCGATGTTATATATCCATGAATTAGTATAACTTTTGTACAAGTAACCAATAAATATCTGTGCAAAATAGGATAAAATATGATATAAGCTCGCGATCCCCCCCCCCCCCCCCTTGAGTGAGGAATAATTGGACTTGTCATGCTTTTTGAAAAAAATATTAATAATTTTACTTCAGTTTTGAGAAACCTTGTATTAAGTTGTGAAATAAAACCTCTTTAGAAGATAAATGTATTTGAACAATTTAATCGAAACAAGTATATGATAACGATGGTGAAAGCGAATATATTATTCGTCAGACAAACTGATTGAACTTATCACACGAATGAAATGTTGTCCCGTTGATTATTCAAGAGTTGTCCCGTAGATTATAATTCTTTGCGAAATGGACTTCGCCATATTGCAAATACGAATATGCGTGGTTGCGAATATAAAAGTATATGTATCAATTCGATAACTAACCAACATGACTGAAAACTCATAGATCTGTTGTACGTAATCAACGAGACAACTCTTGAATAATCAACGGGACAACTGCATTTCTCCGATCCACTTAAATGTGTTATCAGTTTTGCTCGATATGTTACGGGGATGCTAAGCGTAAGACATTGCAAAATACTTCTATACATCTTTATAATGAATAAAGAGCAGTTTGTATTAATATCGAACAATTATATTTTCATATGTTAATACTGACCTACGTCGAATATAAATGCGCGCTAAATGCGCGCTACACATCTAATCAGACATTATTACATTAAATTTACTTGTGTGCTTGAATTCTACATGCTGTTCGTACATATTTAGAAATTAATAAATGCACATAAATACTAAACAGATCGTTACTGCTATTATCAAAATGTTAGTCCAATAGAAAATCAACGGGACAATCACTTCGTTATCAACGAGGCCTTCATTATTTAGCATAGAAAAACGTCTATGAGACTTTATAAAAGAGGGCAGTGGCTTGAAAACGGTATATTAATAAGTCAACAAGCAAAATCAGTTACAGTTTATAAATTATAAGCTATTCACCACTTTAGACGGTATCAGCCCCTACTCGCCACAAACAAGTTTAGGCAGATGTGTTTTTACCCGTGTTTTCTTAAATCGATGGCAGGCGACAATTATAAACATATGGTTGACGTTTTGAAGCATAAATGAGCCCAAAGGTATATTATAGCGGCAAGAATGTGCAAGATTTAGTCCTATCCTGACAGTGTGTGTCGCGTTGCTTACGTCTCGTTGCTTATGTTAATTTCAAATTTCTAGATTCTAACACAGCAAAATCAAATATTTTTTACATGTACGAAGAAAGGTTTCTGCAATACCTTGGTGGGGAATATAGCTCGTCATGTTAAGCCTTTATACCATCTTTATATGCATGGATATGCATTTCAATTCAGTTTTTGCTACGGACTGGTTGATTATCGCATCAAAATTACGGTAGTAAATTCGGATTTCATGACCTATCCTTTATTTTCGTATAATATGTAGATATAAATTGAAACCAAGATTCATTTTATTACATTTTACGAATTCAAAAAGCACAATAACTATGTCAAATGTTATTCTTTTGTACATTAAGACTTGAGTGTAAAATGTTGTCCCGTTGATTTCGATAATTTAGAGACACGACCCAAAATGTGTGCATTTTCGTTAATTGATAGATTTTTAAAAAGCAAATAGTTCAGTTTGCTGGCACTCATTACTAACCACGAAATATACTCGGTACTGTGCTGGAATTATGTCGTAGCTGTTTTACAGTATGGATTTGATTTTGTATTATATACCTGGAGATACGGCATTTATGACCCCCTGAATAACTATTCCTTCATTATTTAGACCAAAACAGCTATTTATTCACTAAAACGTAAGCTCATTTTTAAGTATCCATATTGATTGTTCTCAACAATCAAAGTGTTATTTTTTTTCATTTCTATTGAAAATCGTCATCATTTTCTATACTGGAGACACCAATTATCCATGTTTTGTGAGAATGAGTGAGTAGAAAAGGTATTCGAACGCATTGTCTTTATCTTCAAAGAGAACTTCCGTTTCTTACTCCTGTTCAATCTGGATTTGTCCCTATCGATTCTACTGTCAATCAACTCACATCTATAACACGTTATGTAAAGCACTTGATGATGTGTCTATAAGTCCGTACAATTTTCTTTGACGTTAGTAAGGCCTTTGGCAATGTATGGCACAAGGGTCTGTTTGTGAAACTTCAATCGGCAGGAATAACAGGGACTCTGTTGCGTTGGTTCTCTAACTATCGTTCTGGTAGACGTCAACGTGTAGTTCTTCCAGGTGCAGCTTCGCAATGGTGCGAAATAAGAGCAGGTGTTGCACAAGGTTCAATACTAGGGCCGTTATTATTTCTTATTTTCATTAATGACATCGTTATTGATATTAAATCATTGATGAACCTTTTTGCAGACGACACAAGCCTGTACGTTGTTGTCTTAGATCCTAATACTGCTGCTTATCAACTTCAAAGGGACATTGATAAAATTTCATCATGGGCTGAAAATTGGCTAGTGTCTTTTAATCCAGCGAAATCTGAATCTTTATTATTATCATCAAAAAGCGAAATCGACCTGATCATCCTGTTTTACAAATGCTTGGTCAAGACATTCAAAATGTCACTGTCCATAAACATCTTGGAGTTAGCATTACTGAGGATGCCAGTTGGCATGTACACATTACTTCTGTTGTTGATAAAGCATGGAAAAAAAGTAAATATGATGAGAAGATTGAAGTTTTTGTTAGACCGTAGAACACTGGAAATCATCTATTTATATTTTATTCGACCTAGTCTTGAGTACGCTGATGTTCTATTGAGCAATGCTACTAAAGCTGACTACGACAGACTTGACAAAGTACAAAATGAATATGCCCGCATAGTCACGGGCGCAACAAGATTAGTTTCATTAGAACGGCTCAAACAAAAAAGTAACTGGGAATCTCTATCTGACAGAAGACACAAACACAGAATAACACACTTCTATAAAATGTGTTATAACCTTGTACCAGAATACTTATCTTCTTTCGTCCCAAGACAGCAAAATACTCGGTATCATCTTAGAAATGTAAATGACATTCCTGGAATTAATTCTAGAACAATTAATTTTAATTCTCTTTATTTCAACTCATTCCTCCCAACTTTAATTCGCGAGTGGAACGCCCTTCCTCTAGAAACAAGGAACTTACAACCACTTTAAGCTTTCAAGATGCATTTGAATAGAAACAGGTCTAGATTACCATCATACTATTTCTCGGGTCCAAGAAAACTTCAAGTTCTACACACCCGTCTGAGAACCAAATGCAGTTCACTTAATTATCACTTGTATCTATGTAATATTTCCCAGTCAGCACTCTGTACATGTGGGCAAATTGAATCCAATTATCATTTCTTCTTTAAATGTCGACTTCTTCAAGAACCCCGTGATACTCTTTTTAACCAATTAGATAACTGTGAAATTTGTTTAGATGTGCTTTTTGGTGATACAACCCTCTCAGATCAAGAAAACACATTCATCTTTCATCAGGTCCAATTATACATACGTGACAGCAATAGATTCACATGCAAAGTACTATGCATAATGCTTGAGAAGCCTCCATCTTCTTCTTCACTTCTACACATACCCTTCTCTCTCTTGATTTTATACCGTAATATTTTTTCCCATTGTGTTACTGTCTAAGTTTTTTCATTTTGTTTTCTAATTTATTTTTGCTTTTTTTATCACAAGACCCATATCCCTATCTCTGTATGATTTAATCTCAAATCTTTTTACATACCAATAATTAAATTATTGAATAGTTCTTGAAATTTAACTGGAAGTCTATCCAAGGAGAAGAATTTAATAAGACGTTCTGTCTTCCATTCCAATCCTTTCCAAAATTGATGTAAACTTGTGTATAATTACCTTTATGTACAATGTATCATAGACGGGAATAAATATGTTAAAACTAATGTCAATAAAACCAAAATAGTCGTATTCAGAAAAGTATTTTTACTCAAGGTGGGTCATTTAATGAAACCCAATTAAATTTATCAGACAAAGCATTAAAAGCAATATTCAGACTGAACAAATACTTACTTAAATTTGAAGATATTGGTTTTTATCACAAACTAGAATTATTCAACTAATCAATCTTGTCCATATTATGTTACATGTGCGATGTGTGGGGTTTCCACACAGCTGCTAATATTGAACGTATATTTACCATATACTTAACAAGAACAACAAAACGTTATGGGTAGACAAATTACAAGAAGCATATTAGTTTATGTTTTTTGTATGAAGTTGCTTTTTTCATAAAGGATATTGACTGTATATTTTATTCAATCCTCCATTAAGGAGAGTATAACATATTTACATGGTATTAGTAATACACATATATTGACAATCGTGAGTATTTGACAAATGAATAAATTCATGTATATACAATGTAGTTCACAAGCACGTGGTAATATCATACCCTACATCGATCAAATAGAATCAACCCTAAATGTTAACGAATTCACCATAAATCTGAGCACTATCATACTTCAAATAGCCACACAACAACTTATCTAGACAATGTCTTCATGATTTACTTACCTGTCAACTATTAATGAATTCAGTCATCACCATTAGCCAATCAAATGACCAGGATTAGCCAAACTAGTAATAGACACTACACTATATACTCGCAAACAGCTAATATAGTATAAAAAACTAATCCTCATAAGTTTAGGTTAAGCGTTCAACGCCAAATAATTGTGTATATGGTATTTTAGGCAGATTTAGTTTGATAAATATACGTTACCTTCGAATTATAAAATTGTGGTTGAAAATTGTGAATAGCAATGAATGCAAATTTCGTAGAATAATTTATGACACATTCAAACGAGACGCTGATGCAAATCCAAATAAAACTTCTTTGGTCACTTTCTACAATTGGATTCTATGACGTATGGTTGCAACAAGGAGTGGACAATGCTGATTATTTTATGTGCATATTCAAACAACGTTTAAAAGATAACAATTTGCAGACTTGGCAAGCAAGAATAAACAATTCGACCAGATCAATAGTGCATAGTAATGTAATTGAACACAATTTTCAATATTTCCTTAGTATATTAAATATTCCAAAATTTAGAATTGCCATGACAAGATTTTTACTTTCCTCTCATAACCTAAAATAAAATATGGTAGATGTCAAAGACCTGTGCTTGCAAGAGACAATAAAAAATATATTTTATGTAATAAGCTAGACGTAAAAGTATACTTACTTAAGGTGGATCGCGGGTTTCCTCCAGAAAAATGGTTATTTTTTTAGACGTCAACGCACAATAAATAAATTTTGCATGGACAATCTTTAAGGTATTGGCTAAGGCAGAAATGATATATTCAAATGATAATTCGATGGAAACCGGTCAAAAAGCGCTATCTAGCGGAATGATATATTTTTCGTTGATTTTCGCGTTATTTCCTGCATTGCTCCGATAATGTGGTATATTAAGTTATGCAATTCACAAAACTGCAATGCTGAATCATTCACAAATCCGAAAAAATCAGTATTGTTACATTTTGCGGTCATTAAATATTAAAAGACGTCGAGCGAACTCTGTAGGGGGTGGCAATTTACAATGCCAAAAAATGAGACATTTTTTTCTCAGTCGCGTCAGTAGTGAAAACACGCTCGATTAATATTTTTTTAAAACGCAGGACCCAGCAAACACACTAACGTTGTGACAACGTTGCGACAACGTTTTGCAATACGTTGTGACAACGTTTGGAATAACGTTGTGACAACGTTAAAGTGTGGAGTCGTGTAAACGTTGCGACAACGTTGTGGCACAACGTTGTGAAACAACCAAACCACAACCAAACCAAAACCTTCTGTTAAAAGCTCAGTGGTAAGTTGGTTGCACTTCGGTGCCAGCAATGCGAGTTCGATTCACAGTTGCTGACATTCAGTGCTGGGTGATTTCCTAACTTGGTTTTGTTTACAGCAGTATTAGCTTCGACTGGGTGCATTGGAGCTAATGAACCCTGCCATAGGCTCAGTTGGAAATCGTTCCATCCAATCCAGGTATCAGCTTTTTTAGATTACTGTAAATTACTTAATATCTGTGAGGTCTTATTTTCGTGAATTTTATCACAACTTTCGCGAGATCTTGAATTTGCAATGAAGCTTATTTAAACTTTAAGTAAGTAATGCTGCTTATATTTTACCAAATTTTTTATTCGAGACATTAGCCATTCACGAAAATAAAACCCACAGGAATATTTGTCACTTTACAGTACCTAAACAAATAAACATTTACCTTTGAAAACACTTGGTTTAAAAATTTAAGCAAGCCAAAGTAATATTACTAATACAAATATTTTATTCAATGTCAAATCATATAGTTACCTAAACCAAGAAATATGCATTTTACAAAAAAGCCATAATTGAGACAAAATGCAAGGCAAACAATAAAACATTGAACTGAATTTTATGATGGCAAGTGTTCCGAGTTTCAAACAAAAACGTGATTAATAATTCAAGCAAAACAATAGTTATGTACCCTTCTTTCCCTACTGAGTCATCTTAATATGGTAAAAGAGTAATCCATGTTTAAAAACAATAGTTTTTATCGATACTTTAAGAAAACAATAGCACCACAAGCAGTACCAACTCTTGTTTGTTAAGGGCAATAAGTGCTGTCATTCCTTTCGTTCATTTAAAGATTTTATTCAGGTCTAAATCAATTTTGAAGTAAATTTTCAGAAAAAGATAAACAAGAGGGCCAAGATGGCCCTATATCGCTCACATGTCAATCACTGCTCACTCATTAAAACATTGTTTTGAACCGGTGACCTAGTTTTTGACCCCAGATGACCCATGTTAGAACTAGTCTTACATATGAATAAGACAAACATTCTGACAAAATTTGGTGAAGATCCAATCAAAACGATGAAAACTACAGCATAGACAAGGTTTTCCTAAGATTTGACCTTGTGACCTCTTTTTTGACCCCAGATGCCCTTTGTTCGAATTCGTCTTGCATATCATTAAGACAAACATTCTGACAAGGTTTGGTGAAGATACAATCAAAATTTGACATCTACAGTGTTAATAAGGTTTTCCTACGAGTTGACCTAGTTTTTTACCCTAGGTGACCCTTGTCCTTAATATCATTAAGACAAACAATCTGACAACGTTTGGCCAAGATCCAATTAAAGCCATGACATTTAGAGCTTTTACAAGATTTTTACCTAAGATTTGACCTGATGACCCAGTTTTTGACCCCGGCTGACCCATGTTCAACATTGACCCACAAATCATTGAGGTAAACATTCTGACAAGGATTGGTGAAGACCCAATCAAAACTGTGACATCTACAGTGTTAACAAAGTTTGCCTAACCTGGTGACCTAGTTATTGACCTGAGATGACTCATATTTGTACTTGACTGTTATATCATTAAAACAAACAATTTGACGAAGTTTTGTGAAGATCCAATTATAACTGTGAAAGCTATAGTGTTAACATGTTTTTTTCATAAGATTTGACCTAGCGACATAGTTTTTGACCCAAGATGACCCATATTTAGACTAGTTTAAGATATTATGAAGACAAACATTCTGACAAGGTTTCATGATGATCCAATCAAAACAGTGATTTCTAGAGTGATCACAAGGTTTTCCAGCAATTTGCCCTAGTGACCTAGTTTTGGACCCCAAATGTCCCAATATCGATCTCATCCGAGATTTTGTCCATATTAACGTTCTGGCCCATTTTTGCTAAAAATGTGACCTCTAGTGTGTTCACAATATAAAGTTTGATGATGCATGACACCGGACAGAGACTGATCCTAAAAGCTCACCCTTGTCACATTGTGACATGTGAGCTTAGAAATATAATACAATGTCAAAAATTACATGTATTCACATAGACAATATATTCTATATTATCCCTCCTCCAGAAACGAATGACACCGACCTTGACTTTTTTCACTTTTTGTCTTTTTTAAGTGACTATTTTAGTATGTAGTAAGTATATAACAAATTATACACATGTGACAGTATTTAATTATTTTAAACAATCCAAACATTTGTTGCCCATGTCGCCTTTTGTAAAGTTGGTGAAACTCAGTTTAGGATTCCTTTATGTCTTCAATTCCTCCCGGACCTCCAAATCCTCCTCGACTACAGATTCTGTCACACTCTTCTGAAATTATTTTAATATAATTCATTTTAAGTATTTCGATGATAAAATGATTCTATGACTAGCACTAATTAATTATTTTTACAACACTTCAACCATCCTTAATCCTGCAGCAAATCTGAATAGAATCAAATTATGCTTAACTTTTTAGTGCACTACAAAGGACAAAGAGGTAAAGCAAAAGATTATAAAAGCTTAAAGAAAATTGATATTTTTAAATGAACTAGTAACCACAGTCAGTTTGACCTTCAAACAAGAGCTGTTTAATGTTGTAAATTTTATTTTTCCAAAAGCAGTAACACTAACCAATTTTCCTGACTTTAGCCCAGAAAAGAAAAGCAAAAGAATAGTAAATATACCTTAAATTTCAATCCACCTTTGTTGAATGTCACATGTTTCAAAAAGCTTCCTTTTGGCTGTCCTGTGAGTTTTCATGAGTGCATCTGCAAAAAAGAATTGATGGTATGTTTGTATTTAAAAAGAAAAAAATTTGAATGTGCAAAAATTTGTCCCCATGTTAGTTTTAGTTTAGGTATGCTTTGTGCACATGTGTGGATGTTCCTGATTTGTACACTTGTTTCTTCAAAACTTTAAATTCTACTAATGAAACCACAAACAGGATTAAGAACTATCCGAAACAGCTATTTGAAATAGATTCTGAATCTGAATTTTAGCTTGATAATGTTTTAGATAAAACTACAAATTATGAGACTGAAAAAATGGATTGAGAATATATAGCCAATTTTTCTTATCTTCATTTTCTTTAAAAAAATACTTTGATCAGTCATGCTGATTTAAATAATCAATATTAATTTGAAAATGTTTTTTTTTTCAATTACCAAATTACCTACCATTTTTTCTTAACAACAACAAACAAACAAGAAACTTACTTCATACTTAAACAGTATAAAGGACAACTTACTTAATATTGATTTGCATATAGCCAGTTCTTCCAACCTCTTCTTCCCTGAGAATCCCTTTCTTTCATTTACTGACCAAACCCTGTGAAGCTAAACGACATGTGGTGTCAACATCTTTGACATCTAATGTACTATATTATTCATGCTGTAATTTGTAAAAGGGAAACAAAATGATTGTTAAAACAATGGTAAAAATGTAGGTCTAACATGTTCTAAAGCAATCATATTCCACATGAGTTGGTTTCATTATTACATGAGAGAAGACAGTGCCTATTTTATCATATTCATTGAAATGAATTACTTTTTATTCAGGACTGCTTTTAAATAATTCCTTTCAGTCATTAAATCATGAATTATCACTGAATGTGTTTAATAACATCCGTATCATAAGGCACCTTTTATTTTCTTGAGTAATTGAATGTTTACTTTAAAGGCCAGACAAGGTATCTACAAATATTTGTTTCACCTCTCCTGTCCTACTTGGCATGAGGATCGTACCATTTAAGGTATTTGCCACCTCTCCATGTAAACAGGTCTGAGAATTGACAAATACATGAGATTTCTTTTAGACTTGAATTACAAAATAATTATGCAGGGAGGGGCAGTGGTGTAGGGGTAGAGTGTCGGACTGCTACCCCGGAGGTTATGGGTTCGAATCCCGTCAGTGGCAAACTTCTTTCGAAGTAAGTACTGGTCAGAACCCAGGAAGAAGCCATCAAGAACTTCTTGGCAAGAGAATCATACCAGATGAGGTATTTGCCACCTCTCCTTGTAAACAGATCTGAAGATTGACAAAAAAGCATGATTCAATAGCTTTCAAACTTGTTAGTTAAATCAGTTAACTATGTTTGACAAACTAAGTTTTGACATGCAAGTCTAGGTATCTATTATCTATATGCATTTGTACCACCTCTCCTGTCCTACTTGGTATGAGGATATATTAAGGTATAAGCCACCTCTCAATGGAAATAGGTCGGATGATTGATAAAAAAAAATAAAAATCAAGAAACAGCTTTCAGACTTGAATTACATGTCGCTTACTATACATGTATATGTATGATATTAAAAGTGATGTAATAAGTGTATCTTCATTATATTAGTCAATCTGAAGCACCATCACTTACTGTTTACTTGGTATATTTTTCTATTTGATGTTGGTGACTCTGAAGATGTGCTTGACTGATCAGGACACGAAGAGCGACACAGCAGCATGTTGCTTTTTTCTGCCTTTTTACTTTTTTTCCAAAGTGGATAGTTTCCTTCATTGTTTCCGATATGTCCTTTTTTCTTGTCTATAATGAAAAATATCCTAGTTTTATCAGCATAGATCCATTACAAAAAGAATATTTTTACTATTCTCAGGGCTTTTTTTCCTTCTGTAGCAGGGGCCATTAAATTCTTTAAAATCAAGTGTTCTCTTCCCTTTTGCAAAAATTTTGCGTTATTTTCCCCAAATTTAAGGAAAAAGCCCCTTCCCCTACCTGTGAAAAAAAGCCGATTCGATTAGAAAATTTGTCATAGAAATGGCAACTTATAGACTAACTTAAAAGTCTTTGTGGCAAGGCTTTTTTTAACCTGCTAGTCCTACAGTCCGCGATGTTAACTAGTGTTACAAAGCGCCATTCTCTCACGAACATTTATTTTCATTTAAAATACGGTTTTCTTCCAGAACTGACCTTACCCAAGGATTTTGTTTCCGTTTTGAATCCCCCCTTGCCCTTGGCAAATTTAACATAAGTTAACAGCTGTCTAATTAAAATTTATTACAATTAATGCATTTTTTATTAGTCTAATGGGATTGACTTATTGAAAATTAGTGAAAGCATACCACATATGTTGTACTGTAATAATATAGAGAGAATGATATTAGTTAGCTAGTTAGTTACAACAACATTTGTTTGTTTCTATGATTATCGTATTTAAACTGTTTAACACTCACTTATTATGATTTTATAAAAAAATATTTATATTGTTTATTCGTCAGACAATGACAGACATTATATAAAACGCATCTTGATTTAATACATTTTTAATTAGATGTTTCATATTTCTATAATACACATGTGGTATGCTTTGCCTATCAAAACTAATGAACTGGTACGCTTAGCCCTGTTACGTTCCGGTAGTGGTACGCTTCGTCCGATATTCTTTAAAACCAAGATTTTGTGGCAAAAACAATAAAAAAAATACTTACCTTGTGCGTAATGGCCACGATTTTAATGTAAAACACCAGACACTGGCAGATATGATTCCATTTATCACTCGAAATCCACCAAAAGCTTTAAAACTAATGTTGTTTCCAATGTCAGATCAATTCGGCGCGCGCGCGTACCCGTTACTTTCCAACGGTTAATTTCAAGAATCAGGATCGGTATATTCAAATTAACGTTTCTTTTAAAGTAAAAAGAAGATACATAGTACCTAAACATACTAAAATATTAAATTCTAATGATGTTATAGTACGTTAAACTACTTAATTTGAAATCAACGAAATAATTACGGAAAAATATCATTCGAATCTATCGCAATGAAAATAGCTTTTGAGAGATAACGAACGACAACTCTGCTAGGAGATTGACTACAACAAAAAATCTTTTCCGTGATCTATACATAAATACATGAAGATATTGTTGTTTGTAACCACGGTTAGTTCTCTTTAATAATCATATTAATGATTTCTGTTTGGTCAGGTTAAATTTAGATGACCAGTGCAGTGGGTGGGGTAAACCGTAAAATAATATTATTTATTAACAGTTACATTCATATAATTAAGCAGTCTGTGAAATTAAGGTTTGAAATGTGGTTGCCCCAAACAGAAATTTTAGCTGCATTTGTTTTGATTTAGTAATGAAACCAAAATTTTGGTTGTCCGAATAAAAAATTGGTTGTCCTGGACAGGTTAAGATAAGATTTCTTCATAAAGTATATTGTAGGGCAACCTGTCACAAATTACTAATTCAAAGACTGGTTTCAGTATCTTATAGATGTTTACTTCATTGTCATGCTGAAATTTAAATATTGTATATCTTGTTTCAGTTTTTAACCTGGCGTAGAAGTTGGCACCAGAGGTCAATAACAAGGAAATTCTTGAAGAAGCAGAAGAAAACATTCTTTCACCAAATTGTGACAAATGAAGAGCTTCGAAATTTTCAGAGAAACCGAGCCTGTTTCTGGGTTGATACATCCGATTTAGAACAAACTCTGTCCAGTCCAGTGGTTAACTACAACATGAACATATCAATAAAGTTGCTCTTACGGCAATAACTATATCCCAAATTTTGCCATAGACTGATAGAGAGAGCTTTCGTCCATTAAGGAAAATACAAACTGATCACTGGGTAAATCTGTGTAATGACACCAAAGGAAAATGATGCTATGATATTATCAAGGATTGAAGGAGTTTGACCGTTTCATGTATCTGCAAAACAATGCAATTTTGAAAGCAGCTTGAAGTGCCAGTAATTAGTAGGACTAGTAAGAATATTCAATGAGTGTTATATATCATAATTAATATTATATAGACAATGTCATGATATCTAAGCATATATAAATTATAATGTGCTGCAGATGACTTGATGCTGCGTTTTTCAATGTGATTGTGAGGATACTTTGAATATGACGTGTTATTTGCTGCTAAAGAGTACAATGTGCATTGATAAATAAATTCTATTTAACTTGGTACTTCGACTTTATTTTATTTGATATACATCATATGATGCATTTATTCATGGGTGTAAATAGAGGCATTTTTTCATGCATAAAGCGCCATCTCACACGCAAAAAAACTTATTTTAACCCAAATCTCACGTAAGAATGACGCTTCTGAAGCAAATCTCAACTTTATTGACAGTCTGAAGATATGGCACTACGAAGTGCGACAAACATTATAATTGGTTGTATTTTCTTACAAAATTTCCATCGTAAATCTATCTATATACAAACATGTAAAAGTTAATATACAAATTAAAATATCACTGAAGATTATTATAATTATCACATCTATACAAAGTGGTGTACGTACGCTCAGTTATATTTTGTGTTGAGTTGGAAGTTAAACAGTATTGCACATTTAATTGTGGGATAATATATATAGCATCATTGGTGTGATTTGCGGGAAAGCACGGAAAATGTGGAAATTTGCCATTATTTTCGGGAAAAGTAGAATATGATATACGTAAATGCTTAATAATCATATAACAAACATAAAAGCCAAAAGCATGTGTTGTTACTTCTTAAACTTTTGCCAAAATTACCTTTCAGACTGTCAATCCATAATCACTACACATTTATTTTCCACCTTCAGTACGCTGACTTTAAAAATCAATATCTCCCACACTGATGAAAATTACGTCACAAGACAACAAGAACCAGACATAATATTGCATCATAGACTTCTTACACTTCTGTTGAAAAATAGTGTTCTAGGTCATAGGTCTAATTGATCAACCAATGAAAAGTCGCTAATCAGTTGATCACACGACCACACATGGATTTGCCATATTACACATGTCTGTCGGTGTTTCTTTTTGAAGTCAGCTGTCTCCACATATCATTGTCCTGTGCATATTTCGGTGTCATAAAACTTGCTGAGACAGGGTGGTGTGTAATTTACCGCTTATCTGATTGTTTATTGAAGTTTCACGTGAAATTGGAGTAAAAGTAGCAAATTGGGACCTTGGTTATTGTTTTAGGTACGTGACGTAGCTTAAATAAACAAGTAGTGTCATGCAGTTGTCTATAATTTGAAAGAATTATTAAATCATTATCTGATATTTTACAGTATCAGTAAAACGATTTAAAAATTACATATAAAACTCATACTTAGTTTTATTTTGATCTCATGAAATGTTTCTGTTTTACAGTTTATTATTAATTTTCCATTATGAAATATCACTAACAATCGTATTTTCATCTTTATTTTTATTATACAGACAAAATAATTGCACCATAATTATTTGTTCAATCATCATAATATATATTGTGTTCCTGCACATTTTAACAATCAATGATTATAACGTCGGTATGACATAAAAAAGTTGACAATTTTCGAAATTAACTTAAGTTTGTCACACCACCAATCACATCTTTATTGTATAAATTCAAAACGAATAGCAATGTTAAATTGTTTGTACCGAACGGCTAGTAACCATTAATTTGGATAAGTGTTAAAAAATATTGTCATTTATAATACAATAAAATTTAAGGCCGTATCTTTTATAATAGTGCTCGCAGAACGGGTGTACTGGCTTTTACACTTTGTGAAATATGACGTCACGACATGCGACTATTCTTTCAAAATGGCGGCGCCCTAGGAGATTCGCATGATCACTAAATGACAATATTAAATCACCAATATTTTTGTTAAATGAAGGATTTTTTTAAAAAAAATGCAGGAATCATCATAACTTTAATAGTTCTACACGACTAAGTGCTTGAAAAGTCAACATTGCGTTGCCCTTTAATTATACTTGTTATACCCATACGTAATTTTAAACTGCAAATACATGTATATTTTTAAACAATTAGTTGCGTATACATTGTATTTTATTTGCACAAATGATTGTTCGAAATTTCAACAACGTTTACTGTCCTTCTTGACGGATTAGTTTAGAATTATATGAATTATAGACGTTTTCTATGCTATGTCATGAAGGCCTCGTTGATTACGTAGTGATTGTCCCGTTGATTTTCTATTGGACTAACATTTTGATAATAACAGTAACAATTTGTTTAGTATTTATGTTCATTTATTAATTTCTAAATATGTTCGGACAGCATGCAGAATTCAAACACACAAGTAAATTTGATCTAATAATGTCTGAGTAGATGTGCAGACCGCATTTAGCGTGCAATTGTATTCGATGTAGGTCAGTATTTACATCTTTGTAAAATATAATTGTTCAATATTAATACAAACTGCATTTTAAGTATAAAAAAGATGTATGTAAGTATTTGCAGTGTCTTACGTTTAGCATCCCCGTAACATATCGAGCAAAACTGATAACACATTTAAGTGGAACGGAGAAATGCAGTTGTCCCGTTGATTATTCAAGAGTTGTCCCGTTGATTACGTACAACAAATCTATGAATTTTCAGCCATGTTGGTTAGTTATCGAATTGATGCATATACTATTGTAATACCCCAGTGTTTCGTACATGCCGGTCTAGTCAGATATTTGTTTACTTTGCCTCGGATCATTTTTACAACGATTTGTGCGTAATTAATCTTATGTCATGTTAGTATTTATTATTCGTTCATTCCTGTAACTGAGTTAAACCTCATTACAAGTTCACTTTACCTGTATATTTATGTTACAAATTCAATATCTACTAAGTTTATCGCTTCATGTACACTTTGGCAGCATCTGCCCGCCATGTTTATTTGACTCGGATGTTTTGTGTATTTGACCTTTTGAAGGGTTTTGTGGGTAGTTTACATTGCCAACTGTCAGACGATAACTCTATACGATAAATTTATTTTTGAGATCATCACTAGAACTTCACATTTTTCACTTTGAACGTAAGTATACTTTACTCTTTATATAAATCTACCTCGTAGATGTTTTTCTCTTGTTTATTTATTAGATTTTAACTTTTAAACTTATCTAAGTAGAATTTTAGCTACGTAACTGCACAGAGACGTTGGTGCGGTCTTGTGCGTTCTTTGTGCGGTCCAGTGCAGCGCTGTGCATTACGCGCAGTCTGGTGCGGTCTGGTGCAGTTTCCAACGTAAACTGCACAGGAATTGTTGTGCAGTATTAGACTGCACAATTATTTTGGTGCACTGCACAGCGTCGTTGGTGCACTATATAAGGCACGCTCCGGTTAAATTCCGTGACTCTGAATTTTCATTAGCATAGGTACGCTTCATAATTATTTTTCTTAAACATTTTTGTTGATTATTTATTTGAAGTAAATTGAATAATACTTATAATATTTTTAAGCAAGTTTATTAGTTTTTAGGATGCCTGAGCATAAATTGTCTAAATTATTGGTTGATTCTAAATTGATTGAGTTAATTTTAAGGATCTAAGATTACTGTGCAGGTATTTGACAGATGTGTACATTATTGAGTTAATTTATTTTCTTACCATTTTATATTCAATTGTTGATATTTTAATAGTTAAATGAATTATACTGAATTATTACTAAATATGTTATGAATATATGATCATTGAAATGACTATGGTGAATTAAACGGTAATAATATCAATAAATATAAGAAACTTTATTTCATCTTGGGTTTTCTTTGTTATTATATGTTATATTATTTTAAGTAGACTTTGAGTTAATTAAGTGGTCAGAGTCCATATTACTTTCTATTATTTTTAAATTTACAACAAACTTACTGGACGGAAAGAAATACACAACACAGAAACATATATAAGGAAACCGCTCCGGCACGTGACATAATTTATGGTGGCAGCGCAGTGGAATCTTTGATTTTTCAACTTAGATTCAGTGATCGACACTCAGCCTCAGTCAAGATGGCAGATTCTGATTCAGATGAAGAGAGAGAAGTATTCTTTAGAACGACTCCATTACAGCAAGAAAATGAAAGGCCAGGCCAGACAGATAGTCATAATGACATAGAACCAGCTACATCTCATGGAAATGTCTTAGAAATAGAAAATCAAGAGCGAAATGATTCTCCAATATGGGTGAAAAACACTCTTCAAAGTATGACAAATATGCAAGGTCAAATGTCACAGGCCCTACAAAACATAACATCAATACTTACAACCTTATGTAACAAAGACCAAACCACAGCAGGTTCTCAGCACCATGAAATAAATGATAATTATAACAACACAGTCAGAAACCAAGGTGATTACAACTCAGGCTACAGAAACAACCCCCATAATCAACATGTTTCCCCGCAACAAAATGATTACGTAGACCAAAGTCCCTACACAAGAACCAATCAAAGATCTAATTTCAATAAAAATAGCCATCAATGTAGCTCTAACATTGAATTACCAGCTTTCACTGGAAAAGATGAGTGGAAAGTCTGGTTAAACCGATTTGAAACAATAGCTGAGAGACAACATTGGAGTAATGACCAGAAGCTAGACAACTTACTTCCAAAAATACAGGGTAGTGCTGGCGACTTTGTGTTTGCCCAGCTTAAACCAGATACGCTAAGAAACTATACACAACTAATATGCGAATTAAATAATAGATACCGTGTTATAGAGACACCCAGGACATTTGCAGCAAAATTTAGCAGGAGAGATCAGAACATTAAAGAGACAGCTGAAGAATATGCGGCTGAATTCAAACGTTTGTATAACAAGGCGCACAATGAACGCGACATTAAAACAAGGAATGAAGACTTAGTACGCAGATTCCTTGATGGCTTGCGTGATGAAGAAGTGAGATGGGAGGTAGAATACATAAAACAACCAAATGATATTGATGAAGCAGTCTACCATGAAGTGAACAACATTCAGACAAGGAGAAGACATATGAATAGTTCTGTGCAGAAGAAAAGATTTATACGGAGGGCAAAAGATAAAGATGATGACGAACAAAATGGTGAAGCTAGTGACAGTGACATAGAAGAAAACGAACATATATACAGAATCCCAACAAAGAAATTTCAAGGTAAACAAAAACAGGAAGATGAAATAGGCCTAACTCAAGCTGCAACAAAAACTGAAGAAATCACAAATAACACTGGTGTTGAGAAAACATCAAATAGAGAAACAGAGTTGCTTCAACAGGTCCTAGATAAACTTAACCAGCTCACACAAACAAGGGTGGTTAGATGCTATGCTTGTAATCAAGAGAATCATTATGCGAGAGATTGTCCTTTGAAGAATAATAAACCACAAAATAAGGGAAATTATGGTCAAGCATCCAGAAACAATGGTAGTAATCAACAATTTAATACACAAAATTTAACTTACAGGAATACTTTAAACATATATGGACCAAACCACCAGGCCGAGGGGAGGTCCTAGACAGTGAAAACGGCCACGAGGTAGTAAACGTATCAATGAGTGATGATATCATCAGGCGTAAAAGATCTTACAATAGTGGTGTCTACATAAAATGGGCAGTGCAGAATATACCCATAACATTTACGGCTGATACCGGGGCAACCAGAACCATCATATCAGACAGGGTTTACAACAAATTGGACATCAATCATAGACCGTTACTACAGAAAACAGCTTGTCTTGCAGGTGCTAGCGGAGTACCACTGAAAGATCTAGGCAAAGCAGTGTTTGAAATGCAACTAGGGCCACTTAATTTAAAGAAAGAGTTAATAGTAGCAGAAATTGAAGATGAAGGTCTCTTAGGAATAGATTTATTACAGAATGATGATGGTGGCCCAGCCGACTTACTATTGTCCAAAGGGTTACTACTACTGAAAGGTAAAGAAATCCCATGCATACAAGTAGGGATGAAAAATGAAATTAGGAAAGTAAGGGCAGCAGATCACTATACTATACCTGGGTACTGCGAAATGGTGTTAGATGTACTTATAGATAGAAAAGAAGAAGATGACAGATTAAGTAATTCCGAGTTTCTGATTGAGCCAACAGAACATTTCAAGACAACATATCCTCTACAAATGGCAGCGGTTTTAGTTGACATCAACGGGAGCCCCACAAGCAAAATTAGAGTATTGAATCCATTTCCAACATCTGTATCCGTGAATCAGGATGCAATACTAGGCCAAGCAGACAAAATAAATGTAGTTAATGGTACTCTGAAAACTCAAGAACATCCAGAAGAAAATACAAATGATGCATATGTACGCAGAGTTACATTGAATGGTAATAAAAGTACTAGAAAAGGGGAAGAGATATCGGAAGATCAGTCCGAAGAGAATGATGAAATACACGTACCTGAACATTTGCAAACATTGTACAAATCAGCAATTAAGGGACGCAGCGAACAAGAGAGACAAGTAATTGGGAAACTGCTAATGAGATTTAAGAATAGCTTTTCAATCAATGATTTAGACCTTGGACTTACCTCCTTAGCAGAGCATTTAATCAACACTGGAGAAGCCAAACCAATAAAACAGACTCCAAGAAGGGTCCCAATGGCATATGCTGAGGCAGAAAAGAAGGCTGGAGGAGCTGTTAGCAAAAGGGGTGGTTAGGAAAAGTACTTCTCCATGGGCAAGCCCCATAGTTTTGGTGACTAAAAAGAATGGACAGGTCCGCCCATGTATTGATTATCGCAAGGTAAATGCACTTGTCAAACCTGATGGGTTTCCGTTGCCACGGGTGCAAGATTGCTTGGACGCAGTAGCGGGGTCAACACTTTTTACAACATTTGACTTGACAAGGGGTTATTTCCAGATCCCATTGAAAGAAGATGATATTCCAAAGAGTGTATTCGTTTGTAAATTCGGGCATTTTGAGATGTTAAGACTACCGTTTGGATTGAATAATGCAGCAGCTACTTTCCAGAGAACAATGGAAATTGCTTTACAGGGTTTACAGTGGGAAACTTGTCTTATCTACATTGACGATATTGTCATATTTGGAACTAATTTTACACAACACATGGACAGAGTCAGAGAAGTCCTAGAGAGGATAGAGGCCGCAGGACTGAAACTTAAACCTGAAAAATGCGAGTTACTGCAAGAAGAAGTAGTATTTTTAGGTCATGTGGTATCAGCAGATGGTATCAAACCAAATCCCGTCAATATTTCCAAGATAATACAGTGGCCTGTGCCGACTAATGATAAACAAGTGAGACAGTTTGTAGCGATGGGTTCTTATTATAGAAGGTTTGTCAAAGATTTCGCAAAAATTGCACGACCAATGTTAGAACTTAAAAAAAAGGGTAGTGAATTCAAGTGGAGTGAAGCCTGCCAAGGAGCTTTTGATAGATTAAAGAGTATTTTAGTGAGTCCTGAGATAATGGGATATCCACTGCAAAATGGAGGAGAATTTATTTTAGACGTAGACGCCAGTGACGTTGGGATCGGTGCTGTACTCCATCAAGTGCAAGAGGGGCGCGAAAAGGTAATAGCTTACGCCAGTAGAGCTCTCAATAAAGCTGAAGGCAACTACTGCATAACAGAAAAAGAGCTACTTGCTATCCGTTATTTTGTGGAGTATTTCAGACAGTATTTACTTGGAAGAAAGTTCTTGGTGAGAAGTGATCACCAAGCACTCACGTGGCTCTTCAAGTTGAAAGAACCGAGAGGGAAAATAGCCAGGTGGATAGAGATATTGTCACATTATGATTTTTCAGTAGAGTATAGACCAGGGCGCAAGCAAGGGCATTGTGATGCTCTGTCGAGATGTGAAAATCCTCGAGATTGCGATTGCCCATCAGCGGATACTAGTGAATCCCTTAAGTGCGGTCCATGTAAGAAATGTACCAAAAGAGCTCAAGACATGCTTCTACAAGGTTGGAACAATGAAACGGAACTACCTCTTACTAATTTACAAAGCAATGACAAGCAAATAATTAGGGAGACAGAATGCACAGAACAACCGAGTACTTCAAAAGACTATCCGTGTAAACCTGAGCAAGAAAGTGTGCTAAATTCCCTACCTTGGGCTGTATACAATAGTCTAGGTGATTTGCAGAAGTTACAATTACAGTATACTGATATCGGTCCCATACTGAAGGCAAAATTGGAGGGTACAAAACCAAGCAATGTTGACATGCTTTCATCAAGTCCTGCATCAAGGCACTACTGGATCATGTGGGAAGTTTTAGAAGTTAAACATGGCGTTCTTTTCAAGAAATTCTTAAAACTGAATAAGACAGGAGAGCATTGGCAGTTTGTTGTCCCTCAAAGTTTAAAGAAAGAAGTGTTATTTGAGAATCATGTTTCCATCATTTCAGGTCACTTAGGGTGCAAGAAGACGGTAGAGAAAATTCGCCAAAGGTATTACTGGTACGCAATGAAGGGTGACATTAATCTGTATATTAAACGGTGTGATAAATGTGCAGCTAATAAGAAACCAATAAAGATCACAAGGGCACCTATGGGTACTATTACTACAGGAGCTCCTTTTGACGTGGTAGCAACCGATTATCTTGGTCCATTTCCCATGACACAACAAGGCAACCGATACATTCTTGTACTAACTGACCATTTTAGCAAATATGTAGAAGTGTTGGCAGTGCCAGACTAGACTGCAGAGACATGTGCCTCAAAAATTCTTAACGAATTCATAGCTAGATGGAGATGCCCACTCTCGATACTTAGTGACCAAGGTCGTAATTATGAGAGTAAGGTGTTCAAAGAACTGTGAAGAATGCTGGAAATTCGCAAATGCCGAACCAGTGCTCGAAACCCGAAGTGCAATGGCCAATCAGAACGCCTTTTACAAAACACTTGTTCGAATGATAAAGGCATTCTTGTGTGGTGAGCAGGACCAATGGGATCTTAACCTCGGATGTCTTGCAGGTGCTTACCGTGCCTCACCACATGAATCAACTGGGTTGACTCCAAATCTTATCACAATGGGAAGAGAAGTTCGACTACCTTCGGAAATGGTGTTTGGAAGTTCTACAGCTGTCAGTGGACATGATGTCACATCTTACGGTGAATACGTTGACCATCTACGTTCTAGAATGCAGCATGCCCATCAAGTTGCGCGAAATCACCTGACAGTGGCAGTTAAGAGACACAAGGCCATATACGATGCCAAGTCATCAGTGAATAAGTACAAAGCTGGTGAAGTCGTATGGTGTCTTAATGAGGTTAGAAAACCCGGTACTACTCCGAAACTAGAAAGAATATATGATGGACCATTTATTGTCAGCCAAGTTATTTCAGACATGAACTTTGTCCTTCAGCTTGACTAGCATGGCAAAGAAAAACTAGTCCACCATAACAAAGTTAAAACCATACGAGGGCATCAAGCCTCCTAAGTGGGTAAATCAGACAAAGAAAAAAATTAATCAGTAAATAAGCATTGTGCTATTTACTGTATCTACAGTTATTTTTTTATTGTTACATCACATTATGATTTTTTTCCTGCCTGATCTACAGATATGTAAGTTTGTTCAAAAGGAGTTATGAACAGTTTTAACGTACAAACATGCACTTAAACTAAGTTCAATATAGTAAAATATTATGTGTGAAGATAAAATGCTGAAGAGTGTGAGCTTACATCTTACCAAAAGGCGTGGAATTTGGTTAGATGAGCTTTTCAGATTTTTTTAGCAGGTTATCAGAGACGTTTGGTATTAAAGAAAGAAAAAGGAGAAGACTGACAGTTCAGAGGGAATGAAAGAATATAGAATGGTTGTTTTGCAAGGAAAGAGCAAGTTTAGTCCACAGAAGTGGTCGGGAGTGATGTCAGAGTAAATGACGAAATGAGTAAGAAGACGAATGGTTAGCAGATCAGAGAGCAGGAACCGAATGGGAGGAGTGATATGCGGATGCCTGACTAAAGAACACTTGGAAAATCGAGCAGTAAGAAGAAAGAAGTCAGATTTGAAGCCAAGGGTCACTCGTTTTGCCATGTTTTATTTTCTCACCACACTCATAGAACTTTACCATTTATATATACAGATTACACAGCGGACAAGCGAAGTTCAAATAGATGTATTGACTGGATGATGGAATTTTAACACAATTTACTCTCTACATGTTCCATTTGCCTGCTATTCATTGTATTAATGATTGTTGCTTTATACATATACTGTCTACAGATATTATGTGAATATTGCATTTGTTGTAATTTTGAAGCTATGTAATGGTTGTAAAAATATCTGCACAGATCTTAGTTACGCCTGGTCAACAGAGGGTGATGGTTCATTTTAACAAACAGAAATGAAGTGGTATTTCTGCCATCTATTTATGATATGCATGTTTTAGGAGTAAGCAAGTTTAAAGTAATAACCCGTGGAATGTTCCATTGCAGTAGCTGATAAATAGATTTAAAGCAACATTGACCTCTTTTGCGTTTAATAATCTCTTTAGTCAGAAAGATGGAGTACCTTATTTGTCTGGAAAAGTAAGAAGAACTCAAATGCATTACATGTCACTTAAAGATGCCTGTTTTATATCTTTTCAGTCAGAAAAAATGTCTACCAGCACTTCCTCATCGCAGAAACGTAGAGCATACCAGTGCCTAAAATGCTTGCATAAGAATGACAGGGTCTTCATAGATGCGAGATATAGGGTGAATTACCATTTCTTGAAGGAGCACATGAGCCTTGATATGGTACCATACCATTGTAAGGTATGCCTTTTTAGGTCATTTAAGAGAGAATATCTTGTTCAGCATGTCAGGAATTTTCCTAGGCATAGGTTGATCTTAAATGAAAAGGGGATATCTGAATCAAAAGATTTTTTAGTGGAAAATAGAAATCCTTATGAAATTACAGAGAAGGACGTTGTGTCTTTGTCATCAGAAGAAAGTGCTGCGCATTGGAACAAAGTGCCACAAAGGACTGACTTGATGGCACAAGCTATGGAGGTGACTTTCCCGAATGGAATTCCTGATTTTAATTTACCCATTAGTACACCACCCAAGATTACAAGTCCCCAGTTAGCTAAAATCTCTCCTTTAATTGTTAAATCTCCAGTGACAACACCAGTGATGAACAATGAATCAATACAACAATTGCTGACAATTTTAAACAACCAACTCGTTACTGCTAATGATACGAATACCATAGGTCAACTACCAGTACAGCAGATAGAAACGCGAGTGTTTGAACCAACCAATATGTCTTTGTCAGAATCCAATCTTGAATGTAACGAGTCAGAGAATGTAATTACTGACTTGCCGACAAGAGAAGAATGTAGGGCTTTACAACCCACTACCACATCAAGAGCTTCATCTACATCGTCGACTTCGTCAACTTCTTCAAGTGAATCAGCACGACATCAGGAGACAGTTGGAATTCTTAAAAGAATCGAGGCTTCTGTACAGCGACTACATGATGCAACTATTATCCAAGGCCAACAAATGGTACATTTGGCACAGTGTATGTCTTCACTTAGTGCTTCATTCTTAAAGAACCCTGAGCCAGAAGTTTCTTCACCATCTACGAAATCAACTTCCCATCACAGAGATCGATCTCCATTACGACAAAACAGAGACAATTTCAATTCATACAGCAGGAATTACAATGACAGATATGGACGGGATGATAGAGAGAACAGAGGGTATAGATCAAGTTACAACAGAACCAATAGAGATGGACAGGACAGAAGAAGAGTTTTAGTAGAAAGAAGATAAATTTTAAGTTAAGCATATGTATACATAATGACACTTTGTACAACCGTTGTAAAATTCTTATACATAAAATTGATCACAGATTAGCTTATAAGAATATATCATATAATACATGTAAATTTTTACTATTGTTAAAGATATGGGATGATGTAAAATCCTATTCTTTTACATCTCTGTAAGTAAATAGGGTAATGTAATTAAATTATTAATTATAGTCATGTCTAAATTGTTGATGTTGCATTTTAAGATAAGGAAAGATTTTTGCTGTGAGTTCCTACTTTTAAATTCAGTGTAATATCCATACAAGTGATTATGACTATGTTAAGGTGACTGTTCAGTGAAACTTGTATGTGTACCTGATAAACAGTAATACAAGTGCAACATGTATATTTTGTATTGTTAATATTGCACGTTATTTAAGTATTATTGCTTTCAAAGTTTAATGTTATTTTTTAATCATTTTTTTGTTAAAGGAGGACCTTTAATGTTAAGGAGGGGGTAATGTAATACCCCAGTGTTTCGTACATGCCGGTCTAGTCAGATATTTACAACGATTTGTGCGTAATTAATCTTATGTCATGTTAGTATTTATTATTCGTTCATTCCTGTAACTGAGTTAAACCTAATTACAAGTACACTTTACCTGTATATTTATGTTACAAATCCAATATCTACTAAGTTTATCGCTTCATGTACACTTTGGCAGCATCTGCCCGCCATGTTTATTTGACTCGGATGTTTTGTGTATTTGACCTTTTGAAGGGTTTTGTGGGTAGTTTACATTGCCAACTGTCAGACGATAACTCTATACGATAAATTTATTTTTGAGATCATCACTAGAACTTCACATTTTTCACTTTGAACGTAAGTATACTTTACTCTTTATATAAATCTACCTCGTAGATGTTTTTCTCTTGTTTATTTATTAGATTTTAACTTTTAAACTTATCTAAGTAGAATTTTAGCTACGTAACTGCACAGAGACGTTGGTGCGGTCTTGTGCGTTCTTTGTGCGGTCCAGTGCAGCGCTGTGCATTACGCGCAGTCTGGTGCGGCCTGGTGCAGTTTCCAACGTAAACTGCACAGGAATTGTTGTGCAGTATTAGACTGCACAATTATTTTGGTGCACTGCACAGCGTCGTAGGTGCACTATATAAGGCACGCTCCGGTTAAATTCCGGGACTCTGAATTTTCATTAGCATAGGTACGCTTCATAATTATTTTTCTTAAACATTTTTGTTGATTATTTATTTGAAGTAAATTGAATAATACTTATAATATTTTTAAGCAAGTTTAATAGTTTTTAGGATGCCTGAGTATAAATTGTCTAAATTATTGGTTGATTCTAAATTGATTGAGTTAATTTTAAGGATCTAAGATTACTGTGCAGGTATTTGACAGATGTGTACATTATTGAGTTAATTTATTTTCTTACCATTTTATATTCAATTGTTGATATTTTAATAGTTAAATGAATTATACTGAATTATTACTGAATATGTAATGAATATATGAACATTGAAATGACTATGGTGAATTAAACAGTAATAATATCAATAAATATAAGAAACTTTATTTCATCTTGGGTTTTCTTTGTTATTATATGTTATATCATTTTAAGTAGACTTTTAGTTAATTAAGTGGTCATCAGTAAGAATGTCATAATGTATATATAAGTGTAAACAAGTCATCAGTAAGAATGTCATAATGTATATATATATGTAAATCGTCCTCTATCGCCATGTAAATATTTGCAAAGAAATTTTGTTAGAATTTGCAGAAATACCACCACCTTTTATGTTAATCGTTCTATTTTTAAGCAAACTTTGTCCATCAGTCTGCGATTTTCACTTGAATGAGACTTTCTCTGGAGCGTGTTCATCGCTACATTACTCTACTGTTTCTATACACTTCCAAACTGACTCTGACAGTAGGAACATACTGTGTGTTTGACTTAATAAAACAATAAAGGACTTCGTAGAGAGTCTGATACAATAAAACCGTACGTCGTGTAGAAACTTTCTACATACTCTGTGAGATACTTATACGTTAGAAATGTACAAAAAATGTATTTACATATGTTTTATCAGTGTTTGTATACTTGACAGGTATAAAAATGCTTTTGACAGTGAATTTTGTTGCAGTAGCTAGTATTTAGACTATATTTTTATTATAAATGAATATAATCATCATAAAATACCTTTTTCTTACCATTTGGCAACAATGCAACGGATAAGAGTACACTTTTGTTTTGCTTTATTTTGTTTATAAATGGCCGTTTTGTCGTAGATTATAGTCTTCAAGGGGTATAAAGTGTATAGAGTTTGTGAAGCTGGTAAAACAATAACAAACATGTAGATGAGTTGAAACTGGGCTTTTATTAAAGCCATAAAATTATCAAACATGTAATGTATAAAATATGTACAGCAAAGTATGTAGTAGCAGAGAATTCATAAACACAAAACCATTGAAACATAACATCATTGTTTTAACTGGGCAAAAAATACTGCCTCAACATAAAGACCGGGAACCGGGCTTTATGGCCGCCCAGACAAGCAAACTCTAAACCTGAAATACCCTGTGGGAAACAGCAAGGACATTTTGCCGAAAACTCAAGATGTATAACTTTAAAGTTCTTTAATATCAGAAAACCATGTATACAGCATACATAACAACAGTCCACATTGCCGCCTAAGACAGTCAATAAGAACAACTGTATCGTATCATATACAAAGTGTACAAAAGCTCTTGTCTAACGCAATTAAACGAAGAGTCCATAAAGTCAAGATGTATAACTTAAAGTTCTTTAATATCATAAAACCATGTATACAGCATACATGACAACAGTCCACATTGTCGCCTAAGACAGTCAATGAGAACAAATGTGTCGTGTCATATAAAAAGTGTACAAAAAGCTCTTGTCTAACGCAATTAAACGCAGAGTCCATAAAGTCAAGATGTCTAACTTAAAGTTCTTTAATATCATAAAACCGTGTACATGTATACAGCATACATGACAACAGTCCACATTGCCGCCTAAGACAGTCAATGAGAACAAATGTGTCATATCATATAAAAAGTGTACAAAAGCTCTTGCCTAACTTATTTAAACAAAGAGTTATACATAATATAAGCAACAACTGTAGTGAACATTTCACATCAGCCACCAAAATTAACACAAATGCCGCCTAAGCCAGTCACTGTAAGCATTATGGTGACTAATATGTTCTTCATATATTAACAAAAACTGTTCAAGAACAAGTGGTGTAACAAACATACATACATACAAAAAGCAGGATATTGCGAACTCATATATAAATCTAAATGTATATATGCGGTTCATCAACATATATACAGAGAGACCGGCATTGCAACTAGTATAATAACCCTTAAATATCATACATCAATAAAATGAACATGACTAGTATGAGTATGTTTTAAGTTAGCTACTGCATCTTAACTTCTGTTAAATCTAAAAGCAACCACCACCAAAATAAAGCATAGCCACCTAAGCTGGTCTATGTTCAAAAATGGGAAATGAAAGCACTGTTCAACAGGTTAACAAAAAACAAAACAGTATTGCAACCAAATATTTCATACAGTGAAAGACTGGCACATGCAGTACACAAAAATTCAAATTGGTCAAGAAATGAGGAACAGTTCTTTCATCCAAATGGGATTGAAGACGGACGAAGATAGGAATTGAATGCGTTCGAGTGCCACCTGCCCAATTTTCTGATTTGTAAATCCGTGAAATTTCTTGAATGAGCTAATGTTGCACCTCCTATTCTAAAACTATGTGATGTATAGTGACAGGGGTTGAGGCCTATCTTAGAAATGCATTTTCGTAAAATCAGACTGAACTGTTTTGTTGAAACCGGAGACCCTGATTGATTGACAAAGAATTGACCCTTACCAATTGGGCGAAGTGTACTGTAAGCATAGACTGCTTTGACCGGACACACCTTAACATTTTTGAAAGGTGGTATTTCTATCGAAACAGGTGCCTTGGAATGTTTGAAATGTCTAAATGAAAGCTTTGATGGAATATTCTTTCTTGATAGTATTTTGATGTCTTTGTAGGACAAAGTGTGAGACCCTGTGGTTGAGTATGCAACTTCGCCGACCCTTAATTAAGCGAAAAGGGCTTAAGTAAACATTGCTGTATACAAAGTTATGTTGTATTTTCTTTTAAATAAACAACCTATGGCAAAAACAAGTTCCTTTAAAATCCCAATTGTTATAGGGCGACGTTTATCTGAACTCAATGATAAGCGTTTGTAACCCATTAGAACTCTTTTGACTAGAAAATTATTGCCAGGTGGTTGCGCCCCAAGAAGTTGGTTGAAATAATTCAATGCTGATATCCTAGAACAAATGCTAGCATATTTCATGCCGCAGGAGTGACAGTAGCCTAAAAAAGAGTTAGTTTTTCTGGAGATATCTTGCCTACTGGTTTGCGCCCATAGTTGCTAACATGGAAATCCCGATATAAGTTGAAAGCTGCCCTGTAAGAACGTCTAGTGCTGGTTGCTAACGAACTATGCAGCAGAGAACTAACGACTGCTTTAAGAGTTGATTTAGGAGATATACTGGAATTGGTGTTGGTTCTGTGTCTGCGGACGGGGCATTCCGACGAAAGTCCCTGATCTGCAAACGAGAAAGCATATCAGCTAGATTGTTAAGACAGCCTAGGACATGTTCTGAGCGGAAATATATATTATGTTTCATACAAGCTATCACCAAGCGTCTCACAAGGTGCATTATATTGCTTTCCCTACATGACTGTTTGTTAATGATATGGACCACTGCTTTATTGTCAGAGTGTAACACAATACACTTGTTTGACAGCATAGGGCCCCCAATTTCTAACGCAAGTACAATCGGAAAAAGTTCCTTAAACGTAATATGGAAATCCCTATGTGCTTCTGACTATGACCCGTAGAACCAATGAGTGTTTAGCAAGGCCCCGTACCCCATGCAGCCAGAGGCATCTGTGTATAAATGTAAGATGTCATTCGATAGCCATTTAAGATCTAGGAGAAGATGTTTGCCATTAAAGTGTTCAATGAATAAACCCCATGCTTCTAAATCCCGACGCCCCTCTTTTGTTAATGTGATTCTATAATGGGGTTTTACGTGCCCTCTTGTTAATAAGGCGGCGAAGAAACGCCCTGCCAGGCAGAATCACCTGACAACAAAAATTGAGCAATCCTACAATAGATTGAAGATCTCGTAAAATGATTTTTCGCTTCTTTTTATATATCATCAGTAACGACCTTAACTTTTGTAATTTATCTAAAGGTAACCTAGCTTCCATAGAGACCGAATCTAGTTCCAAACCCATAAAAGTTAGGATCTTACAGGCCTTAACTGTTTTTTTCATGTTTTATAGGGACACCTACGTCGGCACATAATTCCAAAAACACTTGGAAATCTTTGTTGCATTGATCGTTGTTTGGTGGACCCATTATAAGGAAATCATTTAAAATATGGATGATGTATTTGATACCCTGTTTGGTTTGAGCTATCCACTTTAAACCAGAACTAAACCTGTTGAATATAGCACATGATGAACTAGCCCCCATTGGCAAACAGCGGTCGTAGTAATAAGATCCCCCAAATTTAAAACCTAGTAATGAATAATCTGATGGATGAATGGGTATTATACGATAAGCTGAGTCTATGTCTGTTTTAGACATGAAGCATCCTGGGTCCAGTAAGCGCACTAATGCAGCAGCCTCATCAAAAGTGGAATATTCAACTGTTGATAGGTCCGGGTTTATGAAATCATTCACGGAACTACCTTTGGGATAACTTAGATGGTGGATTTATCTGTATGATCCTGGTTCTTTTTTCGGAACAACCCCTATGGGACTTACACTGAAAGTGCTAAAAGGAGGATATTCATACGGACCCGCTATACGACCCAAATCTAGTTCCTTTTCTAATTTACTTTTTACAATGTGAGGGAGTTCCAGACATGACTTTAGGTTGGATGTGTTAAATGATTGCCTTTCCCCAATGAAGTCCAGGTGAAAACCACATGAAAAACCTGTTAATATGTAGTCTGTAAACTTATAACCCAATAACCAGTATTGCAAGCGTTCGATACGGACTGGAGTTACCAACTGAACATGATCTAAATCATTTCTGATTTCTTGGTAGTTTTGAGGATTGGGATTGAGACTGAGATTGGGTTCACTTTTGGTCTTGTTTATACCCGATTGGACATGATCTCGCTGAATGCTGGCCCCTGCAGAAACCACATATGTGAGGGAAACATTTCGTTGGGGGGCATACTCCTCTTTTGTTGAAAAGCCAGCATGTGTAAGGGAGGTAGTCTGATCTACCTTTTGAGCGTGGAGAGCCATACTTGACGGATTGGGTGGGATTGCCGACGAATCGGCGTTGTCGTTGTTGACGAAAGGGCAATTGGTTAACAGACATTGACGATGTTGTGGTCCTTATCCAGAACTCTGGATGCATCCTATCCCAGGGCATTCGGACTTGTTCTCTCTGGGTATGGAATTGGAAGTCGTATTTGGACCAAGCATACCCCCCATGTTTGGCTTCCAGATCCCTTACTAATTTGCCGTACTTCATCAGAGCAGGAGTATGTAGGGGGCGTTTTACTGTGTAAATAGCTACAAACCGCATAAAGGCAGTAGCCCATTGGTCAATTGAGTTGATCCTTTTATTGAATGGTGTCTTTACAATATTTAAAGAACTGCCCTTACTATACTTTAACTGAAATTGACAGTCATTTTTATTGTAACCGAAATGTACTGGTAGTAGTTCTGCAAAATTAATATATTTGTTTTTCCTCTTTAATTTGGATGAAATTTGGCTAGATATTCGGGCATTTAAAGGATTGAACTGTTCCCCATTACCTGCCATGTCTCCATATTCATAGAGCAGAACCTCGTCCATATGCTCGTCCGAACCATCAGATGTACTCTCATCCGAAGTTAATAAAATTGGATATGTTTTTCGTCTTTTACGCCTTTGGCGTTTTTCCAGGTATGAAAGTTCCATCTCATCATCACTAGATGAGGAATACTCAGACGACCCCATGGCAGGCATCACATTTTTCCTGTGCTTGTGCCCATGATGTTTAGTGGGGACCTTTTTGAATGTCTTTTTCTTCTGTGAGGTGGCCTAAGCTCATCACCAGACGAAGACATTATGTCAAGGTCATTGCTCACTGACTTGGTGGCTTGAGAACCCCGCGATTTGGTGGTCGATTTGCCTTTCTTGTCCGTCCGCTTGACGTTTTTACCCTTTTTCCATTACAAGTACTTGGAGCCGTCTCGCAATCATCTGGTGAAGGATCTCCACTTGAGTCATTTAGGTCAGGCGTCTGATCCTCGCTTGATTCCTCTGGCGTGGGAATACTTCTCTTTCCCTTACCTTGACCTTTATTGGCACCGTATGAAGTGCTGGGTTCTTGGCAACAAGAACATTTACTGTTGGTAGCAGCAGCTTTCCGCTTACCCCGCATGTCTGGATAAAAAACATGTTTGAACACAATATCCTACAGTTAAACCTCCACCATGTATTTGCACAACCGGAGGATCCATTTAAACCAAAACCACATTCTTTCTGTTGGTGGTCATTAAAACTACCTATTGAAAACAACTTAAGTAGGCTAAAGGACTTTTGAACTAACCATTATCATACTACTTAAGGAAGTCTTACTTTGTACCTGTGTTACATAAGGAAAACCACTTCATGTATGTCGCAGTAAGAGGCATACATTTTTTAAAAGTGGTCAATTCGACCCCTTTTTAGAGAAATTTCACAACTACACAGAGGAAACATTGTCAACAAAATCGCCTTACAAATCAATGCAGATGATTCTTTAATGTATCAATCATTGAAAAACATTGATTTTGAACAAATGCATTCATCGGCCTTTACGCCTGTTCTGCACCAATTTACCACTTATTCACGTCTTTCTGCCAATTTTCCGCCATTTTTCAAAATACTCGATCGGCAATGTCGAACTTTTTCCCATTAATTTAGCCTAATTCCAAGACGATACATCAAAATTATTCATGCATGCTTAATCTCGAAGTACTTAAATATTACATTATACCATAAATATTTTCCGAAGATAAGTATTGATACGGCTTAAATCAATAAAAGTTTTACTATATGTCCATTCTTTTCAATGCGACTGCGCATGCGCCCGTGGATAACGACAAGTGTTTCGACCGGATTTTTAGTTGCATCTACCGTTAATACAACTACCTGCTGTTACCAGGCAGATAAATGACGGTGCCATTGTTACTGTATAATCGTCTATTCTCATAAATTCGCTTTGGCAAGTAAGTGATACAAACATGCTGTATTATCTATGCAATAGATCCCAATCGAAAACAATCAGCTTCTATAGTGTCATTAAACACGTGTTATAAAACTGTCACATATATGCCGAATGTGTACTACCTACTGTAACCTTATTAGCGCGTGTAGAGTTTATTACAATACGTCATGGAGGTCATGGCATTTGGTCCTAACTAATCAGCGATGCGACACGCGCGTACATACTGACGGGTAATTTACGCATTGATGATTATCTTTTGACTCTGAAGGAAATCCCCCCGGGTCAAAGTTGACGCACACGGCTTATTTTTGAAGAGTCAAAAACAATACTTTTGAGATTTTCGTGCGTCAAAACCCGGGAGCTCGAGTTAAATGAACACCCTGAGTTTGCAAATATGAAATTTACAAGGTCCAATCAATCTCGACTTTTTAGTTTTACAAATTTAGTGAGGAACATAATTAGAGGCCGAAAACTATCCCAATGAACTGAACATGTAACCCAGTGGCTATGACGAACTAACTGCCAATAGTTTGGGTTGGGATGGGGAACGTTCTTTTCGGTACAATGACAGTAAATAGAACATCAATAAAGACGTACACGACGGCGAACTAAATTCTATATATCCATTTTCACAGGGATTATACTTACTCTCATGACGAAATAACTGACGAAATGTCGACGGTAATCTTCTTGTCTAAGTTCGTAGGTAATGGCCGATAGCCACCTCAGTGTGTGGTCACGTGACTCGAAAACAGCGCGGAAGAATTTAGAATTAAGTAGTGCACCATAAACACACGAAATAACGTAAGATACCGTAATAATTACGAGATAAAACTGCATAATTTGGTATTTTGAATATATAAACAAATGATTGAAGCTATTTCAATTTTTTTATTTTGAAAACTAGTTGAGCGTTTTTTGACGAAAGTAGTTCTGAGAGATTTTTGTACGACTGTCGATTTATAGTTTATTAATTTTTTTTTCGTTTTGTTCTGTGTTTTTTCGTGTTGTTCTGTTTGGAAGCACTGTGTACGATTGATAAATCAATCGACATTTAACAGATATTTCATGTTCAATTATTTGTTATCTTTGTTACTTTTACAGCTTATTTTGCCAAACCTCTTTAAAATTTCCCATGCTTTCAAAATCAACAGAATCCTGCAAAATATCTCCAACTTTTATCAAAGTGCAAAGTTTGCTATGTAAACTTATACAACAAATGGTACTATGCGGCGTCACTTAATATTAACTAAAACAAGATGTGTTTAAAAACACAATGCCCCTTCTGGATGACCTTTGACCTGAAAATGCATAGGTCCTGCAGAGATTGTCATGATGATCCCATATTGCTCACCACAAAAGAAGACCTTTAGAGAAGAACTTTTTTCACATTTTTCCTATGTATGAGCCTAAATAAATCAAGTGAGCCCCGGGTTGGGTCAATCTTGACCACTGGGTCATCATTTGAACAAACATGACAGAGGTCTACTAGACGATGATACACTCGAAATATTTAAGCTCTAGGCACTGTTGCTTCTAACAAAAAGATTTTTTTTAAAGATTCCTATACAAGCAAATGTACAATCAAGTAAACCAAATTTGACCCTGGGGCTACAACTTGATCAATTTATGTAAAGGTCCACAAGTTGATACTACACACAAAATATTTAAAGTCTAGGCAATGTACACGTAGTTTCTGACAAGAAGTATTTTTAACATTTTCCTGTATAAGTCTATGTAAAATCGAATTATCCCTGGGCCGGAGCCAATTTGACCCAAGGGAAATAATTTGAACAAACTTTGTAGGGGTTCAATTGACAATGGTACATATTGAATATTTAAGCTCTATACCCAGTAGGATCGGACAAAATGATATTTAGTTTTTGTATTGGTTGCCATGGCAACCAAAGTTTTTAGTGAAATTTAATGTTGTAACAACTTTTGTAGAGCTTCATGGGGGACAGTTTCGTTGAAATTGGCCAACTGCTTAAAGGGGCATGCCCTGGAACTGAAGCGTCTCGAATAGCAGTCAAATTGGTATCATTTTAATGCCTTAATCAATTAATGAAAGCCCTGTAAAATATTTGCAAAATATCCTGCAAGTTTACTAAAAAAACACATTTCAAGGACTACCAAACCTGCCGATTTCGGCCTCAGAAATTATTCTTCATTTTCACACATCGACCCTTTCGTTATCTGTCAAAACTGAATACATCGCGGGAAAAAAATGTCAACAAACTGAAATGGTACGTATTGCTCATGTTATGTTCACTTGAAAGGCAGCGCATATGCTCAGTTAAGGTAGCTCGCGGTGTTGCTCGGCAAAAAAAAAGTTTGTTAGAATGGCATGAAATTTGGAGGAATTATACCCGAAGTAGCAACGCTTACGAAAATTGTGTTCTTTTTACAGTTTGACGTCGGTAACCTAGCAACTAAACGACGTTAAAACGCCATCTAGCGGCACCAGCTATGTGAACGACTCGTTGTACTTTTCCCCTTGTGGCTTTGCTATAAATTGTCATATATTGAAAATTCGAACTTTGCGGAATAGCGAATGATGTGGTCTACCGAGTGATAAACATCAATACTTTGAATATCCATGACCACCCGACGTGTCGGAAATTAATCGACGTCAAAACGTCATTATGGGGACGTTTTTTCGACGTAAAATATTCAGATAAATGCAAATGTAGCTAAAACGCCGTGGTAGAAGTTTTTCAAAAATTAACATTATGTAAAACATTCATTTATCTACGCACTAAGCGAAAAAAATCTATACCTCTTCAGGCTACTTTTTTCAGTATCGTAACGTTTCCTAAAGCCATACAATGCCTAAATGACGTCAATAATTTTGCACATAATAGTCTAGTCAAGTTATGACAAATTTTGGTCGAACCCAGGACAAAATGGTACAGAAATGAAATATGGCTCATATGAAAGCTTAGACTTTCTCCAATATCAGGATTAAAATAGGACAAAATCGGATCGGCCGTTTTTCCAGAAATTCGTTTTAAGTATAGGCCATCATTTATCAAATAATACGTCAATAGCATGTTAACTGATTCGATAACTTCAACAAATACATCAGATAAATGATAAATATCTATTAAATTTTACAAAACATGAATAATATCAGCCCTGCATAATACAAAAATACAAAAAAATAAAAGATGTTTAAGCATTTGTACTGTTTGAAGTCAAAATTAGATGTTAAATTACCCCACCCACTTATGGTAACATAGAAATTAGACTAATCTCGTGAAAGTTTATAAAATTTTACAGATCTTTACAACATAACCCGTAAGAAAGTAGATCTCTTTCAGATTCCTGAAAAATTAGTTATCCATTTTGAAGTCTGGTTGCCATGGCAACTAAAAATAGTTCAAAAATCCTAAATTCCTCTCCAAAGCGAAAAGGCCTATAGCTTTGTTATTTGACGCCATGTCTAATGATCCTTCAATCTAAATCCAACAATTTTTACCCCGGCAGAGTCAAAATTGGCTACGCTCCTGGTTTCCATCATGATATGGTCTAACTAAGGTATTTGATTTGCATCCATCATGCATGGTGTGTCTTTGTTTCGATGCGTTTAACGCTGTTTTCAACGATATTCAACGACGGCCAGTTCACCAAACCAGTTTTCCCAGACTGCATTCTAACAAGTACTTGCTTAATTACCATCCTACATTGAGTTGACAACTTCTCCACATAAGGAAATCAACAAGTCCAGCACACTTAACTACTGGATCACGACCGCGGCCCATTGATTCTATACCTCATGAAGTCCGAAAATTCACACTCCTTCAGTCCAGACTGACTGCATCCCTGATCATTCTTTATTTTATATTGAGTTTCCTATGAAAATCTGGCAAAGCTTTGTAAATACGTACATGTATCAATGTAATGCACTTGTCGGCATTTCTAACCCGACACTAATAAATGCCACCTACTATGATTATTTATTAGGCCACACCAATTTAATAACTTGTTCATAAGATTTTTTTCTGACGAAAGCAAGCGAGCGAGCGAAATATTTTTTTAATAATACTTTTTACTTTTCCGATTTTAGCGAGCGGGCGAAATATTTTATTCAATTGTTTTCTGATGAAAATTGTTGAATCACCCGGAACGAAAGGAGTCAGAATTTTTATCCGCCGAGACAAATGTGGGTACGTTAAGACCAGCACTTATCTGTAAAAAAACATTGTGGGAATGAGCAAGCGATAATAGGAAGCAAAAATAAAAAAATAATAATATCATTTTTCTAATTTTGATAATAATAATAGGAGCGACAAATCGGATGAACAAGTACTGTAATTAAATTGGTGTGGCCTTAACGTGTTTTGTTTAAACTTTGAATATAGTTAACTGAACACTGTAGTCATACTTCCCCATTATTTGGTCTCACTTGATAAACATACAGATATAAAACTTAACAAATCAGAAATATAATTGTAAAATCCCGATTCACAAAATGGCTTATGACGCAAAATTCTAATAATCTGTAAAGTCAGTTAATTTAGCGGAACAGGTTATACGTCCGAGTAATAATTATTAGTTCATAATGTATGTCCTCAAATGGCTCTCACAACATGAACATCTAAGGCCGGTTCAATTGGACTCTCGTAAGAAGAGAATGCGCCAGCTGAAAGAGCTTAGAAGAGAAACCCAATCGAACGCAATCGCGGCCGAAATGTCTGCATCCCAATAATAAACTATTGAACACGCTGACACTGTAAACAATGCATTTATTAAAACTTTCTTTTTTATTGTGAGTGGAAACAATAGGGTTTTTAAGAAAAGGCAATTTCAAACGGTATTGTTTGTTTGGTCATGCTGTATGGTCATGTGAATAATATTTCGCCCCCCTCTTCTACCCATCGGGCGGAATAAATAGAAGAGCTTCTAAAATTAGAAGACGATTAATCGAACAGTTCGGAAGAGCTCTGCCTCTTCCGATAGCTCTTCCATTTAACCGATCGAACTGGCCTCCTCTCTCTCATCGACAGCGCATACGACCAGAATACCCATTTGGGAATATTCCCCCATTCCTGCACAAGGGCCTACTTCAGATCATGGAGATTGCCAGGGGCTGCTGGTCGACTCTGAATAGAAATTAACTGAACTGTGCAGTTGTACTTGAATTTGTTGTACGCTATTGTGAACAGATTAATTTTGTTCTTGCAGTAAAAATATCATTATCCTAATACATTCTTATTTACTTATAAGTGTCTTAATAGTTCTAATCTTAATTTCAGCTTATTTCATTTATAAACACATCCATGTAAAATTTGAGATGGGTTATTTCATGGAAACAGAGTCTTAATTGGATGATTGGTCAGTAAAATTAACGAAACAACTTGTTCTGTTTGACCTTAGAGAATACTTGTAGATATATAATAATGCAATCGTATATGAAGTGAACCATTTTTCAACTCACGTGAAAAAGTACTGCACTGACCGCGTAATAATCGCGTTTGAATGTATGTTTGTCATCGGCCGCAACAAATTATTGGTATTGTTGATCAACTGTTATTGTAATGTCAGGTTTTATTTTGGCTTATCAGCTAAATATTTGTGTAGAAGGTCTCTTTAATTTTGCAATACACGTATTACATGTTAACTTTCAGCCTATAATATCATGACATTAATAGATACAGAAAGACAATGTTTTCGGATAACAATGTCAATTTAAAAACAAATAACGAAAGTATAAATTTTAGAGTATATATTAAGAATATATTCGTCTGCTCAGGAAGTGTTTATCATAATTTTTCTTCAATACATAACATTTCATATTCTTTACTATCCATGATATATTAAACTATTTTAAAAATTGAAATGTTATACATACTTGGACTCAGTTGGTCTTCCTTAATAGATGAGACATTCGCTCAGAAATCTGATTTATCCTGGTTATAAGTTTGAGTAATATTCGGTGAAAATATTCAGCCTAAATCGAAAATTACAAAGCATCTGCAGCATGTTAGTCACCTGCATGCACGAAACAACCATGAACAGTATTGGACCAATCATCATTTCTTTGCTGCAATTGGTTATGCTATGAAAACTAGTAATAACTTAAACTATTTTAATAGTAAGTCGATATATTTTTATTGTTTATTCTTTATTCATTCACATCAGATGTCTAGTTTTGAAATTAGTTACCCACTTGCGCAAAATGCGGATTGATAAGCTGTCATATGTTTGATAGATCCCAATCTCAGTGATTATCGAAAAGCCAGTCATCATCATTACTTTCTCATTGGTTTACATTTTTGGAAGTTTGCTACATTTATTTCTATTTGTATTTTCATAAAAAGTCATTTTTTCTGCAAGGAGTCACTCTTCATTGTTCACATATTTGATAAACATGAACAAAAATAGGAAGAAAACATATATGTCCATTCTTTGTTTTTCTAGACAAATAAAAAGTCGGGAGTCCGTGATATAATATACATATTCACCCCATGTACGGTTTTGCCGCAAAAAGTGTGGTCTCATTTGATAGAAAGTGGGATACTAAACCAAAGATTCCTCTTTTGAAACGTTCAGTACAAAAACAGGCTCCAAAAGCCTTCGATCGTGATCAACAATGCATTAACGTAAGCCTGGTCAAGTATACATTTAGGACTCTTTATTGATAACCGACTATCAAAATCATACCTTAATATAGCTAGGTAGATATTCAGCTATATAGAGTGATTTCTTAGTATATCAACTCTAAGAACATCAAGACGATAGTAGGCTGATTTATTAGACGTCAATTAATGAAAACGACGCACTAAAGTACGAGGCAATACGGATTTTATGCGCAACTGTACCGGTTTTCGGATAGTGAAATTATCCGAAAATGAAAAGCTTATTTATTTTGTTAAAACTGGTCAGATTTTGGCCTATTTTATTTTTTATGTAAGTTATCATATACATGATCGTTTTATAACAAAATAAATTCTGTACCATTTAGTCCTACCCCATCTGTTAATTTGACTGGACTATAAAGACAACGTTTGGTCGGAGCAATATTCATCCAATTTGGTTGTTTTATCTAAGGGTTGATCGTCTAATTTATACTATAACTTGACCATGAAGACATCGATGCACGAAAACTATTATTGTGAAGAGAAAAAATCCGTAACACTGTATGTTCGAAGATGTACATGTTCGTTTTTGTTTATATTTGTACACGCCAAAAGGTCAGATTGAATGCACATACAAATGTGCAATTTACAAACAGTTACTGCGTTAGGAGACGAATGTAATGCACATAATGACGGAAAAGATGTCAGTAACGTATTTTTCATTCAAACTGAGTGTATAGAGACAAAATGCGTGTGCGCGTAATTGGAAATTTACGGTTTGAAAAAAATATCTCGCGACTCTCAAACTCGCCTATAACCAAGTGATCAAGGGGGGAGCTATCTTGTGAAATCAGTTGAATATGAATATAAATTTCTGACTATAAACCTATCCTCTTTCTTCTTACCTTTTTACCCATAATCGCTCATAAGAAGAAAAGTCTATTATCAATAAAAATTTGACCCCGGGGTCATCATTTGAACAAACTTGGTAAGTGTCTGCTAGACAATGTTTCACGCAAAATATCATAGCTCAAGGACATGCTTCGGACAAAAAGATTTTAAAAGATTTCATATAATTATGATTGTGTGTAAAATCAAGTTAACCCCGGGGAGGGACCAATTTTTACCCCTATGACCATAATTTGAATAAACCTGGTAGAGGTCTACTAGATAATGCTACATGTACAAACCAATTATCCATGTTGTAGACATTGTTGTTTCTGACAAGATAAGGCATTTTTAAAGATTCTCTATTGGTTGCTATGACAACCAGAGTTCTGCATGTTTTTTTATAAATTTGGTAGATCATTTATTTACAGCGTGATACATACCATTATTTTCAGTTGACACCGGTAATAAATTTTATTTTCTTGACTGTCACATTTATCGAATACTTAACTAAATCAGATAAATTTCAGGAAACCTGACGATTTTCACTCGAGTAAGAAGTGTGTAAATTTCGCCGAAAAGTCAATGGCTGTAGAAATTCAATAAACCAATTTTTGCATTAAACTCAAAAGTCATCATTCAAAAATACGCCTTTTTCTGGTTTTGCGGACAGTCTAACCATGTAAAGATAACAACATCCAGAATTAGTAAACACACGCAGGAATGTCTCGTACGAAAATTGCTAAAAAATTAACAGGTTACGCCTTACGCAGTTTCTGATGCTCCAACATGAGAGGACCTTATTATGTTTGTCCTGGATGTTGAGATAAAATTGTAGGTTTTCAGTGAGAATAAAGTCGTTGTGAAGTTGCAAAAATCTTTTATGAAAAACAAAACTTGTCACCGGTACTGAGGTTATTACTGCATGTTGCGAAGCCGAGGCTTACATGTCAACCATATAAATCTGACATTAAGTCATCATGGCATTGATGGACCAAACCAAGATATCACGTGATACTTGTACCCTACTAGCTGAATGTGACTGAACGTGTCATATTCAGTATATCAACCGATTATTATGTATTGTAAAATACATATTACTTACAGGATAGTTTTTATTGTGGTGAGAAAAATGTACTATATATCTATTGATTGTAAAAAAATAATTACCATGAAATGTTGTTGAAATCTTTAAAATACAAACAACAGAGTAAACATAGAAACATTGTTATTTTAATATTATTGTAACATATCGACGTTAATATTTTTATGACTGCATACGTAACGTTACAACTTCCTAAAAGAAGACCATGGACTTGTGCTGATCTTAATTCGGCAAAAGCATTTATTGCTTTTAAAAAAGTGTATTACGTTCCTAACTAGAATTGTTAAAAGTCTACAAATATCTATTATGGACACGTAAGATTAACATTCGCTTAAAATAAACTAAATATAAAGCCCGATAATGGCCTAAATAATGACATAATGACGCCGTGTTTTCATTTCAAGTGGTGCAGGAAACGTTACGATACTGAAAAAAGTAGCCTGAAGAGGTATAGAGTTTTTTCGCTTAATGCGTAGATAAATGAATGTTTTACATAATGTTAATTTTTGAAAAACTTCTACCACGGCGTTTTAGCTACATTTGCATTTATCTGAATATTTTACGTCGAAAAAACGTCCCCATAATGAAGTTTTGACGTCGATTAATTTCCGACACGTCGGGTGGTCATGGATATTCAAAGTATTGATGTTTATCACTCGGTAGACCACAGCATTCGCTAATCCGCAAAGTTCGAATTTTCAATTTATGACAATTTATAGCAAAGCCACAAGGGGAAAAGTACAACGAGTTGTTCACATAGCTGGTGCCGCTAGATGGCGTTTTAACGTCGTTTAGTTGCTAGGTTACCGACGTCAAACTGTAAAAAGAACACAATTTTCGTAAGCGCTGCTACTTCGGGTATAATTCCTCAAAGTTCATGTCATTCGAACAAATTTTCTTTTTTGCCGAGCAACACCGCGAACTACCTTAAATTCTCAAACGTATCGGAAGTATCGTTGTCGTCAATAAAAGGCTGGCAGCCTTTTATTCAAACCGAATTACAAATACCGACGTGCGCGTTATAGGGTCATTTTTGAACGCACATTCTTCTCTGACTTTTCGGTAATAATATATTTTCTATTGCAATTTGCGTTAACAATCGAACTAGTCGTCAGGAAACTATACATGACATAAACGTGTTAAATATAGGTTTTCGATGTTTTATTATCAGTGTTTCTGACATACACGATGTGAGATATATGTGTCGCACATATATTTTTAGTATTATTACATTAATATACAACTGATTCAGGTATAAATAAATAGTTTTGTGCGAAATACTTTTTAAATTGCAAATCGCGTTAAGAATCGAACTTGTCGTCATGAAACTATACATGACTTAAATGTGTCCCATATAGGTTTTCGATGTTATATTATCAATATACAAGTGTTTCTGACATAAAAAACTGCGTTGGGTATTAAACTTGCTGGAATTACGCATTATATGAGATATATGTGTTGCACATATTTTCTTAGTATTAATACATTAATATACAATTGATTCGAGTATAAATAAACAGTTTTGAGCTATTGAAACTTGCTGGAATTATACATTATACGAGATATATGTGTCGCACATATATTTTTAGTATAACAACATTATAGTATATAAGTGTAAGTGATGTGAGATAGTGTACTAAGTGTAAGGGATGTGAGATAGTGTACTAAGTGTAAGTGATGTGAGATAGTGTACTAAGTGTAAGTGATGTGAGATAGTGTATTATCAAACTGTGTAAGTGATGTGAGATAGTGTACTAAGTGTAAGTGATGTGAGATAGTGTACTAAGTGTAAGTGATGTGAGATAGTGTATTATCAAACTGTGTAAGTGATGTGAGATAGTGTACTAAGTGTAAGTGATGTGAGATAGTGTACTAAGTGTAAGTGATGTGAGATAGTGTATTATCAAACTGTGTAAGTGATGTGAGATAGTGTATTATCAAACTGTGTTAGTGATGTGAGATAGTGGACTGAGTGTAAGTGATGTGAGATAGTGTACTGAGTGTTAGTGATGTGAGATAGTGTACTGAGTGTTAGTGATGTGAGATAGTGTACTGAGTGCTAGTGATGTGAGATAGGGTACTAAGTATAAGTAACGTGAGATATTGTACTTAGTGACAGTAATGGAAATGGAACATAAAAATGGTTGTCTTTTCTAAAATTATAATAACCAAAACAACTGACAAGCCAACATGCATTCATGTAAAATACAAAACGAATAACATATCAAACAAAATGTTGTAAATAAACGCATGCATTTATGATTCCATTTGAACGATGTGCATAAAATGTAAATTTTCTTCAAGTTCTTCTCATCGTGTGTTTTTCATTTTGGCTATTGTCGTTTTTTTGTTACGGAGATGTTTCATGTCTAGAAGAGGGATCGAACATAATTCTAATCAAGTAAAAGTTATATTATAAAGTGTACATGTACAGTCAAACAAATGTAAAAATATTGTCATTCTTCAGCATTTTGTAAACTCATATCCAGTTTCTCACTCATGTCTGAATGTTACAACCGTTATCCAAAATACCACACATGTACTAATAAATGTACTGAGGTCTAGCTGGACTGTCAATCCAATCACAGTCTTCTTGTAGAGTTACTACTTTACCCACTGGTAATAATTTCACCATGCCGTCTAAATGTTCTCCACCTATAACAGCCATTATGAAACATGATAACACAAATATATTGTAGATGTCCATTACACAACATCTGTAGGATAGATTTATACTCTCCACAAAGTTCAACCATGGCGTTTAAACTGTAGTCTATCATGAACTAGAGAAAGAATTTTTAAGCAGTGAAGCTCTCATATCTCATTACTTTTTCTACTTACAATTAAGTGACTCATCATACATCCGCGTTCAAAAATAATACCACTTATTGTCTAAGTATACATTGCAGACTTTGCAGTTTTGATATAAATTGAAGATATGTTGCAGGGTTCTGTTGATTTTGAAAGCATGGGAAATATTACTGTGTTTTTGTCTATTTAAACTATAAAACTAACAAGTATAATATTTAAGTATTCATCCGCATTCATAAACTGTTGATTCCTTCAGTAAAGTAGTCCAGGAACACTATATTGTCTCTGAGCAATAGTGGGTTTACATAATGACACAAGGTCAGAAGTACAGTATACAGTAAACGTTTACATAATAACAGTATAAAGATCAAAGCGCTGAAGGCACTGAATTTGTTTTGGTTTTCAAAATGTGCAGTAGCTTGTAATTTCTCACTGTATGTCAAGACTTTTAGCATTAGGAATAGAAGTATTTCTTTCCGGCAAACAGTTATAAGGTGTATCTTTTCCTTGGTAATTGTAGTTAATTGGCCTAAAGTTGTACAATGTGTCAAGACTGTAATAATGTACTTGACCTTCAAATTCATAACAATGGTATAATATAGACCTTTGATTAAGGATAGCTTTGTCTAACACATTTAAACTTCGCTCCTGACAGTACTCTCAGTGCTTTGATTAGTGTATCGTCTGGATATAAATCGAATTCATTACCGGCTTTTAAAAAACAGAGGTACTAGAGAGGACATGAAAGTCAAGGGGCATGTTCATACGTACGGCACAAAGTGGTATAATATTTAATAACACATTATTATAAAATAGGTCCTTTAGTGATTGGAATATATCTTCGTCAAAACAACTCGCCTCCGTGGTCGAGTGGTTAAGGTCGCTGACTTCAAATCACTGATAGAGGGTCGTGGGTTCGAGCCCAGCTACCGACCATGTATCTTTATGTTAAAAAGTAGGCAGTTGCTTACGGAGGATGGGAGTCAAGTACTGGTTCTTCCCAGGAACGATGGTTAGGTGAACTGTCCGCCTCATACGACTGACTGTTGAAAAAACTGTATGAGTTTAAATAACTGTATTGACAATATAATGTACGTATTCTTTTCTAACTAACTTACCATATACAACAGTGAATTGAAATGAGAGTTCAGTCCCATGAGACTGAGTCAAAAGATTTAACCGACATTTACAAAAAGTATACATGACAACTTACTGTTAAGTCTTGATATTTCGTATTTGTAATGCGGATCTTCTTCCAGTTTTGTTATGTTGAAACATACCACACCATCATAGATAGGTTCTGTATAGCCACGAGATCTAAGTGGTAAAAATATCCAATAATTGTATTAAAATAAAGTCTACTTCTTTTTTTGTGTGTGTCAAATACTGCTAACGTATTTCTCACAAATGATCGACAAAATGCTTTAGCTAACGGACTACGGGTGAGCTTTAGCATACCGAGCTAAATTGTTTCCCCTCCCCCTTAAATACGGAACCAGACACCCTGTGCTCGAAGTAAGACCCGATAAGGTCTTTATAACGTTAGAGTCTGCTTAAAAGTCTGGCCCCAGTTTCACAAATAAAAACCTTAAGTTTTTACTATAACTCAACATATTTATTAAATCATACATTTCTCTGTTTTATTGTATGCAAACTCAGAATGTTGTAGTAGAATGAGATACAACTATGGTCCAATAACAGTTTCCCACAACTGTAACCTAGCTAGCGCACAATGCATTAAAATTGATTTGAGTAATTTGATTTTTGACTTAAATGAAAAAGGCGTTTTGAGACTTAATAAATCCACTAGACCCACAATATTTTATTTTGACATGTTAATCATGTTAAAATATATACAAGGAAACTAATGGTATCATTTCTGTTCAAAGACACACGACTTCCAGACAGAAAAAACACTTGAGTTTCTACTCAATTTTGTTTGTAAAACTGTGGCCTGGGCCTTCGAGAAGAATTGCTCCTGAAATTGCAGTCTACATTAGAGCCAGGTTTCTAGCGTTCTGTTGAAAAAGTCAGCCCCCTGGATTGAGAGTCAGTCGTCCACACTCTCTGTTAATTTTCAGATCAATTCCTTATTTTCACAATGGTCCAAGTGCTAGCCTTTTTTGCAGTTTTGGGAAACTGCAGTAAAAAAATGAAGGCCAGTAACTTTTTAAGATGTTTTGGTGAAATTAAATGAAATTAACACTAATAGTTAGTCACATCAGTTATCTGGCGTGGATGTGAGGCCAAATCAAGTTTCACCAATTTATAGATTTAAAAACTAAACCATAAGTATATACTAAAATGAACCCACTGCATAAAGTGCATTGCAAGTGATTTGAAACAAATATTACATTTGATTGGTCTTCTATAAACCAATATCGCACCTTATTTTCGATTTTTTTAACAACGATAACTACTCTGTATTTAGGAATATATTACAACAAATAGCCTTAAATCACTATAAATGTATTATGCAGGGAACCGTGCCTCAGTTTTTTGATAATGTCATCGGTTCGTTAGATACTTGACTTTAAAGAAATTCCGTACCCCAAACCCCGCCATTTATTACGTAAAAAATGAAAACAAGTATCAAAATTCTGAGGCACTGTTCCCTAGATTAACACAGGGATGCTATATTGTAATATAGCATCCCTGATTAACATTATACCGAAAACTGCTTTGAAATCCGTCATGTTAATTCGAAAATGACACCTACAGTGTTTTTAAGCTGAGCAATTAACAATTGAAGTGTCGGATCATTATCGTCTCATGAAATCAACGAATTTGACGCACCCCTTTCAATTTTGATAGCCAATCAAAGTCGCTAATGATCACGGTTCAATAATTGAAACCACGCCCATGTTTGATGTCTAGTAAGAGATTTTATAACAATTTTTTTGTCTTTAATGAATTAATAGTATCATATCGTACCAATAAAATGCGCATTACGTTATTGATTTTTAACGCTGATAAGGAAAAGTTGATAAAGGGGTGCAGTATTTATCGCAATAAAACACAATTTTTTGCGTTCGGTTAAAACTTTTTGTTGCTTGGTGTTAAAGTGTGATATTCAATCTTTGTAAATAACGTAAAATATCATTTATAGGGCAACAATTTGCAGAAAGCACTGGATATAATTATTTACTAGATAATATCTGAAACAAATGGGCCAAGATTGCCCTAGATCGCTTACATGAGAAAAAAGACAATTTAATTAATGACCAGGTAATATAGTTTTCATCTCATATAAGGGCCCATAACTGCATGTACCAATTAAATTTCGCCCATAATCAATCTCATCAAAGACCTTTATTAGGATTGGTGAAGACACCGGACATTCATCAGCGATATGGGTCTTGTGATCAAAAAGTAAAAATAAATTAGAAAACAAAAAGAAAAAACTTAGACAGTAACACAATGGGAAAATAATATTACTGTATAAATCAAGAGAGAGAAAGGGTATGTGTAGAAATGTAGAAGGAGGCTTCTCAAGCATTATAATGCATGGTACTTTTCATGTGAATCTATTGCTGTCACGTATACAGACTTGAACCTGATTAAAGATTAGTGTATTTTCTGGGATCTGAGAGGGTTGTATAGGCTACGATTGAAAGAACACTATAGTTTGATTTCTTACCGTAAATAGATTTTGTCGTTTGCAAAATATTAACAAAAGTAGGGTCAACAACGGACCTCCATACCTCACATTTGAAGTGATTTTCATTGAAATAATCAGTAGTTCAGGAAGTTTCAAATTTCAAAATATCATGACAATATTCACTGTAATAGTTGATGCAGGATAATAAATAATATTCATAATACATCTACTAAGGCAATATTCGCTCAATGATACTGGTGATCATGAAGCCATTTATCAGTGTGTCATTGACGGTCAAGCGATAGGCAACGATTTTTCACACGTCACAATGGCCAGTTACAAATATCATTAATTTTGTTTTCTTTCAGTTCTGTCAATTTTCAACATTGTTTCAGTTTCAAGTAGGTAGTTCGCATAACTAACAGTGAAATACGACACATTTACATGTAATTAGGTTTAAACCAATATCACTGAGTGATCATTTTATTAAAATCCCACAATGTCAACATGTATTAATGCTAAGCACGAAAATTTGAACTGCATTATTTAATTCGATGAATTTTTGGCTGCATGAAACTTTCTTCGTCGGCTTTTTTCTTTACAAGCTTCTAATTTATCATCATTTTGCTTTAATTCTAAATGCACCAATTGTAGTCTATCTGATGGTTATGCAGGGTTTGGCTTAGAGGGAGACTAGGGTGAGATAGTCTCCCTGATATCTGGGACCATTATTCATGCGTGTATAATGGTCCCAGCTAACATTTTGCCCATTATTATGGAAGCCCTAAAAATTGAGTTGGATTTCGGAGTTTTAAAAAGTCTTTTCAGCTGTCCAAAGTAAAAGTTGTCGTTTATAAGAAAGGAAGTGGATAAACGTTGCATGTACAATGTACGTATTTTTCAAAAGACAATGGCAAAAATCATGAAAACATGGCCTGAAACTTGATAAATAAACCACGTCCTGTTTCAATTCTAAAAGGATAAGAAGAAAGCCTAAATCTTGTCATGGCTATGAGCAATTTTTTAACATTTACATTAACTAGATACATGCCGTTGTCAAGATTTGCAGAAACCCTAAAAACCCTGGAATAAGATGACATTTGTACTCGATTATTCCATTCTTGCATGACAATGTCTTCAATTTTTTGTTTTAACAATAACAGAAATAGTTTAGCATTACATACACCCTGTGAGTACAACGCTTCAGAGAATACTAATTCATTTAATGTATCGTTATCATTATATGCCCAATTAGTGATGTACGGTTTCTTTTCAATATCTTTAAACATGATTTGGTATACATGTATTATGTTTATCTGTTTCCTTTCGCTTTTATTGGTAACTTTCGACCAAAAGTTTATATCTTGCATAATTCTTAGTGAGAAGGTCTAATCGACCTAATTCTCCATGTATAAAATACACACATTTTTGTGTGCTACTTTTTACTCATAATAAAGATTTTCAATACTAAGTGTGAAATTTTTCAAATGCTAATCGAACAATTCTAAAGAGTGCCTTATTGTTATGTTATGAAATCTACACAGACATTTTCTTAATGTAAAGATCGATTTTTGAGCTTGGTCAGCTAAAGTTTTATGCGTTTCTTCAAAGGACCCTCCAGATGAAAAAACTATTCCAAGATACATAAATTTGTTAACGATTTCCTATTCACAACTTTGGTAACTGTTGGCAAACGCCCTCCTTTTCTGAATATATTAATTATCTTTGTTAACAGTAAATTTCCAACGGTCACAGTATACATCCAATATGTTAAGATTACTTTGTAGTTCTGATGAGTTAGCAAATACCACGATGACCTCGGCTTCCATTAATAAAACCTGTAAATCAATGCATGTTGCTCCGTTTAAAAGTTGGTCATCCAGATCATTAAGGTACATGGAAAATAGAAAAGGCGACAAGCTTTCCCCCAGTCTTACTCAAAGATGACCATAGAATAATTTGCCGATCTCATTATTACATTTTACTCTGGTTGTAATTTGATAATACATCCATGGATTTAATGACCTTATATTACCTTCCTCTTTGCCCTGAATTATAAAGTGGATATCATATATTTCGGCAAACCAAATAATCGAAAGCTTTAGAACAATCGCTAAAAGTGCATTATTAATAATTAAATCTAATAAATCCATGCAGTACAAATATGTGGCCAATCGTAGCCATTCCGACCCTAAAACCTGCTTGTGATTCCATGAGAGTATATGATAGTGCTATTCAAAATGAGACATTAACATGCACGTGTTTGCTTCTGCGCATATCTATGTCGTTGACTATAAGTCTTAATTACAAACAAATGTAATATAAGATTGTTGATAAAGAACTTATAACATTGCGACAAATGTAGTTACTGTTTAGTTTATCATGATCCTTTCGATAGTTCCGCTGTGTCTTGGTGATATATATAATATCCCATTTTCGGGGGGGGGGGGGGGGGGTATAAAGCAGACACAGACACAGTAGTATTTTGCTTTCAAACAAACAATTTTGTACATAAAGTGTGTTGTTGTAATAAGTATGTGCGAATTTACTTTGTCATTCGTCATAAAACCATTTATTTATCAAACAATGGTGTTTTTATATTTTGGGGTCAATTTACCCCACCCACTTTCTAGCTATACTAAAGTAATACCATGAGTGTATTGAATAGCAAATGAATAGATAAACAATCTCCGAATATTTATTAGTCATTTAAAACCTTTTCAAATAAAAATGAAAGAACAAATGATACTCATTTGCCATATAAGGTCATATTTTAACAATTTAAGCCCATTTTTTAGATTCCCATTAATATTCACGAATATGCAAATGAGCAAATCAATAACTAACTATGCCTGGGATATAATAATTATATTGATAATATTTTAAAGCTATTTTGTATGTTTTATAACTGAAATAAACGACATTTTTGCGTATTTATTACGACAAAGCTAAATCTTAGAAATATTGCTCGTTGCCATGGAAACAGCCCGGCCGTTTGCTTATCCAGCATCCCTGAATCGTCCAACAACAGGAATTTGTTAACATATACCCTAAGCTTCAAAAATATATAGGTGTACAAAAATCCCGCTAGGGGGGGGGGTTTCGATTATGGGCCCTTGGCCTATACTCCTCATCAGTCCGTCGGTCGAATGTTGCAAGCACGATCTTCTGCTCTTGAAACGCATCTTTTATTTCTTATGAGAGATAAGAGGTATGGTCTTCGGTGGATCGGAATTACCTGAAGGCAGTTTTCTGTGTTGTTAATTGGAAACCAAATCCAATGTCTTGTAATCAACTCGAAATAATGAATCAAAATCAAAATCTTGAAACAAAACCCAGCATTTTTTAATAAGGACTTTTGTATTTAAACTTACCTTAAAACATAAACATCCCCATCATGTTTGCTACAATCAAATCTAACTTTCTCTCCGCTCATTAAATTTAATGTAAATGTTTTTGATGCAAAGGAAACATCCTTCGCTGCCCTGTATGTATAATTCCAGGATCTTATCAGCTCCTCAGGAAAGTTACATCGGCGTTCTGGAAATTAATAACATATTCTAATGTTTGTTAGTACATGCAATTTTGATGTTTATTGCTTTGTTTATGTATAGCTTAGTATTGTCATCTGAATGATAAATATTAATGGTACATCTTAGTAAAGTAGATGACAGCAAGCAAATAACCTAAACTAATGGCTTATAATGAAAAACAACGGGTACTAAATCAGGTAAGTTTTCTGTTACTGCTTAAACTAAAAACATAAAAACGAAATATACAATAAAAAGTGTTCATAGTCGTTTACACTATTTAATAGCTCAGTGCTGTGTGAAATTGGAGTCAAACCAGCTTGAGAATAATCTTATTTTCCTTTCATTAATTAACTATTCAATATACGACGCGTTTTCACTTCAAATAGGGGGCCGATATGAAGTTCACCACGGCATTATCAACAAAAAACTCGGCCATTATGACAAAACGCGGCCTTTATGGAAAAAAACTCTACTATTATGAGATTCTGTCGTCCTGATTGGCTGTCCAGCTCGGCCACTATTAAACCGTTCCTATATTGTATAGTTAATTAATGAAATTGTCAATAAGTGCATGACAGTCTTCAGCCCAATAACAATGCCATTATGAAAACACTTAGTTATTAACCTTATAATAATATATAGTGAACATAGATTTCTTATTAACATAATTTATTATTATTCTACAAGTTAAATAGTAATGTATTTAATATGCTAAATTGTTGGAATGACTTCAGTTTAATTTATTTAATGCGTTTAATTTGGACAAACAAATCGCTAACAACAAATTTTTACCAGTTCTTCTGATATAGGTTGAGTAATCTCTGACCCCACCTGCTAATACACAGGTATCATTCAGTGTTGGAAAACTGTTTAAATACTGAGGCAAAAGTTGTGGTCCAAGAATATGACCCTCTGATCCATGTTCTAAAAAAAAGGAAAATAAGTAATTGTTCATTCTGAGTGACTTAATCACGAAAATTGTTAAATTCTAGTATTCGCTCAGTGTTAGTTTCAAATCATCCAATGCAGCCAAACAAAGTAAATGACCAACTACAAATAATAGCCACCATGTGAACGATAGTCACACATATACATACAACGTGTAGTCACAAATAAATGTATAAAATATAAAGGCCATATTATGAGATAGGGTTAAAACGAAATTTTGCCTGAAACACAAGATAATGTTTTATAAAGCACCGTAATAAAGGTATAAATGATTGTAAAGGATTGTTGATGCTTGTTGATTATGTAAAATATAATCACATATACAGATATGATTCCAGCATTTAAAGTTGACATAGTTTCCATATAAGTTTCCGAACAGTAATCACCAAACACAGACGTAAATCCGAAATACACAAGTTCCCATATTTCCTCGATTAATAAATGAACGCAAAATTAGCATGAATAGAAAAACCAATATTTCAGTGACATTATAATGGTCATAGAAAGTGTTGTAGACCATATTTCAACATGAATAAATACTTCACACATGAAGATGAAATCATAGTCTAGACAAATAAAAACATGCGAACACATCTACTGGCCTGAAATAACATATTTAAGTCGTTACTTCCTTCAAGGCCGTTTGTTATTTCAAAATTTCTTACTTAAGGTAGAATGCGACCTTTCCTTGACGTCATGGGTCAAAAAATCGAATTTTCTCTGATTCTTCTGAAATTTCGCACAAAGGTAGTATAGCATACTGTTCGTGTTTTTTTTTCGTTTTATTTTTTCTGTTTTCCGCTCTGTTTCCCAGCAACGCCACGATGAATGTCAGCGGTGTAAAACCGACGTTTTACATGCAAAATTTGGTTCAAACAGGCCACTATTGTAATTTCAGATACACCAACATTTAGCTGCGGAATAAGCTCATATAAGTTTTGATTGGGTTTTGTCGTCAATATTTAACTAGCGGAACGATAAGCACTAAAACTACGTCCGTTTTTTCACCCGTAATTTTGACCCCCAACTATATTTCAGTGTATTTTTGGTAAACGGGAGTAGATTCAATCAACTAATAAATCACATGTTGATTTTGTGGAGACGTTAACAAGCAAGGACAAAATGCAAAAATGATATGTCATCCGCCATTATTTTTCACAAAATTGCAATATAGTAAAGTTCGGACATCATGAATAACGTTGTTGAAATTGTTACGTCACGTCGATTGTAGCCTGACGTTATTACAAATACGTTGATTATTAGCGTACACACACACAAACAAAATCAACATGTTATTCATTAGTTGATTGAATCTACTTCCGTTTTCCAAAAGTACACTAGAATATAGTTGGGGGTCAAAATTACGGGTGAAAAATGGACGTAATTTTAGTGCTTAACGTTCCGCCAGGAAAATAATGACGCCAAAATCCAATCAAAACTTACATGTGCTTATTCCGCAGATAGAGAGCTAAAAGTTGGTGTATCTGAAATTACAATGGCGGCCTGTTTGAATCAATTTTGCATGTAAAACGGCGGTTTTACTCCGCTGACATTCATCGTGGCGTTGCTGGGAAACAGAGCGGAAAACAGAAAAAATAAAACGAACAAATGTGCGAAATTTCAGAAGAATCGGAGAAAATTCGATTTTTGACCCATGACGTCAAGGAAAGGTCGCATACTACCTTAAAAACAACAACTTATAGTATTAATTTCTCCATCCATTTATTCCCTATATCATTCTTAGACTACAATAGAGACATACGTGATATTCGTTGGTTGTTTCATTTTAGTACATGTACCATAAACACAATTTTATCTGCAAGAAATTGTGAACTGTGTAGCGTCTGTTATAGAAAATCAACAAGGATGTATCATGCAGGAATCAGATATTGAGGTACCACCAATCATTTTCTAACGTCAACAAACATATTAGCTACATTATGCTTAAATCTAATGCAAATAGTCTCTCCACAACATGATTTTGTTTCGCGGAATCTATTAACTACCTCCTCTCTTATTTCTCTGAGATACTAAATGAATTTATTGATGGAAACTTGAATAATAGCTAGTCATGAATAAAGGTTACGTGTTGTGGTTAGTAAATGGTTTCATATAGAATAGCAAATCTGATTTGAATGAAAATTTAATTGCACTATATCGATTCACATTAATTTCTCCGATTACACCTGCGCGATCAATTTAGACGCAGGTGATTACAAAACACGGAACATACCATTTAATCTGACCACCCTATATTCAGCTTGCGGATTGTTATTCACTTGTGTAAACAGTACACAAAGAACTCCTTGTTTACTACCAATGTTCTGTGTTGTCCTGGAAGTAGCAAAAACACATCATCAATATATCGTCATGAACACTAAACCACTGCATGTATAATCTAACCCTTCCTATTTCTAGTCAATGTGCATGTCCAACGTGGTTAAAAACTAATGATTATGATATACCAAGAGGCCTCCGTGGTCGAGTGGTTAAGGTCGCTGATTAGTAAAGACTAGCCCCTCGCAGCTGTGGGTTTGAATGCTACTCGAGTCCAAATTTCACATGTGAGGTAGCCATCTCGTTCTCCAGCGTTGGTTCGGCGTTAAACCTAATTGAAAAAAAACACACGTGCCAACGATTCAGCTATTTTAATGACAGATAAAACAAGTCTTTCATTCAGTGACACATACAATCTGTGAAGATAACTAAATTCGTGGTTTATTGAAATCATACTTTCTTTGAACTTCGAAAAAAAAGAATATGTACATGTCATTTCTTTTTATTTCAGATAAACCCCATTCATTAGAATCGTAATACTAGTAGGTGACATGGTGTCTAGGCCATCCCTATGACACCTTACAATTGTGATTATTTCGGAATCCTATCTTTTTATTAGAATATTTATCTGTATATGATATACAGGCCATTTTTGTATTATTGCTCAGGACGAAACCGATTGGCAATTTTAATATATATCAATATAGTTGTAAAATAATGATAGAACACTTTTTTAAATCTGATAAATTTGATAAACATAATTAAAAAAGTGATCTCTCATTATTTTACAACTATATTGATTTTTTAATAAGAAATAAAGTTAGTAAAGAATCCGGAACATTTTTTTCCCTTAATAATATGTATATAATACCCTTATTATTTTTTATTATGATATATAGTATATATTAATATAGACACATTGTCTAGCTTAGTTTGTAAATAACGCGCTCGCAACTGTCAAATGAAAATCTGCATCATAAAAAGACAAATATAACTCACTATTCTTCAATAAACACAAAGACCAATAAAAATGCTATTACTTTATTTTGGAACAATTTTAGTGAACTGTTCTCTATTGTTTCTTGCAAAAGGTTCGAAAGCAGGTGCTCTTTAATGGCCGCCATTTGCTTTTTTTTTATCCGAGGGTGGTGGAGAATATTGAAGTATTAAGATGGTTAATTGATGAATGCGAGGAATATTTTTAAGCAGGTTTGTACATAACAGATTTTTTTATTTGTCCATTTGATTTGATAGTCAATATTTCTCCGTTTGATAAAGGAACGTCGACTTAAAGTTTAGGGGTTCGAAAACCGGTGCGTCTACGATATATGAATATAAGTAAGGGTAACAAAAGTGTGTACACATTAAACAAAATTTCACTTTTACTTATACAGTACAACCTGTCCAGAGCAGCCCTCTGTTGAGTAACAACCTCCCTTCAACAATAGCATGATTTTTCCCACTGCATGATATAACTATTAATTTAACCTCACTTGAGATTTTGCTACTCCCAAAGGGTGTTGCTTTGGAGAGGTTTTACTGTAGCTGTTATTAAAAGCATAAAGAATAAGATAAACTAGAAATGTCTTTAAAAAGACAGTCGCGAAGTGTATTTGGTGTCATTAACACTGTTGAAACCATAAGTATGTGAAAACACCACTAATCAGCTAGCAGTCTAATTATGTAAAATGTTGATACGTTTGTATTAGGTCAGCTAAATAAATTACGCATTTAGTCATATCTACTGTATACTAATTCAAATAAATGTAAAATGTGTCAAGAACGGTTAACGTTTACAACTTTATTTTGACCGCATAAGAATACATTTTCGTACATTTTTATTTTTTACAAATTTTACAACCACAAGAAGTATACATTAAACAATTTCAGACTCGCTATAATTTGGTGTGGTCTTAATTTTTCTACGCTTATAGATTTCGCCCAATGGATGGATTACTTTCCTCTGAATTGTCCAATAGAATGAGGAATTTCCTCTAAATAATTAATACGTCATACCAAGAAATATAGGTCAAAAGTAAGCTTAGACACCTTCGCGAAAAAAGAAAATCCTTAGAATAAAGTTAATTAAATTGTATTGTACTGTAGAATCATTATCGTATATCTATTTGCAGTCCCTCTCGTGAACATGATGAATTATAGGGAATCGATCATATAAATAAACAAGCAAACCGATGACAACAAAATTATATTCTGGGATTCTTGACTTTTCCCGGCAGCTCTTTTTACTGTCATCATAATTAGACTTACACATGAGTTATTGTACAAAACTTTATAAGTCACTGCATAGTGATTAATTTATATTAAGATCTCTTATAGAAAACGAGACGATGATCTCAATCTCATCATTTACATGTAACATAAAGTAAACAGAACCATCGTCTCAAGATTGAAAAATTAAGTCGAATTCCATTTTGGTACCAAATTATTTACATAAGAAGCATGTTCTCTTTATACACGTACTGTTGTTTACATGAAAGATCTACATGGTATAAAACCATACTAATTTTTTAATCTACCCACTTTTAAAAGAAATAGGCACAGAATGTATTTCAGTAAGCCCTGAAAACAGTGTGCATATTGTCGTTAACTTGGTTGCATACTGCCTTATTGTAAATCATTTCAACAAGCAGCTTTCTAAATTGACAATGTTCAAATCTGATTTATGTTCGAGTCTTTTGATCATATTAAGATAGACAGTAGACATAAAAAATAATGGAATTGATGACACTCTGTTTTTCCCACTTCGACAGAGTCATATAGTTTTGCTGAAGCAATTGAAAGCATTGTCTATCACGATGGGAACTAGAATTTGTTCCATGTTTGTGTAACTTAATGACATGCGTCAATAAAACACGATAAACCGTAATGGAATAAGGCAGTAATCTCGCTGTATCACAGTGTCGTCAGGAATTATTACACCGACAGTTCCAACCGTTAGGCGTTCACTTGGTGACAATGTAATTAGCGGTATTGTCTGTTCGCGGCATTTTGGGACGGCAATATTGAACTGAGTAATAAACACACAATAGAAAACTGAACAAGATAAAAACGAACTCATAAATATTGATGCGAAAACAAACAAATATTTATTAGTATTTAATCAAGCTTCCATAACTACAACATAACCAGCCTGTTATTGTCCTCGTGTTCATTATCATTTCCATGCAATTCAATACGTGTTAACAAAAGATCATAGTCGTTGACAGATTTTGAAAACGACTATTTTTTTCGTTCACTTGCTGACTATCTAAGTTTTATGCATTAAAAACTCATTAAATGTTTTTTTATTACAAACTTATAAGAGAAAACTTTATGCTAATGACAATAAATATTCCACTATAAAATAAAATAGCACTTCATTAAATGATTTAGATACAAAATGTTATACACTGGCTTATGTCCTTCCCATGATCGAAATACTCGGCGTAAATCATAATGTACTGGTCCGGTCATTTTTACACAATTATAATATAAGTACTGAGAGTACTGCCAGGAACGAAGTTTAATTGCGTTAGATAAAACCATCCTTAAAAAAATTAAATCTCCCTGTCGAGAATTTGATGAAAAGTTCACGAAATATTCATGAGCTAACTGATTATGTTAATGAACAGTTCATGAAGCTTCGTGAATTGTTCATGGGCTTCAATTGATGAACAGTTCATGAAACTTAGGTTCATGAACTGTTGATGAATTATGTTGATGAATTTTTGAAGAACTTTGATGAAAAATTCATGGAACTTCATGACCTGTTCATTAACAATCAATTCAGGAACAAATTTTCAACAGTCATGGCATACAGTGAGAAATTACATTTTGAAAACCCATACAAATTCAGTGCCTTCAGTGCTTTAATATGTATACAGTGAACTCTGTGTGAAGCATCTGTGTGTACTGAACTTCTGACCATGTGTCATTATGTAATATATCTACATTGAGAGACAATACAGTATTCCGGCACTACTTTTGTGAATGAAACTATTTCCAGTATGTAGTAAATCTTGTTACCTGGACAGATTATGAATGAGAATTTTGTGTGGATGAATACTTAATGATTAAACTTGTTAGTTTTATAGTTTAAAGTGCCAAAATATTTCCCAGTTTTGCCTAACTTAACATGAAGAGGCGATGAAACAAGCCAAGTAAAGTATGTCTTATTTTAGTTCCGACATGCGCCGATAGTATGAACATTACCGCCAGGATGACACAATCTTGGGTTTCTTTGCCATATAGTTCACCGACAAGAGTGGAAAGCACTAAAAATTTCACAAATGTGAAAAATCCTCAGGAGAAAAAGTTGAACTTTTCCTAAAAAAAAAAGACATCTCTATGACGCAAACTGTGGATGAGACTAAATAATAATAATCCAATAAAACAAATTAACGAAACAGAAATCTATAGTTTGTTAAGTTCTTGGAAAAGTCAATATTTTGATGAAGAATTGCACGCCATAACAATGGAAGCACCGTACCGTTAACAGAGTTTTGACATCTAATATATTTTGTTCTGATGTTCCGATAATGACACTCGCCAGTCGTCGACTCGCTCACCAAATAAATATTAGCGCTATAATAGTCCATCACAGCAGACTCCATACTAAGGATTATTTTACATTATTTAGTCATAAATATTTATGCGAAGTGTTTATACAAAGCTGATGACTTGATATACGCACTCATTTAATTTGCACTCATACTGAGGAGAAGATAATGTTGGATATAATGTACGAAGACGATTCTAGACTAATAATTCAAACACGGATATTAGATTTTATTATCAGTATAAAAGTGGATTTTATCCATATAGATTATAAGACTAGTCGGAACACTGCCTAGTGCCCGTTCTTTATGTGCCCACTTTCTTTTCAATCATCAAAACATTGAGTCCGGCTGTTTCCTTTTAATTAGTATAACTACCGAAAATGGATAGAATATAGTCTTAATAAATTCTTTTCCAACAAATTCTTAAATCAACCGAGTCCAAGTACACTTTGTATGTGAGAAAGAATAGACATTAATGTATATAAATGTAAAGACATTGAAGACTTCACATACTTTAACAAATAATGTTTCCCCCATTATCATATCAATCACGAAGCTCTATGACTTCCACCTTACCATTAGCATCCATTATTGGCATTATACTAGAAGTTTTTGATGCAATTGGGTGTGACATTTACCAAGGAGAACTGGTAGTATCCTGACAACGTGTCTGTAGATGTGAAAATGTTGAAGTATAATATGGAGCTTACATAGAAGTCACATGTCATATCTACTGAGTTTTAACCACACTGGATGTAGGATGAACGCCGTATTATGTATTAGATTATTCACATTGTTTAACAAATGCAAACAATTTTCAAGATAGTTTTATTGTTAGAATTATTTTATTACTAAACCAGTAGAACATGCGATCATTCTAAAATAAGCATCCTTAAATTTTATTTAACATGCCGGTACTGTTATGTCACGCCTTTAAACGGAAGAGTTCATTTTCAGCATGCACCCGAATTGGAAACCCAAAATCGTTTTGGTCAGAAATGAATTTTGAATCTGTGGCAAATGACAAAAGCTCCAAGACATATCTAATAAGATGCATAAATATTATACTTCCATTGAGAACACACAATCCTGAGTAATATCGAAATACTTAAGATCGCAATAAAATGTGTATACGTACGCCAGGAGGAAGGTATGACCTTTGCTTTCTAAACAAGTATAATGATGTTTCGTTTTTCCATATTTGACAATCATAGAAACATTGCCTCTAATTCTTAGTCTTTCTCTAGGTCTGTCCACTAACATCCAACGATCTTTTAATGAATCTGGTATTTCACAAGGATCGGATTGGGTTTGCTGAGTATTTAACTTAACATCACGCTGTTCCATCACCCTTCGTGATTCCACTATATACACACACGGGTCGACCTCCAACACTGAAATGAATAAATATTCCTAATAATGATTACAATTATTTCGATGATGTTTTACAAACAGCACAGAAGACTTATGGCCGTACATTTTCTGAGCAGTGATTTTCATAAATGATATCATCAAGACAAACAAAAAAATTATTCTATCCGACATAATCAGGAAGGTTGATATTTAAAAACATACTGAAACCAAAATTTGGGACCAAACAACAAATAGATACTAATACAACTGGACAACGAGCACAATATTTCCGACCGAAATTTTCCTTATAATTTTACATTTGTAGATGTATTTCTATTTTTCTAAACCTCACAAATGTCGACCTCGGAATTCTGATCGCTGTTCTCGGTTCGAGAGTCAGTTTTATTATGTAATGGACTCGCAAAGGTGTGAATGAACAATGACATAGCGTGACCATCAGTTTGCAAACGATTATTTTTCATGCCATAATAGTCGATTACTTTCAGTACTTACAGTTCCTTGAAAAAGATTACCCTAAAGTTAACTAATTTAAAGGATAGAAAAGAAATTGTAATGGAGAAAATAAAATTTGATAAAATCATGAATTTCATCGACTTCTTTCATACGTTGTAGTATTAGTACAACATATCTATGAGCGTGTTTTATTAGTCATTTACAAGTCAATTAATCTTGTTGTTACATTCCCATTTTTCCATAAACTTATACCTGTTGATCGATACAGAAATTTAAAAAAAAACACTCATTTATTGATGAAATCCGGTTACCCAGAAAACCGATTATTTGTTTTGGTCCGGTAGCGGCAAGATTTCCAGGGTTTACAGTATTGATCTGCCTTAATACAGTTGACGTCTGATGCCATCTTTGAGTACTTAAAACTTTCCCAATTTGTTACACTAGAGAAATCGTCTCTTTATTTAAATTACTTGCAAATTGTAAAATCGTTGCGAAACCATAAAGCACAATAAAACTTTATAGTTTTCAATTATTCAACATGTTGATTCGGTTTTAGGTTCGTTGCACCAGCGACATTCTGTGTCTTAATTTCTAAACATCTGACTTGACACTTTTAACAAAAAAATCAAAGGATGAATTTGCAAGAAAATGAAAAGAAAATCTTTAAAATATTACCATGACATTGTTTTCGGGTGTCACTTCGTTTATGTCATTTTGTATTTCTATCGTTCTTACTTTATCTTGACTGACTTTTTTTGGTCAGATAATATGTTGCCACGAACATTGTGTTTCAGCCGTATGAATTCACAGAGCTCTCACAGTTTTCATCACTGGTCGTCTTTTAGTTCTTGCAAGTCAGTCTTGTAACCACCATTTATGTTTACATTCAGTATGGTAAATTTTATACGTCTCTGCTTCACAAAACAACAAATGTTGAGTTCGAAGTAAAATAAAAGGTAAATATAAAGGATTTGTTTGTCATAATGTCACCCCTGTTGCATTTGGGTTATCTTGTGAAGATCAACCTCCCTACGTAATCTGAGGGCCCTGTGCCAAATTATTCTCTGGTCAGACAATGTTTTTGTATTGGTAACTTTGACCTACTGACCTCAAAAATCTGTGAGAGTCATTTGCGTGTAATACATTCCTACAAAGTTTAGGGACCTTTAATCGTTCTCTGGTTATTGGTCGGACATTTTTTGTGTCATCTTGACCTTTTATTTACTATCCTTAAAATCAATGGAAGTCATTAATATGTAATGACAAACTTCCAAGTCAAGTTTGAGAATCGTAGGTCAAACAATGATCTAGTTATTGGTCGGACAAGGTTTGATTGCTGACGGACAGACCGACATGTGCATTGCAATTTACCACCGCTTCATCGAATGCAAAAAGAAACTTCAATTAAAACAAAATATAAAATATGCAATTTTTCTATGATGTCTTTACTAACGTTCTGAAATTAAATTAAGCTTGTAAAACGAATTTAAAATGAATAATCTAAAATAAATCTGATTAATTAGTTTTGTGAATATGTGTACAAAGCTTAAATTGCCAGACCTGACATGGAATTTTACCAATATTTTTCCGAAAGAGGTAATTTAAAACGTGTTTTTTTTCAAATTCCTTTTGAAATTATACTTTAGAAATGTGATACTTTAAGTACAAAATTATGTATATTGAGCACTGGAAGAATCGATTATGCCAATTCATTTCAATTAAAATGGATCTAAAAAAGAAACTTTTTATAAAGGAGAACTTTGTTTATTGTCTGGGAGTAGAACAGTCTATTTAGGAAAACCTTTTCACTGTTTCAAGCATAAAAAGTAAATGAGACAATCGACGTAAAAAGAATAACTTGAACTAAATTAAGTTGTAATTTAATTGTGAGCGGACCATCCCGTAATTTTGCTTCACGGCTCTTCTCTTAAAGGGGCATACCCTACAACTTGGTGCATTTAGAATTAAGGCAAAATGATAATAAATTAGAAGCTTGTAAAGAAAAAAGCCGACGAACAAAGTTTCAGCCAAAAATTCATCCAATTAAAAATAAAATCATAAAAAATATGTATTTGTGACACATACATTTAGTCATGGAAATTTTTGGGTGGAAGTGATTTATTATTCATAGCTATGTTTTTTGCGGCTAGTACCTAAATTAGTCATTTTATAACCCATGTTCTTCCTGCAATTATCCTTTATATATTGTTTTACATATACATCTAGCCCATTTTTACACTTTCACAGAATGTTTGTCAGTTGTAGGGTATGCCCCTTTAATTGGTTTCTTCTAAAAGGAAGGCATTTATTCAACTACGAACACAGATGCACTTCTAGAATATGTTGTTTGGATAGATATTTCTGTGCCGATATTGAGAAATGTGTGAGTAATACAACAGCAATCGATGAACTTGTGAAATGGACTAATGTGAAAAATTCTATAGATAAATAAACAAACAAAAAAGACAAAGTTTGACTGAGCTTGTAAAATCGAGACAACGGTGATCCGATGAGTTTACAAAACACAATAATCAAATACAAATAATCCTAAATCATTAACTATCTGAAAATGCTTTGATTGCATATTACATTATTCTATTTCTTATTAAGATTTTAAGCGAAGAGTTCTGAACGTTAATTGCAGTGTGCTCTACATGCACTCTAAATCCATCGCTCGTTTCAGACATGTTTTTATTTGTTAAACATGTTCATGTTACATCTACATTTTCCGATTCCAAAATATAGGAGAATCTTTTGCATTTTACATATTACTGACAATGCTGAGAGATTGTCAATTGTCATACCCAGCATTATTCAATAGGTGATATTTGAAGTTTTTAACAATGCTCCATTTTACATAATGAACAGAAGGATTGTTGTAGATTCTAAAAGCGTTGAATAAAGTAAATATTTTGAGCTCAAAGGCCGAATTCTAGTGTTATTACATAGGTGGTAGATGTTTAGTCTCTCATAAAACACAGTGCTGATTCATGGTTTGTAGACTCGTTTTGATTTTGGGTGAAGATGAATAGCAGGATGTTAAGAAATGTGCTGAAATCAAGACAGGACTTCACAAAGGAAGTTCAGAAATCCACAAATTTCAGCGGATAAACTGAACCAACTTATGCGATCTCAATGTGTTCTAGGACTTCCTTCGTACAAATGTGAGCAATGCAACTGAATGAACAAGTGTGGGCCGGGCTTGGAGTAAAATACATCGAGTTGACATGAGGAACTGTGAACAAAAAAAAACTTCACGTTGTCTTTTCTTATGCGAATCATTTTCTTACGCAAAATGAAGATATTTAGAACTGCACTAGCAAATCTATATTTTTAATTTGGTAAATATTTCAAAATAAGGAAATATTTTGTCACTAGTTGGCATATAAGTATGCCTCCATTTTTTATGATATGAATTCATTTTCTAACTAAATGTTCACAAATAGTCCAGCGACGATTAAGCTAGTATAATCCCACCAGCTACCTTGAGCTTTCCCAGAAAACACACATTGCAACATTTAACGGTAGGGATGCGACATTACAAACACCTCTTTGGTCCAGTTACCATGGAAACAGAATTAGGACTAATACTAGTACTAATCATTTCACAAATATGTGATCATAAAATGTAAAATCTTTATAAGATATTCGTTAAGTTATTCTCACATTATTCAGATAGAGGTAATTTTTGTATTGCTTTTTCATTCTCCAATATTAGAAAATACAATAAATCAAACCATATTTGGTTTGGATTATCACAAACATGTATTTTGAAAAATGGCTGGTAAAACCATATTTCTTAATTAACAACCAATTTCTATCCACCTTTTTTATTGGAATAGAATACAAAATTAATAATAATTATTACAAGTTTGGTTTTTATTACAAGAATGGTTGCATGTCACTGTCAGAAGCGAAGTTAAAATGTGTTAGATAAAGCCTAGGCTAATTTACCATAATTACCAAAGAAAAACTACACCTTAGGTTATTAGGTAGAAGGACAATTTTTCAATACAATGACATGGATGACAAAAATATCATTCTAAGAGGGGTATAATGGCGACCCGAGACTGTGTTACATATTTAATTATCTATGTGTATAAATCTATTACGCATAGTTTACGCCATAGAAATCATGTATTATCTTCTCTAACTTGTTAAAGAAAAGTTTTATGAAAAGCATTTAAACAGCTTTTTGGTACGTTTAAAAAATTAGATTTGAGCTTCGGTATTTCTGGTATTCCCAAATCTCACCCAAGAGCCCAAACGTGCGCTATGTTTTGTAACTACTGTTGACAACTATAACAGCTTTAATGGGACCATATGCTTTTATTTTGGTTAAACGTTCAAAACCAAAATTGCACTGTGTCTATCCTTTCTAGCTTAGTAATCTTTTTCTTCCGTTTTTGTTATATTTCTTTCATCACCCAAAACATTTGTTTTGTAACAAGCGCTAAATCACATGAGCAATTTAGACTACTAAATAAATAAAAATTCACAGCGTGGTGCATTAATTTAATTCTCATAGGGCTAATTACACTTGTACGTCTTTTGAATGTCTCTAATATTTTCTATTTTCAATTAGATATTACAGAAAACTAGCATGATATCGGGAGGAACAAGCAAAACTTTGGAAGTATTGAACTATGATAACCTCCGGTTATAGAGTTTTCTTTATAAAGTTTGTTATTAAATAATTTACATAATTAGTGTATATAATGACTTCTTTAAGTATTTCAATTAAGTTGAAAGTAATTACATTTAGATGTTAAAAAAAACTCAATGCTTATGAAACAGCAATAACATTTGACAAAACACGTGGTAAATCGGTGGTCTAGTGGTAACTACCAACTACCAATCGAAAGGTCGTGGGTTCGAATCCCGACCCGAGCTTCTGCTATTTCAGGGACGCTTTTGCCCTGTAATGTGTTTAGAAAATCGTGGATGAAAATAGGGCGTGTATAGGCGCTTTACACCAGACACGATAGAAAAAAGGGAAAAAAACATTCGAAATTAACAGAAAAAATATTTATCTACATCTATGTTATACTGCCACAAAATCGTAATCGATTACACTAGGCAGGCGCGGCGTTGTCAAGAAATAGCTGTTAAAAATAAAATTAGGTGCAAGTTACTATGTACAGTTAAAAGTATACTACAATACTAAAGGTTTATGCTCAGTCATCGTGCGCCTTCTCTCCCGTCTCTCTAGTATGGCTCTGTCGAATGGGCCGATAAACAACAGATAAACATGAATTTACAAAACACAAGAAATATATTTTGTACGGTTTGTATCAAGGAACTTAATCGTATCTACCTAATAATGCACCATATACCTAATATAATAATATATACCATATACTTAATATAATAATATACCATATACTTAATATAATAATATACCATATACTTAATATAATAATATACCATATACTTAATATAATAATATACCATATACTTAATATAATAATATACCATATACTTAATATAATAATATACCATATACTTAATATACTTAATATGATAATATACCATACACTTAATATAATAATATATACCATATACTTAATATAATAATATACCATATACTTAATATAATAATATACCATATAATTAATATACTTAATATGATAATATACCATACACTTAATATAATAATATATACCATATACTTAATATAATAATATATACCATATACTTAATATAATAATATACCATATACTTAATATAATAATATACCATATACTTAATATAATAATATACCATATACTTAATATAATAATATACCATATACTTAATATAATAATATACCATATACTTAATATAATAATATACCATATACTTAATATAATAATATACCATACACTTAATATAATAATATACCATATACTTAATATAATAATATACCATACACTTAATATAATAATATACCATATACTTAATATAATAATATATACCGTATACTTAATATAATAATATACCATAAAAAAATTATACTTAATATAATAATATACCATACACTTAATATGATAATATACCATACACTTAATATAATAATACACCATACACTTAATATAATAATATACCATAATTTATACTTAATATACTTAATATGATAATATACCATACACTTAATATAATAATATACCATATACTTAATATAATAATATACCATATACTTAATATAATAATATACCATACACTTAATATAATAATATATACCATATACTTAATATAATAATATTCCATACACTTAATATAATAATATACCATATACTTAATATAATAATATACCATACACTTAATATAATAATATACCATATACTTAATATAATAATATACCATATACTTAATATAATAATATACCATATACTTAATATAATAATATACCATATACTTAATATAATAATATACCATATACTTAATATAATAATAATACACATACTTAATATAATAATATACCATATACTTAATATAATAATATACCATATACTTAATATAATAATAATACACATACTTAATATAATAATATACCATATACTTAATATAATAATATACCATATACTTAATGTAATAATATACCATACACTTAATATAATAATATACCATACACTTAATATAATAATATACCATAATTTATACTTAATATACTTCATATGATAATATACCATACACTGAATATAATAATATACCATATACTTAATATAATAATATACCATATACTTAATATAATAATATACCATATACTTAATATAATAATATACCGTATACTTAATATAATAATATACCATATACTTAATATAATAATATACCGTATACTTAATATAATAATATACCATATACTTAATATAATAATATACCATATACTTAATATAATAATATACCATATACTTAATATAATAATATACCATATACTTAATATAATAATATACCATATACTTAATATAATAATATACCATATACTTAATATAATAATATACCATAATTTATACTTAATATACTTCATATGATAATATACCATACACTCAATATAATAATATACCATATACTTAATATAATAATATACCATATACTTAATATAATAATATACCATATACTTAATATAATAATATACCATATAATTAATATAATAATATACCATATACTTAATATACCATATACTTAATATAATAATAATACACATACTTAATATAATAATATACCATATACTTAATATAATAATATACCATATACTTAATATAATAATATACCGTATACTTAATATAATAATATACCATATACTTAATGTAATAATATACCATACACTTAATATAATAATATACCATATACTTAATATAATAATATATACCATATACTTAATATAATAATATATACCATATACTTAATATAATAATATACCATATACTTAATATAATAATATACCATATACTTAATATAATAATATACCATATACTTAATATAATAATATACCATATACTTAATATAATAATATGAAATTAAAGAGAACAGGTTTGAACAAGAAAACAATGTATAAATCCAACATCGAAATTAGAAAGTTACAGTTTTTAAACTATATTCCGGTCATCACTTTAAAACCTGTGCAAACGATAATAAAAGTTAACGAAGTACAAGTCATGTGCATTTATTTGCTTACATGTTTTTTACTCGGAAGCGTTTTTTCCCCAGAAAGTGGCAAGAAACATAATTTCAATTAATACATTAAAATAGCGGAGCATGTGCCTTTTAAAAAACTTGTCTAAAAATCCAGCATAAGATGTAAAAAACATATTTAAAAGATAAACACTTACCGAATTCGTAAATTGATGCAATCAGCAGAAATATGTTTATCTGAAATTGAAAAGGGAAAAAAAGAACTGTAGAATCTGACATTGAAAATGCGGTCGCAAAGTGGAATGAAAATGTCACGTGATGGGAAAACTGCGATGTTTTGTTCCATACTACATTGATTATTTGTCATTAGTTACAAAGTCACGATCATGTGACGAATAATTTAAGCATAAAGTCGCTTTTATAAATAATTGTCACAGAACAGAATATTTATTTTGACATAATGTCTTAGTATGCCCCCTTTCGAAGAAAATGGGGTATATTGCTTTGCCCATGTCGGTCGTTCCGTCCAATAACACACCGTATACACCCCGAAGACCTGAACACAGTTGCTCAGATGAACATAGTTCCCGATAATTTTTCCATTTCTCTTTAAAAAAAACAGCACACATTTATAGCGATTGCTCGCTGAACAAATGCATAATTTTACTCACAATTTCGAGTAATTTTTCCTTTTTCAATAGCGAATAAATGTACACAATTGGCTTTGTTAGGATTCTTCAAGATAAATATAAATCAATCCAGCCAATACGAAATGGAAAAAATTATCGGGAACTGTGTTCACCTTAGCAACTTTGTTCAGCTCTTCGGGGTATATGGTGTGAATAACTAGAGAACTATTAGGTTTAAGCTCTTTAGATTTAGTTGGGATGTTGGTCATTAGATGTAGATGAACCCTGTTGATTTTGAGGTCAGCATGTCAAAGATCAAGGTCACAGTGACCATCAGCACAAAAACCTTGTCCGACCACTAACTAGAGAACTATTCGGCCTAAGCTCTTCATAATTGGTTGGGAGTTTGGTCATCACATGTAGATGACCCTTTCAAATGTTGAGGTCAGTACGTCAAAGGTCAATGACACTGACCTTCAGTACAAAAACTTTGTCCGACAAATAACTAGAAAACGATTTGGCCTTAGGTCCTCAGATTTGATTGGAAGGTTGGTTATCGCATGTAGATTACCCCTATTGATTTCAAGTTCAATAGGTCAAAGGGGTAACTATCCAGTTGGCCGCTAGGGGCATCCATTCGTGTTTCACAAACACTTCTTGTTCACATTTGACTCCGACACCGTACGATATTTGAGTCTCGGAACGGAGGATACAAGCAATATACGGGGTCCACTGACGTGTCTCAGCCAATTGTCAACTAGATATGTAGTACGACTGTATGAGTTAAATAAATAAAAAAAAGAGAGTCATTCAGTGTAAGTAATAATTTATTTTTAACTTTGAATATTAGCGTTGTTATATAGCTTTATGTGTCAGTGCCTATTGTAAATAATTTCAAACACTTGAATGTCGTTAAATGGCGGTTGATATTAACTATATGCTGTATTAAGGACACATCCGATAGTTGCTATTTCGCATCTTATTGCGCATCCGTGACGGTAATTATACTATTAAAAATACAAAACCACTCATAACCAGTTCTTGAAAGTTTGGGCGATTGCATGAAAAGAAGAAGGCTACATAAAAAGGAAAACAAATAAGGCTATGCAAAATCGTAATCGAGTAATACAAAACAGTCGTAAACATTCTAAACAATCCCTTACCTCAGAATAATACAATATTTACTATCGGCATGTACATTTCAGGGAATCAAGACGTAATAAGTTTAAAATGACGTCATATTCCACTTGCTGTATTCTTATTACTGAACTACTTTTGGTGAGGAAAGTTGAGGTATCGTTCAATTTCCAAAACTCAGCCCAATACCTCACCTTACAAAGAAATTCAACGTTTGACTGCCTTGTAGTTTCGAACAACAGCAGGCCTTCAGAGCTTTGATTATATGAACAATGTAAAAAAATCAGACAAAATACTTACCGATAATACACGATACATGGTTTAAGCTGGGAGAGAAAACGACATTGTATTTATCACAAGTAATCCAGTACGTTTTCACATGTATCCTTCAACCCATTCCGATTTAGTCTTTGCTTAAAGAATAATTTCCAGTGTTGAAAATCCACTAATTTAAGGTTTTGCTATTAAGTGACACGTCTTGCTCGGCACGTAAAACTCATATAATTAAAACATCGCGATTTTATTACATTCTTGCCATTCCAAAAAATTAACTTCATAAAATCTCTTTTGTTTCAGCTGTCTGTTATGATATGGACAATATCGAAAAATGGCGGTAAAATTGCAGTCTGCTAGCTCGCAAATGATCTGATGCTTTGATGTCATTCAATAAAGTTCCATTCATTCAGACAACGCGAGCTTTGTCCAGACTTTTTGAAATTAAGACTAGTTGAAAACCAGTCGACGTCAATAGTGTATACAATGTTTAAGTATTTTGACTAAGATCGATTTGTAATTAACGAGAGATGAATGTTCAATGCCCGATAACACAAATAATTATTTGTCCTTCGTATTGTCTGACCAAGTCCATTTAGAAACGATGAGATTGATTTTCATTCAATAAATTACGAGTATTAGTCGGTTCTTATTACAGAGCATGTTATGTTCTCATAGCGGGGAAGTTAATGATAACGTAAACGAACCAAGTAGCACTTGTTTCTTCTACTCCAATCCAACAAAATATTATAAAATAACTGGTGTTTCAAACGTATCCATTTGTCGCAAACGAATCACTGAACTTACGATGACATCGATGACTGAAAAGTAATAGAAATAGTCGTACGTAGCAGTAGTACAAGATTTTCCCGTTATACTTGACTTCTAATGTTCTCTCAATATACAAAATCAGGGCACATGTATCATAATAAAATTTAATCAATTTGCGAAGCAAATTTACTAGTTTCCTTCAATTAGGTTTAGAAAACGAGGAACATCTTTATGCGATCATGATGTTTTATTTTCTAAAACGGAATATATGCTACAGATTTTTGTGACTAAATACGCTTATTTCCAATACAGTCTACTCTCTTTTCAACGGCATTATAGAATCTTGACTAAATTCATTAAGGAAATGTTCTTTTTAGGTCCAATAGCGCTCTAAAGTAACACTTAAAATCTTGTTATCAAGTACTCTAGCTTCCGTTACATCAATACACTTTCAATGAAATTATCAGTCATCTACACTGATGAAAACATACGAGCCATAAGTGATGCCATTTTATAGAAACTTAATGCGCTTGTCTGTTCACTCAGCGTCTCGTTGTTTTGCAGAAAATCCGATCTTTATAAATTTTTTATTACAAAATCGCTTATAAGTACACGACATAATGAATTAAGAAAAAATAATTCCGGAAATCAGCATCAGGACGGAACGGGCAACAAGGTTAATATATTCATAACTTCATTGGAAATCAATGTGATGCAAATTTCATTAAAATATACATCTCCTTATTGTGTAAGAGTGCAAATCATAGGCAGTAGCAACGGACCTGTGATGGTAAAATTGTAATACATTCTATACAACGATAGCTTTAAAAAAAGTTAGAAAACGGCTCGGTAAGTTTTTTTCATCAGGAGGGGTGTGGACATGAACAGAACATTGTTGTGCAGAAATGGGTACCGAATTATGTATGAATGAATATAAATGTATTTATTTGCATATTTAGTCATGAAAAGGAATCGTTGATATGTGTAACGAGTGAGACAATTTTGAATTTTGGTCCGGATCCGCGAGAGACAGTGTTATTAGAAAATCTACAAAGTTAGTAACATGTGCACTGTTATTACATGCATATGTTATGCATTATCTCTCTATAACTTCTGGATTATGCATTACATACAATATCGGACAAATGACTAACAAATTATTCAAAGAAATAAAATGATTCCATTAAATGTATACAGTTTACCTTGTCGAAACGAGACACAAGACAAACTGAATGGTGCGTGTTTACATACTCGTAAATACCTGACTTGAAAGTCAGGTAAACATTCAATACATGTATAGCTCGACCATGAGTTTTGAGCCGTGACGGAATAATATACTAAATCCACTGGGGGATGTGGATATGTTATTGAAAAAGGGCATTTACGGATACTATAACGAGACTAATTTAGCATGAGGTTTGTAGTAAGTGTCGCTGGCGTAGTGGGTAGAGCGTACGTTTTTACTATGAGCCAACAGGCACGAGTTCAATTCCTGACTGCACCATAACTTTTTTTCGGGCATATTACATTATTGTTTTAAAATATTTTTTTCTGTTTTAATCTTTTTTGTTTGTTTTATCTAAATAAATTCATATTGCACAATATTCAGTTCACAAATCTACTTCACTCGATGTGTCTGCCGATGATCCTTCATTGAAGTTGTATCTGTCTCTGAGTCAGACAGGGAGTCTGAATCAAACATGATTCTTTTTAGAAAATCAAGTTTTTTACTTAAAAAAAACTCAGAATTTATAATGATAAAATTTAAATAAAACACTTTGATAATAGAAACTTTACATAAAAACATGTATAGTAAGAGGGCTGGTGACTAGAATTGAACTTGGACTTTATTCAATACGACATCTTGAGCTAAGGCGCTCTACCTATTGCGCCAGCATTACAGTCATTATCGTGCTGGTTAAATTCACCTTATCAATATGTTTTAGTCAGATTTGTTCCGAATATCGACATCCCCTATTTGACTTAATGGACTATTCTGAATTATTTCGTCACGGCTCAAAACACATGCTCGAGCTTATAATACTAATACACATGACAAAAAAAGCAATATATAAATGACAATAAACAAAGATTTAAATATATGTACAGCTTAAACATGTGAATGAACTATGCATGTATCAAGATAATATGGTATGTAAGCATCGTCTTTCAATGAAAGTATGGTGAATAAAGGTGGCTAGATTTCTAATTTCAGATACGTTTTCACTGGTAATTAATTCTGTAAATTTGAACATATTTGGATTTCGCCAATAATAAGATTTGATTGATTTTTCACGAGTCTCTTTATAAATTGGACATTGACTGACAAAATGGTATTCGTCCACTAACAAATTGCATGCAATACACAGGCGTTCACTAAATGGTACCGGATGAGGTTTTTTTCCATCGTCCAGTTTCGACATATAGCCGATGCGAAGACATTCTTAATTGTGACATAGATATTCTATACTTTTTAGTGTTGATAATCTCGAGATATTTATTGTGAGTAAAGTTAGAAAAATGTTTTAAAGAACAAAGCCCTTGATGAGTTTTCTAATCTTGAATTAAAATCCTGAACCCAAATATCGCGAATCCTCTGTTTTACCTGTGCCAGAAAATATTTATCATTGACTACGCCTTGGTTCAACGAAGCATCGTGGAAGCCAAGTTTAGATAAGCGGAGCTTTACACGTGAGACCCAATTTGCCGTGCGCTGTTTAAATTCAGTATCAGTTTTAAGTAAGAGATAAGCTTGTTTAAAGTCTCATAAGCATATACATTTATCGTTCCTAATAGTTTCTGTTTGTTCTATAACAGAAGAATCCGGTGTGTTTTTACCTCCCGTGCATACTTTATAGCAAGAAAAAATGTTTCCAAACCCACTATCGTATTCTTTTCAATATCATTGAAAAATCAAAGCACTGAAAGTGCTGAACTGTCGATTGTCATTGGAAGTTACAATAACGGTTAAGCCACCTTGAAAATGTGAGGCACCCTTTAAGACAAGAGTTATCACCGTTACCTCAATGACTGACTGAAAAGTAAACAGTGCTCTGCTCTTCAATTTTGACGGTACTATCCATGCTTCATACATGTAATTTCTGTTTATATACTGACCAAACAGCTAACAGAGGTTTACTTTTCAGTTAAGACATGACCATTTTTACTTTATAATTATTAGGTGCACACTGAACATGTTATCTTTCCAAGATTTTGTAAATACAAACATTCTGACCCAATTTCAGAATATCTAACTAAAATATGACCTCTAGTGTTCACAACACACTTTGCATGATGATCAACGGACATGGACCAAACACAAGGTCCTCAGTATAATCTAGTTTTTGGTCAGTTGTTGATCGTTGTGCAGTGTGTGGCATCATTTTTTGTGTTGAAAACACACTAGAAGCCAACTTTTTAGTCCATCACATCAAAAAGTACCTTTTTAAAGACAAGAGGGCTAAGATGGCCCTATATCGCTCACATGACAATCACTGTTCACTGATTAAAACATTGTTTTGAACCGGTGACCTAGTTTCTGACCCCATATCAACAATGTTAGAACATGTCCTACATATAAATAGGACAAACATTCTGACAAAAGAGCTTTTACAAGATTTTTACTTAAGATTTGACCTGGTGACCCAGTTTTTGACCCTGGCTGACCCATGTTCAAACTTGATCCACATATCATTGAGACAAACATTTTGACAAGGTTTGGTGAAGATCCAATTAAAACTGTGACATCTACAGTGTTAAAAAGTTTTCCTAAGATTTGACCTGGTGACCTAGTTATTGACCCCAGATGACCCATATTTATACTTGACCGTTATATCATGAAAACAAACGCTTTGAAAAAGTTTGGTGAAGATCCAATAATAACTGTGAAATCTACAGTGTTAACATGTTTTTTCATAAGATTTGACCTAGCGACCTGTGAAATCTAAAGTGTTTTTCATAAGATTTGACCTAGCGACCTAGTTTTTGACCCAAGATGACACATGTTCGACCTCGTCCAAGATATTATAAAGACAAACATTCTGACAGTGACTTCTAGAGTGTTCACAAGGTTTTCCAGCAATTTGCCATAGTGAGCTAGTTTTTGACCCAAGATGACCCATTATCAAACTTGGCCTACATATTATTAAAATAAACATTCTGACAAAGTTTCATGAAGATCCAGTCAAAACAGTGATTTCTAATGTGTTTACAAGGTTTTCCCTTATTTGGCCCTGGTGACCTAGTTTTTTACCCAAAATGGCCCAATATCGAACTCGTCCGAGATTTTGTTGATATTAACGTTCTGGCCCAGTTTTGCTAAAATTGAGCTAAAATGTGGCCCCTAGTGTGGTCACAACATAAAGTTTGACGACACACACCGCAAGACGCCGGACGGAGAGTGATCCTAATAGCTCGCTTTGTCACTTTGTGACATGTGAGCTAAAAAAAAAAACAATATTTCTGTTTCCTAACTTTGTTTAATCCACAAATATATAATTATAACAACATATACAATGATGAGTGTAAAACAATTACAGTAAAGAAAAAACATAAGTGTACAATACTTTGTTTTTAAGAATAAGAACAGTAAAATGACAACGTGTGTTCAAAGACAATGTATACATACGCCACTGTACAGTAGTGAGGTAAAATCAAATTATTTCAGTTCATTATCATGTTGATCGTTTATCGATTAGTCCAAAATCAGCTGAAAGCTGTGATTAAGATCTGCATTTATATAATCAGAAGCCAGTGCTGTGACTGCTCCAAGAGCAAAAAGCATGAAATACCCTAACCCCACGCCTTCATGCTAGCAAAATCATCATCACTGAGTAGGCCAGTCTGAATTTGAACCCTTTTGTTTCAAAGATTTTAAGACAAAAAATGAGGAAACCAGCTGAAAGGAGGAAGAATGACTCCCCTAGCTGGAAGCATCAATTTTTAGAAGTTTGCATCCTCGACACCTCAATTGAAAACAAAATCTATTCAGACAAACAAGAGGGCCAAGATGGCCTATTTCACTCACATGACAATCACTGTTCACTCATTAAAACTTTGGTTTGAACCGAAACCTAGTTTTTGACCCCAGATGACCCATGTTAATACCTGTCCTACATATACATAAGACAAACATTCTGACAAAATATAGTGAGGATCCAATCAAAACTATAAAAAAACTAAAAAAACATAAAAACTACAGCATAGACAAGGGTTTTCTAAGATTTGACCTTGTGACCTAGTTTTTGACCCCAAACGACCTATGTTCGATTTGTCTTACATATCATTCAGACAAACATTCTGACAAGATTAGGTGAAGATACAATCAAAATTTGACATCTACAGTATTAATAAGGTTTTCCTTAGATTTGACCTTGTGACCTAGTTTTTGACCCTAGATGACCCACATATCATTGAGGCAAACATTTTGACAAGGTTTGGTGAAGATCCAATTATAACTGTGAAATCTACAGAGTTTTTTATAAGATTTGACCTAGCGACCTAGTTTTTGACCCAAGATGACACATGTTCGACCTCGTCCAAGATATTATAAAGACAAACATTCTGACAAAGTTTCATGACCTTCCAATTAAAACAGTGACTTCTAGAGTATTTACAAGGTTTTCCAGCAATTTGCCCTAGTGACCAAGTTTTTCTACGGAAATGACCCATTATCAAACTTGACCTACATATTATTGAAATAAACATGAAGATATATATAATTCAATTTCTGACAAAGTTTCATAAAGATCCAATCAAAACAGTGAAGATCCAATTATAACTGTGAAATCTACAGTGTTAACATGGTTTTTCATAAGATTTGACCTAGCAACCTAATTTTTGACCCAAGATGACCCATGTTCGAACTCGTCCAAGATATTATAAAGACAAACATTCTGACAAGGTTTCATTATCATCCAATTAAAACAGTGACTTCTAGAGTGTTCACAAGGTTTTCCCTTATATGGCCCTGGTGACCTAGTTTTTTACCCAAAATGGCCCAATATCGAACTCGTTCGAGATTTTTTCGATGTTAATGTTCTGACCCAGTTTTGCTAAAATTGAGCTAAAAATGTGGCCCCTATTATGTTCACAACATAAAGTTTCACGACGCACGACGCCGGATGTAGACTGAACCTAAAAGCTCACCCTGTCACTTTGTGAGCTAAAAAGCATTTTGTGCATCTTGTCAAAATGTTCAAACACAAACTCAAATAAAATACAAAAGAGTTAAGTACAAGACAACTGAAAATACATTACAACTTTTGTAACAGAACATTATTAGATAATAATTATGTATCTCATAAACCTCAAATGGACAATTTATGTGGATTTATTTTGGCTTTATCACATTATAACCAGAAATCTTGTTAACCAATAGACTAGAGTGTGTCATATTATGTCATGTTAAGTTTTGTTGAAAAAAACACTATTAAAATATACACAGTATAAAAATTGACTGACTAGCACTGCATTGCTCATTTGAGTGTAGTTTTTGACAGAAATCTAGAATGTTAATAATTTAACAGTTCAAGATGAGAATTGACCTACCAGCACTAGATTAGAAAAAAAATAACTAAGAAATCAGCTATTTGTTTGACCTTAAACAACATAGGAAATTTAAGGTCAATGTCACATGTATGTTAATATAACAATGTAGAGGACAAAATATGCACACCAATAAAGGAATTCATAATGCAGAATACACAAGTAAAATACACAATGCTTTTTCAAGTTAATGTTTTTATGCTATACACAATCATACTTTCAAATACTTTCAACAATGAAAGTTTACAGCTAAAATTGCTAGAATATTCATAGCTGATTAAATACATTGTAGCTGTGAATTATTATAAAAGTTTGAACAGCCAAGTAAAAATGATATCAACCATTGCAATGTGCACAGAAATGTTACACTGTTCAGTACAGTATCAGAAATCTGTAGAAATGCCTAATGACAATAGCTGAAATTATAATGAGAAAGCTACCTAAATGACTGTTTAAACAAATAATTGGATAATAATATTTAATAATAGAATGACACGCAAATAAACAAGATTTTTGCTTGTGAACTTTTAAACTCTCTAAATGTTAAATATCACATTTGACCTTTCACACATTTTTCCAAATGCAATCAATATGCAGGATATTCATGATCAGAAAATATTTCTGAAAGCCGCATGACCCAAGTATCTAATAAAAGGATATTAGAAAGTAAAATCAACACAACAATGTCAGCAGATTTTGAGGAGACATCCAAATGTGTAGAAAATTTACTCTTTTTTTTTTAATGGGTTTTATGCCATTTTCAACATCATTTCAGTCATATTGTGGCAGGCAGTTATCCTTAACCAGCTTTACTGGACTTCATTTATGCCGTAGCCAGTTTTAACAACATTCTACTTGAAGGATTCTACCAAGCTACCCCACATAATTTAGAGGTGGAGGACAAATTAACATATGAAGTAATATCTACAGTCAAATTTGTCACGGACAGTGTGAGCCTTGCCTGGGGTTCGAATTCACAACCTCTCGATCTTCAGACAAATGCTCTAACCACTGAGCTAGTCGGGCGGCTGTAGAAAACTGAACATTGTTTAATTGCATCGTTTGGAATGGAAGGCTGCATCCTATGAAGTATATATTTCAAAAGATTTACTGCAAAACATTATGAATAATTATTTTTGAATAAGTTTTATGCAGATAATTCATGGTAAATGTATGTAAGGCCATCCTTAAAAATGTTTGTTGTCTTCAAACCCGATCAAGAAAATTTTCATTGGGTAGGTAAGAATTTTCAGTTTATTTTTTCTATTTTACCCAAATTGCATGTCAGAATGCTAGTTTTAATGAAAAAAATCTAAACAAATCCTGAGAGGCCAAAGAATGTTGGGTGGGAGCCAGTTTTGGTAAATAGGTAGCATTACAGCAAACATTTATTTTTTAAGGATGGCCTAAATGTTTGAGGAATTCATTTTTAATTCCTATACATATATAAGTTCTCAAACACCATTATGGCTGAAACGTCATTTCCACTTCAATTTATCTATAGTTTCAGTGGGCCAGCAAACACAGCTTTTTCTTAATTCATATACTCAGCAGTGACTAACTCACTTGCCAGAATATTTGTCATCATGTGGCATCTGACTGTAATGGTTTCCTCAGTATCTTGGAAGAGCACAACAAGTTCTCCCATCTACTACAATAGTGTCAACTTGCACATCCAACTTTTTCACAGGCACATCACACATCTGCAAATAAATAGAACAAATATTGAAGGTTATACAGATGTACAAGAGTAAAACAAACTGTGTATTATACTGAATCAGAAGAAAGTGAGCCAACTTTTTCCAGTTATACTTAACATTGGGAATAGCTTAAGCCTTATGATACCAAGTTTTGTAGCATCTTGTGATTTGAGAGGTTATTCCAGACATTTTGAAGAGAAATGATTTCATTATAACAAGGCTGAAGATTTCTAACCAGTCAGGTCAGAAAGAACCTCAGTGTAAATATTGTACGAAACATTATGAATATGAAACTATAGTTGCCTTTTTCATAGTTTTCAAGTTGAAATGGCAATGTTATTCTTAATATTCTTATTTTTATATTGAGAGATTTCCAAGAACAAATGCTTAACTATTATAAATGACGTAAGATATCATCAATGTCTTTTTGGCTTATAGAGAAGACTTGTCTAGAAGTAGGTCCTTACTAGTCACGAAGCTATCTTGCTAATTTTCTCATGCTGCAGTTCAAATATTGTTACAGTACTTCAACGTTTTGCATATCTCTATTATAATTTCAATTTAGCTGCAGAGAAAATTGTTGTCTTGCTATATAGTATGTGTTAACAATGAAGTCATTAAAAAAATACATAGTCACCTTGCAACATAAAGTAACTCTGGTTTTATTAACAGAGACCGCCTTTGTAGACACTGTCACACATCCTAACATCTGACTTTAACCTTTCTATGTTCATCTTCCTACAATTTAAAAATAAGATCCTTGTAGTGGGTGATTAAACATGTATCTGAAAACTTGCTGCAAGATTTATTTAGCCTGCACTAGGTAAAAAGCTTACAGATAGAATGTGGCTAGTACTGGTTAAGCCCTGAATGAACTCCAGGAAAGCTGGTTAGGATAAAAACTGCCCACCACTAATGACTGAATAAATGTTGAAAATGGAATTAACCCAATGAATTTTAAATAAACAAACACTAGGTAACAAGTACTAAAATTTAGAAACTGTTAACAAGATTATTTGAAACACTACAGTATTTCCAAAATGCAAATAATTTTATATTAAGTTTTAAATACATTAAACAATGAAGGTTACAAGACCAAGACTTGTCCATGTACATCGCATAATGCTTTATTAGGCTTAAATTAAAATTAAGTTTGTTTGCCCTTTACCGACCAACCCGAAAAAATCATGCCTACTCAAAACGTTTATTGCAAAATCTGGGTGAACTTTATTTTTATACTTTGGAAAATAAACATGTACGCAGTGCTTTCGATAAACATTTAAAGTAGGTATCATTTGAAGTAATGAATGAAAACAATAATGTGTGTTAAGGCACTAAGTTCATGTTTATGGTTGATTAAAGCACACAATAAATGGTTGTATGGTAGCAGAATACATAAAATTAGTATAGAATGCTTCTAGATAGAAGTGTAATTTCATGGTAGGTAAAAGTCAAATTCTGAAATAAAATAAAATTATTTACCTACCTACCGACTTTCTTCTAAAATTCAGGGTCGGTAAATGGCAAACAAACATATTTTTAATTTAGGCCTTATATTCAAATTATGTTATTCAATAGGTCTCATCTTTCTCTACAGCGGTAGTCTGAATAATTGTACATTTCAGTCGACAAGTGAGACAATTTTGATATGCCAATATCAGTCTTCCAGCAAAATCCTGAATGGATTGCTTGTCCGTCTAATAAATTAACTAAACTACTATAAAGTACATTTGCAAATTAGCTAGCCAAGGAACAAAATTAGATGCAAAACTCACATTAAATTTAAACTGAACAACTTTACTAACAAACAGCTACTGGTTCCCTGTCAGAAGTTAATTGCTATTTACATGTTGTATTTTGTAACCGACCTAAATAAAACTTGTATCTAATCAGTCATTTAGTGGGTGGGGTCAGGGATGCTATATAGCATCCCTGGTGGGGTACAGGATATTCGGGTACAGTGACACTGGCAGAATATTAGTCAACTATTGTTTAAGACAGCCAGAGTCGTTCAGTAGGTTAAGAACACATTTCTCTACATATATGACAATAAATTATTCAGACATACCTTTACTGAAAGCTGAATTTAGTGTTTTGTTATTCTCAACTGAAAGCGAAACCAGTCTCACTCAGTCACTGTTACCAGGCAGATAAATCATAAATGACGGTGCCATTGTTACTGTATAATCGTCTATTCTCATAAATTCGCTTTGCAAATATGAAATTTACAAGGTCCAATCAATCTCGACTTTTTAGTTTTACAAATTTAGTGAGGAACATAATTAGAGGCCGAAAACTATCCCAATGAACTGAACATGTAACCCAGTGGCTATGACGAACTAACTGCCAATAGTTTGGGTTGGGATGGGGAACGTTCTTTTCGGTACAATGACAGTAAATAGAACATCAATAAAGACGTACACGACGGCGAACTAAATTCTATATATCCATTTTCACCGGGATTATACTTACTCTCATATATTGACGAAATAACTGACGAAATGTCGACGGTAATCTTCTTGTCTAAGTTCGTAGGTAATGGCCGATAGCCACCTCAGTGTGTGGTCACGTGACTCGAAAACAGCGCGGAAGAATTTATAATTAAGTAGTGCACCATAAACACACGAAATAACGTAAGATACCGTAATAATTACGAGATAAAACTGCATAATTTGGTATTTTGAATAAATAAACAAATGATTGAAACTATTTCAATTTTTTTATTTTGAAAAACTAGTTGAGCGTTTTTTGACGAAAGTAGTTCTGAGAGATTTTTGTACGACTGTCGATTTATAGTTTATTAATTTTTGTTTCGTTTTGTTTTGTGTTTTTTTCGTAATGTTCTGTTTTGAGTGTCGTTTTGGAAGCACTGTGTACGGTTGATAAAACAATCGACACAAAAAACTATTTACAGAACAGCTGTGTTTTCCCGCAGTCATATTATTTACACGGCATTAAGTGACGTCACGCGCTCTATATATTTCAAGTTCACAAAGCAAAATTCACAGCGAAATGAGTGTTTTTAGAAGAAAATGGCTTGTTTCGTCGGTAATAATTATCTTGGGATAACATCAGCAAATATTGTTTTTGCACATATAATTTATAGCAAAAAGCTTATTGGGCTTTAATATAATTTCTATCTTGTGCATAGCATATTTTTTACTATATCTGAACTTCATCATTATGTTCAACAGACTATAATTATAATCATAGGGGCTAGCAAGTTGCAGCACGGACATTAACACACTTATAAAGTTATCATACATACACATATTATGCTAGAGTTATATATGATAACTTGATAAGTGTGTTTTACTATCATACTATTTGAACGTTTCAGTCAATGCGACGATTTTGTTAATTGCATCAGAGTAGAACATTCTTGGACAAGTCTGTTGCACTGAATCAGTGCATTTTATTGATATTTATTATCATTCCTGTCCCTGGTGTTTTAATGTGTATTTAGTATGGTAATTCAGGCCTATTAAGAATCTGTAGACACCAATTATTGTACGGCGACGGGAAGTCGCCGTACACTCTGGAATGCTTATTTTTAAGTGGCAATGCAAAATCGCAACTTCTTGCACCGAAGCAGATTACTGACAGTGCCCGAAATATCCGCAATGGTCATCACGTGATATAAACAAAACAGAAATAGAGCGAGGTCACGTGTTACTCACACCAACTAGTGTTAGCTTGATGACGCAATCGCTATTTATTGTCTAAGAATGGAGCGAGCTCGATAAACAACGACGGGAATGAATCTGCCCATCTGTCAATAAACGAACCGAATCCAATCCTACTATAGTAAACAAACATGGCGTTGAATTTAGTACACTATCAAACATTGTGTTATATTACTGAGGATGAAGCAAAACTACTTTTTAAGTGGTGTTCATTTGTACATACAGACTGTGTATTATTCAAGTTGATAATCGGACTCGCTAATAGTCTCAATGATCACGTGACATTCACCGAATACTAGTAGCTGTTTCATATCGTTGTCGTCTCGTCAATGTCAATCACCTATAAATTACTAGAAACGTGTCAATATTTCAATAAAAGTGGTTTCAGTCGACTTAGAATTCGACTCTGCCTGCTGCGCTACAACGAGCACTAGTTTAGTATTAATATGGGTACTGTGACGACAGGGTTCGACATTAAGGCAGGTCCGAACGACAATCAATAGCTTACTGGTCCAGTCTAGTGCACCTTGCTATTTGGTAGCCCGAATGGTCGTGCTCTTGAAAATGCAGCCGAAACTCTTTATATCAAAGGACTTAGGAAAAACTGTTCGATCTAAATGAACTTCGGTGTATAAATTATTAGAGAAATTCTCTGTGTTTATTACATTTTGGAGCCATACCCAACTTTCGCGGACATGCTGATTTGGAAAATCGATAAAAAATTTACATTAAACAAAGAAGGGGATTTTCACTATAATCGTCATAACTTTTATTCAATTTAAAATACGAAATTTGTACTCATCACAAAAGTTTAATTAATCTTTTATCTTTCTAATGGTGTATTTTTTATTATTTTAAATTAATGCTTTCTTCGTCCCTTTTGCGTTTGAAAAAGACACATATCGATTCCCTCTATATTTAATGTAAAAAGCGTAAAATTGGTAGTTTTTTCAATGAAAATTTGATGTTTTCAGCATCATAACTCTTTTGGGGGAAATGTGATCAAATTTGTACTCATTGCATTCGTTTGGAAAATTTAATTCCTTTCACCATGTAAAATATGAAAACAATAAAATAATATCTTCTTCGACCCTTTTGATGATTCTTAAAACTACCCCTTAGATTTTTTTAAGTTCAATTTGTCAATCGTTCGGCAAATCTCGGATATTTACGTACGTTTACGGACACAACGTGCATTTGGCGATGATCATATCTGCTGATTAGGTATCCATGTATATACAGTCACAGCATGATGCATTATACAGGGTAATAAAAAATGGACGCGTTGAATCAAGTTTTAGGGTAATTTAGGTTGAAGACTAAAACATATTACAACATGGATGAAAATATTCGAATCTTTGAAATAGTTTACTTCACTTCCGTATAAAAAGCAAAATCGATATTTATGATCCAATTTGTTGATATTATAAAAAATAACATATTAAAATTTTAAAAAATGGTTTTCACCATTGTTAAATCCCAATTAGCTTTTTGGATGTTAAAATTGAAGTAGGTCTCATTTTACCTAGACAGTATATAATGTTGAAAAAATCAAGAAAAAGCATCTGACAACTATTTTATAAGATATGCCTAATGGAAGGCATTATGTAAATATTGTTACAAATTAAGTAATATAATAAATCATATTTCTTATATTTTACTATTGTTCTAATGTTTGCATCTCATTGTTCTAATGGGCCTTACATAGACGATTATATTTCATTAAATGAAATTTATTATTAATTCATTTTTGATAATATAATTATATGCTAAATCAGGGATGCTATATGGCTAAATATATCATTTTGGCATACGTCCACATGTCACTTATAAAACATGTCATAAAATAATATAGATTACCTACTTTATATATTTGTTTTTTCAATGATGTGTAAACAAAGGACGGATAATAAAATCATATTTTTGAGATCTATTTATATGGTTGCTAACTTTACCTGATTATTGATTTTTTTTATACGCATCTCACATTGACTCACAAGTAATTGGGCACGTCGAGTTATATTTGTTAGATACCATTTCAATCAAGACGGATGGAAATTGCCATAAAATTACAGAAATTGTACTGTTTATACACCAAGTCTATAGTTTAATATCATTCGTATTTTTTCTATTTTGTGATGGAAATAAATATCTGCAACCGCTATTGAAGGTTGTAATGGATTTTGAAGTAATTTCATTTATAATCATAGACCTACAATCGTGCGACATAGTGCAAAATTTCTGGTTACTCGATCGACCCTAATTAATTTTATCCCGCGACCCTAGATATTTTCATGATTTTATCCGAGGAATGGAAAATCCTCTTTCTATTTTTTCCTTCCCACATGCTTTCAAAAGCCAAATAAAGTCTATACCTACTAACCGACTTTTAATGAGAAAAGAAAAAAAACATATTTTCACGCCTAAGTGTAATCATGATGATTTAATGTTAATTTCAGCAGTGAAAATAAATGTATTGTAAGCTAATGATTTTATATGCAGAATAGAATCAAATTACTATTTGACTGCATACAATAACTAAATTATAACTAGGAGTTTTGAATTTTGTCTTTTCATAATATTCGCATTTGCAAAATTAATTTTACTGATGAAACAAATTAATGTCAATATCATATGTTTCTGTCATAATAGTTGGGACATGCTCAATTCTTATCAGAGATCCAAAAGTTATACAGTGAAATATCGATTTTTGGATCAATTAAGATAACAGATTTTATCTGTTGCGCGTGACTGACTTTATTACTTTATGACCCCTAATAAAGTCAGCATAACGCAAGCAAGGAGGGTAACAATAGGTAGACTGTATATAAACCCCTGAATTGTAGTTGTTTCCCTTGAAAATTGATCGGATACTCGATAAGGCCATGTCCGCCAAAGTTGGACATGGATCGTCGGTGTGTTGTAATAATCATTTAATCGTGTTATAAGATACGGAACACGGTATTTATATGTTTCGATGTATTTATTTTAGCAACATGTCGCAAATAAACAAAACATTATAAACATATTCACACAGACTAATTTTATAATCGCGAGCGTGGACACTGACTTGTTTACGCAATTGTCATTAATTAAATATCGATTTCGGAGCTCAATACAAAAAATGTCCGATCAGGTGAGAAATGATGACTCAATTTGTTCGACATTGACGGTCACTTTATGGTTCGATATAGACGGTCACTTTACAGTTGAAAATCTATGTTTGGGACCGTTATACCAGGTTTTTACGACAACGTACCCTCAGACAACGGAGTATATTATTTTTGGAGACTTTATTTAAATATTTTAAATGCATTCCAGCAGATATTGCAACGTCTGATACATCAAGGTGATTTTAATTTTAGGGTGGAAACAGGGACTACATACGAGAGTACCTCGTGAACTGTAGAACCATATGACAAGATTCATGAGATTCATGAAACATCAACGGCTTTTATTTTTGATGGAGTAGATGATCACTTTAGTTTCGGGATCAGTTAAGTCAAAATAACAAATTCGTTTGATCTGAAACTTCGCACATCCTGATAAAAAAATGCTACATAGGCCACATTCTAGTATTGAATTGCCGGATGCGATTTTGCGCCGTACAAACATTTAACTTGTACAATTTATAATGGTTCCAGTGCCAACCCAGACAGCTCGAAAACGGCGTTGAAACGTATCGACTATTTAACAAATTGTGAAATCCATTAAGTTTCACTAATCATGCTAATTTTGTATAACAGCAATAAATTGTGTTTTAAATACCGATTTTGCTTTTATACGAAAGTAAATTTAGCCAACTGCTACACAGATTCTTATATTTTTATACATACTGAAATAAATGAATACGTTTTAGTCTTCTAATCTAATGATACTAAAATTCGATTGAGCGTCCAATTTTGTTTAAACAAATCCAATCAAACAAAACAAAACAAACGACACTCAAAACAGAGCAACACGAAAATACACAGAACAAAACGAAAAACCCCGAACAAAACCGAATGCACATTTAATAAACTATAAATCGACAGTCGTAAATCTTTATCAGAACTACTTTCGGAAAAAATGCTAAACTCGTTTTTCAAAATAAAAATATTTAAATAGTTTCAATCGTTTGTTTATATATTCAAAATACCAAATTATGCAATTTTATCTCGTAATTATCGCATTATCTTACGTTATTTCGTGTGTTTATGGTGCACTGCTTAAATTCTTCCGCGCAGTCTTCAAATCACGTGACCACACACTGAGGTGCCTATCGGCCATTACCTGCGAACATAGACAAGAAGATTACCGTCGACATTTCGTCAATTATTTCGTCAATATATGAGAGTAGGTATAATCCCGGTGAAAATGGATATAGAATTTAGTTCGCCGTCGTGTATTGATACGTCTTTATTAATATTCTATTTACTATACTGCCATTGGATAAAGGAGTCAAAGCTGATAGTTTCTGTTTTGCATTAGTCTCTGATAGCAAGATTTTAAAATATTTGAATTCTTTTAATTCAAACAAAGCTACTGGGTTAGATGGTATCCCCTCCCGCTTTGTTAAAGATGCAGCCTCAATGATTTCAGCCCCACTCACCCACATAATTAATTTATCCATTATCCAGGGTTCTGTGCCCGATAACCTGAAGTCAGCTCGAGTTGTTCCTTTATTCAAGAAAAATGACAAGACAGAAGTTGGTAATTATCGTCCAGTCACAGTTTTAAGTGTTTTGTCCAACGCATTGGAAAAGGTTATCTTTGATCAAGTTGAAGAATATTTGTCTTCAAATAATCTCCTGTATGATTTTCAGTCTGGCTTCAGGCAAGGTCTCTCTACTGATACATGTCTCATTCATCTTTCAGATTATATTAGGTTCCAAATGGATAAAGGTAATATTGTTGGTATGGTTTGATACTGTGGATCATAGCATTCTGTTAATGAAGTTGAACGCACTAGGTATCTCAAAGGGTTACTGTTCAGTTGTTTACTTCATATTTGTCTGATCGACATCAATCGGTGGATGTCGGTGATAGTCACTTTTCTCGATCAACAATATCATGTGGTGTTCCCAAGGGCTCTATTCTAGGTCCATTGTTGTTTCTTATCTATGTCAATGACATGTCTGGTGCAGTGAAGAATAAGTTGTTACTGTATGCAGATGATTCATGTATTTTGGTCTCTGGTAAGGATAGGTCTGAAATTGAATCAGTATTGAGCTCAGAATATTCTCAGTGAATGGTTAATTTGTAATAGGTTATCTTTGCATTTGGGGAAGACAGAGTCTGTGTTGTTTGGCTCCAAACCAAGGTTAAAGTGGCAACCCAGTATTAATGTTATATGTAATGGTCAACATATCGTAGCTAAGGATTCTGTTAAGTATCTTGGAGCCACTCTAGATCAAAGTCTATCCTTTGATTCTATGGCTAGGTCAACTGTCAAGAAAGGTAATACTAGGTTGAAGTTCTTGTATAGGAAGACTAAGTTCCTTAATCCACATTCTAAAAGGTTATTAGCAACATCCCTTATTCAGTGTCATTTTGATTATGGTTGTTCAGTTTGGTATAACTGCTTGACTCAGGAACTTCGGAGCAAGCTACAGGTCACCCAAAACAAAATCATCAGATTTGTGCAAGAGCTCATATTGATAAAAGTCATTTTGTCAAGCTGAACTGGTTACCTGTCTCAAAAAGGTTTGATCAAATCATGTTGTGCCATGTGTTCAAAATATACAGTGGTAGAGCACCAGGTTACCTAAATGAGCATTTCATTCCACTTAAATCAGTTCATAACTATTCCACTAGGTTCAGAGTGTCAGTTGATGCTTCCAGTGATTCATTTACAGACACTGGAAGATTCTGTCTACCCAAGGATACGGGTTTTGGTAAACGATCATTTGCTTATCAAGGTTGCTTCCTTTGGAATGAAATGCCACAGTATATAAGAGAAGTTAAGAACCTCCCTCAGTCCACCGTCAAAGCCCATCTGCTTGCTAGTGTTTGAAATTGTTTTTATACACAGCTTAAATATCAATAATTCTTAGATAATGATGTAAATTCTGTGATAGTAATTGTATTCTGTGATAATAATTATCTGTAAGATAAATTTGAATTCCATTTTCTTTTTTTTTCATTTTAATATAATTTGTTGTTGTTTTCTTAGTTATTTACATTAATTTTATAAACGACCACGATGGAAATAAGGATTTACTTCCTTTTTGTGTTATCCTTGTATATTAACGTTTTTGACATGGGTGATATTATTTACCATTAATAATTTTACAGTCTCAAATTGTATATTCAGTAATATTTATTTTGTTTGAACACTGTAACTTTATATGCCCATTTTGTGTAATATATTTCCTATGTACCATGTTTAAGAAATAGTTAAAATATGAATATCAATAAATAAATAAATTGTACCCAAAAAGAATGTTCCCCATTCCAATCCCAACCATTGACAGTTAGCTCGTCGTAGTCTCAGGGGTATGGTCACAGTGTTTACACGATCGTTCAGTTCATTGGGATAGTTTTCGGCCTCTTATTATGCTCCTCACTAAAAGACGAGATTGATGGGACCTAGTAAATTCCATATTTGCAAAGCGAATTTATGAGAATAGACGATTATACAATGACACTGGCATTTATCTGCCTGGCAACAGAGAGACTGGTTTCGCTTTCAGTTGAGATAAAGTTGGGGAATAACAAAACACTAAATGCAGCTTTCAGGAAAGGTATGTTTGAATAATTTATGGTCATATATGTAGAGATATGTTTTCTTAACCTACTGAACTTTGGTCACTGATACTGTTGTTATACTGCCCACGGGCGGTTTGCCTGAAAAGCGGAAAAACTTGTTTCCGCGGAAACAACTTTTTTCTACGGAAACAACTTTTTTTCAAACGTTAATGAAGATATTAATATATTTTTTCATAATAATTAATATACTTATTAATATTTGTTTTACATGATAAAAGTATGTTATTTAAAAAAGGCGCTATTTCCGGCATGAAGTAATTTATATGTACATGTACCTATGATTTTTGCAAAGTATTGTTAAATTGTCAATTTCACAACAGTATAAGTGAACTTAAATATTTCAGGTATGTGTTCATCTTACTTGGCGGAATCAACATATTTCAACCACCACAACAACACATTCTTCTATATTCAATATAAAACATTCACAAAATCATTATTTGGCTACATAAATGAACACCTTTTTTCTGAAATAACGTATTTTTATCATGTAAAACAATTTTTAATAAGTATATTAATTATTATGAAAAGATATATTAATTATCTTCATAACGTTTGAAAAAAAGTTGTTTCCGTAAAAAAAAAGTTTATTCCGCGGAAACAAGTTTCCGCTTTTCAGGCAAGTCGCCCGTGGTTTAATCGGAAGGGCCATCTTAGACTAATATGCTGATCTATCTTTGTTGAACTGTGCGGGACGGAGCCAAATCGACTCGGGTCGTCATAAACAATAGTTTACTAATATTCTGTCGGTGTCACTCTACCCGAATACCCTCTACCCCACCCACTGAATGACTGATACAAATTTTATTTAGGTCGGTTACAAAATACAACATGTAAATAGCAATTAACTTCTGACAGGGAACCAGTAACTGTTTGTTAGTAAAGTTGTTTAGTTTAATGTGAGTTTTTGCATCTAATTTTGTTCCTTGGCTAACTTCATTTGCAAATGTACTTTATAGTAGTCTAGCTAATTTATTAGACGGACAAGCAATCCATTCAGGATTTTGCTGGAAGACTGATATTGGCATGTCAAAAGTGTCTCACTTGTCGACTGAAATGTACAATTATTCAGACTACTGCTGTAGAGAAAGATGAGACCTATTGAATTACTTATTTGAATATAATAAAGCATTATGCGATGCACATTTCTTATTCCGAGGTCATGGACAAGTCTTGGTCTTGTAACCTTATGGTTTAATGTATTTAAGACTTAATATTTGCATTTTGGAAATACTGTAGTGTTCAAATAATCTTGTTTCCAAATTTTAGTACTTGTTACCAAGTGTTTGTTTGTTTTATTCATTGGGTTAATTTCATTTTCAACATTATTTCAGTCATTTGTGGTGGGCAGTTATCCTAACTTAAGCTTTCCTGGAGTTCATTCAGGCCTTAACCAGTACTAGCCACATTCTATCCGTCAGCTTTTTACCTAGTGCAGGCTAATTAAATCTTTCAGCAACTTTTCAGATACATGTGTTATCAGCCACTACAATGTTCTTATTTTTGAATTGTACGAAGATGAACGTATAAAGGTTAAAGTCTACAAAGGCGGTCTCTGTTAAAACCAGAGTTACTTTATATATTGTGATGTGTCCCAAGGTGACTATGTATTTTTTATTGACTTCATTGTTAACCCATACAATGTAGCATGACAACAATTTTCTCTGCAGCTAAATCAAAATTAGAGATATGTAAAACGTTGAAGTACTGTAACAATATTTGAGCTGCAGCATGAAAAAATCAGCAAGATAGCTTCATGACTAGTAAGTATCTACATCTAGGTTAATATGGACAGGTCTTCTCTATTGGTCAAACAGACATTTATGATATCTTATTTCATTTATAATAGTTCAGTGTTCGAACTAATTTTTCTAAAGCACTAGCCCGAACTATTACTGGACTATCAACAATAAACAATTTACCATGAGCCCCAATATACAATTTTGAGAAAATTCACTAGCCCGAATAGAATATTACTATCCCAGGGCTGTGGTCTAGTGGGTAAGGGTGAATACTGATATTAGTTAAGCATTTGTTCTTGGTAATCCCTTAATATAGAAATAAGAATATTAAGAACAACATTGCCATTTCAAAAAAGGCAACTAGTTTCATAATGTTTCGTACAATATTTACTCTGAGGTTCATTCTGACCTGACTGGTTAGAAATCTTTAGCCTTGTTATAATGAAATCATTTCTCTTTAAAATGTCTGGCATAATTTCTCAAATCACAAGATGCTACAAAACTTGGTATCATAAGGCTTAAGCTATTCCAGATATTAAGTATAACTGGAAAAAGTTGGCTCACTTTCTTCTGATTCAGTATAATACACAGTTTGTTTTACTCTTGTACATCTGTATAACCTTCAATATTTGTTCTATTTATTTACAGATGTGTGATGTGCCTGTGAAAAAAGTTGCATGTGCAAGTTGACACTATTGAAGTAGATGTGAGAACTTGTTGTGCTCTTCCAAGATACTGAGGAAACCATTACAGTCAGATGCCACATGATGACAAATGTTCTGGCAAGTGAGTTAGTCACTGCTGAGTATATGAATTAAGAAAAAGCTGTGTTTGCTGGCCCACTGAAACTATAGATAACTTGAAGTGGTAATGATGTTTCAGCCGTTATGGTGTTTGAGAACTTATATACATGTATGTATGGGAATTAAAAGGGAATTCCTCAAACATTTAGGTCATCCTTAAAAAATAAATGTTTGTCGTAATGCTACCTATTTACAAAAAAACCGGCTCCTACCCAACATTCTTTGGCCTCTCTGGATTTGTTTTGATTTTTTTTCATTAAAATTAGCATTCTGACATGCATTTTGGGTTAAATAAACTGAAAATTCTTAACTACCCACTGAAAATTTTCTTGATCGGGTTTGAAGCAAACAAACATTTTTAAGGATGGCCTAAGATACATTTACCATGAATCATCTGCATAAAACTTATTCAAAAATAATTACTCATGATGTTTTGCAGTAAATCTTTTGAATTATATACTTCGTAGGACGCAGCCTTCCACTCCAAACAATGCAATTAAACAATGTTCAGTTTTCTACAGCCGCCCGGCTAGCTCAGTGGTTAAAGCCTTTGTCTGATGATCGAGAGGTTGTGATTTCGAACCCCAGGCAAGGCTCACACTGTCCTTGACAAATTTGACTAAAGATATTACTTCCTATGTTAATGTGTCCTCCACATCGGGTAGCTTGGCAGAAGTCTACAGGTAGAATGTTGTTAATACTGGTTAAGGCCTAAATGAAGTCCAGTAAAGCCACAATATGACTGAAGTAATGTAGAAAATGGCGTAAAACCCGTTGAAAAAATAAACGTCGATTTTCTACACATTTGATTGTCTCCTCAAAATCTGCTGAGATTGTTGTGTTGATTTTACTTTCTAATATACTTTTATTAGATATTTGGGTCATGCAGCTTTCAGAAATATTCTAATCATGAATATCCTGCATTGATTGCATTTGAAAAAATTTGTAAAGGTCAAATGTGATATTTAACATTTAGAAAGTTTAAAAGTTCACAAGTAAAATCTTGTTTATTTGCATATCATTCTATTACTAAATAATATTATCCAATTATTTGTTTCAACAGTCATTCAGGTATCTTTCTCATTATAATTTCAGCTATTGTCATTAGGCATTTCTACAGATTTCTGATACTGTACTGAATAGTGTAACATTTCTGTAAGCACATTGCAATGGTTGATATCATTTTTACCTGGCTGTTCAAACTTTTAAAATAATTCACAGCTATTTAATCAGCTATGAATATTCTATCAATTTTAGCTGTAAATATTCATTGTTGGAAGTATTTATTTTCACATGATTGTGTATAGCATAAAAAACTTAACTTGAAAAAGCATTATGTATTTTACTTGTAATTTTGCATTATGAAGTCCTTTATTGGTGTGCATATTTTGTACTGTACATTGTTATATTAACATGTGACATTGACCTTCAATTTCCTCATGTTATTTAAGGTCAAACAAATAGCTGATTTCTTAGTTATTTTTTTCCTATCTAGTGCTGGTAGGTCAATTCTCATCTTGAACTGTTAAATTATTGACATTTTAGATTTCTGTCAAAAACTACACTCAAATGAGCAATGCAGTGCTAGCCAGCCAATTTTTATACTACTGAGTATATTTTAATTCAGTTATTTTTTTCAACAAAACTTTTCATTTCATATGACACACTAGTCTATTGGTTTACAAATTGTCTGGTTATAATGTGATAAAGCCAAAATAAATCCACATAAATTGTTCATTTTAGGTTTATGAGAAACATAATTATTATCTGATAACTTACTGTTCAAAAAGTTGTAATGTATTTACAGTTGTCTTGTACTTAACTCTTTTGTATATTATTTGAGTTTGTGTTTGAACATTATGACAAGATGCACAAAATGCTTTTTTATAGATTTTACTAATTCTTCAAAACTGCATGTTCAAATGTTCAGTGAATGTCCATTATTGAAGTATGTAATGAAACTAAGTACAGTCAATCTTGGGTTAGTGACCTCCTATGAATAAAAATTAAGGCTATTCTTATGAAAACCGTCATTGATTATTTAGAAAAGATACCTCTGAATACAATTCACCTGTCAATAAAGGCCACATTGTGTTTTTCCCAAGGTTGGCTTTTGTTCACAAGTTTTACTGTATATACTTTGCAGTCATTGAATAAGTCACAAGGGATCCATGAATATGCATGTCAAGTCAAAGTGTAAAAGAGCCAGTTGAACAGATCTTGTCTATGCTTCTCTGTTTTCTTACATTTAATTATTACTTGTATTTCATAGTATGAGAGTTAAGGGCTTGACACAGATATCAAGGTCACATTTGAAGATCATATTCAAGTATCATCTTAAACAGATGCTTGTAGCTTAAGAACTTACATTCACCTTTTCAATACTTTTGCTTTCATTCACCTTGCAGCCTCAGTTTGTGGCCAGTATGCATCTCTACTATATAAATATGTCTGTATATTGATTGCATTACATGCAATGTAATGGTAAGGTGTGTTTCATAACTCAAATAATCTTAATGGCGTTGCATCTATATGAAGTTAAAAAATGAATTTGCGCATGACAGGAGAATGTTTTCTGTTACAATTATTAATTTTTTCAGGAAGATGATCACAAACCAAATGAAATAAATTATGTTTGATTTTTAGCTGACCTGATTCAATTTAGGATCGATGATTGTCAGGTGTCCGTCGTACGGCGTCCGTCCATAATTAGTTTGTTTACACTCTAGCATCCACAGCTCTTAATTAATCTCAATCACACTTGGTCACAATGTATATGGCCGCAATGTATTGGCTTAGTTCGAGTATGGGCAAAATCGGACTAGGACTTCAAGAGTTATGGGCCCCTCGCTTTGAAAATTTGCTATATTTGAATTGTTTAAACTCTAGCGCCTTCATTTATTCACCAATCCTAATCATATGTTCGGTAAATGTGTACAACCAAGATATATTGGATAAGTTTGATTATTGGCGAAATCGGACCAGAACTGCATTAGTTATGGGCCCTTTAGGCCCATTCTCACACAACTTGGACAATTGATGTCGTCAGTATAGAAAATGATGACGATTTTGAATGAAAAGGAAAAAACACTTTGTTTCTTGAGAACAATTAATATGAATACTTAAAAATGAGCTTACATTTTGGTGAATAAATGGCTGTTTTGATCTAAATTTAGAAGGAATAGTTATGCAGATGCGTCTAAAATGCTGTGTCTCCAGGTATATAATACAAAATAAAATCCATCCTGTAAAACAGCTACGACATAATTCCAGCACAGTACCGAATATATTTCGTAGTTAGTAATGAGTGCCAGCCAGCTGAACTATTTGTTTTTTAAAAATCTATCAATTAACGAAAATGCACACATTTTGGGTCGTGTCTCCAAATTATCGAAATCAACGGGACAACATTTAACACTCAAGTCTTAATGTACAAAAGAATAACTTTTGACATAGTGTGCTTTTTGAATTGGTAAAATGTAATAAAATGTTGGTTTCAATTTATATCTACGTATTATACGAGAACAAAAGATAGGTCATGAAATCCGAATTTACTACCGTAATTTTGATGCGATAATCAACGAGTCCGTAGCAAAAACTGAATTGAAATGCATATCCATGCATATAAAGATGGTATAAAAGCTTAACATGACGAGCTATATTCCCCACCAAGGTATTGCAGAAACTTTTCTTCATACGTGTAAAAAATATTCGATTTTGCTGTGTTAGAAACTAGAAATTTGAAATTAACATAAGCAACGGGAAGTAAGCAACGGGACACACACTGTCAGGATAAGACTAAATCTTGCACATTCTTGCCGCTATTATATACATTTGGGCTCATATATGCTTCAAAACGTCAACCATATGTTTATAATTGTCGTCCGCCATCGATTTCAGAAAAAAACGGATAAAAACACATCCGCCTAAACTTCGTTTTTGAGGCGAGTAAGGGTTGATACCGTCTAAAGTGGTGAATAGCTTATAATTTATAAGCTGTTACTGATTTTGCTTGTTGACATATTAATTTACCGTTTTCAAGCCACTGCCCTATTTTATTAAGTCTCATAGACGTTTTCTATGCTATGTAATGAAGGCCTCGTTGATTACGTAGTGATTGTCCCGTTGATTTTCTATTGGACTTACATTTTGATAATAACAGTAACAATTTGTTTAGCATTTATGTACATTTATTAATTTCTAAATATGTTCGGACAACATGCAGAATTCAAACACACAAGTAAATTTGATGTAATAATGTCTGATTAGATGTGTAGAGCGCATTTAGCGCGCAATCATATTCGATGTAGGTCAGTATTTACATCTTTGTAAAATATAATTGTTCAATATTAATACAAACTGCACTTTAAGTATAAAAAAGATGAATATAAGTATTTTGCAGTGTCTTGCGTTTAGTATCCCCGTAACATGTCGAGCAAAACTGATAACACATTTAAGTGGAACGAGGAAATGCAGTTGTCCCGTTGATTATTCAAGAGTTGTCCCGTTGATTACGTACAACAAATCTATGAATTTTCATCCATGTTGGTTAGTTATCGAATTGATGCATATACTTTTATATTCGCAACCATGCATATTCGTATTTGCATTATTGCGAAGTCCAATTCGCAAAGAATTATAATCTACGGGACAACTCTTGAAAAATCAACGGGACAACATTTCATTCGTGTGATAAGTTCAATCAGTTTGTCTGACAAGTAATATATTCGCTTTCACCATCGTAAGCATATACTTGTTTCGATTAAATACATTTATCTTCTTTAAAGTGGTTTTATTTCACAACTTAATACAAAGTTTTTCAAAAATGAAGTAAAAATTATTAATATATTTTCAAAAAGCATGACATAGTCAAAGTATTCCTCACTCAAGGGGGTAAATCGCGAGCTTATATCATATTTTATCCTATTTTGCTCAGATATTTATTGGTTACTTGTACAAAAGTTATACTAATTCATGGTTATATAACATCGAACTATCATGGGTACTGTTTAAAAATGCGGTAAAAAATACAGCAACAAGACCAATTAAACATCCGAATCTCGAAAACTGTTAATATGTTGCTGGTAAAATTTTGGAAATCAGTAGTTTATATGTATCCTGATATGATGCTAAGGAAATGAGTAAGTTCTGGGAGTACAGAAAAATCTTTTCTTTTTTAACCAAATGTCCAAGTTGTGTGAGATGGGCCTTTACTTTGAAAATTTTCTATATTTTAGCTTGTTTACACTCTAGCTTCTTCATTTATTCACTGATCCTTATCATATTTTCACTGGATGAGTATGACCTTACGGTCTTGGACAAGTCAAGGTATTGATGAAATCGGACACCAACTTCAAGAGTTATGGGCCCTTGGAGAAGAAATCTGTTATGTTTTAGTTTGATTAACGGTATTATAACACATTCATTGTTAGTTTTGATCAAAATCTATGTTAAAACGGGTTATACGAGATGAAATCTATATTACGTGGTCATCAGTTGTTACAAGTGTCTTTGTTCTCAGGTGAGCGACCTAGGGCCATCTTGGCCCTCTTGTTTACTGTTAATTTCTCTTTTATGTGTTTTTATATTGTTGCGATATTTTGCAAAATCTATAATGATTGCTTTTTGCAAGATATGAAACTACCAGTAATTGGCTATGTAACAGGCTATATTTTTGTCTTAATAGATTTTGTTTTGAATCGAGGTGTCGAGGACGCAAACTTTTAAAAATTGATGCTTCCAGGGGAGTCATTCTTCCTCCTTTCAGCTGATTTCCTCTTTTTTTTTGTCTTAAAATCTTTGAAACAAAAATGTTCAGATTCAGACTGGCCTACTCAATGATGATGATTTTGCTAGCATGAAGGGGTGGGGTAAGGATACTTCAGGCTTTTTGCTCTTGGAGCAGTCACAGCCCTGACTTTTGATTATATAAATACAGATCTTAATCACAGATTACAGCTGATTTTGGACTGATTGATAAATGATCAACATGATAATGAACTGAAATAATTTGATTTTACCTCACTACTGTACAGTGGTGTATATGTACATTGTCTTTAAACACAAGTCGTCATTTTACTGTTCTTATTCTTAAAAACAAAGTATTGTACACTTTTATTTTTTCTTTACTGTAATTGTTTTACACTCATCATTGTATATGTTGTTATTATATATTTGTGGATTAAACAAAGTTAGGAAAAAGAAATATTGTTTGTTTGTTTTTTCTTTAAAAGGGTACTTTTTGATGTGATGGACTAAAAATTTGGCTTCTAGTGTGTTCTCAACACAGAAGATGATACCACACACCGCACAACGATCAACAAATGACCAAATACTAGGTTATACCGATTACCTGAGGACCGTGTGTTTGGTCCATGTCCGCTGATCGTCATGCAAAGTGTGGCGTCAACTTTTGTGTTGTGAACACTAGAGGTCATATTTTAGTTAGATTTTCAGAAAACTGGGTCAGAATGTTTGTACAATGTATTAACAAAATCTTGGAAAGATAACATGTTCAGTGTGCACCTAATAATTATAAAGTAAAAATGGTTATGTCTTAATTGAAAGGTAAATCAGTGTTAGCTGTTTGGTCAGTATATAAACAGTAATTACATGTATGAAGTATGGAGCAGTGCACTGTTTGCTTTTCAGTCAGTCATTGAAGTAACGATGATAACTCTTGTATTAAAAGGTGCTTCACATTTTCAAGGTGACTTAACCGTTATTGTAACTTCCAATGACAATCGTCACTTCAGCACTTTCAGTGTTTTGATTTATTACCTTGTTTAATACATCATGCTGTGACTGTATATACAAGGATGCCTAATCTGCAGATATGATCTTCGCAAAATGCCCGTTATTTCCGTAAATATAACGACGTAAATATCCGAGATTTGCCGAAAGATCGTTGAGTCTCAGGTGTATCATCAAAAGGGTCAGAGAAGATATTATTTGATTGTTGTCATATTTTACATGGTGAATGAAAATAAATTTTCAAAACGAGTGCACATTTGATGCCATCTTGCAAACAAAAGTTATGATGTAAAAATATTGAATTTACTTCGAAATCTACCAATTTTACATTGAACATAGAAGGAATCGTTGACAGTTGTCTTTTATAAACACAAAAGGGTCGGAAAAATCACGAATTCAAAATAATAAAAAGATACCGCGAGTATTATAAAAATATAATGATAGCAGCAGGAGTTTACATGCATTGCATAGTGTGTAAGCGAAGTATTGAAACAATGCTTACGAGCAGTCTCATCTGATCGGTCAGTTGAACCTGTCAATAACATACTGGTGTAAGGTCAATTTTGATTGACAGGTCAAATCAACCCATCAAATCGATCACAGAACCGATAAGCCGAACGACTGGCCGCCGTTTTGTCCGTCTGACCTCGGTCAATACATGTGATTAGTTATGTAATTATAACCTGGCACAAATAAACATGTGCGTATATTGGTCTCAGTTATAAGATTAAATAATGTTATGAAATTACTACGGAACTTTTAAATCCGATACGCGGTATCCGGATAGAATGATGGTTGATATAAATTAAGTTTATTCCGTTTTTAAATGCACTGAAACAAAAGTAATGTAGAAAAACGTCAAAGCTTGATTCGACTTTGTGATCGACAGTACTAACGCTTTACTGTCAATATGCTCGAATACCATGACCCTGTTTAGTCGATTTGTTCATTTCTTTCAACGTATTGTTTATAATATTATCAGATTAAAGTTAGAGCTCTCAGCGTTTGGAATATATGTAATCATAGTGAAAAATGGTGAATGGTATACATGTTTAGAATACTTTATGCTTCATAGATGAAACGCATTTTCTATTTGAATGTAAATTGTATGTTTCAATAAGGTCTCAGTATATTCTATTACATGTACATTATAGAATACATCCTAATACCTTTTAGACAGAACAATACCCTAATAATGAGAAACCCTTACTTAATTATCCATTAAGCATCCGATATAAGGTCGTCATTTAGTAAATTCCATGTAAATGTATATGATAGACCATCTTACAATCAAACCTACTTGAAAGTAACGGACTAGTGGCCTAACTATGATGCAGAGATGAGATTGTTTTGCGTTTTTCCTTCCAAAATTGTTTCTATTGCTTGTAGAATACATTTTTTAATATTCAACAACTCCTATACGCACGAAAAAATGTGATGTTTTGGCGGTATTTATAGTGCTTCTATGAAAATACCTCATATTTCATGAAATAAAAATGCATAACGGAAAATAAAATTACCCATTACCTGGTGTGAATTTTATGTTCGTAACTATTGAGTACAGATCTTATTCTAGTGAACTTTAAATCAAATGTTTTATCGATTCGTAAGTGTTTATTTCTTGTGCATTTTATGTGTAGAACTATATAAGACCGCTTTGTGGACGACACGCTGCCAAATAAAAAAAAAAAAGTTTTCTTCTAATGAACATTATAGAAACATAAACGTATTAATTTATGCATTCTGAAGTGTTTAGCATGATTTGTTGTGAAGTTTATCTGTAGAAATATACATAAGGCTGTTACGCTGCTGGGCTGCCAACTTCACATAAAAAAGTGAAAAAATGTAAGTTTTCTTCTAATGAACGTTGAAGGAATATAATCGAATTATTTCATCGATTCATAAGTGTTAAGCCGGATATCTTGTGCATTATACATGTATAACCATAATAGACCGTTATGCGGTCACAACACTGCCAGATTCACAAACTCGACAAAAATCGTATTTTTTCGTTTAATACACATTAAAGCAACATAATAGCATTATTTCATGCATTTTAAGTTTTTGCATGATTTTTTGTGCAGTTTATCTGTAGAAATATATGCTAGGCTACTGGGCTTAATTGTATGTAACTTCATTTGTTGTAGTTGAAAGTGATTAGTAGCACTTAATCCTTCATAAAATCATTGGTTCTTGTATTTTTAAAAAATATATATGTCTCTTACACCATGGAAAAGTTTATATCCGGATGCGGTTTTGCTATTTTTTTTAGAATGTACATATAAAATCGTAATTAAGTGTGGACAATACATTCAAAATCGCGTGCAAGTTCAAGTCTAGCAGAAATAAAACATCAAATAAAAAATCGAGGTTACATTTTGCCAGTTTAAAGGTGGCAAAACTTACGAATTTGGCAAATGACTCTTATAGGGTAATGCTATTTATCCATGACTTTTATGAATAAAGACCTTTACAAAAAAAATGTATTCGGTGTTTTTTTTATATTATATACTTTTATATCGAATTGATGTAAAATTGCAAAGAATAATTTAGTTTAAATCTCTGACCAAACTATGTAAGCGTTGAACATATTTTCACAAGGGAACATACTTATATCTCTTTACTTGAGAAAGAAACACAATTATTTTCACCTAACACCGGAAAATTCTATATTATTTTAATAGTGCCCTAATGTTTAAATACAAATTAAATTCTTTCACGTCGGGCGTTGACAAACAATAGAATCGTTCCAGTTAATTATCATGAAAAGAAAATTGAAATTTGGATATCTGATATATGACAGTTTATATATACGACTTAGTTTAAATCATTTCTTTAAATTACCTAAATATCTTATATTTTTAGGATTGTTTTTTAAAAATGACTCTTGTGTGCATATTATATGTTAATATCATGTAATTAAAAAGCAAATATAGCTAAGGTATTTTACTGATATAAAGTGGTTTATTAAAAATCGATGGACATCTTAATTAGCGAGGTAGGTAGGACTATTTAGGAACGTTTATCTATACAGGTGAATTGTGATATTTCGTTTACTAGTCAGTTGCACTACATGAAAATTCTTTAAATGTCTTTTACAAATGGCAAGTACCGTAACCCTCTTTGTTACTAAAGAATTCCGCATAATTTACGTTATTTCATTTTATAATTTACCCCCATTCCCTTCAGTTTCATCTTCATTCAATTCATTTATTTGCACTTATGTTTTTGTGAACTGTAAGTGTCTATACGGACGGAAATAGTTTTATAAATGAAGCTGTACATGTAATTTCGGCATTTCCATTTTACATTTCCTCTAATGTATGCTACATGTGTTTTAGTCTTTCGAAACATCGAAATATGAATATGAAACTAGAAGCCAGCACTAAATCAGATTCATCAAATTCTAAAGTAATAATATCCTCGTCCTATGAAATAACGTTATCAAGCATCTAGAGTGTCGGTATAAGCTAGTAATGTTTCTTTCATCTGCCTATTTTAAACATTAACTAAACACACTCTTCTTCCACTCGGCACACCTCTACCTATTCCGATTGTGGTAAGCCGACATCTCCTTATTTCAGATAATCAGGTAATTTTGAAATTTTATGAGTAATATTACAATTAAACGTAATATGGCTTTTTCGTCTTTTTAAAATTAATTTTAAAGTTGTTTTAATCAAGTAATGTTCTAAACAATGAATTTTAACTACCGAAGGGTTTTCACTTTTGTATGTAAAACTTATAACAATTCAACTTTATCTTGTAAAATAGTTTACTTTCGGCTTTCGTTCAATAGGTCAGTAATTTCTTTACAGACGTACACATACATTTGCATTAATGTACTATTGATGTATGTGTTATATGTGACTTTTTGACATTATATGTAAACTTTAAGGCCTTTATATCTATAAAGCGTATCGATACAATGGGATAACATAATGTAAAGAGCGAGTTCGATAAACAACTGTGATAGACATAATTGGTAACAATGATTTATGTAGGTCAAATCATGCTTACTTAACAATAAATCTAACGCTCTTTTGCACATATTCAGAATCATTATATAAATTAAAGAAATACAACGTATTTAAATAAAAATAGGGTTGGTTCGATCCATGTTTAGTTCAACTATTATAACTAAAGTTTTAATCGAACTGACTAATTCTAAACTGAATCCGTCGTAAATTCTAAAAATAGAATGTGCGGTTTCCCGTCGAAGGACACGTATTATCAGAAAACAGAGTAGCGGTGCCCCATAATGGAGGGCTGAATAAAATATACAGTCAATATCCTTTATGAAAAAGCAACGTCATACAAAAAGCATAAACCAATATGCTTCTTGTAATTGGTCTAGCTATAACGTTTTGTTATAGATTTTCTTGTTGAGTATGGATACTATTTGAGATACTTTTCATGAAAAGCAAAAATCAAGTTCCAACAGTACTTTGATTTATATCTAGCAAAGGTACGCAAATTATCACAAATTTGATGAAATCGATATAATGGTAATCAAAGTGCTGATAGCCATGAATACGCATTTCAAAAGTAACTCGAGCTGATCATTTCAGTAGCACAAATGTTGAAGTAAATCAAATATACTACCCAAAATGTTACCGTATATAATATCCATAACTAAACCGTATAATCTACCCAAAACTCAATATTCTACCAAAAATATAACCGTATGTTCTACAAAAATCTTAACATGCAGTCTAAAACGTAACATGCTACCAAAACTTAACATGCAGTCTAAAACTTAACATGCAACCCAAACTTAACATTATACCCAAAATTTAACGTACTACCCAAACTTAACATGTTACCCAAAAATTAACATACAACCAAACTTAAAATATAACTAAAACTTAACATGCTACCCAAACTTAAAATACAACCCAACTTAACATATTACCCAAAACTAAACATACTATCCAAAACTTAACATACAACCCAAAAATTAACGTACAACCCAAAATCTAACATACAACCCAAAACATACCGTACTACATAAAATTTAACATACCACCCAAACTTAACATACTTCCCAAAAACTGAACATACTATCCAAAACAGAACATGCAGTCCAAAACTGAACATGCAGTCCAAAACTTTGTACGATTACCAATCTTTCCACTGGTAGGATCTAATTCTATTTCCTTGTATTTTATAACTTTTTAGGCGTGGCAATCGCACATGTGCTCTATCAAAAGGTAGAATTCATCAAACTTTTCAGAACAGTAGCAGCATAGAAAAGAGAACATGGCTCACTGAAAAATAAAAATAGTCAATAAACCGTGTTGTCATAAAACACATGCGTGGTATCCAATTTTCCGTAATTCGTGAGTATAGCATTCATTTTCATACATAAAATGTAGCCGCACACGTAGCGGGACCTAAGCCGCACACGTAGCGGGACCTTAGCCGCACACGTAGCGGGACCTTAGCTGCACACGTAGCAGCACGAGTTGCACACGTAGCAGGACAGAGTCTACCACGAGCAGGGCCAATTTGTTTCACCTATGTTGGTTTACAAGTCGATTTCTCCCCTATTAAACGGACAATAACAAAATCATTTGGACAGACTATGCAGTAAGCACTGTAGTTTGTGATTATATTTTCAAAAGTACACTTGCTTAAATGCTTTAGGACTGTAAATAGTCGGTAAACAGCAAAACATCTATTTTTCGCAATTACTTTGCAGTTTAACTCGCCGTATCTTTCTTATTTTATGAGTAAATAGTCTAGGATTTTTATGACTTGCAATTAAAAGTAACCTAAATATAAAGAAATATTTATTTTCTTCCTTATTAAAGCGGAATGTATAAAAATCAAGCTAAAACTTACTTTGCTCATTTGCTGGTACGATTAAACCGAACATAGCAGCACGACTGTACCTAGAAGGACAAACCGAACATAGCGGGAGCGGTTTACGGGTGTGCCAATGAAATAGCGCGCGTAAGTGTTGCTGTTTTGCATATTCTTTTTCTGTAAAAAGAGGTCTACGTTCGGTATTCGTTCGATGGGTCAGTAATTCTCTACATATAGACGTCCTATTTTTTTAATCATTTTTGTCAGGGTATTTTTTATTCGAGTGACACTGACTGTTTTCAATGCGTTGATGTACTGGAAAAAATCACATTACTTTCAGTGCTTTGATTTTAACATAGAAATAGTGAATATGTTCAGTTGGTTTTAACGGTACAGTTTTGGGGAAGTATATTATCAGTTGTTCGAAATAAATTTGAGTAAAAAAACAGAATTTATTATTCTGGAGTGTCTTCAATATAAATCTTAATGTTATAATGTTAATCTTAAAAATAGTTATGTATTATAAAATCATTTTATTAGAACATGTACCTGATTTGTCTGCTCATAAAGCAAACAGATCAGGTACATGTTCTAATAAAATGATTTTAAGCTCAATACCATTTATAACTTTAAACATTTATATGTATAAAGTTTTGCGCATATCGCAGTAATTCCGGAATCTGATTAAAAGGGACACAATGCATTTAGTACCGGTATAAATAGCTGTCACAGACACTGTATCCCCCGCCACGGGTGCATTTTTGTCCAAAGGGTACAGTCAGAATTTGCTTTTTTTTTAAAAATAGGAAAAATAAAAGGAAATGTAGTGAATAACTCTAATAACTTTTAATAAAGTGTGACAACATATGCATGGAAATGTACGAGACAAACAAAAGGCAATAACTCTATCAGAATAATTCAATCGCCAACTTGACCCTGACGATATGCGCTGCAGCACTTGATGATGATCATTCTGTGAAAATTGTATGGGAAATGTAGGAGGAGTTGCGCACAGAAGAAGATGTGATAGACGCACGGATACACGTACGCACGGACGGACGCTTACCATTCTCTCAGAAAAATACACATAAGTCAAATACTAGTCTCAAATTCTGACAGTTACTTAAGTACAAGTACTAATAACGAAGGAAAGAATTGATTGAAATTACATGAAATCAAATGAAATGAAATATACATGAAATTTATTCCAATTATTTAGATAAAAGTATGCAATAATAGAATAAAATATATTAAAAAACTGTAAGGAAAAAATCGTATACTTTGGGTTCGAACTCGTTACATCTTGGCTGACAGGCTGCATAGGTTAAACGATTGGCGTCTTTATTAACTGAGATACGCACTTAATCTCTATTAAAACGGACAAAAATGCTTTTACTTGTATATCATTGAAACCTCAGAAACGTTCCGAAATGCCACTCACCCTATAGAATGGACTTATATTATCATTCATAGGTCGTTTCTGGACTGTTGTGCCGAATAGAGCTCACGCCGGATGGGGCTCACGTAAATGGTGAGCGCTATTCGGTGGAGAGGCATGCTCTCGACGAATAGCGCTTGTTTATGTTCAATCGGTAGCAAGAGTGAAAGGTGGAAGAGTTTGCGAAGCTAATTAAACACAAAATATAAGCTAGCCAATGTGTCGTAAAATACTTTATTAAAGTCAGTAAGATTTTTACATGAAACATAGCTCATTTTAAATTACACAATCGTAAATGTTTAGTTTATTCTAAAACAAATTCATTTTTTTAAATAAGAAAAGGACCCCAGTGGAAATAAGTTCTCGGACTTTTCTGGGCATTCCTAGCTTTAACATGTCAAAAAGATTTTTTTTTACTTTTCATTTCCTTTTTATGAGAATTCTAGTCAACATTAATTACAAAATGATAATAAATTAAATAATACAATTATTACTATTTTAAGGGTATAGATCTAGCAGATTGAAATACTATTTACAAATACATGTACTGTTTGTTCAGTGGGTATTTTTCAACTTATCATTATTTGTGATATACTTGTTTGTAATTGTATTTATTAAAGTACCATAGTTCTTACAATATGTGATATGCTTTAATTATACGATTGACTATAAATTTTAGAACTGTAATTTTTAAAATACATCATATTGTATCATATTTTTAGTGTATATAATTTACATGTAAAATGCTGAATAAAAAAATTAAATGAAATATACATCATCAGGAACAATTTTTTGTTTTATCTGGGTGGAAAATACCGGCACAGAATAAAGACTCGGGAATAAGTGAATAGCGCTTATTATAATTTCCTAGGCAGGCGTTCTACGAATAGCGCTAAATAACTTTCGATATGTTATTGGTACATAAATAACACGTTTTTTCGAGCATTATCATAATATGGAGATGACATGACTAAGATTCACTTGATTATTACTGACAATAATTCCCGTTTGAAATACATTACGTATCCATGATTAAAGCTGTTAAACGATGATTTATGATGATTTCTCATATTATTCGACCTGTCGACATGCTGTGTATCTTTGTATCATAGTTATTTAAATATTCCGTCATCGTTATATTAACGTAGTCAAAACCGTACTTTCGCGGTTCAGATAAGATAAGATAAGATTTATTTAAAGTCGGTAAGACAATAACAATATAAAATAAACCATCTAAGAGCTTTTGAGCCGACTATATAACTAGAGTAAACAACAATAACAAATAATATAAGAGCTGTAAAAAACAAATGCATGTTTAAGAAATAAGAATATACAGACAAGCAATGAAGCACATTTAAAAACATCTAGTAACAATTTTTTTTAAGTAAATAATAATAATAATAAACTTACGAGATATATGATTAAGAAATGCACAATTCTTTTATTATGCACATGATGCATAATATACAATTATTGACAATAAAAAGAAGACACGGTAAAAAATACATCATACATTACATATAGCATGCAGTTAAATATACAAAATATTAATAATATTAATTCGTGTAATGCAACCCCTGTACTCATTTTTAACAAGCATTACATTTGCAATTTTTCCCATTCCAATTTAAAATTAACCCCTTGAACTGATTGAAGCTGTTACATTTTCGAAAGTCTTCCGGGAGAGAGTTCCATAGTACAGGGGCTGCATACCTGAATGAGTTTTTACCAGATTAAGTAGATCTCACATGTGGAATCAGTAACATATTAGAATAGCGGAAGTTATATGTATTATTTTGTTTTTGAATAAGATCTGATAAGACTGAAGGGGCCAAATTGTTGATAATTTTGAATGTTTCCAGATCATTGTTTTCATACGTCTAATATGAAGGGTTGGAAGCTTAGTCCTTGACAGAAGTTCATTGTAGGAAGACTGATCATCATCATATACAAATCTTAATGCTCTTTCTTGAATTTTCTCCATTTTTTTAGAGTTTCATTCTGAACAAAAATGCCAAGATAGTGGACAGAAATTAAAGTTAGACAGAATAAACGTATGAAATATGGTTAGTCTATTTAATTTGCCGAGATTATTTCCTATTCGTTTAAGTATATTGAGTTGTTGGGAAGCCTTCTTACAGATGTTTCCAATATGATAATCAAAAGATAGTTTAAAATCAATGTCAACTCCTAATAACCTTACTATTTCATCACATGTAATATACGAGTTTCCAAGACTGAAAGTAGGAGATTTGTCGTGGGTTTTCTTACCAATTGCTAAAGCTTGGAATTCATCAGGATTAGCTTGCATTTTGTTAAATTTAAACCATTCGATAAGGATGTTACTTTCATCTTGAAGGACTTCAATCAAATAATTATAATTTGGTAAAAGATAACGTATTACTAGTATCATCAGCATAGTTGTACAAGGTGCCTTTTTATGAAGTAGAATATATCATTTATAAATACACTAAAGAGTAAAGGACCTAAAATAGAGCCTTGAGGTACGCCTTTCTTAAATCTAGCCCAAGAGCTCAAAGCATTGGCAAGTTTTATTTGTTGTGATCTTTTACTTAAATAAGATCTCAAAAGGTTAACGGAGGTTTCTGATAGTCCATACGAAGATAATTTACATAGCAAAATAGCATGTGGTAAGCAATCAAAAGCTTTAGATAGATCCATCAAAATTGCAGCTGTAAATTCATTCCTTTCGAGGGCCAGCTTCCAGTCCTCCAGCAGTTTCAAAAGCGTTGTTTGGTAGCCATGACCTCTCTTAAAGGCACATAGGAAATTGTCAAAAATGGTTTCAAAGTATTCTGACAGTTGAAGGGATATTACCTTTTCAAAAATTTTGGATGGCATTGGAAGAATACTGACAGGTCTGTACTTAGATTTAAGCATTGTATCATTCTTTTTGTGTAAAGGAATTACTTGAGCTTGTTTCAGTCTCTTCGGGAATTTACTTGTGGACATGTTAATTAATTCTGTTAAAGGGCCAACTATAGCAAGTTTACTAAGTTTTATCAATTTTGTCTGCACCTGTAGCTTTTTTCACATTGAATTTATCTATTATTTTTAGACAGTTTCACAATTAGTGCGTTTAAATGAAAAAGTATCATGGCCAAAATTTCTGTCTGGTATTTTATCTAAACTAGGGTGATCTTTTAAGCAGTAGTCCTTACCTATTCCATCTGCTACATTTACATAAAATCTGTTAAAAATATCTGCTACATCAGTTTTCTTTGAGAGTATTTTATCATTTTCCATCAAGATGATGCTGGACTGAGAATTACATGTTTTTCTAGATAAGTATGGTTTGATGGTATTCCAAAAATCTGTTGATTTGCACCCCCCAATACATCTTTCCTGGAAATAGTTATTAAGTGATTTTTTTCTTCAGCTTGTTTACAAAAGTTCTGTTCTTTCTATACGTTTCCCATTTTTTTTAATTTCTGTTTTTAAGGTATTTATGGTAAGACATTTTTTATGATATACAGCTTTTCTAAGGGCCCTGTTCATATACGGTAGCTGGTTATTTTTCTTATACATTTCTTTTACTGGCGTATGTTTGTCATAAATGTTAACAATTTCTGATTCAAAATTATCATAAATAGTATCAATATCAGTAGTCTGGTCTATATTGGTATCTATAGGCAGTTTAACTTTAGAAAGGTCACTATTTAGTGCATGTATATCAACATTTTTAAAACTTCTAAATTGAACTTTTTGTTTCTCAAACTTAGGGATAGTATTATTTATCACTGTTGATATCATACTGTGGCAATCACTAATACCAGTACAAAAATGTATAGTTCTTATACACAACCTTTTTGAGTTGGTTAAAATAACGTCAAGTAAAGAAGGTTCACAGCCTATCATGAAGCAGGTATGATCATGTACAATATTTTCAATGTTAAACAGTTCAATCAATCAAATAAAGGTTTATCCTTCTTATCACAACTTTCATCATAATTAAGATCTCCAATAATCATGTAGTGGTCTGAAAAAGTAATACGGTTTCATTATAATTATTTCTATAGCTATATCTACATAGTATTTTCCCAATATCCATCATCATTCTATGTGTTATTATTATCGTATTACTAGTATCACATTTTCATCATCATTTTATAGCGTTATCGATATTAATTATATAAACCATTTTAAGTGTATAAACCATTTGAAGTACAGTCAATCCTGCGAATAACAGCCACCCTGTGAATAAAGGCCATTCTTTAAAAAAAACGTTTTTAATTATTTAGATTAAACTTGAAGACCTCATAATAAAGGTTGCCTGTCAATAAAGGTCACATTATGTCTTTCACAAGGGTGGCCTTTGTTCACAGGTTTGACTGTATATAAACCATTTTAAGTGTATAATCCATTTAAAGTATATAAACCATTTTAAGTATGTTATTCTTCATCACTATATAAGCAAGCTTCAACCATCCCTGATTGATATGTGAATCACAAAGTGGGTATTAATTAACTCGCCATAAGATCGAAAACGAGAAAATGCGAATTATGAAGGAAAAGAATAAAAACAAAATAAAATATATAGTTAGATGATGAAAATAAAAAGAAATGCTAAAAGTACTTTTGTAATCCATAACATAAGAATTGAACGAATGTCAACTTTAACAACATGTCTTACAATATGTTCCGGAAAATAAAATATATCAATGTGAACATTCACTTTTTAAATTTAACACGCAATAATAAAAGCAATGTTGCCTTAGGGGATGCCATTAGAAGTTTCATAAGTTTTTTTTTCAAATATGAAGATTTTATGCACGCATTTCCATGACCGCACGCATACGTTGCATCATAAAATGATATTCATTGATCGTAAAATCATACAACTCTACTCGGGTAAAACAGTGGTATTTTTGTATCAATAAATAAGCCCCTGTAATCTGAAATAAAGATGAAATTATTGAAGTATTACATTTACAATACATTTGTGTTTGGATATCGTCCAGGGTGGCGAGCTTTAGCGAGTCACCCTGGGCGATATCGCCGAGCCTGATAACATTGATCGATCCGGACACTGACCCTACGTAAATAGTACCTTAAAATCAAATGAAGACACCTTTATGAAAATTGACCTACCCCTCTAACAGATGACACACAATAAATGCAAGAATGTGTATAAGTCTAAGGGTAACCAATATTTAGCCAATCCCAATTGTATATAATTATGATGTTTGGAACTACTGTGTTGCAGAAAAAATGAAAAATGTAGCACCGCCCCTTTAAGATTTAGTCAAGAGTTTTGCCTATAACCAAAAAATAACAAGTTCATAAATATCATTTTAAAGTAGGACAACAACTGAATTTTCTCGAAATTAACTACTATGGCCCCGTTCCATCAAACATCTTACACCACTTCTTAAGTAAGAAGTGTATTCTCTCCCTTCTAAGCGTTAAAATACGTTTTTAATTTTCTCTCGGGGAGGCATTCGTGTCCTCCGGACACATTTGGGCATAAACCAAAATAATGAAGACAAAGCGTGACATGGGTAGTCAAATTTAGAATGATACTTTTGTTCATAATATTGCCAAAAGTAGGTTGGAAATATATTATATTGTGAAAAATTGACAATGGCTAAAGTATAGGATTAAAGTCTTCTTCAAATTTACAACATTTCAATCAAATAAATATTATATTTTCAATAGCAATCCTTAAAATTCAAACAATCTTATGGAATAAACTATGGAAATAATAACACATTTTTGTGATTTTTTCAGCAGACTTTCATGTAAACAACTTTTTAATACCAAAAAATTATACATACAACCGTAATTTTCTAAAAAATATATATTTATGGCGTTTTGAACTTCATTTTTTTTAAATACGCTTCAAAAAGTTTTTATGTAACATTTACTGATGCAGATACAAATTAGCTAATTCAATTTTATCAATTTTCAGGTATATTCAAAGATATTTGTGAATTTTCGCTTAATTGGTATTATTCTTGGGTAACTTAACAATGTCCCAAAACTAGTACATATCTTCTGTTACCGTTACACTCGGGACAGATATTCTTTGTGTATGGTCTTATGATAATGACAGTATTGTTAATCTATTGTTATACAATTTGTTTCATTGTAATACAATTTGTTCAATTATTTTATTATAAAATACAAACAGATAATCTATTTGATAATGTTTTAGTTTTAAATGGTAAAAACACCAACACCAGGGGACGTTCTAAAACTGTAACGTAAATATACGAAACTTTTATGATAAGGAGTATCATAAAATGGATTTATAACAACATCTGTCAAATGTATTTTTCAATTCATTTAATAAGAATTTTTTTTTGAACAAATCAAAACTATTTCCAGTTTGGTAAGTCAATTGCGTTACTGAACATGAATTATTAATTTATATATATACAGACTAAGTAAAGGTTAAACTCCGTACAAATTTGTTTAGTCTCTTAGCATACAAATATGAAAGTGTTATGATCATTGCATTGTAATTCATTCTATGTTTTTTAAGATAATAAAAAGATACACAAACAATTGTACTGTTTGATATGTTGTTGGTTGAAAATGTTGTTGGAGGGAGGGGAGGAATTAGAAAACATTTAAAACTGTAGATTTGTCAACTTGTAACAATTAATATTGCATTATCATATATTTACTAATTGTGCCACTTATCAAATTAAAGAAATGATTTCTCAACACATTCAAACTATTTCAAACTATGTTGAACAAATCTTTTAAACATGAATTAAGTCATATAAACAGACATATATAAAATACACTCGGGACTCACAATTTCTTCTTTGTTTATTTTAAGTAAAACAATACTAAGAAGTTTTTGAAATGTTTTGATTATGAACTATGTATTTGCAACACAACTCAAGGAAGATATGCGTCACTGAAATTAGATTTCAAAGTTTTGAAAAATAACCCAGTTATGAGAAAAGTCTACATAATTAAAGGACAACCCTCGTATATCCTAGAAAATGTTTAATAAAAAAATATCAATTTCAAGTCTTTCTACTCAGAGTGTTCTTCTCCTCAGTCCTCTATAAATGGGAGTTTTACCACTTATTTAGGCATTTTGTAACTTCATGACCCTGCAGTGTTAGTATACTGTTACTGGTATAGTTCCTGTAAAAGCAAACTGAATTTGTGTATAATATTGCATGAAGATGTGTTTGTTTCCCGAGAGTAACATTTTCAATTGTTATATATAAATAATATAACATGTAAAATATGTTAAGAAATCATGAAATAAATCGATAAATTCTGTACTGTTTTCATCTGAGAATGTTTCTTCATCAAAATAAAAGATAAATTACTTTTTATCTTCAGTATATTGAACAAATCTACTTGGTATATACACTCAAACCAACTTATAAACCGCCACCTGATATTATAGGATATGAATTGATTGTTGAAAGCATAAAGCAAAAACTATATTTTTATTTCTGTAATGATATTGAAAGTTTATTAAATGCTTGTAATCGTTAATTAGACATTTTTTACAAACAAATGATAATCGAAATTCATAATCGAAACTTGGAGGAACGTACCTGGCTCAAAGGAACGCCGGACTCCCAATATTCCAACTGCTCTGCCTCTTTCTTCTACAGACATGGGGGTCATGTTTTATGTTTTTATGATAGCGTATAGAAAACCGAATCGATTGAAATATGCTGACCTAATTTTCATTGAATGCACGGGATTCACGAGCAATATAATCGATAACGAAGTATACGTTTCGCATGAGTAAATGTTCAAGAGAATATGCAATCAAATAGTGTAAAATTACGGGTAATTGAATGAAATTATTGTATGCAAAGTTTCAGAAATCTCTGCCGCATAATTTCCGAGAAATTTCAGTTTACGAACTGGCGGTTTATAAGTTGGTTTGAGTGTATATCTGAATATAACTATTTTTATAAGAACTTTCAAACTTTTTAAACATGCTCCATTTTACTGGTTCAGACTTTAAAGTATTTATTCACGTCAGTTATTTGATATAAATGTGGAAAACAATTAACATGGACTACTGTTCTAAAGTTACATATCAAAATTAAGATGATGAATATATAGCGTTACACTCGGGACAACACTTAAAACCAAGTACACAAAAAATGAATTGCACTACATGAATTTGTTTTAGTTTTGTGAGCTTGTGGGTACGCTTCTGTTTGAGAAATAGAGAAAAAAACATATCAAATTCAAAGAATGATAAAAAAATTCTTATCTAAATGCAAAATGTTACACTCGGGACATTTCCAATCAGCTTTATTTAAGATGGTATAACTTATAAAACAAATGATTCTTTTGATCATTTCTTTTTTTTAAACAACATGGACAAATATGCCTATCAATATGTTAAACTGCATTTTCTGTCCAAGCATTAGTTTACTTACAGCAATATCATCAATTTGAATTTCCATTTTTTCTTTGAGCAAACTATTTTACATGTGCACTTGAAATGTGATTTCTAAATAATACTTATTATTGAAATATTTGAAGAAAATGCATTAAATTTTAAATAAAACACATGTACAATGAAATTAAGAACAACCATTGATTACTTACCCAAAAACTGAACAAAATATAAAAGATTGAAAAATGTGTAAAGAAAAAATGTCACGCTAAAAGTGTTACACTTTGGACATTGTTTGCCTGTTTTTCTAATGTAAGTTTTGAACGAGTAACACAATCAAGCTGAAATTTTTAACAACATCAAGACACACCATCAGAACATTAAAGTACATTCCTGTGTTGTGTGGTATTCTTTAAATCTTGAAAAGAAAAATTGTCTTCATTATTTTGATTTATGCCCATTTCTAGTTTAAATTAGAACTAAATGGTACACTTTTAGTTGTATTTGCAAGGATATTAGTAGCAATGTCAAATATTATTTATTTGAATCATGCATTTTATTTAAAACATCATGATTAACGATTATTCGACATAACATTAGCTTTCGACTAAGGCCTCATTTCATAAATATATTCTTATCTTTACGACAAAATTTACGAAATTCTTAAACCGTTTTATCAACTGTTCTTATCAAAATATGTAAAGACCGCGACACAGTCTGCACGGGTAAAGTTTATTCACCGGCCCTAGATATGTAAATAAGAAAAATACACTTGATTCTATACATCGTCGGTCGGCTGCCAAAACCTCGTAAGTCGAGTTTTTTGGGAAAATGACTTTTTGACTCCATGAAGTTAGCAAAACTGTTTCCCGCCTTGTCTCAAAAAGTCGCATCTCTAGGCCAATCATTACCGCATGTACAGTCATGTGATGAAATGACGTAACTCAAGTTGGTTTATGGAGCAAAGTTTCAAAATATCGTATCTCGAAATAAAATCACAACGATTGATAAGCGACAGTTTTTCTATCAACAAGTCATTGGAATCTTCATTTAAAGAGATAAAATATGTTTTATTTAAACATGTTATATCTTTGCAACTTATTTTATTTATCTATCTTATATATTTTATATCATGTGGCTGTAAATAACTGAAAAATAGTTCAAGCAATTTTTAATCAATTTATGATGACAAGTTTTCGAATAACATTGACAAAACTAAATAGCAGATAAAATGCATTCATTACATGTTTATTGTTTGAAAGCCTTAAGGCCGAAATTTAAAGATAACTATTGCACTAAGTGTATTTTATTCTGTCAAAAGTGAGTTACGACAATTTGACACAAAGACATTTTTTCATACCTTGGTATCGATTTGGTTAATTTTGAGATACGACTTTTTGAAAGTACATGTTTGTACTAAAAATACAGCGTCTTAATAACAATCATATTTATTAATTAATTATTTATATTATCCCTTGTTGTTTAATTAATTGTATACCTCCAAAATAGCAAGCAAGTGTGCTATACTATAATACTGAGCAAGTTGCGTGCCACAACTTCACAGTTCATTATTTAGTTAACAAAGATGTGTCATGTTGTTTTGGCACGAAGGGAGAGTGACCTCAGTGCAAGTTCGTTTGCAACATGCATAACACATAACAGAGAGACTGTTGTCACAAAGGATAACCAAATAACACAGTTCATACTATACAGCGATGGATGATGTTACCAGAATCACAACCCAGTTCTCGAAAATGCTTTTTGGCATCTAGCCTCTTGGCTTGATATCACAATAACACAAAAGTATCTTGAAAAAAGGCCATACCCAAATGGAGGTTGACTCTGTGCATAAGTAGTTTGTTACAACGATATACCGGTATACCAGTATATTGCGATACAGCGTCACACCGATACATATCGCGGTACGACATACATGTACCGCGATATTTTCTCCGTAATAATTGAGCACATAATCCATTGAATTAAATGAATGCAGACATAATGCTTAGTGTTTTTGAACCATCAAAGACCGATTCATCTCTCTGATCAACAAAGACCCGCCTCCGTGGTCGAGTGGTTAAGGTCGCTGACTTCAAATTACTGTAACCTCTCACTGAAAGGTGGGTTCGAGCCCTGCTACCGACCATGTATCTTTATGTGAGAAAGTAGGCAGTTGCTTACGGAGGATGGGCGTCTTGTACTGGTTCTCACCAGGAAAGATGGTTGGGTGAACTGTCCGCCTCATATGACTCTGACTGTTGAAAAGGGGCGTAAACTCGATATAAACAAACAAACAAAAACTGATCAATAAGTATTGATCATTTGCGGTTTTTCAATAAACCTATCTTGGTACAGTGTGTAAAACGATAGTTTATCTATTGGTACTGATAAGCCATGTGTTGGTTACACTATCTCAATGTGACAATGGGTTAACACTCGAGTTAACAGTGGCTTGACATTAATTGTGTTTTTCATTACTTCTTTAAATTGCAATACGTATTGCGATATGGGCCGACTGTATTGCAATATATCGCAATACGGGTTATGCCGTATCGCTGCACCCCTAAATTAATACAATAGAGCGAACAATTAAGAAAAGGAACATAAGAATTGTACATTCCACAAAACTACGTAGAAATAATAAGTGAATACCAAGGAATCAACCGTATCTTACGCACTGTGTTGACCACACATTCTTCAAAAAGTTTTCAGATTTGAATTTCTACAATTCCAGTAGACCTGGCTACATAGTTAGTGATCCTATGGTAAAAATGTACGTGTAATCGCCTACACTCCAGATGGAAACACCCAGGTTAAGTTAAACTACAAAGATAGATTTTTTGATTTTCCAAGAAATGCACGCAAAAGCGACCAAATACACTGGTGCCTCCAAAAATCAAGAGATCAAAATTGCAGCAATGCTAAATAGTTACATAAAATTGATATTCACGGTCTTTGGATAGGCATAATTAGGCAACCATTTTATTGGAATTGTTTATAGTGATTGAAATTGAAGCGAACACAAAATAGCCTCTGAAATTATGTTTAAATATCTTGTTCAATAACAGTTTTAAGTTCACATGTTTCTATTTCTTTAATTACTTCATTGATGGCATATATTTTATTTACTTGCAACGGATGTTCGTTTCAAAAACATATTTTAATGTTGTTGTATAGATGCGTTTTGATTTCACTTCTTTCCAGCGATTTCCTTAAATATGTATAGTTAATTAATACGCTTTAAGTTCTATTTTTTGTTAGTTCTATCCAACAGGACGATGTTTCGAACCAGAAGAATTACATAATATTTTTTCTTACTATTTGAAAATCAAGTTTCATCTGAACATGTTGTTTATACGATTTGCATAAATAGTACTATGTAATTGTTAAAACTGGACTGATATTTGAGTTTAACTATGAACAATCATGTTGTTTTAACTTACTGTTACCAGTTCAGTGTTATATTTTATTATAGCTTATTTTATGTAAAAAAGTAGCTCACATAGATTGGAAACATATTTGGTGTCAATTTTTGATACATAAAACAAGAAAACATATTTCTTATACATTGCATTTCGTTTATTTAAGGTTTTAAGATTTAGATATAGTAGTAGAGTGTCACTAATGATATAGTTACAGATAGAATTTACACTTAAAAGTTAGAGAAAAAATAATAAATAGGCTCTTAAACTATCTTTTAATGTTTAAAACTTTTCAAATGGAAACTAAATAGATTTAAACGCCTGTATTTCGTCTCTAAATGAACTTTATTAACAATATCATACTATCTACAATGCAATTACATTAGGCAAAATGTCGTATCTGACCAAAAATATGGGTCAAAATGTCGTAAATGAAGAAACTAATATCCAGCAAAGGGAAAACGTACAATTAGTTTCACAATCATAGAAGCCTTATAAAAGGTTATCAAATTTGAAAACAGTGTTTTCCTAACTTAAAATATAAATATCTGAAATATTTTTTTTCTTCTCCTGAAAACCTTGAAAAACTGAGATACGTCGTTTTTGCAGCCGACCGACGACATGTTTTATTTCTCAACAGATTTTTGTAAATTATATACCAAATTATAGATGAAGCTCTAATCTTTCAGAAAATGTAAACTGTTTGATATATATTAACTGAAAATATGCTTTTAGTCAATGTTCACATGATAAATGTGTTTTTGTGTCGCTCAAACTTGCACAAAGAATTTTTTATTCGCACGCCTATGTATGTTGGACCACCCAACCGTACCGTTTTTTATAAATGCTAGTCAGATCAAATTATTATCGTTTGAGCCGTAGGATTTCACAGTAAGATTCGGAGAAGACCATTTAATAAATACAAAAACTCCAAATGCATTTTAATATCTAAGCTTTATTTGTCAATTTTATCATGAACAATATGTTTTATGGCTATTTATTAAACGCACATACGGTCGGTTAAAGAGGAATGCCAAAAAAGGTTTCTTTTGAAGAGTAAAACGTGTTCACGGTCTTAAAATAAGTTTTAAAAATATCAGATTGTTAACAAATTATAACATCAGTGATACGCACATACGCAAGTGTGTAACGTTAATTTGAAAAGCGAACAATACAGAAATGCCTTCTAAGTGGAAAGCTAATATTATGTCTAATAATCGTTAATCACGGTGTTTGAAATAAAATGCATGATTCAAATAGATGCTATTTGACAGTGCTTCTAATCCCTGCAAATACAACTGAAAGATTACTATTTGAGTTTTAATTCAAACTAGAAATGTGTCCATCTGTCTGACACGAATGCCCCCCGAGAGCTAAGTCAAAAAGGGACCATATATAACTCCTGTGAAAATGTTTTGATTTTATGTGAAATCGAACTTGACCTGTATTTAATATTATATTCTTTCATTTAAAATGTGAAACCAATCCTTGAAATAGTTCTTGAGTTTTTCTCGGAAACCAAAATTTGAGCGGACAGACATTCTCATGAGAGGTACGTTGTGGGTTCACCCTTTGATCCCTTCGTTGTTTTTATCCCACAATTCGCAAGTCAAAATTGTCCCCACAATTTCAGTTTGTACGTAATTGAACCTCTCAATGCCAAAATGTACCAACCCTAACCACCCTCAGGTGTGTACGGACGGACACACAGACGCACGGACGGACAGGGGAAACACTTTACGCTCTTCCGCAATTTCGAATAGCGGGGCATTAAAAATCCACAACCAAGCGAAAGCGGGGGTTGCACTCTTCCTTGTGTGCATAAAATTCATTTATATCTGGCTGCACCTCAGAACATAAAACTGATTTTCTTTTCCATTATTTACTAAATTAAAATATCTAGTACATCGCACTCAACAGTCTTTAAATAAAAGGCTGTCTCGTAATAATAAAGGCAGAAGCTGCGTTTTCTTATCTTTAAGATAGACCATGAGCTATCGTAAAATTAAGAAAGAATCGTTCCCAAACTTTAGAATTCGTAGCTTCGTAAGAAAATATTGATGAAAAGCATTTTAACGCTAAGAAGACACTTCTTACTTAAGAAGTGGCGTAAGATGTTTAATGAAACGAGGCCTTAGAATGCATTTCTATATTGTTCACTTTTCAAATTAACGTTACGTACGTGCGTATAAGCGTATCGCTGGTGTTATAACTTGTTGACAATCTGATATTTTAAGACCGTGAACACATTTTTATCTTCAAAAGAAACCTTTTTGGCATTTCTCTTTAACCGATCGTATGTGCGTTATTAGCCATAAAACAAATTTTCATGATAAAAATTGAGAAATAAGGCTAATTGATAAAGCTTCTCCGATGCTTACTGTGAAATATTATTCCTCAAACGATAATGATTTGATATGACCAGCAGTTTCCTCCATATTACTGTATAAATTCATGTTTTAAACACAAAACATTACCTGAAACTAAAAAGATGGTCCTAGTGGGGTTTGAATCCATGCCCCTCAGGAATATGTCAAGTGTCCGTAAAATTAATGAATTTGCGTACTCATCAGAATGGAGTTTATAAATTCTACATCTTATGGATAGAACTAGTATATACTCTCTGGGTTGAACTCTCCTGGATACTACTGTATATACCAGTCAGTAGACATAACCCGCTCTTTCTCCTGGATACTACTGTATATACCAGTGGGTAGAAATAACCCGCTCTTTCACCTGGATACTACTGTATATACAAGTGGGTAGAAGTAACCCGCTCTTTCTCCTGGATACTACTGTATATACCAGTGGGTAGAAATAACCTGCTCTCTCTCCTGGATACTACTGTATACACCAGTGGGTAGAACTAACCCGTCCTTGATACTACTGTATATACCAGTGGGTAGAACTAACCCGTCCTGGATAATACTGTATATACCAGTGGGTAGAACTAACCCATCCTGGATACTACTGTATATACCAGTGGGTAGAACTAACCCGTCCTGGATATTACTGTATATACATGTGGGTATAGATAGCCCGTCCTTGATACTACTGTATATACAAGTGGGTAGAAATAACCCACTCTTTCTCCTAGATAATATATACCAGTGGGTAGAACTAACTCATTGCTAGTCTTGTTCTATGCAACTATGGATTTTTGAAGCCGATGTGTGATAAATAAACTACATTGTATAAGTGTACTTGTATGAAAATGGTACAAGCATATTATCATTACATTCTAGGACGACTTCATGACTTGTTGACGATGTTTTAAACGAAAAACCACTCCGTCAAAACATGTCTAGCCTGGCCAAAAGTTTGACAGACTGGCGCCAAACAAACAGCGCGTCTGGACTACTTGAGCAGCTCTGTATGAGTGTGATGCTTGCTGACATTTATTTCGTATTTCCAAATCGTGAAGGACAGAATGACTCACTTCCTGCCCACAAGTTCGTGTTAGCAATGAGGAGCCCTGTATTTGAAAACCTATTTTACGATTTGGAATCTGAAAAACAAGAAGCAGAGATCATCGTTAGAGACATTAGAGCTACAACGTTTAGAATTTTACTGCGGTAAGAACTTTACTATGGTACGAATTTTGGTAAGAATTTTACAACGCTAAGATTTTTTTTCACATAAACACAAAAACTAGCTCGTCTTGCGAATGCAATCCTCTTTTTCATGTGGATATTAAAAGACGTGAGTTTTTAACGGTTACGCACGGTGCATGAATGCTTTATATACATAATACCTGCCAATAGCCCATTTAATTCAATATGGTCACATATAGTAGTTTTCCTCTTCGTAAGAACTCATCTCCGTTCCTAATTTTCTTATGAAACAACAATCGACCGAGTTTTTTTTTTTTAAAGCCTAGCTTTTCATACAAACGAAAAATAAATGTCGACGCTTTACTACTTTTTTATTTCATCAGATAATTAGTCTTGAAATAAAAAATATTCTTGAAATTTATGAACAGAAATAATACATGTATTGAATTGTTTTGACAAATTAACAATTGTGTTTTTACAAAATTCGTATTCTATCATTTACAGGTACATGTACACAGACGCCGTAGAATTCGATGGCAACACAGTTTTGCATGTTCTTTATGCGGCAAAAAAATATGGCATAAATAACCTTGTGTATGAATGTGAGCATTTCTTACAGTCGGCAATCGATATCAATAATGCATGTTCCATGTACAACCAGTCTTCCTTTTATGATATGGATCTATTGAAAACAAAATGTCTGGAGTTCATCTGTATGAATGCTAATGACATTTTCATAAACGATGATTTTCTCAAACTGACACCTCAAGCTCTTCAGGTGATACTAAAAGCTGATAACTTGGGCGTAGAAGAGGAGTTGGATGTTTTTAAAGCTGCTGTAAAGTGGGCTAAACATCATTGTGAAAAGAAAGGTTTTGAGCCAACAGCGAAAAATCAGAGGGCCTGGTTAGGCGAAGCACTCTACCGAATACGCCTGCCTATAATCCCTGTGGCTGATTTGACTTCAAACGTCGTTGAAACGGGAATTCTTTCACAAGAGGAACAAGTGGAATTATACAGACATATGACATCATTAAGAAATATGGAATCTGAAGTAGACACCGTAGAACATGTTGGAAAATTTGACGCTGTACATCGTCCCGGAAGTGTTTTTGAATTAAAACTTCCTGTCTCTTCTACCGATAATATCAAAAAGTGCTTAACTGCTGCTTGCCAAATTTTATTGATTGCTGATAAACCTTTACGCCTCAGAAAAATTAGCCTATTCTACAGTTCCCAACAATATGCACAAACTATAGTTGTCCGGGTAACTAACATGAAGGACAAGTCATTCGTATGTCCTCGTATTGAACCGCTACCAGTTAAAGGGCCAATTTCATTTGCAGAAGGTGTGTATCTGGAAGCAAATACTCAATATAATATCGGTATATCCTGCATGGTGTACAGGGGGGATGTAAAGGCACTAGAGTTCACTGGCACACAAAGGGGGGTATTATTGAACATAAGCAGTATATTCAATTCTATATCATCCGTTCATTTATCAAGAGTACACTCTTGTCAACAATAATAGTATATGAGTATGTATGTTCTCACGTGAAATAACAGCTTATGCTTTCCACGTCACTTGATTTCTTGAATGCATATACAAACGTGGATTCAAAACTGAATTAATTACATAGATATATAGAGTGCATTTTCTGGAATAATGAAATATGTCCAATACAGTATAGTAACTTATTGTACAATTACAACTGTCGTAAATGGTTAGGTATCAGATTTATAGCATAAGGGCTGCATGTTGAATGAATGGTGTATAATGGTGTATTAAGGCTTGAAGTGGTCACATATCGTCTAATCTACCTCGCTACGCCATTATGATTATGTGAGCTTCAGCTAATGCAATAATTACAGGACGAAGATCGCTGTATTATAATATTTGAACGTTTCAGTCAATGTGACAACTTTTGTTAATAGTACGTGAGTACACGAATTTTGGATTATTCTTTGCGCTATATCAAGTTGTGTTTCTTAAGGTTGATTTAGTGTTTGCGATGTTGCGTTCTACTAAACACATGGTAAAATATTCATTTCATTGTACATTTGTGTATCTATTGCATTGTTTTGAAATAGACAAAGTGTTTATTGGTTATGTGTACAAAATGTAGTACATATATAATGTGCTAGCTATATGTAGACACCAGTTTTGTACATGTATGTTATGCTGTAGACCAGTTATTAGTTTTATTTCTGATTAGTGATTTATAAAACATTATAGTCAAATATTTTAACATTTTTAATATCATTTGTAATTTGTGTTTTCGGGATTGATTTAGAATTTGAATTGGATAACTAGAATGTTAAAGATAGGTATATTGATAATCGTAAAAAGAAGTCAATTTTTGAAAACACATCTGTCGATGGAACCGATTAGGATTAAATAACGAGTATGTGACCCGTTGCTATTGATGACAGCTGGACACCGTCGGTGCATGCCCCCTATCAGGTTTTTTATCACCGCTTGTGGAATGGCGTTCCACTCTTCCGCAAGGAAGGCACAAAGTTCATGTGTGCGTCTTGGTTGGACCTGACGGGCTGAAATGCGAGTCTGTAACTCATTTGACATGTGCTTATTGGGATTTAGGTCAGGGGATCGGGCTGGCCAGTCCAATGAGTATTTCTTTCTCTTTATAGGTACTCTTTGACAACATTGGCTGTATGAGGACTGGCATTGTCGTCCATCAAAATGAATCCATCAACTGTACCAGCAAACAGCCTTACCTGAGTATCGAAAATCTCATATCGATACCCATCGAGTGTGCCTCAACGAAATCGCCTGTCATTCAAGGGTTATATTTGTACACTGGGGAACTTCTCGATACATCACTAAACGTTTTCAAGTGTAAATATTATAATTACATTTGTATATATAATGATGAGTGGAAAGTTTGGTGTTTAACCAACTTTGAGTAGTATATGATGAATTTGTATTGGTCCGTGTGACAATTTTAGACCTCAATACATTATTATACACCATCCCTTTAACGAGCTAGCTCTATTATTTAACGTGGTATATACATGTATGAGTATAAAACGTTTTTAAAAGCAAAACGAGTTTATCGTAAATAAGTAAGTTTCCAAAATGTATTGAAAGTAGAATGATTATGGTCTCGTTAGTATACATTTTATTTATATTTTTATCGGATACGGCGTAGTTACATTGTTTAGTGGACGATCTTTTTGAAAAAGTTTGACATCGTTTCGGGTGGAGAGAACACACATTCTACGGAATGTTTCGCCAGTCTATATGAAAGAGGTTTAAGATTTTTATGACAGCTCATTTATATCTCTTAAATCATCATTTTTACCTGTTTTCAGGATACGCTTGTACATTTTTGATAACCTTTTGATACTGCAGATTGACACAGGGGCAAACATTTTGTTCAGGAAACTTGTTTTAATCACATTCTATAATCGAAACAAGGTTTTATTTCCGAATTTTATGTCAGATCGTTTTAATGTGGGTATGTCTTACAAAACAAGAAATAAAAACACAAATGGTACCTATTTTACTACTAAGTGAAACAATTTCTTTCGTACAATACATTGGAGACTATAGATATTAGTGTGGGGAATTCACATGACCTAATGACGTCACAAAGTTATCGTAACAAGCGCGTTTTCTGTCATTCGAACTAGGAAAACACCATGTAAGTGCTTTATCTATTGTTTTCTGTTAAGACCACGTAACTGTTGCAACTCCTTGCATAAAGAGCCACATCCGGTTCAGAGTTTTGTCACTGAAGGTTCTCTACTCGTTTACTTTTCTTGTCCAAACCATTTGACAGTGTTGTAAAAATGAGCGTTATTTTGATGTTATGTTTTGATACGTGTACATACCATTTAGAATGATCTTAAGAACAGCAGAGTCAAATCACGTTATCGCAACAAGACGATTTGGAAATGTTATTGCATCAAGTATAAATAATAAACATTCACATAAAATATACAACGACATACTATACTATAGATAAAAGAAACAATGAATTGTATTTTGATAAAAAAAATATTAATAATTCTGTCTTGCAAAATGACACATTTACCTTGACACATTATGGTAAAGCATATGTTTCACTGGCACAACATGTTTCATAGAAACCATACTAAAATGTTTGAATATAAGTTCCGCATCTTAGAGTTTATTAGGTACTTTAACGTACTTATCATTAAACATTAATTAATAGCACAAGGGGTAAATAATGCTAAAGCCTTTCTTTTAAACTTGAAAACACGAATACGAGCTACTTTCATTCAAAACTGGAGATCTAGACTTACTGACTCAACAAGGCCTTTATTTTACAGGAGCATAATTATGTAGTTTTCAATTCCAACCTTATTTAAATAAACTCAAATCCGAATACATCGAGTCTCATTTACAAAACTAAGGGTCTCATCACATCATTTAGAAGTAGAAAAGGATCGATTGAGGCAGCCACCAACTCCTCAAAATGAACGTTTATGTCTAAACTGTAATAAATTGGACGACGAATTTCACTTCCTTTTCGAATGCGAACTTTTAAAAGATATCAGAAAAACATACATCAAAAGATACTTCTTAAACAATCCTAGTATGTTTAAACTATGTCAGCTTTTTGCATGCGAAAACATCACTCAATTACAAAATCTCTCCGTATTTATTAATAAAGGGCTATTAATAAAACAACAATTCTTAATGCGCTAGTTTGATATTCATTTCTTTTTAATATCGCTATTTATTTGTACATATTCATGTATTATTCATAAAGTTAATTCTATCCGGATATACCATACTTATATTTTGATATACAGTATTATTACAAGTATAATCATTGATTATGCTCTCACGCATTTTCATTATCGATTATGGTTGATATCATTTGTTACATATTTGTAAATCATATTTGTAGATGAACTTTGTAATGCCTTTTGGCTAATTATATCATTTTGATTTGACTGAAATCATTTGATTAAATGCTTTTGATTGATATTCTGAATACATCTTGAAATCTTAAATCTTAAAATCGTATAAATCCACATTACACCCAACGCTGCGGACCATTACGTTCAATAACGGATTTAGTTCAGCGTATTGCTACTGTTAACTTTAAAAACGTTTTGATACGAATAGCTTGCGTTTCAATACTGACATAAAATTATACATCCGGATTGTTACGGACTCCTGCGTTTCAATAAACTCAAAAAGGCGGCAAAATATGAAAATAGAATTATGTGTAGTTTTATTTACCTATACGCTGACAATACCAGAATATTTCCGTAAAGTATCTAGCTTCTAAACCTTGGATAATGAACAGAGACGGCTCCTCCTGAGACTCAGCCAGTCAAACATGAACCTCACTCTCATTTATACACAACTATTGTGCTTCTGTATGGCATGCCGTCGACGGGAGAGGCGGTGGTGGGTTCGCCGTTGCATTATACCAAGGCCGGAACAAGCAGCGTCAACCTTATGGTGCTCTGGAGGAACGAGGATGTGGTGGCGTTCCGCAATTTCACCAGACTCACTCCTAAGCTATTCCGAAACGTGGTGGAACGTCTAACGCCGAGACTACGTAAGTACAGGGACTCGCTTGATGTTGGACTGAAGCTGGCCATTACACTCAGGCACATGGCTACGTGGGATAACTACAAGTCGTTGATGTACCTGTTCTATGCGCCACATACCACCATCTCGATTTTAGTAAGGGGTGTCTGCCAGGCCATTTGGGAAGAATACGGCAACGAGGTGGTTACCAACCCGACGACAGCCGAAGATTGGAAGGGAGTCTCAACATGCTTCTCCAGCCGATGGAACTTTCATCATGTGCTAGGTGCCTTGGACGGCAAACACATACGTATCCGGTGTCCTGCTCATGGAGGGTCACAGTTCTACAACTACAAGGGTACCACTCCATTGTGCTCCTAGTCCTCGTGGATGGGAACTACAGGTTCCTGTGGGTCCAAGTCGGTCCCCGGGGCATCATCCTATGCCCAGCTGTGTAAATACATGTGCCATCAAAGACGCGGTCATCTCCAACAGCATCGGCATTCCCGAACCCGAACCTCTGCCTGGCGACGACCGTCCGATGCCATATTTCATCATAGGGGACAACGCATTTGCCCTTAACGAGTGGATGATGTAGCCCTTCGCTGCTACGCCCCTGAAGCAGGATTAACGTGTCTTCAATTATCGCCTTTTTCGTGCCAGACGATGTGTTTAGAATGCGTTTGGCATACTGATTAACCGCTGGGGTTGTCTGCTCACAGCCCTCTGACAGAAGCTGCAAAACGTGGAGAGCATGGTGCTGGCGTGTGTGGCTCTCCACAATATGCTGAGAACGGCCTGCACCGAGGAAGGACCACTTTGTGATCGTGAGGACGAGCAGCATAACCTCATTCCCGACTCTTGGAGAGTCGGCTCTACGGCAACAATACCAGCTTGGCTAAGAGTCAGATTCTGTATCTGAAGCACTACTACAATGGAGAGACCGGGTCGGTGCCATGGCAATGGCGTATGGTGCAGTGATGGTATAATGCAATTGTTCAAAAAATATCATTTGCTGAAGTGGGGTGATAATTTCCCTTGTTTGACCTTTATATAATACCAGTTATTTAATAAAGTTTTGTGAAATTAATATCTCTTAGTCGTTTCCTAGTTAGAAGTGAAGCGTATGATGGATATTGATAAAATGCGATGCTCATGCATATGTTCTCTTCTTCATTGCATGACTTCATATTATGAGTTTATAAACGAAAGACAACGTCATATGGAAATATATAATCATCCATACAAAAGAAGAACACATTCAATGAAATTATTGAGTAAAACATATTAACCTTTATTCAACATGTTCAACATTACAAAACAAGTAATGTGTTATAACATCTGTTAATTTGGGCTGCTTTCACATTCAGAGTGAAAATAGGTGCCATTGTGCTACGTGGATTGAGGCCATCTTAGGCAGTGGAATGGTAGTCTCAGGGGGCTGTACATGGTAGTCGCAGGATGCTTTATGGTAGTCTCAGCGAGCGGCATGGTAGTCGCAGGGGGCTGTATGATAGTCTCAGCGGGCGGCATGGTAGTCCCAGAGGGCTGTATGATAGTCTCAGCGAGCGGCATGGTAGTCGCAGGGGGCTGTATGATAGTCTCAGCGGGCGGCATGGTAGTCCCAGAGGGCTGTATGGCAGTCTCAGGTCCCTGCTCCACACTCAAATCAGTCATTATATTACAATAACATGCGCAGATCCATACATTTTGCACCAGTCACCAGCCCCATAATGTTGACAAAGATAAAAAGCACGTTTTACCTGCAATTTGTCTACATTGGTCCAGTATCTTGCACAACATATTGTGTAAGGATGAAATAGGTTCCCTGGCAATATCCCAGGGGTTCTAATCACTGTTTGGGGCGAAATAATGTATCACAAACCTTTATTGAATAACTGGTATTATATAAAGGTCAAACAAGGGAAATTATCACCCCACTTCAGCAAATGATATTTTTTGAACAATTGCATTATACCATCACTGCACCATACGCCATTGCCATGGCACCGACCCGGCCTCTCCATTGTAGTAGTGCTTCAGATACAGTATCTGACTCTTAGCCAAGCTGGTATTGTTGCCGTAGAGCCGACTCTCCAAGAGTCGGGAATGAGGTTATGCTGCTCGTCCTCACGATCACAAAGTGGTCCTTCCTCGGTGCAGGCCGTTCTCAGCATATTGTGGAGAGCCACACACGCCAGCACCATGCTCTCCACGTTTTGCAGCTTCTGTCAGAGGGCTGTGAGCAGACAACCCCAGCGGTTAATCAGTATGCCAAACTCATTCTCAACACATCGTCTGGCACGAAAAAGGCGATAATTGAAGACACGTTTATCCTGCTCCAGGGGCGTAGCAGCGAAGGGCTACATCATCCACTCGTTAAAGGCAAATGTGTTGTCCCCTATGTTGAAATATGGCATCGGACGGTCGTCGCCAGGCAGAGGTTCGGGTTCGGGAATGCCGATGCTGTTGGAGATGACCGCATCTTTGATGACACATGTATTTGCACAGCTGGGCATAGGATGATGCCCATGGGACCGACTTGGACCCACAGGAACCTGTAGTAATCCAAAGGAGAGGATTGTTTAGATAGTTTACGATTGTTTTGAATTGCTTGTTTACGATATTGCATGGTTATATGATTTTGAATTATATGCACGTAATATTTGAATTTGTATTTAGCCATTGAATTGAAATATTGGAACTATATTCTTAGGCGGAAGCTAGGTTAATGGAAGTTAAAATGGTAATAACTATATTGTTCGTACCGAACAACAAAACATACAATAAGCACAATCCATTTCCTTTAACTAATGCAATTAGCCAAATAGTTTCCTAATTCATGTACATAATTAGGTCCAAATTAAATCATACTGCTGTAATAGGAGGAAAATAATGTACCCTACCAATGCGAGGGCTCGAACCCGTGACCTCATGCTTGCAAGTCAGATGCTCTACCGACTGAGGTAATCGGGCTAGTGGATATTCAATCCAATTCATAAATACAATATATCACATCGCTACATTCATCCTTCCTTTTTATTCAAAAATATTAATATAAATTAATTGCGACAAACACAGGTTCTTTCGACTAAACCAGCCTCTGCTTCCCGATGCATGGCTCGAACCCGCGTCCTCTTGCTTGCAAAGTCGGATGCTCTACCAACTAAACTAATCAGGCTGGTAAATATCCCAGCCAATTTATAAAATACAATATATCACACCGCTACTAAGAGTAATCAAGCTTAAAATTGAATTCATATCTTAAATATCTTATTGTTGTATACCTGATATATATGTGTGATAATAATTACATTTGCAACTTACAATGAATGCTACTAGTATATTGCCAACTTGCAACATAGCCATTGTATATTCCGACATACTCTCTGGGGACTAACTACTAAATACATGTGTATGCCATGCTGTTTCTTGAGTATCCTTCCCTGATAGTTGACCTCTAAATTCAAAAACAACATATACATTGTATTTCAAACATGCACCTTATAACAATCTAGTCATACTAAAAAATTAACAACATTAACAGAACAATCAAATGATTTATACTTGCATACTCCTATCATATTCTATAGGTAGATCTTATTAAATTATTTTCATCAATATATTTCAAAATATTATTTATAATTAGAACTTTTTATAATAATTATTTATGCATTCATTATTTATACAGTATAGATTAATATGAGCAGTTGAAAATTTAATGTCTAATTGACATAAATTTACCATGCAAGCCCCACATACCTGTCATTTTATAAAAGTTGTAATTCCTTGAATCCTCTAAGTGCTTAATTTTCTCCAATCAATCATGTTTGTTATATTATTTAGCAAATAAGTGCACTTTCTGTACTTTAAAAACCAATTCTGATTCATCTTTTTGATACTGTAGTTGTGAAAAACTGCTGGTCTGGAGCTAAAAGTAAAACAGGAGACAAATGGAAATAAGAGTAATTTTACACAAAGATTTACAAATAATTTTAAATTTAATTATTAGACTGAGTACATAGTGGTCATTGGTCTCTGGTGTAAATAAACCATTATGGTAAAACAATGAAATCAAATGAATAACATAAAATTCCTTGAATGTAGATATTCTGCATAAACATGCAGTTTGTAACATAAGCAATTTTCTTTTGTTATAGACAGTCGCGAAAACATATGACAATAAAGCAACAAGCTAAAATAAGTTCCCAAGATAATTACTTTATTGTCAATGTCCACCCGCTGTTGTTGATGCATGCCTTTTAAAGTAATTTTCCAAACTCACTGACATGTTTCTTGCAACGAAAACTTGTTATTTTCATGAAAACTATCCGACCTGCTGCTGACAGACACTAGTTCAAGAAATTCAAATATGGCGGTCAGCACTACAAATGACTAATGCAGGCGGTTGACCTATAGATATTTAAATCTTGTTACAAGTTATCTAAGACAACTTATTAACCCAAGATAATATATTTCAAAATGTAAATGAATACTTACATTATAATACAGCCTCCTACTTGATTTAATGTTTTGCTTCTTCACTTCTTTCATTTGCCTCATTGATTATGTAAATTTTTAAAACAGTTAATTCATTATGACAAAATACAGTCGTCTACTTTGATACATAGGCCTATATCGGCCATACGTCAGTCCGACAATGAGATTTGAACGAATATAAAGAGTCATCGTGTTATCATTTATATTTTACCTTTTCATGTCTACAGAATAGGTTCGAACTTGAAGTGTAATAACACACAATTTTTAAAAAATCCACATACGTCGGCCCAATGTCGGATGTCGTTGGTAAATGTAGCCGATATTCCGCCGCTTAGCCGACGTCGGGCCGACGTAGTGATGCTGGCTGGGTTCTTTCCTTCCAAAATTATTTCTATTGCTTGTAGAATACATTCTTTAATATTTAACAACTCCTATACGCACGAAAAATGTGATGTTTTGACGGTATTTATAGTGCCTTTATGAAAATACCTATGGCTCTATGGATTTATCTACATATTTCATGAAATAAAAATGCATAACGGAAATTTTTTTTACCCATTACCAATCTGCCAAACTTCACTTACATTAATTATGTGTCTAAATGTTTCATATTGCACCATTTTTCTATTTAAGTCACAACTGGTTTTGTTGCATTTGAAAAGAAACATTGGGCATAAGTTAAACAACAAGTGATCAATTATTGAAGCACTTGCAATCAAGAGAATGTCGATTTTTATGTTCATAACTTAATTATGAGTACAGATTTTATTCTAGTGAACTTTAAAGCAACAAAATTGCATTGTTTTATCGATTCGTAAGTGTTTATTTATTGTGCATTTTATGTGTAGAACTATATTATACCGCTTTGTGGACGCTACACTGCCAAATTAAAAAAATCGACAAAAATCGTATTTTTCTTCAAATAAACATTAAAGCAACATAATGGTTTTATTTCATGCATTCTGAAGTTTTTGCATGATTTGTTGCGCAGTTTATCTGTAGAAATATATTAGGCCGCTGGGCTGCTAACTTCACGCTGCTGGGCTGCTACGCTGCTGGGCTGTCAACTTCACGCTGCTGGGCTGCCAAACTTCACTTACATTAATTATGTGTCTAAATGTTTCATGTTGCACAATTTTTCTATTTAAGTCACAACTGGTTTTGTTGCACTTTTAAAAGAACCGTTGGGCATAATTTAAAACACAAGCATTCAATTATTGAAGCACTTGCAATCAAGAGAATGTCCATTTTTACTTACCTGTGTCAAAATCAGTTTGGTTTATTCTAAATATTATTCATTATATACATCAACAAAAATGCATTCAGTGTACAGATATAGCCATTTTATACACGTTAATTCAAAGGATATTCAAGGCATTAAAATACACTGCAATGTGAATGAAAGGAACTTACACACATCCAGTCAGTATCATATAACATGATCATTGGAAATAATGATTAATGAAATAATATCTTCAATGTTGAGTTAAATTTCTTAAACATCAGAAAACATTAAAAAGTGTCATTTTTAAGGATGAAGTATAATTCAACAAAGACTTATAACACAATAACTTATACAAACATGAACTCAGATCACATATCAACACAACTACAAGCAATGTCAAAATATTGTTAATCTTATAAAAGACATTTGAGACAATGATAACATCTACGCAGCAATGAAACTTAAACCATCTTTATCCAGATCAAGTATTATACAACAGTCAAGGGCTCATGAAACTATACAATATGCATAAACATGTATTATCAATGTATTGTCATCTGTAAAATAACATTCATAAGCATGCATTTCTTGGAAGAAAATGTACAGTACTACCAGTATTACCAGGTATTTGGCATTGAAATAAGTCCACATTATATATGTATCAAGTCCCATCTTCAAGGTGGATAGCATCTTGCTCTCGTTCCGTCTAGCCCCACCGTCCTACCGCACTCTAAGCACACCTTTCTTGAAAGCATTCCTGTCTCGACTTTCAAATTTATTGAAGCAACAATAAATGTATATTTTAGTATGCAGTACATCCCACTTTGTCTCACTGTTAGCAGGTATATTTCTTCGTCTTTTACTTGTGTTGTCATTCAGGCCTTAAATGTTTATATTCAAGCAATAGCATTTCCAAACCGCCTTATAACGAAAACTTTATTTAACTCTGCTTATAGCAATGACGTTATTTTAGAATAATTCTAAATGAAGTAAACCCAAACACTAAGCATATTTACGCGTATCAAAACATGCGGACAATCGAAGTGTATGCAATATTGCTTTTATGCGTGGTTTGAGTGGGTTTAGTCAGTTTCTAAAATGTTCTTGTAAAAATAACGCTCATTTTCACACTGTCAAACGTTTGGACAAAAAAAGTTAAAAAGTGGAGGGCCTACAGTGGCAAAACTCTGAACCGGAGGTGGCCCTTTATGCAAGGAGTTGCAACAGTTATGTGTTTTAACAGGAAACGAACTTACGTGATATTTTCCTAGTTCGAATGACAGAAAACGCGCTTGTTACGAAAACTTTGTGACGACACTAGGTCACGTGGATTCCCCGTACTGGATATTGTGATTTACAAGAAAATCACAGAAACTATTGTGTTTACCAAGCGCACCATTCTTGACGGGAAGTGTTTGTTTATTTTTTGTAATAAGGTTACAGAGTCCAATCACTTAAATGGTTTACAAAATGCTGAAGTGAACGTAAACTGACAACAAATGCACATGAAGATAAAAACAAAAGCATGTATTTGAGTATCAGACGGAAACTAAAGGAGACTCGTTCACATGTTTAAACTGCTTTTTAGACGTTGACAGATATGTATTACATGAGGGATACACAACTCTGGAAAGAGATTGTTGTGTGTAGTGTATGTCCATTTACGATACTTGAAACGTGGTGCATTTGTGCTAATTTCAGAGTTTAATATATTTTGTCGCTGCGTTCGATCATTTTAGCGTGGGATGATTTTTTTTGTTTTGGTTGTGTTCGTAATTTGAATAAGAAACATGACTCCGCAGATAATACTGTTTGTCGAGTGTTCCCTCGGGGAAAAGTTGAATGCAGTTCCTTTATATAGAGACATAATTTTCAGACAAATTAGTCCAGCTAATTCCCATCACAATGGAAACGCTCTAAAATAATATACATCAAACTTACATTCTCTCGCACGTAAGTGGATCAATTAAAAGATTTATCGACCTGTTTAGTCATACATTCTCCAAATGCTATTACACTATAATGTACAAGGGAGTACAAATACATACATCCACAGATTTCACTTTAAGAAACCTAAAAACCAATATACTTGATGACACAGAACAGTAATGTGCATAATGGGTTATCGATGAGTCTTATAGATGTAGATCTAGTCGGAACCGTTTTTCTGCAAACTTAAACATTATCAAGTCAAATTGGCCATAGTTAATTACACCAGTTTAGGAAGCAAAATCCTCGTTTTGACCACTATCATATAATCAATTAAGTCAGTCACAGTATTTAGTAAGGTTGGGAACGAATCTGGTTTATGAAAATTTGAATATTCGTTTTCACGGCTGGTTTTTTTTCGATTCCAACATGCCTGTTCCTTATGCATCGTGTCCGAAATTGTTTGTTACCGAATAATATGTGAGTCAAAACGAATCGATACAAAACTTGTGCAGCAAAACGAAAGCGTGATTTTCCTGCAGCGTAAAATAGCGGGAAAATCACTGCACAAAAATATGTATGTTTCAGTAGACAGCTTCACTATGAACTTAATGTTTATTGAAAATGTATTACAGCGGTATTGTATATATTTTTATTGAATCCAGATGTCATAAATATTTCTGCCGATATTACACTTGAAATAAAAAAACGTACATGTGTTAGTGTCCCGTTGATTATTTATTGGATAATAATTTTTAAAGATGGGAGGTAACTATAATGTATTTTAGTATTTTGTTTATTTATCAACAGAATAGTTGGATAAATTAAACACAGATACTGTAGAGTATTACCCACACATTGTAAATTATTACGCAGATGCAGGTCATTAATCTCCAATATGTTTCCTGAATATATTATTATATTGTTATTGCTTCTATTACGAAGTTGCACAGCATATATATTGATTTACTAGCATGTCATCCAAACCAAATTCAATTAACCGTTTTCATGAACCTTAATTCTGTAAGATATGTAAAAAAAATCCAGAGCATTAATTGTATATTTCGTATTTCACTTCCGATTCAGACAGCGCAACGTTCACTTGGCTGTTTTAGTTTTACCCTTTTATTCTTGTTATTCTGCCATGACACTTGATTGTGCAAAGTAAGAGTATTATAAATTCTAATGCGAGCATAAAATAGTAAATTATATATGAAAACTGTAGTCTAGAACGTGTCCTAGTATGCTTAGCTATGTTGCAAACATTCTTTATTAAAAACCACTCTTGTAACAACCATTCTTGTAATGAAATTTTCAAGTTTAAGTCAGATGTTACCTTTGCTCTCATTAACCTGCTGATGTGTTCCGCTGCATTAATTAGCATGTGCAGACCTAACTAAGGTCATTAACACTTAAAATTACCTTCTTGTTTCATATACCATCGTTCTGTCCTTATAATTGATAATAGTCATGTATAGGATTATTACAAGTATGTTTTTTATTACAAGAATGGTTGCAACAATGCTGTACAGCAAGATCTAAGTTTCACTCATTGTTTATGGCATTTGTATCAAAAAGGTCTACTAACTCTGTGAACAGTCCTTCTGTTCTTTTTTCTCGGTTCATATTTTTAAAGATTATTTTTTATAGCAACGACGCAAGGTTACAACAGTCGTGATTTGAATCCTTCAATCAAAAAGGCTGTTAAATCATAATCTATTTAATTGGTGCTTTTAACGTTGTCTTAACTTAATGTGGAAAGTCATTTTTAATGTTTAATGTATTTAATACGTATTTGTATTTCTTATGTTCTACAAGCTCGCATTGTTTCGTCGAGTAAAATCTCTTTGTTATAATTATATGCATTGAATGGACGAACGAGTTTGTTCGGTTTGAGAGGTTTTCGAATTTGGGAAATTCTCATTTGCTAAAGATTCGGGACCAACTGTTGTGCAGATGTTCGTTTCAGGCATACCCAACTTTCGCGGACGCTGATTTGGAAAATCGATAAAAAAATTATATTATACAAAGAAGGCGATTTTCACTATAATCGTCATAACTTTTATTCTATTTAAAATACGAAATTTGTACTCATCACAAAAGTTTAATCAATCTTTTATCTTTCTATTGGTGTATTTTTTATTATTTTAAATTAATTCTATCTTAGTTTACCTAGACAGATGTGAAACTGACTTTTTCTTGCAATAAAGACGTTCCAATTTTTTATCACAAAGTACATTAATAGAAATACAACACAGTAGTTTTTAATAATGTTGTAAAAAATAAGAAAAAGCATCTGACAACCATTTTATATGAGATGCCTAATGGAAGGCATTATGTAAATATTGTTACAGATCAAGTAATATATATTTCTTAAATCATTTTATCTATTGTTCTAATGGGCCGATGATATTTCATTAAATGAAATTTATTATTAATTCATTTTTGGAATTTGATAATTCCTTTGCTATCATCGACTTACAAAAATGCCGTGAGCTCCATAACTGCCATGGTTCCCGTTCCCACTTTCACTCTATTGTGTGCGGTAAGATAGGGTTAGGAAACCAACTAGTTTAGCATAAAATAGTTCTACTTTCGGCTTTAATTCAGTAGGTCAGTAATTTCTCCACAGAAGTATGCATGTAATTACATTAATCTACTATTGATGTATGTCTTATATGTGACTTTTTGACATGATATGTAAATCAGTGTTAAAGGTTTATATCCACAACGCGTAACGATCGATACTATCGGCTAGAGCTATATATAGTTGGATAAATTCTAAAAATAGAATGTGGGGTTTTCCCGTCGAAGTGCAGAGAACAGAACGGCAGTACACATACATTTGCGAAGAAATAACAGTTATTGTGAAGTTCGCAATTGTTATGTTGGTTCACAGTGTGTGAAGGGTATTTTGATGTTAAGACAGAAGGATCGTAATGGAACTGATGAAATCGTGCGATGTCGGTATATTCCGTAGCGAGATCGGCAAATGTCGCCGTATAACGGCTCGTTTCCGAATAGCTATATTTTTTTACAATAAACTTTTACTTTCACTTCAGAACCTGTCATATAGTCCAACATCATGATATTAAGTTTGAATATAATTCATATACCAATTACATATATTTTCTGGAAAAAAAAATCTTAAACTACGATTAATCAATCGATAGTGGTTTATGTCAGTTTTGTTCCGAGTTAGGAACTAAAACATGGAAAATCGAAAAATTCTTCAAAACCAAATTATCACTAAAAGAATTATATAGGTCGATTTTAATTCGTTTCTAACACTGTAGTGTGCATTTAAAGTGATATGTGGTCATAATCAAGATATATTATTAAAATGGAGCGTTTTGAAGAGCTTTTCGGTATGTATTAAATCAGTAAATACGACAGCAACAATGCTTATTTTGGTACCGATGGATTCGGAAAAATATAGGCTGGATAATGGGCTACATAATAAACTTGAAACATCTGATAACTTAGATAACCATCATGTTAGGTTGATGGAATTTAGCACATGAATATCAGAATATGTACATAAATAGATGGCAATATTGAGATGGTGTATGTTAATTCCTAAGCATGAATATCCATGAACTGTACCTTCTCCTGTCATTGTTGTGTTGCCAGCAACACCATGGCAGTGACTTGTCTCATATGAAAAAATCAAATTCCGACAGTACTTTCAGTACTTTGATTGATAATATAATTATATGCTAAATATATAATTTTGGCATACGTCCACATGTCACTTTTAAAAGCATGTCATAAAATAATATAAATTACTTACTTTGTATATTTATTTTTTCAATGATGTGTAAACAATGGACGGATAATAAAATCATATTATTGAGATCCCTTTATAAGTTTGCTAACTTTACCTGATTATTAATTTTTTATACGCATCTTACATTGACTCACAAACAATTGGGCACATCGAGTTATATTTGTTAGATATCATTTCAATCAAGACGGATGAAAATTGCCATAAAATTGCAGAAATTGATTGTACTGTTTATACGCCAGATCTATAGCTTAATATCATTCGTATTTTTTCTAAATTGTGATGGAAATAAATATATGCAACAGTTATTGAAGGTTGTAATGGATTTGGAAGTAATTTCATTTATAATCATTGACCTACAAGACGTGCGACACAGTGAAAAATTCTGGTTACTCGATCGACCATAATTTTATCCCGCGACCCTAGACATTTTCATGATTTTATCCGAGGAATGGAAAATCCTCTTTCTCCTTTTTACTTTCCCAAATGCTTTCAAAAGCCAAATAAAGTCCATACCTACTAACCCACTTCTAATAAGAAAAGACAAACATTTTTCACGCCTAAGTATAATTATGATGATTTAATGTTAATTTCAGTAGTGAAAATAAATGTATTGTAAGCTAATGTGAAATTATGCAGAATATAATCAAATTATTATTTGACTGTGCATACAATAACAAAATTATTACTAGGATTCTTGAATTTTGTCTTTTCATGATATTCACATTTGCAAAATTAATTTTACTGATGAAACAAATTAATGTCAATATCATACGTTTCTGTCCATTTTAACGACGTACATAATAGTTGGGACATGCTAAAATCTTATCAAATATCCAAAAGTAATACAGTGAAATACCGATTTTTGGATCAATTAAGATAACATATTTTATCTGTTACGCGTGAGTGACTTTATTACTTTATGACCCCTAATAAAGTCAGCATAACGCAAGCTAGGAGGGTAACAATAGGTAGACAGTATATAAACCCCTGAATTGTAGTTGTTTCCCTTGAAAATTGATCAGATACTCGATAAGGCCATGTCCGCCAAAGTTGGGCATGGTGATTTCGGGTAAAGGGGTTTGCCATACTTAATGATTATTGAATGTCAGGTAAAAGTAAATTTACGTTCGTTCAAAGGCCTTTTAACAAACTAATTTGCATTTGTAATAATCATCTTTTTCTTTTCAAATTTACAACCACTCTACACTTTTGTATTAGATGTATATGCTTTTATCATATGTAGAATACATGTGTGAATAATACGCTTATTATAAGATTCGGTAGCACTAAACGTCTTTAACATGATACATTTTACACACATAATGATACTTTATACATACATATAATACGTTTTACATACGTGTCATACAATTTTACAAACCTATTTTACGTGTTCCTTTATTCTTTGACAAAATTGCTGCAACTGCAAAACTTCTCCCAGTATTAATTCATTCGATTGATTCAAAAATCTTTAACGAGTATCAACTTTAATTTTTGTAATGTTATCCCAACTAAAACGTGGAATGTGTTGTATTGTAGTTTTATAGTCCACGAAGGAATTATAAAACGTTACATGATTCTCAGCAGATGATTGCTGACAACATTACTGAGTTAAAAACGTTCAAACGATGCAATAATGTTCACGGAACAACGTTCACTATACAAAATTTACTATAAAATGATCACTATATAGCGTGTTCACTATCCAATGTTCACTATATAATGTTCACTATACAATGTTCATTAAACGCTATATAATGTTTACTTAATACTATACAATGTTCACTATACAATGTTCACTATACAGTATTCACTATACAATGTTCACTATATAATGTTCACTATATAATGTTTACTACACAATGTTCACTATATAATGTTCACTATACAATGTTCACTCTACAGTGTTTACTATACAGTGTTCACTATATAATGTTCACTATACAATGTTCACTGTACAATGTTCACTATACAGTTTTCACTATACAATGTTCACTATACAATGTTCACTATATAGTGTTCACTATACAATGTTCACTATATAGTGTTCACTATACAATGTTCACTATACAATGTTCACTATACAGTGTTCACTATACAATATTCACTATATAATGTTCACTATACAATGTTCACTATACAATATTCACTATACAATGTTCACTATACAATATACAGTGTTCACTATACAATGTTCACTGTATAATATTCACTATACAGTGTTCACTATACAATGTTCACTATACACTATACAGGGTTCACTATCCAATTCTCACTATGCAATGTTCACTACATAATGTACAATATATAATATACATTATATAAGGTTCATTACTCAGTATTCACTATACAATGTTCACCTAGAATTTTAATTTTTGGAGTAACTATCTTTGTATTAGTGAGTGTGCGATAATCGTCGTTAATAGAAAAATCATCGCCGTCACACAGAAATTGTAAGACACATAAATCAATTATCAGCATTGATCTTTGTCATGTCATCGTACTCTTAAAATAAAGTTTGAAGCATCTTTTTTTATCTATAAATATAGAATATAGCAGTCGTTTCGTCTTTATAATTGATGTATTAGTGCAAATGGATTCCAGTCAATACACATAAACACAATACATGAACAAATTATCTTTATGTCTGAGAAATGTGAGTGTTGGGTAGCATACACAAGAAACTTTCATTGAGTTTTGTCTGCTGAGTAGATTTGATTAATGATATACTTGAATTTATTTACAAATACTTCGTACAAAACGTACAATTCCCGGGAATGTTATTCGGGGAATATATTATATCCATGTCAAAAGTAATGGGGCTAGTATGCTAAAGAGCACTTAATAGTGTTATTAATGCAGATACTTTATATTGTTATTAATAACGGTACTTTATTTTGTTATTTATGCAACCACTTAATAGTGTTATTAATGCAGACACTTTATATTGTTATTAATGCAGGCACTTAATGTTGTTATTAATGCAGGTACTTTATATTGTTATTAATGCAGGCACTTAATGTTGTTATTAATGCAGGCACTTTATATTTTTATTAATGCAGGCACTTTATATTATTATTAATGCAGGCACTTAATGTTGTTATTAATGCAGGCACTTTATATTAATTGCTATTAATAACGGCACTTCATGTTGCTATCAATATACATGCACTTAATGTGTAATTAATACAGGCTAATTATGTTGTTATTAATGCAGGCAAAAGAGCTTGAAGGCATTATCGGATTATCTGTATATTGCGATCAGTATAATTCATGTCTACCTCATATTATTAACTGTGTATACACACATCATTAAACAATTATTTCGACACTGCTAAAAAAATAACAAAACATTTAAAGCGTGACTCCCGACTTCACTGTCAGCAATAATCTGTATTATTATCCAGGGCAAAGGGGTTTGCCACGAAAAAAAAATTTTTTTTCCCATGTTACCCATATAGAAGGGAAAGAACTTTGACAATTCGAATTGTCCAACGCGTGTTATAAACTTCCGTGTTATTGCAATGCAGTACAAAATATTTAACTCATTAATAGTGCAACATGTGGGCAACTCAACACGCTAACAGAAAATGTATACTTTTACTACCTTTAAAGATATGTTAAACTCGCTATTGAAGATTTTTCACTCGAAAAATGGTCAAATTTTACAAAACGACACACTGTCGTAAAATCGCAGCGTGTACAAATCTATAGCGAAACTGATAAATTACAGGTAAAACTTCATGGAATGAGTCATTTTTCATAACCAAACATTATGTTTATATCATATATGGTATAATTTACTAACTGCTAATGATTTCACATCTCAGGATGCACTTTTAATGAAGAATTTACGTTTTTGTTCACTTTGTCGTTTTCTTTATTTTGCTTCCTTGATAGGTCACGTGACAGCGCCTTACTCGTGATGAAAGCTTAATTCTGATAGGATGAGCGATATTGTGTGGTATTTTTAGGTATGGTTCCCGATGACATAGTGAAAAGGATAGAGTGCACAGGGTACAAGTAAATTGTAAACAAATACCAAATAGTATCGCTCATGCAATCAGATTTAAGCTTCCATCACGAGTTAGGCGATTGTCATGTGACCCGTCATAGAAATAAACTTCGAAAAGCCAGCTATAAATTGAATAATAAAATACTCAAATTCTTCGGTAAAAAGCTTTCCGAGATGCGAAATCGTTGGCAGTTAGTATATTGTAGTGTTTTATTGTGAATTAAGGCCCATTCTAAGAAGTTGTGTCAGTAATTTAACATTTCCACTCTGTATATGTATACACGCTGCGATTTTACGACAAAAAAAAATTTTTGGGGCATTATATAAATGTTAATTCGTTATTTTTTACTGTAAATTCGCAATATATATCGCGATACAGCATACAATATTGTGACATATCGTGATGAGGAATGATACCCAGCTCTAGCCATAGGCACTCGATTTCGTGATTTTCATACGTTTAGAGACAAATGTAGTTTATAGAGTTGAAATTGGTTTCGATACACATTCTCCGTGTAGTTTATAGAGTTGTAATTGGTTTCGATACACATTATCATACATGCTGTATCGCGATATATATAAATAGTAAATTTACAGAAAAACAGTACAAATTAACATTTATATAACGCTTTGGGTAATAATACAGACAATAGCTCACAGTGTAGTTTCACATTTCAAATAATTTGCTCTGTTTTAGCAGTGTTGAAACTATTAATGCACGTATAAATATATATGTTTGCACAAGATTGACCAGCATTTAGACATAAATAACACTTTACCACAATGTATGAACTTTTTTACAATAATAAACATAAAGTTCAGTTATTTTAGCTTAACCCGATATATCGGTATGCTGAAAAAATAGTGTGATATTTATATTGTCTAGCTGATATACCGATAAAACCTCCCAGCTCTACTTGAAAGAAGGTCTATATTTTTTAGATGTTCTAATACGGCCCAAGTATTTATCACGTAATAAAACAGATAATGCACCTATCAATGGTTCGCTCAGGTGTCGCACATTTCGGCATTAAACAAATCCGCAGGCACAGTGGATTATATTGCGTTTTGAACATTCTAAGAATTAGATATTACATTATTTCTGTTGTCTTTATAAAGTCACGTGTGATGCTCGTATGTCAGAATTATATTCCCACCAATCTCAAAAACAAGAGAAATTTTGTTTGTTTGTCGTTTTTTATGACATAACTAACATTTAAAAAAATGTTGTGGCTGGTTGTAACATTCAACTTTAATGTATTTAAGAGGTGCGTGGTATGAATGTCAGCATCCAAGCTTAACTGAAATAGAAAGATCTCTTAGTAATAACGTATCATTGTTTAAGAACAGATCATTTTCTTTCGAAATGGTGTTTGTATATTTGAGTTTTACGCCCATTTTCAACAGTCAGTCATACGAGGCGGATAGTTAATCTTATAATTGTTCCTAGGAAGACCCAGTACTAGAATCCCATCATCCGCAAGTAACTGCTTACATTCTTTAAAGAGACATGGTCAGTAGCGGGGTTCGAACCCTCGACCCTCCATCAGTGAGAGGTTACAGTGATTTGAAGTCAGCGACCTTAACTATTCGACCACGGAGGCGGGTCTCAAAATGTAATTTGATCAAACACTGTGTAATCAAGTTACAGCCTAGTGGTTCCGGCTGTTGCTGTTGACATGACGTATAATAATATCATGTATCCTTACTTTTCAGGTACATTATAAATTATATTCTTCATAACGTGTAGGTCGGGGTGGATTTTATCAACACTTTGCTTTTTGGCTTGGAGCTACGGCTCGCAGCCTATGTATTGTTTTCGGTTACGTTTGTTCCCTGGATGATGGTAGATGCAATACGAAAGCTGGGTACAAGTGCATAAAAATGTTATGAGTCCGGCGATTGATTGAGAGCTATATGTATTGGTTTACGCTAACTGTGTGAATCGGTATCACGTGACTTGAGTGTACCAAGTTTTGGGGAATAAATTAGTACATAAGCCATTTTTGGTATATTGGTTCTTTATGTCATAGAGAATGACCAGAAAAAAGTCCCCAAGAATCCTATGGTGCAAAATCGAGATTTTGGGGCTAAAAGATGGAAAAAATGAATAAAACTGCGAATTTCTGGATTCCCTGTGTAACTCAAAAACAGTTCATTCCTGACATTTTAAAATTTCTACACTGGTAAAGATTTATCAACAGCATCTTTTTGAATGTTTTTATACCGGCTTAGAATCCAAGATGGCCGCCATAATCCAATATGGCCGCCCAAACTTCATTCGGTTTAAGATTAATTTTTGAATTGTCGTATAAAACATTTTCTGCAATAAAAACTGTCAAGTTAGTAGCTTTTTCCAGTATTTTAGCATTTAAAGGTATATAATCAATATTTTTTTAGCAATTTACATTATAAAGTTTAATAAAAGTACTGGAAGTACTGACGGAAAGTCAACTTTGTCGTATTTTCGCATTTTCGTGGCGAAAACGCGGAAACTCGTACGACGTGGCGTAAATCACCACCATATGTTCGAGCACTACTTTAAATAGTGAATAAAACTATATTCAATATAAGTAAATCTTGTTACCTCAACAGTTTATGAATGAAACTTTTGTGCGTTTGAATACATTATTATTATACATTGTACTTATAAGTTTTACAGTTTAAGTTGCCATAACATAATATTTCTGCAGTAATAACTTTAGCTTTTATCAAAAGTCTCACTCTGCAATGTATACAACAAGTGGTACTATTTTCTGTCCTGTTATTGGGCCGATGGTAACTATTTTGAATATGATGATGTAGGAAAGTATCACCTTCCAAAAACATAGATTTGGTACTTTAGTAATCAAGAAGTAGTTCTAGATAGCAAAAATGTATTGGACTTCTTTTGTTTCAGACGCATTTTTTGTGGAGTTTAGTAGTTATAATGTACAATGAATATGTTAGTTGCGGTGATTTTTATGTGATTACTTTTTATTACAATCACAATGAATCCTTATATTAATTTTCACTGTTGGAAATGCAATGTTTAATGTTGTTTTACGGCGCATCGACAACATTAGTCATGTAAAGCGAAATTAAATAAGAGGACGTCAAGAAGTATGTTATCAGATTGGTAAACGGATATATAGTCATGTTAATAAGAAATGAAGCGCAACTAAAAATGTAAAATGACATAGTTGCAATTGATATGTAGTGACAAAAAAGTAAGAATGTGTGAGACTAATCTCATTTACATTGTATTATATTATAGTGATACAGATTATATAACATCAGATTAAATGGGTTGATGCATGTGGTATATGTTTATTTCGTTCTTGGTATTTGGTTTGGAAAGTGCCAAGTGGTGGAATTACATTCAAAGATATATTTTGATAACAACTTGGTATGTATTGCTAAAGAAATTTATTTTTAGTTTTAAATTACAAATGTATAATGAGCGGCAAGTTTTTGTTGTTAAAAAAGGGATACTTAGTACTAGTATTTCATTTGTCTCAACATATGAGGCTCCAGGGACAGGTCTTTAACCATGAATATGTAGTGATTCAATGGCTATTAGATATGATTTCCAGGCTGATTCATATACAATGGATCCGTAGTCCAGTTCTGAATGGATAAGAGACCGATATAAACGTATTAGTACTTTCCTGTCAGATCCTCAGTCAGTGACAACTTTCAGGAGCTATTGAGTCTTCTAGAAATTACTTTTTTGAGCGATTTAATATGACTAATATAAATGTAAGTCTGGAGTCAAATATAACCCTTATAGATAATTAAAGTCTGGTACAACCTGAATTGGTGTGTTGTCCATATAATAAGACATAGTTCCGGATGCATTTAAAAATGTGTTGAAACTGTGAAACCATTTTGATCCGACATAGTTTCATATCAAATATATCATTGATGGAGCCGTCTTTTAATGAGGTTTTTGTTTTTCGACTCAAAACATCAAAGGAATTAAGTAAAAACATCTACATAAAGGGAGCAGTCTACTTCTGGATTTAAAACTTCAACTTCACTATTAATTTTGATACTAAATGGGGTGACCCACAGAATACAGCCCTGTGGCACACCCATTTATTGTTTGTGTGGATCTGAAAGAGAGTTTCCCACTTGGACACGGAAGAAAGCCACAATAAAAAACTGGAAGGTGGCATCTGAGTATTGCGTGATGATCATTAGAAAGCCCAGCTTAGGAATAGGAATTAGCAATGCTAAGAAGAAGGGAGCTCATCTGACTCCCATACATTATTAAATGTATCAAGTAAAAGAGAAAGAGTATGAATGGGCGTTTAAGAAATTAATTGATAATGGACTTTGTCTGGACCAGAGGATTTAATTGTACTTCTCTTGGTTTTGGAAGAGATATTAAGTTGTTTCTCTCATCCCAGGTCTTGTGTGCCTGAAAAAATCTATCTCTGTGTAGCCTAAATTAACGTTGCTAAGAGACTTTTACATGAAAAGTTGGAGATGACACTTGTGGAAGTGACCACTTTCCCAGCTTGTTTCATCAGCATGATCGACTGTCTAAGACCAATCCAAACTGCGGAAGCTAGCAATAGCGAATTGGAAAAAAACGTCTTTGAGACCAGACTTATGATTACTCATAAAAAGTTAGACAATAGTGAGGATGTGTCTAACTTAAAGGCTCAATCCCTCTGACCTCCACAAACTCTAGAAGCTATGACAAACTACAAATGTATGGTATAATGATGACTGTATATGGGCTACCTAACCCCTCAAGGAAGCCCTAAGGAAATTCAATCCGAGACTAACTGATGAAAATCTTAATTAACTCCTTTTGTATATCAAGATCAAAAGCTCGAAATCACTAAAATAATTGGGAGACTTTGTCTCAAAACTGAATGATACTTAGTATAACCTCGATGAGAAAAACTTAGGTATGGTCCACAAAGTCAATGGAGAAGGCTTATCTCCAATTAAGCATTTGTCTGTTGACAACAATGATACAGACTACCTACCCTCAGGAAGAGGCACAAGCTACTGCATTCGAAAAAATGTCTTCATCTGAGAACTATTCAGAAAAGATTAAAGTGAAGAGACTTAGGAACCTATTGCTGGATGTAGATAGGTCTTTGCATTGGCATCTTTCATTATTGTCCGATTGTTTATTTTTGTTGTATGACCTATCGACTCTATAATTTTAGCAGCCATATTGGATTTATATTATGCATAATCAACATTAAAATACAAAAGTTCTCAGTATTTATCAATATCAAAGGTTAAAAATGTCTTAGGCATAATTCTAAAGTTTAATAATTATAGTGGTTCTAGAATGTCATTTTTGTGTTTTACACAGTTTATGCCCAAAATTACATTGTGAGCTTTATAAGTTCAATATTGACTTTGAAAAGAAATTCATCACAAATAAAATAAAAGTAATTTCTTTTCTTCTTACATTTGTAATTAGAATATGACAAAATAGTCAAATTTGGAATTAAACAGTAAAACAATTTGGCTGCCATTTTGGATTGGAGCGGCCATATTGGATTTATGCAATGAATAATCAAGTTCATTAAAATACAAAAGATGTTAATATTCATCAATATCAAAAGTTAAAAGTGTCTTGGGCATAATTCTGAACTTGAACAAAATTAATATAGTGTACTAGAATGTCATATTCGATTTTTTATACAGTTCATGCCTAAAATTACATTGTGTGCTTTTATAAGTTTCGCTATTTGTTTTCTTTATTTAATTCATCATAAATAAGATAAAAGTAATCTTTATTCTTTTTAAATTTAAATTAGAATGACTGATATAAGAGGCAATCAGTCAAATTTGGATTTAAACAGTAAAACAACATTTTGGCGGCCATTTTGGATTTTGGCGGCCATTTTGGATGCGACTCGAGAGTAAAACTAAATCAAAATGATGTCTTTTATCAATACACATCATCTTGGAAAATTGAAACTCATTTGGCCAAATAGTTTTTGAGTTATACATCGATTCCTGAAATTCCCAGTTTGATTTATTTTTTTCAACTTTTAGCCCCAAAAATATCGCTTTTGCACCATGGGATTCTTGGGGACTTTTTTCTGGGTGTTATTCACCACAAACAGAACCAACATATCAAAAATGGCTTATGTACTAATTAATTCCCCAAAAAAATTATGATGACTGGACTATATGAAATCAGTGTGTTTCACTGTAGATCTGTTTGTTCTATTAACATTAATTACACGTAAAGGTACACATTTTAAAACTGTCTAGAATTCTTTTCTGTTACTATGTACAATATGTTTAAATCAATTGTTTTAATCGTTACTGAAAGACATATTAGCGGAGGATTGTTCAAGAGTCCATTGTAAAAAAATCGGGGTGTTTCACTATAAATCGGCATGTTCCGTCAACCGCTATGACACGAAAAGATAAGATATTTTGACGCAGTCTCATTTTTGGAATTTGATAATTCCTTTGCTATCATCGACTTACAAAAATGCCGTGAGCTCCATAACTGCCATGGTTCCCGTTCCCACTTTCACTCTATTGTGTGCGGTAAGATAGGGTTAGGAAACCAACTAGTTTAGCATAAAATAGTTCTACTTTCGGCTTTCGTTCAGTAGGTCAGTAATTTCTCTACAGAAGTAGGCATGTAATTACATTAATCTACTATTGATGTATGTCTTATATGTGACTTTTTGACATGATATGTAAATCAGTGTTAAGGTTTATATCCACAACGCGTATCGATCGATACTATCGGCTAGAGCTATATATAGTTGGATAAATTCTAAAAATAGAATGTGGGGTTTTCCCGAACAACAGAACGGCAGTACACATACATTTGCGAAGAAATAACAGTTATTGTGAAGTTCGCAATTATTATGTTGGTTCACAGTGTGTGAAGGGTATTTTGATCTTAAGACAGAAGGATCGTAATGGAACTGATGAAATCGTGCGATGTCGGTATATTCCGTAGCGAGATCGGCAAATGTCGCCGTATAACGGCTCGTTTCCGAATAGCTATATTTTTTTACAATAAACTTTTACTTTCACTTCAAAACATGTCATATAGTCCAACATCATGATATTAAGTTTGAATAAAATTCACATACCAATTACATATATTTTCTGGAATAAAAATCTTAAACTACGATTAATCAATCGATAGTGGTTTATGTCAGTTTTGTTCCGAGTTAGGAACTATAAAACATGGAAAATCGAAAAATTCTTCAAAACCAAATTATCACTAAAATAATTATATAGATCGATTTTAATTCGTTTCGAACACTGTAGTGTGCATTTAAAGTGATATGTGGTCATAATCAAGATATATTATTAAAATGGAGCGTTTTGAAGAGCTTTTCGGTATGTTTCAAATCAGGCAGTAAATACGACAGCAACAATGCTTATTTTGGTACCGATGGATTCGGAAAAATATAGGCTGGATAATGGGCTACATAATAAACTTGAAACATCTGATAACATAGATAACCATCATGTTAGGTTGATGGAATTTAGCACATGAATATCAGAATATGTACATAAATAGATGGCAATATTGAGATGGTGTATGTTAATTCCTAAGCATGAATATCCATGAACTGTACCTTCTCCTGCCATTGTTGTGTTGCCAGCAACACCATGGCAGTGACTTGTCTCATATGAAAAAAATCAAATTCCGACAGTACTTTCAGTACTTTGATTTTACTTTACTATTATCAACATCATTGCTGAAAGTAATTAGCGGAGGATTATTCAATTCAATGAAATACCCCCTTACTATAATTTAACTTGCGAAACGCTTTCTCTGATGCAATTTTGCCGCCAATTATAATACTTACGAGTGCTTCGGAACAGAACGTCTTTCATTATTTATTACCTGGATATAATCAATAGATTTTAGGAAAAGATTTAGTACGGCCAATTTTACACCGCGCAGAGGTCTTGAGATTTCTTTTTTATGACATTGTTCTCTTCTTAACACGAACGAAGTTATACTTTATTACATGTTTCATCATGTGTTTGTTCGATGTTAGATTGTTAGTTAGTAAATGAATTCCGAGGCAGTGCCTATTTATGCATTCTAGTACTTCTAGTGGTGTCCTACTCCCCCCTCTCCCAGTTTGTGTATGTGTCTTTGACGATGAATTATAGTAAAATCTATCAACAAGACCAAACATATACCTTCAACCGGCGAAAGGTATATAATATTTTGCCGATGTTTCAGACTACCTGTTGACTTTGAAAGAAGACAATTGCATAACTATAATGGTCAACAAGACGAAACAAAATGGACCAATTTAGTTATGGTGTATCAGAACTAACTTTTATCAGCAACAACCAGCTAAGCCTTTCCTTTTTAAAAGGAAACTTTATTAATGTTCCTGCTTCTTTGATATTTTAAATTATTTCCTAGAACAAAACACAGACATAATACACTAAATTTGCGGGATTTATATCGAAGTACAAAATCAAACTGGCGCTCTTGAATATTCAAACAATCAAGTCTTCAATTATCATTTATAATTGAATTGTAGTCACTTAATAAAATGGTAAGTATCTTCAATTTCACCACAACTGCACAAAGGAGACGGTGTCCAATTTCTTTCAAAAAGATGTTTGTTTAAAAACACTGCAATCTGTTCTAAGACGTTAATGTAACACTTGAGACCTTCGGGTACCATAGTAAAACAGAGGATTTGTCTTAGACTTATTTGAATTTATATAGGGTTTAAACCCTAGGACACTATCAATACTGCTTGGCGACTTTAATCATGATCATGATCGCTTGATTTATCATAACGATAGCCTTTATCGAGCCTTTAGTGTACAGAGGCTGTTTTTTATTATTTAATTTTTATCTCATTCTCTCAAACTGGTGTTGTTCTTTGATCGACAGATTATGGATAATGGAATCACGCTTTCTAAAGACAAAAAAAATGCATTGTTATATGTGTGAGTACACTGTATGTATGTTATATGTATGAGTACAATATATGTACGTTATGTGTGTTAGTACACTGTATGTTTGTTATATGTATGAGTACAATATATGTACGTTAGATGTGTTAGTACACTGCATGTATGTATATGTGTAAGCACACTGTATGTATGTTATATGTGTGAATACAATATATGTGTATTGTATGTGTGAGTACACTATACGAGGGATGTTCGGAAAGTATTGTGTATTGTGGTCTGAAACATTAACAAGAGGGCCATGATGGCCCTATAAATGCTCACCAGGAGAAAAGGTCATTTGGAGATTAACATTGTTGAAGTTTTCTATACGAGTCTAAGTAAGATCAAGTGACCCATCTGGGCCGTTTTTTATCCCATGGCCATTATATGAACAGATTTTAAAGAGGTCCATTAGACAAAGCTAGATACCAAATATCTTAGCTCTAGGCCTTGCCACTGGTTTCGGAGAAGAAGATTTTTTTAAATTTTCCTATATAAAATAGATTAAACCCCAGGGCAGGGCTAATTTTGACCCCGGGGCCATAATTTGAACAAACTTGGTAGAGGTCCACTACACAATGCCACATACAAAATATCTAAGCTCTAGGCCTTGCGGTTTCGGAGAAGAAGATTTTTTAAATTTTCCTATATAAGTCTATATAAATCAAGTGACCCCCGGGGCGGGGCCAATTTTGACCCTAGGGCAATAATTTGAACAAACTTGGTAGAGGTCCACTAGACAATGCTACATACCAAATATCTTAGCTCTAGGCCTTGCGGTTTCGGAGAAGAAGATTTTTTAAATTTTCCTATATAAGTCTATATAAATCAAGTGACCCCCGGGGCGGGGCCAATTTTGACCCTAGGGCAATAATTTGAACAAACTTGGTAGAGGTCCACTAGACAATGCTACATACTAAATATCTTAGCTCTAGGCCTTGTGGTTTCCGAGAAGAAGATTTTTTAAATTTTCCTATATAAAATAGAATAAACCCCAGGGCAGGGCCAATTTTGACACCGGGGCCATAATTTCAACAAACTTGGTAGAGGTCCACTACACAATGCCACATACAAAATATCTAAGCTCTAGGCCTTGCGGTTTCGGAGAAGAAGATTTTTTAAATTTTCCTATATAAGTCTATATAAATCAAGTGACCCTGGGGGCGGGGCCAATTTTGACCCTAGGGCAATAATTTGAACAAACTTGGTAGAGGTCCACTAGACAATGCTACATACCAAATATCTTAGCTCTAGGCCTTGTGGTTTCGGAGAAGAAGATTTTTAAAATTTTCCTATATAAAATAGAATAAACCCCAGGGCAGGGCCAATTTTGACCCTAGGGCAATAATTTGAACAAACTTGGTAGAGGTCCACTAGACAATGCTACATACCAAATATCTTAGCTCTAGGCCTTGCGGTTTCGGAGAAGAAGATTTTTTAAATTTTCCTATATAAGTCTATATAAATCAAGTGACCCCCGGGGCGGGGCCAATTTTGACCCTAGGGCAATAATTTGAACAAACTTGGTAGAGGTCCACTAGACAATGCTACATACTAAATATCTTAGCTCTAGGCCTTGTGGTTTCCGAGAAGAAGATTTTTTAAATTTTCCTATATAAAATAGAATAAACCCCAGGGCAGGGCCAATTTTGACACCGGGGCCATAATTTCAACAAACTTGGTAGAGGTCCACTACACAATGCCACATACAAAATATCTAAGCTCTAGGCCTTGCGGTTTCGGAGAAGAAGATTTTTTAAATTTTCCTATATAAGTCTATATAAATCAAGTGACCCTGGGGGCGGGGCCAATTTTGACCCTAGGGCAATAATTTGAACAAACTTGGTAGAGGTCCACTAGACAATGCTACATACCAAATATCTTAGCTCTAGGCCTTGTGGTTTCGGAGAAGAAGATTTTTAAAATTTTCCTATATAAAATAGAATAAACCCCAGGGCAGGGCCAATTTTGACACCGGGGCCATAATTTCAACAAACTTGGTAGAGGTCCACTAGACAATGCCACATACAAAATATCTAAGCTCTAGGCCTTGCGGTTTCGGAGAAGAAGATTTTTTAAATTTTCCTATATAAGTCTATATAAATCAAGTGACCCCCGGGGCGGGGCCAATTTTGACCCTAGGGCAATAATTTGAACAAACTTGGTAGAGGTCCACTAGACTATGCTACACACCAAATATCAAAGCTCTAGGCATTGTAGTTTTTGACAAGAAGATTTTTTAAATTTCCTATATAAGTCTATGTAAAATCAAGTTACCCCCGGGGCGGCGCCAATTTTGACCCTAGGGGAATAATTTGAACAATCTTTGTAGAGTTCCATTAGACAATGCTACATACCAAATATCTAAGCTCTAGGCCCTGTGGTTTCAGACAAGAAGATTTTTTAAGTTTTTTCAATTTGTTGCCATAGCAACCAGAATTTTTAATAAAATTTAATTTTTTGAACAACTTTGAAAGGGGACCACCCAAGGATCATTCCAGCCAAGTTTGGTTGCAATTGGCATAGGGGTGTAGGAGGAGATGTTGTTTTAAGTAAACATGGACGCCACTTATTCGTAACGACGCACGACGCACGATGGACGCCGGGCGATCACAAAAGCTCACCCTGAGCACATTCGTGCTCTGGTGAGCTAAAAACTGATGGAAACATGATTCTTTTCATTTCATACCCTCAAAATACTCCCCTTGGTGAGAAAATGCATAATTTTAGCCTATAGATCCATTTCATGAAAGCGTCACGGTACGCTGATTTTGGTATACTACGGAGGTACTGATGAACAGCAGAACTAACAGCTTGTCGCGATCGATATCTACGACCAGAAAGGAAGTTTTTCAGTTTTGGAAATAGGTAGAAGTCGCATGGCGCAAGATCTGGGGAATAAGGTGGATGTGGTAGAACAGTAACTCTCTCTGACTTCAAGAACTGTGTTACTGTAGCAGAGGTGTGCACAGGAGCATTGCCATGCAACAGGCGAACATGTTTGACGTTTCTTATAGTACTTCTTTAGTTTCTTCAAGATAACATCGCGGTAGTACCTACCAGTCACACTTCTACCCTTTTTTACTGGTATCTGTATAGCTATACCGTCGCAAGAGAAGAAAATAGCATACAAAACTTTCTTTACACTTTCTTTACACTCAAAGAGCGTTTTGCAATTATTGGCCTATGGCCATGTTTGGTAGCCCATATTTTGTTCCCAACCTTTCTCACAGTCTCAAAATAATGCACCCATGTTTCATCACCAGTTACAACATTTGCAAAAACCTTTTTGTCGTATTGTGGGAACATTTTTAGCAATGTTTTAGCAGTTTCCACACGCCGCCTTTTTTGGTCGTCAGTCAATAGATGGGATACCCACCTAGCAGAAATCTTCCTAACTTTCAAGATCTTCTTTAAAATAAAATGATCTCTTGATAGTGAAATGCCAACAATCGCGTACAGTATATCGAGCATCATTTTGAAGAATTTCTTTGATTTTCAAAACATTTTTGTCACACGTTGCTGTGTTTGGTCGACCTGATTTTGAGGCATTTTCAACAGACTCTACACCACTATCAAATTTCTTTTTCCATCTGCGAACCGTCACATAAGACACCTTACTAGACCCATAAACACGGGTTATTTCGGAAAAAAGCTCTTTCGAAGAACAACCGAGTTTACTGCGAACCTTTATATACGACCGAATTTCTTCAGTATTTGGTATATGTTTTCCAACCATTTTTACTACAGTGGTCAACGACTGTCCAAACTGAAATAGCGACAACTTTATAAAACGGTTATTGATTGGGTTACTGTATATACCATTGTGTAAATATTGAATGTTTGTTATATGTGTGAGTACAATATAGGTATGAAGTATGTGTAAGTACACTGTATGTATGTTAAATGTGTGAGTACAAAATATGTACATTATGTGTATGAGTACACTATTATGTACATTATATGTGTGAGTATACTATATGTATAAGTAAACTACATGTAAAAGTACACTATATGTAAAAGTAAATTATGTGTATAAGTACACTATATGTAAAAATACACTACATGTATAAGTAAACTACATGTATAAGTAAATTATATGTATAAGTACACTATATGTAAAAGTACACTATATGTATTAGTACAATATATGTATAAGTACACTATATGTAAAAGTAAATTATATGTGTAAGTACACTATATGTAAAAGTAAATTATATGTATAAGTACACTATATGTATTAGTACAATACATGTATAAGTACACTACATGTATAAGTAAATTATATGTAAAAGTACAATATATAAGTACATTGTATAAGGCATTGATTGTATAAAAAGAAACACAACATATGAAGGAAGCATAATAAGCATTTATTGGTCCATTTACCAAATTGAATATAGCACATATAGACTACGAAAAGACATACCAGCTGTATTTGTCTACATTGTAGACTTCAATTACCAAACTGTATTATCTCTACAAATTCAATGAATTATTCAAACATATCATCTAATTATGACAAAACAGAAAAATTACCCTTTAGCTAGATAATAGAACAATACATCAATTTTACACCAATACATAAGGAAATTGGATACTTACTGAAATCAATAAAAAATATTGCATAAACTTAGTATCTTGCACTAAAATGATTCAGTTACATTATGATAAAACACAGCCAGTCAGAAAGAATATCACATTCAATGTGAGATTTGAAACAGACCAATAGTTTCAGTACCAAGTTTCAGTAGGTTACCCAGGAAACATATACATCATCACAATCATACTGTTGAGATTTAAAACAAGAGGGCCAAGATGGCCCTATATCGCTCACATGACAATCACTGTTCACTCATTAAAACATTGTTTTGAACCCGTGAACTAGTTTTTGACCCCAGATGACCCATGTTAGATCTTGTCCTACATATAAATAAGACAGACATTCTGACAAAATTTGGTGAAGATCCAATCAAAACCATGAAAACTAAAGCATGGACAAGGTTTTCCTAAGATTTGACCTCGTGACCTAATTTTGACCCCAGATGACCTATGTTCGACTTTGTCTTACATATTATTAAGACAAACATTCTGACAAGGTTTGGTGAAGATACGACCAAAATTTGACATCTATAGTGTTAATAAGGTTTTCTTAAGATTTAACCTCGTGACCTGGTTTTTGACCCTAGGTGACCCATATTTGAACTTGTCCTTAATATCATTAAGACGAACAATCTGACAAGGTTTGGCCAAGATCCAATTAAAACGATGACATTTAGAGCTTTTCCAAGATTTTTACCTAAAATTTGACCTGGTGACCCAGTTTTTGACCCCCGCTGACCCATGTTCAACCTTGACCCACATATCATTGAGGCAAACGTTCTGGTGACCAAGTTATTGACCCCAGATGACCCATATTTATACTTGACAGTTATATCATTAAAACAAACGTTTTGACAAAGTTTGGTGAAGATCCAATTATAACTGTGAAATCTACAGTGTTAACATGGTTTTTCATAAGATTTGACCTAGCTACCTAGTTTTTGACCCAAGATGTCCCATGTTCGAAGTTGTCCAAGATATTATGAAGACAAACATTCTGACAAGGTTTCATGACCATCCAATCAAAACAGTGACTTCTAGAGTGTTCACAAGGTTTTCCAGCAATTTGCCCTAGTGACCTATTTTTTCACCGGAAATGACCCATTATCAAAATTGACCTACATATTATTAAAATAAACATTTTGACAAAGTTTCATGAAGATCCAGTCAAAACAGTGATTTCTAAAGTGTTCACAAGTTTTTCCATTATTTGACCCTGGTGACCTAGTTTTTTACCCAAAATGGCCCAATATCAAACTTTTTCGTGATTTTGTCAATATTAACGTTCGGACGCAATTTTGCTAAAATTGAGCTAAAAATGTGGCCCCTAGTGTGGTCACAACATAAAGTTTGACGATGCACAACGCCGGACGCCGGACACAGACTGATCCTAATAGCTCACTTTGTCACTTTGTGACATGTGAGCTAAAAACAAGGAAAGTAAATTAATCTTGAAAATGTTTCTAAAATTAGAATGTATTAACAAATAATGATACAATAACAAGAGGGCCACGATGGCCCTTTATTGCTCACCTGAGAAACAAAGGCCAATAATTAATGACTATGTACTATAGTTTCCATCTCGTAAAACTCATTTTACGTAGATTTTGAGATCAAAACCAACAATGAAGGTATAATACTGTTAAACAAGCTAAAACGTAGCAAATTTTCTAATCCAAGAGCCCATAACTCTTGAAGTTGTGGTCCGATTCCACCTATAACTGAACTTGTCCAAAACCATAAGGTCATACACATTCATTGTAAATATGATTAGGATCGGTGAATAAATGAAGGCGCTAGAGTGTAAATAAGCTAAATATAGCAAATTTTGTAATTCAAGGGCCCATAACTCTTGAAGTTATAGTCCGATTTCGCCCATAATTGTTCTTAGCTGAGACATTGTGGCCATATACATTGTTTTGAGTCTGTGTCATTGAGGCCTGTTGTTTTCAAGGGTTCTTGTGATTTGACCTGGTGACCTAGTTTCTGACATCAGATGACCAATGTTAGAACTTGTCTAAGATATTATTCAGACAAACATTCTGACAAGTTTTGGTGAAGATCCAATAAAAACTGTGACATCTCGAGTGTCAACAAGGTTTTCCTAAGATTTGACCTAATGACCCAGTTTTTGAACCAAGATGACCAATTATAAAACTTGTCAAATAAATAAAGACAAACATTCTGACAAAGTTTCATGAAGATTCAATCAAAACATTGACCTCTAGGGTGTTCACAAAGTTTATTTAGTTTGATCTTTTGGCCTAATCTTTTACCCCAAAAATGTGGCCTCTATTGTGTTAACAAGGCATAAATTTGATGATGCACAAAGATGACGGACAAAGACCGATCACAAAATCTCACCCTGAGTACATGTGAGCTAAAAATCCTAGTTACGATACCCGTCTGAAATATCAACAGACTTGATATGTTACTTTTGAGTCCAGTCTTGAATTATCCAATAGTTATAAGACTTAAAATTCAACTTCAAATCAAAGTCCATGTTTATATAACAACATTAAGCACATGTATAAATTCAATACTATTACAAATATAACAAATATAATCATGATTTTGATTTCATATTGCTTTTTGCTAATTGCACTTTTGTTCCTAACAGATGTCACAGGTAAATTTTGGACCAACATTACTAATACATACGAAACAATTAAGCAGGTATAGTTTTAAACAAAACAAAACTAGAACTATCACTAAAGGTGATGAATACCCCCAGATGCGGCCTTGACACAGTTATTGTTTCATTTTACAGAGGGAAATATAATGCATTTTCATTTTTTTAATACCTGCAAATTGTTGCTTAGATATATCCTGACCAGTTTTTAAATATACATTATATAAAAAATAACAAATCATTAAAATTTACTTGGATAAAACTTATCGTGGACATGCACAACTTGGCAAACTACTTATCAATTCTAAGAAGTTTCACTGAATTCCTGCATGTAGTTGCTGAGAAATGGTACGGGCAAAATTTACCTAATTGTATAAAACAAAGGGCCATAACTCAGTGAAAATTAATCCAAACAAAACCTGGTTAATGCATGCACAACTTGGCTTACTTTTTATAACTTCTGTGAAGTTTCATAGAATTCCTATGAGTAGTTACTGAGATATTGTATATACACTGTATAAAAAACAACAAAGGGCCATACCTCATTGAAAATTTAACCAACCAAGACAAGCTTAATGAATGCACAACTAGGCTAATTACTTATCATTTCTGAGAAGTTTTATTGAATTCCTGGCAGTAGTCAATGAGAAATAGTCAGGACAAAATTTGCCTATTGTATATACTGTAGAAAACAACAAAGGGCTATAACTCAAAAATCAATCCAAATGAAAAATGATTAAAGCATGCACAACTAGGCTAACAACTTATTACTTCTGTGAAGTTTCGTTGAAATCCTGTGAGTAGTTGCTGAGAAATTGTCCGGACAAAATTTGCCTATTTTATATACTGTATAAAAACAAATAAGGGCTATAACTCAGTGAAAATTAATCTGAACGAAAATTGCTTTAAGCATGCACAACTAGGCTTACTACTGATCACTTCTGTGAAGTTTCATTGAGATCCTGTGAGTAATTGCTGAGAAATTGTCCGGACAAAATTTGCCTATTGTATATACTGAATAAAAACAACAAAGGGGTATAACTCAGTGAAAATTAATCCGAACGAAAAATGCTTTAAGCATGCACAACTAGGCTTACTATGATCACTTCTTTGAAGTTTCATTGAAATCCTGTGAGTAGATGCTGAGAAAATCTCCGGACAAATTGTGTCTACAGACGCACGGACCGACTGACCGACCAGCCAACCGACCGACCGTCCAGCCTGAATCCAATATAGCCCCCATATATTTCATATCTGGGGGTATAATAAAATACATTCCTTTCAAGAGGTAATTATTTAGGAACAGAAAGGTAAACTTTGAGAGCTTCATCACTTAGATCCTCAGAGGCAAATGTCTAGGTAAAACATTATGACTGAACACCTCTTATAATAGTCAGCTTCATATGTTCTAAGTTTGAAGTCAAAATAGTTAAAAAATATGCCTTAGAAAAATTTGATAATATTACACAGATTTTCAAAAAAACACTAAACAGCACTTTAGTGGACAAATTGTATCGTTCATTTTTGCGACAAAATAATGAAATTATTTCCAGTGTGTGACATTTTGATAGCCCAAAGGCAAAATCATCAATTACTGAATTCGAAAAATGTAAACTGATTCAAATACAAGTTAATCACTTACAAATGTCAAAGAACTTTGGTGAAAACACTGTAAACATACACAGGTATTGCATCTTTGATATGTACAAGCATCCAACATTGAACATTTGTTAAGATTGGATACAGAATTTCTCTGAAGATAACATTGTTTACTCAGTAATTCCCAGTGCTAGGTATACTGATACAGTGTTACAGTAAACTTCTTCTCTGACCATTTTTCATTCTTATGACAATAGATTTTCGACAATACATTGAAACGGTGATGTAGGAAATTTCTTAACAACTCAAAAATACAAGTTAAGTCTGATTCAATAAGGTTTCACATAATATCAAGAACCATGACATACAATTTAATTTAAACAATCAGAAAAAAGCATCTAATTATCAAACATAAACCATAAGTCTATAAAGGTTCATACTAAGCATCAATCTAACAGTTAATTTATACATTTTAACGTCCAATCCTGCTTAAAAATATAATTTAAATTTCCACTATATTTGATACTGTAAAAACATTATTTGGGGTACTTTTTGTACATGAATATGAGTGTTTTCATTTAACCATGGAATTTCATGAGCACAAATACAAGTGCATTCACTATAGTTAGGTTGACTGAAACTAGACAATGGTTATATAGAAGCAAGCCTTCCGAAACATGTGCTAGGCATGTCGTCTCGATGTGGTGAACATTTAATTCAAGTTTCTTTGAAAACCTTTGAGGGTTTAAACAGTTACAGAGCGGACACGAAATTGCTTACGGACTGACAGACATAACCCCTAACCCTAAACCTACTACTTTAAACTACTTTGTCCATATAGAGAAGCCACTTAAATACCAAAATGTTAGCGCAGACAGACAGGCGGATACTGGCGTCTAACATAATACCACCCTTCAGGCATATAATAAAAATCGTCTAACCATATTTTTTTCAATTTAAAAAGATGTGAGATTTTGTATGTTCTTCCTTAAATTATTCCTTAATTAACATCCTCAACATATTACACAGATTTTAACCTATCAACACCTTGGCTTTCATCATTTTCAATATTATCAGAATATTCTAAATTACCAATATTCTCAGGTACACTAGCTGACAGAGTTTTACCCACACTAAAACTCATCAGAACACTTCTAGAGGATCTCTGAAATACAGTGACTTCTTGACAATCTGGCAATTTGTTGACCGATTTCATGGAATCATTAGATTGGCTATCTAATTGTGAAACAGGTTCATTTGAAGATAAATGATTAATTTGTGACCTACTTATCTTTTCTGAAGAGTCATCCACTGGTTCTAACACAGGTATCACCTCTGAAGGGGTATTTTTTTGTAAAATTTGTCTTTCGGATTCAGTCCCTTGTATGTCTATGTCAAGCTTTGAAGTGACTGTTCTTTTCTCTGTTATCTTAAATCTATTAGATTCCTCTCTTGGTGTATTACAAGGTATTTTATTTAATTCAGAGAATGAATCTGCTGAAAAGACTTGACTAAAATTTCTTGAAACTTGACTATCAAATGATGACCTTCTGCCAAAACTACTGCTGCTTGGAGAAAGAGGAACCACATTTAATGAGGAAGAGTTTTCATATGTTTGTTTAGACTCTGCTTTATCCTCATTGAATGATTGCTCAGACTGGTTCTTGGAATGGTATTTTTGTATAACTTTATAGGAATGACCCAACAATATAATGCTGTTCAATACTTTGAAAGACATCAAACTGAAACAAATTGAAAAATTACTTAAACAAATCAGAAACAAATTTCATTTTCTTAGATATTAAACAAGAGGGCCATGATAGCCCTATATTGCTCACCAGAAAGAAAGACCCTTAGAGACAAACATATATCTTTTTTTCCCTTTTATAAGCCTATTTAAAATCAAGTGACCCCAGGACGGGGCCAATTTTTTTCCCAGGGCCATGATATGAACTAACTTGGCAGAGGTCCACAAGATAAAACCACATCTGAAATATCTAAGCTCTAAGCATTGTAGTTTCTGATAAGAAGATTTTTAAAAATTTTCCTATATAAGCCCATGTAAAATCAAGTAAACCCCGGGGCCGACCCAATTTTGACCCCAGGGTCACAACTTGAACGATCTTGGAAGAGGTCCACTAGACGATGCTACACATCAAATGATTTTTTAAATTTTCCTATACAAGCCCATATAAAATAGAGTAAACCCCAGGGTCATAATATTAATAAACGTGGTAGAGGTCCACTAGACAATGCTACATACAGAATATCTAAGCTGTAGGCCTTGCAGTTTCAGACAAGAAGATTTTCTTAATTCTCCTATATAAGTCTATGCAAAATCAAGGTACCCCTAGGGCGGAGCTAATTTTGACCCCAGGGCCATAATTTGAAAAACAAGAGGGCCAAGATGGCCCTATATCGCTCACATGACAATCATTGTGTACTCATTAAAACATTTTTTTGAACCTATGACCTAGTTTTTGACTGCAGATGACCTATTATCAAACTTGGCCTACATATCATTGAAATAAACATTCTGACAAAGTTTCATGAAGATCCAATCAAAACAGTGATTTCTAGAGTGTTTTCTGTGATAATAATTATCTCTAAAATAAATTTGTATCACATTTTCTTTTTTTTCATATTAATATAATTTGTTGTTGTTTCCTTGGTTATTTACATTAATTAATAAGGACCACATTGGAAATAAGGATTTACTTCCTTTTTTGTGTCACCCTTGTATTTTAACGTTTGTGACATGGTTTCAATTTTTACTGAAATTATTTATCTTTAATAATTTTTCAATTTGTATATTCAGTAATATATTTTATATATTATAATCGAACTTAGCCGAGACATTGTGGTCATATACATTGTTTGATTAAGATTGTGGACGGAAGCCGGACATTCATCAATCCTAAAAGCTCACCTGATCAATCAGGTGAGCTAAAAAGTCCTATATTAATTTATGTAGTCTATTGATGTAGATATTCGAATCGAATATTCGATAATCGAGAAGGTTATACCCGTATTCGAACCGAACCGTAGGGTACCTATTAATTGCAGCCCAATTACAGTCATATACTACTGTCAAATGAAATCATGCAATGCCTCACTTTAAACAACTAAAAGGACCATTTCTTCGATTTCATCAATCAGCTGAAGATTTTAAGAGGAAAAAGAAATCTTACTATTTCATAAATGACATGGGACTGAGGATGGGACTGTATTTTGTAATTAACTTCATAGTACTTTAATCTGATAATTTTGTCTGTTTTGGATAACAACAAAGATACTGAATAAGTACCTGTTTTTTTTAGATAACCTGGTATTTTCTGATATGGATTTCTGGCCTGAATGAATGCCAATGTATAATTCAATGTAAAAAATGGTTATCTGAATTAAATATCTGCTCCACAGAAATAGTTATATAGTAAACACTTCATAAAGATTGATCTTGTGGCTAAAGCTCATTTATGTATTTTCAATATTTTTAATTTATAATATGCACTTTCTAAAACTAAGTTCTCCTTACAAGTTAATTATCCAAACATACATAGCCTTGTAAATGTTCTCCAGAAATAAATATAAAAGGAACATGAGATTTCTACTGGGAAATGGACCAACTTTGGAAAAAAATTTCAACATCTCAACACAAGGTTGGTCAATCATAAAGTTAAAATCTTACCACATAAAGACAGCAACCAGAATAATATAATCCATGTAGCATGTGAGAGGTATGGATTTCTTTAGAATTCTGTACAAAAGACAAGCAAGAGGTATTGGTGTTAACCCCATACGTCTTGAAACAAGGTCAGAGTAGTCGGTAAATGCCTGAAAATATATACAGACACTACTGTAAGATTAAACAATTTATATCCAATTAAGTTATGCTGACTTGTTTTATGATAGGTTACATGACTTAACACAATAAATTAGTCTAGTTTGTTAAACATCAGAGAAAAATCAAATACTTAGTAGTGTAAAACACTTTTTACTTCAAATTTATTTTCACAAATTATTCCATTCAATAAATTAGTTTTTTGCTAAAAGATCTATGAAAACATTAATGCCAAAGAGAATTTCATTCGGCCAGTAGAAATATTTCAATGATATCATTACAGTAAAACAAGAGGGCCAAGATGGCCCTATATCGCTCACATGACAATCACTGTTCACTCATTAAAACATTGTTTTGAACCGGTGACCTAGTTTTTGACCCCAGATGACCTATGTTCGAATTTGTCTTACATATCATTAAGACAAACAGTCTGACTAGGTTTGGTGAAGATACGATCAAAATTTGACACCTACAGTGTTAATAAGGTTTTCCTAAGATTTGACCTTGTGACCTGGTTTTTGACCCTAGGTGACCAATATTTGAACTTGTCCTTAATATCATTCAGACAAACAATCTGACAAGGTTTGGCAAAGATCCAATAAAAACCATGACATTTAGAGCTTTTACAAGATTTTTACCTAAGATTTGACCTTGTGACCCAGTTTTTGAACCCGGCTGACCCATGTTCATCCTTGACCCACATATCATTGAGGCAAACATTTTGACAAGGTTTGGTGAAGATCCAATTAAAACTGTGACATCTACAGTGTTAACAAATTTTCCTAAGATTTGACCTGGTGACCTAGTTATTGACCCCAGATGACCCATATTTATACTTGACCGTTATTTCATTAAAACAAACGATTTGACAAAGTTTGGTGAAGACCCAATTATAACTGTGAAATCTACAGTGTTAACATGGTTTTTCATAAGATTTGACCTAGCGACCTAGTTTTTGACCCAAGATGACCCATGTTCGAACTCGTCCAAGATATTATGAAGACAGACATTCTGACAAGGTTTCATGATCATCCAATCAAAACAGTGACTTCTAGAGTGTTCACAAGGTTTTCCAGCAATTTGCCCTAGTGACCTAATTTTACTACAGAAATTACCCATTTTCAAACTTGACCTACATATTATTAAAATAAACATTCTGACAAAGTTTCATGAAGATGAAGTCAAAACAGTGATTTCTAAAGTGTTCACAAGGTTTTCCCTTATTTGGCCCTGGTGACCTAGTTTTTGACCCCAAATGGCCCAATATCGAACTCGTCCGAGATTTTGTTGATATTAACGTTCTGACCCAGTTTTGCTAAAATTGAGCCAAAAATGTGGCCCCTAGTGTGGTCACAACAAAAAGTTTGACGACGCACGACGCACACCACACGACGCTGGACGCCGGGCGGAGAGTGATCCTTATAGCTCACTTTGTCACTTTGTGACATGTGAGCTAAAAACAAAACAAAAAAGCCAAGATGGCCCTATATCGCTCACATGACAATCACTGTTCACTCATTAAAATATTGTTTTGATATTTTTACTTGACAGTTATATCATTAAAATAAACGATTTGACAAAGTTTAGTGAAAATCCAATTATAACTGTTAAATCTACAGTGTTAACATGGTTTTTCTTAAGATTTGGCCTAGCAACCTAGTTTTTGACCAAAGATGACCCATGTTCGAACTCGTCCAAGATATTATCAAGACAAACATTCTGACAAGGTTTCATGATGATCCAATCAAAACAGTGACTTCTAGAGTGTTCACAAGGTTTTCCAGCAATTTGCCCTCGTGACCTAGTTTTTGACCGGAAATGAATCATTATCAAACTTGACCTACATATTATTAAAATAAACATTCTGACAAAGTTTCATGAAGATCCAATCAAAACAGTGATTTCTAAAGTGTTCACAAGGTTTTCCCTTATTTGGCCCTGGTGACCTAATTTTTTACCCCAAATGGCCCAATATCGAAATTGACAACGTTTTTCATGATTTCCGAACTTTACTTTGATGCAATTTTGTGAAAAATAATGCGCGATGACATATCATTTTTACATTTTATAATTGCTTGTTAACATCTCTACAAAATAAACATGTGATTCATTAGTTGAATGAATCTACTTCCATTTACCAAAAGTACACTGAAATATAGTTCACTGTTTGGGGTCAAAATTACGGATGAAAAATAATGACGACAAACCCCCATTAAAACTTATATGAGCTTATTTCCGCCGATAGAAAGCTTGAAGTTGGTGTATATAAAATTACAATAGCGATATGTTTGAACCAATTTTTCGTGTAAAACGTCGATTTTACACCTCTGACATTCATCATGGCATTGCTAAGAAACGGGTCGGAAAACAGAAAAAACTAGAACTATCACTAAAGGTGATGAATACCCCCAGCTGCGGCCTTGACACAGTTATTGTTACATTTTACAGAGGGAAATATAATGCATTTTCATTTTTTTAATACCTGCAAATTGTTGCTTAGATATATCCTGACCAGTTTCTAAATATACATTATATAAAAAATAACAAAGGGCCATAACTCATTAAAATTTACTTGGACAAAACTTATTGTGGACATGCACAACAACATGCAAACTACTTATCACTTCTAAGAAGTTTCACTGAATTCCTGCATGTAGTTGCTGAGAAATGGTACGGGCAAAATTTGCCTAATTGTATAAAACAAAGGGCCATAACTCAGTGAAAATTAATCCAAACAAAACCTGGTTATTGCATGCACAACTTGGCTTACTTTTTATAACTTCTGTGAAGTTTCATTGAATTCCTATGAGTAGTTACTGAGATATTGTATATACACTGTATAAAAAACAACAAAGGGCCATAACTCAGTGAAAAATTAACCAACCAAGACAAGCTTAATGGATGCACAACTAGGCAAACTACTTATCACTTCTGAGAAGTTTTGCTGAATTCCTGGCAGTAGTCAATGAGAAATAGTCAGGACAAAATTTGCCTATTGTATATACTGTAGAAAAAAACAAAGGGCTATAACTCAGTGAAAATCAATCCAAATGAAAAATGATTTAAGCATGCACAACTAGGCTAACTACTTATTACTTCTGTGCAGTTTCGTTGAAATCCTGCGAGTAATTGCTGAGAAATTGTCCGGACAAAATTTGCCTATTGTATATACTGTATAAAAACAACAAAGGGCTATAACTCAGTTAAAATTGATCCGAACAAAAAATGCTTTAGGCATGCACAACTAGGCTTACTACTGATCACTTCTGTGAAGTTTCATTGAGATCCTGTGAGTAGTTGCTGAGAAATTGTCCGGACAAAATTTGCCTTTGTATATACTGTATAAAAACAACAAAGGGGTATAACTCAGTGATAATTAATCTGAACGAAAATTGCTTTAAGCATGCACAACTAGGCTTACTACTTATCACTTCTGTGAAGTTTCATTGAGATCCTGTGAGTAATTGCTGAGAAATTGTCCGGACAAAATTTGCCTATTGTATATACTGAATAAAAACAACAAAGGGGTATAACTCAGCGAAAATTAATTCGAACGAAAAATGCTTTAAGCATGCACAACTAGACTTACTACTGATCACTTCTGTGAAGTTTCATTGAAATCCTGTAAGTAGTTGCTGAGAAAATCTCCGGACAAATTGTGTCTACAGACGCACGGACCGACCGACCGACCGTCAAGCGTGAATCCAATATAGCCCCCATATATTTCATATCTGGGGGTATAATAATACAAACAAAATTCGAAGAGCATGCTATACTATCAGTGTGTAAAATTTCAGAACAATCTGAGAAAATTCGATTTTTGACCCATGACGTTGAGGAAAGGTCGCATACTACCTTAATTATTTAATGTGCTCTGATAGATAATAAATTGAAAATGTAAGTAGCGCAAAAAAAATTAATTTCTTAGTAAGAGCATGTGTCTACGAACTTTTTGGACACACCTGGTATACAGTACAATACATTATCTGTACAAACCTCACTTTGTCTACTTGTTGCCATGTCAAGAGCAAGTTTTACCTTAAATTCTCTGTACACCTGGAAAATACAAATACAAATGTCCAAAGATCTTTTGGTTATACACATTTACTGAAAATATCATTAGGATTGGTGAATAAATGATGATGTAATCAAGCTAAAATATAGCTAAGTCAAGGGCCTATAACTCTTGAAGTTTTTGTCCGATTTTGCCCATAATCAAACTTAGCCGAGAGATTGTGGTCATATACATTGTGACCAAGGTTGATTGTTTTTGTGAAAAAGTGGCCTGTAGTGTTTTCACAAGATCAAAGTTGACAGCACACGCCACACAATGCCAGACAAAGACCGATCACACAAAAGCTCACCCTGAGCACAAGCGATCATAAAGTGATCAGAAAAAATACCCTAAGAGACAAACATTTTTCCCTTTATGAGCCTATGTAAAAAGCTAAGGCAGTAGACACAGCACAACAACCCCAGCTAACTTTCCAAGTGACTCTGGTCCAGAGCAAATCAAAGAGGTACAACCAGTACCACAGCCCATAACATCACAGGATAGCGAACAAGAGATCTCTGGAACTGGCCCCATCCATCAATTCAAGAATCTGAAGGGCAAATATGGCCATCATCAGGAACCCCTTAGGATGCTGAGACCATCATGGAAACCCTCAAAAACCAAGAGGTTCAAAATAAATGGTTACAAATGCACATCAGGGGTCTCTTGACTCCAACACAGGTGCTTGCCCCATAACTATGGGGATCTTGGATTGGTTCCATATCTGAGTCTATTCATCCATCTCTGACAGACCGCTTCAATCAGGATACATTCCAGCTTGTTCAGAGATATTCAAGGGAAAGTGCTAAACACTAGGAATTTCAACACTGTTCCCAGTTCATCCAGCCAGCAACTAAAGATATAACGCAGTTCCCGCAGGTCTTATCGTGCATAGAGTTCTCACCAATACCTGGAATATTAGGGATTATCACAGTACATCCAGGGTACAACCTGGAACATCAAGGATTAAGCCTGTTTCAAGTATTTTCGAGTTGTATTAAAGATTTTAGAATATCCTTGTCTGTCCTCTGATTAGAGCCAGATCAACAAGATCAATCCAGGATTTACACATATTTCTACATATACCAGTGTAACAGGCCATTCTTTCTCCCCTGGCCATTTTTCCCCCAGGGAAAAAGAGGCCTAGGCCATTTCTTCCCCCTCTAGGCCACTTCCCCCACCCCCTGATTTCTTCATTTGTATAACTATATCTTTCGATTAACGTCTGTTTGTTCATATTTCTGACTTTACACTTCAGTCTTGAATTTATATTCATTTCTGTATGTTCATATTCCTGAGTTTGCATTTACTTCTGTATGTTCATTTTTCTGAGTTTATATTTACTTCTGTATGTTCATTTTTCTGAGTTTATATTTACTTCTGTATGTTCATTTTTCTGAGTTTGTATTTACTTCTGTACGTTCAATTTTCTGAGTTTATATTTACTTCTGTATGTTCATTTTTCTGAGTTTATATTTACTTCTGTATGTTCAATTTTCTGAGTTTGTATTTACTTCTGTATGCTCATTTTTCTGAGTTTATACTTTCTAAGTTGATGTTCATATTTCAGAGTTGATACATTTGAGTTTACATTTACTTCTGTATGTTAATATTTATGAGTTTATACTTGCTTCTGAATGTTCATATTTCTGAGTTTATATTTACTTCTATAGTCCATATTTCTGAGTTTATATTTACAGATACTTCTGAATGTTCATATTTATGAGTTTATACTTATGTCTTCATGTTCATATTTCTGAGTCGCCTAGAGGGGAAAAAGTGACCAAAAATGTAACCAATTGATAAAATGGTTAGCTTTATTTCAGAATTGAATGAGGGGAAAAAGTAACCAAGAGAGAAAAAACTAGCCAATAATGTATAGTATTTCTGAAGACAGGGGGGAAAAGTAGCCAAGAGGGGAAAAACTAGCCAATAATATATAGTATTTCTGAAGACAGGGGGAAAAGTGGCCAAGAGGGGAAAACTAGCCAATAATGTATAGTATTTCTGAAGACAGGGGGAAAAAGGGACCAAGAGGGTAAAAATAGCCAAGGATCATAACGCAATACTGTTATCATATGGGGGGAAAAGTGGCCTAGATTGGGAAGAAATGGCCGAGAATCATATACAATACTGTTTTAATTAGGGGGAAAGTGGCCAGGGGGGGGGGAGAAATGGCCTAGAACCATATTGCAATACTGTTATTGTAATGGGGGGAAAAGTGGCCAGGGGGGGGGAAAGAAATGGCCTAGAATACTGCTATTGTAATGGGGGAAAAAATGGCCTAGATTGGGAAGAAATGGCCTAGAATCATAATGCAATACTTTACTATTAGGGGGAAAAAGTGGCCTGGGGGGAAGAAATGGCCTAGAATCATAATGCAATATATTTAATACTGACATTATTAGGGGGGGGGGGGAAGTGGCCCAGAGGGTGGAAGAAATAACCTAGGCCAATCTTTCCCCAGGGGAAAAATGGGCCTAAGCCAATCTTTCCCCGGTGAAAAAAAGGCCTAGGCCAATTTTTTCTCGGGGAAAAAAATAGACTGCTACACCAGTACAAACACCAAAGCAATTGTTGAAACAAATGAACACATTATTCAAATCCTAGACATCTAGTTACTCTTCACTGTATATGTGTTAATATTGGCACCCGTTTTATTTTGGCAATTTGGGCGGTCAGCATTGGAACTGCAAAATCTAGACCACGTCAATATAAAACCTCGCTAATAATAAACATCGCCCATTATTTTGTCAAAGAAATGTAACTCTTGCTATCAAAAAGGTGTTACCAACACTTTTTAATAAATATTTGTTTGTTTAGTATGTTTGTACATGTATTACTACATGTGTACTTCTGACACAGGGTAAAATCTAAACAATGCAAACAAATTATGTTATAATATTATGTTAAGCGTTTTAATATTGGTGGTCAAGGACATGGATTTATTTTGGCTAACCAATTCAAGAACATCTTTAAACAAGAGGGCCATGATGGTTCTGTAAATGCTCACCAGGAAAAAAGGTTATTTGGAGACGAACATTGTTAATTGTTTTCTACACGAGTCCAAGTAAAATCAAGTGACCCTAAGGTCAGGGCCAATTTTTACCCCAGGGCCATAATATGAACAAATTTAGAAGAGGTCTGCTAGACAATACTATATACAAAATATCTTAGCTCTAGACCTTGTGCATTCGGAGAAGAAGATTTTTAAAATTTTCCATATAAGCCTATATAAATCAAGTGACCCCTGGGCCAATTTGACCCTAGGGCAACAATATGAACAAATTCAGAAGAGGTCTGCTAGACAATACTACATACAAAATATCTTCGCTCTAGGCCTTGTGGTTTCGGAGATATTTTAAGTTTTCCTATATTAGCCTAAATAAATCAAGTGACACCTGGCGCTGGGACAATTTTGACCCTAGGGCAATAATTTGAACAAACTTGGTAGAGGTCCACTAGACAATGCCACATATATCTAAACTCTAGGCCTTGCGGTTTGGGAGAAGAAGATTTTTTAAATTTTCCTGTATATAAGTCTATGTATAATCAAGTTACCCCCGGGGCGGAGCCAATTTTGACCCCAGGGGAATAATATAAACTTTGTAGAGTTCCATTAGACAATGCTACATACCAAATATCTCAGCTCTAGGCCCTGTGGTTTCAGACAAGAAGATTTTTTAAGTTTTTTCCATGAATTTTTAATGAAATTTAATTTGACTCTTTATGGCGAACGACGCACGATGGACGCTGGGTAATCACAAAAGCTCACCTTGAGCAAAGTCGTGCTTAGGTAAGCTAAAAAGTCACCTTCAGAAATAAAGACATATACAGTATTTCATTCTACATCACACAAGAAGTTTTAAATTTTCTGAAATAAATTTTCTGGAGTTCCTTTAAAACTGGATGAACATTTGCAAAAGGAATTTAGTCAGTAGGCTTGTTTATATGAAATAAGCATGTCAAGTATCTTACATCTGCTGGAATTTCATTAAACTTCAAAATGAAGGCATGTTTCCCCCAATCAACAAACACTTCAGATATTAGAACTATCATAGCATCTGGTAACAATACTGCCAAGTGTTCTGTAAATATAAAAGTAACAATAAATACAATTTTGTATACAGACATGTAAGGGAGAGAAACTCACAGGCAAATACAGCATTTAAAACAGATTATCTAACATTGTAAAATTCTGTAAATCTACAGACCAATATTGCATATAATTTTTAAACCAGAGTGCCAGGTCACAAAATACGACCGTCAAAATTCATTTTTCAAAACATCAAGGGTCATAACTCAGAAGTGCCTGGTTATCGTTATCTCATGGCCATAAATATTTCCATCAAGTTTGGTGAGGATCCAAATAAAACTGTTTGAATTAGACACCGTTGCTGATGCCGCCCGCTCGCCCGATAACCCGACCTGTTTTTCATACGGGCGCTAAAAATGAACAAGAATACTACCCGTATAATTATAAGAATATACAACAACAAGTAGTCTTCAAGTAATAACAAAAATCTGTCAGAGACAATGTTTTCACCGCATTTTTGTCGAAAGGGTACAGTCAGAATTTGCATATTTGTTTTAAACAAGTGGGCCATGATGGCCCAATATCACTCACCAGAAAAAAGACTCTTAGAGACAAACATTTTTCTTTTTTCCCTATATGAGCCTATGTAAAATCAAGTGACCCAGTGCAGGGCCAATTTTGACCCCAGGGCCATGATATGAACAAACTTAGCAGAGGTCCACTAGTAAAGCTATATCTGAAATATCTAGGCTCTAAGCATTGTTGTTTCACAAATGCGATCCTGAGAATTTTGAAAGGCAGAGCCGAAAATCAAACCCACGACCTTTCGCACACACACACGGACGACGGACATCACGCGATCATAATAGCTCACCATGAGTATTTTGTGCTCTGGTGAGCTAAAAATGTATAGTAATATTAAGATATATATATTTTTAACACACAAATCTCATCGCTATGGTAACCAAGGGGAGAAAATGTTGCTTTATGCACAGTTGGCTTTTATCAATTGAAAGGTTTTATCAAAAGTTTCATTATGTTAGAGAGTTGTTCACTTGTTGACTTTAATTCAGAGATGAATGCAAACACTCAAGTTTGACTGTGTAATCAAAGACTATAAACAAAAGGTTACCTATATCCCAGGCTACCTCATTCATATTACGTACACATACAACAGCCAGTAAGATGACGTAATGAAATCTTTCCTTCATGTCACTACATGAGATCTGATAGAGATGATTCACGTCCACTTTCTTGAATAAATTACTCTTTATCTCTACAAACTATAGAAAAAATAGGCAGGAACTTTTGATAATTATATTCTGATCAATATTTTGATAAACATTTTTGTTTTGGAAAACAACAAATTCTTTACCTACAAAACATACAGCACATTCCTGTACCAAAAAATTAGTAAAGTGCTGTCATTACTATTGTGGTATAATAAAAAATACAACAAAGTATTTCAGAGGAAGAATATTGTGCACTAAGCACAATTTAACCCTATTTTTTTACCAGCAGTATTGATTGCTAATAGCCATTTTATTACAAACCAAGTTTATTACTTAGGGCATCTTTAATTTGCAATTTAAGATATACCATGATGAACAACAGTAAATGAAGAACTGCTTGCACTGAGTTTCTAGTATAGTAGAGTACTTTAAGAAATGTGCTAAGGCTTTTTAACCAGAGGGCCATGATGGCCCTATATTTTTTTTTTTTTCTTTATGACCTTATGTAAAACCAAACTAGAGCTTTGTCACAGACATTCAATAAACATTCAAGAGCTAAGAATGCCATTGTACACTATATGGCTAAGTTCAAGGGCACATAACTCTAGAGTGATTGGATTAATGGGCATGAAAATTGTGTCTTACACACCTACATTTCATATTGATAATATATTTCAAGTTTCAATTCAATGCCTAGAAAAATGTGTAAGAAGTTTCCTCAACAAACATTCATGAGCTAAGAATGCCATTGTACACTATATGGCTATGTTCAAGGGCACATAACTCTGGGTGGAGTGGATCACTGGGCATGAAAATTGTATCTTGCACATCTACACTCCATGGTGATGACATATTTCAATTTTCATTGCTTAAGGAATATGGAAGCAGTTTGCACCACAAAGTTGTGATATTGTATGCGGACAGACCGACCAATGACAGACAGAGTGACTCCAATATACCCCCTCTCAAACTTCGTTTGCAGGGGTATTATGACCCCGGGGCGGGCCAATTTTTACTCAAGGGCCATAATATGAATAAACTTGGCAGAGGTCCACTAGATAAAGCTACATCTGAAATATCTAAACTCTAGGCATTGTAGTTTCTGACAAGAAGATATTTTAAATTTTCCTATATAAAATAGAGTTAATCCCGGGGCAGGGCCAATTTTGACCCCAGGGCAATAATTTGAACAAACGTGGTAGAGGTCCACTAGACAATGCTAGATGCTAAATATCTAAGCTCTATATATTGGAGTTTCTGATAAGAAGACCTTTTCTATATATTTAGTCTATGTAAAATCTAGTTACCCCTGGGGCAGAGAGCCAATTTTGACCCCAGCAACCAGAGTCTTCAATGAAATTTAATTCTTTGAACAACTTTGGTAGCGCTTCATGCAAGGAACATCCCTGTAAAGTTTCGTTGAAATTGGCCAACTTCTTAAGAAGGAGATGTTGTTTTAAGCAATTGTTGACGCACTGATGGACGGATTGGACGCTCACACGGATGACAGACAACATGCGATCATAATAGCTCACCTTGAGCACAAGCTCTGGTGACCCAAAAATTGTTGGTTTCTGGTTTTATGCTCATTAAAAGTAGGGACCCTCGTAGGTAGAAATTGTTTTGTTCTTGAAAGCTTACCAAAAAGTAAAACAAGAGGGCCATGATTGCCCTATAAATGCTCACCAGGAAAAAAGGTCATTTGGAGACGAACATTGTTAAAAATTTTCTACACGAGTCCAAGTAAAATCAAGTGACCCTGAGGTCAGGGCCAATTTTTACCCCAGGGCCATAATATGAACAAATTTTGAAGAGGTCTACTAGACAATACTACATACAAAATATCTTAGCTCTAGGCTTTGTGGTTTCAGAGAAGATTTTTAAAATTTTCTTATATAAGTCTATATAAATCATGTGACCCCCGGGGCGGGGCCAATTTTGACCCCGAGTCCATAATTTGAACAAACTTGGTAGACGACTACAAGACAATGCAACATACAAAATATCTAAGCTCTAGGCCTCGTGGTTTCGGAGAAGAAGATTTTTAAAATTTGCCTATATAAATCTATATAAATCAAGTGACCCCCAGGGTGGGGCCAATTTTAACCCTTTGTCCATAATTTGATCAAACTGGGTAGAGGTCCACTAGACTATGCTACACACCAAATATCAAAGCTCTAGGCATTGTAGTTTTCGACAAGAAGATTTTTAATTTCCTATATAAGTCTATGTAAAATTAAGGGGAATAATTTGAACAAAATTTGTAGAGTTCCATTTGACAATGCTACATACCAAATATCTCAGCTCTGTAGTTTCAGACAAGAAGATTTTTTAAGTTTTTTCCATGAATTTTTAATGAAATTTAATTTTTTGAGCAACTTTGAAAGGGGACCACCCAAGGATCATTCCAGCAAAGTTTGGTTGCAATCATCATAGCGGTGTAGGAGGAGACGTTATTTTAAGTAAATATGAACACAACTTCAAGACGGACGCTAAGCGCTCACAAAAGCTCACCTTGAGCACATTGTGCTCTGGTGAGCTAAAAAGAGAAAGTGGCTGTACTGCATGATCCTTAGGCCTAATAAAAAGTATAAGGTCACAGGAAAATATTAGGGTAGATACGGTAACCAGAAACAAACAATGTTTTTACCTGTAAGTGTAATACAATGGTTCAAATAAACAAAATTACATTATTTGACATCATTATAACTAGAAGTGACTTGTTGTGAGAGTTGAAAGCAACATTCAGGACTGTAGCTTGGAACAAAATCAACATAGTATGAATAACTGAGACTTTGGTTAAGGAACAATAGTCTTCTTTCAGCATGGTCAGAATGACATTACAAGAGATTCTACCAAGATATACTGACATAAAAAGAGATGCTACCGAGATATACTGACATGACAATGTAAAACAAATACAATATACACACAACAAAATAATAAACTTCTGATTTTTTCATATAGTGTGTAATGAAAGAACAAAGGAAGCAGAAGCCTTGATCTGTGTCATCATGATTCATGAAGTTTTATTATGCCTGCACTGTCAATGATCAACAATATAAAACATGATCTTTTGATTGTCTTACTCACATTGTGAATAACAAGAGGGCCATGATGGCCCCATATCGCTCACCTGAGCATTGTAACACTATGGGATAATTAAATCGAGGAAACATATTTGACATGGTAAAGAGTTATCTACCACGACTGTTCAGTAGTTGTTGAAATCAACTGACCCCCAGGACCGGGCCAATATTGACCATGGGGCCATGATTTGATCAAACTTGGTAGAGATCCACAAGAAAATGCAACATCCAAAATATCTAAGCCCAAGGCCTCATGGTTTTGGACAAGAATATTTTTTAAATTGTCCTATATATAAGTCTACATAAATCAAGTGATCCCCGGGGCAGGGCCAATATTGACCCTAGGGAAATAATTTGAACAAACTTGGTAGAGGTCCACTAGACAATGCCACATACAAAATATCAAAGCTCTAGGCCTAGTGGTTTTGGACAAGAAGATGTTTTTTAATTTTCCTATATAAGTCTATATTAATCAAGTGACCCCCGGGGCAGTGCCAATTTTGACCCCGGGGCCACAATTTGAACAAACTTCGTAGAGGTCCACTAGACAATGCCACATACAAAATATTGAAGCTCTAGGCCTTGTGGTTATGAACATGAAGATTTTTTTCAATTTTCCTATATAAGTCTATATAAATCTAGGGCCCCCGAGGGCGGGGCCAATTTTGAGTCTAGGACAATAATTTGAACAATCTTAGTAGAGGTCCACCAGGCAATGCTACACACCAAATATCAAAGCTCTAGGTCCTCTGGATTTTGTGAAGACTTTTAAGGATTTTCCAAAAAAATCCTTCCGGTTGCTGCATGGAATGGAATTCTTTGGTAGAGCTTCAAGCAAGGAACACACCTGTGCAGTTTTGTTGAAATTGATACAGTGGTTTAGGAGGAGATGTTGTTCAAAGGAATTGTTGGTGACGGACGATGCATGACGGACGACGACGGATAAAGCTTGATCCTAAAAACTCACCTTGGCACTCTGTGCACAGTGAGCTAAAACCATATCAAAATGTAAAACAAGCGGGCAATGATTGCCCTATACCGCTCTACAGAGGAACAATGCACTAAAGGTCAAGAAATTTAAGATATGGCAGAGTGGTGTAAATAAAGGCTTATTTCTATTTTAAGCTCTGCCGTTCTCGCAGCCATGTTGTTCTGCAGACCAGAAAGATTTTAGCTATATTTGTAGAGGACTATGCAAGGATCATCAAGTTTTATAAAAATCCAACCTGCAGGAAAGGAGGAGATGTTGTTTAATGCCAGTCTCAAAACAGCATGACGTCACCATATATCACCTAAATGTTGAAGCATTATTTTGTTATTTTTAAGTTATTTACGAAGGCATAAACTGCATCAGAGATAAAATAACCTATCATGACTTCATATTATGTTTATATAACAGGATGTATACCCTCCAAACAAGGTGAAAACTACAAACAAGAGGGCCATGATGGCCCTATAAATGCTCACCAGGAGAAAAGGCCATTTGGAGATTAACATTGTTGAAGTTTTCTATACAAGTCCAAGTAAGATCAAGTGACCCATCTGGGCCGTTTTTTATCCCATGGCCATTATATGAACAGATTTAAAAGAGGTCTATTAGACAAAGCTAGATACCAAATATCTTAGCTCTAGGCCTTGTGGTTTCGGAGAAGAAGATTTTTTTAAATTTTCCTATATAAAATAGAATAAACCCCAGGGCAGGGCTAATTTTGACCCCAGGGCCATAATTTGAACAAACTTGGTAGAGGTCCACTAGACAATGCCACATACAAAATATCTAAGCTCTAGGCCTTGCAGTTTAGGAGAAGATTTTTTAATTTTTCCTATATAAGTCTATATAAATCAAGTGACCCCCGGGGCGGGCCAATTTTGACCCTAGGGCAATAATTTGAACAAACTTGGTAGAGGTCCACTAGACAATGCTACATACCAAATATCTTAGCTCTAGGCCTTGTGGTTTCGGAGAAGAAGATTTTTTAAATTTTCCTATATAAAATAGAATAAACCCCAGGGCAGGGCCAATTTCGACCCAAGGGCAATAATTTGAACAAACTTGGTAGAGGTCCACTAGATAATGCTACATACCAAATATCTTAGCTCTAGGCCTTGTGGTTTCGGAGAAGAAGATTTTTTAAATTTTCCTAAATAAGTCTATATAAATCAAGTGACCCCCGGGGCGGGGCCAATATTGACCCTAGGGTAATAATTTGAACAAACTTGGTAAAGGTGCACTAGACAATGCTACATACCAAATATCTTAGCTCTAGGCCTTGTGGTTTCGGAGAAGAAGATTTTTTAAATTTTCCTATATAAAATGGAATAAACCCCAGGGCAGGGCCAATTTTGACCCTAGGGCAATAATTTGAACAAACTTGGTAGAGGTCCACTAGATAATGCTACATACCAAATATCTAAGCTCTAGACCTTGTGGTTTCGGAGAAGAAGATCTTTTAAATTTTCCTATAAAAGTCTATATAAATCAAGTGACCCCCGGGGCGGGGCCAATATTGACCCTAGGGTAATAATTTGAACAAACTTGGTAAAGGTGCACTAGACAATGCTACATACCAAATATCTTAGCTCTAGGCCTTGTGGTTTCGGAGAAGAAGATTTTTTAAATTTTCCTATATAAAATGGAATAAACCCCAGGGCAGGGCCAATTTTGACCCTAGGGCAATAATTTGAACAAACTTGGTAGAGGTCCACTAGATAATGCTACATACCAAATATCTAAGCTCTAGACCTTGTGGTTTCGGAGAAGAAGATCTTTTAAATTTTCCTATAAAAGTCTATATAAATCAAGTGACCCCCGGGGCGGGGCCAATTTTGACCCTAGGGTAATAATTTGAACAAACTTGGTAGAGGTCCACTGGACTATGCTACACACCAAATATCAAAGCCCTAGGCATTGTAGCTTTTGACAAGAAGATTTTTTAAATTTCCTATATAAGTCTATGTAAAATCAAGTTACCCCCGGGACGGAGCCAATTTTGACCCCAGGGGAATAATTTGAACAAACTTTGTAGAGTTCCATTAGACAATGCTACATACCAAATATCTCAGCTCTAGGCCCTGTGGTTTCGGACAAGAAGATTTTTTAAGTTTTTAATGAAATTTAATTTTTTGAACAATTTTGAAAGGGGACCACCCAAGGATCATTTCAGCAAAGTTTGGTTGCAATCGGAATAGCGGTGTAGGAGGAGATGTTGTTTTAAGTAAAAGTTGACGCCACTTCACGACAAACCACGCACGACGCACGATGGACGCAGGGCGATCACAAAAGCTCACCCTGAGCACATTCGTGCTCTGGTGAGCTAAAAATCGCTGTCACCTTTCATAGTGTTTCTTTATGAATATTCCGTTTTTACATAAGAAATACAGGTAACTGAATTTAATAGTGTCCAATTTATGCGACTTGTACAAAAATTTAAGTACAGCAGTCACATTCCTCCAAAATTAATCTTCCATTTCTTCGGGTTCTGTTCATGGAATGTCGCTCAACACACTGTAAGCTACATGATTATTTTCTACGGGTTTGTGACGACATTGCACTTCAACATAAAAACATATTAAATTTTGATTTTCAAAGCTTCAATATTCGATAGAAATGAAAAACCCTTCATGTTTGGCATTAGTGACAGCTGGAAAATCTTACAGCGCGTTTTTGTTGCATAGAAAAGAAGTTATGGTTAAGAATGTAAGCTACGTTAAGCTGAAAAGACATCTATGTGTAGTGTAATCCCAATTCGTTCATTGCGTATTAAAAGTACATTGACATTGATTGTACTCGTACAGTAAGTATTGGTTTAAGTTTGGTAGGAAAAAAACTTTAATTTTGATCACAAGATACGCATAATGTAAGCTACGTGATGTAAGCTACGTAAACACGATTTCAATTAAGTTTGATTAAAACAATGTTACTTGTAGATACTTGAGTGGTGTTATGAGTTGTTTCCCTTTTTGCTATAATCACTACAGTAAAACCTCGTTATCTGGAGGAGTCATCGGACCAGACTTTTTGCTCGAGATAACCCTGGTGCTCGTAATAAACGGGTTTTGTTCATTGAATGAAAAATAGACTATGTATCATGCGCGTTACTGGGTATATTCACAGTAATAATACTAAATGCTTACGTAACATTTACACCACAATGTGTATGATGAAAATATATGTTCGTTGAATGTATAAAATATCCATTGAGGTGTGAAAAACAAAGTACTTGATTAAAATTTGTTCTTTTATTTACCAATTAAACAATGTGTAGAAAAAAACTGTGCTTGCTGGTCTACATGCAGGTGTGAACGATATCCAATATGACACTCCTCGAAATAATCACAACAATTAACGCTTAAAATTAGGTCAAGGGACCGTGATATGTGCTCGAGATATCAAGATAATGATGCTTGTAATAAACATGGAAATTTATATACAAGAAAGAACAAAAAGTGTCGGGACTTCAAGATCTCCTCAAGATAAGTCCAGTGCTCGTAATATTGATGCTCGTAATAACGAAGTTTTACTGTATTTGTAACATTTTAAAATCGTCTGCTATATTTGACCTTGTGAAACATCGATTTTTATAGACTTCTGCAGTGGGTTTTCAGTTGCATTAAGACTTAGTGTTAATAATTAGTTTTATTACAATTGTAATTATGCAACACTGGCTTGTTCGAAAATACCTAATATAAGTTTTGGCAACATATATTAGAATATGATTTGAGATAATACCAATATTTTACTATGTATACTTTGGTAAAATAGATTACATTCCCTGTAACATAGCTTACACAATATTTCTTTACCTCTTTTGGGCTCATTAAGGGGAATAGTTGTGCTGCAATTCAGAAAGCGTACAGAGAAAAGAAAAGGCACAATGAAGGCTAATCAAGGTGTTTGGCGATATATAGGAAAAGTATGGTGAATACACAGAATACATCTTGTTACTGTGCTTCTTGATTATCCAACAGTCGACATGACTACTCTTGAAAGGGATGAACAAGATGCTGCATTAAATAAATGCATATGGCCCCATTGGCATTCTTGACAAAAGCCTTTCAATCTAAATGAGGTCAACATGTAAAAGCAGAAGTAAAGTTTCAAATATACATAATTTCCCTATGTATTCCATATAGGAAAAATAACCAAGTCCAATAACTGCATCAAAAGTATGTGTTAACAACCAAAATCATGGTCCAAAGTAACAGTTGTATAAACATCAAAGCATTCTAGTAAGAGCTGTTGGTGTTAGACGAAACAATAAAATATAGTTAACTCAAAAATAGCCCATTTGTATAACATTACAAGTCCAAATACACTCAAGGTCAAATAGAGTTTGGGTGATATATGTGCATTGGAATGGTCCAAGCCAACAACTGTATAAGTACCAAAGCAATAGACAAAAGGGTAAAGTCAACTTCCCCTCATTCAGATGGAAATGCAGACAAGGCAATCACTATGTGTCCCAACATAATTAGATGCGGGGGGAATTATTTCGAATTACACCAGGTTTTCAGATAATTTTTTGTTGAACCAGAGGGCCAAGATGGCCCTGTATCACTCACATGACAATCACTGTTCATTCATTAAACGGGCAACTCTCACTGGTATACCAGCGAGTATTTGTGGGTTGAGCTATGTAAACTGACATGCCTAGTTTTTGACCCAAGATGACCCATGTTCGAACCCGTCCAAGATATTATAAAGACAAACATTCCGACAAGGTTTCATGATCATCCAATCAAAACAGTGACTACTAGAGTGTTCACAAGGTTTTCCAGCAATTTGCCCTTGTGACCTAGTTTTTTACCAGAAATGACCCTTTATCAAACTTGACCTAAATATCATTGAAATAAATATTCTGACAAAGTTTCATGAAGATCCAATCAAAACAGTGATTTCTAAAGTGTTCACAAGGTTTTCCCTTATTTGGCCCTGGTGACCTGGTTTTTGACCCCAAATGGCCCAATATTGAACACGTCCGAGATAACAATGATTCCATAATTACATTGTATATAACAATGATTCCATATACTGTTTATAACAATGATTCCATATACTGTATACAACAATGATTCCATATACATGTACTGAATATAACAATGATTCCATGATTTGTTTTTACTGAACCATGTTCAAGCAAACTTAACAGAAGTTTCTTTTTTTTCTTCAGTCTATATTATGATATATCATAATGGTAATCAAACAGATGATCCACAACTTAAATAAGTCATAATACAAAACACATTTACTAAGATTTATTCATACAATTATCATCTTAAACTGAAAATAATTAAATAATAATCATTCATTTATCTCATCTGCCCCTAAATCAATGACAAAGAAATTAACAAAGTGACACTCAATTACAAAGGATACTGACATAAATGATGGCAAGAACAAGATGAGTCAGAGTTCCTAGATGCTCCCTCCTCCGGCCCCTTGGTTCAGTTGCTGTCCAAAACAGAGCATCCAATATGTCATGACCAAAATTAGATAGTAATCTGTCTGCCATCTAAAATATTTAAATAAAATAGATCATAGTCAGCACAAGTTACTTCATGGAAACAGAAAGCATAAATACGAGGGGTTATCCAAAATTACGTGGACTGTCTTTATTGTGTAAGAGCTATTTAAGATATTTAGCCGAAATTTTTCCACAACTTAAAAAATATAATAAATAAAGGCAGAAATTTTCATATATATAGCTGTATTCATTATTAAAATACAGGAATTTACATAAACACATCTCGGCGACTGTGGAGCACTCGGAAAATAATCTGACGTCAACGTCAGAAAAGCGTAACGTAACAAGCGTCAATACCACATGTAAAGTTACTGTTTCTCAAAATGTTCTCCGCCAGCCTGCAAGCGATCATACATATTAGGTAACCATGCTTCACCGAGACCAGACAAATATGTTTAGTGGCCTTCAGCAAGTCTGCAAGGGAATTAATTCAATGGCCCCGCAGTTGTCTCTTAACCTCTAGATTAGCTGATATTGTTACTAGATCTATTGAATTACAAAAAAATATTAATATATCTTTATTTGCTTAAACATACAAATATCATTAATCATCAATATTACCAAAAGTTTCATTTATTAAGAAATAGTTTTATTGTTTTGTTTTGACATTATTGTTACATTAATACTATAAATTGAGTGACAATGCAACCCCCGGGAATATCGCGAAGTTCATAGCAGCCAAATCTGGTGAGTAGGCAGGATGTGGAACTATCATGAGCTCCATCAGTGACAACTCAAAGTCTGTGTCAGTGTGGATGTTCATGAAGGATGCGCCATAATGTTTCATAACCTCAGCAGACCAACCTCATAATTTCTACAATAGTTTGACGTCCGTCAGTATCTCCACAAACCTTGACGTCGTCATTGTTGAGGTAAAAATGGTTTTCCACCCGTACCCGGTATCATCCTTAACATCTTCACGGACCTCACTGACACTTTTGTGTCATTTAAACACTAGTGAACCCAAAATTGCCTTTCTCGAACTTGCTTGTTGCATTTGATCTGAAGTCTGTAATGGTGTATTTACTAAATTCATACAAAACGTATAATAGCGCGATTTTTATTTTTCAATATTACGTCATTCTGTGCGTCGTATATATAGCGGCGTCTTGTTTTCAAACGATATCTACATATATTAACTGATATGACATCCAATAATACCACATAATTATAGCTAATTTGATGTCATGGAACAAATGTACAACGTTTAGCGGGGTTTCTATGTTAATTTTTGTCATAAACTCAAAATATAACGGCTATTTTTTTCTTTATTTTAGCGTGCTCCGGGTATTGTTTAGGTACATGTTTTAAACCATTATAAATTTGTTATTTATATACATATTAATCTGTAGTTACACAAAGACAGTAACAATACATTAAAATGTTTACAGATAAACATCACACTAAATGTTGCCATTCAAAAGATATTACAAAAGTCCACATATTTTTGGATAACCCCTCATACAATTTTACTGTTTTCCAAATTTTAACACAGAAAACAAAATTAATATACAAATGTACACTTCTTAACTCACTTCACAATATTATTAATTTCACTTAAATTTTTGCAATGATAACTGACATTATCTAGACTTGGCATGGTTTAACAATGTAACAGGAAGACTGAAAATTAACCAATCAAGCTACAAAATGGATCAACTAAATAATTTTGTAATCATGATGTTCTGTTCTATGATATATTCTCGCCAATAACAAAAGGCAAATCTTAATAATATTAAAAGCACTTACATCAAGCATATTAAAGAAGACATAAAGTTTGATGGTAGCTTGGCCTCTGACTAAATGATACATCATTGAAGTGTCAATATATGACATTATGAATGAACACACAATGAGGATAACACCTTTAAGAATATCACAGATCTGCGCTGGTTCCAAAAACTTCCTCGATCTAAAAGTAGGATAATTCATTTCAATATAAGTCAATTAATCAACTGATTAGAGTGAATAATGGTCTTTTGTTTATAATTCAATTTCAATTTCTTTATTGCGTTATATAAGGCCTCCGGCCCACACACAATAAATACATGGTAATAATTATATAGCATGACTGGTATTTTGAGAAATACTGACTTGTAAATATAGACGTTAACTACCTGACGTCGTTGACGTCAATGTTGTTGTATTTACCGTGCGCCGGACAGACAATAGTGCTCCAATAAATATCTCTGTATAATTTGTTTATGTTGTACATTTCAATTGATATTGAAACAGAATGTAGCGGAAAGATTCCGCATTATCTTGATGTACTTTTCTGTCTTCTTTATTGAACCACATTTATGAAGCGACAATAGTCCTGTTTATTTTGGATCACCCCACGTACATCCTCAAGCAAATGTATGTATAATGTTGGAACATATGCTAGAATGCAATTACACAATTGTTATTCATAAAATATGCTTGATATTGATAATTGATAATACATACGATTAAACTTTGGAAAAAAATGAGGTATCGTTATATCTTGTGACTGTTATGTGTACACTAATTTAGGAGGCAGTTGAAATGTTTAATAAAATACATGTATATCGAATCGAAGTAGAAGATGACCAATTACAAAAACGTTTCAGTTTTGAAAGTTTTCTAACACACATCAACCAAACTTTAATAAAAATTGTGCATAGATAACTAGAGCTTTGTCACAGAAGTGACTAATACTGCTCACACCAGTTAGTGAGGAAATACCAGAGGGAGTTTATATAGAATTTATTGACAGGCATGATTGCTTTAAATCGCAATAGATCATAATTGGTAGGAATGTAAAGAAACATTAATTAACTAAGACTCACCTCATAAAGCCACAAGAAGCAGTAAACATCTTCAGGATAGCTAGTAGGATACGCAGTGGTAAAAATGTAAAAATAAACAAGAATGCATCCAAACACTGGAAAAATCCGTAAATGCCAAACTGAAATAAGAAATGAATCAATATTTTGCATAAACAAATAATGAATTTTGAAATCATCATCTGAAGTTAAATGACTGAATGATTATTTTACTCCATACTACAGAAATATCAGGTAAGTTGAGACAGGACTGAGTCAATAGTTAAAATTGTGACAATGGAACTAAGGCAGATTTTAACACATTCCCAGATAGAAGAGTTTTCATTTGAACATATAATTCACTGTAAGTGGTTTTGTGATTCTGTAGTTTAATTATGCATGAAAACTGATGGCTTCAGATCTGTTCATTCATGTTTGTCTAATATTCACCCATCACTAGAAGACTATTTCTCCGCATTAGGGGTGTCAATAGAGCCAAATTAAAAATCCTGAAAATCCTATGCGGCCGAACATTTTTGCCAAACAAGAGGCCTTCAACCATTGTTTCCACACTGAACAATTAAATTTCTTATCTTGTGATTAAACTTTTAAAATTGTATTTTAAATATCTAATTAATAATTGCGATGTAAAAATTGACATGAAATTTGAAATTATTTTGCCAACGAAAACACTACTTTGTATAACTTATTTTAATCCCCTAATCCCATCATAAATCCAAAATATATGACGAAACACATCGAAATAATCTGCTAATTGATTTTTACACTTTTTATTATCATGTTGAATAAATAGTTTATAGATCTCAGTAATTAGACTTGAATTTGACATGTATTTTAAATATGCATTCATGGCTAGATACAATATTCAGCTGTACAATGTATTCATTTAGTGTCAGCGGCATTGATGTTGCCTTTACAATTAGCATGTATCATTCCCGATGACCAGACAACATTTTAGAATATTCACCAAATATGAATATTAACATCACTTTTGTCATTTTGTCAAATTCATAAAAATGTGAATGGATTAATTGTGAGCGTATATGCATTTTATTTTAAATACTTTTAACACACGGAATAGTTCAGATTCGAGGGTATAAAATATTTGTTCCCATATCGACCAAAAAGACAGATTTTAACTTGATCAAAAACTATTTTCTTTTTGCAAAAATGATATCAAATTGAATAAATATAAATTTGAGGTGGTAGTTTGAACAAAGTTTTATAACCTCAATCTAAGAAGTCGGGTAACAAAGACTTTAATTTATGTTGTTATACGATAACTATGCAATTTTAATAACAAAGAGTTGTTGTTTTTTTCAAAGAAAAAATATTAAAAAATGTTTTTAACAAAACCATTTTTCCGAATTTATAATTTTACTTCATACTCTTTTGCAGCATTGATATTTTTGACATATATATAGTAAATATTTCACGATGAAGGAAAAAAACAAACACGCCCAATACAAAGTCAAACAAAATTACTCATTAACGTGTAAAATACATGAAGAACAAATTTACATTTTATGTTCCCCAAGTTTAGACATCAAAGGCCTGAAGGCCTGAAATGAGATGAATTTTGTGATGCAGGGATATCTCCGAGTCGATACAAAATTTAGAACTGTATCAATAATTCTGAGGGATAATTGTGGGATAAATATTAAAAGAAATAAAGGGTAACAGAAATTGCAAAAAATTGTAAGCTTATTTTTGTCTTATCTGATTTTTTCCTATTGACACCTGGTTATTTTATCACTTGATTGTAATGCTAAATAATGTTTTATGATTTCTGAATTATGCCTTAGTGATTGTATTTAATTTATCTTACTTGCTATGCAAAAATATCTGATGTTAGGCAAATATTTAGGGCAATATAATGTGTACAAACTGACACAAAGTCCGTGTTTTTTCCTTATCCTTTTCTTTAAATTTGCCATTTCTGTTTACTATGAGACATACAATAAAAAATCTTAAAGTAATCTTATTGGGTACTCCACTAAATTGTGCTTTGGGATGTAAAAATCAATACTTTACACTCAAGATTAAATAAATGTGCAACAGTGAAACTTGGCTCAGTGCCAGTGATTGATGATGCACGTTCAGGAATTTATGTGTAAATGTGTATTCATCTCATAAAAATGTAAGAATTTTCCTAAAGACAAGGTAAATCTTAATTGGCATGGAACCTTCGGTGAGCGGCTCGATTTTTTAAACTAGAAGTTTACTTTCAATTTCTCTTTATCTCTACATGTGTGTGTTAAGTGCTTACGAGGTTGTAAATCACAAAAGTGTTATGACTTCCTTACGAGGTCGTTTAAGTTGGAAGAAGGTTGTAAGGCTTACTACTGATCACTTCTGTGAAGTTTCATTGAAATCCTGTTAGTAGTTGCTAGATATTGTCTGGACAAAATGTGTCTACAGACGCACGCAAGTCATGCTTTTTGGGCCAAAAAAGTAGGTTTCTCTGTATAATTTATGTAAAACAAGTGACCCTGGACTGACCCAATTAGGCCCCAAGTGACATCATTTGAACAATATTGGCAGAAGACCACAAGGCAATGCTACACACAAGATATCATAGCTGTAGGCAACATAATTTTGGCAAAAAAGGATATTAATTAAAATGTTTTCTCTTTTTAGGCAATCTTGCCCTTATAAAATCTTGATAGAGGACCAGCCAAAGATCATTCCTGTGAAGTTTGATTGAAATTGGCTCAGGGGTTCCAGAAGAGTTCATTTGAAGTGTTGATGACACATACCACATGATGTCAGACAGAGCGATCAAATAGATCACCATAAGTACGTCTTGCTTAGGCTCGGATAAGCTAAAAGCACTGGAATGTAAAATTTCTCACTAACAAATCCAGGCTGCAGTATTTAAGGAATAATAAAAGTAACTGAGTTTATTTTTACATGTAGATATATACAAACCTTTTCCAGTTCTCGAGGAGTTTTCATAAAAGTGTAAACTCTCTGTCTTTTTTGTGCATATTTCTCTTCTTCCCGCTCGAGAAGGTAACCTCTTGTTAATTCTGATGTGAAGTATCCAAACACAGACATAGCTGTAAATTAATAATAAACAATTCAATGCTTTGGAATCCTGCATACCAAACAAGAGGGCCAAGATGGCCCTAGGTCACTCACCTGAGAACAAAGACACTACAATTGATGACCAGGTAATATAGATTTCATCTCATATAACCCGTTTTTACATAGATTTTGATCAAAACTAACAATGAAGGTGCTATAATACCAATTAACAAGCTAAAACGTAGCAAATTTTCTCCAAGGGCCCATAATTCTTGAAGTCGTGGTCCGAATTCTCCCATAACTTAACTTGTCCAAGACGTTAAGGGCATACTCATTCATTGTAATCTGATTAGGATCGGTGAATAAATGAAGGCGCTAGAGTGTAAACAAGCTAAAATATAGCAAATTTTCTAAGTCAGGGGCCCATAACTCTTGAACTCCTAGTCCGATTTCACCCATAATCAAACTTGTACATAATCTTTTGGTTATACACATTTACTGAAAATATGATTAGCATTGGTGAATAAATGAAGGTGCTAGAGTGTAAACAAGCTACAATATAGCAAATTTCAAAGTCAAGGGTCCATAACTCTTGAAGTTCTGGTCCGATTCCGCCCATAATCGAACTTGTCCAAGATCTTTTGGCTATACTCACATTTACTGAAAATATTATTAGGATCGGTGAATAAATGAAGGTGCTAGAGTGTAAACAAGCTAAAATATAGCAAATTTTCAAAGTCAAGGGCCCATAACTCTTAAAGATGTGGTCCGATTCCGCCCATAATCAATCTTGTCCACAATCTTTTGGTTATACACATTTACTGAAAATGTTATTAGGATTAGGGAATAAACGAATTCGCTAGAGTGTAAACAAACTCAAATTTAGCAAATTTTCTAAGTCAAGGGCCCATAACTCTTGAACTCCTTGTCCGATTTGCCCATAAACGAACTTAGTTGAGACATTGTGGCCATATAAATTGTGAGCAAGTTTAATCATGATTCGTTAAGAGCTGTGTTTGCTAGAGTGTAGTGATGAAACGATAATCGAGTAGAGTCGAATAATCGTCGCTGACAGCTTCAGTTGGGAGACTATCGATGTTAGAGGTGTTAAATCGATGTCGTTACAGGAAAGACAAGTAAAGACCGCCGCTATTTGAGCAACTGACCTCTTTCCTCTACTTTTGTATCTTGTGAAATTTTCCCATATCCAGGTTGGGTTTGACACTTAAACTTACGTCTGTCCGTCCGAGACTGACATAAATTGCAAAGACCCAGCGACACCCACGACCTGCTGGTTGGCATTGATATCCGACGAATTTTGCCAGTAGGAAAATCCCATTCTTAAAAAAGACTGGTACATAACAAATGAGGCATTATTGCTGTTAACAACGGTTACCAGTAGCTGTGTTTTAAATATGCCTTGAACAGGGCGGGAATTATGTATCTATTTTTAGAAATAACTCCAAACTGGATCGCTTTCTTTTAATTTACCTATGATACTCGATGCCCGAATAAATTAAACCAGTCAATTATTTACAAGTAACAGTTTTTTGCACTGCGGAGAATTCCAGATAAAAAAACAAAAGCTGACGCGAAAAATAAAAAGGGATATAGTCGGGAATATGGACCTCATTTTTATAGTGATGACTAGCTCAACGTTATATAGCAATAAAAGCTGTTTATGACTTGTTATATTACATTAAAATTTAAGAAATCTGGTGAACTCGTATACCCGAATTCGTCTACATATTCCCTCAGTTTACTCGTTCCCGACTTTTAAGATGTAAATATCACCCACATTTCTTATATTTGTTGCTCACTCATACCAACGAAACGTGTAAAGAATCTAACTTTTTGTAATTTTATTTTTAAACTGACATTTGCGAGGACGTATGTAATTACGTTTTTTTTTTGTAAGTATGACGACAAACCGTTTTTTATTAACAAAAACAATCAATGCAGACTGTGTGAACATCAACAAAAAAAAATGGGTACAAGTTGATTCAGAGTCAGAATCTACAGTGATATAGTGCCCAGTGACGGACTGTGAGGGAGGTTCAGGTCAACAGTCTTGAAGTTTTTTTGAGTTTCAGATTATATAATATTGTAGTATGACAAACAAGTAACAACCAAATAAGTTTATACAATAAGGATATGAACTCTTGCTTTCGATTACTTTTCGATAATGAATCATAACACCCTTTCCGATTCGATTCAATAATTGATTCTCTTTTGAGTCCGATTTTCCAACACTACTAGAGTGTAAACAAACTAATTGTGGACGTACGACGGACGCCAGACATTCAACGGTCCTAAAAAGTTGATAATTTTCAAAATTAACTGAAGTTTGTCACACCACCAATCACATCTTTTTTGTATGAATTCAAAACGAATAGCAATGTTAAACTGTTTGTACCGAACGGCAAGTAACCATTAATTTGGATAAGTGTAAAAATATATTGTCATTTACAATACAATACAATATCTTTATACTGATAAAATTATCATTTATTTTTTCTTTGTAAAAACTGATGTCTTCATTGAAGTATCAAGTCATTATAAATTGGATGAAATTTTTGCTTGTTTTTAACACAATTCTTCCCTTCACCACATTATCTCATCATAGAAATGAAAACACATTAAATGTATGCATTCAACATGTAAGCTATTGATATCATAGTTCAAGCTCAATATTTTATTTACATAAACTTCTACAGTTCATTCATATGATTTTTTGAGTGCATCAGTTTCGACTGTGTGGTTATTCCAGTAACTATAGAATGCTGATAGCAGACAAAAGTATTGAACTGTTAATTTCATTAAACATGGATCTAACCGAAAAGATATTAGTTGCAAAAGATAGATTAATATCTACGGAATATATTATTGTACAAATTATTTCAATAGTTGAAAAAATGAAAAGTTTATTGAAAAATATAAACCATACCGTCTAGCTATATATATATATATATGTGTTTATTGTCATTACTGCAAAATATTCTCTACACAAAATATATTAAGGAAGTTTATTCATGTTAAGTACATTAAATATGCATCTAACATACAAGCTATTGGTATCAGAATGGTAGATTGATATTTACTGGGTGTTTTTAAATTATTCAAATTGGTGAAAAAAAATGGAAAAGTTCTGTTAATTTTGCCAGAGACGTATTATACATCTCTGATATTGCCAACCCTATCACCTGCTGGGAGGCTATTCTTGCAACTATAAAATGCTGATGTTCGAATTTGTCTTACATATCATTAAGACAAACAGTCTGACTAGGTTTGGTGAAGATACGATCAAAATTTGACACCTACAGTGTTAATAAGGTTTTCCTAAGATTTGACCTTGTGACCTGGTTTTTGACCCTAGGTGACCCATATTTAAACTTGTCCTTAATATCTTTAAGACAAACAATCTGACAAGGTTTGGCCAAGATCCAATCAAAACCATGACATTTAGAGCTTTTACAAGATTTTTACCTAAGATTTGACCTTGTGACCCAGTTTTTGAACCCGGCTGACCCATGTTCATCCTTGACCCACATATCATTGAGGCAAACATTTTGACAAGGTTTGGTGAAGATCCAATTAAAACTGTGACATCTACAGTGTTAACAAAGTTTTCCTAAGATTTGACCTGGTGACCTAGTTATTGACCCCAGATGACCCATATTTATACTTGATCGTTATATCATTAAAACAAACGATTTGACACAGTTTGGTGAAGATCCAATAATTACTGTGAAATCTACAGTGTTAACATGGTTTTTCATAAGATTTGACCTAGCGACCTAGTTTTTGACCCAAGATGACCCATCTTCGAACTCGTCCAAGATATTATGAAGACAAACATTCTGACAAGGTTTCATGATCATTCAATCAAAACAGTGACTTCTAGAGATTTCACAAGGTTTTCCAGCAATTTGCCCTAGTGACCTAATTTTACTACAGAAATGACCCATTATCAAACTTGACCTACATATTATTAAAATAAACATTCTGACAAAGTTTCATGAAGATCCAGTCAAAACAGTGAGTTCTAAAGTGTTCACAAGGTTTTCCCTTATTTGGCCCTGGTGACCTAGTTTTTGACCCCAAATGACCCAATATCGAACTCGTCCAAGATTTTGTTGATATTAACCTTCTGACCCAGTTTTGCTAAAATTGAGCCAAAAATGTGGCCCCTAGTGTGGTCACAACATAAAGTTTGACGACGCACGACGCACACCGCAGGGCGCCGGACGGAGAGTGATCCTAATAGCTCACTTTGTCACTTTGTGACATGTGAGCTAAAAAAACAGCAACTATGTATATATTAGTGTTCATCCTGACTGTTCTATGGAAATTAGAAGTGTCGACGGGAGCGTAGCGACCGGAGACATTTCTAATTTTCATAGAACAGTTCAGGATGAATACCAATATACTTAGTGGGCGGGTTTATTTGACTTTTTTACTAATAATAGTATGCAATGTTAAAGGTCATTCTAAGCGCGCGGAAAACTATCGATTACACCTTCGTCAGGTCATTTAGTCTGTATGCGCCGCGATGTATAGACATACATTTAATACGGGCGTGCGATCCATGTTTTATGTTTTTATGATAGTGTATAGAAAACCAAACCGATTGAAATATAATTATGCTGACCTAATTTTCATTGAATGCACGGGATTCGCGAGCAATATATTAATCAATAGTGAAGAACACGTTGGTAAACACGATTTGTCTCCCATTTAAGCTCTTCATTCGGTAAACTGGTTCCCGTTGACTTGTCTGTACAAAGCCTTAGATGCACTGCAACATGGAATGGGAACCAATTCATTCATTCTGGATACTTCCATAGTTTGGGGCTATTTCTATATATTTCGTATTACTAAGGACTTATATACATACATGTATGTATATAAGTCCTTGGTATTACGGCGCCTCTTTAAAAAAGTCAGCTGTTCATGCCAGTTCTTCATAGTTTGACACGTACGAAGTGACGTGGTCTATTTCACTCGTGTCTATGTGATTTAAACTGATTTTAACAAGAGAAGAGCGCATGCTCAAATTCTGATATAAATATTAATTAGATGGCCGTGTCATGCGCAATAAAATGTCTCCTCCCATTTTGAATACATTTATAGAATCGTCGTTTTTGGCGTTCTACGAAATTAAGATTCGATACTATGAGGCGTAGTAGCGTACTATGGATATAGTAATGATTTTTGGCGTTCTATGAAATTAAGAACTATGAAAAAGGCAGAAATACAGCGATTTCATTGGATGACAAATAAAGCTGCACACTAATTATTTTTGCCAGTTCCAAAATACTGAACAATTTACTTTCCTTTTGTGCGATGATAGCATTTATCTAATAAAAGGTACGTACATCAGTGAAAATATGTCTAGTTATGTTCCATGACACAATTTTTTTTTACCACCCCACCTGCCGTTACGTATGAGACTGGATCCATATATGCAAATTAAGGGTGTATTTACATATAACAATTAAGAGTGCGATCGACAAAATGGCGGCCCTATTTGTCCGCTCTCACGAAATCATGTTCTGCCGGGCATTTCTGCGGGATTCGTTCATTGTGAATGAGAAGTATGGTATAGGTCTTTGACTTCGCGTTCTTTTTATTTGTAACAGAGCCTCACTCTATTATTCCTATACCCAAGAAAAATGATATGCTGATTGGAGAATGAAATTTCGCACCAATGATATATCAGTTATGTGACAGAAACCAGGATGTACCTCTGAAAAAATATCAAAAACATTTTCCCTTTTTTTGTTTACGTTTGCATGTCATTAACAGGTGCGCGATGACATAGAATCCTACAATTGAATTTATAAGTATAACCAGCAGTGCGGTTAGCTAAGGAAAACGCTTGCCACAAACGATTTGTAACAGAAACAGTCTAACTGAACGAGTTGTTATGTTTCAAGATGGCGTCCGGCCAGTTGTTTGGATCCGGATCCGCGGGGTTCGGATCCGGATGTACACAAAGCTACAATATTCAGCTTTAATTCGGTACCAAATTGGTCTTATTCTGTCAATTAATAAAGAATGAATCCGTAACACCCCTTTATTTCCCCAATGTTTTTCTATTTTGGATCTGGATCCGCGTTTTACACCTCACCCATAACGTTTTCTTCGCACACTAACTCTTTTAGTGTTTGGAAACGTTTGCAAACGGTTTCCGCAAACAGTCCGTTCAGTTAAAAACGTAAGCATCTGTTTGCAACCGTTTTCTTTAACCCTTAGCCGATCATTATCAGTGCTGATCGCGTCAATTGACGAAACACATGGCCTCATTTATGACCTATTCAAAAGACTGTTCCACTTACGTCAGCATTCCAAAAATCATTATGATTTGTTTAGTTATGAATATGCTCGCTATTTTTAGCCCTGGTAGAAGCATATTTATAATTATTTGCTCACAATTGACCTATGAACTCGCACCTACACAATAAAATCCAAGATGGCGGCGTACTACGATCTGATATATATAATGAAAATTCTTATCAGTATTTCGACAAGTCTATGTCTGGATTCATCTTCAAATGAGTTGAAATCAATTATTTGATTGTTAGAAGAAACATACAAGGTGCAATTGACATGAAACAGACGCAAATAGATCTGTGATTCACGAAAAATTGAGACATGCCGAAAAATTGAGACATGCCGACACAGGTCAAGCACTCGTAAATTACGTGATCCAGGGTTGAAAATAAACGTTCCCGGAAGATTCACAGGTCAAGCTGACAAACTTAGTATTATCAAAGACTGATTATTGACACTTGATAATATGTCTATTATGTTTATTTAGTTATACATTGCTATTTTAAATATGTTTTTTTATTGTTTTGATATTTATACTGACAATAAAGAACATAGAATTTCACCTGTGTTTACCTGTATTTTGTTGTTGAAATCAGTCAACATTTAGTGCTAACAAAGTCATTAAAGGTTGGTTCAAGCATTGGGCAACATATATAAAAGTCACAAAGAACAAAAAGTACTTGGAGTAATTGCAACATTGTGAAAATGATTGCAGCACCAGTTGAAAAAAAAAATACCTGTATCTTTAATTGATACATATATGACATTTTACATATAACATAATTCAAAATAAACTACATATTTGTAAAGAGCATTAAATTCTGATACATTTACATATAAGTTTTATTACTGTATCTTGAAACAGAAGTGATCTATGAAGGCAAACACCAACATACTGAAACTACAGAATTCCTGCAAAAGTTTTCAGTACTGGTAGAAAGTACCATACATAGTTTCATAGCAAGTTAAGGGTTAACTGAACGCACTGCTGCAGAATATCCGAAATTAAAATTGTCCGATTTACTACACCGATTTATCAATCAGCATACTTGCCTTTATTGGGATTGATGACACTATGCTGCATAACAGAACATTACTGTATTGATAAAATTATCTTAATGTGTAGTAGCAATCATAATGAAAAAAATATATATAAACACAAACGAAAAATTACTAATGTCGTCATCCTTAGTTCTGAACTGGTTCCCGTTCCATGATGCAGTGCACCCGAGGGCTTTGTACACACAAGTCAACGGGAACCAGTTTACCGGCAGGTATAAAACATGGCGCCCCTCTAGATTTTAGTGTAAATGGGCCCCCTATCAACTTTTTTGGTTTCTTAATGGATATTAAAAATTTTGGTATCATATAAAAGCTAACGTTTTGTAGTTTTAGAATATGTAATTAAATATAGAAATCCGTATTGTTTTTATGCATGTATTCTTGATTAAAGATAGGTAAAAAATCTATTTTTTTTATCACAAATTTGGTGTTCGGAAAACATGGCCCCAATCTTAACGTTTTTATTTCGTAATATATTTTTTAAGATCAATACTGTTGGAAACCTTAAGCTCTCTAGTTTTCATAACTGTAAACAGAATTAAATTTGAATTAGTAAAACGTTTTATATCGCGAGTTGAATTCGACTCATATATTTATTTTTTTATCGCCCGTAAAATTTGGTTCGGAAAACATGGCCCCCCATCTTATCTTTTTTATTTGTTAACATATATTCTTTAAATCTACATGATTAAAAAGGTATTGTAATCTAGTTTTTATAAGTGTAAATATATCTAAAATTGATGGAGTAAAACGTGATTTACAATGAGTTAAAGTAGACGCATTTTTTTCATGTGCCGCGATAATCGACTTTTTAGTGTACACGTCGGTGTATAAGATCATGCGCGTGCTGGATTGATCATTTTGATATATACTTGTATGTATTGGGAAATCTCTATATGTGTTGGCAAAGTATTACAATATTAATAATTTTGATGTATGTATTATATAAATGAAAATAGAACATGAAATACTCCAAGAAAATATATGCATATAAACAGTAATTATATGGATGCAATCAAAGACCTTAATAATAAAAAATTACACGATTTACACCGGAGTGGGTATGAAATCACGAAATTTACTCTGTAGCTATTGAAAACAAACTTAGGTCGCATTGATGGCGAGAGGTACTTTTTGTAAGTTGAAGGGCTTGTTGCTCCAGTTCAGAGCAATATATGGATATAAGAGTGGATGGTGGTTAAAGAGAAATTATTTCTGCGTCGAATAAGACCAGGCTTTTAAGAATCGGTTCAGAATTGTTACAACAGGACCTTGATGAAAATGACCGGTGTGATTTCTGAGCCCAGGAGTTCTATACCTTTACTCTATGATATATATATATGGTGAATTTTTTTTTTTTTCGAAACTTTATTTTGCTGATATCACACGCCGGTAGCCTGTGATTTCTCGTAGTCCAAAGATTTTTTTTTTGGATAATTTATCTTTATTGTCCTTGTCAAATGGTAGTAAGTGGGTTGGGGTTCCATCCCACTTATACCTTACAAATTACAAGGCGATAAAGATGGATAGAAACTATAAATAAACAACGTTATTCATGATGTCCAAACTTTACTATATTGCAATTTTGTGAAAATAATGCGCGATGACATATTATTTTTACATTTTGTCCTTGCTTGTTAACATCTCCACAAAATCATCATGTTATTCATTAATTGATTGAATCTCCTTCCGTTTACCAAAAATACACTGAAAATAGTTCGGGGTTAAAATTACGGGTGAAAAAAACGGTCGTATTTTTAGTGCTTAACGTTCCCCCAGGAAAATAGTGACGACAAAACCCTATTAAACTTACATGAGCTTATTCCGCAGATAAAGAGCTTGGAGTTGGTGTATCTGAAATTACCATTGCAGTATGTTTGAACCAATTTTGCATGTAAACCGTCGATTTTACACCTCTGACATTCATCGTGGCGTTGCTAAGAAACGGGTCGAAAAACTGAAAAAATAAAACAAAACAAAAATCGAAGAACATGCTATACTATCAGTGTGTAAAATTTCAGAACAATCGGAGAAAATTGGATTTTTGACCCATGACGTCGGGGAAAGGTCGCGTACTACCTTAAGTAATGCAAAACATTGACTATTATTTGTTTTATACATCTCTTTATCCAACTAAGTTTTATAGTGTCATTATAATTGTATACATTTACCATTTTTATACCTCCATCACATTAGTCTTTGCTTGAAACAGAACTTTTTATTTTAACTGTTTTCCCCACACGAAATTAGTCAAGATATTGTCTATCTTTTTCATTATATGGGGAGATGGAGTTGGAAGGGCCGTATAGCAATGTGTTAGAATGGGGAGTAATAAAGATTTTATGACACATATCTTACATATTGGTGTCAGCTTCCTTCCATTCTAAAATAGGATTCAATTTTTTATTTTACTTATTTTCTCACGAAAATTACTATCAACAACTTTTGTCAGATTTACATCAAACATAATTCTTAATAATTTAAACTGTGTATCCCCCATTTTAGTTTCCATTTAGTTTTAATAGATCTTGTACTGTATTTCATAGATTCTATCCAGATAATATGTGTTTTATTAAAGTTTACGTTTAGGACAGAATATTTAGAAAAATTGCCTAATATATTTAGTGCTGAATAAAGAGATTTTTCTGATCCATCGAGCAATAGTGTTGTATTATCTGCAAACTGCGAAATTTTGAATTCTTCTTCATTTATTATTATTCCTTTTATATTTTACAGTTTCTTATCTTTGAGGCCAAAATGAAATATATAAGCTGAAATTGGGTCACCCTGACGACATCCACGACCTGCTGTGAAAAAAATCTGATAAAAATCCATTTATTTGCATTGCTAAGTTGGTATCAAGTTAAAATAATGAAATCCATTTTTTGAACATAGGACCAAACTTGAAAAAGGTCATTTTATCTTATCAATAAAGTCAAAGGATATTGTATCGAAAGCTTTTTCAAAATCAATTAAGATTAGTAACCCTTGAAGTTTATATTTATCTGTATATTCCATAATATCATAAAACAATCTAGTATTCTCTCCAATAAATCTATCCTTTACAAATCCTGTTTGATTATTTGCAATTAAAATATTTAAAGCTGTTTTGAGTCTGTCTGCTATTGAACCTGAAGCTAGTTTATATATTGTATTTAATAATGTTATTGGTCTCCAGTTTTTAAGTACTGTTTGTTTCTACTGTCTTTTGGAATGCATGTAATAATACCCTGTGTCTGAGTTACTGAAAAATGTCCCATTGTGAATGCACAATTTATAGCACGTCCAACAAAATAACCTATTTTATTCCAAAATACTTTAAAGAAGTTTGAAGTACTAGAAGCCAAAGGGCAACATGTCGAGCCCCTATTTAGCCAGCTTGTGATCTTGACCTTTGAACTACAAGTATAGGTGATATTCATGACACATCATTTCATTGAAGTAAACTTTTATACCAATTTATTAAAAAATCCTTGAACGCAAACAGAAGTTACAGCCCAGACAAGGAAAATATATTTGACCGAATGTGTAATCTTGACCTTTGACCTATAAAAATCTGGGTGTTGCCCAAGACACATGGTCGCATTGTATTATGGCATTTTTAAATAATTCAATGCATAAGGGAGACACAGCCCTGACAAGGTGTATAATGATTATTTTTTATGTTTGACCTCTAAGTGTGACCTTGACCTTTGAGCTAGAGACCTTGATCTTACGCACTGCACACCGCCTCATGGTGTTTTACAATTATGCCAAGTTATCTCAAAAAGTTTCAATGCATAAGTTAAATACAGCCCGGACAAGGTGTATAATGCTTATTTTTGACGTTTGACCTCTAAGTGTGACCTTGACCTTTGAGCTAGAGACCTGGATCTTGCGCACTGCACACCGCCCCATGGTGTTCAACAATTATGCCAAGTTATCTTAAAAAGTTTCTATGCATAAGGGAGATACAGCCCGGACAAGGTTTATAATGCTCATTTTTGACGTTTGACCTCTATGTGTGACCTTGACCTTTAAGCTAGAGACCTGGATTTTGCGCACTGCACACCGTCTCATGGTGTTTAACAACTATGCCAAGTTATTTTAAAAAGTGTCAATGCATAAGGGAGATACAGCCCGGACAAGGATCCGGACGGACACACTAACTAACTAACTAACTCGCTCGCTCGCTCGCTCACTCACTCACTAACTAACGTACAGACACGCAACCGCCATTGTGGCGACTAAGTCGAGCTCACCGCAGGCGGGCTCGACAAAAACCAGCAGTACCGGGACTCTTATCGTTTTTCATATTTTTAAGTGTTTCAGAAATTTCTTTAAATGTTAATAACCCTTCTAAAGATAGCGAATTTTCGTGTGACAATTTGGGAATTTCTATATTTTCAAAATCCATATTAATATCATAATCACTTTGTTCTGTTCTGGAATATAATTTCTTATAGAAATTGTAAGTTTCATGCAAAATATTATTTTGGCCATAAATATTTGAACCATCTTCTTTTACTAAGAAAGGCATTGATTTATCAACACAGTGATGTTTTTCTAAATTACAAAAATCTTTGTTACTTTTTCTCCATTTACAATCCAATTTGATCTAGAACGGATGATTTGACCATGCACTTTATCTTTTCTTATGTTTTCCAATTCATCTTGTAAAGTAAAGATTTCCTTTCGATTTTCTTCAGTTAATTTTGACTCAATTTTCTTTAGTTTTTCAATCAAGTTTTCTTCTCTTTTATTTTTTTGTTTTACTTTGTAAGAAGGATATGAGATAGTTTTACCACGTATTTTCATCAATAGGGTTTCCAAAAATAATTGATTATTTATTACAAACTGTAAATTTGAATCTTCAGTTGCCGATAAGTTTTCTATGTTATGGACGGGCAAGCAATATTGTTGTTTTACTTCCTCATTTTTTTGTTAATGCATTTTAAATATTGAATACCATGTAACAGTGAATTATTAAATTTCCATAGGCCTTTTCCATGTTCAACATCATTAAAACAACATAATAGTGTAATAAGAGAATGATCCGACCTGTATGTTAATAAAATTTCTGAGTCGCGTACAACCGGAAGTAAGTCTTCTGTAACTAGAAAAAAATCTAAACGCCCCTGTTGTATAGGATTCAATCTACGCCATGCGTATTTTTTTCTTCACCGTGTAATAGTCTAGACAAGTAATATGTAATGCGCCAAGTGTAGGCTGCAACATTTGTGCTCTCTTATTTTTGGATTAAAATCAACAGAATTACTGCTGTGATTGCTGTGGAATTTGCTGTGAATGTTTATGGAAGTATTCCTTTTGTATATATGTACTTTTTGTGTTGAAATTGTTTGTAGATTTTGTGAAATTTTGAGTTTTGTGTCAATATTTTACTTTTTAGTACAATTTTTACCTGAAAATATTAATGTGTATTTGCCTCAGGCAAAAATGGTCCATTGTATACCAGGGATTATACAATACAATAGGGGTTACCTGTATGGGATTGGGAAATTATCACCTATAAAACCTGATCTTCATACATTGACAATATTAAAACAGTTAGAAATACTGAAGTTTAGGGGTACAAGAGGGGGTCTGTATAAACGCACATGGGACCTGAACGATGGTGTAAATTTACAAAACATTCAAACACTTCCCCAAGAAATATCTACTATAGTGCCAAATTTATCTTCTAGAACCAATCCTAAAAATGAAAATAATTCCCAACCTCATGATCTGAAGAGGATCAAATGTGAATCGTTCACTGTTTGCAAAGGCCAAACTTATATAAAAGTGTGTTGTATAAATCCAAGGTCAGTCAAAAACAAAAGTCTTGCCCTTTCAGATTACATATCATCTAATGACTATGATATTGTTGCTGTAACTGAAACATGGCTCGGGGGACCCTCCGACAAATCTTGCATTGCTGAACTTGTTCCCAATGGTTACAAAATCAAGCATGTCCCTCGCTATGGACGTGGAGGGGGAGTTGCAGTTGTATATAAAACTGCTCTAGATATTCAGCTTCTAACCTCCACCAATGATAAAGTTTTCACCACTTTTGAACACATGGAATGCATTGTAGCCATCAGAAACTATTCTCTGCGTCTGGCTGTTGTGTATAGACCACCACCAACCACTAAAAACGGTCTAAAAACTAGTTCTTTCCTGGAAAATGAGTGGCCGTCGTTTCTGGCCAAACTTGTAACAACAGAAAATAACATCATAGTTGTTGGGGATCTGAACATCCACCTTGACAATCTTTTGAACTCAGACTCTGTAAAGTTTACTAGTATACTTGAATCTTGCGGCATGCGGCAACATGTTACTGGGGCAACTCACGTGGCTGGCCACACACTGGATGTGGTAATTACAAGAGACACCGACACGTCTGTCTCACATGTAGAAATATCCGATCCTGGCCTACCTGACAACAGTGGAAAGACGTCACGTGATCATTTTGCAGTAGTGTTTAATGCATGTGCTGCTAAACCTGCACCTATCAGAAGAACTGTGAATATAAGAAAGTTAAAATCGATTGACATCAATAAATTCAAAAAAGACATTGAATCCTCAGATATTTTGAAAAGTGGACTGCACACATCAGACGTGGATGAACTTGTTGAGGTGTATACCCATGGACTTTCATTACTTATTGACAAGCATGCTCCCCTCAAATCCAAAACCATAGTTTTAAGACCCTCCTGTCCTTGGTACACTGAAGATCTACATGACGCCAAACATCTGAGACGAAAATTGGAGCGAAAATGGCGAATGACTAAATTGACAATAGATCATGAAATATATAGGAATCAATGTTCGGCAGTCAACAAATTGTTAAAACACTCCAAAGTTAGCTATTACACGGAGAAGGTAGAGTCCTGTGGTCGTGATCAGAAAGGGTTATTCAAGATAACTAAACATCTGATGGGTGAAGAAAAGGAAGTTGTGCTACCATCTGGTAAACCTGCTAAGATGCTTGCACAGGATTTCAGTGACTTCTTCATCAACAAAATTGAAGGAATACGTACTGAAATAGCCTCCAGTACTCAGTCTAACCAACATGACGACTGTGCTGAATTCGAAACACCCTTCAAAGAAGAGCAACTATCAGAATTTTCTCCAACATCTGAGGATGAAATCCGGAAACTAATAAATAGATCACCAAGTAAATCATGTGAACTTGATCCAATACCAACATGGCTGTTGAAGGATTGCTTAAATGAACTATTACCAATATTAACAAGAATATTCAATGCATCACTCAAAAGTGCTTATGTACCCACTGCTTTTAAAAGCTCCAGAATAAGACCACTAATAAAGAAGCCAGGCCTTGATCAAAATGTACTGAAAAATTACAGACCTGTGTCAAACTTACCTTTCATTTCCAAAGTTCTTGAGAAGGTAGTCGATGCTCAACTAGAAGAGCATTTAACACTGCATAATCTCCACGAAGAACGTCAGTCCGCATACAGAAAATTCCACTCTACTGAAACTGCTCTACTTCGTGTGCAAAATGACATCCTTTGTTCTCTAGATCAGAATAAAGCTACGGTCCTGGTAATGCTTGATTTATCAGCAGCATTTGACACCATTGATCACACCACTCTCCTACGCAGACTTGAAAATCATTTCGGTATAACGGGCAAGCCATTAGAGTGGATGAAATCCTATCTGTGTGACCGCTACCAGACTGTGTGTATAGATGGTGAACTTTCAAAACCAGTACTGATGAACTATAGTGTACCACAGGGTTCTGTGCTTGGTCCGAAGAACTACATCATGTACACAAAACCAGTGGGTGAAATCTGCAGAAAGCACCAACTACAATATCATTTCTACGCTGATGACTCACAATTGTATATGGCATTCAAACCAAAAGATTGCGTCTCGCGTGATGAAACACTACAACGAATTGAAGCTTGTCTGAAGGATATCTTACACTGGATGAAAGCAAATTTGCTGAAATTAAATGCTGACAAAACAGAGGTAATCCTGTTTGTACCGAAACGAAATGCCAGAACAGCCGAGAATCTAACTGTGAAAGTTGGCGACGCTGTGATCAGATCATCATCGATGGTGAGAAACCTCGGTGCCATGCTGGATTCACATTTGGACATGGATAAACATGTTAACTCTGTTTCAAGGTCGTGTTTCATGCAGATCAGACAAATAGGTCAAATCAGACAATATTTGACTGTTGATGCAACAAAATCCCTTATCAATTCGTTAGTAACATCAAGGCTGGATTACTGCAATTCGTTACTGTGCAGTTCCCCAAAAATCATTCTGAACAAACTACAAAATATTCAAAATACAGCCGCCCGCCTCATCACACGGACACCACGTTACAATCACATCACCCCTGTGCTGAAGGATCTTCACTGGCTTCCCGTACAATACAGAGTGGAGTACAAGGTGTTGACTCATGTATTCAAAGCACTAAATGGAAAGTCCCCTGGCTACATCAGAAGTATGTTGGAAGTATATACTCCACAAAGACAGCTTAGGTCTAAATATGACTCTGTTCTTCTAGTTGTGCCGAGGATGAGGACTGTCACGTTCGGTGATCGATGTTTCACGGCCGCGGCACCTAAGCTCTGGAATGCTCTGCCAACTGCACTCAGAGACAGTAAAACACTACCGTCATTCAAGAAAGCGCTGAAAACGCACTATTTTACAAAAGCTTACTCAGGCTATTAGGTTTTACTTCTTAGATAGTATTTAATTCCTTTGAGTATGGGGGTCTCTTTAAAGGTAGTATCTTTATACTTTTGGAGACGGTTTCTTGTAGCAGTGGTATCTTGACGCTTTTCTTGAAACACTAATTTAATTTAATGTACCTTTAGTAAACATTCAGTGACATTGCGTAGTGAACAGTGAACACCGGCTGGTGGAGTAATGCGCGTGTGGACTGGCCAAACAGCTTACGAAGCCAACCGGACTTGAATCATTTTAGAATTATTGTGTACCTTACTTGTATGCATAAATTAATGGTGGATTTGTTGACTTATAATTTTGTCCATAGTTGTATATATTTTACCCATATCATTTTTGACTAACATGTTTGTATTTATTACATATTGTTTTAACCATGTCGTAATCGTGATTGTACAGCACTTTTGAACGTGTAATTACATGAAAAAAGGGCTATATAAATATGGTATAATAAATAAATAAATAATATCACTTAAATTACGACTTTCTATATTTTCTGGTAAAATATTTCTTGCTTTATAATTATTGTTCTTTGATTTATAGTTACAATGGTCGAGATCACTGTCCAAAACTCGATTAAAATCTCAACAAATTACGTAAGAATCATTTCCTATTTTATCTATAGTATTAAAAAGATTGTTGTTGAAATCAGGTGAGTCACTGTTTGGTCCGTACAATGTTAATAATGAAATATATGTTATTCTTATAAGACATATCTAATGACGTATCTTAGAATATTAAATATTTCACGTAGGTGGGACTGAAATAAATAAATGAATGAATAATTATATAAACAAACAAAAGAGCAACTAGGTAAGTATAATGAATAGATAAATGAATGAATGAATGAAACGAAAGAATGAAACGAAAGAATGATTGAATATAACAAGATGAGATATTATACACACCATTACTATAATATATAAAAAAAATCAAACAAAGTTACATAGCATGCATGATGGTTATTCTATCTAATTGCTCATGCATGAGCGTGATAAAACTTTTACCACAACATATTATTCTAATTCAATTGCAGAACTTATGCCTTATCGGAAAATTTTGTTGAAAAAAAAAAAAAAATAAAAAAAAATAACATATACTTAATCAAATATTTCTGAAGCATGAGAATTAGTTACATATAAGTGAAGGATTAAATGAGAATTTGTTATATATATTAGGTGAAAGATTATATGAATGAGGAAAAAATGGATAGTTTAAAAAAGAAGAACAGATAAGAGTTTCTGAAAACTCCTTGTACTATTATTTGGTAAGTTCAAAGAGTATACGGAAACTAGCTATTTCTAGTCCAAAGAGTTTCTGGAAACTATTTGTACTGTTATTTACAAGTCCAAAGAGTTTCAGTAAATTATTCCTACACTCGTTATATTATATTCCTAGTCCAAAGAGTTTCTGGAAACTACTTGTACATTCGTTATGTTATTTCTTGCAGTCCAATGAGTTTCTGTAAACTAAATTTTCAACATACATGTACTGTTATTTACAAGTCCATAGAGTTTCTGGAAATTACTTGTACACTATAGTTGTGTTTATTCTTGCAGTCCAATGAGTTTCTGTAAACTAATTCTGTTACTTTCCTAGTCCAAAGAGTTTCTGGAAACTACTTTTACTGTTATCTACAAGCCCAAAGAGTTTCTGAAAACTATTTCTACACTCGTTGTGTTATTTTCCTAGTCCAAAGAGTTTCTGGAAACTACTTAATTGTATTGCTATTTACAATCGAGTTTCTGGAAACTATTTCTAAACTTGTTATGTTATTTTTTTTTGCTGTCCAGAGAGTTTCTTGAAACTATTTCTAAACTCGTTATCAACGGTTATTTTCTTAATCCAAAGAGTTCAGTAAGTGCTTGTACTGTTATTTGACAAGTCCAAAGAATTTCTGGTAACTATTTGTATACACTCGATCGTTATGTTATTTATGCAGTCCAAAGAGTTTCTTTTAACAATTTCTACACCCGTTACATTAATTTCCTAGTTCAAAGAGTTTCTGGAAACTATTTGTACAGTTATTTACCTAACAATAAGCAACATGATGCATGATAAAAGAATTAAATAAACACAATTTTGAAAGGTAATACTATGCACACGAATACTTAATTATTTAAAAAAAAATATCTTTCCGTATTATAGATAATAATAATATATGTGCTATAAAAATGTAACTCAGAAGTATGTACAATAATTTATTGATTAATTAATTTGCCTTTCCGATGTCACATGATCATATTCTAAGGACCGCAATGGAAATAAGTCGGCTTTAATGTCTTCTTTTTGTGTCATCCCTGGTATTGATTATGTGTCATCTTCGATGCACTTTAATGTTCTTGAACACATGTTATTAAATGTCGACATTGAATTTGTAATGTATTTGTGACATGTACTCATTTTACCTGAATAAAACTATCTATCTATATACTTTTGTTCCGTTAGGTAAATCAGGGTCACTCAAATAGAATTCAATTGAAAGACCCTGGGTAAATTGGTTCAATTGACAATCCAGAATATTCAATCTGATAATTTTCACAACTGATATGGAACTACTATTAGAAATCAGGGGTATAGAAAATTACGCGTATGCGTTTACAAATTAACCAATACTGATTAATATTAAACAGTTGCTATATTAACATTAATCCTAACTTGCTCTCAGATGGTATCACAATATGTTCTATCTCTCAATTTTCAATGTAAATAACTAGGAATTAACATTCATAAGACAATGAAACGTATATGTAGGGAATAAAACAAAATGTCGCTTTAAGAATGCCGCAGTTTAATACAGTTGTTGGTAAAATAGATACTCTGATAGAATCTAGCAATTAAAATATTCATGGTTAATCCATATTTTAATTGCTAAATTCTATCAGAGTATCTATTTTAAATTTGACATTTAAATACTGAATTATTTTGCAAATTCTCTAAATTACCTAAACTGTCGCCTCCCACACTACCTTCTGTGCCTTGATTTGTACTATTTGTAAACGTGTGCACTCTTCATCAGTCTTTATTTTGTCATTGACCAAAATTGTTCATTTTCACCGAAACAATAGTTCTCGAACCAACCATACTCGCGCTCTAATCTGGTTTGTCTAGCTACACTTGTTTCACCAACGATAATACGCTGGTTTCTCTCGTTCCAAGATGGCGGCTCTAGGAAACTCACAAGTTATTGTTTACGTATTTCATTTGAATACATCGTATTTCTTTAATTAATATCACGATGCTGTAAATGTGCAAAAGATCAATAGGTTTAGGGTTATTAGGGTTACATTTGGCTTGAGGTCGAAAAGTCTCTGGGTCGAAAAGACTCGCTTCCGTCTTGTTGGGCGAAGTATAAAACATAGCGCCCTTCTAGATTTTAGTGTAAAATTAAAGGAAAACATGGCCCCCTATCAACTTTTTTGTTTCTTATTGGATATTAATATGATATAATGTAGATTTAAAAAATATATGCCAACAAATAAAAAAGATTGGCCATGTTTTCCGAACCAAATTTTATGGGCGATAAAAAAATAAATATATGAGTCGAATTCAACTCGCGATAAAAAATGTTTTACTAATTCAAATTTAATTCTGTTTACATTTATGAAAACTAGAGAGCTTAAGATTTCCAACAGTATTAATCTTAAAAAATATATATATTACGAAATGAAAAAAGTTAAGATGGGGGGCTATGTTTTCCGAACACCAAATTTTGTGATAAAACAATAGATTGTTTACCTTTAACCAGGAATAAATGCATAAAAACAATACGGATTTCTATATTTTATTACATTTTCTAACAGAACGTTAGCTTTAATATGATATCTAAATTATTAATATCCAATAAGAAACAAAAAAGTAAATAGGGGGGGGGGGCATGTTTTCCTTTAATTTTACACTAAAATCTTGAGGTGCGCCATGTTTTATACCTGCCACTAAAGTTGTACTATAGTTGTTAATCGAACTCGCTCTTATAAAGATGGCGTCCCTGTTGCTTATGACATTTTTGTCTAATTTTTAACGTAGGACGGACACACATTGTATTATTTAGAAAAAAGGCATTACTGATATATTGTTTAAATTAATTATTCAAAATTCAAAATTTTAGTAATTCGGTTAAACTGTTGGCTGAGGGTGAATCATCTTGTTGACGTAAGTGTAATAGTTTCGGATAGTTTCTTTTTTAAATATCCTCGCGTACACAGTTCTTACGCACCTAAGAATAAATTATTATTTATGATAACTAAGTAAAAAATAAAGCAATAAATTACCTTTGCATTGCAAAGTTTGATAATTTATTGATCGTTTTACACCATGTTTACATAGATAAAATATCGTGCCGTCTTATGATTTCGACGTTCTTATGTTTTCGACGGTTTTCATTTTCTCAAGATTGCGTCATGATCACGCGAGATTTTTTGAAGTCCCGCCCCCTCTGAATGTAAACAAATGATGCTAGTTGCCGCACATATCAGGCGGTTAAATATATATGATATTTCATGGTGAATTGCTATTCCCAAAATTTGTGTCGACAAAATACCCAAGAAAAATTGTTTTTCATCTAAAAATCTCCAAACGAATACATGTATGTATGCAGCAGACATAACTTTTTCCGGTAGTCACGTGGTCTGTACAAATTTTTGTACAAAGGTGTTCTCAAAAGTTTTTCTCCCACTTATACTTTCTTACGGTGATAGACCACAAAATTGTGTTTCCTCATTATGCTAATTCTCTAAGTATCCAGTAATAATTCAGGCCAAGTCCCAAGTAACGAGAAAGGACAGGTCATATTTTGCCGATGACTTGAAAAATGCATACTTGTAAAACAGTGATAAAGCAAGATTTATCAGTAGAAAGGGTAATAATGAACAGTAAACCAAAGTTAAACAATAGTTTGTGGAGTTTTTTATGGAAAGAAATACCGAAAAGTTGTGAAAAGTGCATCATAGTTTCTATTAAAAAAAACAGCGTTTTAATTTCCAATATTCTTTGAACTCGCTGACTGAACTTCGCTTTAGAGAAAAAATGTGTTTATTGACTTTTTAACCACCCCGTATCGCTATTTATATCGACCAATGAAAACCGTCGAAAACATGTAACGTCACTGAGTGGGAAAACAAAAATGGCTGCCTTCATTAAACGGCTCTGAAAGGTCAATACTCTATTGTTTTGCTTTGAAATCGGTATTCTATGTAGAAATCTAAATGTTAGTAATAACTTCCATGTCAAATTGTGCATGCAATAAACGTCCGTTTATTTACCGGGCGAAATATGCTTGCACCGTCGAAAACATAAGAAGCCAGGATACATTTTCTGACTACAGAACCCATAGTTTCATAAGTGACGACTATCAACAATGGCTGAATGAGAGTACAATGAAACGACGCATTTGATTGGTTTCTATATTTAACTACAGCTAAACATAAATAACTCCTGGTTTTCACTGTGAATACTTAGTACTCATTTAGCAACAGTATGATACAATTTATAAAAAAAATTGTGTAGCAAAAACTATTTTATGAACAAACATAATTAATGGTATTTTTTTTCAGAAAAAAATGCATAAATGTGAAGCTGCTGTTCTTGTGGTGGCACCATTCTCCTTACACTTGATATGATATTGACCTCTCTCATTTAAGTTGTGGAATAATTTCTGCACCTGACCTTTAGGCCACACCAATTTGATAACTTGTTCATCGGATTTGCCGCTCGCTTTTTATCAAAATCAGAAAAATAATATTATTTTTTGTTTTTTGCTTCCGACCGCTTGCTCGTGCCGACATCTTTAAAAAAAATCCGGAACGGTACGGTGTCCTGGATTTTCTCACTACAAAATTGTATTCTGTGGTGTTGCTCCATTATATATGCGGCTCTCTTTACGATACCGAGATAGTATAATACCAAAGACCTATACATACACAATAATCATATTGAAAATATTTTCTTGCATCAGAAAAATGAGTACTTAATGACATGGTTGAAAATTCATTAATGAGATTTGCACAAATTTTAAGTAGTTTACAAAATTCAAAGATCTGCTGCGTGCAAAAATAGCATTTTCTACAGGTGCTTACAGGAGTTTCTTATCTATGTATGTATAGGTCTTTGATAATACCGTAGCTGATTTTTTAAATGAATTCATTCGGTAATTCCGAATGTTTAACCCTAAGAAGAATGTTAACTGCAAGCGATATCATAGACAATCAGAAACACGTCGATTATCGTAGATAAGACCATAGAAAATATAAGTAGCGAGGAATGGAAATATGGGTGACGTTAGTTCCCAAGATGGTAGCGCTCGTGGCCTAGTCCAACTGTTTGTGACGGCGAGACTCTTTCGATTTTGCCCAGCCTTCAAAACTGAATATTTAATTTGTTGTGCGTGGAAAAATCACACATTAAAACCCGTTTGGAAATCGAAACTGGTGCAATGGTGAATAACTACCGGTGTCATGGTAAAAATCGCCTATTCTCGAAAATTCGCTTTTCAAATAATCTGAGTTTACATGACACCAAGGACTTATATACATACATGTATGTATATAAGTCCTTGATGACACGTCACCGAAACGTTGACAAGTTAAACTTAAACCAACTTTCGTTAGCCCACGGTACCCATTGTGAAGAACGATTTAGAATAGCACTGTTCAGACGGTAGTTGTACACGGAGTGGCTAAAGTTCGTTTATATCGGTTATCAGTAGTCAAATTAACATGCAAAGTAAAATTTTAAGTTCAATATAAAAAATTTGACTTTTGACACAGAATTTTATGGCACATTCACACAGATTATTGTTATTTCTATCGATTTAAGTATACTGAAGATATCTTAGAATATTTGGTGTGGGTCTATCCTCCACTCATGGTTCTAGTTTATATAGGAATTAAGGGTAAATTCTTTTAAAACATGTCTCCAAAATTAAACAGTTATATCTTGTGTCCAAGTTGTGTACAGTGTCATTCCAGTGATAGATCCAGTATACAATATTATGTCGTTTTATTTTAGTAATTGTAACAAGAATATGGTATACATGGTATTGTTCTGTAAGTTTAATCTAATTTTTGTGTGTTTCTTTATGGGTGATTTATCAATTTTCATATAAAAAAAGAATAGAATAAAGACATTAAAAGTGTTTTCACTGGTAAACCTAAGGGTTATTGAAACTAATAAAAATACAGATTTTTTATTTGCTTTATCACATGCTTGTTTGAAATAGAAAAGCTTTTTAGATTTTTTTTCGCTTGTTTTGAAAGAAGGAAAATAATAAAAAAAATATATATATTTTTTCGCTCACTCGCTCGCTCGGTCAAATTGGAAACGTAAAAATAATATTAATAAAAATATTTCGCTCGCCCGCTTGCTCTTTTCAGAAAAAAAATCCGATGAACAAGTTATTAAATTGGTGTGGCCTTAGATACAGAAAAAAAGTGAAAGAAATGAAGAGAAATCAATAATTAAGTTATTCTGCAGCATTTATAAGACACACTGTTTTTTGTTGACTGCAATTTGAACGATCCTTGTTACCTAATGAGTACACATCTCTAGACAGTGAATATTTCAATTGTAGATCACATTACAGGTCATATGACCATCACATGACTTTATAAAAATAGCGAGCGAGGATGCGCCAGCAGATCGCTATATTTTTTCATTGTTTCAAGAAAAATATTTTGCTTCAACATTTGGACAATTTAGTAATAAGAAAAATACATAGTTTTCAGTGTTTAATTATAAAATCTGTTAAAAAAGTATAAAAAATGGCTAAATCCCCGCATTTTCGCTCAGCAGAAAGCGCTGTTACGTTTACTTGTAAATTTTGGCGGGGATGACGTCACACGATAATACAAAATCGAAAACGAGATCAAAACAAAAATGGCGTCGTAATCTGTGTGCGTCAGAATAGAGTACCGGAGGATAATAAAATATCCTATAATAGGGAACATCGCCGTGACGTCAGACGCACCTGTTATCCGTTTGTAAATATCGCTGGTGGGCAAAAGAATCAATATATGTGGTTATGACCACCATCACAGTTCTCGATACATTCTTTTTCATAGATAAAAACATATCGTCAGTTGACATGTATTCGATACGTATACTTGTGCCTCGTATTTCCGCAGTACCTATATATCCGCAGTATATCATATTTTCGGTATAAACAGAACGATGCGCCGTCTGTAGGTGACCTACTTGCACAAAGATGCTACTTTCGTATTGTTCATACAGTTTCGGCAATAATTTTTTTCCGTATGTAGGTATTTGAATTAAAATCAAAAGATTTTATAAATATCAACTTATTTTAAGATGGCTTCCTACATATTGTTATATTCATGTCGTTTGACGAATACCGGTCATCTGTTTGCGCTAACCCATGACGTCACTTGAATATTGATTGACAGTTATAGGTATTTCATCTAAGGCAGTTATTTTAGCAATAGCTAGTCATGAAGTGGTTACCACGGAAATATGAGAGTGTACCTTTAAAATATGGCTGCCGCCGTCAGTCGATCCAGAATGTATTTTAGAACATTCACACACATGTGAGAAAAATAAGATTATTACAAAACATGCCGTAAGAAATAAAACAAGAGAAATATCAATTGACTATTACAAGGTAAGTTATTTTATTTATGTTTTCTTTAGTTTTAATGATAAGTACCGCGGGAATACGAGGCGCATGTATACATGTTTTCGATACTTTCTGTTTTCTGCGCATAAACGCTTGACAGGAAGTAGAATGACATCACTTTTTGTTTACGCAATGTGCTCGACATTTACGATCCGCACATAAAACATGTCGTTATCAAGTAAGTAAATAATCAGTTTGAAGCTGTCAGCCTTTTATTGACGACAAGATATTTCCGATTCGTCTGAGAATTTAACTGAACGTGCGCACTGCCTTTCAAGCAGCAAAACAATGATATTTACCTATCATTGATCTATTGATAAGCTTTATGTCGCAAAAATGAACATAACTTGAGCAATACTTACCATTTCACAGGGGTCGAGTTGTAAAAATGACGAATACTTTCTGAGGCCAAAATCGGCAGGTTTGTCGATGGCTCAATGACATTTGCAAAAATGTTGAGTATTTTGTTTTTAAGTGAGTTCTGTGAGCTATTTTTTGTGTTGAGGCAAAAGGGATGTTGGGACAATGTAGCATGCACGATTAAATGGTCCAGCATCCACTTCATGAAAGGGAAATCACTTCAGATGTGTCTCCTCGTGAAGGAAAACACATGAGTTGATAATTTCTAAAAGTTCTAGCAATGTCACTTAAGAGTATTTTCTGTCGAAAATGCATGCAAAATGACGAGAACAATGTTCTGGGTGGCATAGCATTCTTCGATTTTTGAAAAACAAGCATGTGCTTTTAAAATGGATGTTTTTATACAATGTGTTTACCTGTTTAAACTTGAAATTGATCGATGGCTCTATAACGGATGTGTTGATGGCTCATATTTAATAGTAGGGCTGTCGATCTTTGGGTAAGTGGCGATCCGATCCAATCCACAATTCAACACTTACGATCCACAAATTGAATCACGAATCTTTTGTTATCAAGTAACCCATTTAAAACTTCAACATTGCAGTCCTGAATACAGCTAAATTTAATATTCTTTTAGGAATAATGAAGTAAATTAATATAAATTGTTTTATGGCTTAAATTTATACATACTCCCAATTAATGGATTAACCAGCATCATTTTCTGGTTTTTAAGCTTGTGACCCATTATCTAAAGACCCGATTGGACTTCTTGGCAAACAAAGTAGTCCATGATGAGACAATATATATCCAGAGAAAAGGGATTTTTAAGTACAAAGAATACACTTTAATGTTAAAAACAAGATCGCGAACCACAAATCTCAATAATGACGATTATTCGTACTCGATTTTGATTCGTGATTATCCGAGTACTCAGATACTCGCCCCAGCCCTATTTAACAGATCACAAAAATGTGAATGAGACACCGTTAAGTAGGGGAGAATTAGGGCCGGAGCACTACAAACAAACAATTTTTTAATGATGGCCCTGTTTTCAGACTTTTTCGCATAAACTAGAATAATGTCTTTTGTTGTTCATTTTTTATTCAGAATTAAGAAATGGATACAGGGACATTACCCATATGTGGTTCTTCTGCTTCTACACAGTTAACTGTGTCTATAACAGCATCTTCTGAAACTGGTCAAGCGACCGTCGGATCACTGGCAAGTTTGACCCCTCGACTGAACATGCCTGGTATTTTTATACCTGAATGTAATGTTTCTTCAGCTGTAGGCGTTGACGAAGCTTGCGTTCTTAACCAGGGAATATCACTTGCATCTTCTTCACTAATGCAATCAAAACCAGTTGTTCCGAATGTTGCAATTTCAACTCCCAGAGTTACTACTACTGTTGCAGCACATACATCTAGGTATCAACCAAGTCCAGATTTATCAAGCTCTATGGAGAGAAGGAGCAAGAGGTCAATTAAGCGTAAAAGGTTTGATGATGAAGTAGTTGAATCAAGTCTTCCTAAGCAAGAGAGACCAACTAGGGATAGAAAAGGTGATTGTTTATTAATATCACACAATATTATGTGATCCTTAGCTTCCTTTTTTAAGTCAAATTCCAATCTTTACATGACTAATAAAGTTTTAAATTTTAATAATGATCATACTCTATTGCTACAATTTACAGTATCCGGCACAATATCTGTTGAGACAGAACGTCTTGTGAAAGAAATTTCGTCTGGGAAAAAAGATGTTGGAGCCGTAGTTCAAACCTCTGAAAGGAAAAAAGCCCCTGGAAAAGTTTGCAAAGTATGGTTTGTTGTGTAGTACTTTTTTTGTATAAAATATACTTATTCATGCAGTTTTTAATGAAAAACTTCCGAATTAAACAACAATATTTACATTGTGATCGCGTGATGTCCTTCGTCTGTCCGTCAACAATTGCTTAAAACAACATCTCCTTCTTAAAGCCGCAACTCTCGCTGGTATACCAGCGAGTATTTGTGGGTTGGGCTATGTTTATGTTAACTGATATGCCTAATACTACCTGTCAATTAAACTCTCTGTTGCTTAAAATAGCACAAGAATGGGTGAATCATCAACTCAACACTGGTCAGGACAGTACTCCTGTTATGGCTGCTCCAAAGTGTATAAACCTTACCATGTGGCTCTGTTTACAAACAGAGAGTTTTATCAGCAAGTAGCCACACCTCCCGGGAAATTCAAATTTTCTGTTTGACAACTTTTTCTCAAAGTAACACTTAGAATTAATATATTACTAAAATTTTGGATGAAATGTTTTGACATGGAATAATTTACCATTGTGAGAATTTTCAAAGAATATTTTTCTGTAGTTAATTCAAAAATTCAAAAAAGGGCCCTCTGATATGAAACATGCATAGAAATGTACAAAAACCCGCCCCAGCGCCATCTGGTGGTTTATAAGTCCAGTTACGCCTTTAAGCAGTTGGCCAATTTCAACAAAACCTTACAGGGATGTTTCTTGCATGAAGCTTTACCAAAGTTGTTGAAACAAACATTTTCATGCAGAACTCTGGTTGCCATGGTTAACGGTAAGAAAATCTTTAAAAATCTTCTATGCCTAGAGCTTAGATATTTGGTGTGTAACATTGTCCAGTGGACTGCTACCAAGTTCGTTCAAATCATGGCCCTTGGGTCAAAATTGGCTCTGTCAAGTGTGTTCAAATTATGGCCCTGAGGTCTAAATTGGCTCCACCCCGGGGATAACTTGATTTTACATAGGCTCATACAACAAAATTGTAAAAATCTTGTCGGAAACCACAAGTCTTCAAGCTATCATATTTAGTGTGAAGCATAGTCTAGTAGACCTCTACCAAGTTTGTTCAAACCTAGTTATGGGGTCAAAATTGACTCTGCCCCCGGGGTCAATTGATTTTGCAATTAGTCTTTTCTGGTGAGCATTTAAAGGGTCATGATGGCCCTCTTGTTTAATAATACTTAAGTTCACTTAGTGTCCTATGTTTTTAGCTCACATTAGCACTTAATCTTGTGCTCAAGGTGAGTTTTTGTGATCAGTCTTCGTCCGGCGTCGTGCATCCGGCATCGTCAAACTTTACCTGGTGAACACACTAGGGGCCACATTTTTAGCTCAATTTTAGCAAAACTGGGTCAGAACGTTAATATCAACAAAATCTCGGACAAGTTCGATATTGGGCCAATTGGGGTCAAAAACTAGGTTACCAGGGCCAAATAAGGGAAAACCTTGTGTACACTTTAGAAATCACTTTTTTGATTGGATCTTCATGAAACTTTGTCAGAATGTTTATTTCAATGATTTATTGATTTATTTCAAGTTTTAGGGCAAATTGCTGGAAAACCTTGTGAACACTCTAGAAGTCACTGTTTTGATTGGATGATCATGAAACCTTGTCAGAATGTTTGTCTTCATAATATCTTGGATGACTTCGAACATGGGTCATCTTGGGTCAAAAACTAGGTCGCTAGGTCAAATCTTATGAAAAACCATGTTAACACTGTAGATTTCACAGTTATTATTGAATCTTCACCAAACTTTGTCAAATCGTTTGTTTTAATGATATAACGGTCAAGTTTAAATATGGGTCATCTGGGGTCAATAACTAGGTCACCAGGTCAAATCTTAGGAAAACATTGTTAACACTGTAGATGTCACAGTTTTAATTGGATCTTTACCAAACCTTGTCAGAATGTTTGCCTCAATGATATGTGGGTCAAGGTTGAACATGGGTCATCCGGGGTCAAAAACTGGGTCACAAAGTCAAATCTTAGGAAAACCTTATTAACACTGTAGATGTCAAATTTTGATCGTATCTTCACCAAACCTAGTCAGAATGTTTGTCTTAATGATGTAAGACAAATTCGAACATAGGTCGTCTGGGGTCAAAAACTAGGTCACGAGGTCAAATCTTAGAAAAACCTTGTCTATGCTGTAGTTTTCATGGTTTTGATTGGATCTTCACCAAATTTGTCAGAATATTTGTCTTATTTATGGAGGACAAGTTCTAAGATTGGTCATCTGGTGTCAAAAACTAGGTCACCAAGTCAAATCTTAGGAAAACTTTGTTAACATTGTAGGTGTCACAGTTTTGATTGGATCTTCACCAAACCTTGTTATAATATTTGTTTTAATGATCTGTAGGTCATGTTCGAACATGGATCATTTGGGGTCAGACACTAGGTCACCAGGTCAAATCACAGGAAAACCTTGATATCAGCAGGCCTTGATTGTCATGTGAGCGGTATAGGGCCATCTTGGCCCTCTTGTTTACATGATCTAAGTATGTGTCTGTAGGTTTTAAAAATGGCTTTCTTGAAACATGAAATGTTTAGAATTTGGTATAAAAGAATGTAATATGAAACATTTACTTTTATAATTAAATATATGGGGAGTGATCCAGAAATTCATGGACACTATGATTTACCAAAGAATTCAATGCGAAATTAAGTAAAAACTTTGCATGGCAGTAGATCTATATACCATGTATAGTAGTCTTCATTTTGTAGAATGTCTGACACACTTAAATTAATATTTCTTTTAAATATGATAAGGTACATTACGTTACCTGGTGCAGTAGATATTTTGGCGTAGTCAACTTATTTTTGGTTGGAAGTATGGGTAAGCGGTCGTAATTCAAAACTTAAAGTCATCAAACAAAATGGTGTGAAAACAATAAGAATGTTAGTCTGATGAATGCTACGTCATCTATTTGAACACGACGTCATTTGCATTAACGGTTATGAATATATAAACATTTGACTGACTGCACAGGTAAATTGTTGACGTCGGAGAAAGGAAAATTACTAACATCAATACAATTTTGCATACAGTTACGAAAACACCAATAGAAACTAAATTTGTGATTTTATCATGATGGATGTAGTCACAATTGCAATTGTCTCTGATGTCTGTTTCATTTTATCAAAGCAAAATCTGCAGCTTTGGTGTCAGCAAATCGTCAAAATCATAGTCTAGGTGGCCATAACATCAATAATTATAATTCTCACAATATATATTAAAATGTTTGCAGAACAGAACTGAACATATCTTTTATTCACTCAATACATATAAAAAAACATGCAAATATGAGGTTTTTACAATACAAAACAAATAAACATGCGAATGCATGTTGAAAAATCTTCAGCATTAGAAATAAAATGACAGGTCCTATTCTAAGTCAATAATTAAAGTGAAGGCTAAAAGTTATGATGATTGATGACCTATTTCTGATTTTTTTCTGAAAATAAGTGCTAAAATTCACTGTATTGATAATTCCAAACTTGAAACATAAGCTTCTTGTTTTCTATTTAATGTTGATTTTTATACAATCATGGAGCTACATGTACTCAGTGGTTCATATAATTGTAATTAATGCACCATGATCTCCTTTAAACACTAACATTGCTCACAATGTCAATCACAATATTCAAATCATATTTAAATCCAACGACCACGCTAATACTTATATGCGTACCCTACAGTATCGGTTCGGTATAAAATGTTCCCGGTATTACTGGACCGGATTCCGTAATGGTGTGTTATCTACACACATGAAAAAAGCTCTCCGATAAGTATCGACAGCACAACTTAATGTTTATACAGAGATAAGCGCCATAAGAGCGCGATTCCAGACCTTTCTATTTGAGTGATCCTGGACCAGTATAGTCCCATATATTTACCCTTAACTTAAGTGCTTGAATATAAGTTCAACCTTTGTTAACAAAATTGTTTGTTTTATTATAATTTACAGACATCAAGATCCAGAAATAGATCTAAGAAGCAAAAAGTCAGGGTATGTTACTTTATTCAAGTTGTTTCAAATATACTGAGCCAAAAAAGAAAGTATCAACTCTATGTATTTATCTATATTTAGAAAAGCAGTGAACATCCGAATAAGGTACCATAATCATTCATGTATAGGTTGCACCTGTGTTTAAGACACGGGTAGAAAAAATCAGCGGAAATCAAGGGGAAAAGTATATAACAAATATTTTTATTTGTTTAAAAAATGACAGAATTAGATGATGAGAAAATGGGAAAATTGTGCCATGTTGTAAGTTTTTGTGTTACGTGTTATGAAAACACAATTTAATTTTTCAACCTGCCTACACATGCTCAAACTTCTCAACACTTTGATTTTCTTGGAATTAGATTCCTGGATTCTACGAAATCCGGGAAAAGTACCTATGGCCCAGTCATCATATTTTTTGGGGGGAATTAATTAGTACATAAGCCATTTTTGGTATGTTAGTTCTGTTTGTGGTGAATAACACCCAGAAACAAATAGTCCCCAAGAATAACATGGTGCAAAAGCGATATTTTTGGGCTAAAAGTTTTAAAAAAAAATAAAACAGAATTTCAGGAATCGATATATAACTCAAAAACTATTTGGCCAAATGAGTTTTAATTTTCCAAGATGATGTGTATTGATAAAAGACGTCATTTTGATTTACCAGTAGTTTTACTCTCAAGTAGCATCCAAAATGGCTGCCATAATCCAAAATGGCTGCCGAAATGTTGTTTTTACTGTTTTAAATGTAATTTGTTGTTGTTTTCTTGGTTATTTACATATAATTTTATAAAGGACCACAATGAAAATAAGGATTTACTTCCTTTTTTGTGTTATCCTTGTATTTTAACGTTTTTGACATGGTTTCAATTTTTTACTGATATTATTTACCTTTAAGGTATTAGATGTATAATGCATTACCTCCATTTTGAAAAGTACTAAATTTCATCATTTTTACGTACAATTGACAAATTCCTTGAGGGTCATAGGTTCAAACCCCACTGGGACCAAATTTTTTTCTTCTTTTTTTTAGTTTTTATGTAATGTTTTGTACGTAGAACATGAATTAACACAGTAATATGAAGGAAAATATATATTCCAAAATATTTTGTTTAGATTATAGGAATTTATACATCGTTAATTAACGAAAATCAAGTAACCATGGATTTCTGACACTCATCTTTTCAAAACCGGATGGTGAAACTTTTTAAAATTTGCTATAGATATTATACACACACAGTAGTTAATTTTGAGAAAATTTCAGGCATTGCCCCACTTTGGTTTTTATCTTAGTGATACTTATCAATTTGTTACTAAATCTTCACTAAATCTTAAAGGGGCGGGGTTATATTTTTCATTTTTTCTGCAACATAGTAGTTCCAAACATCATATTTATACTTTGGATTGACAAAATATTGGTTTCCCTTAGACTTATACACATTTTTGCATTTATTGTGTCATCTGTTATAGAGGTAGATCAATTTCCATACAGGTGTCTTCATAAGATTTTAAGGTACTATTTTACGTTGGGGGTAGAGGAACAAAAATGGTCGTAACTCTCTTAACTGATAGTGAAAGTTTTTTAAAATTCACCTGTGAGTGTCTTAATGGATATACAAAAGAATGACAATATTTAAAATGCAATCCTGAACACTTCATATTATACATCTAATACCTTAATAATTTTACAGTCTCAATTTGTATATTCAGTAATATTTTTTGTTTGTTTGAACACTAACTTTATATGCCCATTTTGTGTAATATATTTCCTATGTTCCATGTTTTAGAAATAGTTAAAATTTGAAGAATAATAAATAAATACATCTTTATTAAAAATAACTTCAACAAAAATTAATTATCATTAAAACAGAATTATTAACAGCCTGTTTGACTGAATTCGGGGCGTTTTAAGAATTCTTTCAACCCAGGACCTCTAGCACACTCAACCACACTGCTAAAGAGTTAGATCTAATGCAGGAGGTACTAACTCTATTATTACGTATATAATGTAATTACAAAGTTTTAAGAGTCAGATGTGTTTTTACCGTGAACAGGAAGGGGAGGTATGAGTTAACTATCAACTTCAACAGTATTGGGAGAATAACAAGTGGACCTCTACCAAAACGTCTCCATTACACTGGGCCAAAACTGACTCTTCCTTTTGAGAAAAATATTAGTCCAAACAATTTATACATTTGGGTTTGTATCATTGCAGCCTAGAGTTTTTTGGTATCATTAGTTATGTAATGCATATCTACCAAATATTATTAATAACATTATAACTTTCGCTTCTGACAATACTCTCAGTGCTTTGATTACTATTCTAGCCTCCTGCACCTGCCTCAGTGAAAGATTTAGGAAGATGGAAACCGACAGATGATCTGGCATTGATAACAGCTGTTCAGCAGGCAAGCCTTTTGTTTTATACATATTTCTTAACTTTTAATCTTTGATAAAATGGTAACAAAATTATAACTTTGATTTAATGTTGATAAGGATTGCCAACAGGTGTGTATCTCCTTTTAATCTAAGTTTATCAGACATAGGGTAGATTACTTGAAAAAGTAATTAATTGATTTGAATAATTATTTTGAAATTTTCAGCAATTATTAACTTATTAATACCTAGAATTAAAGTAATTGATTAGCTTTGATTAGGGCTGTAGATTGTTGGGCAAATGGTGATCCAATTGGATCAACGATTCAGCACTTAAATTGTACAATCCCCAAATCAAATCACAATTTTTATACCCCAGGCATCTACATTTGTATGATGCGGGAGGCATATAGTGATTGTCCTGTCCATCTGTCTGGACTTAGAATGATTCTGTATGAATCTTAAATTAAAATTAAGTTTGTTTGCCCTTAACCAACTGACCTGAAAAAATCAGTCTTATGTTATCTAATATAATGTTTCATTAAGCATTATGACCAACAAAGTATCAAAGACTCATTATTGTTCAAGAACAGTCATTACATTGTACACTTACATTTCCATGAAGTATACGAATTTCGGATGACAACTTTTCGGATAACAAACCATACATCATCTAATGGGTATTTAAAGATAATCTGTTATAGTTGTGCTACCATATAACCACAGGGATAATTTTTGCCGTCCAAGCATATGAAAGAGATATCCCCATTGCCCAAAACCTATGAGATGTTTACTGAAATCTATGAGATATTTTCATCAATCGGATGAGATTTCACATGTAAAAACAAGTATGTATATAATAGATATAGTTGTACTCGGCCATAAGTCTACTTCACTCATAAGTCGAGGGCTATACTTTAGATCGAAAAAAATGGTATTTAAGCTAGACCCGTTCATAAGTCGAGTGCAAATTTTTGCTTCAAAATCAGAAATTTCATCACTCCCAACATGGTACGTGTGAAACAGAAAGTAGGATTTAACAAAGGGAAGTAACTTTTACGGACTGTTAATTAGTATAATTATATCCCATAATTCACCATAAGGAATTAATCTGTGTTTCTGAAATGCCCTCGGGTGATGTTAATAAGGATATACAAGACCCCTTGCTATCATTTTCTGCTTCAGTTGTTTAATCAGTTGCAATTAGCAACGATTACATCACACAGACTGTGGTTTTGACATGTTAGACATAAAAGGTGTTAATTTCACTGGATAAAACGAAATTAACACAAAAAACAACGTGTCAAACTTGCTAATCCCATGATCCATGACCAACCTGGACAAAGCCATTAAGATAAATCAGGAAGACAAACATGTAAATCTACTCAAATAAAACTCTATTTACTAATAAAACAATTTTGTCATTATTCTAAATGATTAGATCTACAACAGGTTCGTACCTTACTAAGTAATCCAGTAACAAATTATTCACACACAAAACTATCCATAATTGTGTGACACATTTAAATTACGAAATTCCTGTTCAATTTATGGGAGTAAAAAATTAACCAGAGAGTAAGATATACGTCATTTGATTGACAGATAACATCATTCATGACGTCAGTTACACTAACTTTAAACCTAGTTAATTTCAACAGCGCTAAAAATAGAAAATCAATACAGTACAGTTACAAAGTGCACCAGTTCAACCCGTTTGTGCAAAAATACGTGTGGACATAAATTATTGTGTTTTAGTGCTCTGAAAGTGTCTAAGTGATAATATTTTTTGGGGTTACTCGGCCATAAGTCGAGTTGGATTTTACGGACAATTTTAGGACCCATATTTGGTCGACTTATGGCCGAGTATATACGGTACTTAAAATGACTATATACTGTAGAACTGTTTTTTTTGCGTTAGTTTTATTTTTGCTAATATTCGCGAATCGAATACCTTGTGAATTTCAAAATCCCCTAGTAGTGACACGTGAATCAACAGGATTTCATGCTCCTGTTGCGAGAATACCCGTGATGATCCGATTGTTTACAACAGCAAAAATATCTGTGATATTCCGTCTATTTATTGATTCTGGAATCGTCTATAACCATGGACGATTACACCAATGACTGGTTTTATAATAATGCAATTTTAAATATGTACTGTATACGTCTTAATATTGGCGCCCGTTTCATTTGGCCGATTTTGGCAGTCGGCATTGGAACCGCCAAATCTAGACCACGCCAATAATAAACACCGCCAATTATTCTTTTCAAATAAATGTAACTCTTGCTCAAAAAGATATTATGTCGGTCAATAGCGATACATCACTAATGTTATTTACATGTTATGACTTTACCGACTTCGAATAAAATTTGTATTTGTAACACTTTTTTGTATAAATATGTGTTTGTTTAGTTTGTTTGTGCATGTATTATTATTTGTGTACTTTCATCAGCTAAAGTACAAGCATTACGATTATAGGGTAAATCTTAATTGACAAAAAGTAAAATCTAAAAGTTTATTTGTCACACCTTATATAACTTACTGTAGACACATATAGACAGACTAAACTAAACCCGATATATCAATGACTTGAAATAATATTGCGTTAAGAGTTTTAATTTTGGCGGTTATGGGGGCGGGACATGGATTTATTTTGGCGCTAGGCTACGAAAACGCCAAATATAGAACCCGCCAATTCAAGAACATCTTAAAAATGCCAAATTTTGCACTCACAGAAATAAAAACATATACAGTATATGATTGTGTTTTCAGACAAATGACTTGACTGCTGTGTATCTTGGTGTCAAATTTTCTTGTAAATTTACATTGAAAGAAATACAAGAGAGATGGTACAGCCTATTGTATGATCCAGTTATATCAAAGTAAGTACTTAGTATAATTAATTTAAAGACACATAACAAAATTAAACTAATATACCGGTAAACATTTCACAGAAGATTTGTTCAAACCTTCATGAAACCTATTGCATAAAAATGGGACCTCACCATGGTAATTTTCTGATAATGTCTCAAAGTTGATACTGATTAACAATTTTAGCTCGAATAATGATTTCTCTGTCCAAAATGTGTTGTTGTGTATTATGCAGTGATCTCTTTGGGAATGGGTCTGGGACCAGTCAGATTGGGAATTTTGGAGTCGTGACAACTAGGTTATTGGGAAATATTATCAATAGGCAATGCCCAATAAATCATGTTCTCTGGTTTCTTTGCACTAGTATACTATACTTCTTGTCAAAAAATGGTCATGACTATGTCATTTTATGTCAGATTTTGAAATTCTTTTGGAAAATTGAAGCCCAAACGCTCAGGGGTGTCAATATCCCGGATATATCCTGGGATGGTATTCACGAAAGATTTTAAGGATAAAATTTTCCTTAAGGCTGAAGTTTTTCCTTAAGGTTCAAGAGATTTACCTTAAACTTAAAATAAATTTTAAGTGGTATTCACAAAACATTTTTACTTAAGATTTTCTTTAAAACTCGCGATTTTTTCCTTAAATTTTAAGGAAGGTCGTGGCTTCCTTAAATCTGTTAAGGGCATCCTTAAGTATCCAACCTTTCATTAGTTTGTTTAGAAATCGCATAGAATGTCAAATTCAGGCGGTATATATTCACATTTGGTTTCTTCATAGTTTGAACATAATTATTGCGTTTGTCAAAAATTTATTTCATCAATGTTATGATTGTTTCCTTTTAAAGTGAAATTTACTGCTTGATGAGTATACACATGTACAGATAGAAGCTGCATACAGCAAAGCATTCGTGCAGTGTTTTTACGTCATTAAATGTCATGAAAAATAACAGTACCTATATTGGTTCATATATATATACAAATGTAACGGCTAAACTTTATTGAAAATTAAGGCGTTAAGCCTATGATATTTAATTACACATATGTGTATACAACGTAATATAGTTAAGACACAATTTAATACCAAAGCTGTAAAGATAATTCCAATACAAATGTAACAAAATATTGCATGATGTGTTACAATGAAATTAACCCGACATGCATTTAACAAAATATTTTAACTGTCTTAGTAATAAGAAATTCTTCTAACAAAGCTAGTATAACGTGGAGACAGTATTTAATGATTAAGAATTGTCCCACAAAAATATTTTCTACAATGGACACATGAATGATAATCTAATTTGAAATACATAAATTCTCTAAAACATGCTCTCTAAATGTAAAGCTTTTGAATACAAAAATTGACAATGTTTTAACTTAAAGTCTTTCTCAGATTGCAATAAACTCCTTATAAGCTTCAAGATATTATCATTTTGTCTATAATACAATTCATATATCATTAATGAAATGGATGTGTAAAAGATGAAGTTTTAACTTAATATTCTATGTGTAAAGTGTTAGAGATAGAAAAGTCCATGTTTATTTAATTTCAAGAGGAAAACTACATAAATACTGGTCAAAATATTAAGATTAGGTTTGAAAATTTTACTTTATCTTATTTGTATTCAACTGATTTGATAAAACTATTTGTAGGTTATCAGTTCAAGCTATGAAACAGTTCCATCCTGATGTGTTAGCTTCTGTTCAATCCAATGCTTTATACAGTAAATCTGAGGAAACAGCTCTTGGGAAAATATCCTCTGTAAGTACACCAAACAAAAGAAAGAAACTAGCGATTTGCAAACATTGTTGTGTTAAAAAGTCATCTTGTCATGAAATTAACCTTTAGCACTCTAACCGCAACTACAGTCGCCACAAATCATTCATCAGTTACCACTAACGTCGACTGAAGTCACCAAAGTTTTATACTGCGTATAGACTATTTCCCACACTGATTATGCAAGCCTCGTATTCACAAAAGTCCCCAGATACTGTATACGTTGAAATTTTGGCGGTGGTTTAATGTTTGCTATTTTGGCGGTTGATAGGTTTCAGCCAATTTAAAACCACGCCAATAATTCACACCGCAGATATATAACACCGCCAATAATAGCAAAACAAATAACTTTGTTCAGCTAAAAATAATTAATCAGTATTTAACCAATATTTAACTTTCAAAAAACGCCAAATTTTAGCCCCGCCAATTTAAAGACGTATACAGTAATCTACATTACGCATGCTCAAACTTCACTGTCATTTCCCATTATGTTTAGCAACAAAAAAATTAGAGTTTTGAAGACAAAAACTGCTGTTTATGAAGCTGTTTTACTGAATCACCATTTTGTACGTAACAACATGGCGGTTGACAATAAAGGTGATCGAAGGCTCATAGAAATCTTCACTGATATTGTTTCATGGCATATAGTGTTTACCCTGTCCGTTTGTTACGGATTTTTGTGTCTGGCTCATAACTCTGTCATGCATGATAGGATTTTGAAATAATTTGGCACAAATGTTCAACATAACAAGACGATGTGTCATGCGCAATGACTATGTCACTTGCTCAAAGGTCAAGGTCACAGTGGACACTTAAAGCATTATATGTATATGTTTGTGTCCGGCTTATAGCTCCAATTTAATTGCTATTTGAGATGCTTCAGTTCCAGGCATGCCTCTTTAAAACATAATCATACAAATTTTATCCAATGTTAAAAAATAGAACCTTTCTTAAATTTATTTGTGAAAATTCTGTTGATTGTGTAAATGGTATCTTAGTAGGTAAAACAAATTGAGAAATTTGATAATCAAACTCATATTGTTTTATCATTTGTCTACAATTTCTCTAGACAAGCAATCCAACTCTTGAGACTTTCCAAGACTTACTGGATAAACAACCTGATACATTTTATCCGACTAGAACATCTAAAGCACTACATACCCATTGGTTACTGATGAAACAATATCATTTATTGCCTGACCAATCTGTACAACCAATGCCTAGAGGGGATCATGTATTAAACTTCTCTGATGCTGAAGATCTTCTCACTGATGAAGATTTAAAGGTAAGTTATTTTGCTATTGATATATAACCAAGAGAAGAAAATCGCCATGTGGCATTGACTTTGTTTTTGGATTCCAATTGTTTTGTTTTATTACCCCCTCCATGACTTATTCCAAAGCTAGTTACTGTTATTCAAACTGTAAACATATGTTTATTATTATCCCCCTCAACTCATGGTGGGGGATAAGGTTATGGTTTCTCTGTCTGTCCATCCGTGCAGTGTGCCCAATACCATTTACATATTTGAAACTTTAAATAGATTAAGAGGGCATTGAGATGAAGTGCAGAGTTCAATACCTGTAACCCTACTTCATATATTGTTTATTGCCCTTTGCTTTATTTCATAGCTTCGTCCAGAGCATTACTTCAAAACCTTAAAGATTTTAATTATACCCCCGCAAACAAAGGGTATATTGGAGTCACTCTGTTGGTTTGTCGGGCAGTCCATCCATCCGCATACTATCCTATAAATTTGTGGAGCGAACTACTTCCACATTCCTTAAACGATTGCAATGAAATTTGAAATATGTCATCATCATGAAGTGTAGATGTGCAAGACACAATTTCCATGCCCAGTGCTCCACTCATTCCAGAGTAATGTGCCCTTAAACTTAGACAAATAGTGTACTTTCGCATATGGCGACGGGGTTATTAGTCACTTCTGTTTCAAAGCTCTAGTTTGAAACTTAAATGAAGCTAGAGGGTAATGAGTAAAAGTGCTGAACACAAGAATAATAAATATGCTGTGTCTATTGTTTGTTATTGCTGTTTGCTTAATTTTAATGATAAATTAGTGTGGAGCATAACTTAAAATTGGTATGGAGAACTTAAAAAACATGTAAGACATTTTAAAAGGATGTAAGATGGTAATCAGAATTTGTGAAGCACATAGGAATTATAACTCTTCTTTGTCTATTTTTAGTTGCTGCCCTTGGTTTATTACACTCCCACTAAAATAGTGGGGGCTGTATAGGAGTCACTTTGTCTGTTGGTCTGTCCCGAAACTTGTTCAGGCTGTAACTTAGTCATTCATTGTAGAATTTTGTAATAACTTACTACAAAACTTAATGTAAACTATCATATATTAGATGATGTGTCGCATGCAACTCCCATGGCTGTAGGTCAAAATCGGAGTTCAAAGGTCATAATATTGGTCTTTTTGTCGTGTCTGCTCTGTAACTTGTAATAACTAACCACAAATGTTAACCATTATTAAACGATGTGTCATGTGTAACATCCTTGGCTGTAGTTACAAGGTCAAGGTCATGCTTGGAGATGACCCATTTTCGAAATTGCCCAAGATATTATTGAGACAAACATTCGGACAAGGTTTGATGAAGATCCAATCAAAACTGTGACCATTAGAGTGTTAACAAGGTTTTCCTGTGATTTGACCCTGTGATGTAGGATAAGTTTGAACATGGTTCATCTGGGGTCAAAAACTAGGTCACTAGATCAAATCTTAGGAAAACTTTGTTAACATTGTAGATGTCACAGTTTTGATTGGATCTTTACCAAATTTCGTTAGAATGTGTGTTTTAATGATAATTTATTTAGGCTAAGTACAAACATGGATCATCTGGGGTCAGACACTAGGTCACCAGGTCAAATCATAGAAAAACCTTGATATCAGCAGACCTCATAACACTGGTTCAAAACAATGTTTTAATGAGTAAACAATGATTGTCATGTGAGCGATATAGGGCCATCTTGGCCCTCTTGTTACAGTCCTATCAGTACTCATTTAGTCATTAATTTTACTGTCTGATTTGAATTCTGCTGATTAAAATGGATGTTACATGTATATTATGTACATTGCATATTATTTACAAAATATTATTAATCACAAAATCGAACTTAAGCTATTTCTTATTATATTATTTAAAGGAAGCTAAAGATGACATTATAGAACAAGAATTAGCAGTAGCAGACAGAAGAAATAAGAAAGAAATACGATCCTTGGAACAAGAACTTCCCAAGTGGCAGGTCCTTGTTGATAGTGTCACAGGTCTGTTACTCTCAAAATTAGAGATTCTGTGTTGGTTTTGTGCCAATATTTTGAACTTTTTCTGTATTGTATCACAGACAGAAGTAAAGGACCTGTGATGTCTAAAAATCTCATGAAAATGTCTGTCTGTCAGAAAATGATCAAAGTATTTTCTATTGCCTCTATTTTGATTTTCAATGTTTCTTGAAATGATTTTTGAAACGTTCGCAGTAACTTCTTGGCTGAAGAACAGGTAACTGTTAATTATTCCTGTATGGTTTGATTTCCCGTGATTTTTAGCTCATCAGAGCACAAAGTGCTTAAGGTGAGCTAATGTGATCGCATGTTGTCCGTCGTCCGTGCATCTGTCAGATCATCTACAATTGCTTTAACAACATTTCCCTCTTAAGCAGTTGTCCAATTTCAACGAAACTTTACAAGGATGTTCCTTGCATGAAGTTCTACCAAAGTTGTTCAAAAAATTAAATTTCATTAAAAACTCTGGTAAAAAACTCAAATTGGCCCCCCATGGGTTTACTTGATTTTACATAGACTTATATAGGATTTTTTTTTAAAATCTTCTTGTCAGAAACTACAATGTCTAGAGCTTAGATATTTCGAATGCAGCTTTGCCTAGTGAACATCTGCCTAGTTTGTTCATATTATGGCCCTGGGGTAAAATTTAGTCCTGTCCTTGTGGTCATTTGGTTTGACATAAGCTCATAAAGGAAAAAAAAAATTCATCTCCAAGGGTCTTTTTTTTCAGGTGAGTGATTACAGGGCCATCACGGACCTCTTGTTCATTAAATGAAAATGCCAGTCCTTTGTCATTAATAATGGCCAACCACTTGCTCTTTCAAATAGCCATTTATTTTTCCTAAACACTAATTATTGTGTCAATTATCATCCTTACTGTGAATGTAAATCTACTTTTGACAAATATATTAAAGGTCATCTTTACCATATATTTATCTAGGTATAAGTCCTCCAGACTTTGACAATCAGACACTTGCGGTACTTCGTGGTAGACTGGTTCGATATTTGATGAGATCTCGTGAGGTTAGTACTCTTATTTCTGCTATCTGGTGTATATTGACTGTGTCTGTGTTGGAAGACACCGGTAAGAATTATGGAAAAAATTCTTCATCAAGGCATGAAATATTGCTCATATTGACAAGTGAGCAAGTAGAATATCTGATGCGATCGAAAATATTTTACCACATAAATCTAATTAAAAACCCTCTCTGTGAGCGGAGAGCGTCTACACATGTACTTAATTGAACTTTGCATTCTTTATACAACAAAAAGATGTTTCATAGATCTTGTTAGCCTTTGAGGAATGTATGGACATGTTTATGTAGAACTCGATAAAGTGGGCCAAGGTACCAGTCTTGTAACCACCTCAGGCTGGCATTTATTTCCACTGTTCTCCAATGTTTTTCATTGTAAATGGTGACATTGTTTGCTGTTTGTGTCACAGTTACATATTCAGTCAGTTAGCTGTGTTTAAATCCATTCTTACCTGATACATTTTATAACACTGGTTGTTCACTGGCAACTGCCCTGCTTCCTCATAGATATTGCAGCCGCCTGTCTTGTTTTGTACTATCTTTCTCCTGTCTAGAAGTGTTGTGGTACTCATGTTACACATCCCAACCTTAGCCTGCCCAATGTATAAATGTAATGTCATTATGGCATTCAATGCTCCAGAACATTAGCCAATGATGTATTCAGCAGTTTAACTGATCCAAAAGGGCTGTCTTAATAACCATACATTTACTTTTTACTTGCCAACATCTTGAGTGGTAGACAAGTAACATCCTTGAAAGTTGTTACGCATATCATGAATTTGCGCATTTATCTGTAATAATCAAACATTATTTCGCTATAAACAATAGCAGGGTTTGAAGATTAGGATTAACTAAAGGTTTACATCATGAAACGTATAAATAACACCTATATCATTTACTGCAACGTCTGTTGTAACTTAGCAGTATTCATGTTTCTCTCCCCATTTTGCCATGAATGTAACTGATATGAGTGCAAAAAAAAGGATTCGAAGAATGGTGGTAGGGCATAAAGTGTTACCCCTACCTGTCCGTCCGCACTTACCAGTTAGGTCATGGGGTTAGGGTTAGTACAATTGACATTATGGGGTTACAGTACGTACAAACCACCGTTGTGGGGTTAAATTTTCTCTTGTGGGGTTAATGAAATACTCTTGTATGGTTGTAAATAGTAAAGGAATATAGAAGGAAAAAGCATAATGTAGCTCTCGTAAGAATGTCAGTCCGTCCGTCCGTTCGTTTAAATCAACAACTCAAGAAATATTTCATGGATTGGTTTCATATTTTACATGGAGGTGTGTAATAATAAAGTACAGGTCATGTTTGAATCAAAACATTTTCACAGGAGTTATGGCCCCTTTTTAGCTCACCTGTAGAGTGCCAAGGTGAGTTAAGGATCAAACGGACGTACTTATGAGACGTATGTTGTGGGGTGTACCCTTTGATGTTTTCGGTGTTTTTATCCCCACAAGTCTGCACCCTACAAGTCGAAATTATCCCCACAATTCCAGTTTGTACGTAACTGAACCTCACAAGACCTAAATGTACCAACCCTAACCTCACAACCACCCTCTGGTGTGTACTATGTTCGTCGTCCGTTGTCGTCCGTCCATCCGTCGTCAACAATTTCTTTAAACAACATCTCCTCCTAAACCACTTGGTCAATTTCAACCAAACTTCACAGGTGTATTCCTTGCCTCAAGCTCTACCAAGGAATTCCATTCCATGCAGAACTAAAATAAAATCTTCTCAAAAATCAGAGGACGTAGAGCTTAGATATTTAGTGTGTAGCATTGTCTAGTGGACCTCTACCAAGTTTGTTCAAATTATTGCCCTAGGGTCAAAATTGGCCCCGCCCCAGACTCACTTGATTTATATAGACTTATATAGGAAAAATAAAAATAAATTATTGTCTAAAACTACAAGGCCTAGAGCTTCAATATTTTGTATAAGGCATTGTCTAGTGGTCCTCTACCAAGTTTGTTCAAATTATGGCCCCAGGGTCAAAATTGGCCCCACCCAAGGGTTTACACTATTTTATATAGGAAAATTTTAAAAAATCTTCGTGTCCAAAACCACATGGCCTAGAGCTAAGATATATGTAGCATTGTCTAGCAGACCTCTATTAAGTTAGTTCTAATTTTGGTTGGATGGTTAAAATCGGCTCTGCCCTGGGGTCACTAGATTTATAAAGGCCCATATAGGAAAATTAAAAAAATCTTCTTATCCAAAACCATGAGGCCTAAGGCTTAGATATTTTGGATGTAGCATTTTCTTATTAATCTCTACCAAGTTTGTTCAAATCATGGCCCGTGGTCAATATTGGCCCAGCCCTGGGGGCTGTTGATTTCAACACCTACTTAAGAGTTTTGGTAGATAATTCTTTACCATGTCAAATAACCTTTCCTTGATCAAATTATCCCTTAGTGTTACAATGCTCAGGTGAGCGATATAGGGCCATCATGGCCCTCTTGTAATGAATATTTGAGTCACTTTTAGGGTGGAAACAGGGACTACATATAGAGAACCTCGTGAACTGTAGAACCATATGACCAGATTAATGAAACATCAACAGTTTGTCTTTTTGATCGAGTAGATGATCCCTTTAGTTATGGGATCAGTAAGTCAAAACTACAAATTCATGTGATCTGAAACTTCTCACATCCTGATAAAAATGTAACATAGGCCACATTCTAGTATTCAATTGCCGGATGCAATTTTGGGCCATACAAACATTTAACTTGTTACAACTGAAGTGGTAAATTTCACTTTAATAGGATAATATTTATGATATAAATTTTTAGCGGACGAAATATTTATATTCCACTAAGAAGACTCAAATTACCTATTTAATTTTGGATATTTTAAGGACACCCTTAACCATGATATTCAGACTTTTTCTTACTGCTTATATTCCTCTATAAATGAAGCTGTTAGTACAAGATGTTTTTATGGTACTTAATTAATCTATGTACTCTGACTGGTATTACAGTTTTATCAATGGTTGTACATGTATGTATTACTTCAGATCACACTTGGTAGAGCTACTAAAGACAACCAGATAGATGTTGATTTATCTTTAGAAGGTCCAGCATGGAAGATTTCTAGACGACAAGGAATTATCAAATTAAGGAGTAATGGAGATTTTTACATTGCTAATGAAGGAAAGAGGCCAATTTATATCGATGGAAAACCCATTCTAACAGGCAACAAACAAAGATTGTGCAATAATTCAGTAGTTGAGGCAAGTTTCAGGTTTAAAATTCATGTCCATGTTAAGCATTTCTATAGGATTCATCCAAACCTGCATAATTTTATAGAGTGAAATGTAGTTTTGCTTCCATATTATTTCATTAAAAAAAGAAACAGAAAAATATTGTGCAAGCTTTGGTTCCAGAAATGTATTGAAATTATTGCAAACTCTGGCACACACCTTAATGTTGTACCATATTTCCTGTCACAGGAAATTTCTATGAGGGAGATGAAAGTTTTGTATCTGTATGAAACAGTGTGTTTTACCATACCCTAGATTAAAAGAGAATAATGTTCTTCCAAGACATTGGTGGTGAATCACAATTTTTTTGAGTGAATAAAAGCCTCTTACCAGTATGTTAAATTGTAAATGAAACAAAAAAAACTGTTAACTCACTGGAGTCAGCTGCCTTGATAGAAGTACTCATTTGTTTACTGGTTCTTCTGATCTGAAGGTATTGTATTCTTAGGTTTGCCCATTAGAGAAAGCCTTTACCCAAACGGAATCATGTTTCCCCTTTTTAATAAAATTGGTTTATTTTGCAGACTAAATTTACAATGTATACGAGCTTAGTGTAACCCTGTACCTATACATGCTTTTAAGTATGCATTTTTTGTATGTAACTGTTTTGTTCAATTTCTCTCCCCTACAATAAATATTATCAGTATAATATGTTCTTTCATTTTCAGATATCATGTCTAAGATTCATATTTCTCATCAATCAAGATCTGATTAATACAATTAGAACTGATACACAGAAAATACCTCTTTCAACTTGATAGAGTTGTTTAATTCATTACAAGACACGGCAGCAATTGATCCTTTTCTGGAGTCTTCACTGGATTATGGCTAAATGCTAAACTTAACTGTGTACCATTCATATTCAGTACAAGTGAAAGTTCGTCCTGTAAGATGTTTACAAGAATTCATTTTCACCTTTATCAAAATCCATTTTTAGCTCACCAGAGCACAAAGTGCTCAATGTGAGCTAATGTGATTGTGTGTTGTCCGTCGTACATGTGTGTGTGTATGAAGAATTGCTTTAAACAGCATCTCCTTCTTAAGCAGTTGGCCAATTTCAACAAAACTTTACAGGGATGTTCCTTGCATTTAAAACTCTGGTTGCCATGACAACCAATAGGAAAAACTTTAAAAATCTTGTCTGAAACCATAGGGCCCACTACCAAGTTTGTTCAAATTATGATCCTGGGATCAAAATTGACCCCGCCCGGGGGTTTAACTCTATTTTATATGGGCCTATATTGGAAAATTTAAAAAATCTACTTGTCAGAAACTACATTGCCTAAACTTTAGATATTTGGTATGTAGCATCATCTGGTGGACGTCTACCAAGATTGTTTAAGTTGTGGCCCCAGGGTCAATATTGGTATCGCCCCGGGGTTTACTTGATTTCACATGGGCTTAAATATAAAGGAAAATTTTATAAAATCTTCTTGTCAGAAACTACTATGCATAGAGCTTTTTTGAAATTTATTTTTATTCTTCATTCTCATACAATCATATGAATTGTTGTTATATATTGTTACATCATCATGCACATATAACATTTTTATATTATTGCAAATATATGTTTTCATATGAAGAATATATAAATTTTCAGGAGAAAAGAAATGAAGAAAAAAATAGAGGGTTTAAGCTCGTTTCCAATTCTGTAGAATTAATAATATTCATACACGAATGATATTTGTAACAGTTAAAATGTAAAAGATTTTAAAACGTTTTTTGCTCGGAAAAAATTATAAATTATAATTCAAAACTTCATGACTTTTAATAACTTATTTTTTTTTTTTCATAAATTCTGTAATATGAAATATATTTGATTGTGAAATAGTGTCTTATTTTACGATGATATTAACATGACTTCAATTCACGAAACACGTATAATTACATAATTTTATAATGATTTACGAAGAAAATATGTAAAGAGTCGTTGTAGACCAAATATACATGACTTTGTAGAAATACCTACTTGAAAATTCAGTTCAATTAAGAATTTTGTCGATATATTAATCTTTTAAAATCAGAAATGCACTGTACTTTGAATAATATTGCAGCTTGCGATTGCTGGTAAATGATTCATGTAAACAGAGACATATAGATGTTATCTACGTCTTTGATGTAAACGATTCTTGTTTTTTTATTTGTATTTTTTGCGTGTACGCTGTTAACAGGTACAAATAAATTAATAATGTATAATGCTGTTATTAAATAAATAACTATGTGTATGTATTGTTTTATACTATGCACGTACTCAAGTGCATATTTGCCTATTGTATATACTAATAAACTGTGAAAAAACTGCAAATTCGTAATAATTACTTTCTGGTGTTTCGTCCATATTTCATCTTTTAGATGCGTGTATAAGTTCCACTCTTCTTGCGGTGTTAAGCCCAACTCATTATTTTTCTCATAAATCATTACAGACGTAATATATGATGCGAACTTTCAATTATCTCAACAAGATGGCCCTATATAGCTCACATGACAATCACTGTTCACTCATTAAAACATTGTTTTGAACCGGTGACCTAGTTTTTGACCCCAGATGACCCATGTTAGAACTTCTCCTACATACATATAAAAAAGACATACATTCTGACAAAACTTGGTGAAGATCCAATCAAAACCATGAAAACTACAGCATAGACAAGGTTTACCTAAGATTTGACCTCGTGACCTGGTTTTTGACCCCAGATGACCTATGTTCGAATTTGTCTTACATATCATTAAGACAAACATTCTGACAAGGTTTGGTGAAGATACGATCAAAACTTGACATCTACAGTGTTAATAAGGTTTTCCTAAGATTTGACCCCGTGACCTGGTCTTTGACCCTAGGTGACCTATATTTAAACTTGTCCTTAATATTATTAAGACGAACAATCTGACAAGGTTTGGGCAAGATCTAATTAAAACCATGACATAAAGAGCTTTTACAAGATTTTTACCTAAGATTTGACCTTGTGAGGGACCCAGTTTTTGATCCCCGCTGACCCATGTTCAACCTTGACCCACATATCATTGAGGCAAACATTCTGACAAGGTTTGGTGAAGATCCAATTAAAACTGTGACATCTACGGTGTTAACAAAGTTTTCCTTAGATTTGACCTGGTGACCTAGTTATTGACCCTAGATGACCCATATTTATACTTGACCGTTATATTATTAAAACAAACGTTTTGACAAAGTTTGATGAAGACCCAATTATAACTGAAATCTACAGTGTTAACATGGTTTTTCATAAGATTTGACCTAGCGACCTAGTTTTGACCCAAGATGACCCATGTTCGATCTCGTCCGAGATATTATGAAGACAAACATTCTGACAAGGTTTCATGACCATCCAATCAAAACAGTGACTTTTAGAGTTTTCACAAGGTTTTCCAGCAATTTGCCCTAGTGACCTAGTTTTTCACCGGAAATGACTCATTATCAAACTTGACCTACATTTTATAAAAATAAACATTCTGACAAAGTTTCATGAAGATCCGGTCAAAACAGTGATTTCTAAAGTGTTCCACGCGGTTGGTGCCTCAGGGGCTGACGTCTGACAACGCCACCCCTCACACCCCACAGAGCGGGACGTCATTGATTGCGGATTACAAGTGAGAAACGCTTTATCATCACCATACTCACCTGACATAAGCCCCTGTGATTACGACCTATTGATCCCTGGACTAAAATAAAATATACGAGGTATTCGATTTGCCGACCTAAATGACATTGAAACTGTCGTCGCCTCACAGGTTTGGGTGTATGAGTGTAGATGCCAAGCGACGGAAATTGAAGATCTTCCGAAAAGATCGAAGTCGGTCATTGAACGCAAGGGATGTTACTTGGAATGATTCTGACAATGTTAGAACAATTCTTGCTTTTATTTAGAAATTATGTGGTAATTCGCATTATATATTGAATGTCCCTTGTATGAGCATGTTGTGTGCGTACAGTATAATATAATCGATCAACATTAATACTAATTAAGAAATTGAAATAAAAACAAGTATCAAATTGTATTTAATCTGATACAGTAATATACATGTACATACATTTTATAACAGAACAGAACGCAATTGTAACAGTCATACATAGGAATATTAACAAAAAAAACTTTTGTAATACTTATTACCTAATTAATTTATCAATTAACATAGATTATAGTTGGTTTTCGGCCGTTAGTTATGGTGTCATAATAACAAATAAAGTTTCTTGACAAGTGAATAGCTTCGTGCTGTGAGAGACATAGATATCTATGGTGACGTGGTTTAGGTGTCCGCTTGTCATGCAGTAGAGTCACAGGACCTATCCTCGCCCAAAATTTGCACATAATTCTCAGGAACTATACGATGTCAATTTGTGACATCTGGCTATTTCCAAATCTCAAAAAATAGACTGCGTGGTCAGAAATACGAGTCCCGAGAGGAGTTAAGGTGCGCCGTAAACAGAAATTTGCGGGAGATGTCAAGTGATGGCCTGCTGCACGTGTTCCGGTCATGGGTTGAACGGTGGAATAAATGCAAACTTTGCGAGGGACATTACTTTGAAAAGGAGTAGAGGTCAAAAGCATGTTGGATTACTTATACTCGTATCCCAGAATTAGTTCACGATATTATTGATGGGCCCTCGTAAGTGCCAATAAGATCAAAATAAAATCTTTTACGCTCGACTTTTACACTGGCAAAGTAGCATCTTGTAAAACAACATTTACATCCTGACCATAAATATAACATCAATTGAGAACAAGGTCATGATCTATTTAACTCGTACATACTCAAAGAATAATTTAATTCCTTCCTGAAAACTTTAAGTAGACATATAAAAAAAATGTACATTTTTTGTAATAATATCTTCCAATTAAAAAGCAACACTTATAACTAACCACTTGGATGTCTTAACTCAAACTATAATGCCGAATCCATTCAGTGCAAATTGCGGACTAAAAATATCATGTTCAAATTTGGACGAATAGAAAAAATACTCATTAATGAACAAAATTAAATTGAATATTCAGAACTCCCAATTTAGTAAATATTGTAAAACATCTATAAAAATAAGTTAAAAAATATGCTCAGGTTCTGTGGCGAGTCGTTAATACTTTGTAAGTCGTCATTACTTTGTGGCCAGTCGATATTTAAAATGTGCCGAGTTGTTATTGTGGCCCATCATTACTATACACCGTTTCCTACATGTACCGGAAGTTTACAAATGTTTGTTAAGTAGGCCTAATCATGTAGTTCGACTGGTTATTAATGTTAAGTAACACCATTCCTCTGCGCATGTAGACGGAGCTTAGCATTACTTAACTAGAATTCCCCAGTCGAACACGCCAAATGCTACATACCAAATATCAAAGCTTTAGGTATTGTAGTTTTTGACAAGAAGATTTTTTAAATTTCCTACATAAGTCTATGAAAATCAAGTTACCCCCGGGGCGGAGCCCAGTTCTGACCACAGGGGAATAATTTGAACAAACTTTGTAGAGCTCCATTAGACAATACTGTTAGGATGACCACTGATAAGCATAAATGATGAATAACAGACACCAAAATAAGTTCAAAGAATTTATTTCTCAGTCTAAGTATTTTTTACTTCAAACTGAGATACAATAAAATCATTATAAAATATTCAATAAGTACAGGCACAATCATATATAGTAACACACATTAATTAAATAACATTGGCCTTAAAAATTTCACTAACCTTCATTTTTCTATTACGAGCTTTTAACTGTTCTAATTTATCACTTTCAAATTACTAACGTACGTTTTCGAAATTCGGACTATTTATACCCAAAACGTTGTTTACGTCATGACGTCATTAATTAGACCGTGGAAAAACCGTACTATGAATAATCGAACGCTGCCTCGCAGTGAATAATAGTAAATTTGGCGGCAGCAGATTGAGTGTAAACAGCGTGTTTATGATGTTGATAAACCATCGTAATTACATTCAGTCTACATTAAACATACCCGTAATAATGTTATATGATACTTGATAATGGGTTAGAAGGTTAGTGCTGTAATAAAAACTTGTTATTTTCTTGAGAATGATAAAAAGACACGACTGGAATAAGTGGGTGGGGTACGACAAAATTAAACATGAATATGGACGGAAAAGACAACAGAGTGGCATAGCATTACCCCCCCCCCCCCTTTCCAGCAAGAATTGTCCCAATTTTACGTAAAAGACAGAAAATCTCAGCAAAATAACTTACAATATACATATTTAACATGAGTATAAAACATATCGAGCTCACAGGTAACTGTATCATGAATAGATTATAAAAATTTATAAAAAAAAAATATTTATTAATATGTTAACAAGGTATATTTCAACAAAAATCCCAAGATTTTTAAAGCATCAAAAACAATTTTGGGCTAAAGATATTTCCAGTGATCGATTATATTCATAAAACATATCGTTAAAACAACATTCATGCAAAATCCTAGAGAAATCCGTCGCCTAGTTTACGAGTTATGCCACAAAATGTAAATTAATGCTTCGGGACGATCACTGAGGTGATTTTGACATCCACTAAATTTACATAAAACAGACGATAATTAGTCTTAACCGCTGTGTACAAACATAATGAACAGCTACACTTAGAAAACACAAATGTTGGAACACATTTACCCCCATGACAATTTATAAATTTGTTACATGTGAATGTTTAAGCAATAAACAAACTTTCGGCTTTAATTTTTATCCCCGATAGACTCCATTTTGGTTCATATGACGCGCGTGCTATCCAGTTTGTGACAACGATTTTCATTGGCCGATTTCAAAGGGGTTTTCCCAGGTGAAGTGACGTATTTGGTTCCCGGCCAATGAAAACGAACGTTACAAAATACACTGGGATTTCTCTAGAGTCATCGACAGAATTAAGTTTTTACGTTGATATTTAGATAAAATCGGAATTTAAACGTTGAATTACATCAGGGTCTTTCAATTGAATGGACTCGTGCTCTACAGGCGATTATCTCTGTATAAACATCAAGTCGTGCTGTCGATACTTATCGGAGAGCTTTTTTCACGCGTGTATAGATAACACACACATTTTCAATTTCCATTTAGTCAAAAACAAGAAATCGAAAATTAAAAGTAAAATCATGAATTAACGGAGTATTGATCTTTCTAAAATGTGTTGCAAGCATTTCAGCGATAGATGGTTATTAAAGACGGAATCACTTACTAAAAAAAGTAAAATTGGTCAAACTCAAAATGGCGACTTCCGACGGTCAAAAAGGGCCAAATTCATGTATCATTATTTCTTAGCATCGGAATCAATATGAAAAAGTAACTGCATGATTTACTTCAACAACCTTTAAAAGACATGAAATTAATCCCGACATCATCACTATAACTTAAAAGGGTTATATTTACTTACGAAAAATACACGCTTTGCGACAACAATCTAGATCTGGGCTTAAAACGAGTTTTCGTCCATTTATGTACCGTCGGATTTCAACATAAATAAATGGATTTTGTCCTAAGAAATTGGTAAAATCAGAAGGAGATACTTACGATCTAACTTTTCGTGGAGCTCTACACCAATAAAATGGTTAATAATTTGTGAATATTTGGGTATCTATTTCAATGCGATCTTCACCGTTTCACAATGACGGCCATCTTGCGCGCGACCACGTGATCGCTACACAACGCTTTAATTTACGGAGTCCAGACCCTTCTATTTGAGTGACCCTGATTACATGTTATGAAGGTAAAATAATGTAAATAAATAAAGCTTTCAATGCAGGAATATGTTTTTGTTCAATTACGGCCGTAAAAAGTATATTCATTTGCATGAATTCACCGGAATCCTTGATGAAATTGAAAAACAAGTCACCTCAGTGATCGTCCAGAGAATTTTCGTTGAAATATACCTTGTTAATATATTAATAAATATTTTTTTTTATTTTTTTTTAAAATTTTTATTATCTATTCATGATACAGTTACCTGTGATCGAGCTCATGTTTTGAACACAATAAGGTATATATTAATAGACATTAAAGTCACACATATTCATATATGAACAAGTCTTACTTAAAATTATGCAACGTTTAAATACACTAGACTAATTGAGTATGTCTCTAAGATGATTATAACATTAATGTCACATATACTTAAAGTCCTATATTCAACAAATTTTAAAACAATATTGTCAATACTTAAAATATTTAGGCATTATGAAATTGTCACTTACACAAATTAATTTTTTTTAATACTAATAGTATATAAAGTCAATGTTTATGATTTAAATAGTATGTCTTCTTCGTGGTGATTGAATGGTAATTATACGTCTACTTCTTCTGTGAGGTAACAGTTTTCAGTATAAATGTAACAGTTTTCAATACATAAAATGTATTAGTTAGCAGTTTTCTTTTAATACTGGAACATCAGGTTTTCTTATATATAATGTATGTATGTGTGTGTAAATAATTTTACACAACTAACAATTAAATAACTGACTTTTTAAATTTCTTTATCGTGGTGATTATTTTATAAATGTAGTCCCCTTCTTCAAATGATTCCCTATTTTCTTTCTGTAAAATCAATTCTCTTTCTCTTTCTCATCCTATCCACCTTTACTAACACTTCGTCCAACTCTTTTAACTCCCCTTCTTCCAGTTCACTAAAATCTTCTATTCTACTTTCGTCCTTCTTCGTCCTTCTACTGTCTTCCTTCTTTCTATCACTATCTCTTTTCTTTCTGTCTTCTTCATTCTTCTTCCTTTCTGCCTCCACTTTCTTTCTTTCCTCTTCTTCCTTCTTCTTCTTTTCGGCCTCTACTTTCTTTCTTTCTTCTTCCTTTCTGCCTCTATTTTCTTTCTTTCCTCTTCTTCCTTCTTCTTCCTTTCTGCCTCTATTTTCTTTCTTTCCTCTTCTTCCTTTCTGTCTCTGCTTTCTTTCTTTCCTCTTCTTCCTTCTTCTTCTCAGTCTCTATCTTCTTCCTTTCGGCTTCTACTTTCTTCCTTTCTTCCTGCTCCTTCTTTTTTTCTCTGTCTCTAATTTCTTCCTCTCTTCCTTCTCTTTCTTTTTCTCCACTACATCAAGTCATACATAAATACTTCTTTCAAAAAACTCTCTCCTTGAAAATTATCAAAGTCTTCATCACTCTCATCACAGTCACTATCATTTTCACTTTCATTGTCACTCAAAATATGTCCCACGTTCCTCAATCTCTCCTCCTCCCTCACATCTACACAAAACTTTTCCTCTGCCTTCTCATAAACTAATCCAAATCTCTCACTGCGCTCTCTCCCTTATTTCCTGACATCTGGTTGAAATACATAAAGTCATCTTTCTTTGCTCTACATACATGTGGATTATCATTCCGACGGAATATTTTATGACATATTTTACATTTAAAAGAAATGCCACTATGTTGTTCTCGTAAGTGAGACATGCAGGCTTTCTTCACTGGGAAGAACAAATCCTCACACAATAGACATCTAAAATTCTGAAAATACAGAATAAAAACCATTCTGTAAAGTTTATAACATCTAACAAAACAATGTCTGAAAATTCATTTACTTCATATATGTATAAGTTACATGTATAATAACTATATGCATCATCAGCTATACTTGTATGGTAACTCATTAATTTCTACCTGTATACTTTTTAAGCTTGTCATGATGTACAACTTTTGGTTTAGACTTGTTTGTTTTTATCCTATACAAAAACATCATTAATTTTATCAACTATCTGGCATGGACCAATCCATGGATTTTGGAATTTCGGACTCAACCCTTTCTTTCGTATTGGATTATAATACCAAACTTGATCCCCTGATTTGTAATTACATTTTATATTATATTTCAAATTTACATTGTAATGTTTCTTCATGCTCTGACTAGCCATATCTATATTTTGTCTTGCTAACTCGTGTATATTTTGAATTTGATTTTCTAATTTTGTGACAAATTGAGAACTATTCTGCTCTCTAATATCATTATCTGTTTCCGGACACCCAATCGAAACATTATCTTTATTATCTGTTTGACAAGAAACCTCACTACAACACATTGAAACTTGTTTCGCACTAGTATTACTGACTATATCCTCACAATTTAATTGATTTCCAGTGTTACGGCTAACGAAAACATTAACCCCCGTAATAACATCAGGTTGCCGACAATTTTTTTTACTATGTATATGGTATAATGCAACAAACATTAATGTAAGAAATACATATATAAAATCATCTTCAGAACTATAACCTCTCTTCAAACTACAATTCTCCACTACTGGTTTAAAAGATGCAATTTGTTGTAAACTATTGACTGTTTGTATGTCTATTCCTTGATTAATCTCTACTCTTTCACAGTTTTTACAATTATCACTGACACAAGATCTTCTCGTCAATGTATCCGCATTTGAATGTAAACGACCAGCTCTAAATTCTATAGTGAAGTCATAGGAACTCAGAAAAGTTAACCACCTAGCTAACTGACCTTCAACATTTTTTTTAAATTTAACAACCATTTTAAACTTGAGTGGTCACTACGAATTATCACATGTCTACCGTACACATAATGATGAAAATGTTTCAACGCACTAACTACATGTATAGCTAATTACTATCTCCTCGTGACACATAATCTTCTCTCCGTCTTAGCAAAACACTTGCTAAAATAACCAATCACTTTCTCTTCTGAGACAAAACTGCACATTGACCAACCAATGAAGCATCGCAATCTAGTATAAACTGATCATTCTCTGTAGGAAATGCTAATATAGCAGCCTCAGTTAAAGCCTGTTTAACTTGATTAAAGATTCACACTATTTCGTCCATACAAACTTTCTACCATTTTCAGATAACTCATGTATTGACCTAGCGATAGTAGCAAACTGATACACATAACTTCTATAATAACTAGCTAATGAAATAAAACTTCTGGCTTCCTTAGCAGTTTTTGGAATTGGCCAATTTTTAATTGTTTCCACTTTCTTAGGATCAGTACCAACACCATTCTCATGAATCTTATGACCTAAAAACATTACTTCTTTTTTTAAATAAAACACATTTCTTGGGATTAAGCTTTAAATTAGCCCCAGTCAACCTTTTGAACACAATCTCTAAATTATTCAATTGCTCTGAAAACGTTTTTGAGTGACAAATAATATCATCCAGATAGATAATCACAACAGACCATAATAATCCAGCAAATACCATTTGAACTAAACGGGTAAATGTGGCTGGGGCATTACATAAGCCAAATGCTGATCTCTTCCACATTCATTGTGAACCACCAGGAATTGAAAATGCTGTCTTAAGACGGTCCTTTTCATCTATATAAACTTGTCAATAACATGATTTCATGTCTAAACAAGACCACCACTTAGAACCTGATAACGCCTCAATACTATCATCTATTCTCGGTAAAGGTTGCGAGTCCTTAACCGTGACTTCATTAATTTTAGCCCTCTATAGTCACAACAAAAGCGAATAGATCCATCAGTTTTAACATTAGTGACCACCGGTGCATTACCAAGGCTATTCAACTGAACCATTTCGGACCTTAGTTCTGGTTTGGCCTGGTTGCGGTCCTCCAACTTGACCACTCGTCGTTTCCCGACCTATTATATTGAGCATTTCCACTCTGATAATTATTTCCAGAATTGTCTGACTGATTATTGTATGATCTAGACTATGGGGCACCAATACCCCCCCTCCCCCCCCGGAGAAATTTTTCTACAGTTTGTTTTTCTGAAAGTGTATGGAAAGACCTCCAAATCCCAGTGTCTACCATCTGGATGTTGGGGCTTTACTCCGTTACCGCCATTTTGGGGCGTTACCATAATTGAAATTTTAAAGTTAACACAATACCGCAGAGATCAAAATAATTTGTGTTCAAGGCTTTGTAATTATGATTATAAGCACAGAGAATGTAAACAAGAGTGTAGAAATGTTAAACTCATCATCAAATGTGGTATAATTTACGTTACCAATATCATATCACTGAAATAAGGTCACATATACTCTAAAATATTCGATTATCATCATATACTTACTGTTTCTGGATCGAGCAGAACACTATCTAATGAGTAAATGGTACTAAATTGTATTATATGTTGACAAGGTGAAAAAAGGTCACAATAATGCAGAAAATATGTGTATATTATTAACCGCATGCGTTACCAAAATATAACTATGAACATAAGTGCATGTATAACTAAACCTTGATATTTTTTGCATCAGACATTATAAAATCTAAAGTGGCATTCTTAAATTAAAAAAACAACATTTCATTATAAAATTTTCACATCAATCAATCAATCAAATCAAAGCAATCAGTTGTAAATAAATAAATAATTTCATTAATCAAATAAATATTTAATTTAGTCTATCAATTTCATAGTAATTTATAGATATGTTTCTTTTTTCAATGATTATGCAATTTTAACCTGTGACCTAGCAGTGGTCATGATATCGTACTCATTGGTTTGGCAGTTTCCGGAACAAATTCACTAATGTCATAGTGAGAACGGGTGTATTTCACACACGTATGCTCCATCTTCGATACATCTAGGTAAAGTAATGAACGACAGTGGTCTCGCGGAACTTATGATAAACTCCGGAATTGTGCCAGTGGTTCTCTTGACAAAGTGACGTCTAGGAAACACTAAAACCATGCTCTATGGGAGCACAAGCCCTTATCGAAGGGTCAATTACCCCGGCCAAGATTTGAAGAAACACAACCTTTCACACAGAGTATTTCAGCATAATATAATAACTCAGATACGAGCAGAACGTAACGCATTTGGCCTGCTTATGCTCCTGTCAGTTCAACATGACATAGACCTGAAGCTTACCTGGTCATTTCTTCTAGGTCGAGTACCTTATATTGAATCACCAATAGAACCAACAACTAGCCATTCTACAGAAGGCGCATCCTATGTTGTTAATGGTAACGCCTAATTGGGTAACTGCAGAGTCTAATAGCAGTTCCGGACACATTCGAGCAAGTAGTTGAGGCGATTTCTTATCAGTTGCCTAAAACGTCTCGTGTATACTTTATATCAGACACTTCAAACAGTCTATTAAATCAGATGAGTGCCGATGACGTTTGGCAGCTCCAACGTTCTTGCTCTCAGGTAAAAAAAGCAATAACTCCATGAAATCGGATGGGCTTCATATCTAATGACGACAATAAGACACAGTCAATAAAGTTAATCTTTGAGCAGTCTTATAGAGATGGCGTCACAGTCACACTAACTGAGATTCAAAGCACTGAGATTACAGTCTGGAGCAAAGTTTAAATGTGTTTGACAAAACCATCGTTAAACCATTTAAAGGCCTGTGTTATCATCATTTTGAATTAAAATTTGAATGTCAAGACTTAGTATGTATAATCTGTACAGATGTACATCATTTGACCAATTAACCACAATTACCAAGGAAAAGCTATCATGTGTCAATACGCAATCTCACTAATCTCAGAGACAATATAGTGTTCCAGCGCTACTTTACTGAATAATACTATTTTCAATATGTAGTGAATTTCGTTACCTCAACAGTTAATGATGAAACGGAGGAAAAAACAGAATCCTGCATATATCTCCAACTTTTATCAAAACTGCAAAGTCTGCAATGTTTACTTATACTATTTTTCAAAGCGGATGTATATGCGTCACGTAATTGCAATTAGAGAAAGTAATGTATAGCTATAGGAGCTTTGCTCCTATAAATGAAGATTACATGACACGATTAGCCAATTTACCACGCATGTTTGTTCGGATGAACTTTACAGTACCATTGAGACATTTGTATGTGTGTTGTTTGGTCATTAAAAATACGACATCAATAAACTGAGGTATGACAAGTATCAAAGCCATGGTTGTGTTCTGAACGCTTTAAGTGGTATGGACATGAGCTTACTCACTCCCTGCAGATCCCGTCTCGTATGTTCAATGTGTTACGGATAGTTATAAGGTGTATATTTGGACCCATGCAAAGAGGGCAATCTTGATCTTCTAAAAGTGGATGAAAGTGGTTGGAAATTCGGTCCTGACAACATGTTGGAATACAACTGGTACGAGGATAATATTGTGCCAAAGGCTAGCGACACAGAAGACACTGATGATAAAAACGACATTGAGCTCATTAGTATGGTCGATGCTGTCTATGACACAGAAAAGTGATGAGGATTTGTGAAATTCGTGAACGTTTGCTATCAGAACAACAAAAATACCTTGATGACAATATGTACAGCTAATGAAATCTGACATAACATACAATATTGCACTTAAGTATATACATGTACATGTATATATAAATAATCATGTAACAAATGGTAACGTAAATGACACATATATGTGTGTCAATGGCACAATGTTTTATTGCACTGTCGCTGTCATTGTAAATTTGATTGTTTCATAGATACATATTCTTAGAATACATTCGATGATGATTTATAACAGTTTCATAGAAATGTTGTTACTCGTTTATGAATAATTTCAAACGTAACACAAATAAAACCATGTAACGTAAAACACAATCAGTGATGAATTTAAAAAGTTGGAATGTTAATTTACATGTACGTATTCCCAGTAACCAAGTATAAACATTTTGTATATCAAATCAATGTTTTATGCATTGTAAAGTGTGTTAAACACTTATCGTGATAAAGGTAACGTTATGTAACGTAAACTACTATTATCCCAGTCAAACTTTACAACATTTGTAACTAGAAATGTTTTCCAGTTATGGGTATTAATGAATGCATCATGATTACCTATCACTGTATACCTATTTGATCATAGCATGTGATCACAGTAATATAAATGATTTCCATGTAACACGTATACTTTTATATGTAACGTATTTTACGTAAAATGAAGACATAAACGAGCATTCAATGAAAGAAAAACATGAACATGTGGTAGTATTTGCCTAATATGAATAAAAACATTGTTTACGACTGCTTTTGTGTTAATTTAACATATACAACTGTCATTTCCTTGTCATTTTAGGGTAACGCATGGTAACGTAAATTACAGAGCATATATAGTGCAATAAAGTGAAAAACATGCATTTGATCGATAAGTAAAGCCGCTGCTAACTTATTATGGTCAAAGGAATTGTTCAAATTGATGAATATCTAGAATAAGACTTCTAACAAAATAAAATTATTGTCAAACGTAATTTTCGGTAACGGTAATTAGCATGCTGTAGTTCACAAACGCCCCAACGCCCAGATTGTAGACACTGGAAAAATGATCAGCAGGCATGGAGCTTTCAAAAAAATGATGTCTACAAAAATGCCTCCGGGGGGGGGGGGTTCGCCCAGTAGCCCATAGCCTAATCTGTATGTATTTTGGTTATTCTGAACACTCTTATAACTATTGCTGGATCCATTTCTGTTAAATGTGCTGTTATTGTCGTTGTTACTTCTATAACTATTGTTTCTGTAATTGAAACCTTTATTGTAACCCTTTCTATTATTATTATATCACAGGAGCCTGTTATTCAATCAAAAAATATTATATATGATACTCAATAAAAAATTACCTACGTATAGAATAAACAACAGGGGTGCAATGCCTCCCACTCCCCACCCACATCGCCGATACACAGGGGTTGTAACAGGACAAGATTCTCAATCCTGAAAATTAGCCGGGGGTCTGGGGAGCGCAGGTCCCCAGCAGGGTCGAGGGCAGAGCCCTTGTGGGGGTACAGGGGGGCAATGCCCCCCGAAGCAAAACGATTTTGAGCATTTTCAGGTTCTTCAGTAATGCATTTCGGCAATACAAATTCATGATTTTTTTTCAAAAACTCACTATGTTTTTCTCTCCATATTTCTAAAAAAAGATGATAATAGTTAATACACAGGGATTTTTTGGGCTAATTTTTTAGCTGATATTGAGTCATATTCCCAATTAACAATAGTATCCTTCTTTTCCAATTCACAGACAAAAATTCCCAATTGAAACTTCCAAAAATAAAACAAAAAAGATTATAACTATAATCTCTGAAAACAAAGAGATCTTTCACTGTAAAAGACATGTAATAAATGAAAGTTCCCATTATGGTCAGTGATAGTGTCAATTTATGTGTATTTCAAAATTGGATTAGCACATATTTTCCCAATATCTACCAAAACACTGAAGAAATTACCAATCCCAAGGGTATGGGTCATGTTCCCAAAATACTGGGGGGGGGGGCCTGACAAAAGATAGGAGACTTAATCCTTGGAACTTGCTTGAAAGATTCTTCAATTTTGCTACCCCACCCACTATTTTTTACAAGTTAATACATAGGAATGACAAACAGCCAATTCATGTTTATATCAAATTATGTGCACAAAATATTTCCATGACAAGGTCATAGGGATCGAATTCCTTCACAATTTCTTACCTCGATTAATGGGGTCGAAATATTTCGGGCCGAGTCAGTGTCAAAATGTACTGTTACAGATGTTTAAAAAATTGCTGATAATTATTCATTTCATAGGACCCATTAACCAACAAATTGTCAACGATTTATAAGTTCATCAGCTTCGATTAACTTCGAGTTTTAAGCTAAATATTACTCGAATTTTCGTTCTGCAATTGCAAATACTCTTGTGTATATAGACGCTTGTTAACCAAGTGTTAGTGAATAGGAAAAACGCCCAAGTGATCCAGATGCTGGGATGTGCTAACAGCCATCCCAATCCGTACCTCCCCCCCCCCCCCCCGAAAAAAACTCCTCGGATTCACATCGATCTCAAAAGTGCCCCTGGCGGCTTTAAATCCGGATTTCCGGAATAATCCGGAATATTACAACCCCTGGATACAAGAATCTCTATTTAACAGCGGTCAACACGTGAAATTCTGTTCTACATAGTTAAAGGCTATAAAAAGGTAACAAAAGGTGACATTTTCTCAGTTTTGCTTATCCTATTTAAATAAATCCATGACCCTTTGAATAAATTCAAGAGTTTCTCCAGCGGAGGCAAGCCATTGCGTGACGTCATAATGCGGGTCTCCGGAGTAAAGTGTTATAATTATGTATAAACTCCGGGTAACCGTACCGTTCCATACATAACGCTTGTATTTTATCGACAGGATGCGAACTCCTCACACCGGTTACGTCAAGGGTAGGACCTGCATTCGTTACCTTTTTATAGTCTTTAACTATGTATACCAGAATTTCACATGTTGACCGCTGTTTAATAGAGATTCTTGTATCGGCAAGTGGGTGGGGAATGGGAGGCATTGCACTCCTGTTGTTTTTTTCTATACGTAAGTAATTTTTTATTGAGTATAATTTTTTTTGGATTGAATAACAGGCTCCTGTGATTATATGTAGCTGGACCGCTCTGACCGCTATTTCGTAAGTGGTAAGACTGAGTATCTGAAATATTTACTGTCTTTTGACCAGAATAAAGTTTTTCCAACTTCTCAGATCTATAAAAGATCAATTTTCCTCATCATATTTTCCATACTGTTTTGAGATGTATTTGGTCTGATTTGGTGGGGTACGACGAAATTAAACATGAATATGGACGGAAAAGACAACAGAGTGGCTGGAAAGGGGGGGGGGGGTAATGCTATGCCACTCTGTTGTTCGATTATTTATAGTACGGGTTTTTCCACGGTCTAATTAATGACGTCATGACGTAAACAACGTTTTGGGTATAAATAGTCCGAATTTCCAAAACGTACGTTAGTGATTTGAAAGTGATAAATTAGAACAGTTAAAAGCTCGTAATAGAATCAAAGTACTGAAAGTACTGTCGGACTTGATTTTTACCATACGAGACAAAAGAAATGTGTACCCACATCGTTCGAGCCCATACAAATATTTTAACATTTAAAATTACGGACCGATTTTTCATTCATATTGTAATGCAGGTCATATGGATATAGGTAAATGACATAAGCTAGCTAGGGCTTTACTATAGTCCCTTTGCTAAAATTTTAAAATGAAAAAAGCCTGATATTGGAACGTTTAATGATTAGCACATTAATTGAGGACAATTTAATTGCATTAAAAACTCTTTATTGTACAAAACTAGTAAACAACACTTCAGTAACAGTAAATACAAACATTGATTCTTCTGGTTTTAACACAACAGAACATCGTCGCATTGAACACATTCAGGGTCACTCAAATCAAAAAGGTCCTGACACAGTAGAGTAAGACCTATATGACCTATAGTTAACCCGATGTTGCATGAAATTCAGACGTGATTATGTAATTCTAAATAATCTGGCGTAAAAGGAACTCTTAAACAGTAAATTTTAAAAGCACGTATCCAGTAATTTACGTTCGTATTTAGCGACTCGAATTATTATTCTTAAGCCGCAGCTTTAACATTTAACCTTCGATAAATGAACTCCCCACATCGGTTACGCTTTGCTACTAGCCACTGCGGGGAGTGAGTCTATAAATAGCGATTCCGTCATCAAAATAACACTAGTTGGTGTGAATATCCCGGAATACGATTAAATGAGAATTCGCTTTGTAATATTAAGAAGTGTTAGAAAGGCACAAAACACACACATCGATGGTAGATTGTTGCAAATGCATGAATACGTCCGTGGAGATTTTTCTGAAAGTTCTATCGAACGAAAACCGAAAGTAGAACTACTTTTACGGCCAAGATATTTTATTGGACAGTGAATACGCGGTTTTAATCCTACGCATTTGAATATCTCATGTATCTACCGACAAGCACTTATTTAGATACATGACTCTTTCCATGTAGTTACAATAGAATGATTTGAAATATATTTAGATCTGACACACTTAATTGGGGAAAGATTCCAGATACTTCTATATAAACATACCATTTAGTTGCGTACTATTTCCTTTATGTGGCATTCTTTTAACCAAGCTGTTATGGAGTCCAGCGACCAATATAAGTCTACGATTACAAAGAACTTGATTTTGATAAAAATCAAGTCCAAAAATGAAGGTAAGTGAAATTTTTATGGCCAATGGTATTTAATGTGTGTTACTATATATGATTGTGCCTGTACTTATTGAATATTTTATAATGATTTTATTGTATCTCAGTTTGAAGTAAAAAATACTAAGACTGAGAAATAAATTCTTTGAACTTATATTGGTGTCTGTTATTCATCATTTATGCTTATCAGTGGTCTCTGGTGAGCTAAACAAGAGGGCCACATTGGCCCTTTATCGCTCACCTGAGAACAAAGGCAAATAATTAATGACCAGGTAGTATAGTTTCCATCTCGTAAAACTCATATTTACGTAGATTTTGAGATCAAAACCAACAATGAAGGTATAATACTGTTAAACAAGCTAAAACGTAGCAAATTTTCTAATCCAAGGGCACATCACTCTTGAAGTTGTGGTCCGATTTCACCCATAACTGAACTTGTCCAAAACCATAAGGTCATACACATTCATTGTAAATATGATTAGGATCAGTGAATAAATGAAGGCGCTAGAGTGCAAACAAGCTAAAATATAGCAAATTTGCTAAGTCAAGGGCCCTTAACTCTTGAAGATGTGGTCTGATTCCGCCAATCATCGAACTTGTCCAAGATCTTTTGGTAATACTTATTTACTGAAAATATTATTAGGATCGGTGAATAAATGAAGGTGCTATCTGAATGTAAACAAGCTAAAATATAGCTAATTTTCAAAGTCAAAGGCCCATTGCTCTTGAAGTTCTGGTCCGATTCCGCCCATAATCGAACTTGTCCAAGATTTTTTGGTTACTAGAATACACATTTACTGAAAATATGATTAGGATTGGTGAATAAATGAATGCGCTGGAGTGTAAACAAACTCAAATATAGCAAATTTTCAAAATCAAGGGCCCATAACTCTTGAAGTTTGGGTCCGATTCCGTCCATAATCAAACTTGTCCAAGATCTTTTGGTTATACACATTAACTGAAAATATTATTAGGATCGGTGAATAAATGTAGGTGCTAGAGTGTAAACAAGCTAAAATATAGCAAATTTTCAAAGTCAAGGGCTCATAACTCTTGAAGTTCTGGTCCGATTCTGCCCATAATCGAACTTGTCCAAGATCTCTTGGTTATACACATTTACTGAAAATATTATTAGGATTGGTGAATAAATGAATGTGCTAGAGTGTAAACAAACTCAAATATAGCAAATTTTCTAAGTCAAGGGCCCATAACTCTTGAAGATGTGGTCTGATTTTGCCCATAATCGAACTTAGCCGAGATCTTTTGGTTATACACATTTACTGACAATATTATTAGGATTGGTGAATAAATGAAGGCGCTAGAGTGTAAACAAGCTAAATATAGCAAATTTTGTCATTCAAGGGCTCATAACTCTAGAAGTTATTGTCCGATTTTGCCCATAATCAAACTTAGCCGAGACATTGTGGCCACATACATTGTCAGCAAGTTTAATCATGATTCGTAAAGAGTTGCGGTTGCCAGAGTGTTAACAAACTAATACATAGTCCCCAATCTACAATATTTACCTCCCTTGGCAGCCATCGTTGTTGGCAAATTCAACCAGCATTCACAGAAGATATTTATGTTTTGCTTTTGATAATTCTAAATGCAGGATTTTATATGTGACAACTACATTTTCTTAAACCTGATGCGCTTATTGCCTTAACAACTTCATTATTAAGTTATCTTTTATAAAACGAGTTATTTAAGAACCAATTTTCTCATTTTTTTCTATTAAGCATATAAGAAATTAAACTGGTTCCCGTTCCATGATGCAGTGCACCAAAGGAACAGGTACGGTCTAAAATATCCAGCGATCTGATTGGTCAACCCGTTTTAGCTATTTCATTGGTTGCTGTTCATCGGGAAACATCGGGGATTTCCGTATATCTGAAAAATGTACGCAGAGATCTATAAACCCTTTTAATGCTAGAAGTTATTCGCTGAACATTCGTTACAGAAGCAAATTAAAGAGATCACAATTGTATAATCAACGGGCACAGTTCGTATTAAATAAAAAAACAAAAACAATTAGAATTACAAAAAAATGAATTACTATAAAAATTGATGTGTTTTGGGTTGTTAAATCAGAAAATTCATATGTATACTAAAATGCATCGATTGGTATTATATATTATATGAATCAATGTCTTTAAAACATATATTCTTCTTTTATATACCATTAAATATTTCTCTTACATGCAAAATGTACATCAGTTAGTCAAATGACATTTTAAGTTATTTTTTGTTAATTGAAATTCTTTTGTGTTATAATTAACACCAGAACTAAGATTATGGTCTATGTTGTATATTGTAAACATGATATCAGACACAAGTGGTCAAGATTATATTGACCCCCTTCGGCGATATGATCCATAAAGCATTTCTCCCATATAAGGGTCCAGGAAGTGAGACGGTCGTGTTACATAATATTGCATAACAACAACTTAAATGGCGACTTATCTTGATTTCATCAAATTGAGATTAACACGGAGACTATGCCATGGTCTATTGATTATTAACAATATATTGTTTGCATTAATTATTTGTTAAACTTACTTGAATTGCTTTGTTATTAGCATCGCATAATTACATAAATAATAATATATTATAAAATCATATTATAAACTCCAAAAACTGCAAATGTGTTCGGTGATTTATGTTATTGTACAGTTCAAGACTTAAAGTGATACTGCAATTTAATTAAAAGCATTTTTTTTTTTAAAGTATAAAAATCTACAAAGGTGAAAAAATTCTTTAACACCGATCGTGACCGAGAACTGGATTTTTAAAAAAGACTTAATAAATATTTTTTTTAAAACGTCTGTAGTCCATTTCGAATAATATGTAAGTAGACTGTGTATATTTAGAGAAACTTCATTAAGAGTTTCACTCTGAAAGACCAAGATAAGATAATAGCTATTCAGTTCACATATATAAATATTACATTATTCAAATTACGCGCGAAATATTCGTCGATAACGCAAAGTCTCGCGAGATCCCCCGGGCAGAATTCTGCCCGGATTCCAATATAATTGACCAATCAGCATCCCGGAAAATTTAGGCCGTACCTGTTGGCTTTGTACACACAAGTCAACGGGAACCAGTTTAATAAGAAATGTGCCAACTAAGATGGCTGCCAATGGAGGTAAATATTGTAGATATGGGAACTATGTATTGTGGACGGACAACGGACATTCAACGATCCTAAAAGCTCCCCTGATGTTTCAGGCGAGCTAAAAAATTATGCTACTACCGAGTATCACTCCGTAAGCGAGCATCCTTACCACTGAACCACCAATTTCCATGCGATGTTGGAGTTTGTTTTTAATATACATACAAATCAGCTGTCAATATTTCAGCTGCGCAGTAATCTCATCATGTTCGACTTTTGTTTTAACGTATTTCATTTGATTCCACTCATTAAGCAACATAAATTACATTATAATCTTTACATCAAAGTCGTTTAAATGGATAGTGTGAACCAGATAGGACCGATTACCGTCTTCTCCTTGGAACTATTTTTTGGCGTTTGGCGATGAACTTCTTCATTGGTTGTGATAGGGGGAGCTACAGCTTTTGATTCTGTGAGCGTCGAAAACTGGTAGTAACCAAGAACAAGGTTGCAAGCAACCCTGTTCAAATATTCTCCGTACACTAATAGCGGAATACTCTGAAATCATCCTTCACTTAGTACAATTATGTCCGAGATGTTGTGCTTAATTGGTTCCCTATTAAATTGACTGTTTATTGTCTTAGCAGGGCGTGCAGGGAGTCAGTCCTATATTATGGCGTTATCGGGTCGACACGCTTTTTTCAAAGTTTTTGTTCAATCAGCCTGTCTATATCAATCAGCACTTGTATTGGTAATACAAGGAACGTTAAAGCAGACTACAAAGCATAGGCATGCACACTATATTGAACAGTAGTCCAGATAGTATGCGAATCTGCGCAAAATGCGCATCAGAAATGTTGACAAATACGTTTCCACTTAGATACGTCACGTGTAAATGACAGGTAAATGAAAAGATGCGTTGCTGTTTTAAATCTACCGGATGACCTAAGCTGCTTTCACTTAATCGATGTTTAAGGATAAAGTCGAAACATGGCCGAATAAAACTTGAATAAACGCCCACAAACTCCCCGCAGCAGTTACTTCCCTTGATCAGTACATTATAGTAGCAAAGCGTGACGTAACCGGTGTGGGGAGTTCGAAACGCCCGCTGTACAGTCCGATTTTCTGATACATAAATGCCTGGACCAGGACCCTATTTTCCGGCATTGAATAATCGTACGGAGTTGTATGTTACAGAAAAAATCATAAAATACAAAAACATGTATAAAGAAATATGCAGTTGTGTGTCAAATTCTTGGATTGCTGTTAACTAAGAGTAATGCGTAAGATGCTTTACTTTTAAGTATGCTTTGATTTGTTGTTCTTGTTATAATGTTAAACTATATGTGACTGTGTGTGTGTTCAAGTAAATTCATCTCATAATATACTCTCAATTTTAATATATGAAAATAATGACAAGAATATACCCACTGGAATGGTCCCAATACAGGCACTGGACACATTTAAGATTGTGTCTTTAATGGTAGTAAAACAAGAAAATTAGACCCATTCCTGTGGGTCAAACATTTCTAAAAATTGTCCGGTGGTCAAAGAATATGTTGACCCTGTGAAATCCTGCACGTTCCTACGTATGCAATGTCTATAAAACATGTTAAAGTATGTTCGTTTGCAGAATATTAATTAGATTGTCTTGATTTTGCAGTTTTACTCGTCCATTTCAACGAGTGAAATACTCATGGCCCTAAAATCATTTAGAGCACTGCATTAAACCACATAAGATGCTTTAATTTAAAAGTACATGCATGTATATATATGCTGTATCGGGCCTGTTTATTTTCTAAGTAATTTGAAGTAGTTGAAGTCCAAAATGAAAGTAACTTTTAAACTTCAGTAAGAGGCAGAAGTAAATTTCAGTGACTATAAAAGTGGTGGTAAAATACTATTCAAAATGTTCCAAATTGCAGATATTCACCTTTATTATCCATGAAAATAAACAAATCTTAGTATTAAATAGGAAGTTATTACTTTCTGTACAGTATACAAGAAAAATAAAATGAAAATTTTCATTTTATTATTTTTTTGTCGACTCCAACTGTTAATCACTTTTATTTTTATTCCCTTCTCCGACTGCTCATTTCTGAAAAATAAATCTCGTAAAACTAATAAAAAAACTCTGCCTTGATGATAATATTTCTGTCAAAGTTTGGTGAAAATTACATGGGAAATGTAGGAGAGGTTGCGCACAGAAGTGTGACGGATGCACAGACTGACGCCTACCATTTTAATATCCCTATATACCACAAATAATGTTTCACATACTTCATGACAAACATCAGTCAATTCAAAGATATGTAACAATCTCATAAATGTTAAGAAGAATAACAAAATTAGAGCATCAAGCGACTAATAATTTATTACCCCACAATTACATATGTTGTATCTTGTAGTGACTTTTAAATACGTTTTGTACTGTTTATATAAACTCAACATTAAAGATAAACTGAATCCAGTCCAGAGATTTTAAGCCAGGAATGCCAAGAATACATGGATATGATCGAATAAGTTTCACACAGTAAAGAAATAGAACACTTCCAAATGGATGAGTAATCTTTATAGATTAAACTGAAGCACTAATATTGTTTATCGTTTCACAGTTGTCCAGCCATCATCTTCTGAAATCAGAAAACACACTAAAGTTACCAAAAAATCCCATAATTATCTGGAGTCTAATTACAATGTATTACATAATTATGATCTCTGCCTGTACAAGTGTGTTCTAAGATTAAATGCCATACAACTTGACAGAAGCTGTCAGAAACATGAGCACTTTGTGCTCAGGGTGAGCTTTTATGATCAATCCGGCATCGTGTGGCGTCAAACTTTTACCATGTGAACACACTAGGGGCCACATTTTTAGCTCAATTTTTCACAAAACTGGGTCAGAATGTTAATATCGACAAAATCTCGGAACTAGGTCACCAGGGCCATTTAAGGAAAAACCTTGTGAACACTCTAGAAATCACTGTTTTTATGGATCTTCATGAAACTTTGTCAGAATGTTTATTTTAATAATATGTAGGTCAAGTTCAATAATTTATAATATCTTGGACGAATTCAAACATGGGTCATCTGGGGTCAAAAACTAGGTCACTAGGTCAAATCTTATGAACAAGAGGGCCATGATGGCCCTATATCGCTCACCTGATCATTGTAACACTAAGGGATAATTAAATCAAGGAAAGTTATTTGACATGGTAAGGAGTAATCTACCCTGTTTCTTCAGTTGTTGTTGAAATCAACTGACCCCCAGGACCTGGCCAATATTGGACCATAGAGGTCCACTAGACAATGCCACATACAAAATATCAAAGCTCTAGGCCTTGTGGTTATGAACTAGAAGATTGTTTAAAAATTCCAATATAAGTCTATATAAATCCAAGTGACACCTGGGACAGGGCCAATTTTGACCCTAGGGCAATAATTTTAACAAACTTGGTAGAGGTCCACTAGGCAATGCTACATACCACATATTCAAGCTCTAGGCCCTGTGGTTTTGAACAAGAAGATTTTTTAAATTTTCCTATGTAAGTCTATTTAAATCAAGTAACCCCCGGACGGGGCCAATTTTGACCCTAGGGTAATAATTTGAACAAACTTGGAAGAGGTCCACTAGACAATGCCACATACAAAATATTGAAGCTCTAGGCCCTGTTGTTTTGAACAAGAAGAACAATTTTTACCCTAGGGCAATAATTTGAACAATCTTAGATGTCCACCAGGCAATGCTACTCACCAAATATCTAGATCCTCTGGTTTTTGAGAAGAAGATTTTTTAAGATTTTTTCTGCATGGAATGGAATTCTTTGAACAACTTTGGTAGAGCTTCAGGCAAGGAACAGACCTGTGATGTTTCGTTGAAATTGATCCAGTGGTTTAGGAGATATTGTTTAAAGTAAATTGTTGACGATGGACGACGACGGACGACGACAGACACAGCTCGATCCTAATAGCTCACCTTGGCACTCTGTGCCAGGTGAGCTAAAAACCATGTTAACACTCTAGACTTCACAGTTAAAATTGGATCTTTACCGAACATTGTCAAAATGTATGTTTGATGATATGTAGGTCAAGTACAAATATGGGTAATCTGGGGTCAATAACTAGGTCACCAGGTAAAATCTTTGGAAAACCTTGTTTACACTGTAGATGACAGATTTGATTGGATCATCACCCAACCTTGACAGAATGGTTGCCTAAATGATACGTGGGTCAAGTCTGAACATGGGTCAGCTGGTGTAAAAACTAGGTCAACAGGTCAAATCTTAGTTAGAAACCTTAATTAGGACATCTAGATGTCATGGTTTGAATTGGATCCTCAACCAAACCTTGTCAGATTGTTCCGTCTTAATGATATTAAGGACAAGTTCGAATATGGGTCACCTGGCAGGGATTTCCCTTACGCAGGTTTTCTGCGTCCCTGATGCAACTTTGTTACCCAGGACCCACATTTCTGTGGTACTTTGCATCCTGGGGACCCGCAATCGGATCTGACAAATAGATATTTTCCTTCCTGCTAATTGAGTGATCAGTATATTATAAATGCACATGGAGATTATAGTCTACACAAAATGACTAGTCTGTTTGATAGTATAGTTGAAATGAAACCATAAATCATGTGAATTTGCTATTTTATTCATGATCTCAATCACTTGTTGGTATATAGTGTGATAGATTTATAGGTTATCTGAACTTAAGCAAAACAAGAGGGCCATGATGGCCCTATAAATGCTCACCAGGAGAAAAGGTCATTTGGAGATTTACATTGTTGAAGTTTTCTATACAAGTCTAAGTAAGATCAAGTGACCGATCTGGGCCGTTTTTTATCCCATGGCCATTATATGAACAGATTTAAAAGAGTTCCATTAGACAAAGCTACATACCAACTATCTTAGCTCTAGGCCTTGTGGTTTCGGAGAAGATTTTTTAAAATTTTCCTATATAAAATAGAATAAACCCCAGGGCAGGGCTAATTTTGACCCCGGGGCCATAATTTGAACAAACTTGGTAGAGGTCCACTAGACAATGCCACATACCAAATATCTTAGCTCTAGGCCTTGTGGTTTCGGAGAAGAAGATTTTTTAAATTTTCCTATATAAAAAAGAATAAACCCCAGGGCAGAGCCAATTTTGACCCTAGGGCAATAATTTGAACAAACTTGGTAGAGGTCCACCAGATAATGCCACATACCAAATATCTTAGCTCTAGGCCTTGTGGTTTCAGAGAAGATTTTTTAAATTTTCCTATATAAGTCTATATAAATCAAGTGACCCCCGGGGCGGGGCCAATTTTGACCCTATGGCAATAATTTGAACAAACTTGGTAGAGGTCCACTAGACTATGCTACACACCAAATATCAAAGCTCTAGGCATTGTAGTTTTTGACAAGAAGATTTTTTAAATTTCCTATATAAGTCTATGTAAAATCAAGTTACCCCCGGGGCGGAGCCAATTTTGACTCCAGGTAAATAATTTGAACAAACTTTGTAGAGTTCCATTAGACAATGCTACATACCAAATATCTCAGCTCTAGGCCCTGTGGTTTCAGACAAGAAGATTTTTTAAGTTTTCTCTATTTGTTGCCATAGCAACCAGAATTTTTAATGAAATTTAATTTTTTGAACAACTTTGAAAGGGGACCACCCAAGGATCATTCCAGCAAAGTTTGGTTGCAATCGGCATAGCGGTGTAGGAGGAGATGTTGTTTTAAGTAAACATGGACGCCACGAAATCGTAACGACGCACGACGGACGCAGGGCGATCACAAAAGCTCACCCTGAGCACATTCGTGCTCTGGTGAGCTAAAAATGCATATCCATACACGGGACCCATAAAATTTCTCAAGGACCCGAAAATACAAACCCTGAGGGACCCCCATATAAAAAATCCTAGGGAAACACTGACCTGGGGTCAAAAACTAGGTCACCAGGTCAAATCTCCGGAAAACCTTATTAACAATGTAGATGTCAAATTTTGATTGGATATTCACCAAACTTTGTCAGAATGTTTGTCTTAATGATATGTAAGACAAGTTCGAACATGGGGTCATCTGGGGTAAAAAACTAGGTCACGAGGTCAAATCTTAAGAAAACCTTGTTTACGCTGTTGATGTCATGGTTCTGATTGGACCTTAACCAAACCTTGTTAGAATGTTTGTTTTAATGATATGTAGGTCAAGTTCAAACATGGATCATCTGGGGTCAGACACTTGGTCACCAGGTCAAATAACAGGAAAACCTTGATATCAGCAGACCTCATGACAAGGTTCAAAACAATGTTTTAAAGAGTAAACAATGATTGCCATGTGAGCGATATAGGGCCATCTTGGCCCTCTTGTTTGTTTGTTTATCAAATTATCCCGAGTCTGTACATATTCAGGAAAAAGATTTAATAAAGTAGACAACAGTCTCGTTGGAACTGACACTCTGCTTTCTCCATTTGAAGTTGTCTGCTAAACTATTTCAGAACACTTAAGCAATTCAAACTGGATAAACTGTACTTACCCCCTTGAGACGCTGATGGTCTGGTATCCCTTGGTTTCTCTCTCTGTGGTTGAGGACCATCTACAAACAAGTTAAGCATTTATTTATACATGCATATTGCTGATGTTATTGTTTTGAAACAAATATTGATGGCAAAATGCCGATTGTCAATGAACATATTAATAAAAAAGTTTGCTGAAGATCGGTTGGTAATTGGTCAATTTTCAATGTATCAAGGGGCATAACTCAGAAGTGCCTGGTGTGATAGGGCTGGTTATTGAACTTGACCTTGATCTCATGCCAATAAACATTGCTATTACATTTGACGAAGATCGGGGAATGATTGGTCGACTAAGAGGGCGGATACTGCATTATTGGTCAATTTTCAATGTATCAAGGGGCATAACTCAGAAGTGCCTCGGTCGATTGGGCTGGTTATCAAACTTGACCGAGATCTCATAGCCATTAACACTTCCATCAAGTTTGGTGAGGATCCAAATTGAATTAGAGAGCTGACACCGTTGTGGACGCCACCTGCCCTACAAGGTGTGGTGCTATCAAGACCTGAAGGAGCGATAAAGTTACAAAATGGAAATGGAAGATAGACTCTAGTACCTTATACCTCTAAGTGTGACCTTGACCTTGGAGGAACAGAACTGGGTCTTGCCCGACACATCACCTCATGACTATTAACATTTCTGCCAAGTAATTTGAAATCCATGAAGGAGTGATTACTATGTAACGTAGGGATTACTATATTCCCTTTGGGGGAATAAAGTCAAATTCATACCTCTTCTCCAGGCGTCTCTATCGTCCCTTGCAGGAGGTCCACCTCGACGATCATCCCTTGGTCCACGATCATCACGAGGTCCACGGTCATCTCCACCACGTTTCCAACCGCTGTCACGCTCTCTGGCCTGTTCACGGTCACGCCAACCACTACCACCACCACCTAAACGTACAGGTGTAATAACAAACAAATCAAACTTAAAAATCTTGCAACATGTATATTCAATCATAACACAAGAGGGCCAAGATGGCCCTAGATCGCTCACCTGAGAACAAAGTCAATATGACTAATGACCAGGTAATAAAGTTTTCATCTCATATAACCTATTTTTACATAGATTTTTAGATCAAAACCAACAATGAAGGTATAATACTGTTAAACAAGCTAAAACATAGCAAATTTTCTAATCTGAGGGCCCATAACTCTTGAAGTTCTGGTCCGATTCCGCCCATAATCAAACTTGTCCAAGATCTTTTGGTTATACACATTTACTGAAAATATTACTAGGATTGGTGAATAAATGAAGGCGCTAGAGTGTAAACAAGCTAAATATAGCAAACTTTCTAAGTCTTGAAGTTATTGTCCGATTTTGCCAATAATCAAATTTAGCCGAGACATTGTGGCCATATACATTGTAACCAAGGTTGATCACGATTGGTTAAGAGCTGTGGATGCTAGAGTGTATACAAACTAATTGTGGACGGACGCTGGACGCCAGACATTCATCAATCCTAAAAGCTCACCTGATGATCAAGATATGTGTCTGGTGGACAAAAATGCCCCCACTGAAGATAGTTGGACACCAAAATTTTAAAGGATGGACAGGGGTAACACTTTATGCCCTTTCCCGTTTCGATTGGCGGGGGCATAAATATGGTTCTTTAGAAAACAAGAGGGCCAAGATGGCCCTATATCGCTCACATGACAATCACCGTTCACTCATTAAAACATTGTTTTGAACCTGTGACCTAGTTTTTGACCCCAGATGACCCATGTTAGAACTTGTCCTACATATAATTAAGACAAACATTCTGATAAGGTTTGGTGAAGATCCAATCAAAACCATGAAAACTACAGCATAGACAAGGTTTTCCTAAGATTGGACCTCATGATCTAGTTTATGACCCCAGATGACCCATGTTAGAACTTGTCCTACATATCATTAAGACAAACATTCTGACAAGGTTTGAAGATACAATCAATATTTGACATCTACAGTGTTAATAAGGTTTTCGTAAGATTTGACCTCATGACCTAGTTTTTGACCCTAGGTGACCCATAGTTGAACTTGTCCTTAATATCATAATAAGAACAATTACAAGGTTTGGCCGAGATCCCATTAAAACCATGACATTTAGAGCTTTTACAAAGTTTTTACCTAAGATTTGATGACTTTTTATCAGACGGTACTCTTTGATCGCTTAGGATCACAGTGATTCCCAAACGTCTAAAGCTTCTCTCAAGTAGCTAAAATGATATTTATTGTGAATCTTTCTTCTACATCCATGTAAAGTTTTGTTGAAATTTGCCAACTGGTTAAGAAGGCGATGTTGTTTAAAGCAATCATTGACGCACACACACACGCACACAGACAACGGACATCACGTGATTTGACCATTTTTTACAATTTGACCATTTTTTGAGTGAAAAATTTTCAATAGCGAGTTTAAAATATCTTTTAAGGTAGTAAAAGTATACATTTTCTGTTAGCGTGTTGAGTTTCCCACACGTTGCACTATATATGAGTTAAATATTTTGTACTGCATTGCAATAACATGGAAGTTTATAACATGCATTGGAAAATTTGAATTGCCGAAGTTCTTTCCCTTCTATATATATACGGGTTACATATAACGTTTTTTTTATTTTTTTTCGTGACAAACCCCTTTGGTATATATTACATATCCACAAAATAAACAAAGGGACATAATTCCATCAAAATTTATCGAATCATAAAACCTTTACAACATACATTGGGTATCTTGATAACAATAGTCCATGAAAGTTTTATCAAAATCCCTTGAGAAAAGAAGGAAACAAGAGTATTTCGCTGTTACAATCGCACAAAATAAACAAAGGGCCATAATTTCGTCAAAAATGATCAAATCACAAAACCCGGAATATATGTGTGGGGGTTCTTGGTTACAAGTCAGTGAAAATTTCGTCAAAATCCCATGAAAAAATGTATGAGTAGTACTGTAAATCACTTTATATTCGCGTGATCTTTATTTCGCGTTTTTGTCCACCCTGAATATATTCGCGTATTTATGAATTCGCGTCTGATGGCTCTTCATTTAAATTTCGCGAAGGCTTTGAATTATAAAATAAATAAATAAAACGGGTGAAACTTATATCATGCATTACCTGTAAAAAATAATCGTCAAATCCTGTTACAAGCTTGAATATAGAAAAGTGACAAACTGTCCGTTAATCCCTATTGTTATCTTAAGAAATGGAATTAAATCTCCAGATCATTATACCAAACATTGTCCCCCAGGCAACACGCACAATGTTTGTTTGTTTGTTTGATGTGTTTAAGGCACACCAATTAGCACAACTCCATAATTATTATGTTAACGAAACACAATATACATGTATAGTGTACATACAGACATGTGGTCTGTTTATTTATCAGTCTTTAATAATAAACATATCGGACTATGATCTTCGAACATTAATTACGTTATAGTAATAAATTTACGGGGATTAATGAATTCGCGAAGCCTTCCATTCGCGAATATTAGCGAAAATAAAAACATCGCGAATAATACCAGATTTACAGTATCCTAAAAGAAATGTAGGAATTTTTTAAACACAATGACCCCATGACCTTGACCTGAAAATGCACAGGTCCTGTAGAGGTTGTCATGAGGAACCTACATAGGAAGTTTGATGAATGTAGGTGCAGGCATTTTGATTTTATAGGCAAGGTTAACGTTTTGTTCAAACAGACAGAGAGACCAAAAACAATATGCCCCCATCTATCGATGCAGGGGCATAAAACAAGATTAAAAATGTACCTGATTCTCTGTCTCTCCAGCTATCACCACGTCCGCCGTCTCTTCTAGGTCCGTCATCTCTTCTAGGTCCGTCATCTCTTCTAGGTACTTCATCACTTCTAGGAAAGTCCCTTCCACCATCTCTTTGAGGTCCATCATCTCCGCCATGTCTCCATCCACTCCTGTCATCACGTGGTGGAGGGCCACTTCCCATTCTATCATTTCGTTCACGATCTAGACGACTCATTTCTTCTTTGTCAAGCCTTATATCTCGATTATCAAATCTACGATCTCTTCCACCTTCCCTGTCTCTCCAGGATTCTCTGGGTTTTTCATCACGTATCGGAGGTCTTTCATCACGGAAAGCAGGTCTTTCATCTCTCATAGGTCTCTCATCACGGAAAGGAGGTCGCTCATCACGCAAAGGAGGTCTCTCATCACGGAAAGCAGGTCTTTCATCTCTCACAGGTCTCTCATCACGCAAAGGAGGTCTCTCATCCCTGATAGGAGGTCTCTCATTTCTCATAGAAGGTCTCTCATCCCTCATAGAAGGTCTCTCTTCCCTCATAGAAGGCCTCTCATCTCTTTGAGGTACTCTATCACGCCAGCCTCCTCTATCCTCACTATGCTCTTCCTTTTCATCGCCAGGTGGTCTCTCATCCCTGATAAGAGTCATAATCTTAATTATGATAAAACATTATGCTATTCAAAATTTCTACCATATCTTCAAGCATTATCGATGCATACTGTTATACATTGAAATTTAGGCGGTGGTTTAATGTTCGCTATTTTGGGGGTTGATTTGATTTGAACAATCTTGGTAGAGATCCATTAAACAATGCTACACACAACATATCTAAGATCTCGCTCTTCTGGTTTTGGAGGAGGATTTTTAAAGATTTTCTTATAGAAATCTGTACACTAGATGCCCAAGGGCAACATGTCAAGCCCGCTGTTAAGAAAGCTTGTGACCTTGACCTTTGAACTACAAGTATGAGTAATGTTCATGACAGATCATCTTATTGAATAAAACTTTTATACCAAGCTATTTCACACTGTCTCATGGTGTTTAATAATAAAGTTATTTTCACATATGTCAACGCATAAGAGAGATACAGCCCAGACAAGATCTATGATACTCTTTTATGACATTTGATCTCTCAAGTGTGACCTTGATCTTGAACCTACAGACCTGTAATTGGCCAACTGGTTATGAAGGAGATGTTGTTTAAAGCAATTGTTGACCACACACGGACGAAAAAATGGAAATAATAAAAACAATTATCTTTCAGTTTAGTTCCCTAGAGTTGTTAAGTATTGCAATTATGTCACATTATTTATATACACATACGTACACAAAACTAAGCAAGCTAAAATGATAATGTAATTTGTTTATTGTTATCTGAAAAGAATGGCAATGTGATCAGGGTTACTAACAGAAAAGTCCATTATCATTAATTCCATCAAATAGTTTTAGATTGTTGTGTACAGTAATTAAAATAGATGTAAGTATGTCATAGATATCAAAACATGACATGTGTTTGAAATGACGTTCTTGAAAGCGAATGAGTGTTTTATAAGGTATTGCTATCATTTTAAGCTTTAATGAAATAAGAACGACTCAATAGATTTTCTTAAAATTCATGAGAACAACAGATGACACATTTAACTTTATTCCTGATGAAAACAAAAAAACCCTCAGGCAGATTTTTATAACATATATCGCTCACCTGAGCATTGTAACACTAAGGGATAATTAAATCAAGGAGTTATTTGACATGGTAAAGAGTTATCTACCATGACTCTTCAGTAGTTGTTGAAATCAACTGACTCCCATGACCGGGCCAATATTGACCATGGGGCCATGATTTGAACTAACTTGGTAGAGATCCACAAGAAAGTGCAACATCCAAAATGTCTAAGCCCAAAGGCCTCATGGTTTTGGACAAGAAGATTTTATAAATTTTCCTATACAAGTCTACATAAATCAAGTGACCCCCGGGGTGGGGCCAAATTTGACCCCGGGGTCATAATTTGAACATTATTAGAGGTCCACTGGACAATGCCACATACAAAATATCGAAGCTCTAGGCCTTGTGGTTTTGAACGAGAAGATTTTTTCAATTTTTCTATATAAGTCCATATAAATCAAGTGACCCCCGGGACGGCGCCAATTTTGACCCTAGGGCAATAATTTGAAACAAGAGGGCCACATTGGCCCTTTATCGCTCACCTGAGAACAAAGGCCAATAATCAATGACCAGGTAATATAGTTTCCATCTTGTAAAACTCATTTTTACATAGATTTTGAGATCAAAACCAACAATGAAGGTATAATACTGTTAAACAAGCTAAAACGTAGCAAATTTTCTAATCCAAGGGTCCATAACTCTTGAAGTTGTGGTCTGATTCCACCCATAACTTAACATGTCCAAAACAATAAGGTCATACACATTCATTGTAAATATGATTAGGATCGGTGAATAAATGAAGGCGCTAGAGTGTAAACAAGCTAAAATATAGCATATTTGCTAAGTCAAGGGCCCATAACTCTTTAAGATGTAGTCCGATTCCGCCCATAATCGAACTTGTTCGAGAACTTTTGGTTATACTCATTTACTGAAAATATTATTAGGATCGGTGTATAAATGAAGGCGCTAGTGTGTAAACAAGCTAAAATATAGCATATTTTCAAAATCAAGGGCCCATAACTCTTGAAGTTTGGGTCCGATTCCGTCCATAATCAAACTTGTCCAAGATCTTTTGGTTATACACATTTACTGAAAATATTATTAGGATCGGTGAATAAATGTAGGTGCTAGAGTGTAAACAAGCTAAAATATAGCAAATTTTCAAAGTCAAGGGCTCATAACTCTTGAAGTTCTGGTCCGATTCTGCCCATAATCGAACTTGTCCAAGATCTCTTGGTTATACACATTTACTGAAAATATTATTAGGATTGGTGAATAAATGAATGTGCTAGAGTGTAAACAAACTCAAATATAGTAAATTTTCTAAGTCAAGGGCACATAACTCTTGAAGTTCTGGTCCGATATTGCCCATAATCGAACTTGTCCAAGATCTTTTGGTTATACACATTTACTTAAAATATGATCAGGATTGGTGAATAAATGAAGGCGCTAGAGTGTAAACAAGCTAAATATAGCAAATTTTGTAATTCAAGGGCCCATAACTCTAGAAGTTATTATCAGATTTTGCCCATAATCGAACTTAGCCGAGACATTGTGGCCATATACATTGTGAGCAAGTTTAATCAAGATTCGTAAAGAGTTGCAGTTGCTAGAGTGTAAACAAACTAATTGTGGACGGACGACGGACGCTGGACATTCACCGATCATAAAAGCTCACCTGATGAATCAGGTGAGCTAAAAACTTAGTAGAGGTCCACTAGGCAATGATACACACCCAGGATTCTCAATAACTGCAGGCTTCAGGCCAATTTAGCCACTTAGAAATGTGTTTGGGCCAGTTAGGAATCTCAAAAGTTTATAAAACCAGTAAAATGTCCGGAGGACACGAATGCCCCTGCTAAACGCTATGTCAACAAGATGTGTTTTAAAACCACAGTGCCCCCTCCGGGTGCCATTTAACTTGAAAATGCACAGGCCCTGTAAAGATTGTCATGATGAACCAAGATATGAAGTTTGATGATTGTAGGCGGTAGCCTTTTGATTTAATAGGCAAGGTTAAAGTTTGGTGCAGACAAAGAAAGGGCCACAAGTCAGCTAAAAATGATTGAGTCACAAAACCCTGACAATGTGTGCTGGGGAACTTGGTGACAGTAGTTATATCAAAGTTTGGTAAAAATCCATTGAGAAATTAAGGAGGAGTTGTGCACAGAAGAGTATTTCTCTACTACATATGCACAAAATAAACAAGGGCCAAACAATCCAATCACAAAACCTGGAATATGTGTGCTGGGTTTCTTGGTAACAATGAGTCTGTGAAAGTTTCATCAAATTCCTTTGAGAAATGTAGGAGGAGTATCATAGAAGAAATTTAGGACAAAAAATAAACGAAGGGCAATAAATCTTCTAAAAATGATCGAATCACAAAACCCGCACAATATGTGCTGGGGAAATTGGTGACAATACTTCTATAACAGTTTGGTCAAAATCCCTTGAGAAGTATAGAAGTAGTAGCAAACAAAAGAGTATTTCTGTATGTATTACATATGCACAAAATAAACAAAGGGACATAATTCTGTCAAAAATTATCGAATCATAAAACCTTTACAATATGCATTTGGTATCTCGATAAGAAAAGTTCCATGAAAGTTTTATCAAAATCCCTTTAGAAAAGAAGGAAACAAGAGTATTTCGCTGTTACAATTGCACAAAAAAAACAAAGAGCCATAATTTCGTCAAAAATGATCGAATCACAAAACCCGGATTATATGTACTGGGGTTCTTGATAACAACAAGGCTGAAAGTTTCGTCAAAATCCTGTGAAACATGCAGGAGTAGTATCCTTAAAGAAATGAAGGAACTTTTTTTAACACAATGACCCTGTGACCTTGACCTTTGACCTACTGACCTGAGAATGCTAAGGTCCTGTAGAGGTTGTCATGAGGAACCTACATATGAAGTTTGATGAATGTAGGTGCAAACGTTTTGATTTTATAGGCAAGGTTAAAGTTTGGTACTAACAGTCAAATAGACAAACAGAGAGACCAAAAACAATATGCCCCCAATCTATCGATACGGGGGCATAAAAAGAGGTCATAACTCCTGTGAAAATGTTTGGATTTATGGAAACCAAACTTGACTTATTATACACCTTCATGAAACCAATCCATGAAATAGGTCTTGATTTATTGCTCAGGAACTGCCACATAAGTTTAAAACATATAAAGATTGCGCAAACAAATACTGATATATTATTGTCAATATTGTTAAGTTGTTGACATAATCATGAGAAGAATGATAACCATTACCATAGTCAATTATTACATCAGTATCTTTTCCCTGATTATTCACTCATTTTCAAAATTCACCGATTTTTCACATTAGGGATTATCCCCCTGTTTTCCAGCGTCCTTGGCCACCCTGAAGATCTTAGATAACCTTGAAAGTCCAGTTAATAAATATATAACAAAGTATCAAGGAAAAGACAGTTAAAGCTGCTAAACCCTGTACAGAAGGACAAGGCCATCACTATATGCCTTGGCGTAAATAGATTCAGGGAGCATAAAAAGCACTAAAGCACTAAATCCCTTCACTTGGTTCACAATATTCTCAGCCAAAATCAGGCTTAAACTATTGAATTATCACTATAATTTTTATTCATAAAATTAATCCTAGGCATTGAAAACTAATCATGTTTGAAACATTTCAATGATAAAACAACCACTCACCCTCCAGGTTCTTTACGCCAAGCATCATGTTTTTCCCTCTCACGTTCCCTCCATCCACCTTGTCCAGATGGTCGCCATGGAGCTCTTTCTGTAGGAGGGCCATCATTTCCTTTACCTTCATGACTCCATTTCTCATCTCTAACAGGAGGACGTTCTGTATTAGCACTATGTAAAATATTGATTGAAGAGATGAGCTCAATACATCAAATAATACATTAATGATAATTGTTTATTGGTGTACCATATGATACTATATTGACAACAATTTGTAATTAAAACTCTAATTAGCTTTTTGATTTCATGTGATAGATATACTGTATATACTCGGCCATAAGTCAACCAAATATGGGTTCCGATATTGTCCATAAAATCCAACTCGACTTATGGCCGAGTAACCAAAACAAGAGGGCCACATTGGCCCTTTATCGCTCACCTGAGAACAAAGGCCAATAATCAATGACCAGGTAATATAGTTTCCATCTCGTAAAACTCATTTTCATGTAGATTTTGAGATCAAAACCAACAATGAAGGTATAATACTGTTAAACAAGCTAAAACGTAGCAAGTTTTCTAATCCAAGGGCCCATAACTCTTGAAGTTGTAGTCCGATTCCACCCATAACTTAACTTGTCCAAATCCATAAGGTCATACACATTCTTTGTAAATATGATTAGGATCGGTGAATAAATGAAGGCGCTAAAGTGTAAACAAGCTAAATTATAGCAAATTTTTTAAGTCAAGGGCCAATAACTCTTGAAGATGTGGTCCGATCCACCCATAATCGAACTTGTTCAAGATCTTTTAGTTTTACTCATTTACTGAAAATATTATTAGGATCGGTGTATAAATGAAGGCGCTAGTGTGTAAACAAGCTAAAATATAGCAAATTTTCAAAAAATCAAGGGCCCATAACTCTTGAAGTTCTGGTCTGATTCCGCCCATAATCGAATTTGAAAATATGATTAGGATTGGTGAATAAATGAATGTGCTAGAGTGTAAACAAACTCAAATATAGCAAATTTTCTAAGTCAAGGGCCCATAACTCTTGGAAGTTCTGGTTCAATATTGCCCATAATCAAACTTGTCCAAGAGCTTTTGGTTATACACATTTACTGAAAATATTATCAGGATTAGTGAATAAATGAAGGCGCAAGAGTGTAAACAAGCTAAATATAGCAAATTTTGTAATTCAAGGGCCCATAACTCTAGAAGTTATTATCAGATTTTGCCCATAATCGAACTTAGCCGAGACATTGTGGCCATATACATTGTGAGCAAGTTTAATCAAGATTCGTAAAGAGCTGGGGTTGCTAGAGTGTAAACAAACTAATTGTGGACGGATGAAGGACGCCGGACATTCACCGATCTAAAAGCTCACCTGATGAATCAGGTGAGCTAAAAACTACCGGGGGTAATATCATATTTGTTAGTATTCTTTTTTCAATATGGTACATATTGATATTAATATATGATGACATATTAATAGATAAAAAACACGCCAAACATCTTTGTGCAGCATTAGTAATAAAATGCCACAAAAATTAAGAAAATCCAGATCTGTCATCTTTAAAATGATTCAGTCCATGTTTTTTGGTGACATTGTCAGTTTCCAACTGTTGTTCGTTGGCAACAGATTCATTGTTTTCATAATCGGTATATTCACTCAAAAGTAATCTTAAATCTAGACATTCGTCATGCCATGAGAGAAAGTCTGAGGAAGACATGATGTAAGTACTAGTGTTACTCAGAAAATAAATTACAGAGACAGAGCAACTGCATGTCGTGTTTATATAAGGACAATATACCAACTTCACACCTTCAAAAATAAGTGAGAGGTGTTGACTGATGAACAATGGATGAAATTATTTTATGTCGCTAAACGGAATAATCCACATTGTACACAAGCATCAATAAAAAAATTGGTCATATTGTATAGTCGAAAACAGCATAGATACATTAAAGACCCTAAATTCTGACAGTTATGGACCAACATCTCTATTACATTAATTATTATTATAAGTCTCTTTGTTTTCGATAATGTCACTCACATGCCCTAATATTTTTCCGAATTGCCATTACTGTATATGCTCGACTATAAGATGCATGTGCTTATAAGACGTACCTATAATATGGACTAGTAACCTGAGGTATTTAGCATTGACCCTTCTATAAGACGCTGTCAAATTTGATATCAAACGAGGATAGTTATAACTTATTGCTTTAATTCAAAGCAGAAATCACATTGCTCCCGACAGTCGTATAAAACAGAAAGTAGAATTTAACGAAGGGGAGTAACTTCTACAGACTGTTTATTAATATATATCTCATAATGCACAGTAAGAGAATCTGTGATTCTGAAATGCCCCCAGGTAATGTTAATTCAAATGTTTAACAATTGCAATCAGCAACGATTATGTCATACTGACTGTGCTTTTGAATAAGTTGAGAAATAAAAGGTGCTAATTTCACTGGATACAAAAGAAATTAACACACACACGAACAAAACAATGTGTCAAACTTGCTTATCCGCGACCAAAGAAAACAAAAGCCACCAAGATGTGCATTAACTCAAATAAAACTCGAATGATTTACTAATTAAACTATATTGTCACGTATAACATCGAGATCTGTATTAATCTCGTACCTTACTAAATAATCCAGTAAACAAAATAATCCAGTAAACAATTATTTACACAAAAATATCCATAATTGTGTGTCACATTCACATTCAGTTTATGTGAGTAAAATATTAACCAGAGAGCAAGAAACTGATCGTTTGATTGACAGGTTGCATCATTTATGAGGTCAGTTACATTAACCTTAAACCTAAGCATATTTCAACACCCCTAACAATAGAAAATCAATATAGTTACAAGTCTGGGAGTGTGGGAAAATATGTGCGGACTTTAAACCTCTGTGTCTAAGTGATAAATTTTTTTGGGGGGTGATATGTTGAGCTGAATTTGCGACCTAATTACTATATAGAACTTCAGAAGTAAGGATGATTTAATCGATCAAAGGCGGTGAATTGTTCAGAAGTCGTAAAAGAAAAAGTGTCAAGGAAAATTTTGTTACATCAAGGATGCCGACATTTTACACGATTAACTCGTTCTTAATCATGAAATAATTCATCTAAGGGTGAAGGAACCTGTTAGATAAGATAAGAACATAAAATTATTAATGCTGACAACATATTATACGGTAGGTAATGTTGCGATTGTCTCGTCAAAAACGCAATCTACGGTCGATAAAATGAAATATTGTGTCAAGATTTTGGAAAAATTATTTTATTTCTCCAGTGTGACTCGCTTGTAAGACGCACCCCCTCGTCAAGTTTGATAATGGCGCCATGTTTGTGTCAAAACAAAACTGAGTGTATAACTATAGAAGCACTCGCTTCGTTTTTGCTTCTAATAATATAAGTCTAAACACGCATCAAGCAAGTATGTATCGACTGCAGAACTCCAATTAATCTATTAAGAAATGTTAAAGTTGGACATCGATTTTCGTAATGGCCGCCGTGTCACGCAGTCGAAATTGAAAACTATCAAATTTAATATTTATTTCCGAAGGGTTAAATGGCTAGTAATTCCAACAAATTATATATCATTTTAAAGCTAAGAAATTAAGCTAATATGTAAAACAAATGATTTAATCATCTGTCGGATAATTAGCCTATAAAATGTGTTCAACTTCGAGGGTTTAAAGCTCTGTTATTTATATGACATGGACGAAAAAACAATTTTATTTTCGCTAATTTTGGCGTTGATTGACTTGATCAAACAAATAAATGTAAGTTATCTGACAAAACATACTTTTGGGACAGTAAATATATTGATTTGTGTGTACCAGGAGAAATTTAATGGGAGCTGATGAAGCTTTTATCAATATTCGTAATGGAGACCGGATTCGGATCACGGCGAGTGGTCGAAATTGACGACTAGTCAATTTAAAAATTATTTCCGGCGGTCAAAATCAATATTAATTCCAATGTATTATATATCATTTTACAGCTAAGACTTTGATCTAACTAGGGGTACTAATGATTCAATTCTCAACTATGGGGTTTGTCTACAAAATTTGTTCAACTTCGACCATTCATAGCTCCGTCATTTTTCATCTCAGGAAAAAATCAAAATCACCAAACTGAAGACCGTCCTTTTTTCTGACGTTCAAATTATTAATTAGCAACCAATACCCCAGGAATGTGTTGGAATACAGTGACCCCTCTAAAGTAGCGTCCACGCTTAGATCTTTATGGCCGATAAGAAATTTCATGTAAATATCGAGTTTAACTAATTCCTGTGTAAAGATTTTTTTTAAAGATAATCATGAATACCACCAATAGAAAGATAATTCAATATACTTTCTAAATATGTAATATTCATTACGATGTGCATAGTATAACTGGGTGAAATAAGTATTTGAAGACTACCACCAACTAATTTTTGACATATTCCAGAGGTAATATTGGCTTATCTGTGGCTGCTACATAAATACTGGATGCAGGTCAATTTACATTCAAGGGCACATTACTCTTGAAGTCCTTGTCCAATTTTGCCCATAAGTTTGATTGCGATTAGTTACGAGCTGTGGATGCTAGAGTGTAAACAAACTAATTGTGGCTGGACGCCAGACATTCATCGATCCTTTAAGCTCACCTGATCAATCAGGTGAGCTAAAAAGGCAAAACAATCAATAACTTAATTGATTACTTTTTAAATAAATCTACGCCATGCTATTTGCTTGCAATATCAAATCATCACCCCAATATACTGGTAAACCTTCACATTTTTACATCAATAAGAGGGCCATGATGGCCCTGTAAATGTTCACCAGGAAAAAAGGTCATTTGGAGACCAACATTGTTACAAATCTTCTACACATGCCCAAGTAAAATCAAGTGACCCTAAGGTCAGGGCCGATTTTTAGCCCAGGGCCATAATATGAACAAATTTGGAAGAGGTCTGCTAGATAATACTACATACAAAATATCTTAGCTCTAGGCCTTGTAGTTTCAGAGATGATTTTTTAAATTTTCCTAAATAAGCCTATATAGATCAAGTGACCCCTGTGGCGGGGCCAATTTGTATTTGTTACCATTCCTACAATATACCTTTTTTCCATATCCTTTTTTCTTTCAATTTCTTCCTGTCTTTGGTGTTGTTTTAGTGCGATTTCATTGAGTTTAGCCTCTCTCTCTTCTTCTAAACGTTTCTCCTCTTCACGCTCTGTAACCACAATGAGATTAACTAACTTACTAAGCAGCAACATAAAATTGTCAATACTTCAAACTTGCACAGTCACGTGACCACCAGGGCCAAGATCAATTTGACATCTCAGGATGTCATCTGGCCAGGTGCAAAATGCTGACCTGTGGATTCGGATCCAGATGTACATAAAGCTGCAATTTTCAGCTTTAATTTAGTACCAAATTTGTCTTATTCTGCCAACTAACAAGCTTATAGTCAGTATTGCATGCAATACAAGTCCCCTGCCAGCACATATCATTGGAATGTTAGCTGCTGTTTATACAGCACCATCTGTCTAGATTTTTTAATGACGCCAATTTTGTCTAAATGAGCGAGCCAGCTTAAGTTATCATCTGGAAACCAACTTTCTATTTTTAGTAACAGTGACCTAGATATTTGACCTATTGACCCCAAATGTAATCCTACTCTAGGTTATCTCCTAAGCTATCCATACACCAACTTTCATTGAAATCCGTCATCCCTAACTGATTTATCATCTGGAAACCAAATTTCTATTTTTAGTAACAGTGACCTAGATGTTTGACCTATTAATCTCAAATGCAATCCCACTCTAGGTTATCCCGTAAGCTATCCATATGCCAACTTCATTGAAATCCATCATCCCTAACCGAAGTTATCATCCGGAAACCAAATTTCTATTTTTAGTAACAGTGACCTAGATATTTGACCTATTGACCCCAAATGCAATCCTACTCTAGGTAATGCCCTAAGCTATCCATATACCAAATTTCATTGAAATCCGTCAATTTTAACTGAAGTTATCATCCGGAAACCACTTCGGACAGACAGACTGAGGGACAGACAGATGGACGGACGGACGGAGTGATGGACGGAGTGACGACGACAAACACTATAGTCCCCTCTGGTACGGCAGGGGACTAATAAAGAATGGATCCATAACACCCCTATACTATCCCTATATATTCTATTTTGGATCCGTGTTTTACACCTTGCCATACTGTTTTCTTTTGCACACTAACTCTACGGGCGTTTGCAAATGTTTGCAACCAGTATATGGAAACAGACTGTTCTGTAAGAAACGTAAGCGAACTATTTCGCCAATAATAAAACTAGTCTAAGACCTATAGGTCATACACATTCATTGTAAATATGATTAGGATTGGTGAAGAAATGAAGGTGCTACAGCGTAAACAATCTAAAATATAGCAAATTTTCTGGAAGTCTGGAAGTTCTAATCTGATTTTGCCCATAATCGAACTCATCGGAGATGTGGATGCTAGAGTTAAAGTGTGGGCATATGATAATCATGGGACGCCAGACATTCATCGATTCTAAAAGCTAAAACAAGAAACGCGGCAATGCCACGAAACCATGATTTCACTCACAGCTTTACCAAAATAATTGACTGTAAATTTAGCCCACACGAAAATAAATTATACCACAGTGCATTAAAATTCTGCGCCGAGGCTTCATCAGTGATTTAGCTCCAGTGCGGCCTATAGGAGGCAGAGTCAAATTGCTGTGTTGAGTACAAGCTGATACAGATGCAGAAGATTTTTCTTGCATTGATGATTAAATGAAAATCATGCATTTACTTGTGTATCATAAGAATGTCAACACAACAAGGGCACCACAGTTTTAACAAACTATATGTCTAAGGATCCCCACTTGAAGTATTCTATCTAAGCTACCTACATGCAATAACTCAATCCTAACTCAAGGCACTGAGCTTAAACTGGTTTTCTATTTTTAGTAACAGTGACCATGACTTGGCTGACCCTAAATATGATCCCAAGCTAGGTTTCCATGCAAGAGTGCTATGTACCAAGTTTGGTCAAGATTGGTCAATCCAAACACAAGTCACTGAACGGAAATCCCCTATTTGACTGCTATTCTATTTTTAGTAACAGTGACCTTGACCCTACTGGCCCCCAATGCAATCCCAAGTTTTGTCTGTGTGTAAGTTATTGTCCGGAAACCACCTGTTTGACTGTTATTCTATTTTTAGTAACAGTGACATTGACCTTGACCCTACTGGGCCCCAAAGCAATCCAAAGCAAGGCCTGTATGTAGGCTACCTACACACAAAATTTCATCACAATATCTCGATTCTAAAGTTATTGACTGGAAACTTTATTATCTATTTTTAGTAACAGTGACCTGGATCTGACTGACTCCCAAGTAATATCCCAAACTAGGTTGTCATGCAAGGATACTACATACCAAGTTTAGTAACAGTGACCTTGACCGACTGACCCAAAATACAATCCAGGGCTCCAGATAAATGGCGTAATTGTGTAAATACGCATTAGTTTTTCCGAAATACACATAAAAAATATTTCTTCAACGTACCGATATGCACTTAAAATCCCAGGTACCCGTTTTACTCAATTAAAATGCGTAACTATCAAATTTAAATGTAGTATCTGTGACTAGTGATTTACTTGAACATATTGAATAAGGCAAATATATTGCATATAAGCTACATGTACATTCTTCACTGGATGCAAAACAAGCTCATGAGGATGATGTATACACATTAAATACAGAAGAATACAATACAACAAAGTACATTTAAAGGTAACACTTTAGTGTGTGTTTGTGCTTATAAGTGAATTCCCTTTAGAGTGGTTCCCATGATTGTCATTACCCTTTAAAAATTCGTAATACCCCCCACAAAAAATTTAAGGGGTAAAATACCCCTTGCTAAAGAAAGTAGTTAAAAGTTGGCATTTGGTATAGTGCTGTTTTTACCAGATGGTAACAATAACAAGGATCACTCTTTGTCAGTCAGTTCTCTTCTTTTCCTCCTTGTGTTGTTGTCTGCACTTAACTCATACACTAAAATACTATCATCAATACATTCGTTCAATATAGAAAAAATATTTATTAACACAAGAGGGCCAAGATGGCCCTATATTGCATACCTCAGAACAAAGGCACTATAATTAATGACCATGTAGTATAGTTTTCATCTCATATAACACGTTTTTACATAGATTTTGATCAAAACCAACTCTAATTTTCATAAATACTGGATGCAGGGAAATGTATATTATGTGTAAATACGATTATGATTATTGAAGAAATGAAGGTGCTACAATACTGTAAACAAGCTAAAATGTAGCATTTTTTCTAAGTCGAGGGCCCATAACTTGACAAGTACTAGTTCAATTCCACTAATAATCAAACACAACAAAGACCTTTAGGTTATAAACATTCACTGTAAATATGTTCAGGATTGGAGGCGCTGGAGTGTAAACAAGCTGAAATATAGCAAATTTTCCATTCCAAGGGCCCATAACTGTGGTCTGATTTCACCCATAACTACACTTCTCCAAGACCTTAAAGTCATACACATTCATTGTAAATATGATTATACGCTATTAGGATTGGTGAATAAATGAAGGCGCTAGAGTGTAAACAAGCTAAATATAGCAATTTTTTAAAGTCAAGGGCACATAACTCTTGAAGAAGTCCCTGTCCGATTTTGCCCATAATCAATCTTAGCAGAGACATTGTGGCCATATTCATTGTGACCAAGTTTGATTACAATTGGTTATGAGCTGTGGATTCTGGAGTGTAAACAAACTAATTGTGGACGGATGATGGACGCCATATTCCGGACATTCATCGATCCTAAAAGCTCACCTGATTAAATAAACAAGACAACAGGGCCACATTGGCCCATTATCGCTCACCTGAGAATAAAGGCCAATAATTAATGACCAGGTAATATAGTTTCCATCTTGTAAAACTCATTTTTACGTAGATTTTGAGATAAAAACCAACAATGAAGGTATAATACTGTTAAACTTGTAAGCTAAAACATAGCAAATATTCTAAGTCAAGGGCCCATAACTCTTGAAGATCTGGTCCGATTCCGCCCATAATCGAACTTGTCCAAGATCTTGCGGTTATACACATTTACTGAAAATATGATTAGGATTGGTGAATAAATGAAGGCGCTAGAGTGTAAACAAGCTAAATATAGCAAATTTTGTAATTAAAGGGCCCATCACTCTAGAAGTTTTTGTCCGATTTTGCCCATAATCGAACATAGTCGAGACATTGTGGCCATATACATACATTAAGCAAGTTTAATCATGATTCGTGAAGAGCTGCGGTTGCTAGAGTGTAAACAAACTAATTGTGGACGTACGACGGACGACAGACATTCAACGATCCTAAATGAATCAGGTGAGCTAAAAAAACATAAGTTTGGCACATAAGAAGTTATTTTCTTACAGCAGATTAAATGCAGTAAGCATTATTAACAATATAATTTGGTAATGGACCAGATACCCAGTTAGATATAGTCTGAAATGAAAATCAAAAGACAATATTTAATATTAAGTTTTTGTACCTCTTTTCAAGGCCTCATCTCTTGCCCTCTGTTCTGCCTCTTCCTTCTCTTGAAGCCATTTTTGTTGTCTTTCCAATTTCCTTTCTTCTTTCCTTTTAGCAAGACGTGATTTTCTTTCCTCAATAATTTTCTTTTCAAAACTAGACACTTTTTCCTGGAAATTTACCATATTTCAATGAAGAAAGAAAATTAACAAGAGGGCCAAGATGGCCCTATATTGCTCACCAGAAAAAAAGACCTTTAGAGAAGATCATTTTCACCTTTTTCCTATATAATATTATATGAGCCTATACAAATCAAGTGTCCCCCAGGGCAGGGCCAATCTTGACACTAGAGGCATCATTTGTACAAAGTTTGCAGAGGTCCACTAGACAATGCTACATCTAAAATATCTAAGCTGGAGGCATTGTAGTTTCTGACAAGAAGATTTTTTAAATTTTCCTATATAAAATAGAGTAAACCCCGGGGCAGGGCCAATTTTGACCCTGGGTCCATAATTTGAACAAACTTGGTAGAAGACTACTAGACAATGCAACATACAAAATATCTTAGCTCTAGGCCTTGCGGTTTCGGAGAAGATTTTCTAAATTTTCCTATGTAAGTTGATATAAAATAAGTGCCCAGTGCGGGGCCAATTTTGACCCTAGGGCAATAGTTTGAACAAATTTGGTAGAGGTCCACAAGACAATGCTACATACCAAATATCTTAGCTCTAGGCCTTGTGGTTTCGGAGAAGATTTTCAAATTTTCCTATATAAAATAGAATAAACCCAGGGCAGGGCCACCTTTGACCCCAGGGCAGGGCAACTTTTGACCCCTGGCCATAATTTGAACAAATTTGGTAGAGGTCCACTGGACTATGCTACAAATAAAATATCAAAGCTCTAGGCATTGTAGTTTTTGACAAGAAGATTTTCCTATACAAGTCTATGTAAAATCAAGTTACCCCCAGGGCGGAGCCAATTTTGACCCCAGGGGAATAATTTGAAAAACCTTTGTAGAGTTCCATTAGACAATGCTACATATCGAATATCACAGCTCTAGGCCAAGTGGTTTTGGACAAGAAGTTTTTTCTATTTGTTGCCATAGCCACCAGTTTTAATGAAATTTAATTTTTTTAACAACTTTGAAAGGGGACCACCCAAAGATCATTCCAGCAAAGTTTGGTTGCAATCGGCAAAGCGGTGTAGGAGGAGATGTTGTTTTAAGTAAATATGGACCCCACTTCACGACCAACGACGTAAGATGGAAGCAGAGCGATCACAAAAGTTCACCTTAAGCACATTGTGAGCTAAAAATGATTCTCGTCCTGTACTCTGCATATGTAAAACACCGCAACACAGTTCACAAATTTGACTAGCAGTTCTCCGTTTTTTTCATTTTTATTTACTTCAAGAATGGGATTTCCTACTTGACAAAATTTAATCAGATGCTTGGATTTCTGTCGGTCTCATGCCGATGGATTCAGTAAATGTTAAATCCTGATTTATCTTACCATGTGACCATTTTCGGAAAATGAACGGACAACAGAAAGTGAAGTAGAAGAAACATTCACAATATATATCATTTTAGCTACTAACAGTTACTTGAGAGTGGGCTTTACACATTTGCGAATCACCGTGATCCTTAGCAATCAAAGATTACCCTCTGATAAAAAGTCATAAAACGCGGTGAATAGCGACATTGCAGTGATTCGCGATTTTTTCATGATCGATGTCGCGAAGAAAATCGCCGCTACGGCTGATAAATTGCCGATTACAACCACAGGGGGAACGGACAATTCACATGAACCGTACTGTACACACCAAATATCTAAGCTCTAGACATTGTAGTTTCTGACAAGATTTTTTTTTTTAATTTTCATATATAATTTTATGTAAAATCAAGTTAACCCTGGGGCAGAGCCAATTTTGACCAAAGGGCCATAATTTGAACAAACCTGGTAGATGTCCAATAGACAATGCTACACACCAAATATAGCTCTAGGCACAGTGGTTTCGGACAAGAAGATTTTAAAGTTTGACAGACAACATGTGATCACAATAGCTCACCTTGAGCACTTTGTGCCCTGGAGCGCTAATAAAATAATAAGATATATGTTAAACATGCATACAATCAAAATGAAACGTTTTCACCAGCACTACTGACAAGATAAACTTTCACACGGATAGTCTTAAGCTAATATTGACCAGAGTATTCCACAAATACAGTTGAATCTCATTATCTCGAACTCGCTTATATAAAAATTCTGGTTATTTCAATCTGTTTCCTGATATCTCAATTTCAGGATATCTCAAACTAATTTCTACTGTACCTAGAAATTTGAGATAACGAGATTAAACTGTATAAGACAAGTTCTAACGGCTTACTGAAATATCACAATAATCGGGAAGGACGTATTCTGGGATTGCACTAATCAAAATCCAGGAAACATTGCATGTCATAAACATGAAAATCTTATGCAAATTAATAGAACAAAGAGCACTGTGACTTCAAATATCATCATTTAAGATGCTTGAAATGACAAAAGTTTTACAGCAATGTAAGCATGAGGAACCTACTTTGTACTGCTTTTTCCTTTTATCTTTAAGCTGCGCTAGGAAATCAGTAGCATCTTTCTTCATTCTTCTCATCCTATCTCTTGTTTCAAGTTCCAACTGATGATCTTCCGCTTGTTTCTGAATCTGTTAAACACATGAAAATAATCAGCTCAAATTTTTCAACCATGGTATTTAGAACAAACAACAGGGCTCGATTTAGCTTTGGAGCGTTGGCCCGGGACCAGTGAAAAAGCCCACGGACCAACTGAGTGCCAAATGAGCTGGTCCGCCAGTCCACGCCTAAAAATCAGATGACAATGAGTGGCGAAATATCTTTTAAAAAGCAATAATTGTCACATTTTAATTATCTACCTAAACATTATACCTAACTAGCCCTGATTCATTCAATAATCAGTTGTGTGGAAGGAAATAACCGCTTATAGTAGTTAATCTTAAATTCACTGCAGTACGTCCCGCCTCCGAATGCTACAGTGGGCCGTCGAACAGATCAATAATAGCCAGACGCAGCGCTCGTTGTAACAGCTTATTGTCATCAACCAATCAGAGTGCAGTTTACATTCGTAAACTGAATATCATAAATGCCTGCTTGACGAAGATTTTGCTAATTGTTGAAAAATGACAATAAATACCGGGCCTGATGTCAAAACAACGGCCCGATCAATAGATAGCCGGTCTAATTGATGCAACTGACATCTTTTTGTTCTGATTTTTCGTTTTTTGCCGACCCTCATTGTCCGAACATAAAACTGAGAGGCGACCCGTTCGCGAGGGGTAAGTTTTGCAAACTGCGAAGAATTAATTAATAACAGCCATCTGTAATTAAAACTGCTTCTCCACAATCATTCTTTATTTGCTATCCATAGTGAAGCACGTGATTAAAAAATGTCCTTTGGTACTTGGTTACAGGGCAATTTGTGATGTTTTAAGTAGGTCAGTCAATGTTCACGGCAAATAAATAAATTAATCCGATGTATGGTAAGTGTTTCCACTTGGAAATTTAGTTACCGGTAAGTGGTCATTTTTGTGAAAAGATGCGACATTGACACATGATTTATGCGTCATTCGTACTTCAAACTGAAAGTAGCTTGTCAAATCTATCCAGTGATCTCCCTTACTTTGTTACAGCGAGTATATTTTCCGGAAAGTCTGCGTCCCACAGGACTCGATATTTGGACATTTTTAGAGGTCCTGGGTAGACTTTTTAATGAAATCACAGATATTTTTGTCAGTTCATTGTTGCATGATATAATGTGAATAGTTACAATATATGGGAAAAAAACAACAGGAATTTGTGGATTCCTGGCTATCAAAATTTTACTGGTTATGGTACAGCACAGATATGGGTATGATTGTTTAACATGCATTAAATTTGTTTTTATTAGCTTTTAGCAACATTTGTAAATAACAAACCAAAGATCATTCCTGTGTGGAGTTTCATCAAAGTTGACACAGCTGTTTCAGAGGAGAAGCTGTTTGAAGAATTGTTGAAGGACGGATGACAGACAAAATAGTACACTAAAAATGCTGAAAAATACAGTTTGTTATTTTGTGAAGCATACTCACTCGAGAAATTTCCTGTTGTTCCCAGAATTCCTTACTGCGAACACGTTCTTCTTCGTACTGTTTCTCCAGAAGAGTTATTTCCTTAGATCTCTTTGCTCTGGCCATATGATCAATCTGTAGCAAACAATTATACAATGAATCCTGTCCTTATTATCATTTTTATAAATTTTGGCTATAAATAAATGCCTCATCAACTAAGGATCAATTTTACAGTAGAATTCTTTGACAATTACTGTGGTAGCACTAATTTTTGCTGGGTATTTTTGTGGATTTTGTGGGTCGGCTCATCCACAAAATTAAATCCCACGAACAGAAATGATGAAATACCTGTCAACAATTAAAAAATTGGCAATATCTGAAAGTGTGCTACTTACGAACAACTTCAGTATTTTCCGAAACTGAGAAGTTTCAGAAATCATCAGTAGGAAAATATGTATACCAAATTCAGTAAAAATGAAACAAATCTCAGCTTATGCACAATGATAATTGATTATTATTTACACATTGTCTCAAATATTAAGATCAAGGTTGTATAGTCTGGCAAAGACCTGTGAATGATCGAAGATCAGCTATGTCCATTATATAGGGTGAGTGGCATTCTGGTGCTTTCCTTATATATAAACAGTTATTTGTCTGTTTTAATTTAGATTAAATGTGTAGCTCAGTTGGTAAAGAGGCCAACCTCTTTACTTATGCGGCCTATTTAGCCAAGATGTTGTGGGTTCGAACACCATGTCAAAAATCTTTAGGACCAAAATAATTTTGGTATAATTATATTCCTAAATTAATTCATTTCAAAACATGAAATACCAGCCTCAGTGCTCCAGATAATTTTTGTATGCAATATGTATGTACTCGTAGGATTTAATTTTCAATGCATTTTCAAGTCCGTTGTCAATGCTGAAAATTTCAGTAACATGCACTAATTGCAACCTAACGCTGTTTTCACACCTGCTACTCGATAATTTGATACTTGATATTACTTATCTGTATTTTAACACGAATGTGTCATATTGTAAACAAGAAATCATTAGTCCATAAAACACATTATAAGTGTGAAACAAAATTTGTGCATACAAGAACTGATCAGTAATTTGCGGACTATGGACCCAACATTTCAGTATGTTTCAAAAAGGTTGAAACATATTATCCCACTTGCTATTAGAACAAGGTGGCACAAATGACATCCTTATTTTTTTACGTCATGGTTGTGTTAGATTGATTTACACATGAATTTCAACGCCTTGGACAGATTGGTTCATAAATGCTCAATAAATTTCATAAATCGGTCCAAAAATGCTACGTACATGCAAAATGTCACTCCGTTTTTTTCATTTGATCATTTCCGTTTAATCAAAGGCCGTGAATTGTTTCAGAAGTCGGTATCAAAGAAAATTGGCTGCAGCAAAAGGACGCCGACATTCTATGGTCCAATTTTGGAGACAAATTTAGTTTTCATTGTTCGCTTTTTCGATTCAGCAAATAACCCGTTCGTGTAGTCATGTGATCAACTTGGGAGAATATTGTTTGTATGTTATACACATATGTATTTATAAGAAATGTATTTCTATTTTCTCACGTGTTTGGCATTGTAAACAGAACGTGCCTAACTTTATAAATTCAATACAATGACGTATAGACCGCATAACAATCATTTGTGCAAAAGGTTTTGGGGCGAAATTAAGATGGACTGGGTTCTATGTAAAATACGCATTTTTCTGTTCCGAAAATCATGGTATGAAGATTAATCTAAACTATTTATAGAATCAGGCGCTGATTGGACTAACTAAGACAGATTACTGTTACTCAATTCATACTGCAAACGCAGCGCTCATAGAGCGAAATACATAAGCAAATGGTTTAATGTGTACTTGTACATCCGAGATTTTTTAGCAATGCATTTTCTGATAAAAAAATATGCGTGATTACGCGTGATTACGCGTCTTATATGGAGCACTGGCCTTAGTGTCATATTTTCTCGAAAAACTATTCGTCATTTCATCCCATAAATGATATCTTAGTCGGCCATTTTGTCATATTTCTCGAAAATGATCTGCCATTAGCAATTTTTATCGGCAAATAGCCATATACATTGTGAGTTTAATCATGATTCGTTAAGAGCTGCGGTTGCTAGAGTGTAAACAAACTAATTGTGGACGTACGACGGACGCCCGACATTCAACAATCCTAAAAGCTCACATGATGAGCTAAAAACCTGAATAGCGGTCCATAGAAATTGATGAAATTGTCCATTTAAAAACAATTGAGAGTAAGAACACCTAATTCAGACTAGTTTCTAGGTGAAGATAATGTACTAATGAAGTCACCTTTTTCTCCTGATTACGAAGTCTTTCATTCAATTCCTTCTTCTCCCTCTCAAGCTGTTCTACTTGTTTTGCCATGATATCATCTACATCCATCTTGGCAAGATCCTGGTGATTAAAATGACAGCATCAAAATGCAGCTCATACAAAACATGTGGATTCAACTGCCAAAACTAAACTCCATCTACCGTATTTTATGATGGATAAATATATAGCCCCATCATTAAGTGCATTTTGAATTTCTGATAGTTTCAGAGAAAGCTTAAATTCAAGTCTTCTACACAAATAATTTCAATGGTTGATTCAGGATCAAACATTAATTAACCACAAAATAATTAAAGTCCCATAAGCATATAAATTTATCTGTCAAAATAGTTTCTATTCGTCCTATAACAGAGGAGTCCAGGGCGTTTTCTTCCCGTGCATACTTTGTAGCAAGAAAAAATGTTTCCGAAACCATTATCATATTTTTTTCAATATCATTGAAATTAATACTATTTATAGAACAGCTGTGTTTTCCCGCAGTCATATTATGCATATTGTGACGTCACACGCTCTATATATTTCAAGTTTACAAAAGCAAAATTCACAGCGAAATGAGTGTTTTTAGACAATAAAGGGCTCGTTTCGTCGGTAATTATTATCTTGGGATAATATCAGCAATTGTTTGTTTTTTTGCATATATTTTTTATAGCAAAAAGCTAATGGGACTTTAAAAGACAGAAGCAGAAATACCTCTTCATCAATATTCTGTACAACTCTAGCACCGAGTTCAGACTTCTTCAGCTGTTCTATCCTTTCTAGAGCATGTTTCTTCTGTATATCCCTCTGTTCAGCAAGAATTCTTTGACGTTCACGTTCTTTAGCTTCTCTTTCAAGTCTTGCCATCTCAGCTTCCATTGCCTTTCTTCTTGTCTCCTCCTGCTGTTCATATTCTTCTCTTTCCTGTACAACACAAATGTGTTATCAATATATAAATAGAAGAGCACAAGTCTCTTTCACCGAAGAAAATATGTCATTCAATGTCTTCAATGTTTCCATTTTTTCCTTGATAAATTCTTGGAAACCCATATAGAATTCAAGAGTATAATTTTATTAATCAAGTGATTTCATACTGGTTTTTTTATATGGTCAAGGACTGTCGTATTGGCCAGAGGCCGAGGGCATATACAACTGTCCAAGACCCAATAACAAAGCCAATATGATATCACTTGATCAATAAGAATTTTATTAATTAACTATATAATATTGTATGCTGTACAAGTATGATAAGGGACAATAAAAAGACATCATAAGGACTTTTTCTCACAATTCACCGTTTATGATCCAGAGGTTTTTCAATTATTGAAAATTAAATAGAATTAAAACTAGAACTATCACTAAAGGTGATGAATACCCCCAGATGCGGCCTTGACACAGTTGTTACATTTTACAGAGGGAAATATAATGCATTTTCATTTTTAATATCTGCAAATTGTTGCTTAGATATATCCTGACCAGTTTCTAAATATACATTATATAAAAAATAACAAAGGGTCATAACTCATTAAAATTTACTTGGACAAAACCTATTGTGGACATGCACAACTTGGCAAACTACTTATCACTTCTAAGAAGTTTCACTGAATTCCTGCATGTAGTTGCTGAGAAATGGTACGGGCAAAATTTGCCTAATTGTATAAAACAAAGGGCCATAACTCAGTGAAAATTAATCCAAACAAAACCTGGTTATTGCATGCACAACTTGGCTTACTGTTTATAACTTCTGTGAAGTTGCATTGAATTCCTATGAGTAGTTCTGAGATATTGTATATACACCGTATAAAAAACAACAAAGGGCCATAACTCAGTGAAAATGTAACCAACCAAGACAAGCTTAATGGATGCACAACTAGGCTAACTACTTATCACTTCTGAGAAGTTTTGCTGAATTCCTGGCAGTAGTCAATGAGAAATAGTCAGGACAAAATTTGCCTATTGTATATACTGTAGAAAACAACAAAGGGCTATAACTCAGTGAAAATCAATCCAAATGAAAAATTATTTAAGCATGCACAACTAGGCTAACTACTTATTACTTCTGTGCAGTTTCGTTGAAATCCTGGGAGTAGTTGCTGAGAAATTGTCCGGACAAAATTTGCCTATTGTATATACTGTATAAAAACAACAAAGGGCTATAACTCAGTGAAAATTGATCCGAACAAAAAATGCTTTAAGCATGCACAACTAGGCTTACTACTGATCACTTCTGTGAAGTTTCATTGAGATCCTGTGAGTAGTTGCTGAGAAATTGTCCGGACAAAATTTGCCTTTGTATATACTGTATAAAAACAACAAAGGGGTATAACTCAGTGATAATTAATCTGAACGAAAATTGCTTTAAGCATGCACAACTAGGCTTACTACTAATCACTTCTGTGAAGTTTCATTGAGATCCTGTGAGTAATTGCTGAGAAATTGTCCGGACAAAATTTGCCTATTGTATATACTGAATAAAAACAACAAAGGGGTATAACTCAGCGAAAATTAATCCGAACGAAAAATGCTTTAAGCATGCACAACTAGACTTACTACTGATCACTTCTGTGAAGTTTCATTGAAATCCTGTAAGTAGTTGCTAAGAAAATCTCCGGACAAATTGTGTCTACAGACGCACGGACCGACCGACCGGCCGGCCGACCGACCAACCGTCAAGCGTGAATCCAATATAGCCCCCATATATTTCATATCTGGGGGTATAAAAATGATTTAAGCATGCACAACTAGGCTAACTACTTATTACTTCTGTGAAGTTTCATTGAAATCCTGTGAGTAGTTGCTGAGAAATTGTCCGGACAAAATTTGCATATTGTATATACTGTATGAAAACAACAAAGGGGTATAACTCAGTGAAAATTAATCCAAATGAAAAATGCTTTAAGCATGCACAACTAGGCTAACTACTTATTACTTCTGTGAAGTTTGGTTGAAATCCTGTGAGTAGTTGCTGAAAAATTGTCCGGACAAAATTTGCCTATTGTATGTACTGCATGAAAACAACAAAGGGTTATAACTCAGTGAAAATTAATCCGAACGAAAAATGTTTTAAGCATGCACAGCTAGGCTTACTACTGATCACTTCTGTGAAGTTTCATTGAGATCCTGTGGGTAGTTGCTGAGAAATTGTCCGGACAAAATTTGCCTATTGTATATACTGTATAAAAACAACAAAGGGGTATAACTCAGTGATAATTAATCCGAACGAAAATTGCTTTAAGCATGCACAACTAGGCTTACTACTTATCACTTCTGTGAAGTTTCATTGAGATCTTGTGAGTAATTGCTGAGAAATTGTCCGGACAAAATTTGCCTATTGTATATACTGAATAAAAACAACAAAGGGACATTACTCAGTGAAAATTAATCCGAACAAAAAATGCTTTAAGCTAGCACAACTAGGCTTACTACTGATCACTTCTGTGAAGTTTCATTGAAATCCTGTAAGTAGTTAAAGAGAAATTCTCCGGACAAATTGTGTCTACAGACGCACGGACCGACCGACCGACAGGCCGACCGACCGACCGTCAAGCGTGAATCCAATATAGCCCCCATATATTTCATATCTGGGGGTATAATTATTTCATTACAATTAAACATACACATTTATCAAGATTCAACTAAATAAAATGTACTCACTCATAGGTTGAACTACAAGGCATATAAAATAATACTGACTTTGTATTATAATTAAGAAACAAGTCCATTACCAGTCCACTTTCAGCTTATCTCAGAGTGGTCTCTTAATACAAGTTGAATAGTATTAAAAAAACTGCCTTACCCTCTGGTCATTCATATGTTCTAGCTGTTCTTTCCTCTGCTCAATGGTTATCTTTCTCTGTAGAATGCGTGAATGCTCCTTCTTGGCTGTTAGTTTATAATTATTCATAATCTGGGATTTCATTTCTTCTTTCTGGGCTTGAAGCTGAGCCAGCATGTGCTGCATTAAAAACATTAAAAAAACTTTGACATCTACACATCTACTAAACAAGAGGGCCAAGATGGCCCTATATCGCTCACATGACAATCACTGTTCACTCATTAAAACTTTGGTTTGAACCAGTGACCTAGTTTTTAAACCCAGATAACCCATGTTAGAACATGTCCTACATATAAATAAGACAAAATTTGGTGAAGATCCAATCAAAACCATGAAAACTACAGCATAGACAAGGTTTTCCTAAGATTTGACCTTGTGACCTAGTTTTTGAACCCAGATGACCTATATTCGAATTTGTCTTACATATCATCAAGACAAAGATACTGGCAAGGTTTGGTGAAGATACAATCAAAATTTGACATCTACAGTATTAATAAGGTTTTCCTAAAATTTGACCTTGTGACCTAGTTTTTTACCCTAAATGACCCATATTTGAACTTATCCTTAATATCATTGATAATTGTCAAATAAACAATGCATTTCAAGATATGTTGTATTGCTGTCTCATTTGCAGACAAACTGCAGTTAATTTGAAGTTTCTGTGCATTACATTGCCAACTTGTCACCACTTCTCCCAAAATGTTCAAACTTCTCCCAAATCTGAGAGCAGGGAGAAGTGAAGTCTCCCTAAATTTACAACCTAGCGTGTTCCCTGCATAGAGGTGAACATTAATAACAAAGTTACTGAGCAGACAAAAACACTACTTTAAATACCGAGAAACTACAAGTTCAAATAAACTGACTGGACGAAATGAGGACCTAAACTTACATTAGCATCTCTTGGTTGTAATGTCTTCACAGCCTGTTGTAGAGCAGAAGCAAGATGTGTCAACTGCATGCGAATCACCTCACTGGGCATACGCTGTATGTAAGGACCTTCTGGTACCTCTTCTTTCTGACTTACACCTAGGTCTGTACCGAAACTTAGTGAATGTTCACGGTGATCAATACGAACCTGCATACAAATAGTGCTCAGATGAAGATGCCTTTACTTAAATCTATTTACAAGCCCAATGGTTAATCAAAGTTCTATTCAAGTTTAATACTGACAAGGTTCTTAATCCATCTGTCAGTTGTATACCAATGTAACACCAATACTACTGCCTAATACAGATCAGTGTTGTAATAATCCACTTGTCAGCTCATATTTGCAACTAAATTTCACATTTGACAGAGCAAAATTTCACATATCGGTTCCCTGGGGCTGAAAATAAAAATAAGTTTGTTTGGAGTGCTCCGACCAAGAATTTTAGCACTGGGTTGGTAGGGATTTTTCCTTTTTACTTTATACTAATAGTAACCCCCCCCCCCCCAAAAGTGGAATGATTATAAATCAGAGCACTCCAAACAAACTTTTTTTTTTTTTTTTTCAGCAAATAAACTCATGCTCACCTAACATATTACTTTTGCAAGGAGGGTGTAATATGCATAGCTTTCGCTGACACGCATTCAATGTTGCTTTTGTTTTGTTTGTTTCATTGTGTTTTATGCCCCTTTTCGACAGTCTGTCATATGAGGCGGACAGTTGTTCCTGGAAAAAACCAGTACTAGACTCACATCCTCCGTAAGCAACCGCCCACTTTCTCACATCAAGAGACATGGTCGGTAGCTGGGCTCGAACTCACGACTCCCTATCAGTGAGAGGCTATAGTGATTCGAGGTCAGCGACCTTAACTATTCAACCAGAGGCGGGTTCCATGTTGCAGTTCACTAAATGGAGGTAACAGTACAAGTTTAAGCTATGGCCATAGCAATGTTTTTTAGTCAGTAAGTAGTGGAAAGTGGGTAGACTTGTATGCAGTATTATTGCAACAATGACTGTATTTTTTATCACAAATATTTTGAGTTTGAAACACCAAGTCTGCTTACATCTGTCTTGCCCTCTGCCAAAAATGTAGTGTTCTGTAAAAAACATTTTCTGGTTTCGTCTTTCATTAAGAAAATGTATCTTTGATGCAAAAGAATGTAAAATTCCACAGAAGTGAGCAAATTGTGAAAAATATGTAATTACTTGAAGTTCTAGTTGCCTAGCAGCATTCACAATTAATCTCTCCAGTCTGAATGGTGTAGTAAATGGTACTAATGCAGCAAACCTTGACATCTCAATACTTTGGTATACTTGAGAGACCTAGAAAAAAAAGATCATTTCTAATACAGGTTTTACTTCCACCTAATACAGGTTTTACTTCCACCTTACTTGAAGAAACTATCAGATAAGATAAAGATAACCCATGATGAAATGTCTGGTGAATCCATCACAGATGATGCATGTACTACCTTGGTATGTATATAGTAAGATACATATACATGGGTATATGCTTTAAAACATCACAAAGATTACTTAGTACAAGTCATTTTGAATCTGGTTGACCAGATTTGAAACAATCAAAGCACTGAGAGTACTGTCAGGAATGAAGTTTACATGTGTTAGATAAAACCAGCCTTAAAATTAAAGGCCTGTCCCTGTCAAGAATTTGATGAACAGTTCACGAAATGTTCATCAGTTAATACATGAATTGCTCATGAATTTATTCATGACCTACAAATTGGACATGAAGTTCATGAACAAATGTCCATGAACTAATTTATGAACCTTAGGCAGTCTTTATCAAAAATGTGTTTTTCATTGGGTTCATGAATTATTGATTAATTATTTTGATGAACCTTTGATGAACAATTCATGAAACTTCCTGAACAGATCATGAATTTGATGTTCATGAACAGTTCATTACCGAATATACTTGGCCATAAGTCTACTTCACTCATAAGTCTAGGGCTATACTTTAGAGAGAAAAAAATGGTATTTAAGCTAGACCCGTTCTTAAGTCGAGTGCAATTTTTTGCTTTAAAATCAGAAATTTCATCACTGCCAACATGGTACATGTGAAACAGAAAGTAGGATTTAACAAAAGGAAGTAACTTTTACAGACTGTTAATTAGTATAATTACATCCCATAATTCATCGTAATAAATTAATCTGTGTTTCTGAAATGTCCTCAGGTGTCGTTAATAAGGGTATACAAAACCTGTTAGACATAAAAGGTGTTAATTTCACTGGATAAAATGAAATTAACACAAAAAACGTGTCAAACTTGCTAATCAGTGACTAACCTGGACAAAGCCATTAAGATAAATCAGGAAGACCAACAGGTAAATCTACTCAAATAAAACTCTATTTACTAATAAGACTATTTTGTCATTATTCTAAATGATTAGATCTACAACAGCTCCGTACCTTACTAAGTAATCCAGTAACAAATTATTCACGCACAAAAATATCCATAATTGTGTGACACATTTAAATTATGAAATTCCTGTTCAATTTATGGGAGTAAAAAATTAACCAGAGAGTAAGATATACGTCATTTGATTGACAGATCTATAACATCATTCATTATCCGAACTCGGATTATTCGAAAACCTGGTCTCATCTGAAATGAAATTTCGGTCCCGAATTTCCCTCTATATAATTCAATGCAAATAAACCTCGATTATCCGAATCGTCTAATCCGAATACCATGGCTTATCCGAAGTGATAAACAGGTCCCCACAATCATCCGAATGCGTATTTTCACACCTACTATCCGAAGTCGACAATTAACTCTGATCGATCAGTTAAATCCATTGTAGGATTTCTTAGCGTGTCAAAGGGTGTGAACAACAAATTATCAAACCACTGTACGTGAACAATGGATTGTTGGTTTGGATCATTGTTAGCAGTAATGGGAACAAAATTAGCCTATTGCGTTACGGACTCGGTTAGATCATTCACCTTTTATTTAAAAATGTTCATTTTACTTTTGAGGTTTGCTAAATCGACAAACAATACACATAACCAATATTAATCACCGCCACTCGATTTCAAAATCATTCCATTTTCGGAAAATGAATACAACCACGATATGCTAAGATATCTTAGGACGACAACGATTTGTGTGACGCTTGTGTTTGTGACTGTAGCAATAAAATGAAACTTCACATTGGATTTTTACTTAATTTCTGTAATTTATTTAAATAGTCTGCTTATTCTATATCCCGTGCATATTTCATTTCATGATTTCATTTTGTCGATGGATTAATGTGCTTTGTAAAAGACTGTTTGGGTATTCATTTGTATTCGTAGTTTCACTTTGGGATTCTCGTGACTTTGACAAATTAATAATGGTACAAACTATTCATACATTTGTTTTTACGTTAAACATACACATGTTTATCTTAAAATGTATTTTTTTGTAAATAAAATATGAATCATAACACATTCATTTTGTTCTATACTTGTACGCCATATATATATCCGAAACCCCAGATTATCCGAAGTAATATCTCGGTCCCAACGACTTCGGATAATCGGGGTTTTACTGAAGTTACAAAGTGCACCATCATCAGTTCATGAACAAATTCTCAACAGGGGTGTTATCTTAATCATGAATTAGAATTTGAGGGTCAAGTTTATAGTCTTGACAAAATGTACATCTTTAAGCCAATTAACCACAATTATCAAGGAAAAGCTACACTCTAATAGTAATGACATACAGTAAGAAATTACTAGCTGAAAACCCAAACAAATTCAGTACCTCAGCGCTTTGATTTGTATACACACATTGAACTGTATAAACCACTTGTACTGAAAATTCTGACCCTGTGTCATTATGTAAACTCACTACACTGAGACACAATATAGTATTGTAGCACTACTTTTGTGAGTGAAACTATTTCAAGTATGTAGCAAATCTTGTCACCTGGACAGATTATGAATGAACTTCAGTGTGTATGAATACTTAATTATTATACATGTTAGTTTTACATTTTAAATTGCCAAAATATTTTCCATGCTTTCAAAATCCAACAGAATCCTGAAATATAATCTCCAACATTTATCAAAACTGCAAAGTCTGCAATGTATACTTATACAACAAGTGGTACTATTTTTCAACGCAGATGAGAGGCATCACTGTTTTGTTGCTACAAAAAGTGGTGTATACCTATAGGAACTCTGTCCCTAAAAATGTGCCATTCTAATACATACTGAATATGAAAAGTTGGTATTTGTACTTGTCCTTAATGTTGGGTAAATGGTGTATGTTACAGTCTTTTCAGTTAAACTAACTAAAATTATTTACTTGTTTCAGTATGCGAGTAACAATTATGTCTTCAATAGCAGGTATATACTGAGCCAAGTCATCAGTCTCCATAATGAAGTCAATGCAAGGTTTTATTTTCTCATACAATTTCAGTGGATGGAAATCAACCTCCAAGATGTTATACAAATCCTTCATTTCTGGATATACATACTGCATAACATTATGCTTAGCCTGTAAAAAGAAAAAGAAGGTCAATACAATAACCAACAATGAACTATTTCCTAGGTTTTAAGCTACAATATGTTATACACATTAACAGCACTGATGACGTCACGTGTTATGAGAAAATTGAGTTAATAGAATATAAACAAATCATTCATGTAGAAAATCCATATATGCAAACTTATTATTATATATTATAACAAAATTATTTTACAACAAAGTTTAAGCATTGGTTAATCCTACCAGATCAGTAACAAGTCCTTGTCTTTTAGGGGGACTCGTTAGCATAAGGAGACCAGCAAGACGTCTTTGTTTTTCAGCAGTCTCTTCACCCATCTCCAGTAAAGTATCAATAGCATTTCTAGCTGCTGGTATAGGTATAGCAAGAGTTGCACATAACACTCGAGATGCCATTCTGTAGAATAGTAACAATGGTTTATTCAGAAACTTACATAAGCATCTATAATGTATTAGTCAAATTTAAATAATAACAAGAGGGCCACGATGGCCCTATATTGCTCACCAGAAAAAAGACCCTTGAGACAAACAATTTTCTTTTTCTTCCCTATAGCTACATAGCTCTATGCATTGAAGTTTCTGACAAGAAGATTTTTTCAATTTTCCTATATAAATGTATGTAAAATCTAGTTACTCCTGGGGCGGAGCCAATTTTGACCCCAGGGTCATAATTTTAACAAAACACTTGGTAGAGGTCCACTAGACAATGTTACACACCGTCCCATGATGGTGAACAAATGTACCAAGCAATTTAAATATCACAATTAATGACAAAGTTATGGCCCGTACAAGCTCATTTTTTACCTTTGACCTCAAAGTGTGACCTTGACCTTGGGAGATATTGACGTATCTTTGGAGATATTGATGAATCAGGTGAGCTAAAAATCCTTCAATCCATAGAGAAGATGCGGACAATTTCGGGACAGACTGACAGACCGACCGGCCGACAAAGTGAGTCCTATATAGCCCCAATCCCCCTACCAATGGTAGTGGGGGTATAATAAATGGTGCAATATGTATAAATGTACACTTCCTTCATGAATATGTTTGCTACGTTCAAAATGCTCCAAACACTTACTTCTGCAGTTCCTCCTGTGATAGATTTTTTCTCTGATCCTTGGATAAATGGAACAGTTTTGTCAGAGTGGATGCATGGAATAAATGGTTTCCAGATTTCCAGAATACAAGTCCAAGTTTAGTGTAATAATTGGCCATCAAAGATGGTCTAGGATTCTTTTTTGATAGACAAATTAAACCATGAATATCTTCAACTGCCTTGAAAGCTTCCTGGAAAGAGAAAATACACATTTATTAAATCTTTTACCACTGTAAGGCAAAATGTCAACAAATTTTAAATCAAAAGTTAGTTGTAATACATTTTAGAAATAATTGTTGCATTGTTTGTCATATCATCTATTTTAAAAGACCAAAATGGGAGTAAAGATTCAGTTCCCTTTTTGTGCTAACCTTATACATTTTGTATCTCATGTTTTTGACATGGTTTAATTTTTATTAATAAATTCTTAAAATTCATATAAATAAATAATATCAATGCTCCAGATAATTTTTGAGGGCATGAGTATTTCACTCATTGAAACTGAAATGGATGCGTAAAACAGCCAATAATAAAACCAATCGAATGAGTATTATGCAATCAACCATACTTTTTATTAATTAATTATGTACACATCAGAACAGTTTTGGTTTCTTCACTACAGGCTTACTGCTAGCCACCATACCATTTATACGTACTGTAATCCGCACATATGTGTATAAGATGCAGGTAAAAAATCAGAAGAAATCCCGGGGAAAATATATTGATGTGTGAAACGCAATTAACTTTTTAGCAAAGAAAATGGCCATAGAAATGAAAATATTTAAAAATTACGTGCCATTTTTTTTGTGCTATGTAATTATTACGAAAACTTGATAACAACTTTGATAGTATAACACCATTTAATTTCAGTTAATCTTTTAATTTCTCAACCTGTCAACACATACGCAAACTTATCAACGTAATTAGCGGCACGATCGGCAAACATAATGTTGTTGATTTACAAACTAGACTCTACGAAATCCGGGAAAAGTACAGAACCGTGTTGGTTTTTAGATAAACGTACTTATGAAAGATTTCTTTCCCTTAGTCGATCGCACTGGCAAGTAAAACAAGAGGGCCAAGATGGCCCTAGATCGCTCACCTGAGAACAAAGACACTATAATTAATGGCCATGCAATTTAGTTTTCATCTCGAATAACCCGTTTTTAAATAATTTTGATCAAAACCAACTCTTAATTTTCATAAATACTGGATGCAGGGAAATGCAAATTCTGTGTAAATACAATTATGATTATAGTCAAGTTTCATAACCTTTGTTACCTCCCCTTATATCTATTTATTCCCCTTTGATGCTCTTAGCGTGGAGGTACAGCAATCACTTCCGGTGGTTAGCAAACTAAGAATGACAGAAATATCGGGGGAAATTCCAAAATCTACTGAGAACAAGAGGGCCATGATGGCCCTATAAATGCTCACCAGGAGAAAAGGTCATTTGGAGATTAACATTGTTGAAGTTTTCTATACGAGTCCAAGTAAGATCAAGTGACCCATCCGGGCCATTTTTTATCCCATGGCCATTATATGAACAGATTTAAAAGAGGTCCATTAGACAAATTTAAGCTAGATACCAAATATCTTAGCTCTAGGCCTTGTGGTTTCGGAGAAGATTTTTTAAATTTTCCTATATAAAATAGAATAAACCCCAGGGCAGGGCTAATTTTAACCCCGGGGCCATAATTTGAACTAACTTGGTAGAGGTCCACTAGACAATGCCACATACAAAATATCTAAGCTCTAGGCCTTGCAGTTTCGCAGAAGATTTTTTAAATTTTCCTATATAAGTCTATATAAAACAAGTGACCCCCGGGGCAGGGCCAATTTTGACCCTAGGGCAATAATTTGAACAAACTTGGTAGAGGTCCACTAGACTATGCTACCCACCAAATATCAAAGCTCTAGGCATTGTAGTTTTTGACAAGAAGAATTTTTAAATTTCCTATATAAGTCCATGTAAAATCAAATTACCCCCGGGGTGGAGCCAATTTTGACCCCAGGGTCATAATTTTAACAAAACACTTGGTAGAGTTCCATTAGACAATGCTACATACCAAATATCTCAGCTCTAGGCCTTGTGGTTTTGGACAAGAAGATTTTTTTAAAGTTTTTTCTATTTGTTGCCATAGCAACCAGAGTTTTTAATGAAATTTAATTTTTTGAACAACTTTGAAAGGGGACCACCCAAGGATCATTCCAGCAAAGTTTGGTTGCAATCGGCATAGCTGTGTAGGAGATGTTGTTTTAAGTAAACATGGACGCCACTTCACGACAAACGACGCACAATGGACGCAGGGCGATCACAAAAGCTCACCTTGAGCACATTCGTGCTATTTCAGATCACTACACTATTGCATTTACAAATGTTACATGATTTCTGATAGGTTAATATTATTGTTTATAGAAATATGGCGGTGGACGATTAAGAAATTCTGATTTAAAAACATACATTCTGATTTTGCGAATATTCAGAGGTGCCAGGGTGCATGCATAAAATGTTGAAATCAAAATCGGTCCAGAGTCGGCCCCCCCCCCCCGCCCCATTTTTGGACAAAAATGTAACCCCCCCGTAAAGTTAAGTACCTAAACGTAAGTTGTCACCATACAAAACGTGCAGCATCGAGGTTTATCGTAATTTATGAACGTTCATGCAGGACTGTTGTAGAAGAAATCGAGAAAAATTCATTCACATCTAATGTTTACTTACTTCATGATCGGGCAAGGCTTTCTGACTATCGTAATGTCAATGTTTTAAATGTTAATTTAAGTACAGATTTGAAGATCGTCGCGGGAGACAACCCCATGCAGCCGGTGTTCACGTAAACAAATCTCTTGCACGTTTGATTAACTTTCAGAACTGTTCCAGAGCTAAACGACTAAAATCGTCTGCATGTAATCATAAACTGGTTCCTGTTCCATGTTGCTGTACATCAAAGTACAGACAAGTCAATGAGAACCAGTTTACATCTGACCACGTGTTTGGACCGAATTTTATGAAATTTATGGAACATTCATAGACCGATTTTTTAACCCATTTCTGCTGCTCAAATCGGTCCGAGGCCTTGAAATTCGGTCTGGACCGGCAATTTGTCGTTTTTTTGCACTCTGATCTAAGCAATTACATTATTACTGGACATAAGCTATTACCTGCCAAAGTTCCATCTGGATAGCACTATCAAGCTGAGCAAGTCTTGTTTCTAAATGCATAGCCTGAGAGTCTGGATTGTTCAGGTTGATAGCTGTCTGTTGGTGTTGATGCTTGTGTACATGACCAAGATGGGTTCTCAACTAAAAATGTAGCAGAATTTAAACTGACAGGATAATATAGACATATAACTAAAAATGACTCCGGAGGACACGAATGCCCCTGCTGAGTGCTAAGTCGAAAAGGGACCATAACTCCTGTGAAAATGTTTGGATTTTATATAAAATTGTTAACAGAAATCGAACTTGACCTGTATTTTATTATTACACACCTTCATGTAAAATATGAAACATTTTTTTAATTACAACTCGTAAATTAAGTTATTAAAAGTACATTTAGCTCGATTCCCTGAAATCAGATGATTTTTCAAGTCCCAACTTTGAGGAGTTTGGGAGTACATAATCATTTTGAATATTTCCTTGATAGCAGACACTCAGGTGAAAAATATGAAGTAAATCATAGTTATCAAATATTTGATACAAATAGAAACCAAACTATTGCACAATGTTTCACCTAAAATAATAAATTTCTGTAAACTCACATTGTCACATAACTTTCTGAATTCTGTCTTTCTAGCATACTTTAAACAGAACTTGAATGCTGAAAAAATAATAGAACTCATGCTATCATTTCTTTCTTTCCTTTGACCAAATATAAACAACAGGGCCATGATGGCCTTATATCGCTCACCAGATAAAAAGACTCTTAGAGAAAATTATCATGAGCCTTTGTAAAATTAAGTGACCCTGGGGCGGGGCCAATTTTGCCCCTACAGCAACAATTTAAACAAACTTGGTAGATGTCCACCAGACAATGCCACATACAAAATATGTAAGCTCTAGGCCTTGAGGTTTTGGACAAGAATATTTTCTTGTTTTCCCATATAAACCTATATAAATCATGTGAACCCTGGGGTGGGGCTAATTTTCACCCTGGGGCCATACTTTTAACAGACTTGGTAGAGGTCCACTAGACAATGCTACATACCGAATATGTTAGCTCTAGGTCTCGTGGTTTCAGACAAGAAGATTTTTTAAATTTTCCTAAATAGATTAGAGTAAACCCCAGGGCAGGGCCAATTATGACCCAAGGGCAATAATTTGAACAAACTTTGTAGAGGTCCACTAGATAATGCTACATACCAAATATCTAGGTTCTAGGCATTGTGGTTTCAGCCAAGAAGATTTTTTTAAATTTTCCTATATAAGCCTGTATGAATCAAGTGACCCCTGGGACGGGGCCAATTTTGACCCTAGGGCAATAATTTGAACAAACTTGGTAGAGGTCCACTAGACAATGCTACACACCAAATATCTAAGCTCTAGGCCCAGTGGTTTTGGACAAGATTTTTAAAGTTTTTCCTATTGGTTGCCATGGCAACCAGTTTTTAATGAAATGAAATTTTTTTCAACAACTTTGGTGGAGCTTCATACAAGGAACATCCATGTAAAGTTTCATTGAAATTGGCCAACTGGTTAAGAAGGAGATGTTTAGAACAATTGTTGACGCACATACGCATGCACGCAGGCACACACAGACACGGACGACAGATATCAAGCGATCACAATACAATAGCTCACCATGAGCACTTTGTGCTCTGGAGAGCTAAAAACCTAGAGTACAAAATTTATAACTGCTTGTTATTTTCATATCGTTTAATTTTTAAGTGTTGATGGTCATAACAACAACCAATACAATTTATCTATTAATAAACATCTAAATTCAGTGCTTTCAAATCAAACTAAATATTTAATGCACTAAAACTAAGGTGTTACTGCACTAACTTGGAATAATAATGATGAACAAACCTTGCTGTGCTATCTCTTGATACAGTTTTTCCACCTTGGAGTTATTGCGCAATAAATCAAGACACTGCCGATAGGACTCCCATAGAAATTTCACCCATGGTGTAAGTATGGCTCTATCAGTCCTGTCCTGTGTATCCTCACCACTTACAGCTTTCAGCAGTAAGCTAACATAAACACAGAAACAAAAGTTTATAAATACCAGGTGGACATCATTATTGAAGGTAGCAAGCCAGTGTCCAAATGAAGGAAGCAACTACCAGCTAACTAAAATATTCGCCAAGAAAATCGTTAACTACGATATATATTAAGTAATTATTCACAATTTACCAAGACTTAAAATATGCCACGCTTAACATTTAAACGATTTTTTAAAGCAACTACATGATACTTTTAACATAACATTATATACATACCAATTTTTTTAAATTTAGTCAGTCTGGCCTAAATTTAAGATGATATAGCCAAGTGAAAACGCTTCAATCTATCAGTAATAGTGACATATATAAGCAAATGAACTAAGTCCTACTTTGAAACATACTTTACTACATTTGCGCTAATGGTGCACTGTATCTGTAATTGATTGGACAGAAGGAAAATATATACTAATTCTTACGGCTAAAATATTACTGATTCAAATAATGTCAGCTTGTCATTTAATTGCTTATTATACATGTTATTGAATCATTATGGAACAATTTGAAAGGTAAGACATCAAACACTGGTTGTAGACATGTCGTTGTTATAATTACTACATACATAGTATACGCGTCATTTTGATGGATATTTGGCGTTGCGTCATGTTACATAAATGAGTACGAACATAGCGTGTCATGTCCTAATATAAATAATCACTATCTTTAGCACGAGGATTGTGTATTCATTGTAGTTAAATTTCTATGCCTTATCAGTGACGTTATAGATTCGTACAATATGTTGGCCAACCAAGAGAACTGGATGAGAGTCAGATGTTGATAAGGTTCTCAACTCAGAGCTGTAGGATGCAAGAAAATCTCGCCTCCTTAAAACATGTACCTTTCAGGAGTATCAGGCATCTCAAGATCATCTACATCAATTACAACTTGATGTGATTCCTGACGAGCTTCCTCTGTCTTCTGTTCAGCAAGACCAATATACTTCCTAACAACATCTTCCAGGGATTTAATGTTCACCTGAAATAACAAGTCACTGGTGTTGCTCACAACAAGTAAGTCCCCTACCGGTTGGGCCTGGACAATCATTTGGAGAAATCCTATAATTAGGAACTGTCCAGTCAAAGAATATCCATGATTAGGTGTAAACATACACTGCCTCAATATTGCCATCTATTTATGCATATATTCACATACCAAATTACATTAACCTAGCATAAAAAGTATTTAAGTTTTCACAGAATCAAGTATTGTGGCCATTACATAGCAACCACAATGATGACCTGAGGAAAAAAACAAAATGATGTGCATTATCTCCCCAATGCAATATTGCAACATATTCACATACCAAGTTTCATCAACCAAGCTTATATTTATCACAGAATCCATTTTGAAGCAGACAGACAGATGGATGGACAGACAGACGGACGTGCATAATCTCCACATTGCCACATATTCACATACAAAGTTTCATCAACCTAGCTTGAATAGTATTTAAGTTATCAATGGATCAAGATTTTGCAGCCATATTTTGACTTTCTGTTACCATAGCAACCACAATTTTGACCTGAGGGAAAAAGAGAAAATGGTGTGCATAATTTCCATAATGCTGCCAATTCACATACTAAGTTTCATTAACCTCGCTTGAATGGTGTTTAAGTTATCACTGGATCCAGTTTGAACGGACACATTGACAGACCGAAAAAGGGATTCATAAACCAAGCATTATCAAGACATAATTTCCAAAATTTCAATACCATTAACAATATGCAAGTATCCCTTTGGAAAAAGTTAAATTAAATAAGTAGGTGGGTAGATACAGTCAAATGGTCACAGGTCATAAACAGTTACCCGTGGTAAACGATTACTTTGAAGTTTGAACTCTGTACAAATTTTAACTTTTAACTGTGTAAAACAAAAACAAACAAAATGGCGCAGATTTTTTTTCATTTTCTCGTAAATTCTTCAACATGGTCATATTTCTTTATTAAAAATGTATTACTTCCTGTTTCATACATGAATACCTCTTATAACACAGGTGCAACCAGGTTATCTATACATAAGTGAGAACGTTACTAATTTCTATTCACCTGCTGGCAAATGTTCTTGTACTGGTAAAGTCCTTCCTTGGCAATGTGGCTTTTCCTTAGCTCTACACATAGCTCAAGGTATTTCTCCATAATTGGCTCATGTATTTTCTGCCATGTTCTGTGCTTCTTGCTCTTAATGACATCATACAATGCATCAAGAGCTCTTTGTTTCTTACCAACATCAATAAACTCTGAAAGTTAAAATAAAAAAGTAATTCCCATAAGGGGCGAGCATGTTGAGTCAGTTGACAGGTAATTCTGGTACCATAACGAAATTGATCTTTTTTATTTCGTCTTGTTGACCATTTATCATGATTAACTAATATGGAATTGTCCTCTTTCTAAGTCAACAGCTTAAGATGATTCTTCGAGCATCTATTGATGCATGTCATGTCACATGTTTCACAGAACGCTTCAGACCACAGGAGATTGAAATTTAAAGATCTGGGTGAATCTGGGTGGATTCACGGTGGCAAATTTTGTGTTGTCACCGTGATGGGTGGAAAAAGGAAAACCCACCTTGCGTGTACTGTACGAGAGAACTCGTAGTGGGACTACTGTATTATTGTAGAAAGGAACCAAACATACATGACCAGTTTGCTGTTGCTATATATCAAGATGTACAAAGAAAGTTGCTAATATGAGGCGTGATGATGCTAAGAAAATAAGCCAAGTTTTGAGTCAGAACTTTATAATAGGGCATTACTACAGTACAGTTCGGGTGATTTGTCCGATTTTCGCGAATTGCCGCGGAATTAAAATCATGCTAAGCCACAGGTAGATCGCTTCAACGCGGCGATTTGAATTTTGGCCGTCGCGTTCAGAGCGACGATGATTCGCGGTGGATTGTGGCGACTATCGCTCAACCCGGTGATACGCGATGTCGCCTCTTTAGTTTTCTCAAAACTTACAAATTTCTTGTCAATAACAGTGTTATTCACACATTATTTAATTGCGCTTTTGTGAACAAATTGTTACCTGATATGTGTGAAAAGATAGCGTTGACACAAGTTATAATCAACGAGTGTTGAGAACTTAATAGTAGTTGATGAGCTTTAATTAATCTGTCAGCTTTCGTATATTATTGCGCGAAATAATATTACATGTAAACAGTGGACTGGTTTTATTAATTAGAGCACCGAGCTACATTCGTAAAATGAGAGACTGCGACTCAGTCCAAATAATGATTCTCGCCCTGGTACTCGATATGTAAAACACTAAAAATAGACATATGAATCTCGCCCTGTACGTAACGCTGCATATGTAAAACATAGCTACACAGTTTACATATTCGCTTAGCAATTTGCCGGTATACCTACATATTTACTTCAAGAATGGGATTTCCTATTTGACAAAATTTAATCAGATGTCTGGATTTCAGTCGGTCTTGGCCGACGGATTTAGTAAGTGTTAAATCCTGAATTATCTTACCACGTGACTGTTTTCGGAAAATGAACGGTCAACAGAAAGCGAAAGTAGAAGAAAGGTTCACAATAAATATCATTTTATTTACTCGAGAGTCGGCTATCAAAGATTACCGACTGATAAATAAGTAATAAAACGCGGTGATTAGCGACATTGCGGTGATTTGCGGTTTTTTCAAGATCGATGCCGCGATGAAAATCGCCGCTACGGGTGATAAATTGACTATTACAAACGCGGGGGAAACGCGAAAATCGGACAAATCACCCGAACCGTACTGTATTAGGATCATTTCTGTGTTATACTTATTAATTTCATATCTTTTAACTATTTTGATTAATATATATGATGTAACAATGAACAGACTTTTTTTCTAAACTTGATGTACCAAGATACACACACTCTATACCATAGTTTAACATTAACAAGCACAAAAAGGTCAATCCTTTTCAAAAGTAACACATCTTATGTTTTAATTTTATTTTATTCACTAACCAATTTAAAAACTAGACTCACAACAGTATAAAATATTTTTGTTTTATTTCTACGTTTTTCTGTTTGATACGTCTCCGTATGGCAATCAAATACCGGAATCGGACCGTACAGCGGGCGTTTATTCATGATTATGATAATTAGTTTCATTCGGCGATGTTTTGACTTTATCGCTATACATCGATAAGTAAAGCGAAAGTAGATTTGCGAAAAATGTCGATCCAAAACAACTACACACATTTTCATTTTTTCTTCATTTACGTGCTAAACTGAACAGATCAACAGGCACTAATTGTGCAAAATAAGGGTAAGGCTAGCTACAAACTATGCCTCGCGGCGATCTCATTGTCAGAGGTGCGAAGTTGGTGATGCAAATCGCAATCGGGATTAACAATCATATCTGACACACGCGACTTCCGCAGGCCGTTGTTTTTTTACTTCTACAACTGATTATTGAATGAATTACGCCATAGGCAAAATGTCCGAGGTCACGTAGCCGCTTGCAACATAAAGTAAAGGAAATATTGAGAAAAATCGTATGCGCCAAACGGGGGAAATGTGCCAAATTTTTTTTTTTGTGCATTTGGCGCTGGCCAGTGTGAGCCCTGCATACGAATATACTTGATATCCACGTTTCATTTCTCTCTATACGATGAAGAATTTATACTCGAATTCACATCTGTTGTGAACAGTCAGTATTATAAATACTGACCGGTGAACAGTTAAGACTGTTCCTGGATTCTGTACCAGTACTGATTTCTTTGCTGCTCAAGAAACTGTCCATTTTTTTATACACATGCATCATCCAAGTGGCCAATAACCTTAGTGTGCATTATGTATTTCAACAAATCTTCAAAGAGAATACGTGCCGCGCCCAGGTTTCGAACTCAAGAATCCGACTCTCCTTACTGAGCCTAAAGGATCGTCAAGCAAACTGATTCACAAATCTTTCGTTTTAAATTTACCTGAAACGCTATTGTAACCATTTAGTAACGTAACGTTACAACAGTAAAAGCACAATTGTAAACAGTAAAACTTTTCAGACATGGACGAAGGAAGTTCAAAGTCAGTAAAATCAACAGGTAGGAAATGGTCACAGGAAACTATGATGTTAGCTGATGAGGATGTTAAAATCGTGTGCTATTGACGGTATATTGATTGACAATTCATATCAGTAATGTAAAAAAAGTTGTATCACTCATGACATGATGTGTGTTTTAAATTAAGTATGTTGATGCAACGTTTAATGTTAATTTTGTAGTTTGAAATTTGTTCACTGTTCTATCAATTGATATTAAAAACAGGTGAATTGTATTGTTTTTTTTAAAAGACCAAAACATGACGACTTAAAGACCCTTATGCCGACTCAAGGGCATTACTGCTGACGAGTTATGGTTCTAAGAGACCGTAAGTCATCAGTACTAAATAGACCATGTTTACAGCTTGTTTTTTAGCTCACATGTCACAAATTGACAAAGTGAGCTATTAGGATCACTCTCCGTCCGGCGTCGTGCGGTGTGCGTCGTCAAACTTTTTGTTGGGGTCAAATACTAGGTCAACAGTTCAAAACAATGTTTTAATGAGTGAACAGTGATTGTCATGTGAGCGATATAGGGCCATCTTGGCCCTCTTGTTTGACATCTGAACAAGTCCACATGTAGGGCTTACGTCACGTGAAATAATAAACAAACATTATCATTGGTTGTAGTTAAAATGAATAATTAAATAATGCGGACTACTTCGGTCAAAATGGCCGTTGTGTCAGCGAAAGGACTGATTATTTGTAGAAATTAACGATTATTGCGATTAGCAAAACCAAGTAGGATTGTCTTTATACCTGCAATCAGTGTTGAAACATCGACGAAATACGTACATGCCAAAACACATATGCTTTCCGTATAAATCTCCGGAAAAAACGCCAACATGATGAGTTAAAGCGTGAAATCGAGGGGACAGGTTTTACTTGATTTTCAAAAAAACGGCAATATTTCGTAGAAACTGAGCATAAAACGTTGCCTTTAAGTTCGTTTTGAAATAAAAAAATGTGTTTAATAGGAAGAATAATTATTTAAGCGCCGACTGAATAAGTTTATTTGACCATAGGACTTCATTTGTCTTCTCAGTTGATCATTATTTTGGGACAGTATGAGGTCGAAAAAACGACTCGTTGCATACCTTGTATTTATTATGTGTATATTGGTGGGTGTGTCAGACCAGATACGTCAGGCACCTGTGGCCGGTTTGACTGAATAAAAATATAGTGTGGCCGGTTTGACCAAAATGTGAGGCCGCTTTAACTTTTTTGTGGCCGGTTTGGCTAGATGACGGTTTGACTGTAATCCATACCAATAAGTCTTGGTTGACATGCCCAACATAAATCAAAGTACTGAAAGTACTGTCGGAATTTGATTTGTTTTCATATTAGACAAGTCACTGCCATGGTGTTGCTGGCAACACAACAATGACTGTTAGGAGAAATCCTAAATTAGAAACTGTACAGTTGATGGATATTCATGCTTAGGAATTTACATACACCATCTCAATATTGCCATCTATTTTATATGTACATATTCTGATATTCATGTGCTAAATTCCATCAACCTAGCATGATGGTTATCTAAGTTATCAGATGTTTCGAGGTTTTTATGTAGCCCATTATCCAGCCTATATTTTTCCAAATCCATCGGTACCAAAATAAGCAATGTTGCTGTCGTATTTACTGATTTAATACATACCGAAAAGCTCTTCAAAACGCTCCATTTTAATAATATATATCTTGATTATGACCACATATCACTTTAAATGCACACTAAACTGTTAGAAAGAATTAAAATCGACCCATATAATTATTTTAGTGATAATCTGGTTTTGAAGAGTTTTTCGATTTTTCATGTTTTTAGTTCCAAACTCGAACAAAATTGCTATCGATAATAAAAATGAACTGGCACAAACCACTATCGATTGATTAATCGTAGTTTAAGATATTTTTCAGAAAATCTATATAATTGGTATGTGAATTATATTCAAACTTAATATCATGATGTTGGACTATATATGACAGGTTTTGAAGTGAAAGTAAAAATGTATTGTAAAAAATTATAGCTATTCGGAAACTAGCCGTTATACGGCGATATTTGCCAATCTCGCTACGGAATATACCGACATCGCACGATTTCATCAGTTACGATCATTCTGTCTTAACATCAAAAAATACCCTTCACACACTGTGAACCAACATAATAATTGCAAACTTCACAATAACTGTTATTTCTTCGCAAATTTATGTGTACCACCGTTCTGTTCTCTGCACTTCGACGGGAAAACCCCTAGCTCTAGCCGATAGTATCGATCGATACGCGTTATGGACACTGATTTACATATCATGTCAAAAAGTCACATATAAGACATACATCAATAGTAGATTAATGTAATTACATGCATACTTCTGTAGAGAAATTACTGACCTACTGAACGAAAGCCGAAAGTAGAACTATTTTATGCTAAACTAGTTGGTTTCCGTTCCCAATCTTACAGCACACAATAGAGTGAGAATGGGAACGGGAACATGACAGTTATGGAGCTCACGGCATTTTTGTAAGTCAACGATACCAAAGGAATTTGGACATCAAATTCCAAAAATGAACATTATGCTTTTGGTTAATTAATGCTGATCCGGCTATTAAGAAATCCGGGTTAATAGCCAGATGATTAGATGTCTGGCTACTAAGAATTTTTGGCTAGCGCTAGCCTAGGAACAGCAAAGTCATGCATATGTATCATCGTCAAATACCTTCGAATACAATACGTCAATTGTCGGAAATCATTAACATTCATGAATACATGATTCAATACTTCTTCAAAAATTAATTACCATTAGCTCTTTTCAGTGCATTCTCTGGACGCTGGAAGTACGTAGGCATGATGACTGTTAAACTAAATTTCCATATATCAAGACGGACAATCCAATAATAACCTTAGATACAATTTTTATTTGATGGTTCTACAAAATCCCTTGCATATGGCCGCTCTGGCACGTGGGATATGACGTAAATGAATAATGCGCTGCATACAATTTACACTCCGTGAAAATCAGTTCACTTAATCCAGTAAGGTTCCCGCAAACTTAAACTGGTTCCCGTTCCATGATGCAATGCACCAAAGCCTTTGTACACACAAGTCATCGGGAACCAGTTTACCGCAAACTCCCCGTAGCGGTTACTTCCCCTGATCAGTAAAGAAACCACCGTCAACACAAGCAAATTCGGCAACTTTGGTTTTACTTCTGAATATTTTGGTTATGGTTATTCCATCTTTATACTCGCTAACATTCAAATGCCGTTCCTTGCCTTCACATTAAAAGCAATTTGCATTAACCTTTTATTAATTTAATTGCAACGCATTATGTAATAATATATAAATATTACATTTCTAATAGGGCTGAGGCAGCGCCGAGGTCAACAGTACTTTTTCGAGGGCTGGCGATTGTTAACGCCTTCTCAGAAATGTGCTCCTTTTTTATTATACCGAAGATTTCATAACTTGTCAAATAAATGGAAATTTATTTAATAACCTAAAATTTAGTATACCTAGGCGACTTTACACTGGAAACGGGAGTGAGGTACGTATAATACGGGGAAGTCAAAGACCGGGGCCCGCGAAGCGGGTCCCGGGATTTGGCCTTGCCCGGCTATAGACAATGCGTACGTTAGATTTTGGCCGCCATTTTGTTTGTAACAACTAAGCTCTCGTTCTCGTGTTGGCATATTTTTTACATCGTAATATAATTAATCACTTATATTTATGTATTCCTATCTGTTTACAAGAAAAAGAAAGCAAAATATTCAAAGTTTTTAAAAAAGAAGCTTTAGTTAAAAAATACAAACGCTTTGGTTAACTTTGTGAAAAGCGTCTGCATAAAGTGTGCGCATAAACAAATATTACACAAATATATTGCTGTACACATCTTCTATCTTTGTTTAGATGAGTACTCACTTTGATAATAGTGAAGCAGTAAGTATAACATAGATGATACAAATTTTTGACAGACACATGCATTTATTACTGTCCAAACTAATGTGGATACATTCCGCCTGAATTTGACGTTCTATGTGATTTCTAAACACTCCTATGCAATTTTGGATATTTTAAGGGCAATATTCAAAGCCACAATAGGCTTCGGGAATGGTTTATTGTCATCCTTTGATAAACGCAAATCGGTGGTACAGAATTGTAAAATGGTCCATATAAAAGAGAATAACATATAAATACGAGTATACTTCTATCGATACCAAATAATCTAATGAAAACCTTACATTTCAAGCTAAATTGTTTACTAAATGACGCTTCGTCAGTGATACGTGAAATTTCCGATAACCAATGGATGGATAGCACACACCCCGTAAGCTTATGTTTGTATTATTTGTGTATAGATTTATTAAAAATCGAAGCAATCAGTAAAATACGAGATGGAAAAGTATTTGAGTTGTTGAACTGCTGATAATGTTCTAATTGTCGATTAAGATGTACTGATAATAATTTTGTGATGAAAGAATGAAGAAAATTATAGAAAGACGCCTCAGAAATTGTACCAAATGTGATATTAATTGTATCGAGAATCTATATACCATTTCATGCTTTTCTGTCCGTTGAAAAAATGAAATAGGATCAATATGCTTACCTAGGTATTATTTATAAGAATATTTTGACTTATTATCAAGGTATTTTGATTAACTTGGCTAAATTCGTTAATATATTGCATCTTTTCTAAACGGACAGTTTACTACATGTACAATTGATGTAACTGAATTACTTCGTAATACCTTTTTTCATCGTGAAATTAATTTACTAGTTTACAATAATCTCCTAATGGAGATTTGTCAAAGTAAAAAATACTGTTAAATAATATTTAATCATATAGTGACAATCGTTAATGTATTTTATAAAATAGATTATATTCACGCGGCATATTTGTGTTGTGTTGCTTTGTGTATACAACGATCACTATGTGATAATTGGATTAACCAGCGTGAGTGGCCGACACGTGTGTACAATAAACATGTGTTGATTAAACAATATAGGGTGTTGCATATCACCAGAGACGTATAATACCAGATCTTGTATAGTTAATCGCTAAAGAGACACCAACAGAGCGAGGACACCAGTAGAGGTAGGTTCCGTTACACTTCGTAACTCCGCCTATAAACTGGTTCCCGTTGACTTGTGTGTACAAAACAGAAACATACAAAAAACTATAAATATCAAAATAGCAGACAAATGATACAAAACATAAATATGAACAGTTCCAACAGTTCTGTCTACCTTCTGACTACGACCACCTCGACCTGATGCCACTGTTATTTACCTTCTGATTACGAACAACAGTTATATCTACCTTCTGACTACTACCACTACTATCTACCGTCCGACTAAGACTAAACTGGTTCCCGTTGACCTGTGTGTACAAAGCCTTTGGTGCACTGCATCATGGAACGGGAACCAGTTTACTCCGCCTACTGGATATATAAAGTACGGAATACCGGACTCCGTCTTACGAAATGAACTAAATTCTTAGCGTTTTTATAATTATTTTAATTGAGACATTTTAAAAATTAAATGTGCTTTTACAGTGGATTATGAAGTGTATGTATGAATTTACTATAAGCTTGAACAGAGATCAAGTGGACATCCGGTGAGGGTATGTGTCTTCAATAAATTTTACTGTTAAAAGTGGACACCTCGTGAGGATATGTGACTTCAATATATTTTACTGTTAAAAGTGAACATCCACTCCAGTGAGGGTATGTGCCTTAATTTGATATAATTTACTGTTTAAAGTTGACATCCAATAAGGGTAGGTGACTTAATTTGATATAATTTACTGTTTAAAATGGACATCCAGTGAGGGTAGGTGCCTTAGTTTAATATAGTTTAAAAATGATGTTAAAAGCGGACATCCAGTGAGGGTAGGTGCCTTAGTACGTTTAATATATCTTACTGTTAGAAGTGAACATTCACTGAGGGTAGGTATAGCTTAATTAAATATATTTTACCGTTGAAAATGGACATCCAGTGAGGGTAGGTGCCTTAGTCTTACTGTTAAAAGGGTAACAGGTCAAGACGGCACAATTCCATGACGGTCAATTACCGAGACGGCCCAAGTCCATGACGGCCTAGTCCAAGACGGTCAAATTTAATACAGGTACATAGAAATAATAAAGTGTGTTATTATTGACCGTTATAATTTAAATTCGATTAATGTATCATTTAGCAGAAGTGTAGTTAGCCTGGTTCCCTGCATCAAAAATGTGCTCACATTTCATATATTAGCCTGGTTCTCATTTTCGAAAGTGTGCAGCTATCGTGTAAAGCTAATTTTATAATCGTGTAAAGCAGTATGCTTAATTAAATTTAGTCAGTGTTATTTGAACGAATATCATCAAATCTAGTACCATGAATTGTTTACAAAGCTGTATCAATAACTACAAATTGTTTGCTGAGTATGGTTATTTATCTACCATAATATATAAATATCGATGTATACACGTGTCAATAACTACAAAAATGAGTGCGAGTTATTTCTACCGTATAATAGAAAAATAACTAAGAACGGAATAAGTGAATGAAATTTATTAGGAACTGAATTGTGAAACATTGTGATATTTACACGCACATATAGATAATCAAACAATATTTACATATGATGAAAATGAAGAAAACAGACAAGAACATTAATAATCAACTGTTACAAAATTATAGTAATTAACTAACTATTTACACATCGGACCCGTAATTTATACGAACAGAGTGATAGAAGGCTATGGAACGTTGAACGATATCGTTCAGTTTAAACATATAAATGAACAGAAAGTTGAAACTGAATATTTTACATATATGAATATGATGCAAACAAAACCAAACATAACAGAAACACAATAAAAACATAACAATAACATTAGACATGACATTAGAAAGTTTATAAATATCTAGTCATATTTGCATTTTCACCTATAATTCTGATACAAACAAAACAACACATTTATATAACAGAAACGTAACAAAAACTTAACAATAATTAACATTGAAAAAAAAAATAAGACCATTAAAAATTGTATGTGTTTACAATATAACACAAGTAACAGTATCACTAAACCATGGTTCCTAATAATAATTGGTGTTTTACTGTTTACATCCTAACTCCATATAACTCAGCACAAGACCGTAAAAAGGCTGAAGTGGTGATGTCACTGTTCATGTAATTCATCCACAAAACCTCCAGTCGTGTTTGAACCATCCGACTGCGTCCACGTACATTTCTGTTAAAATCGCAGGCACTGACAGTCAAATGTACTAAATCAGCTTCCCGCTTGAGAAGAGGTACCAACTCGTAAAACTGCAAGCCACTATGCACTGCTTTGCTATTCAAACGATGATGCCAACCTGAAACGATAGAACTCATGGTTAGTTTAATGATAAGAATGTTATACTGTCATGAAATATTATCTAAAAGATGAAGTTGGTACATTGTGATACACAGTTACATTACTGAAATAAAGGAAATCCAAAATTGGGTTAGATGTTAAACGTATCCAAGATGAAGCATGTTTTTACATTGAAATTATCAGAATATCTTAATTAATAGTATCATTATTGATCAGTTACCCTCAACATCGTTATTGGTCCTCACTGTCTGTTTGAAAACAGACCAACATTCTGGCGGAAAGACGGAACTGTCTATCCACTGATCACGGACGTACTTTATCAGGGATTGTGTCTTTGGGGTTGATGCCTGGGCTGTAAGTGCGTCCATCGCCCGGGGGATATGTAGATGCGGCAGGAAGGGCAACGCTAGTAACTGTCTTACGAACGAATGCAGTCCTGTACGTTGCCTGTATGTCTCAGCCAGTCCTAGCTGCTGGACGTGTCTCCATACGGCCTGAGTCCAGTGGAACACACAGCCCATAATGGACACCCGGGGAAACGAACACCGGATCGCCTGCCAAGCAGCTGGAAATATAAGAGGTTTCATGTTGTTTGTTATAATAATGAAAGTGAAATTGCTTGTAATTATTTTAAGCCGATAAGAAATATTTTACATAAACGATTTACACAAACATCTGTCGGGATTCACTATAATACAGTTTCAATCAACAAGCTTTGGTGATTTCTGTATGGATTAATGAAATTCCAGTATGTACATCTACCGAGCTAGCTGTGTGAATTATAAAATGATCAATATCAAAAAAATTTAAGCTGAATAAAGTACCTTTCTCAAAATCCACAACAAACCCTTCCACAGCCAAATTGTCCATTTGCTCTTTGATAGACCTGAATACCTAGTGAATAATAATGAAAATTTAACATTGTATACGGGATCAGCATGCACGTTACATAATCCATAAATTTATGAACATATAATCATATGAACGATCGTCTTCAGTCAGTACATGGAGGTCTATAATTATGGATGTCTAAATTTGTCTTCATCAAACTATATTGATATAGTGTAAATGTCACGTGACTGTTTTACCGTGAAAAATATATACACTAATGAGATATGTCACAGTTTTAAGAAAATAATTAGGGAGTTTTAACCTCTAACAATTTTAGCGATCAAATAATTATCTATAGACCTTAATGTAGTCTTCTTTAGTCCACCTAGACATAAGACAAAACACCAATGGCATTTGCTGTGTTTTCCCATCCTTTTCTATAAATGCGTGAATAGACATCAACTGTCCCTGTCGACGGAATGGAGCACCGAGAATCTGATAAAAAAAAACTGCATTAGTATCGATATGTGTATATAGAATAAGTATTAGTTCATCATGAGAGCACTGTTTGTCCGATTTGAATATAGTTTCAACGCACAAAGTATTTGTTACATGACTTCCGTTTAACTTTACATACTTTCGTATGTGTGCATTTCCTTTAATGAACTTTTTGGCATACTTGGTAATCCATGAACTTTTTGGCATCCTTGTAATCCAACAATGTCAGGTTTTCCAGTTGCATAACATTAAAAGGAGACTATGGAAATGAAAATATATATTATACCTTAAAAGTACCATCAATGTACCATCTCTTGGCCGTAGACAGTAGGGATAACTGGTATCTTGTAGAGAACACAAAATGACGTTGGCCATCCTCAGACAAGTCGGCAATAAGAAATTCATCGCTGTTGATGAAGGCATGATCAACCTAATTAAAAAAGAATTGTATTGTCAGTACATAATATAATAGTGAAACAAACTTATGCATCAAATACACTTTGTATGTATACGTAACAAAAGATAAAAAAATCGATCGGTGAATACATGCCTATAGGTTTACGATATATTAGAATTAGCATACAAACAGAGTATACAAAGAAAAGGTAAAATATCGATGACAATATCTATATTGATGATTATTTAATGTATGCTAGGCTAGCTTCTCATTTGTTATTATACAACTGTTATCAAATTACCTCAAAATCAAGTGAGCGAGGTTCTGATGGGCGCATCGCCGCTCGTGTCCTGTTTGCCACACGCTTCAATAACGCCTTCTTTGGTATACATACATGATTTTCGGAGGCATTTTCCAGTAGCACTTGTTCCGCAATACTTAGTGCTGGTCGGTACACTTGCTGACATGATAATGCGCGAACCTAATGGGAAAAAAGATCAACTAAGTTTAATTTACAGCAGTAAGAACTCAATACTGTATAATAATGGACGAACAACATATTTGAAAAAAATGACAAACTTAGTATAATTTAAAAAATTAAAAAATCAATACTGTACTGTATATTTATTGTCCAGTAAAAGCGAACCTAGTAAGAGACATATATTTATCAATTTAATTGTGATTACAACTCATATCGTCTGGACCCAATGTGAATTTATACTCCATGATTTAACGTTAATCCAATGAAAGTGTATATAATAATACCTTTGAATACACCTGCTTCTTCAGCTCATTATCAGGTGTCGATGGATGTATATGATTCACAAGCCCTTGTTCAAATACATCACCCCTTTGTCGAATAGTTGCATGACAATATGTCTTCCTTGAACGCCTCGTGCAACGCCAAATAACAACACCGGACTTGTTCTCTCTCTAAAAAGTAAGAAAAACATGTTCAACTTTTATACCATATAGATACCAATTAACATATAAACTTGTTCAATGCGTCCTAAAAAAACATATCTCACTGTATTTTTTTTTTTTTGAACACGAACGTTTATGGCAAATTATAACGCGTCGTGCAACGCCAAATAACAGCATTGAACTTTATCACTGTATAAAAGTTACAAAGAAACACAGCTGTATTAATGCAATTAATTATGGGATGCAATTGTTCACCTTTAAACCGTATGAAAAACCGGTGCTGGTAATCAGTAGTTTGGTTTTCTTCTGCGAAACACCTTCCATAATGGTATAGGTGACCCCCTGGTCATGAATAACGGACTCAGTGAGGACGTCATGGACTGATCTGTAATGCGTCAACGGTATGATAATAGTTACACTTAGATTAATTAATAGGAATTCGATTAATTGATTAAAACTTATATCATAATCATTCACATAATAACACTGTAAACCAAATGGTTACATTACTATATATAAATGAAATTATTTACAGAATAATGATCATAAATCAAATGGTAATTTTACTATATACGAGGGGAGATCCAAAATAAACAGGACTTTTGTCCCTGCGTGAAAATGGTTCAATAAAACCGACAGAAAATTTACATCAATATAATGCTGAAACTTTCTGCTACGTTCTGTATCAATATCAACTGAAATATACAACTCAAACAAATTATACAGATATTTCTTTAACACCACTATTGGCTGTCCGGCGCACAGTAAAAACAACGACATTGACGTCAACGACGTCACGTATTTCACATCGGTACTTAAAGTTAGTATTTCTCAAAATACTACTCATTAAGCTGAATGCAATGATTGTGATGATATACCCACGTATAGAAAACATCCTTATACTGCTCAGAATCATATTCGTTTATAATTTGTATATGGTTGTTGTTCTTCAATCAGTTAGGGAATCAACTTGTTGACTCTTCAAGTAATTATTTAATTTCCGGGAAAATAGCAAAATCAAACAGAGCAAATCTGGTGATTTTGCTGCATGCGTTAATTTGCAAAATGGTTGGACGGCCATTTCAATATGATTTTTTTTCTGCAGGAAGTGTGGGAAAAGGCATTGTCCAGTTGAAGAATCAAGTTTTCATGGGGGTTCCTGTTCAAAGAACAGTTGAACAATGGAAGTGGATCACATTTAAGAACGATGCATCTGTGATCAATATACTAGTATATTCTAAAACTTTATTCCGGCCATAACATATATCAAACATATCATTTGACAAACCCCTAACTATCTGCCGTCGGTCCTTGGCCAGCGCCTCCACAACCAACATAATTGACGTTGCGACATATTTATCTTTCGTCCCCTACCTGCATCATATTTTATTGATCTTCTTCTGACAACAAACCTTTAATGCCAATTGAATACCTTTGTCTGACTGACATGTTTTCTCAGACACGTTTCTTGAATCATATTATATGTCTGCGTAGGCCTGTTGACTAATTATTTGCAATCTTTGATCACAGGTCGAAATTCTGTGCGGTGCGACATCGACATATTGGCATCGTTAACGTTGTCACTTGTTTTGTATGAAGTTCTTTTATTTCTAAATGCAACATCCAAATTAAGCCAAATTTTCAAACGATGTTGTATACACATTGTATGATGACTTGATGGAATTTCATGTCCTTAAACCGAATTCTGACTAAAACATTAGTGTCATTACAGGCATATTCATGATTTCAATTTTTAATGCCCCGGGTGCACGTTACCATGGTAATATATGGCGTCATTGCCGGAATATGGTCAAATATTTTTTGTCAAAATTCATAAAAATCAAGCAGATTGGATAGCGGTTTAAAAATATGTTTAGTTTTTAACAATTGAACCATAAGTTTTGCCAAGAGCGCGACAGTCCTGTTTATTTTGGATCATCCCTCGTACATAACAGAATTACAATGTATATAATTCTTGTTACATATACTTACGTTTCCTGAATAGGATGGACAGAAGATTCTAACCGACGATCTGATATATCGAATTCCACTTCGATCGGTCCAATGGCAGTGGATTCCGCCACAGGTAAGTCGTCAATATCCATTTGCTCATCCGTCAGTTCAGGAAAACCGGACCCATTTACAAGTGTGGATGCATCTACTACAGTCTCATCCATGTATAGATCGAAATGCGCATCTGAAATCTGATTATAAAGGATCAACGATTAGAGAACCATATATCAAACTATGAATGACACTCATGACATTTTGTATATACAAATATATATATTATGAAGAAAATAGCTGATGAACACATGTAGTTCACTTTAAATATTGACAAGGTCAATTGTTCAAGTACGACGTGTTACATGAATCTACCATGATTGTACCACAGTTTCATCCTTGTATTTAAACTAATATATCCAACTATGAAACTCGTGTATATATTGCATAATTCCAAAAATTGCTAACATGAAATTATGTTACATCTTTGTGCAATTAAACTGGCAGAGTAAGCAAACCCAATAACTCACATGTGTCGGTGTAACGGGAATGGTGCTCAATTCTAGCACCGGAGGATCTTCGTGTATGATGGGAACATACCCAACTTCCACAATCATAGGGCCATTGCTTAATTCCAGTATCGGAGGATCATCAGGTATAGTCGGAACACGACTCACTTCCAACACCATTGGACCTGTGCTCACTTCCAGCACCGGAGGACCTTCGTGGTTTATACACTGTAAGGAAAATTGCATTTATGTACACAGATTGAGTATAATACATTATTATTAATATTTGATCCATGAATTAACACATTTTATTCTGTGTTTATGACATGTCCGCATCTTTTATGATTGATATACACTATGATTAATAATTCTATCCTCGATGGGTTTTAAAAAAATATTGAATATATCATAAAACTATTAACTGAACATTATTTTCAAATATACCGAAGGCATTGCCGGTATCGCTCTTTAAAAGCGACAATTTTGCAAAATCTATCGAAGAGTTTGGTACTCGAGCTCTGAACAGTAGGGGTACAGTTCATTGGTTTCAGTATAGCAGTGTAGCACATTTATAAGACATGAATTATATTTCAAGTCTATGTTTGAGCTTCTTTTACAATAATAATCACAGACTTCAGTTATTTCAGCTAATTCCAGTTATATCGGTATGCGCTAGATAAACTGTTCATTTATATTCAGTTATACATTTACAACATATGTTTTTCTTACCTCATCCTTACATCGTACACATACGAATGTTATCTCTTTTCCAGTCCTGACAGCCTCTCTGTATTCCTGAAATACAATCAGAATTTTCCAAAAAATACAACTTCATTCAAAACTACAGCATTAGTTATAGAAATATCAGCGCAAAAAATACGCACGTGCGAAGCACTATACTTTGAAAAGAGAAGTATTTAAATGTGTGTCATACACAGACTTTCAATGAATACAACTTACACACTATATTTTCACTGGTATTATAGTATTACATAATCATTGTATCATTTCAAAGACATCGTTTTGGTGATAATTTTTAGACTTATGTAAACCCGCAAGTATGCGTACTGTAAATGGAAGATTGCATTATGACAACAACATGGGTCGAATAACGTGCATGACGCAGAACGATTTTCTAACAGAAAAAAAATGTTATATTTTGCTCCGTTGATTTTCAAAAAGCTTACGACACAACAAATACGCATTGTCAAATATTTTTTTACGGTATTCCAAGATAAAAGTTCAAATTGTGTAATCAACATTGTTATAAGAAATGTAATAGAAAATTTAGGAAACGATTCACAGGACACCACATGGGTACATAAAGTTCGTGAGCTACTTAATCAAACTGGATTTTTTTACAAGATAACTATTATAATCTTTAAAATTACTTGCAAATAAACTATGTTTATGCTTGAGAAAATATATTGGTAAGAAATATTTTAACAGATAAAGGTGATAGGACACGTTTTTTTAAATTTAAAAAAATGGACTGTTGAAATTATCAAAATCATCATCATCCAGGCCTAACTAATTCGTGTGAAATACATGTATTTGCAAATTTTTTTTATAGCGTAGGGCATTTATTTGAGTAATAAATTTCTTTATCATATTAAATGAGCTGTCTTATTCTAATATTTTGCATTTAACACAAACATACTTTAAAGAAATAAGACATTTTATGTTATCAATTATACAGTAGCTACATATTAGCAATAAATTTAAGTGACTGATTTTGCAATTAGATGCTAATCTATCAATGACACAGTTTGTTTTATTGGACTCCCTACTGTGGGATCTAATGGAGTGCTAGGTCTTATAGTCACATGCCTCGCATTCCTGGTTCAATGTCTTTAAGACAACATCAATTTTCGGTATAGTAAATCAAGAACTTACCAGTTTCACATATTGTGTGGTTCCATTTCTCACATCTGTCGCACTGAATCGCATGCTGATTCTTACGAACCGTCTTCTTACACACAACACAGAAAACCATAATTGAAACAAATTATAAAAAATACTATAGATAGCGAGTATAATACTGTAATACGACTGTACCAATATAGTAAATATAACTCGAACGAATGGTGCATATTTGTAACTTTGTTTTATTTAATATATAATTTCAAATGTCATAAGTTATAATATATTAAACGGAAAAGGACCCATGAGTTGCGTGTCAAGCTAATATTTATATACAAATATATTGAACGTACAAGTATTTCTTTGGCTTCACACCTGTAATAATGTGATACGGACCCATGATTAAGGTGGGAAGCCAAGTTGTCCCTCGTGTCAACTTTTGCATTACATACCGGTACACATGATAAAGTAATACTTGACTTATAAATTAATTGATATTTTCAGAGACATAGATCTATGTCTCTGATATTTTATATTAACCTATATCTCTTTGATTTATTGCCTAATAATTACTCGTTTAAAACTATATTTATATCTGTATCATATATTTCTTTATTATACTCTATATAAAAATAAACTTGGAACGTCATTTGATTTATTGCCTAATAATTACTCGTTTAAAACTATATTTATATCTTTATCATATATTTCTTTATTATACTCTATATAAAACTAAACTTGGACCGTCATTTGATTTATTGCCTTATAATAATTCGTTTAAAAATATACTTATATCTTTATCATATATTTCTTTATTATACTCTATATAAAAATAAACTTGGACCGTCATTTGATTCGCTAACACCTGCTACCTTCCTGCTATACTAGTTCTTGCTATCGAATAAAGTAGCGACTAGGTAGCAACTTGATAGCAGCTACCTAGCCGCTACATTTCTATTTCCATAAAGGCTACCATTGTTAAATGTTGCGTGACCATGCATCATTTCTTAAACGATGTGTATAAAACATACCGTATCAGAAATAAATCGAAAAAAATACCGCAAGATATCTTTATTGCAAATCGTATGAAGGCATGCATTAAATCATTTTACAGTATACTTTTTATCTAAAATGAAATTACGCATACAAAATATTATTGCAAGAGTATGTGAACATAATTTACTCCAAAAGAAATCGTTGAATATTCTAGGTACGGATAGTACCATTTCTTAAATTGAGTCCGGGTAGTACCATTTTCCTTTTATACTACTAAACCTGAGTAATACTGACTTCTGAAGCTAAAGATTCTTAAACAAACTAGAAACTATTACCATATACACTCGGTATATTCACTGATGCGTTAAAACAGTCAGATAAAGAAGTTTTGCCATGTTTTATGACATTTATAAGAAAAGTACGGAGCGTATCAAGCACAAGTCAAAACTTATCCCGTTTTCAGGCCTTTACTAAAGAGACTTACTACAAACCATTTTCACGAAAACATAATATGCAGCAGTAAATCCTTGGTGCGCGATATAATTTTATATCAATTTGACGATTTCATGCAGAAATAATTAAATCTAATTTTGAGTCGAGGAGATATTGTCAACAAAAGTGTACGATGTGTATCCATTAGCAGGTGCTCGATGACGTAGTGTACTACCATTGAAGTAACTTAATTCAGAATATTTTACCATTGTAAATGGACATCCAGTGAGGGTATGTGCCTGATTAGTTTTATATATTTTACTGTTGATAATGGAATTAGAAGTTCATTTCGAGAGACGGAGTCCCGTATTGCGTACTTTTTATTTCTATCCAGTAGGCGGAGTAACGGAATTTATCGGAAGCTACCTCTACTGGTGTCCTCGCTATACTAGTGCCTCTTTAGCGATTACCCTCTTGTGTCTCTGATAGCACTAAAAAAACATCAAATATTCAACTACAAAAACCAATCGATGTTCTATACGAGTATTCTCTTAAATGAGGTTTAAAAATCAATGCCCAAAAAACAAAATCTGTATTTTCGAAAAAAAGAAAAACTGTATATTTTAAGATCAATACCGAAAAAATCGAAATTGTCGACAATTTTACATAGAATGGTCTCATTCTGGATACGAATACTAAATGCAGTGGGCGCAAGGTAATGTAGCTAATGTTGATATTTAAGCGACGCTTTTGAGAATGTTAGTAAGTTGGCGGACTAAATGTGATTTTTTTTGTTCAAAAATGGATACGTTTTCGGTAAGTTTGAACATTTTATTACATTACTGGATATAAAGTATATGCGCACCAGGTGGCCGCCGGTTTTAAAAAAGCTCACAACTTTAGTTCATGAAGGTAGCTTTTGTGGTTTGGGAGCCAACTCCGGAACAATTTTCGAAGTTGTTCATGTTCTAAATAATCCATGATGACGGTTTACATTTAAATAAACTTAACGATGTATGCCAAGTTGTCCGAGAGTTGTGTCAAGAGGTTATAGCGTTTGGACGATAGTCACTGGTCGTAAGAGAATAAGTCTTAGTCTAAACTGGTTCCCGTTCCATGTAGCAGTGCACCAAAGGCTTTGTACACACAGGTCAACGGGAACCAGTTTAGTCTTAGTCGGACGGTAGATAGTAGTGGTAGTAGTCAGAAGGTAGATATAACTGTTGTTCGTAATCAGAAGGTAAATAACAGTGGCATCAGATCGAGGTGGTCGTAGTCAGAAGGTAGACAGAACTGTTGGAACTGTTCATATTTATGTTTTGTATCATTTGTCTGCTATTTTGATATTTATAGTTTTTTGTATGTTTCTGTTTTGGGTATATGTCTGATTCCTTTTTGTAATTGATGATGAATAAACAGTAAATTTGTTCATTGATTTTGTTATTGTAATCATGTAATTTAAACATCTGACACGTTTTATCTGGCCGTGTTTAGCTCATGTCATATTTAATAACTAAACCAGACAGAGTTACTGTCCATTATATAATAACTACAATGAACATGTGTAAACCAACCAAGACAGTTCTCTAGTGTATCAGAATAAACTTGTATACTAGATGAACTGATCTTGTGTTTTAGCTAATTCCCCCAAACTGCTAGCACTACAAGAACAGCGTTGTTATAATTGGTGAAGAATCCAAATCGATCCAAAAGTTACTGGATGATTCCATTTCGATTGCGATCAGAAGTAAGAGCAGCAGAAGCAGACGTAGCTGAAAATCCATTAGAACAACAACAAGAAGAACTACACATCAGTATGGCTCAATTAAGGTAATGACTTTTCTCTGATACCCAAGTTCAATGTAGGAATGGAGCCTTTCTCATGGCTCGAGATGAGAGAGTTACATGAAACTTGTAAAAAAAAACCAATAGACGAAAAACCGGAATGGTTTGCCCTCTATTTAGGAGATGGTCTCCCAACAAGGTGGTTTTCGGGATTATCTGTACATCAAAGGAAACGTACGAAAATATAAAAAGCATTTATTGATAATTTTGTCAAAAGCGATACAGATAGGTTCACCGTGTTGAGCAAACTTACCAACCGGAAACAGTTAAGTTCAGAAACTGTGATCGATTTTGTATGTAGCATTCAGCATCATGCAAATATTCATAAAATAGATGATGAGTCGTTGATAAATTATTTAGTACAAAATTTTAGACCGGATATCCAAAGAGACATAATTAAGGCTAACCCAAATACATTAACCGAAGTTATTCAAATTGCTAGAAATTCTGAGGCAGCAGATAATATTTCGAAATCAGGTGTGCAGCATACTGAAATAAATGCCGTAGTAGATGTGTTAAAACATGAATTTATTCAGTTGACAACAAAAGTAGACGATAGTTTACAAATGATAGCGGCAATGCAAAATCCAAAACCACAGTTTAGGCATTTAAACCAAAACACTAAATCTAGCTATAATCAAAGGAATTAAAATTACCATAATCATAGTAATGCTAGAGAACAAATTGCATATAAAAATAGGAAAACCTACAAATGCTATTCTTGTGACAGTACGTAACATCTCAGAAATTCGTGTCCGTTTAAAAATAAACAGTGCAACTTTTGCCAGAGAATAGGACATATAAAAAGGGCTTGTGTACAATTTAAATCATCCAGATAGGATAAATCGCCATTCAAGGAAAATTGGACGGCCAATAAAAATAAATGCTATGCAATGTGAAAATGTTCCGTCTGTTAATTTTTCAAGTAAGATTAACAATAATATGGTTAAAGTGAACATAGGAAAATGGAATAAAGAAGCTCTTATTGATTCAGGAGCTAGCAATTCATGTATCTCAGCGTCCCTATTCTATCATATTAAAACTGCAAATTGCAAAATGTTACCATCTTAATATTCAAAAGTTCACGGTGTAGGTGGTGAAGTATATGCGACTTTAGATTTTACAATAGGCGATTGTCAATTCAGTCATGAATTTCATATATTTGAAAGGCTACATAGTCCTTTCATATTAGGAATATATAATGGTTATATTGTTGATTTTGGTAGGAAAATATTGCAATTGTCAAACAAATCATACGTAAGGACTGGGCAATCAAATCCGATAGGTATGGTGAGGTCATTGTGTAGCGTAATATTAAAACTACAACAAGAAGCATGTTTACCAGAGAAACTGTCTAGAATACCGCATAACTCTGTAGCATTAATTGAACCAATTCAGTCAGTTACGAATAAGGGTCAGGCAAAACAAGGTAAGGCAAATTATGTACTGCTTAATCCTATGCCGTATCCTATTAAAATCAAAAGTTCACACATGATTGGAAAATTATTTGCAGTAGATACAATTAATACTAGTAGCATTCAAGATGATACAGAAGGTAAGTCAACTGTAAAGTTAAACGTTGTACATGATGATGAAAAAGTTTGTTGACATTTGGCGTATTCGACTGGGGGAATTCTAGTTAAGTAATGCTAAGCTCCGCCTACATGTGCAGATGAATGGTGTTACTTAACATTAATAACCAGTCGAACTACATGATTACTTAACGAACATATGTAAACTTCCGGTACATGTAGGAAACGGTATATAGTAATGACGCGCCACAATAACGACTCGGCACACTATAAATAACCACTGGCCACAAAGTAAAAACGACTCACAAATTAATAACGACGCGCCACAGAACCTGAGCATATTTTGTACTTATTTTTATAGATGTTTTACAATATTTACTGAATTGGGAGTTCTGAATATTAAATTTAATTTTGTTCATTAATGAGTATTTTTTCTATTCGTTCAAATTTGAACATGATATTTTTAGTCCGCAATTTGCACTGAATGGATTCGGCATACGTTCTATGCCGTACGTTGCAGTATTTAGATAAATTATCGAATGACAGCGATTTTGTATTAATATAGTGGCAGTCTTGAGCAAAAAGAAATTGTGCCATACCTAATTTTTCAGTATGTTGATCATATATATATATAGTCGGTTAAAAAGCTCATAAGAGCTTATGTTGTTTTGTTATATCCTCTTGCCGACTTCAATTAAAATTTACTTACTTACTTACTTAGAGATTAATTAAATTTCCTGAATGCTTCATCTTTAATTTGGTATAATAATGATTAACTTGTTAGAGGTCAATAAAAATGAAACGCACGTATGCGCGCACGTCTGGGCCGATAAAACTATGTTTTTCTTAATTATAACACTAGGGTCATCTGATACGCTATGTAGAAGCTCAAAGACAATGATTTTTTTTTACTAAAACTGATTGAATAAACATTTTAAATGTTTAGAATATGTCAGTTGGAACCATGCAACTCGAACGAACGCGATGAAGATTGAAATGAAGGAGATATTATTAAGGTTTAATCCTTTTCCCAAAATGAAAATTAGGGAATCTTGAAAAAATGTAAGCGTGCGGTCATCCTAAATGTCAACAAAATTAAGGAAATTACCGAATGCTTGATTGCACCAAGTTGGGGCAACATTTTTACTTAATTATAACAATTATTCAGTGTTACAGGAAGCTTAATATTTAATTTCAATAGCGCTGTCGTACTAAAATTACACGTACGGTCTCTCTGTAGAAGCCGAATGAAAAATTTGATCGACACGAAGTCTTGTTAATTTAAACACAATAATTTGGCACAAGTATTGAACAGCTCATTATACAAGTGACCCCCAAAGTCCACATGAGGTCTAAATTCTTAATTGTTTTATTGCCCCTTATATCGGTCTAATTGATCCCCTCTGATCACGATCAGCTTATAAAACATAGTGTATGTATATACTTGACGCCCAGTCAAAAGCTAGGGTCACACAATTTTATTGATTAATAGAGATAATTAGTTTATGAATAACTTCCTGTTGTTTTTATTATGTACATGCATTTATTTATTTCCTTCTTTTGTCTGTTTACCATGTTATCCATGTATGTAAATATGTTTGTTACTATGTATATGATTGTATGTACTCTGTCCACGTCCTTGAAATAAAGATATGTTCTGTTCTGTTCTGTTTTATTAGCATGTATTAACGGATTATGTAAACAAAAGCATGTCTAGCAATGACCCTTTCGGTATTATTACCCCCTACTGTGGAATACAGAGGACTACTGGTCCGTAAAGCACATGCCTCGCATTCCTGGTTCAATGTCTTTAAATAAGTCATAGATGTTTGAGATTATAAGTTTTGTTGGTATATTATAAGGTTTATGTAAAGACTTATATTTATATGAATTTACAATATTCATACTTCTGACGTACACATTCGAGCGTATTTCGTGTCACTCTCATATCTCCATTTTCAACGCAGCGTCAAGAGGGTTTATTGATAATTTCCCTTGCTGTATTTGATAGAATTGAACACTAGGACATATTAGTCTTTATCATTTTCTTTGAAATATTATTTTTCATTATCATAAAGTATTATTACTGTCGCATTACATGCATATATTGTCGCGGTCGTGTATAAGTATACGTATACGTATTTACAAAATGTATACTATATGTAATGAATACTATAATATTATATAAATATAGTGTTCGTGTAATTGATCAGTTTTATAAATTTTATATATAATCATAGATTTGTATTATCATGGTCGAAATGAACATATGATTATGACGCCTATATATCACGTTATCAATTATACTTGTCGTTCTTAGTTAAAAACTTGAAAAACGCGCGTTACGGATAATTTTTCTTTAATTTTAATTTCCACCGGAAAGTTCACATGATATATTAACATTTTCAAACTGCATTTAAGTTATCATCAACATGAATCAGTCATCAAAAGTTTAAGTATCCCAGGGACTGTAATATACAGAATCCCTGAAACATCTTTATTTCTCGGTTACTGTATATATACATGTAGTCTGTGTATTTCTTGTCGCTTTCTGAAATTCAAATTTGTATCCATGGCAGATACGAAGCGTCAGGAATGTTTATTGATTGTATAATCTGTTAATCAACAGAAATAGCCAATAAATATTTTTAAAATCGGTGTATTTTACACCTGCCTGAGGGAGTTATACGTTAAGCTGTCCGCCATCTTGGATTTAGCATTCCTGTATCTGGCGACTGGTCAATACTCCTACTAATAGACATTTGCGATTTAAGACGGTGGTGGACATCGGATTTCGGATGAAATTTGGGGGTCATCTCAAAATTATTGATACTTACTCTTGTATAGGGCAAGTGTTAATAATTATTGTGCTTGCAAGTCAACTCAAAAACGTGTTTATTTTACAATTTTATTCATTTTCATAAGAACTAGAACTAGAACGCATCAATTTCGGTACTTTTTTAATGAATCTGTTATACGACACTTGGTTGTCGCGAATTAATTCTGCCAGAGGGCGTTTCTGCTGTCGCCTGCGTCTACCAGGTACCTGGCGTCTACGTGGCTCTTTCCCGTCACTGGCATCGGGCGACTTTGCATTTTCATGTGATTCCTAAATTGGCACATACTCAAAAGCTCTAAGCTGATTCTGTGTGAATGTAATCCTAAACAGAAATGTACATTCATGTACAAAACTACTTACGTCTGTATTTGTCATATTGTTAAAATCAAAATTTGTTAATAAACAAATTACAAGTACATGTAAATTGATAATTCAAATGATCACGAATCTAGACTATTTAGAGTTGTAGTGTAATTTACGCTGATAATGATAGCAACGTACCTAAATATACGCATCATATATATAATATGACATATGAACGATGCTCAGCGTTTTGGTTTAATGCGCCACAATGGAACTGAAGTGCTTTTTCCTACTTGGAGACAAAAATTTAATAGAGCAACTTCATTTCCATGATTAAACTTCGTCTAGAAAATTGAGGGCTACAAACCGAGATTTGTACCCGTCCGTACACATGGTGCTCTGTATATTCGCTAGTATCTACAGCTACAGCTGAGCGATGGTTTATTGATATGCTACACAAGAAACACTATGACAAAATGGAGATTGTCAAGCTTAGGACTTTTAAATGTCTTTGCTCCTACTGAAACAATCACATAAAAATATTGATTACTTTTGGGAAATACGAGTCGTATTTATTGAAATGCGTTTTTGAAATAAATCGTAAATATTGAAGGTACATGCATGTAGATCTACTTTTTTTGCATTTGCTATCTGTGGATATAATAGACATGTGACTTCGCATTAAGTTAGATGTATTAGTCTAATGAATAGTATGTACATGCGAATTATTTGCCAGTGTTAAAAAACTAACCTCAGTCGGAAGGTATTGCAGTGTGTGGATGCAAAAAGTCATGTTAGTTTTTACGATTTTAAAAGAGGCATAGATTTTCAAGCGAAATATCTAAAACGCACATGGGCCGAGGTACATATTGACCCCCACGAGCATTCAGAAATTTTGCGTACGCACCATTATTGGTCAAGTTACGCCCCTGGAAAGTATCGAAAATTAAACAGATATATTCGACAGTATCGTGTTTGTGTTGAGCTCAAGTGTTATAAACCAGTAGGAACAATATGGAGACATCGACGGGAAGCTTTACCACGTGTTGTAAATATTTGCCGGGTCTTGTGTGCCGGAAAAAATCGGTTAAATTAGGTAAATATGACTTGATATCAAAATAACATGTATGTACACCAATGTTATCCATTATAAATTGTGAGACGACCCCTTTAATTTAATCCGATGTTCGTCTCCGTCACCGTTACCGTCTTAAGTCGCAAATGTCTAATAGGGACCTGTATGCTCAATGATATTTGTAAAGGGAGATCACTGCGTAGTCCGTCCTCAAAACGGGTGCGTGCTTTTTATCCGCCACCAGGGTCACGCGAGATTGCGCTCGATTAACGTAATCACCGTGGCAACTTCCGACGCTGAATTTGTCCCTTTAAACTTTCTGGAATACAACGAGATGCAGTTGTAACATAACCAAGTATGTTACTTTATACAATTTATTTATGTGTCATCAACATGCAATACCACTTAAAAGAACTATTTCTATTATTAGTTTTCTAACTTCACGACACACTTTCTGACAACTATCGATATCTAATTCTAAAGCGGGTGGGGTATGGTAAGAATTAAAAATTAAGAATAGGCTTGTATTTAAGTAAAAGAAATCAATGTTATTTCAAGTCATATTTGCACTGAAAGGAATGTTGACAAGAATGGAGAAAAAAAGATTAAATGGCAAAGCTAATGTGGATATAAGAACAAATTCTCGCGTATCGTGACGTCTTATGATTTCGACGTTCTTATGTTTTCGACGGTTTTAATTTTCTCAAGATTGCGTCATGATCACGCGAGAGTTTTTGAAGTCCCTCCCCCTCTGAATGTAAACAAATGATGCTAGTTGCCGCACATATCAGGCGGTTAAAAAATGGAATTTCAACTGTTAATATAGCAATATCAACGTCACTTACTGATATTTCATGGTGAATTGCTATTCCCAAAATTTGTGTCGACAAAATACCCAAGAAAAATTGTTTTTCATCTAAAAATCTCCAAACAAATACGTGTATGTATGCAGCAGACATAACTTTTTCCGGTAGTCACGTGGTCTGTACAAATTTTTGTACAAAGGTGTTCTCAAAAGTTTTTCTCCCACTTATACTTTCTTACGGTGTCAGACCACAAAATTGTGTTTCCTCACTATGCTAATTCTCTAAGTATCCAGTAATAATTCAGGCCAAGTCCCAAGTAACGAGAAAGGACAGTTCATATTTTGCCGATGACTTGAAAAATGCATACTTGTAAAACAGTGATAAAGCAAGATTTATCATTAGAAAGGGTAATAATGAACAGTAAACCAAAGTTAAACAATAGTTTGTGGAGTTTATTATGGAAAGAAATACCGAAAAGTTGTGAAGAGTGCATCATAGTTTCTATTAAAAAAAAACAGCGTTTTAATTTCCAATATTCTTTGAACTCGCTGACTGAACTTCGCTTTAGAGAAAAAATGTGTTTATTGACTTTTTAACCACCCCGTATCGCTATTTATATCGACCAATGAAAACCGTCGAAAACATGTACGTATCGAAATATTGCCGTTTTTTGGAAAATCGAGTTAAACCTGTCCCCTAGATTTCACGCTTTCACTCATCATTTTGGCGTTTTTTCCAGAGATTTATACGGAAAACATGCGTGTTTTGGCATGTACGTATTTCTTTGATGTTTCGGCACTGATTGCAGGTATAAAGACAATCCTACCTGGTTAACTAATCGCAATAATTGTTAATTTCTACAAATAAACTATCCTTTCGCTGCAACAACGGCCATTTTTGTTTGATAGGAAGAATAATTATTTAAGCGCCGACTGAATACGTTTATTTGATCATAGGACTTCATTTGTATTCTCAGTTGGTCATTATTTCGGGACAGTATGAGGTCGGAAAAACGACTTGTTGCATACCTTGTATTTATTATGTGTATATTGGGGGCATGTCAGGCCAGATTCGTCAGGCACCTGTGGTTCAGAGGAACCCTTATTTCCCCTTGTTCTTGTGTCACCTTGGAGAAGTGGGTGCTCAGGTACTTCCACTTGTCGGCTGTTGATTTTGTACAGCATAGTGATTCTAGCCAGGTATCTGCGGTGCTGGAGCGATTGCCATCCAAAGTTATTGATGAATTGTGTCACACAGCCGGGGGTTCGGTCCGTGTACTGATTGGTGACAAAGCGGGCTGCCTTTCGCTGTACTTGTTCCAGGATGTGGGCATCTTGGGCTGTAGATGCCAGGATCCAACATCGTAGAAGCATACTCCAGGATAGGCCTAACGATGGTGGTTGCTGCCTTGACCTTGGGTGTGGCATCACTTAGGTTACGTCTAACGAATCCAAGTGATCTGTTGCCCTTTGCTGCTGTGCTGTGGACATGTTAGGTCTTCATGGATACTTGCTACTGTTTTCTGTGGCCAAGGTGTGTCCATGTAGTAGGTAGTGGGTGTGGATGAGGTGTCTCTTGTTCTTACAGATGTGGATGACTGTGCACTTCTCTGGGTGGAACTTCATCTGCCAATCACTCTCCCACTGTTCCAAGGCTGCAAGGTCCTTTTGTATGAGTTTTGCATCATTGGCATCTTGGACAGAGCAGAAGAGTAGACTGTCTGGTGAATAGTCTGTCTCTGATGATGTCACCATTCCTGGGAGGTCGTTGATATAGGCTAGAAATTATAGCGGTCCAAGGACAGTACCCTGGGGCACGCCTGATCTAACATAAATTGCCTTGGAGGTCACGCCATCGACGACAACCTGTAGTTTCTGCTTAGAGAGAAATGACTCTATCCAACATAAGGTGGAGCCGCGTATCCCGTAGTGTTTGAGTTTCAGGAGGAGACGCTGAAGGGGTACCCTGTCAAACACCTTTGCAAAGTCCAACATGATGACATCAAATTGACCCCTGCCCCGTAATCTGGTGGCAATTGACTGTACAGTCCACCGCAATTGCGACTCGCACGAGCGTCTTGCACAGAATCCATGTTTATTGTCTGTAATTATCTTGTGCTGCTCAAAGAAGTTCATGACTTAGCTGTAGACAATATGTTCAAGTACATACCACAGAGGTCAGTGACATCGGTCTGTAGTTTGCAGGAATGTGTTTTCGTCCTTCTTGAAAATAGGGACTACCTTTGCGTCTCTCCAATCTTGTGGTACTGTCTTGGTGTTTAGTGATTGCTGGAAGAGTCTAGTAAGGATGGGTGCTAGTTCATTGGATGCTATTTTCAGGATTGCCGTTGGGATGTTGTCTGCGCCTGTGGCTTTGTGAGGATTCAGGCTGGCAAGTTGTTTGCGTACACCATTACAATCAACTGTTGTGTTTTTCATCGTTGGGAATGGACTGTGACCCATGTTTATATATACATTTATATAGCAGTGTTAATTTGAACTGAATACAAATGACAGTTTGAACGATAAATTGACTTGACTGTAGAAATGACATAAGTCATCAATGATAATGTTCGAAAGTCGTGGTATGCAATGTAAACAAATGCTAGGCGGTAACGGAAGCGGAGGCGACACGCATGTGCCAGTCATTGTTATTATCTGGGCACCGGCGGTAATGGGGTCACAGCGGTAATAAGCATACAAGGGATATCCATAATACTGCTTATCGGCCAATTAAATGTGAAATACAAAATCATGTGGGAAATTCCTGCAACTGTACTAACTCCAACCCATGTGCGGACCATCTATCATTTGCAGAAATATTAAAACTGTGTTTTAAGAGATAAAATGCATTAAAATTAGATACAATTATATATAGCATAATTGATTTGAATTGAATTCAAATGATTGTATGAAAGATAAATTGACTTGACTGTAGAAATGACATAATTCATCAATGAAAATGTCTGAAAGTCGCGGCATGCAATGTAAACAAATGCTAGGCGGAAACGGAAGTGGAGGTGACATGCATGTGCCAGTCATTGTTATTATCCGGGCACTAGCGGTAATAAGCATATAGCAGTAATAAGCATACAAGGGATACCCGTGGCTCGTGTGAAACTCAGATTATTACTAAAATATAGGATTATCATTATAAAAATAAAGCCTACACAGGCAGTGATGATTACACTCATGGAAATTAGACCCAACCCCCCTAAAGTATACTGAATGGAGTGGCCAACACAGACTTATGTATCTAAAGACTTGTCAACTGTGTTTCAATATATCCTGTGTAAAGTTTTGGTGGACACAGCAAATGTAAATATTGTGATGAAAGGATATAAGAAAATATCATTCCTGTTACATTAGTCCATTGTATAGATAAAAATTTTACCGTCAGACAGATCACAATTTATAGTGTGACATGACAAGATAACTGGAGAATTTCAATGTTGAATACTATCTGTACAGTCAACCTCTCTTACGAGTGTACTAGTACTGAGGTAATCGTATTACAGGGGCGTGCCTGAGGGAAATTCCAGGTTACGCACCGTGGGTAGGGGGCCTGGGGGCATGATCCCCATATTTTTTTTGGGGGGGTGACTCATTTTACTGGGTAAAGTTTATGTTAATTCACAGGAATTGTATGTCCTAATGGCCTAGCAGGTCATATTTCTACCTGCCAATCACGAGTTCGAACAATGCCTAGGCTAGTCAAGTAAACTCCCACTTTCAGGAATTTTATCACAAATGAAAAAGGAAACATATTTCTCGGATTCTCTGGTTTAAGCAGTATAATAATGTGATAGAGATATCATTCACTAGATATAGTACTGTATTTAGGCCTAAAACTCACTCGGCCAACTGCACAAACGCTTGCTTAACCTATGGATCATGCAGTGTTTTATCACCTTCTATAACAGAGGCCTATTAAAGGCCTCTTCCCAATTGAAAATTTCTTTAAAATCATGCAGTTTTCCCAAAAATCCAAACTTACACCAGCTATTTTATTTCCCAAATCAGCAATTTTAGCGTTAATTCTTCCCAAAATCAACAGGCTATGGCCTCTTCCCAATGAAGAGAAAAAACACTGGGATGTCTGAACAGTGTGTGCGTCACCGTTGAGTAGGTCACTGGAAATAAAAAAGAATTTTTCTTTTCTTGAGCCAGGGTAGTCTCCATGGTCAGAGACATAATCCTGACAACAATTCTCTTAAAAATGAGCTTGAATCGCATTGTTTTTGCTTTGATGCAACAGATACGGTCCTATAACTGGTCTTTCCAAATATACTTGCAATAAATTCCAAAAGAAACTTTAAATGCACAATCCCTTTCAGAGCGAGTACTGGTCAGAACTCCAGGAAGAAGTAATTGAAAACGTGTGGAAAAAAGCATTTTTTTAAATTTTCAGGACATTTTTAACTTCCAAACGTTAATTTGAAAATAATCCATAGGGCTATCTAAAAATGTGTGCATTTTAATTATAGCTAATTACAATGTCAAACTGTCAGAAAAAAATCAAAATCATGACTCCACTGATTAAACCGACACTTAGAATAATCTACCCCTACCCCCATTTTCAAGTATATTTTGATGATTGACCACTTATTTATTGATTCTTTTTGATTCATTGTGATATTGTTTTCACGTTTTTATTTTGCGCATGTGCACAAAACTGCTCATACCTCCTTAAATGAATAATGCATGAAAATATGGTTTGGCATAGCTACTTAAGGTCAAATGTGTGAGATTTTGGGCAGTGGCTGTGTATCAATACCTTATAATGTAGCAGACGCCATATTACAAATTCCAGATAAGAAACAAAGGGGAGTAATAAAGCAAATGAATGAAGAAAAAATATTGAATACAGAGAAAACTTTCTATAATAAATAAATTATCTTCAAACTTAAAATCTCTTTAAAAATTTTGTCAATTTTCTTGACCCTTACCCGAGTAAGCCATTGATTATTATTGCATTTTTGGCGTTTTTCGATTTGTTAAACTCATATGCATGTGCATAAGTGCGTATGCCTGGGCACGCCCCTGTTAGCCTCTGCTAGGGTACCAATTATTGACACTTTTTGTATCATTTTAGTTCCGCATGATTTCTAAAAGTCACATTGAAATAAACCAATTCAGTGTAAATATTATATGGAATACATAAAAATAAAACAAAAACTTACCTTGGTCATTTCCTTTCTGTACCTAGCAAGACAAACCGTACCTTGTGGGAGCGGTTTACGGGTGTGATTATGCATACTATAGAAAATGTATATTAAAGGTATTTATGTGCATTTGTGGTATTTCACTTGGCCTTTATATTAAAATATACCAAAATTTACATTTTTTATGCACTTTGAGTGTATCTATTTGATTTGTCTAAAAGATTGTGAGCTCTGCTGCGCTTGAAAGAAGGCTTGAGTCATGGTACTGGGCCATTTTGAATGCTTATATACTTAATTATCTGCAAGCATCGATCTTAACTCATCTATTGAAGTGCATAGCCAAATGTTTACCTAATTTAATTTTGTGTTGATAATTGGTACCTGTTGATAATTGGTACCCTGAGGCTACCAATTGATAAGCAACTTAAATACCTAACATGAAAGCTTGTCAGCAAGGTGAATTTGTAGTGACTTATATACCTCCAAAATGTCAACTAATTGTCTTTTTGCCAGTCATTGATCTCTTTAGCATTAAAACAAAACCTGCTAAAATAGGAACATAAAAAAATTCCCCACTCAAATTTTCTTCTTCCATAAAAACCCATCTTTAAGCTAACAAAGGAAAAACTCATTTGGAATCAATATTAATTGTGCATAGTATAATCCTGATGTTTGACTGTGTGCAGATGTAAAATTTTGCATTTTTTATTTTATTTTATAAGTATACAAAAATGTCTGTTGATGGTGGCACGACCTTGATCAGTCTTCCAAAGTTACCAGTGCGGAGAGTTCCAAGAAGATATGAGGAGACAAAACCTGTGATGATACAAGGATGTGCTCATTCAAAAATAATTGGTAAGTGTAACTGATTGCATAAATTTCAGTGATATTATTATTTGAAATGAACTATTCAAACAGTCTCGCATGCTATCATTGTGGATTGTCATTCACATATCCATAGATCTAAAAGAAAGATCGAGAATTGCTGATAAGAAATATAACACCACTACTCACCCGTCATCGGTGTTTACCTCTGTTGGGTAGTCATCACTCTGTAGGGCATTCATCCGGTTATACCATGTGGATTATAACACAACAATTGTATAATTAGGATTGCATTATATGGTTTAAGGTAGTTTGCGGTGTTGCTCGGCAAAAAAGAAAGTTTGATAGAATGGCATGAAATTTGGAGGAATTATATCTGAAGTAGCAGCACTTACGAAAATATTGTTCTTTTTACAGTTTGACATTGGTAACCTAGCAACTTAACGATGTTAAAACGCCACCTAGCGGCACCAGCTATGTGAACGACTCGTTGTACTTTTCCCCTTGTAGCTTTGCTATAAATTGTCATAGATTGAATATTCGAACTTTGCGAATGAGCGAATGCAGTCGACTACCGAATGGTATTCTTCAATGCTTTGAATATCCATGACCGCCTGGGGTGTCGGAAATTAATTGACGTCAAAACGTTATTATGGGGACGTTTTTTCGACGTAAAATATTCATATAGATGCAAATGTAGCTAAAATGCCGGGGTAAAAGTTTAAAAAAAATTAACATCATGTAAAACATTCATTTATCTACACATTAAGCGAAAAAAAATCTATACCTCTTCAGGCTACTTTTTTCAGTATCGTAACATTTCCTGCACCACTTGCAATGAAAACACGGCCTAAATTTTTAGGGTGTCCAAGGTCAGGGAAAAAGTCAGGGAAAAATTATTCTTTTCAAGGTCAGGGAAAAAGTCAGGGAAAAATTATTCTTTTCAAGGTCAGGGAATTGTCAGGGAATTTTGGAATTTAAGAAAAAGTCAGGGAAAAGTCAGTGAATTTTGAAACGACCAATCTATGAATGATATAACATGAAGAATAAAGGCTAAGGCAGTTTCTTTAATGTAATAATAATATTATTATTATGAAGGAAATGAAAAATGTACTGTAAGATTGTGCATGCATCTGTGTTGTGTAACATTTTGTACCACAAATCAGTATATAATTATACCCTACTTAAGAAAATAGTGTAATTCTTCTCATTTTCAATACTTACGGCTATGGGTTCTTTGTTTTGTAGCACTTAATATTTTGTCATGCTTATTAAGAATTTCGGCTTAACTTTCACTTAATGTCTACAAGTTATTAAAGGTCAACATTTGTAACTGATATATACATTTAATTACTTAGCATATGCATGGATTGCTTAAATAATGTTATATTATTAGAGCTATATGTTAAGCTCTCTGTAACTGTACAAACTATATGCATGCATGTTAAAATATGTGGTAGCTATAACATTCTTCTTTGCTTGTATTAGACAAATTTCATTTTAGTTTTTATATGATTGACCAGTTATTCTATGAGTTGTAGCATATTGTGGATTAGCATGCCAATGATGGACAAAATAAAAAAGCTATTCTGATAAGATTTATTTCTCTTCATAAGCGTTACTTAAAAACGAAAGTGAGAAAAGGCACTTCAAAATACAAATATATAAAAAGACTTATATCATTGAATTTTAAAGTGACTAACAAGAATTACATCAATTTCATTTTTGCAGATACTTTTTAGCTCACATGTCACAAAGTGACAAAGTGAGCTATTAGGATCACTCTCCGTCCGGCGTCGTGGGTCGTCAAACTTTATGTTGTGACCACACTAGGGGCCACATTTTTGGCTCAATTTTAGCAAAACTGGGTCAGAACGTTAATATCAACAAAATCTCGGACGAGTTCGATATTGGGCCATTTGGGGTCAAAAACTAGGTCACCAGGGCCAAATAAGGGAAAACCTTGTGAACACTTTAGAAATCACTGTTTTGAATTTATCTTCATGAAACTTTGTCAGAATGTTTATTTTAATAATATGTAGGTCAAGTTTGAAAATGGGTAATTTCTGTAGTAAAATTAGGTCACTAGGGCAAATTGCTGGAAAACCTTGTGAACGCTCTAGAAGTCACTGTTTTGATTTGATGATCATGAAACCTTGTCAGAATGTTTGTCTTCATAATATCTTGGACAAGTTCGAACATGGGTCATCTTGGGTCAAAAACTAGGTCGCTAGGTCAAATCTTATGAAAAACCATGTTAACACTGTAGATTTCACAGTTATTATTGGATCTTCACCAAACTTTGTCAAATCGTTTGTTTTAATGATATAACGGTCAAGTATAAATATGGGTCATCTGGGGTCAATAACTAGGTCACCAGGTCAAATCTTAGAAAAACTTTGTTAACACTGTAGATGTCACAGTTTTAATTGGATCTTCACCAAACCTTGTCAAAATGTTTGCCTCAATGATATGTGGGTCAAGGATGAACATGGGTCAGCCGGGTTCAAAAACTGGGTCACAAGGTCAAATCTTAGGTAAAAATCTTGTAAAAGCTCTAAATGTCATGGTTTTGATTGGATCTTGGCCAAACTTTGTCAGATTGTTTGTCTTAATGATATTAAGGACAAGTTCAAATATGGGTCACAAGGTCAAATCTTAGGAAAACCTTATTAGCACTGTAGATGTCAAATTTTGATCATATCTTCACCAAACCTAGTCAGACTGTTTGTCTTAATGATATGTAAGACAAATTTGAACATAGGTCGTCTGGGGTCAAAAACTAGGTCACCGGTTCAAAACAATGTTTTAATGAGTGAACAGTGATTGTCATGTGAGCGATATAGGGCCATCTTGGCCCTCTTGTTTTATATATCTTATTAGATTATAGCTTGTTGCTTCATCCATTTTGGCATGAATTTATTTTCATGAGCACCACTTTGAACAGTTATAGCTTGCCTATGTAAATACATGTTCATAATATATAGAAATAGAATTTCAGAAAATAAAATCACAGATAAGCTCTTAAAAATAAATTAGATAAATAATTAGTAAAAAAATGACAGATTGATTGTAAAAAGGTGGTAAGGGTTTGCAGAAGGGGAGGAGGCCAACATATTTCCATGTATTATGGTATGTATTTAATAGCAAACACTCATCTGATAGTATCAATATTTGTTTAAACATACATATACATGTATGTATGTTGAAAAAGAATAATAGAAATAAAAATTAAGGAAAAACAAACCTCTGAACAATCTAGATTAAATATATGTACAAAAGAGTAATACAGTAACAGTTGGTAAAGTAAAAGGTAAAAATTGTTGGCTGTATGAGAGGAGGGGACCAACAGATGTCAGTACTTAAAGACATTGAACAGCTAATTTAACATAGGATGTAATAACTTCAGTCAAATTTGTCACTTACAGTGTGAGCCTCACCCGGGCTCGAACTCACGACCTCTCAATCAGTAGACAAACACTCTAACCACTGAGATAGCAGGGCAGGCTCAGTGATATATGCATGTAGTACCAGTATTGATTCGTTACATACATTTTTCACACCACAATAAAAGCTATGCTGTAAGTAGTATGTATTTTATGGATGGTCATGTATATTCAAAGCATTGATGGTGATCACTTGGTAGAACGCTACATTCGCTCATCCGCAGCGTTCAAATTTTCAATTTATGACAATTTATAGCACAGATATGAAGGGAAAAGTACAACGAGTTGTTCACATAGCTGGTGCCACTAGGTGGCATTATAACATCGTTTAGTTGCTAGGTTACCAACGTCAAACTGTAAAATGAACAATATTTTTGTAAGCCCTGCTACTTCAGGTATAATTCCTCCAAATTTCATGCCATTCTAACAAACTTTCTTTTTTGCCGAGCAACACCACAAACTACATTAAGTTGACATGACTGGTTATCAGACACTTTCAAATTTAATCCATTTAGAGACACTTTAGTCAAGCCATACTAACATAACTTATAAGGGTACTTGGTGACAGTATAAAATCAGTTTTAAAAATCAATTTCAGTTATTTGTTGAGCACTCTAAAATAAACCCATATTGCATGTTAATTGCGAAATTTTGAACAGTGTTTTTAAGTTCATCTTTCCATGAAAGTTTGCATAATCTGTCTTATCCTGTTAATTGATATTTATGCATTGCAGGGAACTGTGTCTCGATTTTAGCTCACATGTCACAATGTGACAAAGTGAGCTATAATAATCACTCTCTGTCCGACGTCTAGCGCCGTGCGTCGTGCGGTGTGCAACGTCAAACTTTATGTTGTGACCACACTAGGGGCCACATTTTTAGCTCAAGTTTAGCAAAACTGGGTAAGAACGTTAATATCAACAAAATCTCGGATGTGTTCGATATTGGGCCATTTTGGGTAAAAAAACTAGGTCACCAGGGCCAAATAAGGGAAAACCTTTTGAACACTTTAGAAATCACTGTTTTGACTGGATCTTCATGAAACTTTGTCAGAATGTTTATTTTAATAATATGTAGGTCAAGTTTGATAATGGGTCATTTCCGGTGAAAAAACTAGGTCACTAGGGCAAATTGCTGGAAAACCTTGTGAACACTCTAGAAGTCACTGTTTTGATTGGATGATCATGAAACATTGTCAGAATGTTTGTCTTCATAATATCTTGGACGAGTTCGAACATGGGTAATCTTGGGTAAAAAACTAGGTCGCTAGGTCAAATCTTATGAAAAACCATGTTAACACTGTAGATTTCACAGTTATAATTGGATCTTCACCAAACTTGGTCAAATCGTTTGTTTTAATGATATAACGGCCAAATATAAATATGGGTCATCTGGGGTCAATAACTAGGTCACCAGGTCAAATCTTAGGAAAACTTTGTTAACACTGTAGATGTCACAGTTTTAATTGGATCTTCACCAAACCTTGTCAGAATGTTTGGCTCAATGATATGTGGGTCAAGATTGAATATGGGTCAGCCGGGGTAAAAAACTGGGTCACCAGGTCAAATCTTAGGTAAAAATCTTGTAAAAGCTCTAAATGTCATGGTTTTAATTGGATCTTGGCCAAACCTTGTCAGATTGTTTGTCTTAATGATATTAAGGACAAGTTCAAATATGGGTCACCTAGGGTCAAAAACCAGGTCACAAGGTCAAATCTTAGGAAAACCTTATTAACACTGTAGATGTCAAATTTTAATCATATCTTCACCAAACCTAGTCAGAATGTTTGTCTTAATGATATGTAAGACAATTTCGAACATAGGTCGTCTGGGGTCAAAAACTTGGTCACGAGGTCAAATCTTAGGAAAACCTTGTCTATGCTGTAGTTTTCATGGTTTTGATTGGATCTTCACCAAATTTTGTCAGAATGTTTGTCTTATTTATATGTGGGACAAGTTCTAACATGGGTCATCTGGGGTCAAAAACTAGGTCACTGGTTCAAAACAATGTTTTAATGAGTGAACAGTGATTGTCATGTGAGCGATTAAGAGCCATCTTGGCCCTCTTGTTTTTTAAGTATCCTCATTTTTGAGATATTTGACTTCAAAGGTACTTTAGCCCTTCAAAAGCACCAAGAATTTGTAATATTCCACAGATCTATAACAGAATCAAATATAAAATATCTGAGGCACGTTTTCCTGCCTCTCAATTCATGATAAAAAACTATACACCCATAATTTGAAGCTTGAATGAGAAAGAAACAATATCATAATCAATTCTCTAGTCCTGCTATAATAGCTACATGTATTTCAAATATATTTTAGTTCTGAATGTTTTTGTTGATAGAATTTGTTGCCAAACCCTATTTTCACATTCCTTTCGAAATGATTTAAGCTACATATAAACTTCAAACTGCCCATTATGTAAAATATTGGAGTGTTCAGCCCTACACACCTTAAACGCTCCAATATTTTACATAATGGACAGTTTTCAACTTATATCTATCACATAACATTACACCTTATTTAATGAAAATATTTTGTTTGCAGTAATGCTACCTACTCACCAAGGAGCCCTTACGGAACTTTTTTAGGCCTTTTGAGTTAGGGCTGTGGCGAGTATCCGATTACTCGGGTATTCACGAATCAAATTGAAAAATTGAGTATGAATAATCGTCATTACTAAGATTTGTGGTTTGCGATCTTGTTTTTAACAAATTAAAAGTGTATTCTTTGTTCTTAAAACATTTTTTCTCTGAATGAATATTGTATCATCATGGACTACTTGGTTTGCCAAGATGTCCAATCGGTTCTTTAAAGAATGATGCTGGTAAATCAATTAACTGGAAGGGAGTACGTATAAATTTAAGCCATAGAACAAATTATATTGATTTACTTCATTATTCCTAAAACAAAATAGCTGTCTTCAGGACTGCAATTTTGATGTTTTAAATGGGTTACTTGATAAAAGATTGGTGATTTGATTTGTGAATTGTAAGTGTTGAATCATGGATTGGATCGGATCGCCACTTACCCAACGATCCACAGCCCTAGCTCGAGTATAAAAATCTTATTTTAGATAATGAAGTAGCATTCTGACATGTATTTTGGGTTCAGTATTAAAATTAAATTGTAAAAACGATATTTCCTATCTACCTACCCACTGAAAATTGTCAAGGTTACTAAGGGTTGCCACAAAGAAACATTTTCTGAAGGATGGCCTTATTGTAAGTCAATTGGATTGTTGTTGAACTGACACTGTCTGATAAAATAATGACAAGTATCATCTATTTTGGAATATGTTTTTTTAGCTCATCAGAGCACAAAGTGCTCATGGTGAACTATTGTGATCATGTGATGTCTGTCGTCCGTGTGTGCCTGCGTGCGTGTGTGCGTGCGTGCGTCAACAATTGCTTTAAACAACATCTCCTTCTTAACCAGCTGGCCAATTTCAATGAAACTTTACATGGATGGTCTTTGCATGAAGCTCTTCTAAATTTATTAAAAAATTAATTTCATTAAAAACTCTGGTTGCCATGGCAACCAATAGGAAAAACTTTAAAAATCTCGTCTGAAACCACTGGGCCTAGAGCTTAGATATTTGGTGTGTAGCACTGTCTTGTGAACCTCTACCAAGTTTGTTCAAATTATTGTCCTAGAGTCAAAATTGGTCCCGTCCCTGGGGTCACTTGATTTTACATAGACTTACATAGGGAAACTTTAAAAATCTTCTTGTCAGAAACTACAATGCCTAGAGCTTAGATATTTGGTGTGTAGCATTGTCTAGTGGACCTTAACCAATTTTGTTCAAATTATTGACTTAGGGTCAAAATTGGCCCCGTCCCAGGGGTCACTTGATTCTTGATTCATATGGGCTTATATATAGGAAAACAAGAAAATCTTCTTGTCCAAAACCTCAAAGCCTAGAGCTTACATATTTTGTATGTAGCATTATCTGGTGGACATTTACCAAGTTTATTTAAATTATTGCTGTAGGTGCAAAATTGGTCCCGCCCCAGGGTCACTAAATTTTACAAAGGCTCATGAGTCTTGATATCTGGTGAGCGATATAGGGCCATCATGGCCCTCTTGTTTTACAATGCATGATATACTAGCATTTACTTTTCTCCTATTTTAAATCAAGCTTTTTTAATTTAAGTTTATCCCATATCCATTTAGAAATTATTACCTGTTTATAATTGTATGAATTAAGGGCTTGGTCAAGAATTGCATGAAAGGGAACTGGAGAAAGCAGAAAATGAGAAACTAGATGCAATCCGTATAGCTGAGCAAGCTGTATGGGAAGAAGCAGAGAGACTTAAAGCAATAGCATTAGAAAAAGCCAGGGAAGAGGCTGCTATAGAACAAGAGAGAGTTATAAAGAAACTGAAAAAGCAACATTCAAAAGCTCTTTTGGTAAGGTCAATACATGTTACTATTGTATATGTTAAAAGTATAAAACATTTTAACACACATTAAAATACCTTAAATGTAACATGTGTAAGGCACTTAATGTATTGTAGAATTAGTTAGGTGGATACATGTAGGCTAAGTATATTTAAAAAGTTCAAATTGGTACTTTGTTCAGACAATGGATACAATGTACATTTACATAATTATGCTGACTCTTTGAGTTATAATCAGCCGCCAAGGGTCATATTTGACCCTTAACTTTTGACGTGTTATGAGAACCCTGAAGATATGGCAAATAATTTGATCAATATACAGGAAGAAGCACTGAAAGTTGAGATGGCAATGCAAAAACTTGCAATAGAACAAGTTAAACAAGAACGTCTAGAGGGTGAACAACGTCTGAAGAAAGCCGTCCGAGAGACTGAAGAAAGGTGTCAGAGGGAGCTTGATGCTGCAGTTGCCAAAGCTAGGATTGAAGAGAAAAAGATCGCAAAGGCAGCTGCAGAAAAAGCAGCCGAGTATGTATGAATTAAACTTACTATATTGATACATTGAAATAAACAATATGCAGAAAAATTGTAACATCATAAATTATGACAATATTTTGTGTCTGACCAACCATACCTCTTGAAGGCTTATTGTTGTTTAAGTCTCTTTAAAAATGAATTAAATGTTATTAACCTATTATGGACAATCTTTGTTAGCAATAAATATCACATTCCAATTAATCATGTTATTCAGTTAGAACTTAGCAGTTAAGAGGTATGCTTACTGATTACTCAAATGTATGAAGTACCTGTATTTGTTCATGATATTAATTAAATCCTGTAGATACTTATTGTAACTGATTGAGTTTGTATAGTACATATAAGAGCTTGTTGTTTGCTGACAATACTGTTTATTTAAAAAATTGAAAAAAAATTGAGTTATACATATGCATGCACTAGTGCCACTGGGGGCCAACAAAGTATCATGAGAGGCGGTTCGCATCGAAAACATGTGTATGGTATGCAATGACAGGTGACCCATGATATGTACACCTAACATGGTTGAAAAGCTAAGGACTTACTCTGTTACCGCCATTTTTGGGCGTTACCATAATTGAAATTTTAAAGTTAACACGATACTGCAAAGAGATCAAAATAATTTGTGTGAAAGGCTTTGTAATTATGATTATAAGCACAGATTGTAGAAATGTTAAAAATGTCATCAAATGTGGTATAATTTACGTTACCAATAGTATATCACTGAATTAAGGTCATATATATCTAAAATATTCGATTGTCATCATATACTTACTGTTTCTGGATTGAGCAGAACACTATCTAATGAGTAGATGGTAAAAACGACATTGAGCTCATTAGTATGGTCGACGCTGTCTCTGAAGCAGAAAAGTGATGAGGATTTGTGAAATTCGTGAACGTTTGCCATTAGAACAACAAAAATACCTTGATGACAATATGAATAGCTAATGAAATCTGACATTACATACAATATTGCACTTAAGTATATATATATAAATAATCATGTAACAAATGGTAACGTAAATGGCACACACATGTTTATGTGTGTCAATGGCACAATGTTTATTGCACTGTCGCTGTCATTGTAAATTTTATTGTTTCATAGGTACATATTCTTAGAATGTATTCGATTATGATTTTATAACAGTTTCATAGAAATGTTGTTACTCGTTTATGAATCATTTCAAACGTAACACAAATAAAACCATGTAACGTAAAACACAATCAGTGATGAATTAAAAAAGTTGGAATGTTAATTTACATGTACGCATTGCCAGTAATCAAGTGTATACATTTTGTATATTAAATCAATGTTTATGCATTGTAAAGCGTGTTAAGTACTTATCGTAATAAAGGTAACGTTATGTAACGTAAACTACAAGTATGCCAGTCAAACTTTACAACATTTGTAACTAGAATTGTTTTCCAGTTATGGGTATTAATGAATGTATCATGATTACCAATCACTGTATACCTATTTAATCATAGCATGTGATCACAGTAATATAAATGATTTCCATGTAACACGTATACTTTTATATGTAACGTATCTTACGTAAAATGAAGACATAAACGAGCATTCAATGAAAGAAAAACATGAATATGTGGTAGTATTTGCCTAATATGAATAAAATCATTGTTTACGACTGCTTTTGTGTTAATTTAACATATACAACTGTCATTTCCTTGTCATTTTAGGGTAACGCAGGGTAACGTAAATTACACAGCATATATAGTGCAATAAAGTGAAAAACATGCATTTCATCGACAAGTTACGCCGCTGCTAACTTATTATGGTCAAAGGAATTGTTCAAATTGATGAATTATGAAAATATCTAGAATAAGACTTCTAACAAAAAAAAATATATTGTCAAACTTATTTTTCGGTAACGGTAATTAGCATGCTGTAGTTGACAAACGTCCCAACGCCCAGATTGTAGACACTGGGAAAATGATCAGCAGGCATTGAGCTTTTAAAAAAATGGTGTCTACAAAAATGCCTCCGAGGGGGGGGGATTGTTTCCCCCAGAGCCCATAGCCTATTATTTTCACAGGCATGATGCCACCGGTATCATGGGTCCTAAATAGTATGTAAATGGGTTTCATCATCACAATAATTTTGAGGTAAATTGCTTTTTTATTCAGAATAACAGACTAATCTGGCATAATGTAATGAATGACGACACAATTATTGTACAGAAAATGCATTTTATATCGGCAAATACAAAATTAATAAGAAAACTTAACAAAACAACCCAAAAAATTTAACAATTTGTCCTCCTGCTGGTCAAACTTGTCAAAATGGCATGTGGAGGTCAGAAAACCAGAGACTGTTTACATAAAATTTCGTTGCATACCATACACATGCTTTCAATGGGAACCGCCTCTTGTGATACTTCGTTGGCCCCCAGTGAGTGCTAGTAAATAAAATTGTACAGCTTATTACTGTAATTTGACAAAAATCATCTACTGTAATCTTCAGTAAGTTGAAATATTCTGGATTTGTTATCACTAATATTGTTCATTATCAATTTAGTGATGCCTTGTAACAAACTATACACAAACTAATTATGATAATATCAAATTAAATTGTAGTTCATATGAACTGCTAGCAATTAAAGTTGAAAATTATTTTGTTTGATTCAAATTTCATTTTAGGTGCCTTCAAACAACTAATAGGTATACCAGATTGGATTGTTCTGGGTGAACGTTTCATTTTAATAGTACATTTTGAAATTAACTAGGGCTGTTCCTTCTTTCATTCATCAACTTTGTCTATTAATTGAGGAATTGTTAGTGCTAGTATGTCATTCAAGAGCACAGGGGGTTTGGTCATGTGACAAATGTATTAATTGCTGACAAACTGTTTCAATTACAAACAATGCATTATTTACAATAATGTGAGTTTTGAAAATCACTTTATTTCCCAAACTCCCATACGCTCATTTTTGACTTCAACAACAACGATGGGAGTCAGATTTGTTACCTATAGTAATGTAACAAATACAAGAATACTCAAAATCTGTTATGGCAAAAAATACATTAAAACTCATAAAGATATTATGTAGAATAATGCTATACATCATATATTATAATAATAATTAAGTGTTTATAGGATTAATGTTTGTTGTATTTGTATATAATGCTATCTAACCAATGCTATTTGTTGGTCTGTATCAATAAGTTATGGTAAGTTCATATATCAGTTCATTAATGTATCACTATGCAAACATACAATATTGCAAGATACTTGTTTATGACCAAGGTGTCCATTGTTCAACCAGAAGATTGGGGCTTTGAGATCAGGCTACGTCACTATCATACATGTCTCGTATGTCTCTTGTAGTACTGTCTTTTACAGGAACTGATACTGATACTTCATACAAAATTTATATTAACCTACTTGTGCCACTATTCATTGAAACATAAAAATACTGAGCATTTTACTGTATACAACATGATATGAGATTGAATTTTGTTAAGATATTGTCTCATAATTTGAGTTTTTAGTTCACCAGACCACAAAGTGCTCATGGTGAGCTATTGTGATCGCGTGATGTCCGTCGTCCGTGTGTGTGTGTGTGCATGCGTGCGTCAACAATTGCTTTGAACAACATCTCCTTCTTAACCAGTTGGCCAATTTCAACGAAACTTTACATGGATGTTCCTTGCATGAAGCTCTACCAAAGTTGTTAAAAAAAATAATTTCATCAAAAACTCTGGTTTCCATGGCAACCAATAAAAATCTTCTTGTCCAAAACCACAGGGCCTGGAGCTTAGATATTTGGTGTGTAGCATTGTCTAGTAGACCTCTACCCAGTTTGTTCAAATTATTGCCCTAGGGTCAAAAATGGCCCCGCCCCAGGAGTCACTTGATTTTACATAGACCTATATAGGGAAATTTTAAAAATCTTCAAGTCAGAAACTACAATGCCTAGAGCTAAGATATTTGGTGTTAGGACTGTCCCGATATAGCTGCGTACCGGTACGTACCGGCACAGTGCTGAACGATATGCGTATCATATCAGAAGGTCCCGTATCAGCTGTATCACGGGGTTTTTTTTGTTTTATATTAAAAAACTCTTAGAATGTTGAACAACTGAACTAGATTTACGAATTTACTCTCATATCATCGTCGACAATGCTTACTCAACTAATTTCCGGGATTCCATATTCTATTTATAGACATTAGCAACGTGAGGTAAAGCTAGACAACAAATTCAATTCTAATATTCAGATTTTGTCAAGTAGATATTGACTTATAAATTGTACTACGCCACCATGTAATGTTACATAAAAATATGGCAGTATTTTGGTTTGCTGTCAAGTACAATGGTTGGACTAACAACCTTAGAACAAATAATTGTGTCTCATCATCATAACGTCCAAGTTGAAGGTTTCGGAAGTTCATTATCAATTTAGTATTTTTAATCAATTTGACAATCATAACCCTGATTCTTTAAACAATTTTATATGGCTAGGTTCTATTCTTGATATAAGGCCATTTATGGGACAGAGATTAAAACTTGCTTCTGTTATAATAACATTTCTCATAATTATTTAATTTCCATAATATCAACTAACATAATTATGTGCATCAAATTGATGTCCTTAGGTAGAAGACAGTTTTAGTTTTACACCTTTTTAACAGTTAATTAGGACTTTCTAGCACCAAACAAGTGTGCAGTGTTCCCAAAAAAACACTAATATTGTAAGGTTTTTCATTACTTTGAAATATTTTTATATCGTATCGTTGATATCGCATATCGCTAGTACCGTATCGCAATATGTATCGTATCGCCTGAGATCTGTATCGGGACAGCCCTATTTGGTGTGTAGAATTGTCTAGTGGACCTCTACCAAGTTAGTTCAAATTATTGTCCTAGGGTCAAAATTAACCCCGCCGCAGGGGTCACTTGATTTTATGTAGACTTATATAGGGAAATTTTAAAAATCTTCTTGTCAGAAACTACAATGCCTAGAGCTTAGATATTTGGTGTGTAGAATTATCTAGTGGGCCTCTACCAAGTTTGTTCAAATTATTGCCTTTGGGTCAAAATTGGCCCCGCCCCAGGGGACACTTGATTCATATAGGCTAAATTAGCTTATATAGGAAAATTTAAGAAATCTTCTTGGCCGAAACCACTATGCCTAGAGCCTAGATATTTTGTATGTAGCATTATCTAGTGGACCTCTAACAAGTTTGTTCAAATTTTTACCCTGGGGTTAAAATTGGCCCTACCCCCAGGTCACTTAATTTTGCAACGGCTGATGATAATTTTCTCAATAGTCTTTATCTGGTGAGCGATATAGCGCCATCATGACCCTCTTGTTTTTCATCTTTTTATTTTTTGTCAGTTGTAAATTACTGTTGTAAACATTGATGTTTAGTTACAATCAAAGAAAGACATAACATTTGAAATGATTACATCAGTCTCTATGTCATATTGTTGTCCCTGTAGTATGAAAGATATACATATAGTTGCTGGTATTGTGTTTCCATTGTGTGGTTAAATTTACTGAATGCATGCAAGGTTTGATAAAAAATCTCCCTGGCTACACATTGTTATTTGGATATTTAATTACCACATTGCTATCATTGTTGTCGTATGGAAATATACTGAGTTATGTAAACTATGCTGTATTGTTTAAGTAAGATACATGAAAATGTTTTTCTACAAATTCATGTTCTCGATGGATCAATTTGAACACCATTAAAGGGCAACACAACCCTAATTATGAATTAATCTAATTTAAACCAGTTATTCATTACTATTCTGAACAAATTTAATCATTTGAGCTTTAAAATACGCATATTGAAGATATTTTACGAAAATATCGTAGAAACTGGGATAACTGGAAGTGTACTGGGCGCCGCCATTTTACCCATTTACGCCAACATTTTCTTCCACGTTATCCACCAAAACATAATTTTCACAGTCACAAAATTCTTCAACAGAATTATATCTTAATTTTCCATTAGACACTCTGTAAATACATTTTTATAGTGACATAAACTAATACTAACAAAATTTATTATTATTTATAAATTGCGTAAAAAATACTTATGTGCATGCAAACTTAATTATACAGTAAAGTTCCATAATGCGACCGTCCTGATAATACGACCCTCCGCATAATAAGACCACTTTTTCTTGGTTTCGATATTTTCCTTCTTTATTTCAATGGTCGCCGGTTCCGATAATCAGACCGCCCCGCTGTTACATATTAAGACCACTTTATTCCGTCCCAATATCGGCATTTCTAAGTATTTTGATCCCGGTAATATGACCGGTCCATCTGTTTAAATTTTATCCTAACCCAATTTGGCATACGTGTTGACACGCTCGTAAATTAGCTGTGAAAACGAATGGATCAACAAATTGTTGTAATATAAGTGTAAATTAACACCGATGGATTAATTGCTCATCTTGATGTGAACGTGTTTTCACAATAAGAAACAAATGCATTTGTTACGAGTTTTTGGATAGGTCATAGTTCTAATTGATCAACCAATGAAAAGTCGCTAATCAGTTGATCACACGACCACACATGGATTTGCCATATTACACGTGTCTGCCAGTGTTTCTTTTTGAAGTCAGCTGTCTCAAAATATCATTGTCCTGTGCATATCTCGGTGTCATAAAACTTGCTGAGACAGTGTGATGTGTAATTTACCACTTTTCTGATTGTTAATTGAAGTTTTCATACGAAATTGGAGTAATAGTAGCAAATTGGGACTTCGGTGATTGTTTTAGGTACGTGACGTAGACCTTCCATGGGACTTTGATAAAAAAGTCACATAAGACAGGTAGTCACTTAATACAGGGTCACACTCTGGTTGATATATTTTTTCATCATTCATAATATAAGACAAAATGCAGTAAATTTCATAATAAAGATATTTCATTTTGTAACAATACCAGATACAATATTGATGTTTCATGTAAATGTTCACTTCATGTTTAATCAGTGTTATAATGTTGCCCTGATTAAAGGAGTCAATGATCTTTGGTTTACTTTTGTTTGCAACCAAGCTAGAAAATTGCAGGCACATACGTCCCGTTCGAAATCCTCAATTACTTCTTCTTTCCATTACATAAAGTTTTGTATTTTACCAACAATATACCGTTGTGCGAACTTTTAAGCAGGTATCCCTTGATTAAGGTGCTTGATGTCATAGATATTTGTCTTTTAAATTAACACTATATGTTTTTTCTTTGTTTCGGCCATTTTTTATGTTCGTTGTCAAGCGCCGAGAGTTATCTCCCATATTGTAACAGAGTCGCTAAAACCAGGTTCGGACGAATCAAGGTCGCTAGTTGCGTTTGTCAGGTAGTCGCTTAATTCAGTGCAAATATATAGCAAAATACATTGGGCGGACTTGAACAAGGTCACATAAGACAGGAAGTCGTTGAATACAGTGGGGCGCTGTGGCAGTTTTGACTGTAGTGTCATGCAGTTGTCTCTAATTTGAAAGAATTATGAAATCATTATCAGATATTATACAGTATCAGTAAAACAATTTAAGAATTACATATAAAGTCATACTTAGTTTTATTTTGTTCTCATGAAATGTTTCTGTTTATTATTAATTTACCATTATGAAATATCACTAACAATCATATTTTCATCTTGTTTTCTTTATCAAACAGACAAAATAATTGCACCATAATTATTTGTTCAAACATCATAATATATAATGCGTTCCTGCACATTTAAACAATCAATAATAATTATGTCGGTATGACATAAATAAGTTGATAATTTTCGAAATTCACTGAAGTTTGTCACACCAACAATCACATCTTTTTCGTATAAATTCAAAACAAATAGCAATGCTAAATTGTCTGTACCGAACGGCTAGTAACCATTAATTCGGATAAGTGTAAAAAATATTGTATTTTATAATACAATATACAATACAATATCTTTTAAGGCCGTTTCTTTATTTTATAATAGTGGCGTAAAGTTTTTATCTTTCAAACACTGTGACAGTTTTCATTCTTCGCAGAATGGGTGTACTGGCTTTTTAGCTCACATGTCACAAAGTGACAAAGTGAGCTATTAGGATCACTCTCCGTCCGGCGTCCGGCGTCGTGCGTCGTCAAACTTTATGTTGTGACCACACTAGGGGCCACATTTTTGGCTCAATTTTAGCAAAACTGGGTCAGAACGTTAATATCAACAAAATCTCGGACGAGTTCGATATTGGGCCATTTGGGGTCAAAAACTAGGTCACCAGGGCCAAATAAGGGAAAACCTTGTGAACACTTTAGAAATCACTGTTTTGAATTTATCTTCATGAAACTTTGTCAGAATGTTTATTTTAATAATATGTAGGTCAAGTTTGAAAATGGGTAATTTCTGTAGTAAAATTAGGTCACTAGGGCAAATTGCTGGAAAACCTTGTGAACACTCTAGAAGTCACTGTTTTGATTGGATGATCATGAAACCTTGTCAGAATGTTTGTCTTCATAATATCTTGGACGAGTTCGAACATGGGTCATCTTGGGTCAAAAACTAGGTCGCTGGGTCAAATCTTATGAAAAACCATGTTAACACTGTAGATTTCACAGTTATTATTGGATCTTCACCAAACTTTGTCAAATCGTTTGTTTTAATGATATAACGGTCAAGTATAAATATGGGTCATCTGGGGTCAATAACTAGGTCACCAGGTCAAATCTTAGGAAAACTTTGTTAACACTGTAGATGTCACAGTTTTAATTGGATCTTCACCAAACCTTGTCAAAATGTTTGCCTCAATGATATGTGGGTCAAGGATGAACATGGGTCAGCCGGGTTCAAAAACTGGGTCACAAGGTCAAATCTTAGGTAAAAATCTTGTAAAAGCTCTAAATGTCATGGTTTTGATTGGATCTTGGCCAAACTTTGTCAGATTGTTTGTCTTAATGATATTAAGGACAAGTTCAAATATGGGTCACCTAGGGTCAAAAACCAGGTCACAAGGTCAAATCTTAGGAAAACCTTATTAACACTGTAGATGTCAAATTTTGATCATATCTTCACCAAACCTAGTCAGACTGTTTGTCTTAATGATATGTAAGACAAATTCGAACATAGGTCGTCTGGGGTCAAAAACTAGGTCACTGGTTCAAAACAATGTTTTAATGAGTGAACAGTGATTGTCATGTGAGCGATATAGGGCCATCTTGGCCCTCTTGTTTACATTTTGTGCAATACAAACACGACTATTTTTTCAAAATGGCGGCGCCCTAGGAGATTAGCATAATCACTAAATGACAATATTAAATCACCAATATTTTTGTTAGATGATGGATTTAAAAAAAAATAATGCAAGAATCATCATAACTTTAATAGTTCTACACAACTAAGTGCTTGAAAAGTCAACATTGCGTTGCCCTTTAAACACTTCATTATACCCCCAGATATATGGGGGCTATACTGGATTCACGCTTGACGGTCGGTCGGTCGGTCGGTCGGTCCGTGCGTCTGTAGACACAATTTGTCCGGAGAATTTCTCAGCAACTACTAACAGGATTTCAATGAAACTTCACAGAAGTGATCAGTAGTAAGCCTAGTTGTGCATGCTTAAAGCAATTTTCGTTCGGATTAATTATCACAGAGTTATACCCCTTTGTAGTTTTTATACAGTATATACAATAGGCAAATTTTTGTCCGGACAATTTCTCAGCAACTACTCACAGGATTTCTACGAAACTTCACAGAAGTAATAAGTAGTTAGCCTAGTTGTGCATGCTTAAATCATTTTCCATTTGGATTGATTTTCACTGAGTTATAGCCCTTTGTTTTTTTCTACAGTATATACTATATATAATTTTGTCCTGACTATTTCTCATTGACTACTGCCAGGAATTCAATAAAACTTCTCAGAAGTGATAAGTAGTTAGCCTAGTTGTGCATGCATTAAGCTTGTCTTGGTTGGTTAAATTTTCACTGAGTTATGGCCCTTTGTTGTTTTTTATACAGTGTATATACAATATCTCAGTAACTACTTATAGGAATTCAATGAAACTTCACAGAAGTTATAAAAAGTAAGCCAAGTTGTGCATGCAATAACCAGGTTTTGTTTGGATTAATTTTCACTGAGTTATGGCCAATTAGGTAAATTTTGTCTGTACCATTTCTCAGCAACTACATGCAGGAATTCAGTGAAACTTCTTAGAAGTGATAAGTAGTTTGCCGAGTTGTGCATGTTTACAATAGGTTTTGTCCAAGTAAATTTTAATGAGTTATGGCCCTTTGTTATTTTTTATATGATGTATATTTAGAAACTGGTCAGGATATATCTAAGCAACAATTTGCAGGTATTAAAAAAATGAAAATGCAATATATTTCCCTCTGTAAAATGTAACAATAACTGTGTCAAGGCCGCATCTGGGGGTATTCATCACCTTTAGTGATAGTTCTAGTTCTTTCTAATCCATGAATAAATTAAAGTGTCTCTTGACACTAATCACCCTATTTTCTTGGAGATTATGGTCCAGTATACATTGAGGTGCAATGAAAAGCTGAAACTTCAACATATCAGACATGGTTATTAGTTTTGTTTTACCATAGCAAGAATATGTAATTTATTGAAATCATCTTTTGTCATACAAAAAGTCTGACACTCTGTAAATTGAAAATTAGTGTAGAATTGAACAATATGAACTTGCGAGAACTAAATTTACAATGACAGACCTGTTCTAACTTTGATTCTGCACAAATTTATGCCAAAGTTTGTTTTGTAGAGATTTCAAGGCTACATTTCACAAGGCTATGTTAGAGAAGAAAAAAGAGAAAGAGCAAGCGCTGGAGGTTTGACATTTTGTTACACATTTATTATGTTTCCCACATGATTATAGAGGAAGGATTTTGCCCCTATGTTGGTTAGTCTGTCTACATTTTGTGTCTGGGTCATAACTTGGACATCTCTTGGACAATTGTAAAAGAACTTGGTACAATTACACACCAACATCAGACAGTGTGTTACACGCAACAACCTGCCCTATATGGTCAAGGTCACACTTGATGGTGAAATAGTTTGTCTGTCCATGTTTCGTTTCCGTGCCATAACTTGGAAGTCTCTATAACATTTGTAAAATAACTTGGCACAATTACTCACCAACATTAGATAGTGTATTGGGCGCAACAGCCAGATCCCTTGGGTCAAGGTCACACTTAGAGGTCAGTTACAGTTGAATCGCGATAGTCTGAAATGCGATAGTTCGAAAAATGCGAAAGTTCGAAATCGTTTGTCAGTCCCAGAGAATTTTCTTCTATTTTCAATATAGATATGATGCGATAGTACGAAATGCGATAGTACAAAAAAATGCAAAAGTTCGAAATAAAATTGAAGTCCCCAGGTACGTTTTTACACTACAATGTTTTTCACGCCTATTCACTTTATTCGATAGTTAACTGATTTTATTTGTCTGCCACTTTGACATGTGTCATTGTTAAATGTAAATAAATCATTTGTCCATAAAACTGTGAAAATCTGAATTAAAATTTTAACTTCAAAAGTTACAAGTGTGTGTTTTGTAATTGTTTACTGTACCATAATCATTCGTATAAGGGTCACATGTGTGTATCAGACGTAGGCCGAACATCTGCGACAGTCCAGGGAAAATATTTTCATGTGTAAGACACATAAACATTTTTAGCAAAGATAGATGACCAAAGAAATGACGATAAAATGAAAAATATCAGCGCCATTTTGTTTGTTTTGTGCTAAGTAATCTGGGAAAAGTACGGAACCGTATAGTTTTTAGCTCACATGTCACAAAGTGACAAAGTGAGCTATTAGGATCACTCTCCGTCCGGCTTCGTGCGTCGTGCGGTGTGCGTCGTCAAACTTTATGTTGTGACCACACATATGCATATTATTACGGATATACTGAAAGTGTATGTTCGTGTCCGGCTTATAAGTTTGTCATGCATGATGGGATTTTGAAATAAATTGGCACAAATGTTCATCATATTAAGACGAGGTGTCATGCCCAAAAAATGTGTCGCTTACTCAAAGGTCAAGGTCACAGTGGACACTTATATATTTATGTTCATTCCTTACATTGAAATAGTGAATGTACATGTAGTTGTGTGTTTACCACCCTTAGGTGATCTTTACCTCCCACTATAGGCAGCATTCCCAAGCAACCTGCTCTATGTTGTATTCACATATTTGCCACACAACACTCATTTCTGTGTGTGGGGACATCCGTGTCCTACGTACACATTTCTAGTTTCCTATGCATTTATGCATGTGTAAAAGTATTTTGTTTGACTTAAATAGTACAATGTACATGACATTGTACTATATTTTATAGAAACTCAAATACACCATTTATATCATGAGCATTTATTTCTTAGTCCTATTGATTGAGGCACGTTTCTAGTTTTTGATCAGGGACTTAGCTTACTATAGACCGTGAAGGCCGCTGCCTATACACTCTATTTTCAGGACAGTGGAAATTACTGAGCAAAAACATTTCTGAGGGGCATGTACCAAGATCCCCTAGAATTCGGCCTACACATTATTTTAATGAATCTGGCTTGGTTATAATCGGTAAAATAACGTAAAATGATAAATATCATACATTAATACCAAGCAACAAAAATTCTAACCAAACGCTCAAAAATGGTGTTTAATAGCGATAAATACTGCACCCCTTTGTCGACTTTTCCTTATCAGCGTTAAACATCTCTAACGTAATGTGCATTGTATTGGTACGATATGATACTATTAATGCATTAATTACAAAAATTTGTTATAAAATCTCTTACTAGACATCAAACCTGGGCGTGGTTTCAATTATTGAACCGTAAACATAAGCTATTTTGATTGGCTATTAAAATTTAATGGGGTGAGTGAAATTTGTTGATTTCATGGGACGATAATGATCCGACACTTTGTTGATGACGGATTTCAAAGCGGTTTTCGGTATTTTGTAGCAAAAATGTTAATCTAGGGAACCGTGCCTCAGAATTTTGATACTTGTTTTCATTTTTTATCTATGGAGTATTATGTAATAAACAGCGGAGTTCTGGGTACGGAATTTCTTTAAAGTCAAGTATCTAACGAACGGAGGACTTTATAAAATAACTGAGGCACAGTTCCCTGCTTTATACATTTATAGTCATTTTAAGGCTACTTGTAATATATTCCTATATACAGAGTAGTTACTGTTGTTCAAAAATTTGTAAGTTATGTGGGATATTGGTTTATAGAAGATCAATCAAATGTAATATTTGTTTCAAATTACTTGCAATGCACTTTATACAGTGGGTTTATTATAGTATATAATTATGGTTTAGTTTTTGAATCTATAAATTGGTGAAACTTGATTTGATCTGACATCCAAGCCAGATACCTTAAACCAAGCTCTGCTCCTGTTAATACAATAAAATTCTCAATGTTTGTGAATGTATACTTTGTATAAACATTATTAATATTTTTGTCTTGTTCAAATCATTTACATGATGTCTATTCATGAATTTTACGACAAGCAATGAGTCATTGCTTAAAAATGAGGGCTTCTCATCTTTGCTTCGTTCATATTTACAACGATTTGTTGAAACAACGAACATATTTCTATTTCAAGTCTATTTTAGTATCAAAACGAGTCTAAGAATTTCCCAAGGTAAAATTGAAATTTTCCTTAAGGTTAAGGATGTCTTAGATAAGGAAATTGTTATTAAGGGATAAGGAATTTCTTAAGGTGATACTTAAGATTCTTTATGAATACCACCCCAGGCCTTTCTTTAAGGATGGCTTTATCTAACACATTTAATTAAACATTGCTCCTGACTGTACTCTCAGTGCTTTAATTGATTTTCATGATTTTGTTTTTATTTTATTAAACATTTGTAGGATTTAAGAGACAGAAAGGACCTTGAAAAAGCTGCAAAAGTAAAAGATGCTGAAGAAAGGGAACGAAGGATTGCTAAGGAGAAAATAGAATCACTTACTGGGCAGTTTGAAGCTGTAATTGAAAGTTTGAAACAAGAAAATGAAGCTAAGAAGGAGGAGATTAAGGATCTGGTTAATCAAAAGTGTGAAACAGAAAGAAAAAAATCCAGTGTTGAAAATTGCCTTATTGATGCCAGGAAAGACTTCCAAGATTTCATAGACAATCTGCCTCCATATCAGAAATTGCAGGCTGACTTCATGTTACCTGTTGTGTATCTGGATGAACTAGAAAAGAAGGGATATCATATAAAACCGTTACGGCCTCCTGTGAGAAAATCGAAAAACAAAGTTAAATAGGTCACAAAATGTTAAATGTCTGTTTATTGAGGTAGAAATCAAAATTCCTTTATGATAAATTATGCTTATCGTGGTTTATCAGATGTTGATGTTCAAATTCATCACGAGTAATAATAATTATATTAGTTTCAATATTAAGATAGTGAATTCATAAATTTAAATTTAATTTCAATGTTTTGTCCTGTTTTTCTATGCTTTCAGACATGAAAAGCTTATGCAAGCTTTATTCTTAGTCTCCAAATATTCCATATCATATATCATAATAAGATGAGTATGTTTTAAGCTCACATGAGCACTTGTGCTCAGGGTGAGCTTTTGTGATCAGTCTTCGTCCGGCTTCGTGCGTCGTCAAACTTTTACCTTGTGAACACACTAGGGGCCACATTTTTTACTCAATTTTCACATAACTAAGTCAGAATGTTAATATCGACAAAATCTTGGCAAGTTTGATAATGGGCCATTTTGGGTCAAAAACTAGGTCACTAGGGCAAATTGTTGGATAACCTTATGAACACTCTAGAAGTCACTGTTTTGATTGGATCATCATGAAACCTTATCAGAATGTTTGTCTTTATAATTAATATCTTGGACGAGTTCGAACATAGATCATCTGGGGTCAAAAACTACGTCGTTAGGTCAAATCTTATGAAAAACCATGTTAACACTATAGATTTCACAGTTATAATTGGATCTTCACCAAAATTTGTCAAATTGTTTGTTTTAATGATGTAAAGGTCAAGTACAAATATGGGTCATTTGGGTCAATAACTAGGTCACTTGGTCAAATCTAAGGAAAACTTTGTTAACACTGTAGATGTCACAGTTTTGATTGGATCTTCACCAAACCTTGCCAGAATGTTTGCCTCAATGATATGTGGTTCAAGGTTGAACATGGGTCAGTCGGGGTAAAACACTAGGCCACCAGGTCAAATCTTTGGTAAAAACCTTGTTAAAGCTCTGTATGTCACGGTTTTGATTGGATCTTCTCCAAACCTTGTCAGATTATTCGTCTTAATGATATTAAGGACAAGTTTAAATATTGGTCACCTAGGGTCAAATACTGGGTCATGAGGTCAAATCTTAGGAAAACCTTATTAACACTGTAGATGTTACATTTTTATTGGATCTTCACCAAACCTTGTCAGAATGTTCGTCTTAATGATATGTAAGACAAATTCGAAAATGGTTCATCTAGGGTAAAAAACTAGGTCATGAGGACAAATCTTAAGAAAACCTTGTCTATGCTGTAGTTTTCATGGTTTTGATTGGATCTTCACCGAATTTTGTCAGAATGTTTGTCTTATTTTTATGGAGGACAAGTTTTAACATGGGTCATCTGGGGTCAAAAACTAAGTCACCAACAAAGTTTTAATGAGTGAACAATGATTGTCATGTGAGCGATATAGGGCCATCTTGGCCCTCTTGTTTAAAAAGTGCTTCAAGTACATTTTTTGCTCATAGTATACTTAACAAAATTGTTACTTGATTTTTAGATCTTTGAATTACACAACGGTACTACAGGTTCAGCTACAATCATGTACCAGCAATATCTTTTATTCTGCAACATCTTTTCTTCTGATAGAATTATAATAAAATGAAAATGTTATTTTTGTGTATGTATAAACTACTATGATTAAGGATTCAGCTTTATTCATGCAGTATCATATATTTTTAGCTCACATGAGCTCAGGGTGAACTTTTGTGATCGGTCTTTGTCCGGCGTCGCGCGTCATTAAACTTTTACCTTGTGAACACACTAGGGGCCACGATTTTGCCCATAATCAAACTTAACCGAGACATTGTGGCCATATACATTATGACCAAGTTTGATCGAGATCGGCTAAGAGCTGTTGATGCTAGAGTGTAAACAAACTAATTGTGGCTGGACGCCGGACATTCATCAATCCTAAAAGCTTACCTGATCAATCAGGAATGCATCAAAATGCATGTACATCTGTAAATTAATTACGATTTATGACAAAACAATGAAAATGTTTGATTTTATTCATTTTTAATTTCTGAGTTATTTCACTTTAATCTATTTTGAGTTGCTTATCAAAATTAACAGATTGCTTCTAATAATCATTATTTAAATTTAGGTGCTTGGGTATGATTATTATCATATTCCAAATAATATTCTGCCAATAATAGGATAGTCAGAAATAGCTTAGTGCACTTTAAAACGAAAGGTTTTACTTTTTTCTGCCAGATATAACTGAACAGTGCAATACAAAATTAATCATAGCTCAAAAATGCTTCTTCAGATAAGCTAAGTAAATTATCCATGATAACAAAATATGTCTTCCAGAATATTGTTGAAACTGAAGAAGTTCGAAGTTTTATTCATTTCATTGCAAAATATGTTCATTATTTACTAGTATTGGATTTAGGTTTGAAAACTTCAATGCTAAAACCAAGTTGAGAATATTAATATGTATCTATGTTTTATTTGATACGTTCCTTGCAAAGATTGACAGTACAAACATGTTTTTTATCATCTTTGACAATATATATAGAGAGAAGCTACAAAAGAAAAAGTTGAATTATGTATCATTTATGAATGTTTACACTCAACAAGACATGTGAATCAACCCACACAGTGTTTTATTTTGTAAAACAATACTACTTGTACTTGTATTCATACTACCATTATCTTCACTGTGATGGTTTAGAAGAAACATGCATTTGTTTCCCACCGTCTGTCCGTCAAGACTTTGTTTCCTCTTTGTAACTTAAATCACTCGATCCTTCATGGATTTCAAATTTACTTGGCAGAAATGTTCATACGAAATGATGTGTCGTGCGCTAGACCAAGGTCCATACTTCCAAGGTCAAGGTCGCACTTAGAGGTAAAAGCTGAAATCATATCCACTGGTTTTGTATTTGCTTAAACACAACAATATTTACATCACATTTCTTTCAATTTTCATTTCCTTGGAAATAAATTTATATCTTGATAACACTGCACTATTTCCTTTATGCATACCTATATATTTTTAACAAGAGGGCCATGATGGCCATATAATCGCTCACCAGAAAAAAGACCTTTGGAGAAGAGCATTTTGCAATTTTTCTATATGAGCCTATGTAAAATCAAAATCAAATGACCCAAGGGCATTGAACAAACTTGGTAGAGGTCCACTAGACAATAGTACAAACCAAAAATCTAAGCTCTAGGCATTGTAGTTTCTGAAAGATTAAAAATAAATTCCTATACAGGCCTTTGTAAAATCAAGTTACCCCTGGGGTGGAGCCAGTTTTGACCCCAAGGCCATAATTAGAGCAACTTTGAATGGGGACAACCCAAGGATCATTCCAGCAGAGTTTGGTTGCAATTGATGAAGTAGTTTCAGAGGAAATGGACACTGGATGGTGAGCAATCCTAATGGCTCACTCTGGCACAAAATCAGTTAAGCACTTCACTCCCCACTCTTAGATCATTTCCCACAAAAAATATTACAATGAACAACTACCTTCAAAATTAATTCATTGCCTATTATGAAAACCCCAGTTTCCATCCTTACCTCCGACCTGTTTATGCTTTTGTTTTTACAAATGTTGCTTATTTCTATTAGTTTCAATTTCTCTATGATCCATTTTAAAGTAGTATACAATATTACCTCAGCATTTTAGCTATATTTTAAATTGCTTCAATTTTTTTATAGATAATATGTATATTAAAGATTTATCACATCAGCAATAATTATTGTTAAATATTTTTCTTAAAATATTTTAATTATAGTGGTCACTGGTCTGCATACGATATAACACAGGTTATAGTTTTGGATGCACTTTGTATATAGTTATGAACACTTGCAAAAGGAAACATGTTTTGGCAGTTGGTTTTGTTTGAATTTAAAAATTAGTAGTACATGTTATAATGCATTTATCCACACTTCTGTTTATCTTTTGATATTTTTGTTGTACAAATAGTGTTGTTTACTTGTTTACACATGGAATTCTAATATCTCTGAAGATGTTTTTTTGATACAATTTTATTATGTATATATATATATGTTATTTGGTTATATCAAACCAAACTGACCATCAGAATAAAAACTTCATCAAGGAAGAATTAAGTTTTTGTATTGATCAACCATGGCATAAAAACTACAGTACTATTGAAGTTTATTATACCCCCCTCAAAAGAAGGGGTTTGGGGGGTATACTGGAGTCACCTTGTTTGTGCGTGCAGGATGTACATTGTTGTCCATTGGTGCATTTAAACAATATTTGCAGAAATGTTCATTTATGTGTGGCAATGTCTCCTGTGCAAGATTCAGTAATATAGCATCCCTGCCATAATGAAGGAATTAATAAAGTAGACGGTCAATATCCTTTATGAAAAAAGCAACTTCATACACAAAACTTAAACCAATGCTTCTTAATTGTAATTCGTCTAACTATAACGTTTTGTTATTGTACGGCGGCGGAAGTCCGCTGTACACTCTGGAATGCTTATTTTTAAGTGGCAATGCAAAATCGCAACTTCTTGCACCGAAGCAAATTACTGACTGTGCCCGAAATATCCGCAATGGTCATCACGTGATATAAACAAAACAGAAATAGAGCGAGGTCACGTGTTTCTCACACCAACTAGTGTTAGCTTGATGACGCAGTCGCTATTTATAGTCTAAGAAATGGAGCGAGCTCGATAAACAACGACGAGAATGAATCTGCCCATCTGTCAATAAATGCAGCCGAAACTATCAGAGGACTTAGGAAAAATTGTTCGATCTAAATGAACTTCGATGTATAAATTATTAGAGAAATTCGCTGTGTTTATTACATTTTGGAGCGATCGTCGGTGTGTTGTAATAATCATTTAATCGTGTTATAAGATACGGAACACGGTATTTATACGTTTCGATGTATTTATTTTAGCAACATGTCGCAAATAAACAAAACATTATAAACATATTCACACAGACTAATTTTATAATCGCGAGCGTGGACACTGACTTGTTTACGCAATTGTCATTAATTAAATATCGATTTCGGAGCTCAATACAAAAACTGTCCTATCAGGTGAGAAATGATGACTTAATTGGTTCGACATAGACGGTCACTTTATGGTTCGATATAGATGGTCACTTTACAGTTGAAAATCTATGTTTGGGACCGTTATACCAGGTTTTTACGACAACGTACCCTCAGACAACGGAGTATTTTTTTTTTGGAGACTTTATTTAAATATTTTATATGCATTCCAGCAGATATTGCAACATCTGATACATCGAGGTGATAGTTTCCCCTGATTTTAATTTTAGGGTGGAAACAGGGACTACATATAGAGTACCTCGTGAACTGTAGAACCATATGACCAGATTCATGAGACATCAACGGCTTGTATTTTTGATGGAGTGGATGATCACTTAAGTTTCGGGATCAGTTAAGTCAAAATAATAAATTCGTTTGATCTGAAACTTCGCACATCCTGATAAAAAATGTTACATAGGCCACATTCTAGTATTGAATTGCCGGATGCGATTTTGCGCCGTACAAACATTTAACTTGTAGTTGTTCTTGTTATTTTTCCTATATAAGCCTATAAGTTTTTCTAGACGAATTATTCTTACGAGTATTTGTGTATTGTAGCTGTTTGCGAGTACTTACTGTATTGTCTATTACTTGTTTGGTTAATCCTGGCCATTTGATTGGCTAATGGTGATTTCGGTCATTTTTGATTGGTCAATAATTGGACTGGCTATTCGTCGCGTTACCTGTCATGTTTGACTGAATCTGTTCGTCTGCTCTGTTGTTGAAACGTTAGTAAGTAATGTAGGCATGTTAACGTGGCATAATATTGGAAACATCATAATTAGATGTAAGTTTAATGTGGTTGTATCATATCAGACTATGGTGGATTTGGTAGTATGTAGGGTGTACTTTATTCCATTGATGTATGGTATGGTAATACCATGTGCATGTGAACTATATACATGAATGTGTTCATTTGTTAAATACTCATGATTGTCAAAATATGTGTATTATCTATAACTTGTAAATAGGTTATACTCTCCATAATAGAGGAATGAATAAAGTAGACGGTCAATATTCTGTATGAAAAAAGCAACTTCATACAAAAAACTTAAACCAATGCTTCTTGTAATTCGTCTAACTATAACCTTTTGTTATAGTTGTTCTTGTTATGAATCATGTGACCCCTGGGGCAGGGCCAATTTTGACCCTAGGGCAATAATTTGTACAAACTTGGTAGAGGTCCACTAGACAATGCTACACACCAATATATCTAAGCTCTAGGCCCTGTGGTTTTGGACAAGAAGATTTTTAAAGTTTTTCCTATCAGTTGCCATGGCAACCAGTTTTTAATGAAATATTTTTTTTAAACAATTTTGGTAGAGCTTCATGCAAGGAACATCCATGTAAAGTTTCGTTGAAATTGGCCAACTGGTTAAGAAGGAGATGTTGTTCAAAGCAATTGTTGACGCACGCATGCACACACACACACACGGACGACGGACATCACGCGATCACAATAGCTCACCATGAGCACTTTGTGGTCTGGTGAACTAAAAACTCAAATTATGAGACAATATCTTAACAAAATTCAATCTCATATCATGTTGTATACAGTAAAATGCTCAGTATTTTTATGTTTCAATGAATAGTGGCACAAGTAGGTTAATATAAATTTTGTATGAAGTATCAGTATCAGTTCCTGTAAAAGACAGTACTACAAGAGACATACGAGACATGTATGATAGTGACGTAGCCTGATCTCAAAGCCCCAATCTTCTGGTTGAACAATGGACACCTTGGTCATAAACAAGTATCTTGCAATATTGTATGTTTGCATAGTGATACATTAATGAACTGATATATGAACTTACCATAACTTATTGATACAGACCAACAAATAGCATTGGTTAGATAGCATTATATACAAATACAACAAACATTAATCCTATAAACACTTAATTATTATTATAATATATGATGTATAGCATTATTCTACATAATATCTTTATGAGTTTTAATGTATTTTTTGCCATAACAGATTTTGAGTATTCTTGTATTTGTTACATTACTATAGGTAACAAATCTGACTCCCATCGTTGTTGTTGAAGTCAAAAATGAGCGTATGGGAGTTTGGGAAATAAAGTGATTTTCAAAACTCACATTATTGTAAATAATGCATTGTTTGTAATTGAAACAGTTTGTCAGCAATTAATACATTTGTCACATGACCAAACCCCCTGTGCTCTTGAATGACATACTAGCACTAACAATTCCTCAATTAATAGACAAAGTTGATGAATGAAAGAAGGAACAGCCCTAGTTAATTTCAAAATGTACTATTAAAATGAAACGTTCACCCAGAACAATCCAATCTGGTATACCTATTAGTTGTTTGAAGGCACCTAAAATGAAATTTGAATCAAACAAAATAATTTTCAACTTTAATTGCTAGCAGTTCATATGAACTACAATTTAATTTGATATTATCATAATTAGTTTGTGTATAGTTTGTTACAAGGCATCACTAAATTGATAATGAACAATATTAGTGATAACAAATCCAGAATATTTCAACTTACTGAAGATTACAGTAGATGATTTTTGTCAAATTACAGTAATAAGCTGTACAATTTTATTTACTAGCACTCACTGGAGTGAAGGAGATGTTGTTTAAAGCAATTGTTGACGCACGCACACACGGACGACAGGCATCACGCGATCACAATAGCTCACCATGAGCACTTTGTGCTTGGGTGAGCTAAAATGTGAGTATTCCGTTTTAAAGCGAGCTTAGTGAGCTATTTTTTTAGTTGAGGCACAGGGGGCTGGGACAATGTTGCATGCATGATTAAATGGTCCAGCATCCACTTCATGGAAGAGAAATCACTCCATGTGTATCTCCTCGTGAAAGAACACACAAGTTGATAATTTCTAAAAGTTCTAGCAACGTCATTTTGGGGTATATCTTGACGAAATTGCATTCAAAATGACGAGAAAAATGTTCTGGGTGGCATAGCATTCTTCGATTTTTGAAAATCAAGCATGTGCTTTAAAAACGGATGTTTTTATAAAATGTGCTTACATGTTTAGACTTGGAATTGATCGATGGCTCTATAACGGATGTGTCGCTGACTCATATTTAACAGATCTCAAAAATGTGAAAGAGCCATCGTTTAGTAGGGTTGCTATATGAGCCTACTTAAAATCAAGTGACCCCAACATTACCCAGGGTAAAACTGCTTCTTGAAAGAAATCAAGTTTGTATCTTTAAGTAATAGCAAATAACATAACTGAAAAACAGTCAATGTCAAAGCGGCGTGTGGGGCTATTCGTCACTCCTGTGACAAGCTCTAGTTCAAAAGTCTTATTCATGTCTGTCCACAAAACTCGACAATAGCCATGCTGACATGACCTAGCAAACAGCAAAAGTTGTGTCTGTATGGATAGTGTCAGGAAGAAGCATCAGAGCAAGGAAAAAGTTCCTAAAATTTATAATAGTTACAATTTCTGTGCCTAAGTGCTTTGTTTCAAGTTTCATGCAAATATATGGTTTTAGAGATATGCTCTCGCTCTCAAAAATTATCATAGATATACAATATTGTACAATTTTAATTTTTCAAGTAAGTTCACTAAACACATCATAAAGTCAAAGAAAAAACAATTCAGGCATCAGAATATTCAATAAAAGATGGTTGAATTTTGGCCACTTTTCTGAATTCTTCATTAAATGTTTTTGGACATCTCATTTTACCCCAGCTTATTGGTACCATTGAAGCCCCTGCAAAACAAGAAAAAAATCATTACATCCAGACCTCAAAATTACAAACACCAATACAGTCAAATAAAGGGGTAGGTTCACTTAGGACCAAAAATGGTCCTGTGTCAAATTCTGTCCAAAATCTCATTATGTTCGTTATTTCCCTATCTGAAGAAAATATAATTTTTAAGCTCAATATTGAAAATGTTGCCATGGCAACAAAAAGAATGTTTTGTTAGAAAATGAAAAATAGCTATTTTTCATCTACTGATTGGATGAAATGTGGGGTCAACTTGAAAAACACAATGAGTCATTGAAAGAGGACATTACATACTTGCAGTCGCAGTCTATGTGTAATAACCTCATATTTGGTAATAATTATACCAGAGGCTCGTCAGGATGTTCACAATGAAAATACCGAAGAAACTTTGAGAAACTTTCTACTTGACAAAATGAAATTAGCTAATGATTTAGCGCAGAAAATTCAATTTGAATGTGTGCATAGAATGGGCCCGTTATCGCAGGATGGTAGAGGTCGTAAGATTATAGCAAAATTTACTTTATTTTAAGGAACGTGAACATGTCAGGAAGCAATGGAAAACATTAGCTGGAACAAATTTCTACGTGCATGGAGAGGAATTTATATAAGTTATCCTTGTTTTCCAATCCAAAATATCCTATCTTAGTAACTATCACGATTCATGTATGTATGTGTGTATGTTTGAAAATATAATTTGAAATAAAGTTTAAACTGAATTTCTAGTCACCGAACAGTTCCCTAAAAGTGTGAGTGACAAACGGCCCAGATAATTGCCTAAGCTGAGAGGCCAAAACACAACATAAGACAGCATGGTTAGTTTACGATACACTATATATAGATGACAAGAGGGTATCTAGCGGTAGCGAATAGGGATTCGCTGAAGGTGGACTAAAGATTATATCATGGAAACGGTTTAACTGATGAAAAGAAGGATTCTCCTGATTTTGTTAACATAATTTCATCAAATGACATCGTATTCTTATCCGAGAGTTGGACAAATAAAAATAGTAATTTAGATCTTTCTGGTTATAAATGCTTCAATTTTTACCATAAATACCAAAATAGACATGCTTTAAGACATAGTGGTGGTATCGTTGTCTACATAAAAGAATCGATCGCTGACGGTGTTAAGCTTATTAGAACTCATCATGATGCTATAGTGTGGTTGAATGTAAGAAATGCACCTCGTTTCATATAAATCACTGATCAAATTAACAAATTTCTTTCGATTCTAACTTGCCAGTTGTGGTTGACATGTTTGTTACCTTGATTCAGCTCGTTCAAGAAAACATAGTAAGAACTATTTTATGCAATCATAAAGAGATTAATATACAGAACAATACATGTATAGAAATATCACCAATTCCTTAGAAATAATATTTCTAATGAGACAGTTCATTTTAATATCAAACTATCCTTAGCATTTAACTTAACTTAGACATGTTCGTTACATAGCATTTGCATAATATATCAAAGTTGCATTTGTTTTATTTGTTGTTTAATTAAAAGTGCCCTTAAGATGTACTAAATGTAAAGAAAATATTATCCTTTTCAGCTGAATATTAAATATGTAACAGAAAATGACAACCAGCTGTACATATTTGCAAATGACTTCATTAATAATGTTGATGACGTGATATAGAAAAATGGCTATGTCTACAGTCTGTAGTATTTTTTTGTAACAAGAAGAAGCATTTGAAATTTTAAAGGTAAGATAGTTTTTACACACAATTTTTCATTAACTATATCGGTATGTTAACTTTCTGCTTTACTATGCAATGATTGTTTACACTATTAATCAAAAGTTTTAACATATTTGTATGCTGTAGAAACCAACACGTGCATGTACAAATGTGCTGTGAGTTTATAACTAAGAAATGTTCGTTACTATATGGTAACGAACATGTCATGTAAAAGTAAGCTTTTGTCACTTAGGTTCTCTATTAAAGCTGGATTTAAAACATATTTTATTTATAACATGTTTTTATAAGTATTGTATATTACCGTTTAATCAAACTATTTAATAATAGACATGCATGTTATCGTTAAAAATTTGCATTGAAAGGGGTGCATGATATCTAGGTGCACAGAAATGCAAATTGTGTTTTGTACAGGTTTTATTTGTATGCATGTTGTACCTACTAACCAAATAGAAGTTATTAATAAACAACCTAGTATTGGAGATACTTTTAAGCATTACAATAGGGTTTTCTTTCAATTTAAATGAATAAATTTCAAGCACAAATGTTTGGTAACGAACATTTCACATAAAGTAACGAACATTTAATGACAGAATATCACTTTATTTGAATTATTTATCATATTTACTTTTGCAGAAATGGTAATGTCAAGGGCAAAGATACAGAAGGCTTACAGGCAAAGACTTAAAGAGAATAATAGTACAGGCTACCTAGCGAAAGAACGTGAAAAATGTCGAAATACGCCAAATATTCAGCTCCCAAGAAAACAAAGATCAATTCGCAATTAGAAAAATGGAACTTACATAAAACAGTATAGAGCAATGAAAAATGCAGCGGCAAGAAATGTTGCAGTCAAATATCTTGATAAATGATAATAGTTTGTTGGAACAGTTCTAAGAGTCGATGGTCAGGATAATACTGTGCAAGTTTCGTTTCTTGAACACAAGAAAAATAGCATTCTAGTGGCCATCAAGACCTGACATTAATTTGGTACATCTTGATAAGGCTTTGTGTAAAGTGTCATAACCAACAGCAGTTGGAAAGTCCAAGCACACACTTCAAATTCACTCTTCTGATATGAAACAGGTGTTTGTTCAATAAAAAATCTCATTGCAATGACATGTTCTTTACTTTACGTAACAGAGGCCCACATAATCATAACAAGAAACGTGGCAGTGCCACGAAACCAGGTTTTCCAAGGCTTTAATACCACAGTACTGTAGAATTCTTTGCTAAGGCTTCATTAGTGGTTCAATTTTCAGTGCGACTAATAAGTTAACATTGACTATTACCCTACTGACATAGAATGCAATCCCAAGCTTGATTTCTATGTAAGCTACCTCCATATAATATTTCATTGCAATGTCTAAATCCTTAATTGAGTTATTCACCGGAAACTGACTTTCTATTTTTAGAAACAGTGACCATGACCAAACTGACCCCAAATACAATTCCAAGCTAAGCTTTCATGCAAGGTTATTAAATACCTAGTTTAGTCAAGATTAATCATTCCAAACTTAAGTAATTGACCGGAAACTGATTTCTATTTTATAAACAGCGACCTTGACCCTACTGGTCCTTGATTCAATACAAAAGCATGGACTGCATGTAAGCTACCTTCACACAAAATGTCATCGCAATATCTTACTCCTTAATAAAGTTTAGGTTTTGATTCAAAGAAGCTAAATACCAAATTAAGTTAACATTGGTCATTCCAAACTTAAGTTATTGACCGGACACTGATTTTCTATTTTTAGTAACAGTGACCTTGACCCCACAGACCCCAAATACAATCCCAGGCTAGGTTTTGATTCAAAGATGCTAAATACCAAGTTTAGTCAACATCGGTCATTCTAAACTTCAGTTATTGACCGGACACTGATTTTCTATTTTTAGTAACAGTGACATTGACCCAACAGACCCTAAATACAATCCCAGGCTAGGTTTTCATTCAAGGATCCTACATACCAAGTTTGGTCAAGATTGGTCAATCCGAACTTAAGTTATTGACCGGACATCGCCTGTTTGACGCCTGCCCGACATCCCACACGCAAATTTTGGCATTCTTATAACCAGGTTTCACTATGAAAGCCTGGTTAAAAACTCACCAGTTTAACGGTAAAGTTTTGTGATTGGCACTGTTATATAGTTGCTTATGACACGAATGCATTTTAGCTGATGTTTGATTGGTAACGGACATTTCAAGTTTACGTGTATATAGACAAAACACAACTCTGTTATACAACAATAAGTACAAAGGACAATGGTCGCTCCATTCATTTGGTAAACCAACCGTAAAATCTTTAATTCATGCAAAATAATTATCATGAGTCAATAAGTAATCAATAGTTGACATGCCGTTTTGGGATATATATGTGTAATTATTTGAATCGCCAATTCTACCGTTGACAATGTGTATACATACATGTCGCCTTACATAAATCTAGTAATTTTCTACCATGTGAGTTACATACACACGCATTCTCAATATGCAGGTGCATTTGGACCATGTAAAAATATAAAATATCAATGTTTTTCAACTGTTTATTCAATTGATGGTGAATGTATTCACGCGAAAAAATGTTTATTTACATTCATTAAGAGAATTTAAACAGTGTAAATCTTGTGAGAATCAGGAACGATTTTACAAATTAAGAAGGAATATAAGCAATTAATGCTTAAGGAGAAAAGTCAATATTACAAAAGAAAGTGAGAGAAATTGAAAAATTGAGAAATGGTAATCCTAAACAATTCTGGAAGTTTTTTTAAGAATAAATGTTCTAAGCAAGGCAATAATATTTCATTTCATGATTTTCGAAATTGTTTTTCTGATATAAGTGATAGTTTGTTGCAATGCTATAATGAAGAAGCTGAAACTTTATGTACTGAAAATGATTTTGATGATATTTCTAATCCAAGGTTTGAGGAACTTGATGAACCTATTACTTCGCTGGAAATAACAAAAGCTGTTGATTCCTTAAAAGCTAATAAAGCTTTTGGGTGGTGGTGATATTTCAAATGAGTATTAATTTTTTATTCACAGTATTGACATAATCGGTTCCCATATTTGTGACTTATTTAATGCAATTTATGGGACAATTTTCGTCAATTTCCATAAGTAGTCTCCCTTTAGAGGTCAAGCTGATTAAGCTGATATCAACTATTGGATTGTTTCTTCTTAGGTCATCCGATAGAACACATATAAATACTGGTCAACATTTACTGTGTCGCCAATATAGCCCCAGGAAATTGATAGGCAATAAACACCGCGGGTGGTATTATACTGAGAGGTACATTATACAAGCTTGTAGTACAATAAATGTATACATAATTATCTGTGTATGAACATCGATAGTACAATGCATACCAGAGAAAATGACAGTGCAGTTGGCAAGTCAGTGCAGTGATTGCCCTTTGTTTGTTTACTTGATTCTTGCCCGGTGCAAAACTCTGAGGACTATAAAAGCTATGAATTTAAAAATTCATAGACAGATAGATCTCACTGAGGTGGAGTGCAGTGCACAAGAACTGTTACTCTGCATTTCGTAATTTTGGAGTTATTGCCCTTTGGTAATTTTTTCCATACTTAATTATTGTCCGGGCATAACTGTTAGACTGAAAGAGCAATGAATTATAAACTTCATAGTTAGATAAGTCTCATTGAGGATGACTGCAGTGCACAAGAACCGTTACTCTGCACTTCATAATTTTGACGTTATTGGCCTTTGTTACATTTGTGTATACTTGATTCTTATTAGGAGCATGACATTTGAACTGTAAGAGCTATGAATTATAAACTTCATAGTTATTTATATCTAGTCATGCTTTTTTATTGTCAATGACAGGTTAAATTGCACTTATGCTTATTTTTATTATATTATTCTGCAGGTTCCACATCAGAAGTGAAAAAGCAATTGGAAAAAATGACACAAGACTTTAAATATGGTAGTCAGAAAATGGTACTTATATTCTTTATTTGAGATAAAGCATTTAAAAATATTTAAATAACATTTGGATTAACTGCATTTTAAATGGAACCCCTTTATGTCCATATTTTAATGACATGATTTTAACGAGCCTTTATCTGAGTTTTTTCTCCTCTGGTAGGAAACATTATGTAAAATTTATTTTCCTTATATCTGCATTTTATTTCTTTAGAGCAAGATGAACAAACAGTTCCAGATGTGATCAATAAAGCAGCATCCATTGGTAAGAACATTTTATCAATAAGGGCTAGCTAGGACTTCGACAATTCTTTCAGGATACTTGTCCAGCAGGTCACAACTGTCAAGTTTGATAACCAGCCCAATTGGCCTAGGCACTTATGAGTTATGGCCCTTGACATGGGGTATTTTGAGACCTGGCACTCTTGTTTGATAACAGAAGTCATATTTATGATTGGAACATATAATCAATATGCATGTATAGAAAACAAACTTTCAATTTCTTAATCTTAACATCAACTAATATTGCTAAGTTGAACACAAAAATCTTAATGAAACTTTCAAACAGAAATAGTAACTTATGAATTGTGAACTTTTGATCTGGATTAATCTGAATCCTATTTCCTCAAGCTAGAGATCTGGGCTGTTTTTCTACAATATAGTATTGACGGAAAAATATTATAAAGAGCTTCTGTAAAGAATACTCTCTGTCTCTTAAAGGTTGTCTGCATATGAAATTCAAACACTTGCAAATGTTCTTTCTAAGTTGACTACAATAAGTAATCCACATTATATGTTGGATAATCAATTGAAATTATTAAATCATATTTTATTGTATATGTATTCTTTTTTCCAGACTGCTGTTATTAAAGGCAAAGATGTGAAAGCTGCATTATTAAGTTTTCTAGATGAACCTAGAATAATGCACTATTGGTCAGTTTTGAACAAAGAAAGATGAAAACAAACTTGAGGAAGAGAACTCTAATCACCATTGTCTTGTGAATTAAGCATACATACATCTAAAATGTTGGAATATAGACTGTGTAGTGTTTTATTTAAGAAATATCTATGTGCTTAAAAAAGTCACTGTAAACTGATTTTGTTTTCACATCCTTTTTGTATTATTTAAGAAATAATTAAATGCTATGATATTAATATTTAAAATCTTTCTTGTCTGATTAAAGTGAAAATTCGGTTATTTTATTGTAACTTTTCTGTAACTTTGAATGTACCTAAAGTATGCCTAGAATATAACTTTTCTGTAACTTTTTTGTAACTTTTATGTAACTTTGAATGTAACTAAAGTATGCCTAGAATATAACATTTCTCAGGTACATCACGATTTAGCACTAAGTCACTGAACAATACGTCATCCTCAGTGCCGTCCATCGAATTTGATATCCCACATTTAAGAAATGATTTCATTACCATTTCTTGTGGTATTTCATTCCATGAGTCAATCACCCATTGGCATACTGTCGAAATTTCAGGACGTTTTAGATTTCCTGCATTGGTGAACTGTTTTTTGCCGTCCATCATCCAAGTATTCCATTTACTTCTCATATTCACTTTAAAGGGTTTGTTTAGACAAACATCTAGCGGCTGTAGAACAGAAGTACAGCCTCCAGGAATCACAGCCTGGTACGTACGTTGCTGTTTTAGTTTATCCTTAACTTTATCAACCAAATGAGCTCGGAACATGTCCCATACCAACAATGATTTTTTGTTCAACATAGCACTAGGACGTTTAAACCAAACTTCCTCCAACCATTTCAACAACACTGTCTCATCTACCCATCCCTTCTCTTGAACAAACACAACAATGTCTTTTGGAATTTTTTCCTTTGGAAATGTCTTCCGTTTAAAAACCACAGCAGGTTTTAATTTTGTCCCATCCGCCAAACATGCTAACACTACCGTAAAATGGGCTTTATCACTACCCGACGATTTTACCGCAACGGTTTTAGTTCCCTTCATATCCACTGTTCTATTCCCTGGCATGTCAAAAAACATAGGCGTTTCATCCATGTTACCTATTCCCCCCAAATCAAAATCATGTCCCTTTCTTAAATCCATAACAAACTTCTGAAAAGAATCCACCTTACAATCTATATCCTTTGGCAATTTTTGCGCAATATGTGTTTTCTGTCTTAACACAAGATCATGTCGCTTCATGAATCGTGAACACCAACCACTTGATGCTTTAAATTCCATAAATCCGTTTTCCTGAGCTAATTGCAGTGCTTTGATTCGTATCGTTGCACGTGTTACAATAAGTCCCCCGTTACGAAAATCAATAATCCAATCATTAAGATTTCCCTCAATTGAATCATATGGAGACAATACTGTCCTCATTTTCTTAACAGATGTTGAAGTCACATTTAACATTTTGCTTTCTTTGGCACGCCAGTCCCTGACCATTTTCTCAGTAACACCAAATTCTCGCTCTGCAGCACGATTTGAATTTGCCTTAGCATACTCTACAACTTTCAGTTTAAATGTCACATCGTAAGAACACCTTTTTCTTTTCATTTTGACAAATTTGTTTGAACGATCTTAAAATTGATTAATGAACTGATAGCTTTATAATACAATGATAATAGACTATACAATGATAATAGACTGACTACTATAATGAGTTTATTTACCCTCGCCACTGGGAAATCCCATATGGGCGAGCTAGTATATAATAGACTGATTAACTTTATTGCGCTTTTATGACTGTAACGGTTTGGCAATCTGTCAATTAAATTAAGACACACAAATCTGTATAAATTAACCAATCATGTTTAAGTTTCGAGCCTATGGGCGTCCCAACTGGGCTGTCGGTCAACAAAAATTTGGCAATTATCGACTCTGCTGTTACAATTATCACCGTGAATTGTTATTCTCAAAGTTTGTCGCTAATTTGTTTGTAATAACCATCTCAAGATAACACCTGGGCCATTGTCTGCTAATCTGATGTTGCTAGCAATTAACGGTAGTCCAAACATGCACGTGGTAGATATAACGGGAGAACAATGAATATAATTGATCTATTGTGTAAGTGACGTGATGTGTTTAAAAGAACTTCACACGATGTTCTGTACATTCCGTATTTATCAAAGGCGGTGAGTTGTTCAGAAGTTGTAACAGAAAAACAGTCTCAAAGAAACTCTATTAATATCAAAGAATGCCGACATTTTACTCGATGAACTCTTGAGACTTTTCTATTTGTGGGGTACAAGTTTTCATGTCTATAACACGCACAGGGGTATCAATATTTTTTTGTAACTTGTCTGTGTTTTAATCATGCATAGAAATTAGAATGTAACTTTTTTGTAACTAATATGTAACTTCTCTCTGTAAATAGGCACAAAAAAGTTACATATTAGTTAGTAACTTTTAATAGGCATAACTTTTCTTAACTATGTTTAAATAAATGGTTCCAAACTTGTATAACTTAGTTATGCTTTTTTTGTAACTTTTTTTGCCTCAAAAAGCATAACTTTTTTGTAACTTTTTTTGGTATGGGATACATATCATTAAGACAAACACTCTGACAAGGTCTGGTGAAGATCCAATCAAAAGCGTGACATCTAGAAAAATGTTCTGACAAGGTTTGGTGACACAAGATAAGGTACATGAATACTAAAATATAAATTCAAGGGCAAATTACTCCATAGTCTTCAACCTTTGACAGAATTAAAACCCCTTATGCACAACTTCAAAATAAATTATGCTGATAAACATTCCTGTATTTCATAACTCTGCCCCTAATACCTAAAAGAAAGTTGAAAAGCAATATATGAAAATAGATTACAATATAAAATCCTCTCTTTAATTTAGTCTAATATATGAAAATAGATTACAATATAAAATCCTCTCTCTTTAATTTAGTTAAATACAAACACTCTATTCTATTATTGTTTAAAATTGTTTAAAAATAGACACACATACAAACTTTCTCTAAAAAAAAGCCTATTTAATATGTTAGATTTTTAAAACAAGAGGGCCAAGATGGCCCTATATCGCTCACATGATAATCATTGTTTACTTATTAAAACATTATCTTGAACCTGTGACCTAGTTTTTTACCCTAGATGACCCATGTTAGAACTTGTCCTACATATAAATAAGACAAACATTCTGATAAACATTTCTGTGTAATTTCATAACTCTGCCCCTAATACGCGATATGCGTGACAAAAGATTTTCAAACGGACAATGGCAAAAATGGACAAAATACTAAGGAATGTATGAAAAATACATTCATATAAGGTATGTGTGAAAAAGCTTATTGTATCAAAGGATTATATTCAAGTAAAAGAAGTTACTACATCTATACAAGTAATTGATAAGCTGTTTCCTAACAACATACCTTCTTCACTAGTAGCTATGACAACACCAAGTTCATTTTCAGCAGTGGTCAGAAGATAAGACTGAGCATCACCAAGGGAGATCACTCGTGCAATCACAATATCACCAGGTCGAAAACACTTGTACATTTCTACCTAAAATATTCAACAGAACAGTAAATTGTTGCGAGTATTTCCATGAAATAAATTAATATACTCAGTAAAGTACATTTACCATTACATAAATATCACATTTCTGAGATGGCATTTTCAAAAATTGTCAGCCAGAGAAAATAAAGTCGACCAAGTTAGTTTTTGAAAGAATGAATCAATTTTCTTCATGCTTCAACTGACAATTTATTCCACACATTAAGGTACATTCCACTATTCTGGTATCAGACACTTACCAAAGAGCATTTTCACACTATATATGACCAAGGACTTATATACATACATGTACATATATAAGTCCTTGATATGTCACAATAATCATGGACAGAATTTTTTTCTAGATCACCAATATTTTATGATTTTATGACATCCAGTGTTCCACTTTATGTTAATTGGCAGTTTTACTACACCAGAGGGTGATTTTGAAACATATTGTCAATAACTTATACTTTATCTAAACTAACAGATAACATTCAGGAGTTATCTTTAGGTTAGTTATAAAAAGTAACTTTAAGTCAATCACTATATGCCTCCACATCAGTAGATGCCTGGAGCATAAAAAACTCAATCCTAATTACAGTAATGTATTGAACAACATGATATAAGGACAATCTGTTAAATTTTATTGATATTCAAACTTAATCTCATTCTTTTTTCATTGCTTTGAATTGTATAGTACTACATTTTGTATTTCACTTTAGTAACTACACCAAGTAAATTTTTGTTTTATTATGCATGGCAACTTGTTTCATGTTTTTACTAAGTCGTCAACTCAGGTGAAATTTATAGCATTATATTGTTCCTCAGTAAAATATATTTTAGTAGCATACTTTTAGATCTCATAACGCATACTGTTCTGTGACAAGTACATATTAAGTGATATTGCATCTTAACATGCGGTGCTATTTTTATAAGTTTCTGTGCTATTATTTATAATTATGTAAAAACTTACTATTATTTGCATTTTGTCTTCCTATATCTGTTAGCACTATATATCTAAGGACCCCAATGGAAATAAGGGTATTTATTTACCCTTTTTTGTGTTATCCTTACTATATAATGTTGATTGACATGGCTTCTTTAATTCATACCTGTCTTTCATTGTTTGTATGTTTTAATGTACTTGCCATGTTTGTCTTAACATTTTATAGTGAAATAAATCTATCTATCTATCTACCTATAGGGAAGATTTGCTTCCTAAAAATGACATTTGTTTGAGCATACATCATGGAAAAACATGACTATGTCAATTAAACAGAATGCACTTGAGCTGGGGACATAGCAAACAAGTCATTTCACACCTTCTTCTGAGGATGTCATTTAATGATTTTCATACAAATAACTCAAAAATGATAATTTAGTATACAGTCAAACCTGTAAACAAAAGTCAGCCGTGGGAAAGACACAATGTGACCTTTATTTACAGGGTGGCCTTTATTCTGAAATGGCTGCAAACAGAGGTTTGACAGTATTATGTTTTACTTGATGATAGCATCTTTGATGTGCTCAATAGGTTGAATACTGTATACGTTGAAATTTTGGCAGTGGTTTAATGTTTGCTACTTTGGCTGTTAATGGGTTTCAGCCAATTTAAAACCCCGCCAATAATTCACACCGCAGATATATAACACCGCAAATAATAGCAAAAAAACAACTTGACTTAAGCTTAAAATAATTAATCAGTGGTTAGATATGCAAATAAATGCTAATAAGCTATACTTTTGAACATATACATAAAATGGCATATAAAAATAGTCGTTATCAACAAAAAATAGCTAAGTGATATGGACAAACAAGCAAACCATTACCATTTGTTAACAGAAGGTGCTTATCTTTGACGGTGTTTGCAATTTTTATAACAAAGGGATACTATTAACGATATATATCACAATAAGAAAAGGGCATTGTACAAGTATATGGAAGGCGTGAAAATGGTTACAAACAAAGAACATTTAAAGATGTACAGCAAATTAAAGTATAGGTTACATTGGTTTAATTTTAGCGGGCGACGGACAATAGATGGTTTTATTTTGGCGGATTTTTAAGAAATCGCCAATTCTTGACCACCGCCAATATCTAACTTTCCAAAAAACGCCAAATTTTAGCCCCGCCAATCTAAAGACGTATACAGTATATTCTATAATTACTGAGTAAGCAAATATGATTGAGGCACCTAATTTACACATTAAATGGAGAATCAATGAAAGTTACTACAACTTATAATAATGTTACAATCAAAGGGCCTTTATGGCCCTATACATCACTCTTACTCAGAATAATCTGATGAATTGACTAAATTGTGCTATGTGAACAAGTGACTCTGAGGGCAGAACCAATTTGACATGTGAGCATAGCTGATATTTAAGTATTTCTCTAAATAAGTCTATGAAACACATGCATCTCCCAATGCATGGCCAATTTTGACTAATTCAAACTACCTTGGTAATGGACCACGAGACAGTACAACACACTAAATACCTAAGCTCTGGTTAAGAAGAGTTTTAAAGTATTCCTGTCTATAATCTTTGCAAAACAAATGACCCTTAGGCCAGATCCAATTTTGACCCCAGAGGCATCATCTGAATATTCTCAGTAGAGGACCACAAGACAATGCTACACATCAGATAACTCAGCTCTAAGCCATGACCCACGAAGAGATTTTAAGGTTTCCTTGTATTAATTGTGTAAAATAAGAAACCCCAGGATTGAGACAATTTTGACTGGGTTTCAATTAGTACTAGTTTCAATTGTCAGCTCTTGCTAGTAGTCCAGTACTAACTTACCCTTCCACAAAGAACTGGTTACTTCTCCACTTGTGCAGAGAAATCAACATTGTACCAGAATTTTTATGGAAGGATATGACCTGCCACGACTAGGATTCGAACCCCGACTGCCTGATTGTGGTTGGTAATTGTGCCTAGTTATCTTAAAATTGTTCAAGAGACATCCAAGTTATCGGCCCGAACACAAAATATGGACAAACTAACTATTTAACCTCTAAGTATGTGAATTTGACCCTAGGGAGCTGGCTGTTGGCACGATACACCATCTAATGTTAATTTGTAAATAATTGTGCCAAGTTGTTTTACATCTGTCCAAAACATGTCCAAGTTATGGCCCACACTCGAAATGTGACCTTGTTGTACATACTGTGCCAAGGTGTGACAGGTCAACCAACCAACAGGAGGGAGACACAATTCACCTGATGAAGCGTGATTTCTATGTGTTATGTTTATGAAAAGATACATACCATTAATGCAGGTTTATATACAGGTTATAATAACTTTATGTTTTGCTTAAAAAATAATTACCAAATTTTTCAATGAATATTATGATCAACAATAACACAAATGCATTACAAATGTTTATATGACACATACATAGGTCTATTTAAACATATTCCCAAATGCTTCATTTGTTTATCAATTTGACATATACATGACACAAACAAGATGTGTTTCAAAAACACAATGCCCCCTCCGGGTGCCCTTTAACTTGAAATGCAGAGGTCCTGTAGAGATCGTCATGATGAACCAAGATATGACATTTGATGATTGTTAGCAGTAGCCTTTTGATTTATAGACAAGGTTAAAGTTTGGTACAGACAAACAAAGGGCCATAAATCTGCTAAAAATGATCTAATCACAAAACCCTGATAATATACGCTGGTGACAGTAGTTATATCAAAGTTTGGTAAAACTCCCTTGAGAAATCTAGGAGGAGTTGTGCACAGAAGGGTATTTCTCTACTACATATTCACAAAATAAACAAAAGAGCCATAATTCCGTCAAAAATTATCGACATGCATTTGGTGTCTTGATAAGAATAGTTCCATGAAAGTTTTATCAAAATCCCTTGAGAAAAGAATGAAACAAGAGTATTTCGTTATTACAATCGCACAAAATAAACAAAGGGCCATATTTCTGTCAAAAATGATCAAATCACAAAACCCAAAATATATGTGCAGGGTTCTGTGAAAGTTTCGTCAAAATCCCATGAAAAATGTAGGAGTAGTATCCTAAAAGAAATGTAGGTTTTTTTTAAACACAATGACCCTGTGACCTTGACCTGAAAGTGCACAGGTCCTGTAGAGGTTGTCATGAGGAACCTACATATGAAGTTTGATGAATGTAGGTGCAAGCCTTTTGATTTTATAGGCAAGGTTACAGAATGGTACAAACAGACAAACAGAGAGACCAAAAACAATATGCCCCTGTATCGATAAAAATGAATTACATGTGTTAAAATGCAGGTAAGTAAATCAATGAATCCTATTTATCAAATAGTTGGTGTGAAAAACAGCATAATTATAGTCATTTTGAACTTTTGCATCTTAAAATAGTGTAAAAACAAATGTAGGGACTTAAATTTTATTTTGAACTTTCACATTTTTTGGAGTTACACATTTCGCATAAAATCTGTATTGAAAATAGAAGGAAATTGGCAGGCACTGATGAACAATTTCGAACTTTGGCACTTATACAACTTTTGCATTTCAAACTTTTACGATTCAACTGTACTTACTGCTTTCTTAGAGGGTTTATAAAACCATTACCAATATGAATATTTATACATGTAAATATATTCAGTAAATCATACCTTATCTTTCTCTGATGCTCGAACATCTTCACGTCTTAAAAAAACAAAACAATAAAATGATTTCATATCAAGTTTATAAACATGATAGTAAGACATAGTTTGGAGTGAGTCAGTACTTCAGAGTCACAGAAATAAAACTTGTATCTGCAATATAAGATGGCAAATTTTGGCAGCACAAGTTGTGGGGCTGCACTTATGCATTTATTCAAAGATGAATATATAGAATTGCAATTAAGAAATCAAAGGCCTGAAGGCCTGAAAGAAGTTCAATTTCCTGAGCATGAACGACTTAAATCATTATCATCATAAGATAATGAAGATTGTATTATAAGTGTTTAATTGCCTTAAATCAATGAGCTACAATAATTTGTCATGTTACTCATCATAATTAAAAGAAATCTAGTAATAGGCACAATTATCAAATCTGTATGTAAATTGGTTACATTAAAGTAACATAATTGTCAATCATTCACACAACTGAATTGTCTAATTTTGTGTAAACACATCAAAAGGTCAGCGCATTTATTGTTTTCATCTTATCTACCACGTGTTTGGACTAATTACTATCGACATCAATTGATCAGATCAGCAAATGATTGCTCCGGAAGAATGATTATCTTGACGCCTTAATGGGGATATCAGTTAAATTAAATTCTTGTTCATAAATTAACTTGCTACCCTACATTATCGGAAAACGGGTTTACAGGTAAATACTACAACACATACACTTTGTACGCGTAATGTTGCAGTTAATCTTATCTCTACTGGTGATCTATATGGGTGTCAATCATATTTGAGTGTTGTTGCTTTTTTGCGCACCTTTTGCTGTGAGTAGATAAACTTTTAAAACACTCAATGGATGTAAGCTACCCACACACAAAATTTCATCGCAATATCTATATCCTTACTTAAGTTATTGACCAGAAACTGATTTTCTATTTTTAGTAACAGTCACCTTGACCCTACTGGACCTAGATGATCAAAAGCATGGACTGCATGTAAGCTACCTACACACAAAATTTCATCGCAATATCTTAAAACTTGATTAAGTTATTCACTGAAAACTGATTTCCTATTTTTAGTAACAGTGACCTTGACCCCACTGACCCCAAATACAATCCAAAGCTAGGTTTTGATTCAAGGATGCTAAATACCAAGTTTAGTCAACATTGGTCATTCCAAACTTAAGTTATTGACCAGACACTGATTTCTATTTTTAGAAACAGTGACCTTGACCCCACAGACCCCAAATACAATCCCGGGCTAGGTTTTGATTATAGGATCCTACATGCCAAGTTTTGTCAAGATTGGTCAATCTGAACTTGAGTTATTGACTGGACACTGATTTTCTATTTTTAGTAACAGTGACATTGACCCCACAGACCCCTAAATTCAATCCCAGGCTAGGTTTTGATTCAAGGATGCTAAATACCAAGTTTAGTCAACATTGGTCATTCCAAACTCAAGTTATTGACCGGACACTGATTTTCTATTTTTAGCAACAGTGACCTTGACCCCACAGACCCCAAATACAATCCCAGGCTCTGTTTTGATTCAAGGATGCTACATACTAAGTTTGGCAAGATTGGTCTATCTGAACTTAAGTTATGAACCGGACACTGCCTGTTTGACATGAATTACAATTTCTTGAAGTCATGTAACTCTCCTTAAAACCTTAATACTTACCTAGATGCCCAAGGGCAACATGTCAAGCCCACTGTAAGAAAGCTTGTGACCTTGACCTTTGAACTATGAGTCCGGGTGATGTTCATGACACATCATCTCACTGAAGTGAACTTTTATACCAAGTTTTTTCCTAAATCCTTGAATGCAAACAGAAGGGTTCAGCCCAGACAAGGAAAATACATTTGATTGAAAGTGTGATCTTGACCTTTGACCTATGGGCCTGGGTGTTGGGCAGGACACATTGTCTGATTGTATTATGCCAAGTCCTTTTCAAATATGTCAATGCATAAGGGAGATATCGCGTGGGCAAGGCCTATAACACTCTATTTAGACGTTTGACCTCTAAGTGTGACCTGAACTTTAGCCTACCTACCTGTGTCTAGCACACAACACACCATCTCTTGGTATTTAACAATTACGCCAAGTTATTTTCAAAAATGTTAATGCATAAGGGAGATACAGTCTGAACAAGGTCTATAGTATTCTTTTGGTGTTTGACCTCTAAGTGTGACCTTGAACTTCAGCCTACCGAAATGGGTCTTGCACATGACATATCATCTTATGATAGCAAATATTTCTACAGAATAATTCCAAAATCCTTCAAGGAATAGGTAAGTTACGGAGAAGACACAAAAATAGACCCCATTTTTGAACTTTGACATCCAAGTGTGACATTGGTTTTCGAGCTATTGACCTGGGTCTTAAGCATGACACACAACCAGCTTAGAATTTGAACTAGCTTTACAGCAATTTCAACTTGTCTCGAGTCATTTTCTACTCTAGGAATGGGCAAAAATTTGTGTTGTGCATACTCCTGTTACACTCATACACTCTTATTATTAGGGATGGGTATTGCTGGAAATTTTGCATTGCAATATATTGCGATACGCAACACTGTATTGCAAAACATATTGCGATATATTGGGAGTTTGATTAATTAAGTATTCAAGCTCGGATTTTAATGAAAATATGTACATATGTGTAGTTTCATTAATCATTTGTGTGATGGTATCTTTATCTAAGCTATCACAAAGAAACTAATGAAAATATCAATGACTACGGAATGAAACTTCATGTTGTATATACGTGGGTTGTCCCGAAATAGCGTAGACAAGTTATTTTTTCTAACAACGTTACGAAATATTTTAATGAAACCTTGTATAATTGTTTAACAATAATTTTTTGACATATTGAAAGACTTCATACATCAATTATGTTAATATCATATATTCTATTGAAGTAAAGCAAATCGTAGGTAGGGTTACGCAGCCCATGCCAAATTTTTAAAATTTTGTTGCATGATGTTGTTTAAATCAACAGTCACACAAACTGAAGTAAAACTGAAAACTGAAAGTAGAACTATTTTTACGAAAACAACTTAAGTGCGCTATTTCATTGGTTAACAGTGGATACGTGGAATGTTTAATTTAAATATGTCATGTATTTTACCCTCATACTCTTATCTTAAATACAGGACTCTTTGCATGTGGTTTCAATAAAATTATTTGAAATATATTCAGATCCATCAAACTTAATTGAGAAAACATACCAGGTACATCTGTATATTAACACTATTTAGTTGAGACCTACTTTCTCGTGCAGCTTCCCTTTCAACCAAGCTGAGTATGGCTGTTATCAGGTCCTAGGACAATTTCTGCCTGACAATAACATGATAGGAATATGATTTGATGAATCACCTTCCAAAAACACTTGTTATTAATTATTTAGAAGTGTTATACAAACTTACCTTATCATTCCACGGAAGGAATCCTTCAATGTCATTGTGCCAACTCTAATTATATTACACTTACAGAATCTTGGGTTAACATTTATAACCTATAACAAAAAGGAACAAGATATTATATAACTGAAGTTGCCGTATTAGGCCCCAAAGTCATGAAACTTGAGAATAGTCTCCTGACTCTTATCTAAATTCCATTCTCAAAGTTTTATGGTTGAAAAGATACAGCTGGTTAACGTATACAATGTACATACCAGTACTACATATTCAGATTAATACAATGTACATACCGGTACTACATATTCAGATTAATACAATGTACATACCGGTACTACATATTCAGATTAATACAATGTACACACCGGTACTACATATTCAGATTAATACAATGTACATACCGGTACTACATATTCAGATTAATACAATGTACATACCGGTACTACATATTCAGATTAATACGATGTACATACCGGTACTACATATTCAGATTAATACAATGTACACACCGGTACTACATATTCAGATTAATACAATGTACATACCAGTACTACATATTCAGATTAATACGATGTACATACCGGTACTACATATTCAGATTAATACAATGTACACACCGGTACTACATATTCAGATTAATACAATGTACATACCGGTACTACATATTCAGATTAATACAATGTACATACCGGTACTACATATTCAGATTAATACAATGTACATACCGGTACTACATATTCAGATTAATACAATGTACATACCTGTACTACATATTCAGATTAATACAATGTACATACCGGTACTACATATTCAGATTAATACAATGTACATACCGGTTCTACATATTCAGATTAATTATGCTGTCAGATTAATGTATCAATAATATCATTAATTTTTTCTACCACTGGACCAGTGGATCCAGTAACCAAGAGGGTTTACTGGACCTGACCCAATTTGAACTGGACCAAATTTTCTCATGACAAACAAACAATATAATTATAGTACAATACATCTCCATATAGTTTACACTGTTAGTGTATAACATGTATCTATTGAGGATACACCCACAGATGTAACAATATTGACACTATATCAGACAAAAATCCAAATTTAAAAGGGGCCATACCTAGAAATATTAAGGTTCATCTGTGATAAGGTACATTGTTGATGACACAAACAGAAGGGGAAAATAGTAAATATTGATGTGTTTTTTAAGTAGACCAGTTGGACCAGTTACAAATGGAATTTACTGATAGTCTGATTCACGGACAGTCCAAAGTTTAACTAACTCTTGTACACAACTGATAAACTGAAACTATTTTATTTGATTTAACACCCATTTCTGTGACATATTCAATGAAAGATAAACAAGAAGGCCATGATGGCCCTGTAAATGCTCACCAGGAAAAAAGGTCATTTAGAGACGAACATTGTTAAAATATTTCTACACGAGTCCAAGTAAAATCAAGTGACCCTAAGGTCAGGGCCAATTTTTACCCAAGGCCATAATATGAACAAATTTGGAAGAGGTCTGCTAGAAAATACTACTTACAAAATATCTTAACTCTAGGCCTTGTGGTTTCGGAGAAGATTTTTTAAATTTTCCTATATAAGCCTATATAAATCAAGTGACCCCTGGGTGGGGCCAATTTTGACCCTAAAGCAATAATTTGAACAAACTTGGTAAAGGTCCACTAGAAAATGCTACATACCAAATATTTTAGCTCTAGGCCTTGTGGTTTAGGAGAAGAAGATTTTTCAAATTTTCCTATATAAAATAGAATAAACCCCAGGGCAGGGCCAATTTTTACCCTGGGGCCATAATTTGAACAAACTTGGTAGAGGTCCACTAGACAATGCCACATACAAAATATCTAAGCTCTAGGCCTTGCGGTTTCGGAGAAGAAGATTTTTTAAATTTTCCTATACAGGTCTATATAAATCAAGTGACCCCCAGGGCGGGGCCAATTTTGACCCTAGGGCAATAATTTGAACAAACTTTGTAGAAGTCCACTAGAAAATGCTACATACCAAATATCTTAGCTCTAGGCCTTGTGGTTTAGGAGAAAAAGATTTTTCAAATTTTCCTATATAAATTAGAATAAACCCCAGGGCAGGGCCAATTTTGACCAGGGGCCATAATTTGAACAAACTTGGTAGAGGTCCACTAGACAATGCCACATACAAAATATCTAAGCTCTAGGCCTTGCGGTTTCGGAGAAGAAGATTTTTGAAATTTTCTTATATAAGTCTATACAAATCAAGTGACCCCTGGGGCGGGGCCAATTTTGACCATAGAGCAATAATTTGAACAAAGTTGGTAGAGGTCCACTAGACTATGCTACACACCAAATATCAAAGCTCTAGGCACTGTAGTTTTTGACAAGAAGATTTTTTAAATTTCCTATATAAGTCTTTGTAAAATCAAGTTACCCCCGGGGCGGAGCCAATTTTGACCCTAAGACAATAATTTGAATAAACTTGGTAGAGGTCCACTTGACAATGCTACACACCAAACATCTAAGCTCTAGGCCCTGTGGATTCGAACAAGAAGATTTTTAAAGTTTTTCCTATTAATTGCCATTGCAACCAGAGTTTTTAATGAAATTAATCTTTTTTAACAACTTTGGTAGAGCTCCATGCAAGGAACATCATGTAAAGTTTCGTTTAAATTAGCCAACTGGTTCAGAAGGAGATGTTGTTTAAAGCCATTGTTGTCGTATGCACGCACACACACACACAGACGATGGACATCACGCGATCACAATATCTCACCATGAGCACTTCATGCTCTGGTGAGCTAAAAACCAATACCACAATACAGCTCTAACAGTTGCTTCTGGCTTGGTAGAGACAGTAAGTTCGCATATCTTACCAAACTTACACATATACAAACAGGTTTACCTTAGCAGTCACATGATCTTCTACTGATGGAACAACAGTCGACTCGGAATTTCTTTTAATTTCTATAACAGTCTGAAATATCAAAAAGTTCATCAACAATTACAACACTAGTGCTTGTGCAGAAAACAGTATAAAGATAAAGGTAAATAAAACTCAAAAATAAAATAAAGAAAACTATATAAGGTCAAATTAAGATCAGACACTTGTAGCCACTTGATATTTACAATGATGAACATGTATAATATACTAAATAATCACATGCACACTACAAGACAAAACTGATAAGGTACAAAGAGCATCGACAAATATACTATGTGATGTTTACTTGTTATGATGCTGAGTCATTCCCTTTGAGCTTGAATAGCATTGATCTATATTTGTTGTTGATGTTTATAGTTTCTATATTTAAAAATTTGGGGGCAATAAGCATGTGGAAATCAAATTGACTGTGTTATCAACGAAACTAGTGTTGATGCCTTTATTTGACATCACATTACTGTGTTATCAACAAAACTAGTGTTGATGCCTTTATTTGACATCACATTACTGTGTTATCAACAAAACTAGTGTTGATGCCTTTATTTGACATCACATTACTGTGTTATCAACGAAACTAGTGTTGATGCCTTTATTTGACATCACATTACTGTGTTATCAACAAAACTAGTGTTGATGCCTTTATTTGACATCACATTACTGTGTTATCAACAAAACTAGTGTTGATGCCTTTATTTGACATCACATTACTGTGTTATCAACGAAACTAGTGTTGATGCCTTTATTTGACATCACATTACTGTGTTATCAACAAAACTAGTGTTGATGCCTTTATTTGACATCACATTACTGTGTTATCAACAAAACTATAGTGTTGATACCTTTGTTTGACATCATATTACTGTCAGTGATTTTTTTCTAAAATTTTCTCACTACCCATGCCCATCAAAAGGGGAAATTTAGCGCAACAAATTTTTTAATGGGAATTTATAATAACATTTATTTCTATTGAATATGAGATTATTTAGTTGTTTAAATCATAGTATTACATATAAATATTACTACACTGTAATTGGTGGCAATGGTGAGAAAACTGTTATATTTTATCTTCTTTTTACATGATCATGTGGAAAACACTTCTTGTTACAGGAAAATTCTGGCCATTTTAGGGGGGAAATGAAGGAAAGTTTACTAGGGGAATAAAATAAAGACACTATAAGGCCAAATTAAGATCAGAAACTTGTATCTACTTGAAATTTACAATGATGAACATGTATATATACTAAATAATCACAAATGAAATGTAAGAGAGTGGCTTTCAATTTACATGCACACTACAAGACAAAACTGATAAGGTACAAAGAGCATTTGAATGCAGGTATAAAAATTATTTCTTTATTTCACAGAGATTTACTGCTGCACCATAAGTCAGGGTCATTTGGTGACTATACAGCTTCAACCTCAGGTGTACACAGGGTCATTTGGTGATTATACAGCTTCAACCTCTGGTGTACACAGGGTGATTTGGTGACTATACAGCTTCAACCTCAGGTGTACACAGGGTGATTTGGTGACTATACAGCTACAACCTCTGGTGTACACAGGGTGATTTGGTGACTATACAGCTTCAACCTCAGGTGTACACAGGGTGATTTGGTGACTATACAGCTACAACCTCAGGTGCACACAGGGTGATTTGGTGACTATACAGCTTCAACCTCAGGTGTACACAGGGTGATTTGGTGATTATACAGCTTCAACCTCTGGTGTACACAGGGTGATTTGGTGACTATACAGCTTCAACCTCAGGTGTACACAGGGTCATTTGGTGATTATACAGCTACAACCTCTGGTGTACACAGGGTGATTTGGTGACTATACAGCTTCAACCTCAGGTGTACACAGGGTGATTTGGTGATTATACAGCTTCAACCTCTGGTGTACACAGGGTGATTTGGTGACTATACAGCTTCAACCTCAGGTGTACACAGGGTCATTTGGTGATTATACAGCTTCAACCTCTGGTGTACACAGGGTGATTTGGTGACTATACAGCTTCAACCTCAGGTGTACACAGGGTCATTTGGTGATTATACAGCTTCAACCTCTGGTGTACACAGGGTGATTTGGTGACTATACAGCTACAACCTCAGGTGTACACAGGGTGATTTGGTGACTATACAGCTTCAACCTCAGGTGTACACAGGGTCATTTGGTGACTATACAGCTTCAACCTCAGGTGTACACAGGGTGATTTGGTGACTATACAGCTACAACCTCAGGTGTACACAGGGTGATTTGGTGACTATACAGCTTTAACCTCAGGTGCACACAGGGGCATTTGGTGATTATACAGCTACAACCTCTGGTGTACACTGGGTGATTTGGTGACTATACAGCTTCAACCTCAGGTGTACACAGGGTCATTTGGTGATTATACAGCTTCAACCTCAGGTGTACACAGGGTCATTTGGTGATTATACAGCTTCAACCTCAGGTGTACACAGGGTCATTTGGTGACTATACAGCTTCAACCTCAGGTGTACACAGGGTCATTTGGTGACTATACAGCTTCAACCTCAGGTGCACACAGGGTGATTTGGTGACTATACAGCTTCAACCTCAGGTGTACACAGGGTCATTTGGTGACTATACAGCTACAACCTCAGGTGTACACAGGGTGATTTGGTGACTATACAGCTTTAACCTCAGGTGCACACAGGGGCATTTGGTGACTATACAGCTTCAACCTCAGGTGCACACAGGGTCATTTGGTGACTTTACAGCTTCAACCTCAGGTGCACACAGGGTGAACAACAAATTGAAGAAGAGTAAGAGTCAGTATGTCCAGGAGCCTCTTTAACAGCCTGACCACTCCCTTTATTATCCTACAATTACCTTATCTATTACCTTATCAGTTTCTTTCTTTGAAGTCATCAAACATCCAGCTAGTGATGCATAGACAAAGCCATTTCGTACAAATGTTCCTCTCCCTGGCTTTATTTCATCTTCTTCACGGCAAAGTCTTTGACCTACAGTTAATGGAAATACAGCAAAAGATTAAAAGTTGAAACATACATTTCAGTGAATGGAAAACTCTATATACAGGAAACACATGTATAATGTGATATTGCACTGAAGATTCAACAAAGTTACATTTGTACAAATGCTTAGCTATATAGACATGTGATAATCATGTTCACTACAATGTGTAATCATTTTATAAAATTATTTTAGGCTTTAAATGGATGCCAAATTTCAGACAAAACAAGTTCCTTAAACATCTGTTTCTACTTCTTATTTTAGAATGAAAAAATTGACGACCATTCATTTCTAATTCATTTTTTTGAGGCATTCGAGATTACATATTTACATACTAATGCAGAGTCCCTGTTTACATGACATTGTGTGTGTTTTTAGTGTCCTTCAGTTATTCAGTGTCTTTTAATTTTTTTTATTCCTTGGACACTGATTCGTCTATGACTGTTTGCGACGGCAATATATTTTTTGACTTGTTATTATCCTGGTGATAATTAAAACCGGTGAAGCTAAATTTACAAATGGCAAGTCAAATTTTCAAAATCTGTACTAATCTAGTGCACGCTATCAATAAATACGATGCAGTAGTCTGCCATTTTTCTTTCCTCCGATGTACTAAATATTGGTGATCAAGTAGAAATCTTCAAAGGTCACATAACCTCATCATACAGCAGTGATTTTACCATACTGGGTTGATGTTTATGTGACTCAAGACTGACGCCCCCCTACTGCACTACAATGGCACATACTGAGTTGAATTTAATGTTATGGTTACTGTGAGGAACGCGCTTATTTAACAGCTGATGAAAAACTACATTTTTCAGACTATCTAAACAGAGTGGTAAGTATTTTTCCAACCACATATTCAATTTATGAGTTTGTGGCTGCTCCCTACCAGAAAAAAGTGAAAATAATATATTTTTATGTTGGAATTGACAACTTCCGGTTCAGTAGAACCCATTTTGGACAGTAAATCATTTTGGATATATATCAATCTTTCTGCCTGTGCGCCATCAGTCACAATTGTGTACGCTTAGGGATGGGTATTGCAGGAAATTTTGTACTGCAATATAAATGCGATACGCTACACTGTATTGCAATACTTATTGCAATATATTGGGAGTTTAAAACTAATGATTTATTAATATCCAAGCTTGGATTTTAATGAAAATAGGTAGTTTCATTAATCATTTGCATTATAGCATCTTTATTTAAGCTATCACAAAGAAACTAATGAAAATATCAGTGACAAGAATGAAAGTTCATGCAGTATAGTATACAACAATTGTACATTTAAAACTCTCCTTGAGCAAGGCAACCCATACAGTCCTGTTACAGTTACACAAATAAAATATTTCAAACTGTTTTCCAGTCGAATTAGGTGACACAAGCTGATCAAATTCAGAAATAAAATATAATATTTTTCCTACCTATCGACCCTCTTCTAAAATTCAGGGTAGGTAAAGGACAAACAAACATATTTCTAATTTAGGCCCGGTACCTTATTCTGCTACAGTCGTATGAACAGTAGCGAATCATGAACAATAGAGGGTCACGCGAATGGTTACAGTAAGATTTCTCCATTGTCTTTCCATATTATTTGATCAAACTTTACATTCCTATTCCTTGATATTTTTTGTCCTTTTCAACAAAAGATTATCTGAAAACAATGTTTTGATCAACTGTGTCATTTAGAGTTTTGTTAAGCGTGTTTACATGAGCAAGATTGCCTAGCTTCGTTCTCATAACAACCTTTGCGCATAAAGATGCACTGCCAAATAATTTCGATGTAAAGGTAAATGATTTCTTTATGATCAAAATGGTCATAGCTTAACCTTCAAATCATGAAAAGGAACTACATAATTTCTAATTATCATGTGTGCAAATGGAATGATTATGTTGCAGGTCAATATGAATAATAAAGGATCACAAACAATTTGCATGAGGATTTCTCAAACTAGATAAAATGTGTTCTTAAATTGACTTTTAATGTAAATAAATTTGTATTGTTGCGTTATTTTGAGATGTTAAATAAATAATTCTCAGTGCCTTATAACTACCTTTTTCATTAGTAAGTGTAAGCTTGCATCAGTTGCTATATTGACTTTATTCGTAGAGATAATAACTCAATAACTTTCTATGCATGTATTTTCTATGTAACACCACAAATAATGAATTATCATACAAACATTGCTTTTACAAAGAACGAAATGTATGATGATGACATTAATTTGTCAGTTTTGACAGCACTGGTGACCCCCTGTAAGAGAATGGCATGTGACCCTTTATTGTTCATATTGACTCTCTATTATACCAATTACTTCCATATCTGAAAGGTATGTAATGGTCAAAGTTTTGTTGTTGAAAAGGCAATTTTGGTGTTTTTGAGAAGAAAAATAAATTTGCAGTGTGCCTGTTATCATTTTAGGCCAAGATACTAAATGCGGAAATCGTTGACATTAATTAACACACTAGTGATCCCCTACTGTTCATACGACTGTACCGTTCCATGGGAGAATAAGTACAATAAGTTGAACATTGCAAAAATTGTAGTTATACATTTTTTGACAATTTTGATTAAAACACGGCGAAAATTCCAAATCCCAAAGGAATGGGTCATATTCCCAAAATACCGAGAAAAAAAACCTGGATAATTAAAGATGGGACATCGCGAAATTGTATGACAATATTCTCTGCAAGTAAATATTCGAACAAAAAAGTCACTCAAACGTTGTTAGTAAATGACTGCTTTTTAAATACGTTGGGCTGGAAAATATTGCTATTAGTAGTTGATTTCAAACGCGATCCTGTAGGCTACTGAACTCTTCTTACCTGGAACACATATCATGGGCGCAGCCATTTTGTTTTGGTAAAGTCCAATATTATCGAAAAGTAAAGGCAGATAAAAACGAAATAAACACATGAAAGGCTACACATTTTTTAATCATACTGTTCAAATAAAAATGAGCTAAAAATGTTGATTTGTGTATCATTTTGTTTAATTCGTGTAATATTACCATTGAGTCCGTTATTTGTTACTTTGTGCAGACCTACTTTACCTCTGAATGGGAGTGCCTATTGACTAAACTGAAAGTAAAGTTAACATCAACAATGGCTAACAAAAAATTGGTATACATATTTAAATCTTTATTAATATTTCTGTTACATATGTACAGTATAAGTTTGATATTGATTGTGTTGTATATAATACCAGGTAGTTTTATATGATTATGTCATTATTTGTTCCTGCTGTCGGTCCGAAATGGTTGGAAAAAAAAAAATATTGTTAAAAGATACTTGTTAATCATCAAATAATATTTTACTGGTGCAGAAATGTTCATTGAATCATTAGCTATTGATAAAAACTCATTTTAGTTATGTACTTTCAGTAATTATTGAACAATGCCACGTTTAGGATGCATAGCAAAAATGTCAGTTGGCTATTTTTTCACAAATTTGTGCTTTGACGATCCACCTTAAACAGAAGAACGTTTCGAAATGTAAAGCTCAATCGAAGACACACTTGTTTCGTGGATTCTATAATGAATAGCTATTGCATACAGTCGATAGTGATGAATGTACTATACTTTTAAAGTGACAGTGAGTTCTGGTCAACGCGTACAAGATCAATGCCATTATGAGTTCTAGTAGGTAGTTGTATAGAGGTAGATCTATGCAACTTCCTCGATAATCGTATATGTATTAACATAAGGTGTTGTCGCCTAGCTGGTGTATAGATGATCAATAATTAATCAATATTTTATTGTTTTAGCGATGTAGTACCGTAGCATAGCGGGAGAGTATTAGACGCCTGTTATTAAAATGGCTGTTGTTTTATTAATTATGGACTAATTCTTTTCTATGTAACCTTGTTAGAAAGCTGAAATATAGCCGATTTTGGAAGTGTACTTATTTTTTCCTTATCTAATAAATTGATCGAGAAATGACGAGTTAAATGAGATTCGTTTTTTTTTTCGTTTATCACGCCGTGGTGGAAACATGCCCGACTTTGTGTACATGTTCAAATAAAATTGTCATGTTTTTGTCAATCATTAACCGATTGTTTTTTAAGTAACCATGTTAAAAAGCTGAAAGATAGCTGATTTTAGAAATGTACTTATTGTTTCCCTATCTTATAAATTGATCAAGAAATGACGAGTTTAATGAGATTTTTTTTTTCGTTTTTCGCGCCGTGGTGAAAAAATGCCCGACATTGTGCACATGTTTTAGTTAAAAGATCATTATCTTTTCACCAAAACATTTAATAAATATTGGAAGTAACAGAAGATTGTGTGCAGTAAGTGTTCCCAGTATCATTTTTGGTATAAGAAGTGAGGAAAACCACTTCATGTATGTCGCAGTAAGAGGCATACATTTTTTAAAAGTGGTCAATTTGACCCCTTTTTAGAGAAATTTCACAACTGCACAGAGGAAACATTGTCAACAAAATCGCCTTACAAATCAATGCAGATGATTCTTTAATGTATCAATCATTGAAAAACATTGATTTTGAACAAATGCATTCATCGGCCTTTACGCCTGTTCTGCACCAATTTACCACTTATTCACGTCTTTCTGCCAATTTTCCGCCATTTTTCAAAATATTGATCGGCAATGTCGAACTTTTTCCCATTAATTTAGCCTAATTACAAGACGATACATCAAAATTATTCATGCATGCTTAATCTCAAAGTACTTAAATATTACATTATACCATGTAAATATTTTCCGAAGATAAGTATTGATACGGCATAAATCAATAAAAGTTTTACTATATGTCCATTCTTTTCAATGCGACTGCGCATGCGCGCGTGGATAACGACAAGTGTTTCGACCGGATTTTTAGTTGCATCTACCGTTAATACAACTACCTGGTTCTAGATAGATCTATTATAACATCCCATGCAGCAAGCACATGGTGTTGTAATACGTTGAACAGACGTTGTACCATGACATTAGATCTAGGTTGTAAAATTTATTAAAAGTTTTTAGACGTCATTTTCCGATGTTGGTACAACGTCGTGTGTACAACCAAAATCCAATGTGTATACAACCAAAATACAACCTATATACATCCACAATCCAATGTGTGTATACTGTATAGTTACATGCCTGTAAGTAAGGTGATTATATCAACAAAACTAAGGGATTTGTAAGATAACTTGGCATTATTGTTAAACACCATGAGACGGTGTGCAGTGTGCAAAATCCAGGTCTCTAGCTCGAAGGTCAAGGTCACACTTAGAGGTCAAAAGTCAAAAACAAGCATTATAGACCTTGTCCGGGCTGTATCTCCCTTATGCATAGAAACTTTTTAAGATAACTTGGCACAATTGTTAAACACCATGAGACTGTGTGCAGTGTGCAAGATCCAGGTCTCTAGCTCAAAAGTCAAGGTCACACTTAGAGGTCAAACATAAAAAATGAGCATTATACACCTTGTCTGGGCTGTATCTCCCTTATGCATAGAAACTTTTTAAGATAACTTGGCATAATTGTAAAACACCATGAGATGTGCAGTGCGTAAGATCAAGGTCTCTAGCTCAAAGGTCAAGGTCACACTTAGAGGTCAAACATAAAAAATAATCATTATACACCTTGTCAGGGCTGTGTCTCCCTTTTGCATTGAATTATTTAAAAATGACTTGCCATTATACAATGCGACCATGTGTCTTGGGCAACACCCAGATTTTTATAGGTCAAAGGTCAAGATTACACATTCGGTCAAATATATTTTCCTTGTCTGGGCTGTAACTTCTGTTTGCATTCAATGATTTAATTGATTTTTAAATAAATTGGTATAAAAGTTTACTTCAACAAAATGATGTGTCATGAATATCACCCATACTTGTAGTTCAAAGGTCAAGATCACAAGCTGGCTAAACAGGGGCTCGACATGTTGCCCTTGGGCTTCTAGTTTCTTCTCACTTTCAAACTTAAATTATTTTTATTAAAAATCTGCCTGAGGGATTTTTTTTTATTTTTGTCTAAAATAAAGGTTGATGTGTCATCTACTGTTCTCGTAAATTTTAAGAAAATCTATCGCGCCGTTTTAATTTTGTTAAAGCTTTAAATGATAGCATTACCTTATAATAGAGCTTGGAGGTTTTATCGGTTTATCGCGATATCAGCTAGACAATATAAATATCACAGTCTCATTTCTTACGGAAAATCTGCACCGTTGTAAGGTGTCTACACTGTCGTGTTGACGAAACAGAAAATAGACAAGATTTAGGCACAACAAAGTAATTGAGAAGATGTAGTATTTCTATGAATGATTCTATACATACATGCTAATAAACAAGTGTATTCACTTCAAGAATAATGGCTTTTGTACGGAGATTGGCTCAAATATTTACCACTTCTCTCGGTTCGATTTTCGCGTGGTTTATTCCTCAAAGTTTTTAGCAAATAATTCATATAAATCCTATGAAACAGACATGGTGAATATATTGATCTTACAGTGAATTTATTTGAACATTAGATGCAACTATTCTTCTCCTAAATCGCGTATTTGTTTAAATACATCGGTATAAAATGACGCGTACCTCCTTGTCGTTTCTCCCTCCGCCATCTTGGATGGAAGCAACGTTACACGGAAAATCTGCTCCGTTTCACATACCAGACAGTAATTTCTGAAATCAGATACGTTAAACGTATTATTGCCACCATGAATTAAACAATATAAAAGGAAATGAACAAAATAAGGTACGATTGTGTACCTTTAAGTTCATAACATTTATTAGATGTAAGCCTTTTCTTTCATGTGTACAAGCGAATGTTTTTAATTGTTGACAATTTGTCAAAACTTAAAATATTTTAAACGGTCGTCAGATACGTTAAGCAGTTATTTAAAGTTTTTTTCTTTATCATTATCATTTTAACATGCTTAAATTTGTGTACATATGCGTATATATATATATAATGTGACAAAATTGCAAAACTTGACCACTCTAGTGAACTAAAATGGAAGATAATTGTGATCATTATTTCCATTTTTGTATAAAAGACAAGGTTCCATGATTTACATAATATATAATTATTATACTATGATTGAGATGTTTAGTTAGATATGTTGTTTCAATGATATGCATTCTATGTATGTTTATTTTTGGGGTAAGTATTAACTATGACTAATAAAAACAGATTTACGACCCCGTTGTGATAGCGCATTTATGATATAGATTCTTAATACATGTATAAGCAAAGATGATAGCTATAGTATGTGAAAAATACATACATGATTACAACAAACGAGTCCGTTGTTTCAGATTTGATTAAAATGCGTAAAATGCATGATGTCATCAGAATGTTCAAATGTAAGCCTGATTCTCCATGTCACAGTGCTGGTCCCAATGCCTCCTGGTGGCAAATAACCGGTATATCGACCTTAAATGTCTACCGCGCATGTAGTGCTCACCAATAATCCGGAACACTAATACCTAGTGTATATCATGGTACTAATGAGCATTATGTAAGGTGACACTATATAGTGAAGCTTGAATAAAATAAAAACGGCTCAATAGATTTTCTTAAAATTTACGAGAACAGTAGATGACACATCAACCTTTATTTTAGACAAAAATAAAAAAAATCCCTCGGGCAGATTTTTAATAAAAATAATTCAAGTTTGGAAATGTGAAGAAAAAAACACTAAACTTTACATTTAAAATCGTTTTACATGCACTTATAATTAAATCATGGTCATCAAATTTATACCTATGCGTAGGAAATTTTATTCTCCGCTATTAAATTTTTATTTCATTAAATGTCTACAAATTTGATAGAGCGATAGGTATTTTCAGAGAGGCACTATAAATACCGTAAAAGTGACCGTTTTGACGTTGAAAACGACGTAATTTCAATCGTTTGGTTCCACCTTAAATACAAGGTATATACAACATTGATACAATATAGGGTGTTTGCTGGGATGGATGAAATTGTATTTTCAATTTGATATGCAAAATTTCGAAATTTTATTATTTACTCATATGACATTGATAAAGTTGCAATATTTTTCTCCATATATAAAATCTGTATATTATTTTTTAGCTATACTTTACCAAATAGTGTCGAGGTTATTTGTTTCTCATTTGAAAAAAAGCTACATTGAAAATTATGAAATCAGGAGATAGTAGAGAAAATTTGTCATTCATGTTGTATAGACATGTATACTAGTAGTTCATGTCAGGTTGTAAACTAGTCATTCATGTTGTCATGTTGTAAACAGTCATTACATGTTCATGTTCTCAGGTTGTAAACTAGTCATTCATGTTGTCATGTTGTAAATTAGTCATTCATTTTGTCATGGTGTTAACTAGTCATTACATGTTCATGTTGTCAGGTTGTTAACTAGTCATTCATGTTGTCAGGTTGTAAACTAGTCATTACATGTTCATGTAGTCCGTTCTATACATAGCGTGACGTCACTACGTTTGTCTAACCTCTATACATAGAACTGATTACTATCCACATTTGGATAGTTATACATACGCTAAAAGAATAGTTACGCGGAAGGATAAAAAATGTCAAACAATCATATTGATTGTATATTATTAACAAAATGTGTTTATTTATGTAAAATGAATATGTTATACCATTTCTATTCTTGTGCTTTTGTCAATAACACTAATTATTCAATGAAACACAATGTTGAAGTACGCATGGCTCCAATGTGTACCATACGGTGACGTCACGTTATGTTATTGTTTATAACTTCCATTTTGTAAGTAGTTCCTGCAAATACCCATAATGCCCCGAGCAGAATAACACAGGTCAGTGCGTAGCGCTACCGTAGTGTACACATTGCATGTAGTCAGGTTGTAAACTAGTCATTCATGTTGTCATGTTGTAAACTAGTCATTACATGTTCATGTTGTCAGGTTGTAAACTAGTCATTCATGTTGTCATGTTGTAAATTAGTCATTACGTGTTCATGTTGTCAGGTTGTAAACTAGTCATTCATGTTGTCAGGTTGTAAACTAGTCATTCATGTTGTCAGGTTGTAAACTAGTCATTACATGTTGTCAGGTTGTAAACTAGTCATTCATGTTGTCAGGTTGTTAACTAGTCATTCATGTTGTCAGGTTGTATACTAGTCAATCATGTTGTATACTAGTCATTTATGTTGTATAGTCATGTTGTTTACCAGTCATTCGATCGTGTTGTATAGTCATGTATACTAGTCATTCATGTTATATAGTCATTCATGTTGTATAGTAATTCATGTTATATACTCTTGTATTGTGATTCATGTTGTTTTGTCATTCATGTTGTACTGTCATTCATGTTATATAGTCATTAATGTTGCATAGACTATGGACTATATAACATGAATGACTAAACAACATGATTATTTCAAAAAAGTGCAACTTGATTATACTAGTAATATATAACAGATCATGAGAATAAACAAACATGGTAATATCAAATGATCACAACCACTTCTTAGAACTAAGGATGTCAAAAAATACACATACATGATGTTTTGGATTGATCAGCACTGCTTCAATTTGTTTTAGGCTCATCTAGCTGCTACTTATGACTCTGAATTTGAATTGGACAGTGATGTTGAAAACACAAGGTATATTACTATGTAGTTATTTTTATGTGTGCACCATCTTAGGCAAACAAGTAGTTTTTAATACTTTATTTATTTATATACAGGCATACATACAGGAGCTCATTGACTTGAAATCGGTACTCTTAAAAAGATTTTGTTTTCCAAGTGAAGAAGTTGACTGTATTACTGTACTACAAATTGTATATTGTTTGATTCAAGACCTCTGCATGATACTCTTGAATGAATTGTTTGAACGCTTGAACATAAAATCCACTGTTACTTAATCATATACATGTAGATCTTTCAAGACTTTGTAGGACGTACATTTTATTCATTCTTTTCCGTGACATTTGAAGAATGCAATACATGAGCCCAGTCTGGACGATTTTCAGCCAGTTTATATGGACTCCTAGTTAACTTACTATATACTATCATTCTTGATGACTACTCTACTATTAAATGGTCATGTTTTGTAATGGTATGTTTGAAATTATGAATAATGATTCATGCTATGAATATTGAATAAACCTTCATACACTGCACTTTCAGAAATTCATCTTAAGTTTTTTAGTGGGATTAAACTTTTCAGTGACTGCTGCATGCAGTTACTTATGGTCTGATTTAAGGTGTCCAATCTCCATCTAAAGTTATTGTTTCATGTTCAGGAAGAAGTATGATGATCTTGCGAAAAAAGAGAAGAAGCAGTTAACTAAAAAGGGTCACAAAAGGGAACTTGAAGAAGAATATGACAAGTAGGTTGAGATTATTTTAATCTTTGAATTTATATGCATCAGAACACAGATCTATAAGATGACAAAGTAAAGTAACAGTAGGAGTTGAACATTGTAGATCTTGTTTGATATTCTCTTTGACTTCGTTACCTGTATCGAGAGGGGTCATGTCAGATCTTCTCATTTTACATAACTTTTAACATATTTGCTATTTCAAAGTATATATCTACTTGAATTCTGAAAACATGCTGCTTTTACTTTACCCTACAAGGTCATTGTAACTTACTGTATTGCCTATCACCAGTCCTGTACCACAAATAATTATAATTTCTGACCTTTGCTGAGCAATCACCACACAAACAATTAACATGCTCCAAATGGTGTTATATATAGTTTTCATAATGAGGAGATAACATGGAGGATTTTGTTGTCCAGCATGGTCAAAATATCCATTAATGTTCAGGATAGGCTTGCCTGCTTTCAGATATAACTAGATAGGTCAAAATATCCATTAATGTTCAGGATAGGCTTGCCTGCTTTCAGATATAACTAGATAGGTCAAAATATCCATTAATGTTCAGGATAGACTTGCCTGCTTTCAGATATAACTAGATAGGAGGGGTAATCAAAACATTTGTGGACTTTTTGATATCTTGGAATGGAAACTTAATGTCATGAAACTTTATCTGTATAAATTTTTAAGTATTGTTAATGTCTTTTTGGAACAACAAATTAACATGTGTTTGTATAATGATTTCATTACAGTTTAAGACATGTACACAAACAATACCTGAAACATGGTGAAATAGCAATGTAATATTTCAATGCCCCTGTATCGATAGATCGGGACCTCTAGTGGACCTCTACCAAGTTTGTTCAAATTATTTCCCTAGGGTCAATATTGGCCCTGCCCCAGGGGTCACATGATTTATGGACTTGTATAGGAAAATTGAAAAAATCTTCTTGTCCAAAATCATGAGGCCTTGGGCTGAGATATTTTGGATGTTGCATTTTCTTGTGGATCCCTACCAAGTTTGTTCAAATCATGGCCTCATGGTCAATATTGGCCCGGTCCTGTGGGTCAGTTGATTTCAACAACTACTGAACAGTCGGGGTAGATTAATCTTTACCATGCCAAATAACTTTGCTTGATTTAATTATCTCTAAGTGTTACAATGCTCAGGTGAGCGATAAAGGGCCATCATGGCGCTCTCGTTTATATTTGGTGTACATATGTATCATTGAAAAGGGGCATTGTGTTTCATAAACACATCTTGTCAAATTATGAACAAAAATTAACATAGAAAACCTGTTAAATGTTATTCATTTGTTCCATGACATCAAATTAGCTTAAATAATGTGTTTTTAGCTCACATGTCACAAAGTGACAGGGTGAGCTTTTAGGATCAGTCTCCGTCCGGTGTCGTGCGTCATCAAACTTTATGTTGTGAACACACTAGGGGCCACATTTTTAGCTCAATTTTAGCAAAACTGGGTCAGAATGTTAATATTGACAAAATCTCGCACGAGTTCGATATTGGGCCATTTTGGGTAAAGAACTAGGTCACCAGGGCCAAATAAGGGAAAACCTTGTGAACACTTTAGAAATCACTGTTTTGATTGGATCTTCATGAAACTTTGTCAGAATGTTTATTTCAATAATATGTAGGTCAAGTTTGATAATGGGTTATTTCCGGTCAAAAACAAGGTCACTAGGGCAAATTGCTGGAAAACCTTGTGAACATTCAAGTAGTCACTGTTTTGATTGGATCATCATGAAACCTTGTCAGAATATATGTCTGTATAATATCTTGGACGAGTTCGAACATGGGTCATCTTGGGTCAAAAACTAGGTCGCTAGGTCAAATCTTATGAAAAACCATGTTAACACTGTAGATTTCACAGTTATAATTGGATCTTCACCAAATTTTTTCAAATTGTTTGTTTTAATGATCAAGTACAAATATGGGTCATCTGGGTTTAATAACTAGGTCACCAGGTCAAATCTTAGGAATGATTTGTTAACACTGTAGATGTCACAGTTTTGATTGGATCTTCACCAAACCTTGTCAAAATGATATGTGGGTCAAGGTTGAATATGGGTCAGCCGGGTCAAAAACTAGGTCACCAGGTCAAATCTAAGGAAAAACTTATTAATACTGTAGATGTCAAATTTTGTCAGAATGTTTGTCTTAATGATATGTAAGACAAATTCGAACATAGGTTATCTGGGTTCATAGGCTTTTTAAAAAATCTCAAGTTTACCCAGATGGCCTAGAGCTAAGATATTTGACAAGTAGCATTAGCTAGTGGACCTGCACAGAAAAACACTGTTGTAAAAACTTGGTATTTTAGTTCCAAACAAAGGTTTTCTACTGTAAAGTTACCATCTATGTTGAACACAACAAATTTTCACATCTATTCCATCAACATGCAAACACCTATTTCTCACCTGATCGGACATTTTTTGTATAGAGCTCCGAAATCGATATCTAATTTATGACAATTATTCAAACATCAGATGTTTCTTGCGTCCACGAACTTACCCAATTCTAGGATATATTTCAGACCTAGCAAAGAAGAATTGACTTAATAATTCAAAAAAATAATTACAATAGATTAATAGCGAAATTTTTACATAAAACAGACATGAGCAAAATTCAAAAATAAACAAATATATTGTACATGTAATTGTATAATGTTTTATACATAATTTATATTAGAAAAAATTGACAAAATAAACATTACAAAAGTACATTAAATTACTGTTTATTAGAGGCGTTGAAATGTTTTATAAAAGAACTGAATCGAAATATCAGTTGACCAATTTAAGAAACCGTTTTTGTTTTGCATATTGTTATTATGCTGAAATTTTCAACAAGCTTTAAAAAAGTTACTAATATTGTGAGAATGATAGTTAATGGTTATGATTTTCATGCAACTCAGTAATGCATTAATTAATAGACACAACCTTAATGTGCTTTTATGTAAAGTTTGTCATACCCCAAAACTGATTAAAAGGCATATTATCACAATATTTAGTGCGCTTCGCTAATATGCAAGTACAAAACTACGAACAAGTTAATCTTACGGGGGAATGTTTTTTTCGCTGGCCATAGATTAAGGGAGCCTGTATTCAATGGCAGTTTAGGTAATACATGTATTCATGAAAAATATGCTTTTATGTATCAATTCATGCCCTTAACTGTGTATCAGATAGTATGATGTGGAATAATTAATTATTCAAGAAAACTGTGTTTGATTTATATTTTTTTAGGGAAGTTTGTTGAAATGCCTGAAATTTTTGTGTACTTTCTATCATATTGTCAATTTTGATAATATGGTTTAAAAAAAGTAGCATGGATACCCCTTTTTAGCTCACCTGAGCCAGAGTACTTGGAGAGCTATTCTGATCAGTCATTGTATGGCATCCTTCGTCCAGCGTCCACAATTTCAATTGTTAACAATTTCACATTTATAATTGGATCTTCATCAAACATTGTCAAATTGTTTGTTTAAACGATTTGTAGGTAAAGTATGAATATGGGTCATCTGGAGACAATAACTAGGTCACCAAGTCAAATGTTAGGAAAACCTTGTAAACACTGCAGATGTCACAGTTTTGATTGGATCTTCACCAGTCCTTTTCAGAATGTTTGTCTTAATGATATGTGGGACAAGTTCGAACATGGGTTAGCTTGGGTCTAGAACTAGGCCACTAGGTAAAATCTTAGGTAAAATCTGTTAATGCTCTGGAAGTCATGGTTTTAATTGGATCTTCACTGGATCTTGTCGGATTGTTTTTTCTTAATGAAATTAAGAACAAGTTCGAATATGGGTCGCCTGGGGTCAGTAACTAGATTACCAGGTGAAATCCTACGAAAACCTATTGACACTTTAGATGTCAAATTTTGATTGGATCTTCATCAAACTTTATCAGGATGATATGTAAGACAAGTTCGAACATGGGTCATCTTGGAACAAAAACTAGGTCACAAGGTCAAATCTTAAGAAAACCTTTTAAACGCTGTAGATGTCATGGTTTTGATTGGATCTTCACCAAACCTTGTCAAAATGTTTGTTTTGCTAGTGTGGACAACTTTGATAATGGGTCATCTTGGGTCAAAAATTAGGTAACCAGATCAAATCACAGGAAAACATTTTGAACTGTGACTTTATCAAGAGGTCACAGTTTTGATTGGATCTTCACCAAACCAAGTCAGAATCTTTTTCTAACTTTTGTCTTGGAAAAACTTGAAAATGGGTCAGTTTGGGTAAAAAATTAGGTCACTGGGTCATATCACAGGGAAACCTTAATAACAACAGTCTGTGTGTCACAGGCTTAAAACAATGTTTTCTTCAGCAAGCAATGATTCTCATGTGAGCAAGATAGGGCCACCTTGACCCTCTTGTTACATTTCTTATACTATTTTCTTTTTATAGAAGAAACTGCAAAAATCGTTTTATAAAGCATCGGTGAAACTAATGCAATCTTGGTCATGTTTTGTTTTTCTTCATAAAGGTCACATGACATAAACACATGTTATATGTAGAACCATATGACCCAGATTCATGAATCATAGAACGGTTGATCTTACTGAGTAGATGATCCATTTACACATGGACCCAGTTAGTCAAACTTACAAATGTGTTCTGAAACTTCGCACAAATTAAGTCAATCTATTGAAAATATAGGCCTAGTATGCAGTTGCCAGATGAAATTTTAACTTAATGTTATAATTATTTCAGAGTTGAAGGACATACCATGAGACACAGAATCCTGAGCATGAATGCTGTATCCTTTAAATAGTATGTTTGTCTTATAGTTATTTCCCCAATCCTAAGACGGCAGTCAGAATTGATACATTATTTATGCCCCCCTTCGAAGAAGAGAGGGTATATTGTTTTGCTAGCCTGTCTGTCTGTCTGTCGGTCGGTAGACCTGTTTGTCTCCGATCGATAACTCATCAACGGATTGACCGATTAGCCTGATACTTGCAGGGACATTGGCCTTGGACAGTAGATGGACCCTATTGAAATTGGGGTCACTAGGTCAAAGGGCAAGGTCACAGTGACATTGAGTGTGAAAATTGTTTCCGATCGATAACTCGTCAACGGATTGATCGATGGGCCTGATACTTTGCAGGGGCATTAGCCTTGGACACTAGGTGACCCCTATTGAAACTGGAGTTACTAGGTCAAAGTCACTGTGAAAATCGTTTCCCATCGATAAATCGTCAAAGGATTGACTGATGGGCCTGATACTTTGCAGGTGCATTGGCCTTGGACAGTAGATGACCCCTTTTGATATTGGGGTCACTAGGTCAAAGGTCAAGGTCACTGTGTCATGGAGTGTGTAAATCATTTGAGCGATAACTTTGTGTCAAGGCCCTGTTTTGGGGGCATATGTCTCCGACCGCGGAGCTCTTGTTTTACTATGGTTTTGATGTGAGTTCATATCCATGCTCCATGTTCCAGATGCTTTATTAACCAGGTTTTCACAAAGTGAAACCTGGTAATTAGAATGCTGAAATTGGCGGGCAGGATGGTGGGCGGACGGGCGTCAAACGGGCGGTGGCTGGTCAATAACTTAAGTTCATATTGACCAATCTTGACCAAACTTGATATGTAGGATCCTTGAATAAAAACCTAGCATGGGATTGTATTTAGGGTCTGTGGGGCCAAGGTCACTTGTTTTGAATTTAGAATTTGAAATTAATTGGACAGTAAAGGTGCTCTCTCAATGATATCAATAAAGAGACATAAAAATAATATAGCTGTGTGAAACATACTCAGTATGAAGTGACACCTGTAAACAAAGTCACTGGTGTTTAAAAGATAGTCAAGTGTTATAGGTAAGTTTGATGACTCATTACCTGCGGCTCTGAGGCCGCATGTATAATGGATTGTGTTAAGTGATTTGGCTATGGGTGATCAGTCTGGCTTTCGTGTTCAAGTTTAAAGAAGCATTTTGTAAGGATGTTGAGAACCAGACTAATTTAATCTTCAGTCTGGGTTTCGTATTCAAGTATATAGCACCATTTTGTAAGAATATTGAGAACCAGACAAATGCAGTATTTCGAAGCAATTGAGAACAAATTTTTAAATATGGATACTACTTGAGATATTTTTCATGAAAAGCAGTAGCTTGTAGATCTAATCTTGTTCTTAAATCCTAAACAAAAAAAAAGATTCACTCCTCTCGGAGTTATTATTTCATCTCGTCTATTTTCGCAAAACTGGGTCAGAATGTTAATATCAATTAATTCTCGGACGAGTTCAATTATGGGCCATTCGGGGTCAAAAACTAGGTCACAAGGGCCAAATAAGGGGAACTTTGTGAACACTATAGAAATCACTGTTTTGATTGGATCTTCTTGAAACCTTGTCAGAATGTTTGTCTTTATAATAGCTTGTACGAGTTCGAACATGGGTCATCTGGGCTCAAAAACTAGGTGGCTAGGTAAAATCTTATGAAAAACCATGTTAACACTGTAGATGTCACAGTTATAATTGGTTTTTCACCAAACCTTGTCAGACTGTTTGTCTCAATGATATGTAGGTCTAGGTCAAACATGGGTCAAAAATGAGGTAACCAGGTCAAATCTTAGGTAAAAACCTTGTTAAAGCTTTAGATGTCACGGTTTTAATTGGATCTTCACCAAACCTTGTCAGATTGTTTGTCTTAATGATATTAAGGACAAGTTCAAATATGGGTCACCTAGGATAAAAAAATAGGTCATGAGGTCAAATCTTAGGAAAACCTTATTAACACTGTAGATGTCAAATTTTGATTGGATCTTCAACAAACCTTGTCAGAATGTTTGTCTTAATGATATGTAAGACAAATTCGAACATGAGGCATCTAGGGTCAAAAACTAGGTCATGAAGTCAAATCTTAAGAAAACCTTGTCTATGTTATAGTTGTCATGGTTTTGATTGGATCTTCACCAAACCTTGTCAGAATGTTTGTCTTATTTATATGTAGGACAAGTTCTAACATGAGTCATCTGGGGTCAAAAACTAGGTCACAGGTTCAAAACAATGTTTTAATGAGTGAACATTGATTGTCATGTGAGCGATACAGGGCCATCTTGGCCCTCTTGTTAGACTTTATCTGCTCTACAGCAAGCGTTGCGCAATAACACCGAAGAATACCACTGTACACAAACTGTTACATACAGGTTTCAAGTAGAGTTGGTCAGGTTAGATAAACCTGTAGTATACCTGATTTCCGATAATAGATAAAGAAAGCAAGTTTAAATCAGAATCTAATCAAATGCCATTGTCAGGGATATTTGCGTTCGCATCTTGCAACATCAGTATATCCTTCAGTACTCTATGAGACCACTAGGCTGTCTATGGAGTCAAATATACTATAATTGCAGGACCAGAACCGGGTCGTAGTTCTGTATCTTGGGATATATATGGAAGATAAGTTATTTGGCATACATTGTGAAAATGATCTGAGATCGCTTTGGAATCTAGATCATATTATTAGCTATCTGCGGAAGCTAGAAGACGGAGAGATCAGTCTGGGACTTTGAGTTCGCATCCTCTAACATCAGTGTATTCTTCAGTACTCTATGAGACCGCTAGGCTGTCTATGGAGTCGGATATACTATACTTTCAGGACCAGAACCGGGTCGCAGGTCTGTATCTCAGATAGAGGTTTTAAAAAGTAAAAAGTATGATTGCGTCATGATAATTACTTGATTAGATATAAATTTCGTTGGACGTTCAAACACAATCTTGTCCCGTAACAGTGATTGCTGATCTACATAAGTCCATCTTAAGATTTTATTAATTGCCCAACGTTTGTGATTATTGATAGCTGAGATGAAGTTAATCATTTGAAACATTGATTATTGCCGTTAATTCGTTTGAAATATATATCAAACGCATGCTGATTTCATTTTATTTAAACATAATCAAAGCCAAGGTAGACTTGAGGAAAATTATATATTAAGTTGTTGACTGTGATGTGATAAGCATCAACCCGCTAGGCTCGATACACGTTACAGTATATATTTTAATAGAAGTGGCTCCTTTTTAAACTGTAAAAAACATATAGCAAACCAAGGTACCAGAGCAATGTATAGTCTTATGAAAAATTCGGGATTTGGCAATCTAGATATATTAGAATGTGTACAATTACAATTTTTAAAACATGTATTAAAGTTAAAGAGATCAACTCCTAATTATTTCATATATGGTGAAACTGAACTGCACCGTCAATCACTGGCACCGAGCCAAGTTTCACCTTTGCACATTTATTTAAGTTTGATTTTTAAAGCCCAAGGAGTTCGCAATAACAATTCTTGCTTTAAGATTTTTTATTGTATGTCTCATAGTAAATAGCAAATGGAATAAGGATGAGGAAAAAACACGGACTTTGTGTCAGTTTGTACACACTATATTGCCCTAAATGTTTGCCTAACATCAAATATTTTTACATAGCAAGTAAGATAAATTAAATACAATCAATTTGGCTTAATTCATAAACCATTATTATACCCCCACAAACGAAGTTTGGGAGGGGGTATATTGGAGTCACTCTGTCGGTCGGTTGGTTGGTCGGTCAGTCCGTTAGCTTAAAATATCAAAAGTTTGTGGAGCGAACTACATTTGTACTTTCACATTCTTTGAGCAACATTGAAATATGTTATCACCATGAAGTGTAGATGTGCAAGACACAATTTTCATTCTCATTCCAGAGTTATGTCCCCTTGAACTTAGCCATATAGTGTAAAATGGCACTCTTAGTTTGTGGAGCAAACTACTTCCACATTTTTCAAGGGATTGAATTGAAACTAGAAATATTTTATCACCATGAAGTGTACTCGTGCTAGACACAATTTTCATGCCCAGCGATTCACTCATTCTAGAGTTATGTGCCCTTGAACATAACCATATACTGTTGAATTGCACTATTACTTTGTGGAGCAAACTACATCCACATTTTTCAAGGGATTGAACTGAAACTTGAAATATATTATCACGATGAAGTGTACTCGTGCAAAAGACAATATTCATTCTCAGCGATTCACTCATTACTCGTTATGTGCCCTTGAACTTAGCCATATAGTGTATAATGACACTCTTACTTTCTGGAGCAAACTACTTCCACATTTTCAAGAGATTGAATTGAAACTTGTAGTATATTATCAATATTAAATGTAGATGTTCAAGACATAATTTTCATACCCAGTGATCCACTCATTGCAGAGTTATGTCCCCTTGAACTTAGCCGTATAGTATACTATCACATTCTTAATGTCAAAGCGGCGGCGGGGTATTAGTCACCTCTTTGACAATTCTAGTTTAGCATTATAATGAAGTGATAAAATGACCAAGTGTCAATAGAAAAAAAATCAGAAAAGGCAAAAATAAGCTTACAGATTTTTTTGAAATTTTCGTTTTCCTTGATTTCTTTTAATATTTATCCCACAGTTACAAAAATTACACCATAAAAAAGGTTACTAAAGTATAAACAACTTTATATTTAATATAATTTGAGGAGATTAATATTTAGTATAATAAACCAGTGATGAAGTAGACATGTGTCAAAACAGTACAATTTCCCAACAACCTGTATGAAGACAGTGTACCAAGTTACAGTATGTATATTGACTAGGGGGCTATGAAGTAAAGGGTTAAACTGGCAATATGATCCTTGAACTTTAATATTTGATTAAATAAACAGTACTAGGTCCTTGTTTCGTTCAGAATTATTGATACAGTTTTAAACTTTGTATCGACTCAGTGATATCCCTGCATCTCAAAATTCATCTCATTTCAGGCCTTTGATTTAAATGTTTGATCAAGGCAGAAAATGCCTTTTAATTGCCCGATTTGGGTATAGTGCTGGTGCACTGAAATCAGGCACTACCAGCAGCTGACTGCGGGTCTCAAACTTCTGTCCTCTAAGGCACTGTTTGATATATGGGTTCAGCCAGAAATTACAAGGTGCCAGATCTGGACTGTATGGTGGATGTTGTAAAGTATGAAATCCATTGTCATGGTGAAGTTTAAGTACTTGTGCTCCATTTCATGAGCAGGTTGCATTTTTTGGTGTAAATTATCCTTCCAGTGACAGTGGTTTATTCTGGGACAGGAAACATAAATAAATAAAGCATATAAAATCCACTTGACACTTCTAGAATGCGGGCAATCTGAGGCCATTCTCCACTTTGTCCTACCCAAACTCTTTTGCTTTGCATTCGGTTCGAAGAACGATACCCTCGTTTCATCACCCATCACACAATGTCCAAGAAGCGTCTTTCATCACAGTTCTCATGAACTACCAATAATTCAATCGCAATTCTGACGCACTCCTGTTTTTGATGATCATTCAGGAAATGTGGGATCCTGCATGCTCAAATCTTCGATTGTTTGTCTGCCATCTTTAAGTAGAGCTGACCATAGAAGGATATGACAGAGCATCATTTCTATGAACTTTGTCCAAATCGGTCTTTATTTCCTGTGTGGAACAGTCTATTAATGATCTGATTTTGATATGGATCCTCTGCTCTTCATTGGCCATAATTACCTATCCATAAAACTATGTACGTTTTAAAGCTTCATGGTTACTAACCAACATGCTTAGCACAGGAAATACAGACACAGGATGATGCAACATTTTCTACGCTTTCCGTACATGTATGCTTTATTAAAATCGATAAGGCTTATGCTAAATTATGTTCTCATTATCAGAACTTTCAAGATGGCCTCGTATGCTGCTGTTTCTGTACTGTTTTTCTTAACAGCTTATTTGCAGTATGATAGGCACAAATTGATGATAAATAACTACCTGATATACTACAGTGGAAATAAGACAGACTTTCAGAGAGACAGGTTAGTCCTTTAACAATTCACTGAAAAAAAATACCAATACTTCTCACATTTATGATAGTGGCGTCTTTAGACATACTAAACTATTATTGATAATCCTGTATAGAAGTTGACTTGTGATGAAAATAAATGATAAACATATTAACCAATTGTTTTAATAGTGTTAATATACTGATATTGATCCTTACTACATTGGCATTTTTCTTAAAGCTTACCGAAGCCAGTAGGCTATATTCTTATTGTGGCTAAAGTTAGAATATGTCATCAGTTACTGATTACATCATGGTATTTCCCAGACAAGGTATGAGACTGTCTCAAAAGGGTATGACTGAAGTATGCAATTGAGATTTTATGGCAAAATGGAGATTTTATGCTGCATCTCAGGAGGATTTAATGAAGTTTCACTCCTTCACATGGCGGATCTCAAAAGAAGAAGTAGTAAACGCTGCTGATTAAAAAGTGTTAATTTTGTTTCACAGCATGTTGTTATCGATTACAATTACGTTCATGGAAGTAATTATGTTCATTGTAAAACTGAAGATGCATTTTGCTGACAAACAGTGCCTTAGATTAAATGAAAAGAAGGTGCATCATAAAACTTTCAATTTTGCTTGAAAAATAACGAGCGTGTAAGTCATTTGGATGGGGCCCTGTTCCACTTACAGTTTTTAGTGTTTGTGGAGACAGTAAGAAAGGTCTTCGTGATATTTTAAAGGTCAGTGTTAGTGCTCAGAGTGTTGACATATAAACAGATCAACACTTCCATATGAAATTGGAAACTTCAAATCATTGAAAAAACGGTGCCCCCCTGATGTTGTCAACACTAAACACGGAACAGGTCAGTTGCATTTTTATACCCCCAAATATGAAATATATTGGGGCTATATTGGATTCACGCTTGACGGTCGGTCGAACAGTCACAATTTGTCAGGACAATTTCTCAGCAACTACTTACAGGATTTCAATGAAACTTCACAGAAGTGATCAGTAGTAAGCCTAGTTGTGCTTGCTTAAGGTATCTGGCTTGGTTATAATCACTAAAATAACTTAAAATGATATTTTACATTATTTACAAAGATTAGATATCATACTTTAATACAAAGCAACAAAAAATTCTAATCGAATGCTCAAAAATGGTGTTTATTAGCGATAAATACTGCACCCCTTTATCGACTTTTCCTTATCAGTGTTAAACATCTCTAACGTAATGTGCATTGTATCGGTACGATATGATACTATTAATTCATTAATGACAAAAATTTGTTATAAAATCTCTTACTAGACATCAAACCTGGGCGTGGTTTCAATTATTGAACTGTAAGCATAAGCGATTTAGATTGGCTATCAAAATTGAATGGGATGTGTCAAATTCGATGATTTAATGGGACGATAATGATCCAACACTTTAATTGTTAATTGCTCAGCTTAAAAAAACACTGTAGGTGTCATTTTCAAATTAACATTGCCATCTTATTTGATGGAGGATTTCAAAGCGGTTTTCGGTATTTTGTAGCGGAAATGTTAATCTAGGGAACCATGCCTCAGAATTTTGATACTTATTTTCATTTTTTATCTATGTAGTATTACATAATAAACAGCGGGGTTCTGGGTACAGAATTTCTTTAAAGTCAAGTATCTAATGAACTGAGAACTTTATAAAAAAACTGAAGCACGGTTCCCTGCTTTATACATTAATAGTCATTTGAAGGCTACTTGTTGTAATATTTTCCTTTATATGGAGTAGTTATCATTGTTCAAAAATTTGTAAATTACATGTGATATTGGTTTATAGAAGACCAATCAAATGTAATATTTGTTTCATATTACTTGCAATGCACTTTATACAGTGTGTTTATTTTAGTATATAATTATGGTTTAGTTTTTAAATCTATAATTTGGTGAAACTTGATTTGTCCTGACATTCAAGCCAGAAACCTTAAAGCATTTTTCGTTTGGATAAATTTTCACAGAGTTATAGCCCTTTGTTTTGTATGAGATGAATTTACTTGTAAATTCTTCTCATATAGCGATAACGCAGACTGAATTTCAACACTGCGCTGCTCTGTACAGTAATCTTAGGGAGCGCTTCGTACTACATTTTTTCGGTCTTTTTCATTACTCGCTAGCAGAGCGATACTGCACGCTGTCCAAACACTCATCCACACACAGTCACCAAGCTAATACCATCGAAGCTGTTACGTTATTGGTTTTCTATTTTTAGCAGTTAGGACCCAACTCTCTCGGAAACTTCATATACGCACTCTATCGGACACTTCATTGGTCATTGATGGCACCGTGAATTGTTGTTTTACAATCTAACTCGCTAACAGAGCGTTAAGTACTGCTCAAAGTTAAACACCCTTAGATTACTTACTGCTATAACTGTATTGATTTTCTATTTTTAGCGTAGTATAATCTACTGTACCTGGTATCATTTTGACACGAGGTTTAATAAAAAGTGCGTTTTTCAGCTGCTGAAAGTAAAAGCAAGGAAATTGATAACCAATGCATATATTTCAACGAACAATGACAAAGAAATATTACAAATAACCCACTAGAATTCATTCAATTAACAAAAAACATGTACTAATTGATGCGGTCATCAATGGGATTAAGTGAGTTTTATGTTGCCGCATTGTTTTTACAGCTAACACGTGTGACAAATTTCCATATCGCATTTAATCTTCTCGTGGGCAGGACTTATTGAAGAACAATATGACTCTACCAATCAAATCAATTTCGTTGTTCAACTTAAACAGATACCTTTCCCTTCGAAATATCGCCGACTTTTTATTCCAAAAATTATAATTTCCAATATTCCATGAACAAAAATATTTCGTCTATTATTCAGTAAATGTTGTCAATACCATGTAAACACAAAACGAGTCATGCGCCGATCTCTCGACGTATCATGAACACAGAAGTCTGCAAACACACAGTTCATTTTTGACATCAATTATGCTAGGAGATTTGTCGAAACATATGTAAATATTATCCTTTATTCCGTATCATCAAACAAATTTGATGCAGTAAAAGTCATATACGACCGCTTCACTCGTCTTTGATGTAAAACAATATTCAAGTCACAAAGACTTGCAGCGAATGCGTGTGAAAAACAATGGAAAACATAAGATGCAGACATTAATGGAATTAAGTCGGCTGAACACTTCCAGTATAAATAATTATCAAAATAATGCGTTTTATGACCCCCTTCCAATATTTTTTTTATCTGGCACGTTCTACATATTTGAACATAGATTTAATCTACGTGGGTGGTCTTGCTATTGAAGATCAGTCAAAAGCATGGTCCTGAACATGCTCTGTCAATCACTGGCACTGAGCCAAGTTTCACCTTTGCACATTTATTTAATCTTGAGTGTACAGTATTGATTTTTACAACCAAAAGCATAATTTAGTGGAGTTCGCAATAACAATTCTTGCTTTAAGATTTTTTATTGTATGTCTCATAGTAAACAGAAATGGCAAATTTAAGAAAAGGGATGAGGAAAAACATGGACTTTTCAGTTTGTACACATTATGTTGCCCTAAATATTTGCCTAACATCAGATATTTTTGCATACATTACCAAGTAAGATAAATTAAATACAATCAATTTGGCATAATTCAGAAATCATAAAACCATTATTTAGCCTTACAATGAAGTGATAAAATGACCAGGTGTCAATAGAAGAAAATAAAAAAAAGGAAAAAATAAGCTTATAGATTTTTTTGCAATTTTTGTTCCCCTTTATTTCTTTTAATATTTATCCCACAGTTACAAAAATGACACCATAAAAATGTTACTAATTTATGAACAACTTTCATATTTACTATAATCTGATGGTATTAATATTTAGTATAATAAACCAGCGATGAATTAGACATGTGTCAAAACAGTAGCATTTCCCAATAACTTGTATGAAGACAGTGTACCAAGTTTATCTGATCCACTATTAGTATACAGTATGTATATTGACTAGGGGGCTATGAAGTAAAGGGTTAAACAGGCAATATGATCCTCGAACTTTAATATTTTATTAAATAAACAGTACTGTGAGTAGGTCCTCGTTTCGGACAGAATTATTGATACAGTTTTTAATTTTGTATTGACTTAAGAGATATCCCTGCATCACAAAATTCATCTCATTTCAGGCCTTTGATCTATTCAGAATATACAATAGGCAAATTTTGTCCAGACTATTTCTCGTTACTTACTGACAAGAATTCAATGGAACTTCACAGAAGTGATCAGTAGTAAGCCTAGTTGTGCATGCTTAAAGCATTTTTCATTTAGATTAATTTTCATTGAGTTAAAGCCCTTTGTTTTAGCTCACATGAGCACTTGTGCTCAGGTTGAGCTTTTTGTGATCAGTCTTCGTCCGGCATCGTGCGTCTGTGCATCAGGGCCACATTTTTAGCTCAATTTTCGCAAAACTTAGTCAGAATGTTAATATCGACAAAATCTCAGATGAGTTTGATATTTGGCCATTTGGGGTGAAAAAACTAGGTCATCAGGGCCAAATAAGGCAAAACTTTGTGAACACTTTAGAAATCACTGTTTTGATTGGATCTTCATGAAACTTTTTTGCCAGAATGTTTATTTCAATGATATGTAGGTCAAGTTTGATAATGGGTCATTTCCGGTCAAAAACTAGGTCACTAGGGCAAATTGCTGGAAAACCTTGTGAACACTCTAGAAGTCACTGTTTTGATTGGATCATCATGAAACTGTGTCAGAATATTTGTCTTTATAATATCTTGGACGAGTTCGAACATAGGTCATCTTGGGTCAAAAACTAGGTCGCTAGGTCAAATCTTATGAAAAACCATGTTAACATGTGCATGCATTAAGCTGGTCTTGTTTGGTTAAATTTTGACTGACGAATTATACTTATGAGCATTAGTTTATTACAGCTGTTTGCAAGTATATAGTGTAGTGTCTATTACTAATTTGGCTAATCCTGGCCATTTGATTGGCTTATGGTGATGACTGAATCTATTAATAGTTGACAGGTAAGTAAATCATGAAGGCATTGTCTAGATAAGTTGTTGGGTTGCTATTTGAAGTGCAATTCGGTTGTATGATAGTGCTCAGACTTATGGTGAATTCGTTAACATTTATGGTTGATTCTATGATTGATGTAGGGTATGATATTACCATATGCTTGTGAACTATATACATGAATTTATTCATTTGTCAAATACTCATGATTGTCATTATAATGTGTATTACTCATATCATATAAATGTGTTATACTCTCCTTAATGGAGGATTGAATAAAATATACAGTTAATATCCTTTATGAAAAAAGCTACTTCATACAAAAAACTTAAACAAATAAGCTTTTAGCTTCTTGCAATTCGTCTACCTATAACGTTTTGTTATAGTTGTTCTTGTTATACAGTGTATATACAATATCTCAGCAACTACTCATAGGAATTCAGTGAAACTTCCCAGAAGTTATAAAAAGTACAATGTAAGCCAAGTTGTGCATGTTTACAATAGGTTTTGTCCAAGTAAATTTTAATGAGTTATGGCCCTTTGTTATTTTTTATATAATCAATATTTAGAAATTGGTCAGGATATTTCTAAGCAACAATTTGCAGGTATTAAAAAAAGAAAATGCGTTATATTTCCCTCTGTAAAATGTAACAATAACTGTGTCAAGGCGGCATCTGGGGGTATTCATCACCTTTAGTGATAGTTCTAGTTTTGTTATAACTTCAATGACATGTTGATTAGTTATTTCCCTATATTTTAACATTTCAATGTGACATAAATGTTACATCATCTAGTCTAAATAAATATTTATTTTATTATTATACCAAACAAATAAAACAAAAGAAGTTTGATAATATTTTAACTGATGTTCACTACTGAGGCCATCTGAGATGTCATCCTGCTTGGCCTCTGTGAGATGATGCATTGATGTCATTAGGCAACATAGCTGAAGTTAGTGATATTGTAATTAGCCCCTTGTAGTTTATATGCAATTATATAGAGAAATGAGTGACATATAATAAAACATAATGTTTACATCTCAATATTGTGACCAACATGTATAATGAAACATATTCTTATGTTTGTAAAGGTATCGGCCTCCAGTCTGTAGTTGACCATGAGGAAATGTCAAATGCTGATCCTGAAAGACAGTTCAAGCCATTTAGTATTCAGCCAGAGGTTCTGACCTTTATTATGTTTGACCTTGAAACAACCAACATATTGTGTAAGTAAGTTTTGCTGTTTCTGTTTTAGGTTAAAAATCTTTAACTGTTGTTTCAAAGCTATAAAAGTTCTGTTGTAATAAGCTTTCCCTTTTTATTGTCGACACCTTGTAAAATAGACGTTACTTTCTTAGTTGGTAGTAAACTATAAGTTTTGAAAAGTTCATCATAAGATATTCCTCATTTTTCAGTTAGTGGAATTTTCTAGCCACACATTCAAATATCTGCATTGGAGCTCTGCGGCAAGATGCTGAACAGATATGTAACACCAATGTTACTGTATCAGCTTCTGCCTAACAGGTCATTGGTTTTGTCATCAGAGGGAAAAACATGACTGTGTTCAGAAGATCAGTTGAACTATTTATGCTGCCTTCCTATAGCTGTTCCAGTTCATACATGGATTTGAAAATGTAATACTGGAAGCCCGCAGATGGTTTGACTTCCCCTGTCATCCCCACTATTACCATTAATGCCGATGAACAGGATAATCTCATGACACATATTACAGGCATGATAGATACAAAAGCTATTTTTAAAGTAACCTATCCTGATCAGCTATCCTACAAGCAGGAAGATCTTGTGAACACTATTCTTCTCACAACTTAGGATGTCAATGAAGATGTGAAATTCTTAAGGAAGTTGATTTATCACGCACTGGTCTGCACAGTGATAAATTTTTTTTTTGAAGACTTTTTGTTAAGGGCATAGAAATGAACTGTTTATTGCATATGAATTATTTTGTCAAGACACATATTGCCACTGAGAATGTAAGTCTCAGGTCAAGATCAAGGTTAATGTAATGAACCTTTTTTCAGATAATGCAGCTGAGTAGTCGTGCACTCTTGACTGTTATATACTATTTGTAGACTTATTCTTTAACATGTATGCCTTGTCAGTTCCATAATTATTGTAGTTAAAATTATGTCATCAGTTAGTTACTAGTATCACTTAAGTGCTTTATGTACATTGAAAAAGATACAAGTTGATCATTTTGGGTTTGTAAACACATAAGTCAGATGATTATTTAAGTCACGTTTGGAAATCTGGTATTTGCATGGTACTGATAACTAAAACATTAGTATTATATAAGGCCTAAAATAAAGTATTGTTTGTTCCTTCTTTTGCTACCTATGTGCTAAATTTGCTCTTACCTTGAACAATTTAATTGGGAAATCAGAAAGAGAAACCATGGGGGGGGAATTAGCGAAAGTTATGTAATATTGAGTACCCAAATGGATATCTAAGTCAGTTGAACTTGAAAAAGACTGTCCCAGCCTACATAAAAACATCAAAAAATGCCTCGCATTAAGCTTCAATGTCAACAAATTTGCTGTATACATTTATTTCTGTAAAAAAATATATATAGATAAAAAAATACATGTGTCACTGGGGGGAGAAGAAACAGTATTTTATTTTAGGTCTAATCTAATGTTAATTTCTACACTTTCAATTTATTAATCATTGTAATGACACATTTGAGCTTTAAAGATAGTCTTTATGTCTTGATGAAGATAGGCAATACGAGATCTCTGAATTAGTAAAAACATCAAGACCCTATGATTGCTTAATTATGAATGAATTGTGCAATATTTTGCATGGTATGGTATATTGAATTTGCTATTATTTTGATTATTATGTCCTTAAGGTTACTTTAACCATGAAATTTGTCATCAAAAAATATATTCCCTGTTTGTGCCAGTCGCAGGAATTAATTTTATTTATTTTTAAATTATATGTCACAAAGTGACAGGGTGAGCTTTTAGGATCAGTCTCCGTCTGGCATTGTGCGTCGTCAAACTTTACCTTTTGAACACACTAGGGGCTACATTTTTAGCTCAATTTTAGCAAAACTGGGTCAGAATGTTAGTATCGACAAATCTCGGACGAGTTCCATATTGGGCCATTTTGGGTGAAAAACTAGGTCACCAGGGCCAATTAAGGGAAAACCTTGTGAACACTTTAGAAATCAAGGTTTTGATTGGATCTTCATGAAACTTTGTCAGAATGTTTATTTCAATAATATGTAGGTCAAGTTTGATAATGGGTCATTTCCGATCAAAAACTAGGTCACTAGGGCAATTTGCTGGAAAACCTTGTGAATACTCATGAAGTCACTGTTTTGATTGGATCATCATGGAACCTTGTCAGAATGTTTGTCTTTATAATATCTTGGACGAGTTCGAACATGGGTCATCTTGAGTCAATTCTAGGTCGCTAGGTCAAATCTTATGAAAATCAATGTTAACACTGTAGATTTCACAGTTATAATTGGATCTTCACCAAACTTTGTCAAATTGTTTGTTTAAATGATATAACTGTCAAGTACAAATATGGGTCATCTTGGGTCAATAACTAGGTCACCAGGTAAAATCTTAGGAAAACTTTGTTAACACTGTAGATGTCAGAGTTTTGATTGGATCTTCACCAAACCTTGTCAAAATGATATGTGGGTCAAGGTTGTCTATACTGTAGTTTTCATGGTTTTGATTGGATCTTCACCAAATTTTGTCAGAATGTTTGTCTTATTTATATGTTCCAACATGGGTCATCTGGGATCAAAAACTAGGTCACCAGTTCAAAACAAAGTTTTAATGAGTGAACAGTGATTGTCATGTGAGCGATATAGGGCCATCTTGGCCATCTTGTTTTATTTTTTACTGATTTTTTTTTAAACTGATGAAATAATTTGAAGCCTTTATATTTATGAATGTCAATTGTATTGCAAAATATTTCTAATACATAAAATGTTTAAATATTTTTTTTGCTGACTTGTCGATTCTGGGCCATGTGCATCAGCTAGGGGACCCTTATTTTGCCTATTATTTATAATTTGTTAGGATATCACTAAGTACATGCATGCCTAATATCCATATACAGGTTACAGTTTAATAGAAAGTGTTTTTCATCCTCAATAGCACCATTGTCACAGAATAAGCAAAGTCTGTCCTCAGGAGGTTCACCGACATAATTGTCGTCCTGTCTCAATCCTCAGTCGTGAAATTCAAGACCTAAATTGACATAACCATGAATACTCACTTTTGGTTAGATTCATTTTAACATAGACACTGTTTTAAACACTATAAGTAATGAGCTTTGGGACAACCATTATGTCAATGTCTTACTAATGTGTCAGCATTTGAGCGATCGATTACTGTTTTACTGCTATAATGTTCCTCCAAACCTAGTGTTCACATAATTCTCTTAGCTTCACTACACCAATTGTTGTTCACAGAGTAATAAAAGTCAAAGATACATTTAGTCAGCCTATCGTAATCCATGCATATCAAATGGTTCCAGTTGTGTAGAATGTTGCACCATCTGTGATAGATGCTAGGAATCCAAACAGATCTCTGCACAGTGCAATGCACTCCGAAAATAATAACAAAGGGCTCTTTGTTGAACATTGTCTTATGATTGATACTGTTTGAATCCCCACATGGATGAGCAGTTATAGTCTAACACAGGAACAACACACAAATAGTAACTTCTTACATATGAGCCATATCCAAAGTCTTTAAGAGTGTGTATTTTGCTGAAAATACCCCCAAACAGGGTTGCCAGCGACCTGAAAAAGTCCGGGAAAAAATGTTTTTTCAAGGTCAGTGAATTGTTAGGGAATTTTGAAAATTGGTCTGTGAAAATAAAATTCCTGAAAAGTCGGGGAAAAATTATTTCAAAGCTTGAAAGTAATCTCATAAAAAATTTTTTTATATACAATGTACATAAATGACAGAGGAATCTGTAGCTATGGCAGTCTTCAAGTTTTACAAATCAGTAATTTAAATACATATACAAGCATTAATTTTCTTTTGCTACACTACCCTTGTTTGAAGAACAGAACAGTTACTGTATTACATGACTTAGATGAGTCATGGCTCATCTTCATTTACAAATGTTAATACGAACATACCATGTAAGGTACATTATAGGTAACGCCAGATTCACCATATATTCCTACTGTTCATGTGTTCTTTTTACATTCAAAGGACAATGAAAGAAAATTGAATGTACCCTTTCAATATCATTGGATTTAAAATATCCCATATTTCTGATGTGTACCCAAGTATGGAGCCTACAAAAGAGTCAAATAAGTGATAAAAAAAATTTCGTACTTAATGTATTTTTTACAATTGAACTTGAACACTGAAAGGCTTTGCAACACTTGCCCCCAGAGCAAATTAACATACATTTCCTGTTACTTCTGTAGGAACAGGGTAAATGTATTTGCAGAGCATTAGTACTACATGTACTTTATCAAGTTTGTGTAAATTGTCTTTTGTATAGAAGCAAAGTGAAGTTTGCAGCCTTTGCCCACAGAGCAAAGTGACACGCATTTGAGCTCATTGACTAAAGCCCCCTCATTATTTTGTAACTGTTCATATGGTTGTTTGTAACTCTGTCAAGTTAATGTTTTGAAAAAATGATTAAAAGATAACAGAAATGGGTGGATAGGGCGGTTGTAGGAGAGGAGGAGACTATTATGTATCGTGGTTTTGGTCAGTGAAAATCTTGATTTGGTCAGTGAAAAGTCAGTGAAAAGTAAGGGAATATTTTTAGTCATAGTTGCTGGCAACCCTGCCAAGGGTACATGCTTTGGACAGCCATCAAGAAAAATCGCAAAGATATTATTTATATTTGTCAAATTAAAGCCAATGCATCAATCCTATACAAGCAAAATTTAGACTCATCTCTTGCACATGAATTAGACATGTTAAATCACTTAGCACTAAGTTGGGTGTTCATCTTTATTCCAATGAATGTAATTAAGTTATATACATGCATATACTGTGTTGTGGTGTATTTCATCTTTTAACGTCCCTCTGTTCATTTGTTGGAAGGAGGTAATAGGGTGAATACAAATACATGAATTTGAGCACGCGGACACTAATTTACATGTGCAGAGTCCCTGATTTGAGGAATTCATACAATTACCAGAACCCTGATATTTGTATCGATCTTCAGTCTTTCAGATAAAATTTTTTTTTTCAACACATCAAAAATTATCAAATTTCTGTATTATTACACAGAGTGCATTGCATAATGGTCTATGAGATAATATAGCAATATGCTGCAATAATCGTAACAATTATATTTTTCTATTACAATTCATATATCGGCAATGCATGAAATGTATGAATTTAAATGATAGAGATTTTATTTCTGTCACATTTCTGATAAGTTTTTTTGTACATACGTATATATAATGTACAGATAAGCTTCAATAATGGACATCATTCGTTTCTTTTTTTGCACCAGCATATGATGCTTCAATGACCAAAATTTAATCAAATCTAATCCAAAGTACAATGTAGTATTAAAATTATAAAGTCCTGCAATTTTGTTGATAAAATTCCCAAAATATAAACTTATCAATAGTACATTATAGCAAAACACAAAAAAAAATTTTTTTGTTAAAATTATTCAGTTCACTGGTCAAAAGACTAGTGGAACATCTGAATTGGTAAAATATACATTGTCTGTCCTCCTGTTTGTCCACCTGATCTCATTCTTTTCAAATGATAGTCCTCTTATTTGAATAAGGATATGTACAAGTTTAGAAGTACTTTCAGATGTAGTTTTGTATCTGTTTTTGATACAGTGTCACTGCTGGTTAGATATTTGATTTTTTACAGTAGGTCAAGTTACAGGGTCAACAGATACTTCAGATTGAATTTACAAAGTCAAATTAAGACTAAATGTACAGATTTTACTGCAGGTCACGAGATAAGACAGATATGGATGTTATCAGAGAAAACCATAAATTTCTGTGGAATGACGAAGATGATGAGGATGAAACATGGTAACAATTATCGTACTTAGTAAGAATTATCATACATAGTAACAACTATCATACACAGTAACAATTATCATACATGGTAACAGTTGTCATTCATTATAAGTAACAATTATCATACATGGTAACATTTATCATACATGGTAAGAACTATCATACACAGTAACAGTGATCATACATAGTAACAATTATTATACATGGTAACAATTATCATACATGGTAACAATTATCATACATAGTAACAATTATCATACATAGTAACAATTATCATACATAGTAAGAACTGTCATACATAGTAACAGTTATCATACACAGTAACAATTATCATACACAGTAAGAACTGTCATACATAGTAACAATTATCATACATAGTAACAGTTATCATACACAGTAACAATTATCATACACAGTAAGAACTGTCATACATAGTAACAATTATCATACACAGTAACAATTATCATACACAGTAAGAACTGTCATACATAGTAACAATTATCATACATAGTAACAATTATCATACATAGTAACAGTTATCATACACAGTAACAATTATCATACATAGTAACAATTATCATACATAGTAAGAACTGTCATACATAGTGACACTTATCATACATGGTAACAATTATCATACATAGTAACAATTATCATACATAATAAGAACTGTCATACATAGTAAGAACTGTCATACATAGTAACACTTATCATACACAGTAACAATTATCATACGTAGTAAGAACTGTCATACATAGTAACACTTATCATACATGGTAACAATTATCATACATGGTAACAATTTTCATACACAGTAACAATTTTCATACATAGTAACAATTATCATACATGGTAACAATTATCATACACAGTAACAATTTTCATACATAGTAACAATTATCATATATGGTAACAATTATCATACACAGTAACAATTTTCATACATAGTAACACTTATCATACATGGTAACAATTATCATACACAGTAACAATTATCATACACAGTAAGAACTGTCATACATAGTAACAATTATCATACATAGTAACAATTATCATACATAGTAGCAGTTATCATACACAGTAACAATTATCATACATAGTAACAATTATCATACATAGTAAGAACTGTCATACATAGTGACACTTATCATACATGGTAACAATTATCATACACAGTAACAATTTTCATACATAGTAACAATTATCATACATTAGTAATAATTATTATACATATCATGGTAACAATTGTCAAATAGTTTTGAGCTATATTCCCATTATTCGGGAATTTATTATTGCTTATATCTGTTTGTTCAGACATAGAATTGGTAGGAAAGTATCAATGCTTGTATTACTTCATTATCTTTCATAGTATTGTATCATCATAACTTCCCAAATACTAATATCATGTTCTCTTCTGTTAATTAATCTATGTCTTCTGTCATCATAATTTGTTTGTATATATTTGTTATTCGAGGTACAGTCAAAAAGTTCCCGGACTAGGTCAATATCTCAAAAAGTTGACATTTCTTTACCATAAAACTTCACATGGTACTAGATTCATACTGACAGCATTGACTGATCCATTTACATTCACTAAGTTTCACCTTTCCGAAAAAATATTCACCTTTGGAAAGTTTAAAAAATGAGGCACGGGGCACTTCAAAAACTTAGATTTTAGCTTCGTATTTTCTTGGATGAATTTCAATTTTTTTCATTTATTTACGCCAAAACATAATAAAAGGACGAATGACGTCAACTTATTATTAGTTCTACCCACATGCAAAATTTTGATGTTATATTTCTATCTGTTCTCTCACACTGGAAGCGTTTTCACAATGGAGTATTTCAGCGATAAAAAAATACGACGAGCACGGGGCACTTTGAACAACGCGCAGTTATTAAATTAAGTTATTAAAACGGGCATGACACCCACAGACTCTTTGAAATTTTTTAATAGAGCGGGCAGTTCAATCAAGTATTCACGGACTATTTGTTTTGATTGGCATAGACGGTTCCGTGAGGGTCGAGAAGTGACTGATGATGATACAAGAACATGTAGACCTAAGAAACCGAACAATGTTTCACAGGTAAACGACGTTATTTCAACAGATCGACGACATTCGGTGGATGCTATTGCTAACTTTCTTGGACTAAGTCTCAGAGCCGTGCATACTGTTTTAACAAATGCATTAAGTATAAATGAAGTGTGTGCCTGCTGAGTTCCTCGACTGTTGACAAGCGATGAAATGACTAAAAGGGTTCGAGTTTCAAGAGAATTCTTGAGGCGATGGCAGTGGGACGACGACAGATTCTTATCTTATTATCACAACAGACGAAACTGTGATCAACTTTTACGACCCCAAAACCAAAAGAGAATCAATGGTTTGGAAACATGTTTTCTGTACCACCTCAGGAAAAAAGAGTTATCAAGTCATCCAAGAAAATTATGTTCCTTTTTTTTCATGGATAATGATTGCATGATATTGCAGCACGCGGTCACGGACGGAGAAATTGTTTACCAGAAAGATTACTAAACGGTATATTCGATACAGACTATTATATATTTTTACTGAATGAACAGATATTTTCATTACAATATTTTGAAATATAAAACTTTTAATGAAAATGATGCATAACATTGTGTAACCTTTACTAGTTAATATTACAGCGACACAGGCTTGAGGTAAGCGTAACGTCATTCTTATCGACGACGACGTCCAAAGTGCCCCACGTCCCCTTTCATGCATATATGATAATACGTATCGTGAATTTATATTTGTCCCAGTAGTGTTGATATTTACATCTTTTAAAAGAGTAAAAAATTATCTTTCCAGTCGTATATTTTTGTAAAAAATTTGTAGCGTAATGTTGGATATATAGCATCAGTCCGGGAACTTTTTGTCTAAACCTTGTAAACCATGTATGTTTTAATGCAATAGATACCTGTAGTTGAAGTTGAATTTAAACAGCTCATCTATTAACAGATTATTTTACTTCTGTTAGTCTTTGTAGTTTTCTATTATACAGGCTCTACCATCTTAAAGGTCCATTAGCTTTTTAGCTCACCTGATTCAATCAGGTGAGCTTTTAGGATCAATGAATGCCCGGCGTCCAGCGTCCATCCACAATTAGTTTGTCTACACTCTAGCATCTACAGCTCTTAACCAATGTCAATCAAACATGGTCACAATGTATATGGCCACAATGTCTCGGCTAAGTTTGATTATGGGCAAAATCGGACAAGGACTTCAAGAGTTATGTGCCCTTGGTTTAGAAAATTGCTATATTTAGCTTGTTAACACTCTAGTGCCTTCATTTATTCACTGATCCTAATAATAATTTTAGTTAATATGTATGACTGAAAGAACTTGGATAAGTTCGATTATGGGCTGAATCGGACTAGAACTTTAAGAGTTGTGGGCCTTGACTTTGAAAATTTGCTATATTTGAGTTTGTTTACACTCTAGCACCTTCATTTATTCACTGATCCTAATAATATTTTCAGTAAATATGTATAACCAAAAGATCTTGGACAAGATAGATTATGGGCGAAATCGGACTAGAACTTCAAGAGTTATTGGCCCTTGACTTTGAAAATTTGCTATATTTGAGTTTGTTAACACTCTAGCGCCTTCATTTATTCACTGATCCTGATCATATATATATATATATATAGAAAATTTGCTACGTTTTAGCTTATTTAATGGTATTATAGCACCTTCATTGTTAGTTTTGATCAAAATCTATGTAAAAAGTATTTTGTTCTCAGGTGAGCGACCTAGGGCCATCTTGGCCCTCTTGTTCAATTTAGTAAATGCATAACAATAGATAAAATGATAATAAGATGTAAGAAACAATATTTACATAATGCCTTTCTTTTGCATAGAAAATAATACAGTGTTACATTTCTTTACATGTATTAAAAAAAGAAAATTCCTGAATGTTTTTATTGCAAGTAAAAGTCAGATTTACTGATAAGACGTCTTTCTAGGTAAAATAAGACCTAATTTAATTTTAACATTCAAAAAGCTAAATGGGGCTTTAAACCCTTTACCTCATAGCTGGGTACACCAACTGTCTATTACATCACTAATTACTGTGTTAATTATTAATCTGATCTGTGTGAATATAGGAGTTGTGCATGAATTAATTACCTTTCTAATGGTGTAATTTTTATAATGTAGGACAAATAGTAAGAAAACTATTGGAGTTTAATAAAAGTTAAATGAATATTCTTAGCTCACATGTCACAAAGTGACAGGGTGAACTTTTAGGATTAGTCTCCGTCCAGCGTCGTGCGTCATGCGGTGTGCGTCGTCAAAATTTACCTTATGAACACACTAGGGGCCACATTTTTAGCTCAATTTTAGCAAAACTGGGTCAGAATGTTAATATTGACAAAATCTCAGACGAGTTCGATATTGGGCCATTTTGGGTGAAAAACCAGGTCACCAGGGCCAAATATGGGAAAACCTTGTGAACACTTTTGAAATCACTGTTTTGAATCTTCATAAAACTTTGTCAGAATGTTTATTTCAATAATATGTAAGTCAAGTTTGATAATGGGTCATTTCCGGTCAAAAACTAGGTCACTAGGGCAAATTGCTGGAAAACCTTGTGAACACTCTAGAAGTCACTGTTTTGATTGGACGATCATGAAACCTTGTCAGAATGTTTGTCTTTATAATATCTTGGACGAGTTCGAACATGGGTCATCTGGGGTCAATAACTAGGTCATCAGGTCAAATCTTAGGAAAACTTTGTTAACACTGTAGATTTCACAGTTATAATTGGATCTCCACCAAACCTTGTCAAAATGTTTGCCTCAATGATATGTGGGTCAAGGTTGATTATGGGTCAGCCGGGGTCAAAAACCTGGTCACCAGGTCTAATCTTATGTAAAAATCTTGTAAAAGCTGTAAATTGCATGTTGTTTATTGGATCTTCACCAAACCTTGTCTGATTGTTTGTCTCAATGATTTTAAAGATAAGTTCAAATATGGGTCATCTAGGGTCAAACACTAGGTCACGAGGTCAAATCTAAGGAAAACCTTATTAATAATATAGATGTTAAATTTTGATTGTATCTTCACCAAACCTTGTCAGAATGTTTGTCTTAATGATATGTAAGACAAATTCGAACATAGGTCTTCTGGGGTCAAAAACTAGGTCACAAGGTCAAATCTTAGGAAAACCTTGTCTATGCTGTAGTTTTCATGGTTATGATTGGATCTTCACCAAATTTTGTCAGAATGTTTGTCTTATTTATATGTTGGACAAGTTCTAACATGGGTCATCTGGGGTCAAAAATTAGGTCACCGGTTCAAACCAAAGTTTTAATGAGTGAACAGTGATTGTCATGTGAGCAATAAAGGGCCATCTTGGCCCTCTTGTTATTATTGAAGTATATAATTATTAACACTAAAACTTAAATTTATGTTGGAAAAACTTTATAAGGGATAAAAAATAAGAGGCGTGATTTGGCGGGACTATGCAGATGAGGTAGAGGCATGATTTGGCAGGATTATGAGGTAAAGGGTTAAGCAGAAATTCATAAGATACTTGCACATAGGGAGGTTTGTTTACTAGCTAATAAATCCCACCTATTAATTCAGATAATCTATTCCTAGGGCTAAGAGACTTGCCAAGAAGTATTATGACAAACTTTTCAAGGAGTATTGTATATCAGATCTTAGTCGATATAAAGAAAATAAGATTGCCATGCGATGGAGAATTGAGCAAGAAGTAGAGCAAGGGAAAGGTATGTACAAGATCTGACAGTTACAGTGCTTGACAAAATAAGAATATTTTGTATAAGATCTGAGTAATTGGTTGAAAAAAAAGTAATGCATTTTGTATGAGGTCTGATGGTTGGTTGACATGAGGAAAAACACTTTTAGTGCTTAGTCCTCTGTGAGCTTTAGGATCAATCAATGTCCGGCATCCATAATTGGTGGGTGTTAACACTCTAGAGGCCAAAGTTTTAATTGGATCTTCATCAAACTTTTCAGAATTTTCATCTTAATGATATACTGGACAAGATTAAACATGGGTCATTTGGGATAAAAAATGAGGTCAATAGGTAAAATAAAATGAAATCCTTGTTAACACTCTAGAGGTCACAGTCATGATTGGATCTTCACCAAAGTTTGTCAGAATGTTTGTCTTGGTGATATGTTGGACAAGTTAGAACATGGGTCATCCCAGGTAAAAAATTAGGTCACCTGGTCTCATCACAGAAAACCTTGTTAACAGTCAACAGGTTACATTTTTGGTCGGATCTTCAACAAATCTTGTTAGATGGTTTGTCTTAATGATATGTAGGACAGTTTTCAAACATGTTTCATCTTGGATCAAAAACTAGGTCACTTGGGCAAATCACAGGAAAACCTTATTAACACTGAAGAGACAACATTTTTAACAAGTCTGAAAGTTGCTCAGATTGCCTGTCTTGATGATTTCTAGGTTAGTGTTAAAGATTGATATGAAGAAAGTTGCAATGATATGAAATAAGTTGCAGTCTTTACTCAGGTGAGTTAGTAAAAGGCCATTATGGTCTTCTTGTAATGAAGTCTGGTGGTTGGGTTACAATACAAAGACATTTTTTATTTGGTCTGATGGTTGACAGAAATTGAACATACTATAATTAGGTCTGATACAAAAACAAAATTGTGTGTGGTCTGACAAAAAATCAGTTGATACATACAAAATCTTTTTTAATAAAAGAAGTCAGATATCAAAACTTATTTTGTATGAGGTCTGTTGTTTTAATTTCTTATAGATTAATTTCAGAATAAACATTTTAAAAATATTTACTAGCAGTGTTTACTCTTCAGGTCAATTTATTTGTGGTAATAAGAAATGTAATGAACATCAAGGCTTAAAAAGCTGGGAGGTAAATTTTGCATACATGGAAGATGCTCAAAAGAAAAATGCCCTTGTTAAACTCAGTAAGTATTTCAGATTTATGTGAAATTTCATACTTGCTTCTCATGTTGTGTTATGAAAATACTATGATAGTATATATATATATATATCTTAGCTTGATATTGGTTTCCGATCAATAAATGAAGAAATATTTCATGGATGAATTTCATATTATACATGAAGGTGTATAATAATAAAATACAGGTCAAGTTATTTAACATTTGTCACTTCTGTCACGGCTCATAAAATATGGGCAAGCTATAGGAGTTGAATGACATTGTGTCCAGAGGACTGTACAGCAATATCACATGTCAAAACATTATACAAAATAATCTTACATAAATAGAAAGTGTTGGCATGGTATTGTTTACAAGAAGACACATTTTAATGATCATCAAATTTTACAATAAACTAAATTTAGAACACATTAATAAAAGATATTTGAGAAGAATGTGACTTAATGTATTTAGTGTAATAAATGTATCTAATTTATCAAAATAAACTTACAACAGCTTTGTCAGGAATAGTGATAATTCAACCACAGGAACCTGTAATTCAATCAAAAAAAATTATGCTCAATAAAAAATTACCAATGTATAGAAAATACCTAAACGTAAGTAATTTTTTATTGAGCATAATTTTTTTTTATTGAATGATTCAACTGAATAATAACATTTCTGTGGGATGGCAAAATTACATGTTGGTTTACCATTTAAAGTGAATTAACAGCTTAGCTGATTATAAATTGTAAGATAGCTAGGACAAGAAAAGACGGTTATAAATGTGTGCCAATACACATTGTACTTCAATTGAATGTATAGGTTTTATTTATTAGTTTGTATGATATTCTTTCTTTTTTAACAATTTTTGTATGATTTATTGATTATTTAACTTTTATGTACATTGGTGACACAAATATACAGAAGGGATTAATATAAAGAGACATGGAATCTTTTCAGTAGTATGAGTCATGTAACACATGATTAGTGTTCATTTAGTCAACTGATGTTCCTTAGTTACATATCCTTAATCATATCTGTGCAGACTTCCTCATTCTGTAATTAAGTCTTGTTTTTAATCGTATGTGACATAAAATAAGATAAAACTTGTTAAAAAACTTGATAAAGTCTCTATGAGACTTAATTAATGAAGATAAACTTTAAATCAAGTAACAAAATAATGTTTAAACCCCCAACAGTATAAAAAGCAGGTAATGGCTGGTGGGTGGTTTCCCTTGATTTTTAAACTGTTTTCAGCTCAGGGAGAGATTTTTAACAAAACTTATATTAAATGGTGTTTTCAATCACTGAAAAATATTCTGAATGAAGCAAAATGATTCTTTTATCAGTCCAGAAGATTTAGGTTCTTATATTTTCAAAACAATTTATAACAGAAATTCAAATTTGAATTAGAGGGAGGAGTTTATATGGTCTGCTTCAGCTTTTTATAGATTCAGTACAGTAAGTCAGCATTCACTGTATGTCTATCACTGATAAAACAATGTAGAGAGAGAGTTCATTTGATAAAACAATGTGGAGAGAGAGTTAATTTGCATCCGATAGTCTGATCAGAAGTTGCGTCTTTAAGTATAAAGGGCTGGATCCTTTATAAATTTTTCTATTATAGTTACAAAGTTAGAATAATCATATTGGCAGGAATCTGAGTGTCAATGATATTTTTTACATTAGCATGGTCAAATTTCAGCAGTATACATTTTTAACCAGCTTTCCACAAAGTGAAACCTGGTTATTAGAATGCCGAAAATGGCGGGCGGGCAGCATGGTGGGCGGGCTGTTGGTCGTCGAACAGGCGGTGTCCGGTCAATAACTTAAGTTCTGATGGACCAATCTTGACCAAACTTGGTATGTAGGATCCTTGAATGAAAAGCTAGCCTGGGATTGTATTTGGGGTATGTGGGGTCAAGGTCACTATTACTAAAAATAGAAAATCAATGTCCGGTCAATAACTTAAGTTTGGAATGACCAAATTTGACTAAACTTGGTATTTAGCATCCTTGAATGAAAAGCTAGCCTAGGATTGTATTTGGGGTCTGTGGGATCAAGCTCAAGGTCACTGTTACTAAAAATAGAAAATCAGTGTCCGGTCAATAACTTAAGTTTGGAATGACCAATATTGACTTAACTTGGTATTTAGCATCCTTGAATGAAAAGCTAGCCTAGGATTGTATTTGGGGTCTATTGGATCAAGGTCACTGTTACTAAAAATAGAAAATCAGTGTCCGGTCAATAACTTAAGTTTGGAATGACAAATGTTGACTAAACTAGATATGTAGGATCCTTGAATAAAAACCTAGCCTGGGATTGTATTTGGGTTATGTGGGATCAAGGTCACTGTTACTAAAAATAGAAAATCAGTGTCCGATCAATAACTTCAGCTTGGAATGACCAATGCTGACTAAACTTTGTATGTAGGATCCTTGAATGAAAACCTAGCCTGGGATTGTATTTGGGGTCTGTGGGATCAAGGTCAAGGTCACCGTTACTAAAAATAGAGATTCAGTGTCCTGTCCATAACTTAAGTTTGGAATGACCAATGTTGACTTAACTTAGTATTTAGCATCCTTGAATGAAAACCTAGCTTGGGATTGTATTTGGGGTCTGTGGGGTCAAGGTCACTGTACTGAAAATAGAAAATCAGCTTTCAGTGTATAACTTAATCAAGGATTTAGATACTGCGATGAAATTTTGTGTGTAGCTAGCTTACATGCAGCCCATGCTTTTGAATTGCATCTAGGTTCAGTAAGGTCAAGGTCACTGTTACTAAAAATAGAAAATCAGTTTCTGGTCAATAACTTAAGTAAGGATTGAGATATTGCGATGCAATTTTGTGTGTTGGTAGCTTACATCCAGTCCATGCTTTTGTATAGAATTAAGGGTCAGTAGGGTAAAGGTCACTGTTACTAAATATAGAAATCAGTTTCCAGTCAATTACTTAAGTTTGGAATGACTAATCTTGACTCAACTGGGTATTTAACAACCTTGCATGAAAGTTTAGCTTGGAATTGTATTTGGGGTCAGTTTGGTCATGCATGGTCACTGTTTCTAAAAATAGAAAATCAGTTTCTGCAGAATAACTTAATTAAGGATTTAGACATTGCAATGAAATTTTGTGTGGAGGTAGCTTACATAAAAACCAAGCTTGGGATTGCATTCTATGCCAGTAGGATAAAGGTTTATGTTAACTTATTAGTAGCACTGGAAACTGAACCACTGATGAAGCCTTAGCAAAGAATTCTAGAGTACTGTGGTATTAAAGCCTTGTAAAACCTGGTTTCGTGACATTGCCATGTTTCTTGTTTAACTCGAAATGATATTAGTTGTTATCAGGCCGAAATGTTTAAATAAACCTTAACTGGTTTAAGAGAGAACTGATAGATAGCAATGTATTGACTATGTATGTCTATTACATTCTTAAATATTTTTTATTCCACATTTTTGTAATAGTTACATAACATGAAAAAACAAGATGGTGTAGGTTTTTCTATCTTCTTAAGGGCAGGGCTAACATGAAACATCGTGTAGTGGACCTGTGCCAAGATTGTTCAAACTATGGCCCTTGGGTAAAAATTAGCCCTGCCCTTAAGAAGTTGAAAAACCTACACCATTTTTTTTTTTTTTCATGTTACAAAGTAAAAATACACTTTTTGAATATCTCTGCTGGGGTATAGTCATATAAGTAATGACTTCACATCAAATATAAGTGTAGAGAGTGCCTTTTTCACTGTTTCATTTTTAAATACTCAGTTTAAAATGGCCCACTTCGAATTAAAATACGCCAACTTTTTTGTCAGGGTGGGAAGTTGGCCCATTGTTCAACAATCCTGGATTCAATTCTGGAATGTTTTAGCTTAACTGTGTGTTAAAATACAAATAGCTTAATGTGCAAATACTACTGTCAAAATAAGTGTTTCCTTTCTAACCCATGACAGTCTTGAAATCACTGAATGAGCTAAGCTTGCAAGTCTACCTGTATGTTAACAAAATGCATGTTGTTTATTTTTCAGGACTCTGTGCAGATTGCTCATACAAATTGAACTATTTTCATAGGTAAGAATCATTGCATATCAATGCATATATAAAAACCAATCCTTGAAATGTGTGTATGATTTTCTTTTTAGCTCAACAGAGAACTAAAAAAATTAATTTCATTAAAAACTCTGGTTGCCATGGCAATAAATAGAAAAAACTTTAAAAATCTTCTTATCCGAAACCACAGAGCCTAGAACTTATATATTTAGTGTGTAGTATTGTCTAGTGGACGTCTACCAAGTTTGTTCAAATTTTCCCCCTGGGGTCAAAGTTTACTTATATAGGAAATTTTAAAAAATCTTCTTGTCAGAAACTACAATACATAGAACTTTGATATTTGAAGTGTAGCATCATCTAGTGGACTTCTACTAAGTTTGTTGAAATTATTGCCCTGGGGTCAAAATTGGCCCCGCCCCTTGGTTTACTCTATTTTATATCAAAGGGGTTTGTCACGAAAAAAAATCGAAATTTTTTTTGTCCATGTAACCCGTATATATATAGAAGGGAAAGAACTTCGACAATTCGAATTTTCCAACGCGTGTTATAAACTTCCATGTTAATGCAATGCAGTACAAAATATTTAAATCGTATATAGTGCAACGTGTGGGCAACTCAACACGCTAACAGAAAATGTATACTTTTTCTACCTTTAAAGATATTTTAAACTTGCTATTGAAGATTTTTCACTTGAAAAATGGTCAAAATTTACGAAAAGACACAGTCTTAAAATCGCAGCGTGTATACCGGTATACATATACAGAGTGGAACTGTTAAATTACTGACACAACTTCTTAGAATGGGCCTTGAATTATAATAATACACTATAATATACTAGCTGCCAGTGATTGTCACGTGACATATCAAGGAAGCAAAATAAAGAAACCGACAAACTGAACAAAAACGTAACTTCTTCATTAAAAGTGCATCCCGAAATGTAAAATCATTAGCAGTTAGTAAATTATACCATATATGATATAAATATACTGTTTGGTTATGAATTATGACCCATTCTATGAAGTTTTACCAGAGTGTAATTTATCAATTTCGCTATAGATTTGTACTGGGATTTTACGACTGTGTGTCTTTTTGTAAAATTTGACCATTTTTCGAGTGAAAAATCTTCAATAGCAAGTTTAAAATATCTTTAAAGGTAGAAAAAGTATACATTTTTTATTAGCGTGTTGAGTTGTCCTCACGTTGCACTATGTATGAGTTAAATATTTTGTACTGCATTGCAAAAACATGGAAGTTTATAACACGCGTTGGAAAATTCGAATTGTCGAAGTTCTTTCCCTTCTATATATATACAGGTTACATGGAAAAAATGATTTTTTTTTCATGACAAACCCCTTTGTTTTATATAGGCTGATATAGGATTTTTTTTTTAAATTCTTGTCAGGAACTACAATATGTAGACCTAAGATATTTGGTGTGCATCATCATCTAGGGGACCTCTACCAAGATTGTTCAAGTTGTGGCCCCAGGGTCAAAATTGGCCCCGACCCAGGGTTTACTTGATTTTACATAGGCTTATATAGGAAAATTTAAAGAATCTTCTTGTCAGAAACTTAAGTGCCTACAGTTTAGATATTTAAGATGTAGCATTGTCTAGTGGGCCTCTGCCAATTTTGTTCAAATGATGGCCCTGACAATCGTGTCATCATTTACACGCGATTGCTGCAGGCAGTTTGTTAATATTGACTTCCACAATTGAATTAATCAGGATAAGTTTGGGTATTATGTTTAAGTAGATAATTAAAATGTGACCAACGCGCAAATGAGTGTTCTATTTTCGGACTTTAGATTCGGAAAAGCAAAAGTCATAATTTTTCGAGATTATAGCCAAAATGAATTTTCTTGAGCCAATTTTTATTTCTTTGAGCCATTGACTCAATTGGCGAACGCCAGCGGAAGCCCTGATTAGCTTGCCCCGGAGGTCACTTGATTTATATATGCTCATATATAGGAAAAAGGTGAAAATGTTCTTCTCTAATGGTCTTTTTTTCTGGTGAGCAGTATCGGGTCATCATGGCCCTCTTGTCTTTTTTTTGGTAAGCAGTATCGGGTCATCATGGCCCTCTTGTCTTTTTTTTTGGTGAGCAGTATCGGGTCATCATGGCCCTCTTGTCTTTTTTTCTGGTGAGCAGTATCGGGTCATCATGGCCCTCTTGTCTTTTTTTTTGGTGAGCAGTATCGGGTCATCATGGCCCTCTTGCCTCTTTTCTGGTGAGCAGTATCGGGTCATCATGGCCCTCTTGTCTTTTTTTTTGGTGAGCAGTATCGGGTCATCATGGCCCTCTTGTCTTTTTTTTTGGTAAGCAGTATCGGGTCATCATGGCCCTCTTGTCTTTTTTTTTGGTGAGCAGTATCGGGTCATCATGGCCCTCTTGTCTTTTTTTTTGGTGAGCAGTATCGGGTCATCATGGCCCTCTTGTCTTTTTTTTTGGTGAGCAGTATCGGGTCATCATGGCCCTCTTGTCTTTTTTTTGGTAAGCAGTATCGGGTCATCATGGCCCTCTTGTCTTTTTTTTTGGTGAGCAGTATCGGGTCATCATGGCCCTCTTGTCTTTTTTTTTGGTGAGCAGTATCGGGTCATCATGGCCCTCTTGTCTTTTTTTTTGGTGAGCAGTATCGGGTCATCATGGCCCTCTTGTCTTTTTTTTTGGTAAGCAGTATCGGGTCATCATGGCCCTCTTGTCTTTTTTTTGGTAAGCAGTATCGGGTCATCATGGCCCTCTTGTCTTTTTTTTTGGTGAGCAGTATCGGGTCATCATGGCCCTCTTGTCTTTTTTTTGGTAAGCAGTATCGGGTCATCATGGCCCTCTTGTCTTTTTTTTTTGGTGAGCAGTATCGGGGCATCATGGCCCTCTTGTCTTTTTTTTGGTGAGCAGTATCGGGTCATCATGGCCCTCTTGTCTTTTTTTTTGGTAAGCAGTATCGGGTCATCATGGCCCTCTTGTCTTTTTTTTCTGATCATGGAATCAACAGAATTTCAAATATGAACAAATGTTATTAATCTTCATGATTGTTTTTGTAGCTTTTGAAGATGTACATGTATTTTATAAATGGTAGCTTTTTGAAGCTTTTGAACAGGAGTTTTATATATGTTATGTTTTAATAATTCAGACTTATAATAATTACATGTATTAGTTAGGGCTTAACTTACAATTTTGAGTGTGATTTTTTGTTAACTAGTTCAATCATACTATTCTGCAGATGACATATGCCAGAATCATTATAACTTTAATGAATGAAAGATTTTAGACATATGCTAGAAACATTATAACATGCATGAGTGAAAGATTTAGACATATGTTGAAATTAATTTTACATGCATGTGTGAAAGTAATATCAGACATATCAGTCACTCATTCAGTTATCCAATCAATCAGTCATTTAGTTTTCCAATTAATCAGTCAAGTTATCCATTCAGTCAGTCATTTATTAAGTTATCCAATCTATCAGTAGGTCAGTTATTCAGTAAGTCAGTATGTTATTCATTTGGTTATCCAGTCAGTCATTCAGTTATGCAATCAGTCATCCATTTATTTTTTCAATCAATCAGTCATTTATTCATAAATGTGGTTTTCCAATCAATTCATTAATCGGTTATTTATCCAATCAGTCAGTCATACATTTGGTTTTCAAATCCATTCATCAATTAGTCAGTTGTCCTATCAGTCAGCCAGTTTTCATTTGGTTATCCGATCAATCAGTGATCCAATCTGTCATTCAGTGATCCAATATGTCAGTCAGTGATCCAATATGTCAGTCAGTGATCAGTGATCCAGTCTGTCAGTGATCCAGTCTGTCAGTGATCCAATATGTCAGTCAGTGATCCAATATGTCAGTCAGTGATCCAATCTGTCATTCAGTGATCCAATATGTCATTCAGTTATCCAATCTGTCAGTCAGTGTTCCAATCTGTCATTCAGTTATCCAATCTGTCAGTCAGTGATCCAATCTGTCACTCAGTGATCCAATATGTCACTCAGTGATCCAATCTGTCATTCAGTGATCCAATCTGTCATTCAGTTATCCAATCTGTCATTCAGTTATCCAATCTGTCAGTCAGTGATCCAATCTGTCATTCAGTGATCCAATCTGTCATTCAGTGATCCAATATGTCATTCAGTGATCCAATCTGTCATTCAGTTATCCAATCTGTCATTCAGTTATCCAATCTGTCATTCAGTGATCCAATCTGTCATTCAGTTATCCAATCTGTCATTCAGTGATCCAGTCTGTCAGTCAGTGATCCAATCTGTCATTCAGTGATCCAATATGTCATTCAGTGATCCAATCTGTCATTCAGTTATCCAATCTGTCAGTCAGTGATCCAATCTGTCATTCAGTTATCCAATCTGTCATGCAGTGATCCAATCTGTCAGTCAGTGATCCAATCTGTCATTCAGTTATCCAATCTGTCATGCAGTGATCCAGTCTGTCAGTAATCAAATCTGTCATTCAGTGATCCAATCCGTCATTCAGTGATCCAATCTGTCGTTCAGTGATCCAATCTATCATTCAGTGTTCTAATCTGTCATTCAGTTATCCAATCTGTCATTCAGTGATCCAATCTGTCATTCAGTGATCCAATCTGTCATTCAGTGATCCAGTCTGTCAGTGATCCAATCTGTCATTCAGTTATCCAGTCTGTCATTCAGTGATCCAGTCTGTCAGTGATCCAATCTGTCATTCAGTTATCCAATCACTCAGTCATTTAGTGATCCAATCACTCAGTGAGTCAGTCAATGAGTTATCTTATCAATCACTCAATTATTCAGTCAATGAGTTATCTTATCAATCACTCAGTGAGTCAGTAAATGAGTTATCTTATCAATCACTCAGTGAGTCAGTCAATGAGTTATCTTATCAATCACTCAGTGAGTCAGTCAATAAGCTATCTTATCAATCACTCAGTGAGTCAGTCAATGAGTTATCCAATCAATAACTCGGTGAGTCAGCCATTGAGTTATCCTATCAATCACTCAGTGAGTCAGTCAATGAGTTATCCTATCAATCACTCAGTGAGTCAGTCAATGAGCTATCTTATCAATCACTCAGTGAGTCAGTCAATGAGTTATCTTATCAATCACTCAGTGAGTCAGTCAATGAGTTATCCTATCAATCACCCAGTGAGTCAGTCAATGAGTTATCCTATCAATCACCCAGTGATTCAGTCAATGAGTTATGTTATCAATCACTCAGTGAGTCAGTTAATGAGTTATCCTATCATTAACTCAGTGAGTCAGCCATTGAGTTATCCTATCAATCACTCAGTGAGTCAGCCAATGAGTTATCTTATCAATTACCCAGTGAGTCAGTCAATGAGTTATCCTATCAGTCACTCAGTGAATCAGTCAATGAATTATCAGTCACTTGGTGAGTCAGTCAATGAGTTATCTTATCAGTCTCTCAGTGAGTCAGTCAATGAGTTATCTTATCAGTCTCTCAGTGAGTCAGTCATTGAGTTATATTATCAATCACTCAGTGAGTAAGTCAATGAGTTATCCTATCAATCACTCAGTGAGTCAGCCATTGAGTTATCATATCAATAGCTCAGTTGTCCTATCTATCAATCAGTCAGTCAGCCATTTAATGATTAGGGCTGTGGCGAGTATCCCAGTACTCGGGTAATCACGAATCAAATTGAAAAATCGAATAGGAATAATAATTATTACTAAAATTCGTGGTTCGCGATCTTGTTTTTAGCAGGTGAGCTTTTGGGTCGCCCTGCGTCCATTGTGGGTCGTTCATCGTGAAGTGACGTCCATATTTACTTAAAACAACATCTCCTCCAACACCGCTGTGCCTATTGCAACCAAACTTTGCTGGAATGATCCTTAGGTGGTCCCCTTTCAAAGTTGTTCAAAAAATTAAATTTCATTAAGAACTCTGGTTGCTATGGCAACAAATAGAATTTTTTTTTTTTAAATTCTTGTCTGAAACCACAGGGCCTAGAGCTAAGATATTTGGTATGTACAATTGTCTAATGGAACTCTACAAAGTTTGTTCAAATTATTCCCCTGGGGTCAAAATTGGCTCCGCCCCGGGGGTAACTTAATTTTACATAGACTTATATAGGAAATTTAAAAAGTCTTCTTGTCAAAAACTACAATGCCTAGAGCTTTTATATTTGGTGTGTAGCATAGTCTAGTGGACCTCTACCAAATTTGTTCAAATTATTGCCCTAGGGTCAAAATTGGCCCGGCTCCGGGGGTCACTTGATTTAGATAGACTTATATAGGAAAATTTTAAAAATCTCCTTCTCTTTAAACGCAAGGCCTAGAGCTTAGATATTTTGTATGTGGCATTGTCTAGTGGACCTCTACCAAGTTTGTTCAAATTATGGCCCCGGGGTCAAAATTGGCCCTGCCCTGGGGTTTATTCTATTTTATATAGGAAAATTTGAAAAATCTTCTTCTTCTAAACCACAAGGCCTAAAGCTAAGATATTTGGTATGTAGCATTTTCTACTGGACCTTTACCATGTTTGTTCAAATTATTGCACTAGGGTCAAAATTGGCCTCGCCCCGTGGGTCACTTGATTTATATAGGCTTAATTATATGAAAATTTAAAAAATCTCCGAAACCACAATGCCTAGAGTTAAGATATTTTGTATGTAGTATTGTCTAGCAGACCTCTTCAAAATTTGTTCACATTATGGCCCTGGGGTAAAAATTGGCCCTGACCCTTAGGGTCACTTGATTTTACTTGGACTCGTGTAGAATTATTTTAACAATGTTCGTCTCAAAATGACCTTTTTTCCTGGTGAGCATTTACAGGGCCATCATGGCCCTCTTGTTTAACATTAAGTGTATTCTTCGTTCTTAAAATTCCCTTTTCTCTAAATATGTATTGTCTAATCATGGAGTACTTTGTTTGCCATGAGGTTCAACTGGATCTTTAAACTTAATGGGTCACAGGCTTAAACAAGAAAATGATGCTGGTAAATCCATTAATTGGAAATGTTAGATGGGTTACCTGATAAAAAAAGATTCGTGATTTGATTTGTGGATGGTAAGTGTTGAATCGTGGATTGGATCAGATCACCACTTACCCAATGATAATGATCCAATCAATCTAGTCAGTTATCCAATCAATCAATACCGGTATTATAAAAGGCTTGTGCTTCAGATACAGTAATGTTATAGTAATAAAACATGCTATTTTTAGCCAACCCCGAGTTTAATTTTTCAATTTCTTGATGAGCTAGTTTATAATTGAAAGTTTAGTAAAGTGTTTATCATGTGTCACAGTTTTACCCAATTTGTGTATAACTTAATGTTTTATATAATACAGACGAAAAGAAATCAAACCAAGTTGGAAAAAAGGTAGAAAAGAAAAAGGTTGTAAGAAATCAAAATCAATGAAATCTGAATCTGGTAAGTCAAATGCTTTCTTGTTTAATATTGACAGACTTTTCTTTCACATACAAGATGTTTCCTGTTAGTAAAATCATTTAGCATTAATAAGTAAGGAGAGTGTCTATGTATCTAAGAAACCAAAATATGCTGGAAAATTGTGGGGGGGTGCATTTTCGTGTCCGGCTCATAACTTTGACATGCATGATTGGATTTTGAAATTGGCACAAATGTTCATCATAAGACGACGTGTCATGCACAAAAACTGTGTCGCTTGCTAAAAGGTCAAGGTCACAGCGGACACTTAAAGTTTGTGCTTATTCCTCGTATATGGATATAGTGAAAGTATATGTTCATGTCCGGCTCATAACTTTGTCATGTATATTTAGATTTTGAAATAGATTGGCACAAATATTTATCATATCAAGACGTGTCATGTGCGAAATCATGTCGCTTGCTCAAAGGTCAAGGTCACAGTGGACATTTGAATCTATTTTGTGCATTGCTTAAATTGAAATAGTGGAGTTTAATTACCACCCACTTTGGGCTGCATTCCCTAGCAACTCATTCTATGTAATATTAACATAATGTCTGCCACACAACACTCATTTCCGTGTCCAGTGTGATTTAGTGGGGGCATCCGTGTCCTATGGACACATTTCTAGTCTTAAAAGTCTTACCTTGATATGAATGAGATGACAGTCACTATTCTCAATAAGCACAAAGAATTAGTTCCATGGCTCAAATGTCACTACTCACAGCAAGTGTCTGCTAGATTGGTTGATACACATTATTAAAGTAGCAAAGTGTGACATAACCTGTGCGAGGAGTTTGTCATTTATCAGTCTGTCTACACATTTAATAATGAAAATTTCGGACTATGATCTTCGAATAGTAATTACGTTATATATATTAATAAATTTATGCGGATTTATGAATTTGCGAAGCCTTCCATTCGCGAATATTAGCGAAAATAAAAACATCGCGAATAATACCAGATTTACAGTAGTACGGTGACAGAATAACTCAGTCTTTTTCTAATCAAATCTTATGTATTTTACATCATCTTAAAGCTTTTGATTACATGAAAATTATTTTAATAGATATAACCTTTTTGTCTATTTTAATGATTACACACAACCAGTACATTGTAACTTCTGAAATCCGGACCCTCTGAAATCCGGACAATTTTCTTGGTCCCGAAATTTTTCCCTCTATTTCAATGTAAATTAGACTTCTGAATTCTGGAACTTCTGAATTCTGGTCTATATTTTCATAAATTCTGGTTTATGTAAGTGCAATTTTACTTTCAAAATCCGGACAGTGCAGAAAATGTCATCCTTAATTAGTCCCGCTATTTTTAACCCTGAGGCAAAATGTCATTGTTCTCTTTTTCAATTGTTTACCAATCAGTGGGGTTAGTATATGATGACATATGTTAGAATCACAATATGTCAGTTTGCATTTGTAAAATAAACCACTTTCACTAAAATATATTTCCAAATCTTTACACTCATTAACTATTTTGACTGGTTCATTTTTGTAAGTAAAATTGTATTGTCGGTACCCTCCTTTCGAGAAAATATTAGATTTTGATTATTAAATCTTATTAATGTTTTATCTTTTATTTTTGCATCATGTCTAAGTAATAATAATATCATACTGTATTATGCATAAATAATAATGTCCCTATTTTCACCATTAAAAAACTCTGGCATTTAACATCTGTACTTGTTCAGATAATTTTAGACTTCTGAATTCCGGCAACTTCCGAAATCCGGACATTTTGGCCGGTCCCATTGGTGTCCGGAGTTCAAAAGTTACACTGTACTTATATCATTAATTAAGTGTAACAAATGATCAAAATGCATGATTCAATTCTGTTTTTAGCTCACATGAGCAGTTTGTTTGATTATGGGTCACTTGGGGTCAAAAACTAGGTCACCAGGGCCAATTAAGGGAAAACCTTGTGAACACTCTAATTGGATCTTCATGAAACTTTGTCAGAATGTTTATTTTAATGATATGTAGGTCAAGTCGATAATGGGTCATTTCCGGTCAAAAACTAGGTCACCAGGGCACCCTAGAAGTCACTGTTTTGATTGAAACTTGTCATAAAACCTTGTCATGAAACCTTGTCAGAATGTTTGTCTTTATAATATCTTGGACGAATTCGAAAATGGGTCATCTGGGGTCAAGAACTAGGCCACTAAGTCAAAACTTAGTTCAAATTAATAACTTAAAAAATTTGCTATATTTTAGCTTGTTTACACTCTAGCACCTTCATTTATTCACCGATCCTAATTATATTTACAATGAACGTGTATGACCTTGTGGTTTTGGACTAGTACAGTTATGGGTGGAATCGGACCACAACTTCAAGAGTTATGAGCCCTTGAATTAGAAAATTTACTACGTTTTAGCTTGTTTAACAGTATTATGCCTTCATTGTTGGTGTCTATCTCAAAATCTACGTAAAAATGAGTTTTACGAGATGGAAACTATATTCCCTGGTCATAAATTATAGTGCCTTTGTTCTCAGGTGAGCGATCTTGGGCCATCTTGGCCCTCTTGTTTAATTTTCCTATATAAGTCCATACAAATCAAGTGACCCCCGGGGCAGGGCCAATTTTGACTAGGCAATGATACATCATCCTAATCATCAACCAGTTTTGATTCTACAGGACATGGATTAATCCTCATGACAAGGGTGTGTCCTGTGTGTCTGTCGAGAGCGAAGTCTTCCTCTCCATGCCTGGCAATTCAGTGGGTTAATAGAGTCCATGTTCAGGGTTGCACGATCACGCTTCACGACTTTGTCCCAAGAAAGTTTTGGTCTGCCATGACCCTGCTTTGCTGCAATATTCATTTGTCTGATCTGCGAGATCCAGCTTGTACTGCGCTCAACGTATCCTAGCCATCTCAGCCTGCCCAGTTGAAGAAGCAATGTCTCTTATTTTGAGCCTGGATAGAAGGGTCTCAAAGTGTATGTCATCTTCAGGCTTGACCAGACAGGTCCGTCCATCTTATCATGGATGCTGCCCATGTTTCAGAGCCCTAAAGCATGACACTCCTCACACAGCTGGAGTAGACTTGACCTCTGGTTGCAGTAGGGAGTTGCCTGTTTATGAGGATAGGGAGGAGTTCTCTGAACTTTTTCCAGGCTAACTTGCACCGAGTTATGGCTGCAAGCTCACACCCCCCATCGGTAGACATGGTATCTCCAAGGTAGCAGAAGTTGGTGACCACATCAAGTCTGTCGCCTCCAACCTCAACCTCGCTTACTGGCCTACCGTCTATTGGTCTTGCTATGCCCATACATCGTGGGCATGAGTATTGTGGGTCTGGTTTAAGTGTGCCTTTAATTCCACTACACTTCTTGTGTACCCAGCAAGAGCCATTTGTACAGAAGATAGAGTTTCTTCCTGTTCCACTTAGGCATACAGAACAAGGGTGCTTTCCTGATCTTCTCAGGGAGTTCAGGTTTGGACTGGCAATCATTACTTTGGTCTTTCCCATGCTCACTCTTCCTATATATAATAGAGTTAACCCTGGGGTGGGGCCAAATTTGACCCCGGGGCCATAATTTGAACAAACTTGGTAGAGGTCCACTAGACAATGCCACATACAAAATATTGAAGCTCTAGGCCTTGTGGTTTTGAACAAGAAGATTTTTATAATTTTCCTATATAAGTCTACATAAATCAAGTGACCCTAGGGCAATAATTTGAACAATCTTAGTAGGGGTCCACTAGGCAATGCTACACACCAAATGTCAAAGCTCTAGGTCCTGTGGATTTTGAGAGAAGAAGTTCTGCATGGAATGGAATTCTTAGAACAACTTTGGTAGAGATTTAAGCAAGGAACACACCCGTGAAGTTTTGTTGAAATTGATCCAGTGGTTTAGGAGGAGATGTTGTTTAAAGAAATTGTGGACGACTGACAAAGCTTGACCTTGGCACACTGTGCCAGGTGAGCTAAAAATGTTAAACTATGCTCAACCATGGATACTGAACATGGTTAAGCATGGTTCATTATGGAGTGGTCAGGGCTGACTACCCCTGTCAAACAGTTAGCATCTTCAAAAACATGTTGTCTTCTTAATGAAAGCATAAAAAGAAAATTGCTATGAATGAAGTATTCATCAATGATACAAATTTCATAAATATCATACTAAAAACTGTGACATAAAAAACTTATTATAACATATTTTCATTTCTAAATGCAAATTAAATAAAATTACAATAAATTGAAACCAGCAGTTCATCAACGATGCTTGCTGAATATCTAGCTTTTGCCCAAGGTTTCATACTTTTTTTTCTGGAGTCAATGCAGCATCTTTGCCACAAGATCAGAAGGTTTTTCTCATTCCTGGTCTAATTAAAATGTTCAACCACTGTGAGAACGTGGGAATTTAGGTACACATTCGTTTCATGTGCTCATTTAATCACTTTCAAAAGTTCATCTTGAGTCAGAAACTACCACTGGACAAATCTTTTAGAGAAATTCCTTTCTATTTTGATTGTTTTAAACATCTCTTCATCTTAGAGCCACTGAACCATTCAGTTCCAAAGACAAGTTGCTGCTGAAATTGACAAATGTATTCAAGTGAATTTTCACAACAGGACTGGTAGTACAATTATAAGAAATTCCTACATACATGCACTTATTTAAATTATAAATCCAAAGTTTAATTTCAAAGTTTCATTTTATCAAATGTAGTTAATCACAACGAATATTGCCTGTCAATTAGTATACTGGGTACATGTATACCTAACACCCGAAAAACGTACTAAGAAATAATAAACATTAATATACTGTACCCATCTATATTTACTCTTAAATTTATATAGAGCTTTGATATTTGGTGTGTATCATTGCCCAGTGGACCTCTACCAAGTTCTTCAAATTATTATCCTTGGGTCAAAATTAGCCCCGCCCCGGGGGTCACTTGATTTATATAGACTTATATAGGAAAATTTTAAAAAATGTTATTGTCCCAAAGCACTAGGCCTAGAGCTTTGATATTTTGTATGTGGCATTGTCTAGTGGTCCAAATTATTTCCCTAGGGTCAATATTGGCCCCGCCCCGGGGGTCACTCGATTTATGTAGACTTATATAGAAAAAATTTAAAAATCTTCTTGTTTGAGACCATGAGGCCTTGGGCTTAGATATTTTGGATGTTAAATTTTCTTGTGGATCTCTACCAAGTTTGTTAAAATCATGGCCCCATGGTCAATATTGGCCTGGTCCTGGGAGTCAGTTGATTTCAACAACTACTGAACAGTCGGGGTAGATAACTCTTTACCATGTCAAATAACTTTCCTTGATTTAATTATCCCTTAGTGTTATAATGCTCAGGAGAGCGATATAAGGCCATCATGGCCCTCTTGTTGGTCTTTTTGGCCTTTTTGCTCTATAACTTTGTCATTCATCAGAGGATTTTGAAATATGTTACTACAAAATTTGTTAACCATTATTACAATGTGCCATGCGCTACTCCCATTGCTGTAGCTTCAAGGTCAATGTCATACTTAGAGAGTAAAAATGTCTTAATTTTGGTCTTTTTGCTGTGTCTGCTCTGTAATTTCTTTTTTCATCATTTTAAAATAATTGTTGCTTATGGAGGATTGGAGTATAGTACTAGTTCTTTCCATGATCAGGTGAACTGTCTGCCTCATATGACTCTGACTGTTGAAAGGGGCGCAAAACACAATTAAACAAACACACCTTAAGGTTAATGGTCAAAAATTGGTATTTATTTTGTGTCTGCTCAGTAACTTTGTCATTTATGGGTGGATTTTGGAAATACTTGGCATTAAAGTACACCAATTTGTGGGGATGTGTCTTACAGAAGACTCTGGTTTGTACCTCCAAGGTCAAGGTTACACTAATAGGTAAAAATGAGTCTTTTTTGTATCAGCTCGGGAACTTTGTCATATATACGGATCAATATCAGAAATACTTGGCTGAAATGTTCAACAACATGTGACGGTGTGTCAAGCATTAAAGACAACAGGTCACAGTTTTGATGGGCTCTTCACCAAACCTTGTAAGAATGTTTTTCTAAATAATACGGACACAAGTTTGAACATGAATCATCTTTTTGTAAATCTGATTTGGTCTTCAAGCAGCTATTCACAAAAAAGACTGTAAGATGTAAGTTATGTATGCCTGAGTTTTTTAATTCAGATGATGAACAAGAAAAACACATGGATTCCAGAAAATGTCAGCTAGGGGATAAAAGTGAAAGAAAGACTCAAGGTGAGGAATCAGAACAGGGGTCATCATCAGAGCCACAACATGAGAACATTTGGAGTGGTCCCGTAAAATTGGCTGAAGAAAAATCTAGGTAAGAATCCCAAGACTCTGTTATGTATAATGGAGGACATGTTGTAACCATGTATTGTTTTCCTATGGTGTATTTAAACAACATGTTTATATCTAAATCAAATCTGATACAATAGATATTACCTTTTGGGTATCAGCTACCAAAGTTCATTCTGTATGTCATTGTCTGGTAATATCTTATATGATTTGGATAATGTGCATATAATTGTTTATGTAATTAGTATATACATCTGTAATTTTGTACATGTATTCTTGTTTTTTGTCAAATGGCTTCTATAGGTACATGAAAACACACATATATATATGTATTTTGTCTCTTTGCAGAGAAGAAGAATTTGATGACTATTTTGCTGACATGTTTTTATGAGACATTATGTTTGTCAACCATTCAATCTAATATTGATTGCTGTTAGCAAGGTCTGCTACAAATACACCATTATATGAGGGTTGACAAAAAGTTTGTGTATATGGGCTCTAGTTTTATTTCTGTTTTAATGATACAACCCAAAAATATATCATCTGACAGTGCTAACTTTCCTCTGTAAGATATATACATGATAATGTCAAAGATTTATATTCGCAGATTTCAAACGTTTCAATTGCCATAGTAACGCACTGATGCCGCACATGGCATATTATAGAATCTTTTTATATGAATGAAAATAAACCAAGTTAAGACTGGACAGGTATTGCATATTTTTACTTAAAAAATGTTGTCATCGGAATGTATGGAAACAAGAGCGGTTTTCAAATTTTACACAGAACTCAGAAAGACACCTACAGAAAACTGCATAATGGGAATCATGTTACACCGGTAGTGGTTCAGTGCCTATATTTACCTTGTTGTTATTTCATAAGATAACAAGCTGACAATAACGACACTAGGCTAACACATTAAGAAAATATTTAATTTTTTGATTATCTGACTTTCATTACATTATTCCAATGCATAATGAATATATGGACCCAGTACACAAATATTTTGATCAACCCTCGTACCATAAAGAATTATATAGTTTTAAGTAGAAACTATATGTTTTACTTATAAAAATCAATGAGTTGTTATGATTTGGTATTACATCATGCATTATGCTGAAAATTAAGTCTTTGATATTTTCTAGATTCAAAGAAACATCAGTTAGTTAATATTCAGTGATAAGTTGAATCTTAATTTGTTAGATATAACAGGATGATGACAATTCCCACTTGGACTACCAACAAACTGAATCTGTGTGATACCATTTCTGTCTGATGGTAGATATTTTATAACTACTACCTTTCAACTACCTGGTAAGGAAGGAAGATCATTGGGATTGCCGTAAGCTTCATTACATTGTCAATGAAATTCTTTACACTATTGATTTTGTTCCTGAATGGCTTTGCGAACAATTCTCTATGGATTTACTGACTTTTCTTGTTTGTTTGATATGTATAGACAGCTACTGTATAGTTTTATGATATGGTATAATTCAATAAAAAATATTTTATTTGTTTTGACTTCAGACTGAAATGAAAAAAGGAGTTTTGAGACTTCTTGAGATTTTTAGCTCACCTGATTCATCAGGTGAGCTTTTAGGATCAGTGAATGTCCGGCGTCCGGCCACAATTAGTTTGTTTACACTCTAGCAACCGCAGCTCTTAACGAATCATGATTAAACTTGCTCACAATGTATATGGCCACAATGTCTCGGCTAAGTTCAATTATGGGCAAACTCGGACAATAACTTCTAGAGTTATGGGCCCTTGAATTACAAAATTTGCTATATTTAGCTTGTTTACACTCTAGCGCCTTTATTTATTCACCAATCCTAATCATATTTTCAGTAAATGTGTATAACCAAAAGATCTTGGACAAGATCGATTATGGGCTGAATCGGACCAGAACTTCAAGAGTTATGGGCCCTTGACTTAGAAAATTTGCTATATTTGAGTTTGTTTACACTCTAGCGCATTCATTTATTCACCAATCCTAATCATATTTTCAGTAAATGTGTATAACCAAAAGATCTTGGACCAGTTTGATTATGGGCGGATTCGGGCCAGAACTTCTAGAGTTATAGGCCCTTGACTTTGAAAATTTGCTATATTTTAGCTTGTTTACACACTAGCACCTGCATTTATTCACCGATCCTAATAATATTTTCAGTAAATGAGTATAACCAAAAGATCTTGGACAAGTTCGATTATGGGTGGAATCAGACCACATCTTCAAGAGTTATGGGCCCTTGACTTAGAAAATTTGCTATATTTTAGCTTGTTTACACTCTAGTGCCTTCATTTATTCACGATCCTAATCATATTTACAATGAATGTGTATTACCTTATGGATTTGGACAAGTTTAGTTATGGGTGGAATCGGACCACAATTTCAAGAGTTATGGGCCTTGGATTAGAAAATTTGCTACGTTTTAGCTTGTTTAACAGTATTATACCCACTGGGGGCCAACGACGTATCACGAGAGGCGGTTCGCATCGAAAACATGTGTATGTTATGCAACGACAAACGACACATGTTATGTACACATAACGTGGTTGAAAAGCTAAGGACGACATTTCTCGTAGTTAGTGACATTGTATTTTGCTGGAATATCATATTCCAAGCACGAAACATGGTGAGTAGAAACGTTTAATACTGTGAAACAGTTGTATGCAGTTAATTGAGTACCAATTACGTATGAATTAAGCTCAAAAGTTAGGGATGTTCGTAGACAGTCTTGTTTTGGTAGATTTTTCATTAAAATATTTTTCGTGAGTATCATTTCTTATACTTACTGGGTAAGGTTTACTTGTTCAATCTTTTTGTCTTCATTAGAAATGTTAAGTAGGTGTAATAAGCACATATGTACGTTTTTTTTTGCATACTACGACTGTGTTTGTTTCTCACAGAGTGTGTGTATGGTGCTAAACGAAGGTCACTCTTTATGTGTACGTTGCTCACTGAAGTCAAAATCAATTTCAGGATACAGACCACGCGATGTGTATGTACTGCCCGTCACCATTTTCCAGCATTTTAGAAGCGCAATGACACTGTGAAAACTCCAGCATATAGAGCGTTACGTTCATGAGGGAAGCAGATGATAGAGGTACAACCTAATATCACAATGTAACTTAAAATGAATGACCATTACGTTATCTACAACATCGACGACATGACAACGATCACGGAAACTGGAAAAATTAATACCTACAAATAATGTAACAAGTGACAGACCAATATGGAAATTTCTTAAAGTGAACACACCAACTAAGTCTGTCCATTGCCAATTGTTCCTGAAACAAGCGGAATCCGGGATGTACAGAAGTTTCTCAACCAGATGGTGCTGAACTGACGGAACACTTGGACACAACTATACTATGCTCAGACGCAGAGGACTTTGAAAAAGTAAATCTAACGTTACCGATGAAACAATAAAAGAGACCATAGTACAATTACAAAAGCTTCTTCAATCCATCACATCTACTCTAATTATACCCCCATCACACTAGGGCAACGATTGCACTACACCCACCGCGTCCTGACAGGACGTTAGCAAATGAATGCATTTTGTTATTGTACACCTGACAAGCCATTTGGATGCTGAAATTGCCGTTTTCTAAATAAGAAATAGAAGAAACATGAAGCAACTTAGATTATGTTGCGTTAGTGCATGACTATAAGCAGAATGAAGACTTCTGTTTGGCCATCATGACCAGTTAATATAAAAGGACACATATGGTACAGTATACATACGGAGCTAGTGAATGCAATGAGGACGAGAGAGCGCAGTTCAGTCTGCATGGACGTAGTGAGCACATAATTTGGACGTAGTATTAACGCAATAGACCTGGTGACAACGGGAAACTGCACGTGTAATGAACTTACTGGCAACGTGATAGACGCAGTGAGAACCTGGCAAAGACGTTGTAAGGGCGTAGTGCGAGCCTGCCGAGTGCATCATTTCTTTTCGAGTTTGACCCCGTCCCTGCCACGGCCATCAACCATTTCAGGACGTGATAGGAACTTTGCGAGCGTGGTGCGGACGTGCTCTGGTGTGATGGGGCATTATAACTGACCGTAGACGTCTTCAAGACTGGGTCACCTTTTTTCAAATGGTGGATATTGGCGAATTCGGTGCAAATCACGCTTGGATTGACGAGCACGGTGCAACATTGCTATAGATACTAATGAATGGGGCAATGGTGCTTAACGAATCGAAGAAATGCAATCAAACTTTTTAGATAACAGCAGATTTCTAAATTGTTCAAACTCGTAAATTATATAAGTATGTGCCTAAGTCTATTATACTGCAGTTATTAAATGATAAGACCATCTGAGAATTTTAACTGTTCTCTTTAGACCATCACACATAATTAAATAGTTAACTGTCAACCGCAAAATATTAATTGATAATTTGATATACACATTTGACTTCAGACTGAAACATCACACACTCTGTTAGTAACATATACATCAAAAAGAGACTTCAGTTGACACCATACACACTTGACTAGTGCGAAAGGCCTTGTTATATTAACGTGTATACATTCTATTGAATCTGATAAGCGGTGGGAAGATGCTAAGTTATGTTCACAGACATGATGCCTGTATCATGAGTGCTAAATGTTTTACAAATGGGTTTCATGTCACAATAATTTTGAGGAAAACTGTTTTTTACACAGAATAACGGACTTATCTGGCATAATTTGATGAATGACAACGCAATCATTGTGGAGAAAACGCATTTTACAACGGCAAATACAAACTTAATAAAAACAACTAACAAGACAATCCAAAAAACTAAGATTTCGTCCCCCTGCAGGTCAAACATTTCAAAATGGCATGTGGAGGTCAGAAAACCTGTTTACATAAAATTTCGTTGCATAACATACACATGTTTTCGATGCGAACCGCCTCTCGTGATACGTCGTTGGCCCCCAGTGATACCTTCATTGTTGGTTTTGATCTCAAAATCTTCGTAAAAATGAGTTTTACGAGATTGAAACTATATTACCTGGTCATTGATTATTGGCCTTTGTTCTCAGGTGAGCGATAAAGGCCAATGTGGACTCTTGTTTAAATTTGTCTGCTAGACCAACAATATTTTATGCTGGCATTTTTAACATGTACTATGTATATAAGGAAACAAATGGTAACATTTCTGGTCAAAGACACAGGTAACTGTATCATGAATAGATTATAAAAATATGAGAAAAAAAAATATTTATTACTATATTAACATATATATAATATAGTAATAAATATTTTTTTTTTAAATTTTTTTTTCCATATTTTTATAATCTATTCATGATACAGTTACCTGTGGTCAAAGACACAATATTTTTAAACAGAAAAAACACAAGAGAAAGAAATGATCTTTGTGTGGTCCTTAATAAAAGTTGCTGAAAGAATGTCATTCCATGCAGAACTCAGATTTCCGTGCCAACCAAAGTAAAAACTTAAAAAATCTTCTTGTCTTAAAGCACATGGTCTAGAGCTTAGATATTTGGCATGGATCAACATCTGGAGACCCTCTTATAAGTCGCTAACATAATGTCCCTTGCATCATAATTGGCCTCTCACCCTAGGGGTCACATATTTTATATACATGTAGATTTATATAGGAAAATAAAAAAATCTTATATGAAAACACTAAGTTCAGTGCTTAGATATTTGCCATGGAGCACCATCTAGAGACCCCTTACAAAGTTGCTAAAATTATATCCCTGGGGTCAAAATTTACCCAGCCGCAGTGGTCACATGTTGTCTTATTGTCCAATCTTTTAACTTGGATTATTAAATTGAATACTAGATTATTACAGGGAAGTAAACATAGATTATTACAGGGAGATAATTGCAGAATATTGCAAGGAGGTAAATTTACATTTATGTGTAAATCTATTTACCTCATTGTAATAATCTACATCTACCTCCCTGTAATAATCTACCTTTACTTCCCTGTAATAATCTACATTTACCTCCTTATAATAATCTACCTTTACCTCCTTGTAATAATCTACATTTACCTCCCTGTAATAATCTACCTTGACTCCCCGGTAGTAATATACCTTGACTCCCCTGTAGTAATCTACCTTTACTTCCCTGTAATAATCTACATTACTTCCCTGTAATAATCTACATTTACCTCCTTGTAATAATCTATATTTACCTCCTTGTAATAATCTACATTTACCTCTTTGTAATAATCTACATTTACCTCCTTGTAATAATCTACATTTACCTCCTTGTAATAATCTACATTTACCTCCTTGTAATAATCTACATTTACCTCCCTGTAATAATCTACATTTACCTCCTTGTAATAATCTACATTTACCTCCCTGTAATAATCTACCTTTACCTCCCTGTAATAATCTACCTTTACCTCCTTGTAATAATCTACATTTACCTCCTTGTAATAATCTACATTTACCTCCTTGTAATAATCTACATTTACCTCCTTGTAATAATCTACATTTACCTCCTTGTAATAATCTACATTTACTTCCTTGTAATAATCTACAATTACCTCCTTGTAATAATCTACATTTACTTCCCTGTTATAATCTACATTTACCTCCTTGTAATAATCTACATTTACCTCCCTGTAATAATCTACATTTACCTCCCTGTAAGAATCTACATTTACCTCCCTGTAATAATCTACATTGACTCCCCGGTAGTAATCTACCTTGACTCCCCTGTAGTAATCTACCTTTACTTCCCTGTAATAATCTACATTACTTCCCTGTAATAATCTACATTTACCTCCTTGTAATAATCTATATTTACCTCCTTGTAATAATCTACATTTACCTCTTTGTAATAATCTACATTTACCTCCTTGTAATAATCTACATTTACTTCCCTGTAATAATCCACATTTACCTCCCTGTAATAATCTACATTTACTTCACTGTAATAATCTACCTTTACTTCGCTGTAATAATCTGCATTTACTGCCCTGTAATAATCTACAGTTACCTCCTTGTAATAATATACATTTACTTCCCTGTAATAATCTACAGTTACCTCCCTGTAATAATCTACCTTTACTTCCCTGTAATAATCTACATTTACTGCCCTGTAATAATCTTCATTTACCTCCTTGTAATAATCTACATTTACCTCCTTGTAATAATCTACATTTACCTCCTTGTAATAATCTACATTTACTTCCCTGTAATAATCTACATTTACCTCCTTGTAGTAATCTACATTTACCTCCCGGTAAATCTACCTTTACTTCGCTGTAATAATCTTAAAATTAGATGATTATGCTAATATATCTACTCACAGCATTTACCGAAACAATAAATATTTATAGAAATAAGTGTGTCCGCTCTACATATAATATGCCGTTTACACTAACTGTGGAGTACATAATAATGCTTAAAAGTACCATATCTTTGCTGAAAGTCATAACCTATTGAGAAATTACAAGCTGCTGCATATTTTGAAAATCAAAACAATTTCAGTGCATTCAGCGCTTTGATCTATATTCTAAAATAATATTATATTGTATTATTAATAATAATGTTAATAGTTTATATAAGCCATCTATTATACTGTCTGCTGAATTTCTGACCTTGTGTCTTTATGTAATTTCACTACTCTCAGAGACAATATACAGTAGTGTTTCAGCGCTACTTTACTGAATGCAACTATTTTCAATATGTAGTGAATTTCGTTACCTCAACAGTTATGTTGAAACGGATGAAACCAAAAGAATCCTGCATATATCTCCAACTTTTATCAAAACTGCAAAGTCTGCAATGCATACTTTTCAAAAGCGGATGTATGAGGCGTCACGTAATTGTAATTATAAAAAGTAATGTATAAATATAGGAAATGAAGATTACATGACAATATTGGCCAATTTACACGCATGTTTGTTCGGATGAACTTTACAGTGCCATTGAGATATTTGTATGTGTGTTGTATGTTCAACCAAAGTACAACGACATCAATAAACTGAGGTATGGCAAGTATCAAGCCATGGTTGTGTTATGGACGCTTTAAGTGGTATGGACATCAGCTTACTCCCTCCCTGTAGATCTCGTCTCGCATGTTCAATGTGTTACGGGTAATTACAAGGTGTATATTTGGACCAATGCAAAGAGGGCAATCCTGATCTTCTAAAAGTGGATGAAAGTGGTTGGAAATTCGGTCGTGACAACATGCTGGATTATAACTGGTACGAGGATAATATTGTGCCGAAGGCAAGCGATGCAGAAGACATTGATGATAAAAACGACATTGAACTCATTAGTATGGTCGATGTTGTCTTTGAAACAGAAAGTGATGAGGATGTGTGAAATTCGTAAACGTTTGCCATCAGAACAAGAAAAATATCTTGATGATAATATGTACAGCTAATGAAACCTGACAAACGTACATGTTGCATAACATACAATATTGCACTTAAGTAACAAATGGTAACGTAAATGACACACACATGTTTGTGTGTGTCAATGGCACAATGTTTATTTCACTGTCGCTGTCAATGTAAATTTGATTGTTTCATAAATACATATTCTTAGAATACATTTGATGATGATTTTATAACAGTTTCATAGAAATGTTTTACTCGTTTATGAATCATTTAAAAAGTAACATAAATAAAACCATGTAACGTAAAACACAATCAGTGATGAATTAAAAAGGTTTCAATGTTAATTTACATGTATGTATTGCTAGTAATCAAGTATATATATTAAATCAATGTTTCATGCAAGGGAAAGCGTGTTAAGAAAACGTTTTACTACAATTATGACAGTCAAATTTTACCAAATTTGTATCTAGAAATGTTTTCAAGTTATGGGTATTAATGAATGCATCATGATAACCTATCACCGTATACCTATTTGATCATAGTATGTCATCACAGTAATATAAATGATCTGCATGTAACACGTATAATTTTATATGTAACGTATTTTACGTAAAATGAAGACACAAACGAGCATTTAATGAAAGAAAAACATGAAGCCTTTACGGCTGCTTTTGTGTTAATTGTACATAAATTATACATCTTTCATTTCCTTGTCATTTTAGGGTAACGCAGGGTAACGTAAATTACAGAACATATTTAGTGTAATAAAGTAAAAAAAACATGCATTTGATCGACAAGTAACGCCGCTGCTAACTTATTATGGTCAAAGCAATTGTTCAACTTGATGAATTATGGAAAATATCTTGTATTAGACTTCTAACCGAAACGGTAACGGTAATTAGCATGCTGTAGTTCAAAAACGCCCAACGCCCAGACTGTAGACACTGGGAAAATGATCAGCAGGCATTGAGCTTTAAAAAAATGGTGTCTACAAAAATGCCTCCGGTGGGGGGTAGCCAATAGCCTATATTGTGCGGTAAATGAAAAGTTGATGATATATTTCTTTGGATTAAAAACGTTTTATCAATTTAATTTGATTTTAGTTTAAATTTTAAAGAGCAAACATAATATAACATTAACGTATTTGATGATGCGTTTTAACGTATCTGATGATTACATTTTTGACTAAAATGATCACTTTTTAGAGACTTATGTATGATTCTTTATGTTATTCTGTATTCTTAAGATATGATGAGATCAAAATGTTCGATGTAATGATATTATGTTATATGAAAAACACTGTTCTTTACAGATTCGTAAAAACAAAAGTATTTCCTCAGTAATGAAATAGTTATGTCAGAGGGCTAGAGCTCAGCATGTCGATATGCAATGCTTTCAACGTTATCTGAATATTTTAAGTCAGTTAATCATGTTTATTTATTTCTAAAATTATATTCCATAGTTCATTCCAGCCCAATCTTTTTAAATCTATACGCTAGCCTGGTAACCGCAAATAGTGTTGCTTTTTTATGGAGTATAGCAAAGACTGAAAATTTCACGCGTTTCGATAGTATAGCGTGAAATGGTTGTCTTTACGCGTAACGTATTAATAAGGGTGATAAAAACACGTGATGGGATGGTCAGTGAAGTATGAAACGACGTGTAAGTGGTCATTCTACCAGGCAGCGCATACAAGTAAACGTCTTATTTACCCGTTTATATATTATGTATATATATTATACAGAATGTGATTTGTTTTGCGTAATGTAGTTTTTAACACATAGTCGAATACTGAAGAAAATGTTTTTAGTTTTCAATGATCAATATGGTGATTGAAATGCAACATTGTTTTTAAGACAATAATTATGTGCTTTTTGTCTTGAGAAGTGATCGTTCTACATTTATTTTGTTCTTGTATATACACTCGGTTGGTTTATATGTAATATTGTGATTGTATATGTGATATTGTGGTTGTATAAAAATATATATGACATTGTGGTTGTATATGTGATAATGGCATTGTATATGTGATATTGCAGTTACATATGTGATGTTGTGGGTGCACATACATATGTTATATTATGGGTGCACATATATATGTGATATTGTGGGTGCACATATGTATATGATATTGTGGATGTATATGTGATATTGTCATTATATATGTGATATTGTCATTATATATGTGATATTGTCATTATTAATGACAATATCACATATATAATGACAATATCACATATACATCCACAATATCAATAGCTTTTGACTGATTTGTAGTTCCGAACAACACCAGAACCTTCAGAGCTTTGATTTTACTTGTAACGATGTGATAATATTCGTAGCAATATCGAGTCAGTCAAACTGCTGAAAATGAGAAACGAAATGTTATCAATATCCGACAGAAGACACAAAATAAATAATAAGTATTTTGTTTTAAAGAATATATATCAAAATTCAATGAAATCCTATTGTTTTGCGTCAGATACGTTAAACAAAGAACATAAACACCTGTGGTGTTATAGTAAGGGAATTCCGTATGATGTTGGTGCCATATCATTTTGCGTATACTGGAATACCTATAAAAAATAAAATGTTTTAATATAAGGCAACAAATAAATTTTAACCTTTCTTCAACAAAAGTTAATTTTGCTGTTAATGAAATATATACTCAGCAATTTGTTCTTATTGTGTCTACCAATTCGTTATTTTAGTGGCATTTTTCATAGTCATTTGTTGTTTCAGTTCAACAATGTTCAGTTTTGACATTATTATACATGTATCTTAATTGGATTTCTACCTTTTACTTATTGTATTTTTATCTTTTATTGTCAAGATATCACTTCAAAGCATCTGACGAATGGGTGACTTACAAAGACAACGTGTGCTGTCAAATCGAAGGCCGATTTGCGCCCCCCATTGATAGATTAAGTATTACCATACTATAGGCTGTTCATTGATAACAGAAACTTGAGTAAATTGTGACATCAAGATGTTATCATCTAAAGTACCATTTTTTAAGCACTTAACTTGGAATGAATGTGTTTCTGAATGATGGAAGGATCAGCGCACTACTTTGTTTTCGAACACAGTAAACTTACAGCTTTGTTTGTAGGACATCGTACTAAGACGGAGGTACTGTCGGTACTAATGTAGATTGGCAAGACTGTCCACTTAGCGAGGGAAGTGTATTAGTAACAATAAACTGTAGTTGATCTTTACATTTGTATATTAGCAACAAACTCCCGTGGCTTCTATTTTTAGTCGATATGTTTAACACTCGTTGCGCTGAAATCGAAAATTAACTTCTAACAACCATAAAATTGGTATGGTATTGTGTGAATGTGAGGAACAGTATTGGAATTCATCGTGAGCAGTTTAGTTACGTCGGCGGAGGCCATCGGTGTTCTATTCCAGTTTGGATATTTAACTGAATGTTTATCGAAGAGGAGAATCTCAAGATAATGTTGGAATAAATGCCAAGTTTTCTTAGACAGATCGAATATGAATTAGTGATTTTATTCTCACCATGCTAGATGGGGTCGTTTTCTTTAACTAAACACGTTGATAACGATTCCGCTGTAATTTTGGAAACCGATCATTTAGAAACTTCTGACTTTCTCACAGATTGTATTTTATTATTGCTTATACTATTGTCAAATACTTTCTTGTTGGTACTTGAAGTAAAAATTTGGATTCAACGGAAGCGTCTTAGCCAACCTCGGTTTCTTATTATTTCACTCGCTATCATTGATGCCCTGTGTGGTGTATTTGGCATTCTTCCAAGAAGTATTCTCGCTAGTCGGATTCCGTGCAGTTCATCAACACATCTAAAATTCTACATGGCAACAAGATTCGTTCTTAGGTTTTTTGTCGTATTGTCTAAATTAAGTGTTGTTTTAATGGGCGTAGAACGTTTCATTTCCATCCGAGCGCCATTTTTCTATGTGCGCAACTGTTCCTTGAAAACATTTGCTTTCGTTAAGTCATTACTGATAGTTTATTCATTGTCATTAGCTTCTGTGTCAGTGTTTTTGGACTTGCAACTTTTTAGAAAAATGCAAAACGAAACTGAACATTTAACTGACGTGTGTTGTCATAATGCATTTCTATACTTCGAATTTTATATATATTCCTGGCGTAGTTCGATGGTCTGGAAGTACTTGCCTGTTGACAATGGTTTTACTGTGTTTTTGCTCATGCAGGATTTTGTTTTAATTATTGTGTTACTTATTTGCAATACGAGTGTTATCAGTGGATTACAGGATATGGAGAAACGAATCAAGGAGTCATGTCCAAGACCGACGGCATCCCGAGCCGACGTCATAGATTTAATGACGGCCTCAGGGAAAGAATTCTCAAGATTAATGGTGGCTATTAACATAGCTGTTCTGCTGATAACAACACCATATATGGTAATTTTCACAATGCTTGCGCTTTGAACTTGTCCACGTAGAAACCGTATGAGTCTTGTGATCCTATCGTCGGTAAAGTTGACCTTTGTGATGCACCTTTCAATATTTTGCCCGCCCGGGGGGGGAGGTGCGGCGGGCATACACGGGACTTTAGACAGAAGACCATTTCCGACAGGCGGGAATTTGATAAACTTCATAACTCCGGGTCCCGGGAAATAGACTTCGGTCGATTTTTTACACTCATGTCGCATTTGATACACCAAGTAGGCTCTAGGATGGGGATTTAAACGAATACGGTTGTCTCTAGGGTGGGGATTTAAACATTAACATTTTTAAAATGTTAAATTCCCTTGGGTCAGCACGCCCCCTCCCCGGGCGGGAAAATATTGACAGGTGCATGATTACGTGTAATGTACAATTAACAATTAATGTACCACATACTGAACTTAATTATTTGTATTTCAAAACTCTAGTGTGCGTAATGCTTTAAATCAGTTTGAAATTCTTGGTAATTTCAAAATGGCGATGTTTTATTGTACTTTTTTCAAGTGGAACTGTATAAAATTAATTTCATACTCATTGATTTTTTTCAATTCGATCTTCAAATAAAATATATTTAAGCAAAACTTAATCGAAGAACCACTTTATCGTACGAAGTAACATTAGTAGAATAACAATGGCGGCATAAAATGTTTGAGCTAATTATAAGTTCACCCGCAGCTTTAGAATTGCATGTGTATAATAACTTGCTAGATTCTGTACACAACCGATAATGTTGCTAGTGTCAAGTCAGAATTAAATTTTCTAACGTTGATAAAGTGCATGTACATGTATATGGTCGTTACTTTTGAACTACAGGTTCTTAAAGGGGCATACCCTACAACTTGGTGCATCTAGAATCAAGGCAAAATGATGATAAATTAGAAGCTTGTAAAGAAAAAAGCCGACGAAGAAAGTTTCAGCCAAAAATTCATCCAATTAAAAATAAAATCACAAAAAATATTAGTTTCCATAAAAGGTCGGAAACTCTTTGGAATTTGTTGTACAATTTTTGGGTGGAAGTGATTTATTATTCATAGCTATGATTTTTGCGGCTAGTACCTAAACTAGTCATTTTATGACCCAAGTTCTTCTTGCAATTATCCATTATATATTGTTTTACATATACATCTAACACATTTTTACACTTTCACTGAATGTTTGTCAGTTGTAGGGTATGCCCCTTTAAGTGCTTTTTTATTTTCCACATAATTTTGCAAATGGAAACATTTTTACTCATAACATGTCTGATTAATAATAGAAAAAAATGAAAGGCGATTATCGTTAAAAAAGAAACGGTAGTGATGTTAAATGCAAATAAGTTATTTCAACTAGTGTTGATCAAATGACACATGGATTCCAAGTATATTTGTAAGGACTCGTTAAACTACCGTACCTCTACATTCCTTTTATTGTTATTGTAATAAGAGCTTGAAACACACCTGCTGTCACCACTGTTACTAGAAACTGATAATTAAATCAATATTAAACAAATTTTCAGATTGACGTATTATTACTTCGCCCGATAGTTATTTGAAACCATGGAATAATTTTTAAGTACCAATTGTAAAAATGCAAAAACATAAATAACAAGATTGTCTTCTTACTTCAACTTTTCATGACATTTTGCCTTATTTTAGTCTCAGTCAATATACTTTTTATAGCAGAACTGTAGGGAGTAGACATGCTAATTATTAATCTATTGTTACAACGCTGGTACTGGTCGACAAAATTGTCGCCTTGGTAACCATTTAATATTTTGTATATTTTATTGAAATATCTTTCTTGCAATAATACATCACTACGTGATATTGTATTAAACCATGTATCTACATTTTGACAAAGTTTCGAAAGGAACTAGCCAGTTTATTCTCCCCCTACTGGCACTATGGTCTACATACATTGATGTTTGTGTTGCATTACAGAATAAAGTAGACGCTAATAGTATAGGTACTGTAAGTGATAAGTAACATTATCGATCCGTGTATGTTTATCACATAGTACTTATAATTTCACTCCTCATACAACTATATAAAATACAAGATGACTAGATATAGATTGCCACACTATCATATACAACTGCAATCCAACCTTGCGATTTACAAAATATGGCCTTCATTGATAGGTAACCTTCATAATTAATGGCAGTTTTTAAAACGATGTCCTTTATTCACAGGGTGGCCTTAATTGGGAGGTTGCCACAACGACAGGTTTGACTGCATATAAAACACCACATTACAACACACCATCATATAGAACATCACACTACAACACAACACAATATAGAATACCACACTACAACACACCACGATACAGAACACCACACTACAACACATCACTATATAAAACATCACACGACAACACATCACTATATAGAACACCACACTACAACACACCACGATATAGAACACCACACTACAACACATCACTATATAGAACACCACACAACGACACACCGCTATATATAACACCACACTACAACACATCACTATATAGAACACCACACTACAACACACCACGATATAGAACACCACACTACAACACATCACTATATAAAACATCATACTACAACACATCACTATATAGAACACCACACTACAATACACCGCTATATAAAACACCACACTACAACACACCGCTATATAGAACACCACACTACAACACATCACTATATAAACACCATACTACAACACATCACTATATAAAACACCACACTACAACACACCGCTATATAGAACACCACACTACAACACATCACTATATAAAACACCACACTACAACACATCACTATATAGAACACCACACTACAACACATCACCATATAAAACACCACACTACAACACATCACTATATGGAACACCACACTACAACACACCATGATATAGAACACCACACTACAACACACCGCTATATAGAACACCACACTACAACACACCGCTATATAGAACACCACACAACAACACACCACTACATAAAACATCACACAACGACACACCACTATACAGAACATCGCACTACAACACACCATCATATAGAACATCACACTACAACACACCATCATATAGAAGACTACACTACACCACACTACAACACACCACTATATAGAACATCGCACTACAACACACCATCATATAGAACATCACACTACAACACACCATCATATAGAAGACCACACTACACCACACTACAACACACCACTATATAGAACATCGCACTACAACACACCATCATATAGAACATCACAATACAACACACCATCATATAGAAGACCACACTACAACACACCACTATATAGAACATCGCACTACAACACATCAATATACAGATCATCACACTACAACACACCATCATATAGAACATCGCACTACATCACACTACAACACACCATCATATAGAACATCGCACTACAACACACCATCATATAGAACATCACAGTGACACTACAACACACCACTATATAGAACATCACACTACAACACACCGTAATAATTTATAGAACACCACACTACAACACACCAGAATATAGAACATCACACTGCAACACACTACTATATAGAACATCACACTACAAGACATTACTATATAGAACATCACACTACAAGACACTACTATATAGAACACCACACACCATTATATAGAACATCACACTACAACACACCACTATATAGAACATCACACTACAACACATTACTATATAGAACACCACATACCATTATATAGAACATCACACTACAACACATCACTATATAGAACATCACACTACAACTCACCACTATAAAGAACATCACATTACAACACACCACTATATAGAACACCACACACCATTATATAGAACATCACACACCATTATATAGAACATCACTCTACAACACACCACTATATAGAACATCACACTACAACACACCGTAATAATTTATAGAACACCACACTACAACACACCAGAATATAGAACATCACACTGCAACACACTACTATATAGAACATCACACTACAAGACATTACTATATAGAACATCACACTACAAGACACTACTATATAGAACACCACACACCATTATATAGAACATCACACTACAACACACCACTATATAGAACATCACACTACAACACATTACTATATAGAACACCACATACCATTATATAGAACATCACACTACAACACATCACTATATAGAACATCACACTACAACTCACCACTATAAAGAACATCACATTACAACACACCACTATATAGAACACCACACACCATTATATAGAACATCACACACCATTATATAGAACATCACTCTACAACACACCACTATATAGAACATCACACTACAACACACCACTATATAGAACACCACACTACAACACACCACTATATAGAACACCACACACCACTAAATAGAACACCACACACCATTATATAGAACATCACACTACAACACACCACTATATAGAACACCACACACCACAATATAGAACACCACACTTTAACACACTACTATATAGAACACCACACACCACTTTATAGAACATCACACTACAACACACCACTATAAAGAACACCACACACCATTATTTAGAACATCACACTACAACACACCACTATATAGAACACCACACACCATTATTTAGAACATCACACTACAACACAGCACTATATAGAATATCACACTTCAACACACTATATAGAACATCACACTACAACACACCACTATATAGAACACCACACTACAACACACCACTATATAGAACACCACACACCACTATATAGAACACCACACACCATTATATAGAACATCACACTACAACACACCACTATATAGAACATCACACTACAACACACCACTATATAGAATATTACACTACAACACACCACTATATAGAACATCACACTACAACACACTACTATATAGAACACCACACACCACTATATAGAACATTACACTACAACACACCACTATATATAGAACATCACACTACAACACACTACTATATAGAACACCACACACCATTATAAAGAACATCACACTACAACACACCACTATATAGAACATCACACTACAACACACCACTATATAGAACATTACACTACAACACACCACTATATAGAACATCACACTACAACACACCACTATATAGAACATCACACTACAACACATCACTACATAGAACATCACACTACAACACACCACTATATAGAACACCACACACCACTATATAGAACAACACATACCATTACATAGAACATCATACTACAACTCACAACTATATAGAACATCACACTAAAACACACCACTATATAGAACACCACACACCACAATATAGAACACCACACTTTAACATTCTACTATATAGAACACCACACACCACTATAGAGAACATCACACTACAACACACCACTATATAGAACATTACACTACAACACACCACTATATAGAACATCACACTACAACACACTACTATATAGAACACCACACACCACTATATAGAACATTACACTACAACACACCACTATATATAGAACATCACACTACAACACACTACTATATAGAACACCACACACCATTATATAGAACATCACACTACAACACACCACTATATAGAACATCACACTACAACACACCACTATATAGAACATTACACTACAACACACCACTATATAGAACATCACACTACAACACACCACTATATAGAACATCACACTACAACACATCACTACATAGAACATCACACTACAACACACCACTATATAGAACACCACACACCACTATATAGAACAACACATACCATTACATAGAACATCATACTACAACTCACAACTATATAGAACATCACACTACAACACACCACTATATAGAACACCACACACCACAATATAGAACACCACACTTTAACACACTACTATATAGAACACCACACACCACTTTATAGAACATCACACTACAACACACCACTATATAGAACACCACACACCATTATTTAGAACATCACACTACAACACACCACTATATAGAACACCACACACCATTATTTAGAACATCACACTACAACACACCACTATATAGAACATCACACTACAACACACCACTATATAGAACATTACACTACAACACACCACTATATAGAACACCACACACCACGATATAGAACAACACACACCATTACATAGAACATTATACTACAACTCACAACTATATAGAACATCACACTACAACACACCACTATATAGAACACCACACACCACTATATAGAACATCACACTACAACACACCACTGTATAGAACACCACACACCATTATTTAGAACATCACACTACAACACACTACTACACAGAACACCACACACCATTATATAGAACATCACACTGCAATACACTACTATATAGAACACCACACACCACTATATAGAACAACACATACCATTACATAGAACATCATACTACAACACATTACTATATAGAACACCACATACCATTATATAGAACATCACACTACAACACATCACTATATAGAACATCACACTACAACTCACCACTATATAGAACATCACATTACAACACACCACTGTATAGAACACCACACACCATTATATAGAACATCACACACCATTATATAGAAAATCACTCTACAACACACCACTATATAGAACATCACACTACAACACACCACTATATAGAACACCACACTACAACACACCACTATATAGAACACCACACACCACTATATAGAACACCACACACCATTATATAGAACATCACACTACAACACACCACTATATAGAACATCACACTACAACACACCACTATATAGAACACCACACACCACAATATAGAACACCACACTTTAACACACTACTATATAGAACACCACACACCACTTTATAGAACATCACACTACAACACACCACTATATAGAACACCACACACCATTATTTAGAACATCACACTACAACACAACACTATATAGAACACCACACACCATTATTTAGAACATCACACTACAACACAGCACTATATAGAATATCACACTTCAACACACTATATAGAACATCACACTACAACACACCACTATATAGAACACCACACTACAACACACCACTATATAGAACACCACACACCACTATATAGAACACCACACACCATTATATAGAACATCACACTACAACACACCACTATATAGAACATCACACTACAACAAACCACTATATAGAACATTACACTACAACACACCACTATATAGAACATCACACTACAACACACTACTATATAGAACACCACACACCACTATATAGAACATTACACTACAACACACCACTATATATAGAACATCACACTACAACACACCACTATATAGAACACCACACACCATTATATAGAACATCACACAACAACACACCACTATATAGAACATCACACTACAACACACCACTATATAGAACATTACACTACAACACACCACTATATAGAACATCACACTACAACACACCACTATATAGAACAACACATACCATTACATAGAACATCATACTACAACTCACAACTATATAGAACATCACACTACAACACACCACTATATAGAACACCACACTACAACACATCACCATATAAAACACCACACTACAACACATCACTATATGGAACACCACACTACAACACACCATGATATAGAACACCACACTACAACACACCGCTATATAGAACACCACACTACAACACACCGCTATATAGAACACCACACAACAACACACCACTACATAAAACATCACACAACGACACACCACTATACAGAACATCGCACTACAACACACCATCATATAGAACATCACACTACAACACACCATCATATAGAAGACTACACTACACCACACTACAACACACCACTATATAGAACATCGCACTACAACACACCATCATATAGAACAGCACACTACAACACACCATCATATAGAAGACCACACTACACCACACTACAACACACCACTATATAGAACATCGCACTACAACACACCATCATATAGAACATCACAATACAACACACCATCATATAGAAGACCACACTACAACACACCACTATATAGAACATCGCACTACAACACATCAATATACAGATCATCACACTACAACACACCATCATATAGAACATCGCACTACATCACACTACAACACACCATCATATAGAACATCGCACTACAACACACCATCATATAGAACATCACAGTGACACTACAACACACCACTATATAGAACATCACACTACAACACACCGTAATAATTTATAGAACACCACACTACAACACACCAGAATATAGAACATCACACTGCAACACACTACTATATAGAACATCACACTACAAGACATTACTATATAGAACATCACACTACAAGACACTACTATATAGAACACCACACACCATTATATAGAACATCACACTACAACACACCACTATATAGAACATCACACTACAACACATTACTATATAGAACACCACATACCATTATATAGAACATCACACTACAACACATCACTATATAGAACATCACACTACAACTAACCACTATAAAGAACATCACATTACAACACACCACTATATAGAACACCACACACCATTATATAGAACATCACACACCATTATATAGAACATCACTCTACAACACACCACTATATAGAACATCACACTACAACACACCACTATATAGAACACCACACTACAACACACCACTATATAGAACACCACACACCACTAAATAGAACACCACACACCATTATATAGAACATCACACTACAACACACCACTATATAGAACACCACACACCACAATATAGAACACCACACTTTAACATACTACTATATAGAACACCACACACCACTTTATAGAACATCACACTACAACACACCACTATAAAGAACACCACACACCATTATTTAGAACATCACACTACAACACACCACTATATAGAACACCACACACCATTATTTAGAACATCACACTACAACACACTACTACACAGAACACCACACACCATTATATAGAACATCACACTGCAATACACTACTATATAGAACACCACACACCACTATATAGAACAACACATACCATTACATAGAACATCATACTACAACACATTACTATATAGAACACCACATACCATTATATAGAACATCACACTACAACACATCACTATATAGAACATCACACTACAACTCACCACTATATAGAACATCACATTACAACACACCACTGTATAGAACACCACACACCATTATATAGAACATCACACACCATTATATAGAAAATCACTCTACAACACACCACTATATAGAACATCACACTACAACACACCACTATATAGAACACCACACTACAACACACCACTATATAGAACACCACACACCACTATATAGAACACCACACACCATTATATAGAACATCACACTACAACACACCACTATATAGAACATCACACTACAACACACCACTATATAGAACACCACACACCACAATATAGAACACCACACTTTAACACACTACTATATAGAACACCACACACCACTTTATAGAACATCACACTACAACACACCACTATATAGAACACCACACACCATTATTTAGAACATCACACTACAACACAACACTATATAGAACACCACACACCATTATTTAGAACATCACACTACAACACAGCACTATATAGAATATCACACTTCAACACACTATATAGAACATCACACTACAACACACCACTATATAGAACACCACACTACAACACACCACTATATAGAACACCACACACCACTATATAGAACACCACACACCATTATATAGAACATCACACTACAACACACCACTATATAGAACATCACACTACAACACACCACTATATAGAACATTACACTACAACACACCACTATATAGAACATCACACTACAACACACTACTATATAGAACACCACACACCACTATATAGAACATTACACTACAACACACCACTATATATAGAACATCACACTACAACACACCACTATATAGAACACCACACACCATTATATAGAACATCACACTACAACACACCACTATATAGAACATCACACTACAACACACCACTATATAGAACATTACACTACAACACACCACTATATAGAACATCACACTACAACACACCACTATATAGAACAACACATACCATTACATAGAACATCATACTACAACTCACAACTATATAGAACATCACACTACAACACACCACTATATAGAACACCACACACCACAATATAGAACACCACACTTTATCACACTACTATATAGAACACCACACACCACTTTATAGAACATCACACTACAACACACCACTATATAGAACACCACACACCATTATTTAGAACATCACACTACAACACACCACTATATAGAACACCACACACCATTATTTAGAACATCACACTACAACACAGCACTATATAGAACATCACACTACAACACACCACTATATAGAACATCACACTACAACACACCACTATATAGAACATTACACTACAACACACCACTATATAGAACATCACACTACAACACACCACTATATAGAACATCACACTACAACACATCGCTACATAGAACATCACACTACAAGACACCACTATATAGAACACCACACACCACTATATAGAACAATACATACCATTACATAGAACATCATACTACAACTCACAACTATATAGAACATCACACTACAACACACCACTATATAGAACACCACACACCACAATATAGAACACCACACTTTAACACACTACTATATAGAACACCACACACCACTTTATAGAACATCACACTACAACACACCACTATATAGAACACCACACACCATTATTTAGAACATCACACTACAACACACCACTATATAGAACACCACACACCATTATTTAGAACATCACACTACAACACAGCACTATATAGAACATCACACTACAACACACCACTATATAGAACATTACACTACAACACACCACTATATAGAACACCACACACCACTATATAGAACAACACACACCATTACATAGAACATTATACTACAACTCACAACTATATAGAACATCACACTACAACACACCACTATATAGAACACCACACACCACAATATAGAACACCACACTTTAACATTCTACTATATAGAACACCACACACCACTATATAGAACATCACACTACAACACACCACTGTATAGAACACCACACACCATTATTTAGAACATCACACTACAACACACTACTACACAGAACACCACACACCATTATATAGAACATCACACTGCAATACACTACTATATAGAACACCACACACCGCTATGTACAACATCACACTACAACACACCACGATATAGAACACCACACACCACAATATAGAACACCACACTATAACACACTACTATATAGAACACCACACACCACTATATAAAACATCACACTACAACACACTACTATATAGAACACCACACACCACTATATAGAACATCACACTACAAGACACTACTATATAGAACACCACACACCATTATATAGAACATCACACTACAACACACCACTATATAGAACATCACACTACAACACATTACTATATAGAACACCACATACCATTATATAGAACATCACACTACAACACATCACTATATAGAACATCACACTACAACTCACCACTATATAGAACATCACATTACAACACACCACTATATAGAACACCACACACCATTATATAGAACATCACACACCATTATATAGAACATCACTCTACAACACACCACTATATAGAACATCACACTACAACACACCACTATATAGAACACCACACTACAACACACCACTATATAGAACACCACACACCACTATATAGAACAACACATACCATTACATAGAACATCATACTACAACTCACAACTATATAGAACATCACACTACAACACACCACTATATAGAACACCACACACCACAATATAGAACACCACACTTTAAGACACTACTATATAGAACACCACACACCACTTTATAGAACATCACACTACAACACACCACTATATAGAACACCACACACCATTATTTAGAACATCACACTACAACACACCACTATATAGAACACCACACACCATTATTTAGAACATCACACTACAACACAGCACTATATAGAATATCACACTTCAACACACTATATAGAACATCACACTACAACAGACCACTATATAGAACACCACACTACAACACACTACTACACAGAACACCACACACCATTATATAGAACATCACACTGCAATACACTACTATATAGAACACCACACACCGCTATGTACAACATCACACTACAACACACCACGATATAGAACACCACACACCACAATATAGAACACCACACTATAACACACTACTATATAGAACACCACACACCACTATATAGAACATCACACTACAACACACCACTATATAGAACATCACACTACAACACATTACTATATAGAACACCACATACCATTATATAGAACATCACACTACAACACATCACTATATAGAACATCACACTACAACTCACCACTATATAGAACATCACATTACAACACACTACTACACAGAACACCACACACCATTATATAGAACATCACACTGCTATACACTACTATATAGAACACCACACACCGCTATGTACAACATCACACTACAACACACCACGATATAGAACAACACAAACCACAATATAGAACACCACACTATAACACACTACTATATAGAACACCACACACCACTATATAGAACATCACACTACAACACACTACTATATAGAACACCACACACCACTATATAGAACATCACACTACAAGACACTACTATATAGAACACCACACACCATTATATAGAACATCACACTACAACACACCACTATATAGAACATCACACTACAACACACCACTATATAGAACATTACACTACAACACACCACTATATAGAACATCACACTACAACACACCACTATATAGAACATTACACTACAACACACCACTATATAGAACATCACACTACAACACATCACTACATAGAACATCACACTACAACACACCACTATATAGAACACCACACACCACTATATAGAACAACACCTACCATTACATAGAACATCATACTACAACTCACAACTATATAGAACATCACACTACAACACACCACTATATAGAACACCACACACCACAATATAGAACACCACACTTTAACACACTACTATATAGAACACCACACACCACTTTATAGAACATCACACTACAACACACCACTATATAGAACACCACACACCATTATTTAGAACATCACACTACAACACACCACTATATAGAACACCACACACCATTATTTAGAACATCACACTACAACACAGCACTATATAGAACATCACACTACAACACACCACTATATAGAACATTACACTACAACACACCACTATATAGAACACCACACACCACTATATAGAACAACACACACCATTACATAGAACATTATACTACAACTCACAACTATATAGAACATCACACTACAACACACCACTATATAGAACACCACACACCACAATATAGAACACCACACTTTAACATTCTACTATATAGAACACCACACACCACTATATAGTACATCACACTACAACACACCACTGTATAGAACACCACACACCATTATTTAGAACATCACACTACAACACACTACTACACAGAACACCACACACCATTATGTAGAACATCACACTGCAATACACTACTATATAGAACACCACACACCGCTATGTACAACATCACACTACAACACACCACGATATAGAACACCACACACCACAATATAGAACACCACACTATAACACACTACTATATAGAACACCACACACCACTATATAGAACATCACACTACAACACACTACTATATAGAACACCACACACCACTATATAGAACATCACACTACAAGACACTACTATATAGAACACCACACACCATTATATAGAACATCACACTACAACACACCACTATATAGAACATCACACTACAACACATTACTATATAGAACACCACATACCATTATATAGAACATCACACTACAACACATCACTATATAGAACATCACACTACAACTCACCACTATATAGAACATCACATTACAACACACCACTATATAGAACACCACACACCATTATATAGAACATCACACACCATTATATAGAACATCACTCTACAACACACCACTATATAGAACATCACACTACAACACACCACTATATAGAACACCACACTACAACACACCACTATATAGAACACCACACACCACTATATAGAACAACACATACCATTACATAGAACATCATACTACAACTCACAACTATATAGAGCATCACACTACAACACACCACTATATAGAACACCACACACCACAATATAGAACACCACACTTTAACATTCTACTATATAGAACACCACACACCACTAAATAGAACATCACACTACAACACACCACTATATAGAACATTACACTACAACACACCACTATATAGAACATCACACTACAACACACTACTATATAGAACACCACACACCACTATATAGAACATTACACTACAACACACCACCATATAGAACATCACACTACAACACACTACTATATAGAACACCACACACCACTATATAGAACATTACACTACAACACACCACTATATATAGAACATCACACTACAACACACTACTATATAGAACACCACACACCATTATATAGAACATCACACTACAACACATCACTACATAGAACATCACACTACAACACACCACTATATAGAACACCACACACCACTATATAGAACAACACATACCATTACATAGAACATCATACTACAACTCACAACTATATAGAACATCACACTAAAACACACCACTATATAGAACACCACACACCACAATATAGAACACCACACTTTAACATTCTACTATATAGAACACCACACACCACTATATAGAACATCACACTACAACACACTACTATATAGAACATTACACTACAACACACCACTATATAGAACATCACACTACAACACACTACTATATAGAACACCACACACCACTATATAGAACATTACACTACAACACACCACTATATATAGAACATCACACTACAACACACTACTATATAGAACACCACACACCATTATATAGAACATCACACTACAACACACCACTATATAGAACATCACACTACAACACACCAGTATATAGAACATTACACTACAACACACCACTATATAGAACATCACACTACAAGACACTACTATATAGAACACCACACACCACTATATAGAACATTACACTACAACACACCACTATATATAGAACATCACACTACAACACACTACTATATAGAACACCACACACCATTATATAGAACATCACACTACAACACACCACTATATAGAACATCACACTACAACACACCACTATATAGAACATCACACTACAACACACTACTATATAGAACACCACACACCACTATATAGAACATTACACTACAACACACCACTATATATAGAACATCACACTACAACACACTACTATATAGAACACCACACACCATTATATAGAACATCACACTACAACACACCACTATATAGAACATCACACTACAACACACCACTATATAGAACATTACACTACAACACACCACTATATAGAACATCACACTACAACACACCACTATAAAGAACATCACACTACAACACATCACTACATAGAACATCACACTACAACACACCACTATATAGATCACCACACACCACTATATAGAACAACACATACCATTACATAGAACATCATACTACAACTCACAACTATATAGAACATCACACTACAACACACCACTATATAGAACACCACACACCACAATATAGAACACCACACTTTAACATTCTACTATATAGAACACCACACACCACTATATAGAACATCACACTACAACACACCACTATATAGAACATTACACTACAACACACCACTATATAGAACATCACACTACAACACACTACTATATAGAACACCACACACCACTATATAGAACATTACACTACAACACACCACTATATATAGAACATCACACTACAACACACTACTATATAGAACACCACACACCATTATATAGAACATCACACTACAACACACCACTATATAGAACATCACACTACAACACACCACTATATAGAACATTACACTACAACACACCACTATATAGAACATCACACTACAACACACCACTATATAGAACATCACACTACAACACATCGCTACATAGAACATCACACTACAACACACCACTATATAGAACACCACACACCACTATATAGAACAATACATACCATTACATAGAACATCATACTACAACTCACAACTATATAGAACATCACACTACAACACACCACTATATAGAACACCACACACCACAATATAGAACACCACACTTTAACACACTACTATATAGAACACCACACACCACTTTATAGAACATCACACTACAACACACCACTATATAGAACACCACACACCATTATTTAGAACATCACACTACAACACACCACTATATAGAACACCACACACCATTATTTAGAACATCACACTACAACACAGCACTATATAGAACATCACACTACAACACACCACTATATAGAACATTACACTACAACACACCACTATATAGAACACCACACACCACTATATAGAACAACACACACCATTACATAGAACATTATACTACAACTCACAACTATATAGAACATCACACTACAACACACCACTATATAGAACACCACACACCACAATATAGAACACCACACTTTAACATTCTACTATATAGAACACCACACACCACTATATAGAACATCACACTACAACACACCACTATATAGAACACCACACTACAACACACTACTACACAGAACACCACACACCATTATTTAGAACATCACACTACAACACAGCACTATATAGAATATCACACTTCAACACACTATATAGAACATCACACTACAACACACCACTATATAGAACACCACACTACAACACACTACTACACAGAACACCACACACCACAATATAGAACACCACACTTTAACATTCTACTATATAGAACACCACACACCACTATATAGAACATCACACTACAACACACCACTATATAGAACATTACACTACAACACACCACTATATAGAACATCACACTACAACACACTACTATATAGAACACCACACACCACTATATAGAACATTACACTACAACACACCACTATATATAGAACATCACACTACAACACACTACTATATAGAACACCACACACCATTATATAGAACATCACACTACAACACACCACTATATAGAACATCACACTACAACACACCAGTATATAGAACATTACACTACAACTCACCACTATATAGAACATCACATTACAACACACCACTGTATAGAACACCACACACCATTATATAGAACACCACACACCATTATATAGAACATCACACTACAACACACCACTATATAGAACATCACACTACAACACACCACTATATAGAACATTACACTACAACACACCACTATATAGAACATCACACTACAACACACTACTATATAGAACACCACACACCACTATATAGAACATTACAGTACAACACACCACTATATATAGAACATCACACTACAACACACTACTATATAGAACACCACACACCATTATATAGAACATTACACTACAACACACCACTATATAGAACATCACACTACAACACACTACTATATAGAACACCACACACCACTATATAGAACATTACACTACAACACACCACTATATATAGAACATCACACTACAACACACTACTATATAGAACACCACACACCATTATATAGAACATCACACTACAACACACCACTATATAGAACATCACACTACAACACACCACTATATAGAACATTACACTACAACACACCACTATATAGAACATCACACTACAACACACCACTATATAGAACATCACACTACAACACATCACTACATAGAACATCACACTACAACACACCACTATATAGAACACCACACACCACTATATAGAACAACACATACCATTACATAGAACATCATACTACAACTCACAACTATATAGAACATCACACTACAACACACCACTATATAGAACACCACACACCACAATATAGAACACTACACTTTAACACACTACTATATAGAACACCACACACCACTTTATAGAACATCACACTACAACACACCACTATATAGAACACCACACACCATTATTTAGAACATCACACTACAACACACCACTATATAGAACACCACACACCATTATTTAGAACATCACACTACAACACACCACTATATAGAACATCACACTACAACACACTACTATATAGAACACCACACACCACTATATAGAACATTACACTACAACACACCACTATATATAGAACATCACACTACAACACACTACTATATAGAACACCACACACCATTATATAGAACATCACACTACAACACACCACTATATACAACATCACACTACAACACACCAGTATATAGAACATTACACTACAACTCACCACTATATAGAACATCACATTACAACACACCACTGTATAGAACACCACACACCATTATATAGAACACCACACACCATTATATAGAACATCACACTACAACACACCACTATATAGAACATCACACTACAACACACCACTATATAGAACATTACACTACAACACATCACTATATAGAACATCACACTACAACACATTACTATATAGAACACCACACACCACTATATAGAACATTACACTACAACACACCACTATATATAGAACATCACACTACAACACACTACTATATAGAACACCACACACCATTGTATAGAACATTACACTACAACACACCACTATATAGAACATCACACTACAACACACTACTATATAGAACACCACACACCACTATATAGAACATTACACTACAACACACCACTATATATAGAACATCACACTACAACACACTACTATATAGAACACCACACACCATTATATAGAACATCACACTACAACACACCACTATATAGAACATCACACTACAACACACCACTATATAGAACATTACACTACAACACACCACTATATAGAACATCACACTACAACACACCACTATATAGAACATCACACTACAACACATCACTACATAGAACATCACACTACAACACACCACTATATAGAACACCACACACCACTATATAGAACAACACATACCATTACATAGAACATCATACTACAACTCACAAGTATATAGAACATCACACTACAACACACCACTATATAGAACACCACACACCACAATATAGAACACTACACTTTAACACACTACTATATAGAACACCACACACCACTTTATAGAACATCACACTACAACACACCACTATATAGAACACCACACACCATTATTTAGAACATCACACTACAACACACCACTATATAGAACACCACACACCATTATTTAGAACATCACACTACAACACAGCACTATATAGAACATCACACTACAACACACCACTATATAGAACATTACACTACAACACACCACTATATAGAACACCACACACCACTATATAGAACAACACACACCATTACATAGAACATTATACTACAACTCACAACTATATAGAACATCACACTACAACACACCACTATATAGAACACCACACACCACAATATAGAACACCACACTTTAACATTCTACTATATAGAACACCACACACCACTATATAGAACATCACACTACAACACACCACTGTATAGAACACCACACACCATTATTTAGAACATCACACTACAACACACTACTACACAGAACACCACACACCATTATATAGAACATCACACTGCAATACACTACTATATAGAACACCACACACCACTATATAGAACAACACATACCATTACATAGAACATCATACTACAACACATTACTATATAGAACACCACATACCATTATATAGAACATCACACTACAACACATCACTATATAGAACATCACACTACAACTCACCACTATATAGAACATCACATTACAACACACCACTGTATAGAACACCACACACCATTATATAGAACATCACACACCATTATATAGAACATCACTCTACAACACACCACTATATAGAACATCACACTACAACACACCACTATATAGAACACCACACTACAACACACCACTATATAGAACACCACACACCACTATATAGAACACCACACACCATTATATAGAACATCACACACCATTATATAGAACATCACTCTACAACACACCACTATATAGAACATCACACTACAACACACCACTATATAGAACATCACACTACAACACATCATTATATAGAACACCACACACCACAATATAGAACACCACACTTTAACACACTACTATATAGAACACCACACACCACTTTATAGAACATCACACTACAACACACCACTATATAGAACACCACACACGATTATTTAGAACATCACACTACAACACACCACTATATAGAACACCACACACCATTATTTAGAACATCACACTACAACACAGCACTATATAGAATATCACACTTCAACACACTATATAGAACATCACACTACAACACACCACTATATAGAGCACCACACTACAACTCACCACTATATAGAACACCACACACCACTATATAGAACACCACACACCATTAAATAGAACATCACACTACAACACACCACTATATAGAACATCACACTACAACACACCACTATATAGAACATTACACTACAACACACCACTATATAGAACATCACACTACAACACACTACTATATAGAACACCACACACCACTATATAGAACATTACACTACAACACACCACTATATATAGAACATCACACTACAACACACTACTATATAGAACACCACACACCATTATATAGAACATCACACTACAACACACCACTATATAGAACATCACACTACAACACACCACTATATAGAACATTACACTACAACACACCACTATATAGAACATCACACTACAACACACCACTATATAGAACATCACACTACAACACATCACTACATAGAACATCACACTACAACACACCACTATATAGAACATCACACTACAACACACCACTATATAGAACACCACACACCACAATATAGAACACCACACTTTAACATTCTACTATATAGAACACCACACACCACTATATAGAACATCACACTACAACACACCACTATATAGAACATTACACTACAACACACCACTATATAGAACATCACACTACAACACACTACTATATAGAACACCACACACCACTATATAGAACATTACACTACAACACACCACTATATATAGAACATCACACTACAACACACTACTATATAGAACACCACACACCATTATATAGAACATCACACTACAACACACCACTATATAGAACATCACACTACAACACACCACTATATAGAACATTACACTACAACACACCACTATATAGAACATCACACTACAACACACCACTATATAGAACATCACACTACAACACATCACTACATAGAACATCACACTACAACACACCACTATATAGAACACCACACACCACTATATAGAACAACACCTACCATTACATAGAACATCATACTACAACTCACAACTATACAGAACATCACACTACAACACACCACTATATAGAACACCACACACCACAATATAGAACACCACACTTTAACACACTACTATATAGAACACCACACACCACTTTATAGAACATCACACTACAACACACCACTATATAGAACACCACACACCATTATTTAGAACATCACACTACAACACACCACTATATAGAACACCACACACCATTATTTAGAACATCACACTACAACACAGCACTATATAGAACATCACACTACAACACACCACTATATAGAACATTACACTACAACACACCACTATATAGAACACCACACACCACTATATAGAACAACACATACCATTACATAGAACATCATACTACAACACATTACTATATAGAACACCACATACCATTATATAGAACATCACACTACAACACATCACTATATAGAACATCACACTACAACTCACCACTATATAGAACATCACATTACAACACACCACTGTATAGAACACCACACACCATTATATAGAACATCACACACCATTATATAGAACATCACTCTACAACACACCACTATATAGAACATCACACTACAACACACCACTATATAGAACACCACACTACAACACACCACTATATAGAACACCACACACCACTATATAGAACACCACACACCATTATATAGAACATCACACACCATTATATAGAACATCACTCTACAACACACCACTATATAGAACATCACACTACAACACACCACTATATAGAACATCACACTACAACACATCATTATATAGAACACCACACACCACAATATAGAACACCACACTTTAACACACTACTATATAGAACACCACACACCACTTTATAGAACATCACACTACAACACACCACTATATAGAACACCACACACGATTATTTAGAACATCACACTACAACACACCACTATATAGAACACCACACACCATTATTTAGAACATCACACTACAACACAGCACTATATAGAATATCACACTTCAACACACTATATAGAACATCACACTACAACACACCACTATATAGAGCACCACACTACAACTCAGCACTATATAGAACACCACACACCACTATATAGAACACCACACACCATTATATAGAACATCACACTACAACACACCACTATATAGAACATCACACTACAACACACCACTATATAGAACATTACACTACAACACACCACTATATAGAACATCACACTACAACACACTACTATATAGAACACCACACACCACTATATAGAACATTACACTACAACACACCACTATATATAGAACATCACACTACAACACACTACTATATAGAACACCACACACCATTATATAGAACATCACACTACAACACACCACTATATAGAACATCACACTACAACACACCACTATATAGAACATTACACTACAACACACCACTATATAGAACATCACACTACAACACACCACTATATAGAACATCACACTACAACACATCACTACATAGAACATCACACTACAACACACCACTATATAGAACATCACACTACAACACACCACTATATAGAACACCACACACCACAATATAGAACACCACACTTTAACATTCTACTATATAGAACACCACACACCACTATATAGAACATCACACTACAACACACCACTATATAGAACATTACACTACAACACACCACTATATAGAACATCACACTACAACACACTACTATATAGAACACCACACACCACTATATAGAACATTACACTACAACACACCACTATATATAGAACATCACACTACAACACACTACTATATAGAACACCACACACCATTATATAGAACATCACACTACAACACACCACTATATAGAACATCACACTACAACACACCACTATATAGAACATTACACTACAACACACCACTATATAGAACATCACACTACAACACACCACTATATAGAACATCACACTACAACACATCACTACATAGAACATCACACTACAACACACCACTATATAGAACACCACACACCACTATATAGAACAACACCTACCATTACATAGAACATCATACTACAACTCACAACTATACAGAACATCACACTACAACACACCACTATATAGAACACCACACACCACAATATAGAACACCACACTTTAACACACTACTATATAGAACACCACACACCACTTTATAGAACATCACACTACAACACACCACTATATAGAACACCACACACCATTATTTAGAACATCACACTACAACACACCACTATATAGAACACCACACACCATTATTTAGAACATCACACTACAACACAGCACTATATAGAACATCACACTACAACACACCACTATATAGAACATTACACTACAACACACCACTATATAGAACACCACACACCACTATATAGAACAACACACACCATTACATAGAACATTATACTACAACTCACAACTATATACAACATCACACTACAACACACCACTATATAGAACACCACACACCACAATATAGAACACCACACTTTAACATTCTACTATATAGAACACCACATCCCACTATATAGAACATCACACTACAACACACCACTGTATAGAACACCACACACCATTATTTAGAACATCACACTACAACACACTACTACACAGAACACCACACACCATTATATAGAACATCACACTGCAATACACTACTATATAGAACACCACACACCGCTATGTACAACATCACACTACAACACACCACGATATAGAACACCACACACCACAATATAGAACACCACACTATAACACACTACTATATAGAACATCACACTACAACACACTACTATATAGAACACCACACACCACTATATAGAACATCACACTACAAGACACTACTATATAGAACACCACACACCATTATATAGAACATCACACTACAACACACCACTATATAGAACATCACACTACAACACATTACTATATAGAACACCACATACCATTATATAGAACATCACACTACAACACATCAGTATATAGAACACCACACACCATTATATAGAACATCACACACCATTATATAGAACATCACTCTACAACACACCACTATATAGAGCATCACACTACAACACACCACTATATAGAACACCACACTACAACACACCACTATATAGAACACCACACACCACTATATAGAACAACACATACCATTACATAGAACATCATACTACAACTCACAACTATATAGAACATCACACTACAACACACCACTATATAGAACACCACACACCACAATATAGAACACCACACTTTAACATTCTACTATATAGAACACCACACACCACTATATAGAACATCACACTACAACACACCACTATATAGAACATTACACTACAACACACCACTATATAGAACATCACACTACAACACACTACTATATAGAACACCACACACCACTATATAGAACATTACACTACAACACACCACTATATATAGAACATCACACTACAACACACTACTATATAGAACACCACACACCATTATATAGAACATCACACTACAACACACCACTATATAGAACATCACACTACAACACACCACTATATAGAACATTACACTACAACACACCACTATATAGAACATCACACTACAACACACCACTATATAGAACATCACACTACAACACATCACTACATAGAACATCACACTACAACACACCACTATATAGAACACCACACACCACTATATAGAACAACACATACCATTACATAGAACATCATACTACAACTCACAAGGATATAGAACATCACACTACAACACACCACTATATAGAACACCACACACCACAATATAGAACACTACACTTTAACACACTACTATATAGAACACCACACACCACTTTATAGAACATCACACTACAACACACCACTATATAGAACACCACACACCATTATTTAGAACATCACACTACAACACACCACTATATAGAACACCACACACCATTATTTAGAACATCACACTACAACACAGCACTATATAGAACATCACACTACAACACACCACTATATAGAACATTACACTACAACACACCACTATATAGAACACCACACACCACTATATAGAACAACACACACCATTACATAGAACATTATACTACAACTCACAACTGTATAGAACATCACACTACAACACACCACTATATAGAACACCACACACCACAATATAGAACACCACACTTTAACATTCTACTATATAGAACACCACACACCACTATATAGAACATCACACTACAACACACCACTGTATAGAACACCACACACCATTATTTAGAACATCACACTACAACACACTACTACACAGAACACCACACACCATTATATAGAACATCACACTGCAATACACTACTATATAGAACACCACACACCACTATATAGAACAACACATACCATTACATAGAACATCATACTACAACACATTACTATATAGAACACCACATACCATTATATAGAACATCACACTACAACACATCACTATATAGAACATCACACTACAACTCACCACTATATAGAACATCACATTACAACACACCACTGTATAGAACACCACACACCATTATATAGAACATCACACACCATTATATAGAACATCACTCTACAACACACCACTATATAGAACATCACACTACAACACACCACTATATAGAACACCACACTACAACACACCACTATATAGAACACCACACACCACTATATAGAACACCACACACCATTATATAGAACATCACACACCATTATATAGAACATCACTCTACAACACACCACTATATAGAACATCACACTACAACACACCACTATATAGAACATCACACTGCAACACATCATTATATAGAACACCACACACCACAATATAGAACACCACACTTTAACACACTACTATATAGAACACCACACACCACTTTATAGAACATCACACTACCACACACCACTATATAGAACACCACACACGATTATTTAGAACATCACACTACAACACACCACTATATAGAACACCACACACCATTATTTAGAACATCACACTACAACACAGCACTATATAGAATATCACACTTCAACACACTATATAGAACATCACACTACAACACACCACTATATAGAGCACCACACTACAACTCACCACTATATAGAACACCACACACCACTATATAGAACACCACACACCATTATATAGAACATCACACTACAACACACCACTATATAGAACATCACACTACAACACACCACTATATAGAACATTACACTACAACACACCACTATATAGAACATCACACTACAACACACTACTATATAGAACACCACACACCACTATATAGAACATTACACTACAACACACCACTATATATAGAACATCACACTACAACACACTACTATATAGAACACCACACACCATTATATAGAACATCACACTACAACACACCACTATATAGAACATCACACTACAATACACCACTATATAGAACATTACACTACAACACACCACTATATAGAACATCACACTACAACACACCACTATATAGAACATCACACTACAACACATCACTACATAGAACATCACACTACAACACACCACTATATAGAACACCACACACCACTATATAGAACAACACCTACCATTACATAGAACATCATACTACAACTCACAACTATATAGAACATCACACTACAACACACCACTATATAGAACACCACACACCACAATATAGAACACCACACTTTAACACACTACTATATAGAACACCACACACCACTTTATAGAACATCACACTACAACACACCACTATATAGAACACCACACACCATTATTTAGAACATCACACTACAACACACCACTATATAGAACACCACACACCATTATTTAGAACATCACACTACAACACAGCACTATATAGAACATCACACTACAACACACCACTATATAGAACATTACACTACAACACACCACTATATAGAACACCACACACCACTATATAGAACAACACACACCATTACATAGAACATTATACTACAACTCACAACTATATACAACATCACACTACAACACACCACTATATAGAACACCACACACCACAATATAGAACACCACACTTTAACATTCTACTATATAGAACACCACATCCCACTATATAGAACATCACACTACAACACACCACTGTATAGAACACCACACACCATTATTTAGAACATCACACTACAACACACTACTACACAGAACACCACACACCATTATATAGAACATCACACTGCAATACACTACTATATAGAACACCACACACCGCTATGTACAACATCACACTACAACACACCACGATATAGAACACCACACACCACAATATAGAACACCACACTATAACACACTACTATATAGAACACCACACACCACTATATAGAACATCACACTACAACACACTACTATATAGAACACCACACACCACTATATAGAACATCACACTACAAGACACTACTATATAGAACACCACACACCATTATATAGAACATCACACTACAACACACCACTATATAGAACATCACACTACAACACATTACTATATAGAACACCACATACCATTATATAGAACATCACACTACAACACATCAGTATATAGAACACCACACACCATTATATAGAACATCACACACCATTATATAGAACATCACTCTACAACACACCACTATATAGAGCATCACACTACAACACACCACTATATAGAACACCACACTACAACACACCACTATATAGAACACCACACACCACTATATAGAACAACACATACCATTACATAGAACATCATACTACAACTCACAACTATATAGAACATCACACTACAACACACCACTATATAGAACACCACACACCACAATATAGAACACCACACTTTAACATTCTACTATATAGAACACCACACACCACTATATAGAACATCACACTACAACACACCACTATATAGAACATTACACTACAACACACCACTATATAGAACATCACACTACAACACACTACTATATAGAACACCACACACCACTATATAGAACATTACACTACAACACACCACTATATATAGAACATCACACTACAACACACTACTATATAGAACACCACACACCATTATATAGAACATCACACTACAACACACCACTATATAGAACATCACACTACAACACACCACTATATAGAACATTACACTACAACACACCACTATATAGAACACCACACTACAACACACCACTATATAGAACACCACACACCACTATATAGAACAACACATACCATTACATAGAACATCATACTACAACTCACAACTATATAGAACATCACACTACAACACACCACTATATAGAACACCACACACCACAATATAGAACACCACACTTTAACATTCTACTATATAGAACACCACACACCACTATATAGAACATCACACTACAACACACCACTATATAGAACATTACACTACAACACACCACTATATAGAACATCACACTACAACACACTACTATATAGAACACCACACACCACTATATAGAACATTACACTACAACACACCACTATATATAGAACATCACACTACAACACACTACTATATAGAACACCACACACCATTATATAGAACATCACACTACAACACACCACTATATAGAACATCACACTACAACACACCACTATATAGAACATTACACTACAACACACCACTATATAGAACATCACACTACAACACACCACTATATAGAACATCACACTACAACACATCACTACATAGAACATCACACTACAACACACCACTATATAGAACACCACACACCACTATATAGAACAACACATACCATTACATAGAACATCATACTACAACTCACAAGGATATAGAACATCACACTACAACACACCACTATATAGAACACCACACACCACAATATAGAACACTACACTTTAACACACTACTATATAGAACACCACACACCACTTTATAGAACATCACACTACAACACACCACTATATAGAACACCACACACCATTATTTAGAACATCACACTACAACACACCACTATATAGAACACCACACACCATTATTTAGAACATCACACTACAACACAGCACTATATAGAACATCACACTACAACACACCACTATATAGAACATTACACTACAACACACCACTATATAGAACACCACACACCACTATATAGAACACCACACACCATTACATAGAACATTATACTACAACTCACAACTGTATAGAACATCACACTACAACACACCACTATATAGAACACCACACACCACAATATAGAACACCACACTTTAACATTCTACTATATAGAACACCACACACCACTATATAGAACATCACACTACAACACACCACTGTATAGAACACCACACACCATTATTTAGAACATCACACTACAACACACTACTACACAGAACACCACACACCATTATATAGAACATCACACTGCAATACACTACTATATAGAACACCACACACCACTATATAGAACAACACATACCATTACATAGAACATCATACTACAACACATTACTATATAGAACACCACATACCATTATATAGAACATCACACTACAACACATCACTATATAGAACATCACACTACAACTCACCACTATATAGAACATCACATTACAACACACCACTGTATAGAACACCACACACCATTATATAGAACATCACACACCATTATATAGAACATCACTCTACAACACACCACTATATAGAACATCACACTACAACACACCACTATATAGAACACCACACTACAACACACCACTATATAGAACACCACACACCACTATATAGAACACCACACACCATTATATAGAACATCACACACCATTATATAGAACATCACTCTACAACACACCACTATATAGAACATCACACTACAACACACCACTATATAGAACATCACACTGCAACACATCATTATATAGAACACCACACACCACAATATAGAACACCACACTTTAACACACTACTATATAGAACACCACACACCACTTTATAGAACATCACACTACCACACACCACTATATAGAACACCACACACGATTATTTAGAACATCACACTACAACACACCACTATATAGAACACCACACACCATTATTTAGAACATCACACTACAACACAGCACTATATAGAATATCACACTTCAACACACTATATAGAACATCACACTACAACACACCACTATATAGAGCACCACACTACAACTCACCACTATATAGAACACCACACACCACTATATAGAACACCACACACCATTATATAGAACATCACACTACAACACACCACTATATAGAACATCACACTACAACACACCACTATATAGAACATTACACTACAACACACCACTATATAGAACATCACACTACAACACACTACTATATAGAACACCACACACCACTATATAGAACATTACACTACAACACACCACTATATATAGAACATCACACTACAACACACTACTATATAGAACACCACACACCATTATATAGAACATCACACTACAACACACCACTATATAGAACATCACACTACAATACACCACTATATAGAACATTACACTACAACACACCACTATATAGAACATCACACTACAACACACCACTATATAGAACATCACACTACAACACATCACTACATAGAACATCACACTACAACACACCACTATATAGAACACCACACACCACTATATAGAACAACACCTACCATTACATAGAACATCATACTACAACTCACAACTATATAGAACATCACACTACAACACACCACTATATAGAACACCACACACCACAATATAGAACACCACACTTTAACACACTACTATATAGAACACCACACACCACTTTATAGAACATCACACTACAACACACCACTATATAGAACACCACACACCATTATTTAGAACATCACACTACAACACACCACTATATAGAACACCACACACCATTATTTAGAACATCACACTACAACACAGCACTATATAGAACATCACACTACAACACACCACTATATAGAACATTACACTACAACACACCACTATATAGAACATCACACTACAACACATCACTACATAGAACATCACACTACAACACACCACTATATAGAACATCACACTACAACACACCACTATATAGAACACCACACACCACAATATAGAACACCACACTTTAACATTCTACTATATAGAACACCACACACCACTATATAGAACATCACACTACAACACACCACTATATAGAACATTACACTACAACACACCACTATATAGAACATCACACTACAACACACTACTATATAGAACACCACACACCACTATATAGAACATTACACTACAACACACCACTATATATAGAACATCACACTACAACACACTACTATATAGAACACCACACACCATTATATAGAACATCACACTACAACAAACCACTATATAGAACATCACACTACAACACACCACTATATAGAACATTACACTACAACACACCACTATATAGAACATCACACTACAACACACCACTATATAGAACATCACACTACAACACATCACTACATAGAACATCACACTACAACACACCACTATATAGAACACCACACACCACTATATAGAACAACACCTACCATTACATAGAACATCATACTACAACTCACAACTATACAGAACATCACACTACAACACACCACTATATAGAACACCACACACCACAATATAGAACACCACACTTTAACACACTACTATATAGAACACCACACACCACTTTATAGAACATCACACTACAACACACCACTATATAGAACACCACACACCATTATTTAGAACATCACACTACAACACACCACTATATAGAACACCACACACCATTATTTAGAACATCACACTACAACACACCACTATATAGAACATCACACTACAACACACCACTATATAGAACATTACACTACAACACACCACTATATAGAACACCACACACCACTATATAGAACAACACACACCATTACATAGAACATTATACTACAACTCACAACTATATACAACATCACACTACAACACACCACTATATAGAACACCACACACCACAATATAGAACACCACACTTTAACATTCTACTATATAGAACACCACATCCCACTATATAGAACATCACACTACAACACACCACTGTATAGAACACCACACACCATTATTTAGAACATCACACTACAACACACTACTACACAGAACACCACACACCATTATATAGAACATCACACTGCAATACACTACTATATAGAACACCACACACCGCTATGTACAACATCACACTACAACACACCACGATATAGAACACCACACACCACAATATAGAACACCACACTATAACACACTACTATATAGAACACCACACACCACTATATAGAACATCACACTACAACACACTACTATATAGAACACCACACACCACTATATAGAACATCACACTACAAGACACTACTATATAGAACACCACACACCATTATATAGAACATCACACTACAACACACCACTATATAGAACATCACACTACAACACATTACTATATAGAACACCACATACCATTATATAGAACATCACACTACAACACATCAGTATATAGAACACCACACACCATTATATAGAACATCACACACCATTATATAGAACATCACTCTACAACACACCACTATATAGAGCATCACACTACAACACACCACTATATAGAACACCACACTACAACACACCACTATATAGAACACCACACACCACTATATAGAACAACACATACCATTACATAGAACATCATACTACAACACACTACTACACAGAACACCACACACCATTATTTAGAACATCACACTACAACACACTACTACACAGAACACCACACACCATTATATAGAACATCACACTGCAATACACTACTATATAGAACACCACACACCACTATATAGAACAACACATACCATTACATAGAACATCATACTACAACACATTACTATATAGAACACCACATACCATTATATAGAACATCACACTACAACACATCACTATATAGAACATCACACTACAACTCACCACTATATAGAACATCACATTACAACACACCACTGTATAGAACACCACACACCATTATATAGAACATCACACACCATTATATAGAACATCACTCTACAACACACCACTATATAGAACATCACACTACAACACACCACTATATAGAACACCACACTACAACACACCACTATATAGAACACCACACACCACTATATAGAACACCACACACCATTATATAGAACATCACACACCATTATATAGAACATCACTCTACAACACACCACTATATAGAACATCACACTACAACACACCACTATATAGAACATCACACTGCAACACATCATTATATAGAACACCACACACCACAATATAGAACACCACACTTTAACACACTACTATATAGAACACCACACACCACTTTATAGAACATCACACTACCACACACCACTATATAGAACACCACACACGATTATTTAGAACATCACACTACAACACACCACTATATAGAACACCACACACCATTATTTAGAACATCACACTACAACACAGCACTATATAGAATATCACACTTCAACACACTATATAGAACATCACACTACAACACACCACTATATAGAGCACCACACTACAACTCACCACTATATAGAACACCACACACCACTATATAGAACACCACACACCATTATATAGAACATCACACTACAACACACCACTATATAGAACATCACACTACAACACACCACTATATAGAACATTACACTACAACACACCACTATATAGAACATCACACTACAACACACTACTATATAGAACACCACACACCACTATATAGAACATTACACTACAACACACCACTATATATAGAACATCACACTACAACACACTACTATATAGAACACCACACACCATTATATAGAACATCACACTACAACACACCACTATATAGAACATCACACTACAATACACCACTATATAGAACATTACACTACAACACACCACTATATAGAACATCACACTACAACACACCACTATATAGAACATCACACTACAACACATCACTACATAGAACATCACACTACAACACACCACTATATAGAACAACACACACCACTATATAGAACAACACCTACCATTACATAGAACATCATACTACAACTCACAACTATATAGAACATCACACTACAACACACCACTATATAGAACACCACACACCACAATATAGAACACCACACTTTAACACACTACTATATAGAACACCACACACCACTTTATAGAACATCACACTACAACACACCACTATATAGAACACCACACACCATTATTTAGAACATCACACTACAACACACCACTATATAGAACACCACACACCATTATTTAGAACATCACACTACAACACAGCACTATATAGAACATCACACTACAACACACCACTATATAGAACATTACACTACAACACACCACTATATAGAACACCACACACCACTATATAGAACAACACACACCATTACATAGAACATTATACTACAACTCACAACTATATACAACATCACACTACAACACACCACTATATAGAACACCACACACCACAATATAGAACACCACACTTTAACATTCTACTATATAGAACACCTAACACCACTATATAGAACATCACACTACAACACACCACTGTATAGAACACCACACACCATTATTTAGAACATCACACTACAACACTCTACTACACAGAACACCACACACCATTATATAGAACATCACACTGCAATACACTACTATATAGAACACCACACACCGCTATGTACAACATCACACTACAACACACCACGATATAGAACACCACACACCACAATATAGAACACCACACTATAACACACTACTATATAGAACACCACACACCACTATATAGAACATCACACTACAACACACTACTATATAGAACACCACACACCACTATATAGAACATCACACTACAAGACACTACTATATAGAACACCACACACCATTATATAGAACATCACACTACAACACACCACTATATAGAACATCACACTACAACACATTACTATATAGAACACCACATACCATTATATAGAACATCACACTACAACACATCAGTATATAGAACATCACACTACAACTCACCACTATATAGAACATCACATTACAACACACCACTATATAGAACACCACACACCATTATATAGAACATCACACACCATTATATAGAACATCACTCTACAACACACCACTATATAGAACATCACACTACAACACACCACTATATAGAACACCACACTACAACACACCACTATATAGAACACCACACACCACTATATAGAACAACACATACCATTACATAGAACATCATACTACAACTCACAACTATATAGAACATCACACTACAACACACCACTATATAGAACACCACACACCACAATATAGAACACCACACTTTAACATTCTACTATATAGAACACCACACACCACTATATAGAACATCACACTACAACACACCACTATATAGAACATTACACTACAACACACCACTATATAGAACATCACACTACAACACACTACTATATAGAACACCACACACCACTATATAGAACATTACACTACAACACACCACTATATATAGAACATCACACTACAACACACTACTATATAGAACACCACACACCATTATATAGAACATCACACTACAACACACCACTATATAGAACATCACACTACAACACACCACTATATAGAACATTACACTACAACACACCACTATATAGAACATCACACTACAACACACCACTATATAGAACATCACACTACAACACATCACTACATAGAACATCACACTACAACACACCACTATATAGAACACCACACACCACTATATAGAACAACACATACCATTACATAGAACATCATACTACAACTCACAACTATATAGAACATCACACTACAACACACCACTATATAGAACACCACACACCACAATATAGAACACCACACTTTAACACACTACTATATAGAACACCACACACCACTTTATAGAACATCACACTACAACACACCACTATATAGAACACCACACACCATTATTTAGAACATCACACTACAACACACCACTATATAGAACACCACACACCATTATTTAGAACATCACACTACAACACAGCACTATATAGAACATCACACTACAACACACCACTATATAGAACATTACACTACAACACACCACTATATAGAACACCACACACCACTATATAGAACAACACACACCATTACATAGAACATTATACTACAACTCACAACTATATAGAACATCACACTACAACACACCACTATATAGAACACCACACACCACAATATAGAACATCACACTTTAACATTCTACTATATAGAACACCACACACCACTATATAGAACATCACACACCATTATTTAGAACATCACACTACAACACACTACTACACAGAACACCACACACCATTATATAGAACATCACACTGCAATACACTACTATATAGAACACCACACACCGCTATGTACAACATCACACTACAACACACCACGATATAGAACACCACACACCACAATATAGAACACCACACTATAACACACTACTATATAGAACACCACACACCACTATATAGAACATCACACTACAACACACTACTATATAGAACACCACACACCACTATATAGAACATCACACTACAAGACACTACTATATAGAACACCACACACCATTATATAGAACATCACACTACAACACACCACTATATAGAACATCACACTACAACACATTACTATATAGAACACCACATACCATTATATAGAACATCACACTACAACACATCACTATATAGAACATCACACTACAACTCACCACTATATAGAACATCACATTACAACACACCACTATATAGAACACCACACACCATTATATAGAACATCACACACCATTATATAAAACATCACTCTACAACACACCACTATATAGAACATCACACTACAACACACCACTATATAGAACACCACACTACAACACACCACTATATAGAACACCACACACCACTATATAGAACACCACACACCATTATATAGAACATCACACTACAACACACCACTATATAGAACATCACACTACAACACACCACTATATAGAACACCACACACCACAATATAGAACACCACACTTTAACACACTACTATATAGAACACCACACACCACTTTATAGAACATCACACTACAACACACCACTATATAGAACACCACACACGATTATTTAGAACATCACACTACAACACACCACTATATAGAACACCACACACCATTATTTAGAACATCACCATACAACACAGCACTATATAGAATATCACACTTCAACACACTATATAGAACATCACACTACAACACACCACTATATAGAACACCACACTACAACACACCACTATATAGAACACCACACACCACTATATAGAACATCACACTACAACACACCACTATATAGAACATCACACTACAACACACCACTATATAGAACATTACACTACAACACACCACTATATAGAACATCACACTACAACACACTACTATATAGAACACCACACACCACTATATAGAACATTACACTACAACACACCACTATATATAGAACATCACACTACAACACACTACTATATAGAACACCACACACCATTACATAGAACATCACACTACAACACACCACTATATAGAACATCACACTACAACACACCACTATATAGAACATTACACTACAACACACCACTATATAGAACATCACACTACAACACACCACTATATAGAACATCACACTACAACACATCACTACATAGAACATCACACTACAACACACCACTATATAGAACACCACACACCACTATATAGAACAACACATACCATTACATAGAACATCATACTACAACTCACAACTATATAGAACATCACACTACAACACACCACTATATAGAACACCACACACCACAATATAGAACACCACACTTTAACATTCTACTATATAGAACACCACACACCACTATATAGAACATCACACTACAACACACCACTATATAGAACATTACACTACAACACACCACTATATATAGAACATCACACTACAACACACTACTATATAGAACACCACACACCATTATATAGAACATCACACTACAACACACCACTATATAGAACATCACACTACAACACACCACTATATAGAACATTACACTACAACACACCACTATATAGAACATCACACTACAACACACCACTATATAGAACATCACACTACAACACATCACTACATAGAACATCACACTACAACACACCACTATATAGAACACCACACACCACTATATAGAACAACACATACCATTACATAGAACATCATACTACAACTCACAACTATATAGAACATCACACTACAACACACCACTATATAGAACACCACACACCACAATATAGAACACCACACTTTAACACACTACTATATAGAACACCACACACCACTTTATAGAACATCACACTACAACACACCACTATATAGAACACCACACACCATTATTTAGAACATCACACTACAACACACCACTATATAGAACACCACACACCATTATTTAGAACATCACACTACAACACAGCACTATATAGAACATCACACTACAACACACCACTATATAGAACATTACACTACAACACACCACTATATAGAACACCACACACCACTATATAGAACAACAAACACCATTACATAGAACATTATACTACAACTCACAACTATATAGAACATCACACTACAACACACCACTATATAGAACACCACACACCACAATATAGAACACCACACTTTAACACACTACTATATAGAACACCACACACCACTTTATAGAACATCACACTACAACACACCACTATATAGAACACCACACACCATTATTTAGAACATCACACTACAACACACCACTATATAGAACACCACACACCATTATTTAGAACATCACACTACAACACAGCACTATATAGAACATCACACTACAACACACCACTATATAGAACATTACACTACAACACACCACTATATAGAACACCACACACCACTATATAGAACAACACACACCATTACATAGAACATTATACTACAACTCACAACTATATACAACATCACACTACAACACACCACTATATAGAACACCACACACCACAATATAGAACACCACACTTTAACATTCTACTATATAGAACACCACACACCACTATATAGAACATCACACTACAACACACCACTGTATAGAACACCACACACCATTATTTAGAACATCACACTACAACACACTACTACACAGAACACCACACACCATTATATAGAACATCACACTGCAATACACTACTATATAGAACACCACACACCGCTATGTACAACATCACACTACAACACACCACGATATAGAACACCACACACCACAATATAGAACACCACACTATAACACACTACTATATAGAACACCACACACCACTATATAGAACATCACACTACAACACACTACTATATAGAACACCACACACCACTATATAGAACATCACACTACAAGACACTACTATATAGAACACCACACACCATTATATAGAACATCACACTACAACACACCACTATATAGAACATCACACTACAACACATTACTATATAGAACACCACATACCATTATATAGAACATCACACTACAACACATCAGTATATAGAACACCACACACCATTATATAGAACATCACACACCATTATATAGAACATCACTCTACAACACACCACTATATAGAACATCACACTACAACACACCACTATATAGAACACCACACTACAACACACCACTATATAGAACACCACACACCACTATATAGAACAACACATACCATTACATAGAACATCATACTACAACTCACAACTATATAGAACATCACACTACAACACACCACTATATAGAACACCACACACCACAATATAGAACACCACACTTTAACATTCTACTATATAGAACACCACACACCACTATATAGAACATCACACTACAACACACCACTATATAGAACATTACACTACAACACACCACTATATAGAACATCACACTACAACACACTACTATATAGAACACCACACACCACTATATAGAACATTACACTACAACACACCACTATATATAGAACATCACACTACAACACACTACTATATAGAACACCACACACCATTATATAGAACATCACACTACAACACACCACTATATAGAACATCACACTACAACACACCACTATATAGAACATTACACTACAACACACCACTATATAGAACATCACACTACAACACACCACTATATAGAACATCACACTACAACACATCACTACATAGAACATCACACTACAACACACCACTATATAGAACACCACACACCACTATATAGAACAACACATACCATTACATAGAACATCATACTACAACTCACAAGTATATAGAACATCACACTACAACACACCACTATATAGAACACCACACACCACAATATAGAACACTACACTTTAACACACTACTATATAGAACACCACACACCACTTTATAGAACATCACACTACAACACACCACTATATAGAACACCACACACCATTATTTAGAACATCACACTACAACACACCACTATATAGAACACCACACACCATTATTTAGAACATCACACTACAACACAGCACTATATAGAACATCACACTACAACACACCACTATATAGAACATTACACTACAACACACCACTATATAGAACACCACACACCACTATATAGAACAACACACACCATTACATAGAACATTATACTACAACTCACAACTGTATAGAACATCACACTACAACACACCACTATATAGAACACCACACACCACAATATAGAACACCACACTTTAACATTCTACTATATAGAACACCACACACCACTATATAGAACATCACACTACAACACACCACTGTATAGAACACCACACACCATTATTTAGAACATCACACTACAACACACTACTACACAGAACACCACACACCATTATATAGAACATCACACTGCAATACACTACTATATAGAACACCACACACCACTATATAGAACAACACATACCATTACATAGAACATCATACTACAACACATTACTATATAGAACACCACATACCATTATATAGAACATCACACTACAACACATCACTATATAGAACATCACACTACAACTCACCACTATATAGAACATCACATTACAACACACCACTGTATAGAACACCACACACCATTATATAGAACATCACACACCATTATATAGAACATCACTCTACAACACACCACTATATAGAACATCACACTACAACACACCACTATATAGAACACCACACTACAACACACCACTATATAGAACACCACACACCACTATATAGAACACCACACACCATTATATAGAACATCACACACCATTATATAGAACATCACTCTACAACACACCACTATATAGAACATCACACTACAACACACCACTATATAGAACATCACACTACAACACACCATTATATAGAACACCACACACCACAATATAGAACACCACACTTTAACACACTACTATATAGAACACCACACACCACTTTATAGAACATCACACTACAACACACCACTATATAGAACACCACACACGATTATTTAGAACATCACACTACAACACACCACTATATAGAACACCACACACCATTATTTAGAACATCACACTACAACACAGCACTATATAGAATATCACACTTCAACACACTATATAGAACATCACACTACAACACACCACTATATAGAGCACCACACTACAACTCACCACTATATAGAACACCACACACCACTATATAGAACACCACACACCATTATATAGAACATCACACTACAACACACCACTATATAGAACATCACACTACAACACACCACTATATAGAACATTACACTACAACACACCACTATATAGAACATCACACTACAACACACTACTATATAGAACACCACACACCACTATATAGAACATTACACTACAACACACCACTATATATAGAACATCACACTACAACACACTACTATATAGAACACCACACACCATTATATAGAACATCACACTACAACACACCACTATATAGAACATCACACTACAATACACCACTATATAGAACATTACACTACAACACACCACTATATAGAACATCACACTACAACACACCACTATATAGAACATCACACTACAACACATCACTACATAGAACATCACACTACAACACACCACTATATAGAACACCACACACCACTATATAGAACAACACCTACCATTACATAGAACATCATACTACAACTCACAACTATATAGAACATCACACTACAACACACCACTATATAGAACACCACACACCACAATATAGAACACCACACTTTAACACACTACTATATAGAACACCACACACCACTTTATAGAACATCACACTACAACACACCACTATATAGAACACCACACACCATTATTTAGAACATCACACTACAACACACCACTATATAGAACACCACACACCATTATTTAGAACATCACACTACAACACAGCACTATATAGAACATCACACTACAACACACCACTATATAGAACATTACACTACAACACACCACTATATAGAACACCACACACCACTATATAGAACAACACACACCATTACATAGAACATTATACTACAACTCACAACTATATACAACATCACACTACAACACACCACTATATAGAACACCACACACCACAATATAGAACACCACACTTTAACATTCTACTATATAGAACACCACACACCACTATATAGAACATCACACTACAACACACCACTGTATAGAACACCACACACCATTATTTAGAACATCACACTACAACACACTACTACACAGAACACCACACACCATTATATAGAACATCACACTGCAATACACTACTATATAGAACACCACACACCGCTATGTACAACATCACACTACAACACACCACGATATAGAACACCACACACCACAATATAGAACACCACACTATAACACACTACTATATAGAACACCACACACCACTATATAGAACATCACACTACAACACACTACTATATAGAACACCACACACCACTATATAGAACATCACACTACAAGACACTACTATATAGAACACCACACACCATTATATAGAACATCACACTACAACACACCACTATATAGAACATCACACTACAACACATTACTATATAGAACACCACATACCATTATATAGAACATCACACTACAACACATCAGTATATAGAACATCACACTACAACTCACCACTATATAGAACATCACATTACAACACACCACTATATAGAACACCACACACCATTATATAGAACATCACACACCATTATATAGAACATCACTCTACAACACACCACTATATAGAACATCACACTACAACACACCACTATATAGAACACCACACTACAACACACCACTATATAGAACACCACACACCACTATATAGAACACCACACACCATTATATAGAACATCATACTACAACTCACAACTATATAGAACATCACACTACAACACACCACTATATAGAACACCACACACCACAATATAGAACACCACACTTTAACATTCTACTATATAGAACACCACACACCACTATATAGAACATCACACTACAACACACCACTATATAGAACATTACACTACAACACACCACTATATAGAACATCACACTACAACACACTACTTTATAGAACACCACACACCACTATATAGAACATTACACTACAACACACCACTATATATAGAACATCACACTACAACACACTACTATATAGAACACCACACACCATTATATAGAACATCACACTACAACACACCACTATATAGAACATCACACTACAACACACCACTATATAGAACATTACACTACAACACACCACTATATAGAACATCACACTACAACACACCACTATATAGAACATCACACTACAACACACCACTATATAGAACACCACACACCACTATATAGAACAACACATACCATTACATAGAACATCATACTACAACTCACAACTATATAGAACATCACACTACAACACACCACTATATAGAACACCACACACCACAATATAGAACACCACACTTTAACACACTACTATATAGAACACCACACACCACTTTATAGAACATCACACTACAACACACCACTATATAGAACACCACACACCATTATTTAGAACATCACACTACAACACACCACTATATAGAACACCACACACCATTATTTAGAACATCACACTACAACACAGCACTATATAGAACATCACACTACAACACACCACTATATAGAACATTACACTACAACACACCACTATATAGAACACCACACACCACTATATAGAACAACACACACCATTACATAGAACATTATACTACAACTCACAACTATATAGAACATCACACTACAACACACCACTATATAGAACACCACACACCACAATATAGAACATCACACTTTAACATTCTACTATATAGAACACCACACACCACTATATAGAACATCACACTACAATACACCACTGTATAGAACACCACACACCATTATTTAGAACATCACACTACAACACACTACTACACAGAACACCACACACCATTATATAGAACATCACACTGCAATACACTACTATATAGAACACCACACACCGCTATGTACAAAATCACACTACAACACACCACGATATAGAACACCACACACCACAATATAGAACACCACACTATAACACACTACTATATAGAACACCACACACCACTATATAGAACATCACACTACAACACACTACGATATAGAACACCACACACCACTATATAGAACATCACACTACAAGACACTACTATATAGAACACCACACACCATTATATAGAACATCACACTACAACACACCACTATATAGAACATCACACTACAACACATTACTATATAGAACACCACATACCATTATATAGAACATCACACTACAACACATCACTATATAGAACATCACACTACAACTCACCACTATATAGAACATCACATTACAACACACCACTATATAGAACACCACACACCATTATATAGAACATCACACACCATTATATAAAACATCACTCTACAACACACCACTATATAGAACATCACACTACAACACACCACTATATAGAACACCACACTACAACACACCACTATATAGAACACCACACACCACTATGTAGAACACCACACACCATTATATAGAACATCACACTACAACACACCACTATATAGAACATCACACTACAACACACCACTATATAGAACACCACACACCACAATATAGAACACCACACTTTAACACACTACTATATAGAACACCACACACCACTTTATAGAACATCACACTACAACACACCACTATATAGAACATCACACACCATTATTTAGAACATCACACTACAACACACCACTATATAGAACATCACACTACAACACACCAGTATATAGAACATTACACTACAACACACCACTATATAGAACACCACACACCACTATATAGAACAACACACACCATTACATAGAACATTATACTACAACTCACAACTATATAGAACATCACACTACAACACACCACTATATAGAACACCACACACCACAATATAGAACACCACACTTTAACATTCTACTATATAGAACACCACACACCACTATATAGAACATCACACTACAACATACCACTGTATAGAACACCACACACCATTATTTAGAACATCACACTACAACACACTACTACACAGAACACCACACACCATTATATAGAACATCACACTGCAATACACTACTATATAGAACACCACACACCACTATATAGAACAACACATACCATTACATAGAACATCATACTACAACACATTACTATATAGAACACCACATACCATTATATAGAACATCACACTACAACACATCACTATATAGAACATCACACTACAACTCACCACTATATAGAACATCACATTACAACACACCACTGTATAGAACACCACACACCATTATATAGAACATCACACACCATTATATAGAACATCACTCTACAACACACCACTATATAGAACATCACACTACAACACACCACTATATAGAACACCACACTACAACACACCACTATATAGAACACCACACACCACTATATAGAACACCACACACCATTATATAGAACATCACACTACAACACACCACTATATAGAACATCACACTACAACACACCACTATATAGAACACCACACACCACAATATAGAACACCACACTTTAACACACTACTATATAGAACACCACACACCACTTTATAGAACATCACACTACAACACACCACTATATAGAACACCACACACGATTATTTAGAACATCACACTACAACACACCACTATATAGAACACCACACACCATTATTTAGAACATCACCATACAACACAGCACTATATAGAATATCACACTTCAACACACTATATAGAACATCACACTACAACACACCACTATATAGAACACCACACTACAACACACCACTATATAGAACACCACACACCACTATATAGAACACCACACACCATTATATAGAACATCACACTACAACACACCACTATATAGAACATCACACTACAACACACCACTATATAGAACATTACACTACAACACACCACTGTATAGAACATCACACTACAACACACTACTATATAGAACACCACACACCACTATATAGAATATTACACTACAACACACCACTATATATAGAACATCACACTACAACACACTACTATATAGAACACCACACACCATTATATAGAACATCACACTACAACACACCACTATATAGAACATCACACTACAACACACCACTATATAGAACATTACACTACAACACACCACTATATAGAACATCACACTACAACACACCACTATATAGAACATCACACTACAACACATCACTACATAGAACATCGAACTACAACACACCACTATATAGAACACCACACACCACTATATAGAACAACACATACCATTACATAGAACATCATACTACAACTCACAACTATATAGAACATCACACTACAACACACCACTATATAGAACACCACACACCACAATATAGAACACCACACTTTAACATTCTGCTATATAGAACACCACACACCACTATATAGAACATCACACTACAACACACCACTATATAGAACATTACACTACAACACACCACTATATATAGAACATCACACTACAACACACTACTATATAGAACACCACACACCATTATATAGAACATCACACTACAACACACCACTATATAGAACATCACACTACAACACACCACTATATAGAACATTACACTACAACACACTACTATATAGAACATCACACTACAACACACCACTATATAGAACATCACACTACAACACATCACTACATAGAACATCACACTACAACACACCACTATATAGAACACCACACACCACTATATAGAACAACACATACCATTACATAGAACATCATACTACAACTCACAACTATATAGAACATCACACTACAACACACCACTATATAGAACACCACACACCACAATATAGAACACCACACTTTAACACACTACTATATAGAACACCACACACCACTTTATAGAACATCACACTACAACACACCACTATATAGAACACCACACACCATTATTTAGAACATCACACTACAACACACCACTATATAGAACACCACACACCATTATTTAGAACATCACACTACAACACAGCACTATATAGAACATCACACTACAACACACCACTATATAGAACATTACACTACAACACACCACTATATAGAACACCACACACCACTATATAGAACAACAAACACCATTACATAGAACATTATACTACAACTCACAACTATATAGAACATCACACTACAACACACCACTATATAGAACACCACACACCACAATATAGAACACCACACTTTAACATTCTACTATATAGAACACCACACACCACTATATAGAACATCACACTACAACACACCACTGTATAGAACACCACACACCATTATTTAGAACATCACACTACAACACATTACTACACAGAACACCACACACCATTATATAGAACATCACACTGCAATACACTACTATATAGAACACCACACACCGCTATGTACAACATCACACTACAACACACCACTATATAGAACACCACACACCACAATATAGAACACCACACTATAACACACTACTATATAGAACACCACACACCACTATATAGAACATCACACTACAACACACTACTATATAGAACACCACACACCACTATATAGAACATCACACTACAATACACTACTATATAGAACACCACACACCACTATATAGAACATCACACTACAACACACCACTGTATAGAACACCACACACCATTATTTAGAACATCACACTACAACACACTACTACACAGAACACCACACACCATTATATAGAACATCACACTGCAATACACTACTATATAGAACACCACACACCGCTATGTACAACATCACACTACAACACACCACTATATAGAACACCACACACCACAATATAGAACACCACACTATAACACACTACTATATAGAACACCACACACCACTATATAGAACATCACACTACAACACACTACTATATAGAACACCACACACCACTATATAGAACATAACACTACAACACACCACTATATATAGAACATCACACTACAACACACTACTATATAGAACACCACACACCATTATATAGAACATCACACTACAACACACCACTATATAGAACATCACACTACAACACACCACTATATAGAACATTACACTACAACACACCACTATATAGAACATCACACTACAACACATCACTACATAGAACATCACACTACAACACACCACTATATAGAACACCACACACCACTATATAGAACAACACATACCATTACATAGAACATCATACTACAACTCACAACTATATAGAACATCACACTACAACACACCACTATATAGAACACCACACACCACTATATAGAACATTACACTACAACACACCACTATATATAGAACATCACACTACAACACACTACTATATAGAACACGTCACACCATTATATAGAACATCACACTACAACACACCACTATATAGAACATCACACTACAACACACCACTATATAGAACATTACACTACAACACACCACTATATAGAACATCACACTACAACACACCACTATATAGAACATCACACTACAAGACATCACTACATAGAACATCACACTACAACACACCACTATATAGAACACCACACACCACTATATAGAACAACACATACCATTACATAGAACATCATACTACAACTCACAACTATATAGAACATCACACTACAACACACCACTATATAGAACACCACACACCACAATATAGAACACCACACTTTAACACACTACTATATAGAACACCACACACCACTTTATAGAACATCACACTACAACACACCACTATATAGAACACCACACACCATTATTTAGAACATCACACTACAACACACCACTATATAGAACACCACACACCATTATTTAGAACATCACACTACAACACAGCACTATATAGAACATCACACTACAACACACCACTATATAGAACATTACACTACAACACACCACTATATAGAACACCACACACCACTATATAGAACAACACACACCATTACATAGAACATTATACTACAACTCACAACTATATAGAACATCACACTACAACACACCACTATATAGAACACCACACACCACAATATAGAACACCACACTTTAACATTCTACTATATAGAACACCACACACCACTATATAGAACATCACACTACAACACACCACTGTATAGAACACCACACACCATTATTTAGAACATCACACTACAACACACTACTACACAGAACACCACACACCATTATATAGAACATCACACTGCAATACACTACTATATAGAACACCACACACCGCTATGTACAACATCACACTACAACACACCACGATATAGAACACCACACACCACAATATAGAACACCACACTATAACACACTACTATATAGAACACTACACACCACTATATAGAACATCACACTACAACACACTACTATATAGAACACCACACACCACTATATAGAACATCACACTACAATACACTACTATATAGAACACCACACACCACTATATAGAACATCACACTACAACACACCACTGTATAGAACACCACACACCATTATTTAGAACATCACACTACAACACACTACTACACAGAACACCACACACCATTATATAGAACATCACACTGCAATACACTACTATATAGAACACCACACACCGCTATGTACAACATCACACTACAACACACCACTATATAGAACACCACACACCACAATATAGAACACCACACTATAACACACTACTATATAGAACACCACACACCACTATATAGAACATCACACTACAACACACTACTATATAGAACACCACACACCACTATATAGAACATCACACTACAATACACTACTATATAGAACACCACACACCGCTATGTACAACATCACACTACTACAACACACTACTATATAGAACACCACACGCCACTATTGTAGAACACCACACTACAACACACGAGAAAATAGAACATCACACACCACTATGTACAACAATAAAGCAGTTATTTATCGCGATATCGCAGCACAAATTCAACCTGACTTACCACACTTAATACTCGTAGACCTTAAAACTACAGATACAACAATGACAGCGAATGCTAACCATAAAAGTTTAATATTACTAAAATGCACTGATTCAGCACAAAAAGAACAATCCAGGGATGATAGGTTATCTGTCTGCAATCTGGATTTTGTCACTTGAAATATCGCGTGTTGACTCCGAATAATTGTATAAAATATGTCAGGCCGATTATCGTTTACTAGTGTAACGTACATGGGTATACTTATCAAATAAAACCGTGGGACAATAAATTTCCTCTGGCTACCTTGCCTGACTGATTCGTAAAAATAAATAAAGGTTGAACAAGATATAAGATGTGAATAATTCATTTATAACATTAACAAGACAATGGTTTCTTCAACCTACAATACCATATACGAAACTTGCTTTACTTAAGCTTTCCAAGGAACAACTTAAACTTGATGTAACGACTTCTTCTTATCATACAGACGATGGCACGAAATTGGTTTATCGTAACAAATTTACCTTTGTTACTATCACTGTGATATACCAGTATAATGTCACAGAACAATGCTGGGCAGCTCTTTCCTGTGGTTTCACAAGGCACAACAAACGAAGTTCGATGTGCAGTGCTCCACGCACAAGAGACTCAACCACCCAATAAGCACGAGTTTCTGCTGCTTTCGTATACCGCAAACTATGCTTGTGGCTATAGTATTCGCAAGCAGAAGGCCAAGATACTTATTACTGTTCTGCGATGAATATATCTAAGTCACAGTAACCATCCCGGACATCCTCACCCTTGGAAACCAAACCGGATCTCTCTGAAAGCTCGAGAACACCTTCTTTTATAACTCCGATAACGGAAGAGTCCAAAACAGCTCCGGTGTTTCAGGTAAAAAGAAAATCCCCAATTTCGGTCCCAGATTCCAACAATCATTCCACAAATGATGTTTTACGAACAATATTAGCGTTTAATAATAAAAGAAACCTTAAACATTGCAAATCAATGTAATATAAATAAAAATAATGAAATAATAGAGTCAGTCAACCTGAATTACCCATGTACAAAAATGCAATTCACTAGTCTAACTCTAAAGCGTTTTATACGTAAATTCCAATGAAAAACAAACGTGTCAACAAAGATTACTGATTGCAATCGCTGGAAAACTAATTAATAGATACTTACAGGATAAAATAAATCCCAAATAATCCTATATCAAATGAATATTTCTAAAATAACAGTAGCAAATTGACGGAAAATCGAACTTCCGGTTTTTAGACTTAGGTTAAAAGATTTAGGCTAAACTTAACTAAATGGTAATATCATGCTACTAGTACCAACGTTACACTAGTAATGGCAAAATGATCTGCTGTTGTAAGTGCTTTTGAAGCTAATTAAGGAAATATATTGAATACTTGTAAATCTTTAAAACAATAAATTAAACAATTTCATATTTCAACATATAGGGTATACGTCTTTATCATTTCAGGCACGAACCTTGTGTAACCATATGGGCGTAATGCCGTCGTCCACAGTCGATTTTGTGTGCCATCATTTATCTATCTGTAGTGGATTTGTGAATCCATTCTTGTACGGACTTTTACGCCGGAAGCTGCGACGACACATCCGGATATTTTTATCTAGATGGTGCAAGCTATGCAGACCGACTGATGTAACGCCTATTGAACTAACAAGAGCTCCTGGATCTAGTATGAGATTACCTAAAATCTGAGAAAAACTGTACAAATGTAGTGAAGTTTTCTCTCCTTTGTGTTATTGGCTGTGTAAATACAAAGTATAAATCCGACATGATGGAATTTGATATCTAATCTTGTACTGACTGGGAGAAAGAGACTTGACTACGAAATTTTTATTCTTCAAACATTTCATTAAATTCTTGACAGACGTGAGAGTTCAATCGTATTAACACATACCAGACTGTTTTATGTAACATTGAAATTGTAAGTTTTTTTATCAAAACTTATATTTCTGAAATAAATTTGCCGCGTAAATAAGCCGTAGCTATACTATAGCATATAAAGGTTCTGATGGTTATACGTTTGTAATCAAACGTTGATTAATACGTAGGTTGTGACTGGACTAAAAGTATAGTTTGCTTTCTGTTTTTTTCATACATTAGGAAATAATGTTCACATAGTTGTGTGCCCCCCGGTAGGGTGACATTTAGCAGCCGCATTGCACGTTCGTCGATCCCTCGGTCATTACCTCCGTCCGCCCGTCTGCCCCACTTTCCTTGTCCTCGCAACTTCTCATACAATTCTTATGCGGTTTCCTACATACTTTCACAGAATGATCAGTATCAAGTGCCGTAGTGCATATTCTCAGGCCTTTTTTATTCGGTCATTTTGGCAGAGTTATTGTTTACCTTTTATATTTACCTTTGGATATTTTCAGGTATTCACTTTCGGTGTTTTTTTCTCGGAATTATTGCCATTTTCGTTTAATTTAACATTATAATGCTTCTGTGCATATAATTTCCGTAGGATCTGGATAAAAGTTTCACATACGGATCATATACGGCAGTGTAATAGACTCCAGAGGGTCTCTTAATGCCAAAACTACTCTTGCCTGGGTTGGTACTTAGATTCCTGAAAGTCTGCGAGTGCGTTAGAAACAGTGAACTGAAAGTCATATCTACATTTGTAAACATGTCTACACAGATCGTTTCAATGTTATCTTAGCACTTTTAGTATTAATGAATTGTATCACTGGTCTGCGACAGATTATAATGCATTTGCAGACTTCCAGGAATCTTGGTACCAACCGAGTTAAGACTAGTTCTGGCATTTAGGGACTCTCACGAATTTATTGCACTGGTCTGAGACTGTTTTTATGCACTCGCAGATTTTGAATAGATAAAGAGTGGAATGTGTTATCTATCAGCTACAGAGGCATTAGTTACATCTCCGCGGACATTTATCAAGTTAATCCACTATGTTTCACGAATGTATAGCAGCAATGAAATAGCTCACACGAACTGACCAATCAGAATGCCGGAAAAGTTAGACCATGTCAGTTTACGTCACAGAAACAAGTACGAATTAAAAGGTTCACTCAATTTTTATCCCCCCTAAAAAAATATTTGAAAAATAGAAAATTAACATTTACGACAGAAATTTATGTAATTTTGCACAACTTTGGACAAAACCTTGACAATCCTTTTTACAGGCGCCTAATTTTGATCGATAATAGAGCAGTAAACGAGTCCTATGGTAATTAGGGTTAAATTTCTTTTATGTGTAATTCTTGCTACTAAGTTGCATGACATTGTAAATTACTCCTGTTTGTATTTCATGTGATACATGTAGTTTACTTATGTAACATGTTTGTAGCCATTGTATGCACTGTGATACCGAAATAAATCTACCATCACCTGCGCTGGTACAATAATGTTTGTTCGGATCCCGACTTTAGACGATTTGTGTGTATCCAGGCAACGGATTGCAAACCTGAATCATTCTTTTGGCTTATCATTACTCCCATAAATAAAAGCTACAAATAATTGTTTGTGTAACGTGATTTTAGGATGACCATTACCAAATCAAAATGTGTTAAAAGATAAGATTCATAAATACAAGTGATTAACGAAAGCACATAATTGCAAAATGCACCTACTTTGACAATGATATCAAGTACTACGACAAAAAATGAGTGCTGGATAGGTATTCTCAGGCTTAACAAAAGCAAAGATTCTGAAATTAGCTATACAATATTGGCAGGGATAACAAAAAATTGCCCACCTTATATGAGGCAAACTAAGCCAATACAGTGCCAATACGAGAAAGGCAAGGTCAATACGAGAAACCTAGGCCAATACGAGATTTACGCTTTCTGATTGGCTGAAAATCAGGGCCAATACGAACATATTCATTTTTGCATTTATGGACGCCATCTGGAAAAAATCATCGATTGGGAATTTCAAAGCTGGTTTGTCCCTACCACAGTATGTTTTAATGAGTTTTACATGTTATAAGAATGTGAGTGTAAGGAACTACAACTCTGCGTTGAGAAATAGTAGTATGTAACCTTTGCTTTTTTCGCATATCGACAGACACAAACAGGAAATCGCAACATCAGACGACAAATTCTAGATTTTAGCAAGAACTTTTGAGTTCTGAAGAGAAATTTGCCTTTGTTCACGATGTGTAGTGGTGAAGAGGTATTACAGATGCTGGCAAATGATCTTCTAGATTTGGACGCCCTCGTAGATATTGAATCAAACCAAGAAATTCTTGAACAAATTGAAAACGATCTGGTTTCGGATAGGCAAAACGCTAGGCATGAACGTTTCATATGTGTAAATTCTACTGATACTGGTTCATTTATAGAAGAAATAGGAATAAAAATACATTATACAAAACTAGAAGTGACTTGAAAATCTTCGAAGTCAAGATTGGAAGTTGTGTCGGTGAGACTAGGCAAATTGAAACAAGTGATTTCATATTGGTTTTGTTATTGGGCATCGAACAGTCGTATTGACCCTCGGTCTCTAGTCAATACGAAAGTTCGTGGCCCAATAACAAAGCCATTATGAAATCAAAGCACTGAGAGCAAAAGTTAAAATGTTATTGATAATTTTTGGTAGATATGCAATAGATAACTAATCATGCCAAACATCTCAACCAACTCTAGGCCACAATATTACAAACCCAAATGTATATGTTGTTTGGACTAATATTTTCCTCAAAAGGAAGAGTCAGTTTTGGCCCAGTGTAATGAAGATGCATGTATGTATATAGGCCTAAGTCCTTGGTGATATTTCATAATGGTAAATTAATAATAATCAGAAACATTTCATGAGAATAAAATAAAACTACATGTAAGTATGATTTTCTAGACGAATTATACTTATGAGTATCAGTTTATTATAGCTATTTGCGAGTATATAGTGTAGTGTCTATTACTAGTTTGGCTAATCCTGGCCATTTGATTGGCTATTGGTGATGACTGAATCTATTAATAGTTGACAGGTAAGTAAATCATGAAGGCATTGCTAGATAAGTTGTTGTGTGGCTATTTGAAGTTCAATGTGGTTGTATGATAGTGCTCAGATTTATGGTGAATTCGTTAACATTCTATTTGATTGATGTAGGGTATGATATAACCATGTGCTTGTGAACTATATACGAGAAATACTCATGATTGTCATTATAATGTGTATTACTCATATCATATAAATATTTATACTCTCCTTAATGGAGGATTGAATAAAATATACAGTCAATATCCTTTATGAAAAAAGCAACTTCATACAAAAAACATAAACCAATATGTTTCTTGTAATTCGTCTACCTATAACGTTTTGTTATAGTTGTTCTTGTTATATGTAACTACTGATACTGTATAATATCTGACAATGATTGTATAATTCTTTTAAAATACAGACAACTGCATGACACTACAGTATACTTGTTTGTACCTAAAACAATCAATAAGATCCCAATTTGCTACTTGTACTCCAATTTCACATGAAAACTTCAATTAACAATCAGATAAGCGGTAAATTACACATCATACTGTCTCAGCAAGTTTTATGACATCGAAATATGCACAGGACAATGATATGTTGAGACAGCTGACTTCAAAAAGAAACACCGACAGACACGTGTAATATGGCAAATCCATGTGTAATCGTGTGATCAACTGATTAGCGACTTTTCATTGGTTGATCACTTAGAACTATGACCTAGAACATTTTTTTTCAACAGAAGTGTAATAAAGTCTCCTTTTAAAAAAAAGGCTTGGTTGGTTGTTGCTGATAAAAGTTAGTTCTGATACCATAACTAAATTGGTTCATTTTATTTCGTCTTGTTGACCATTATAGTTATGGAATTGTCCTCTTTCAAAGTCAACAGGTAGTCTGAAACATCGGCAAAATATTCGATACCTTTTGCCCGTTGAAGGTATATTTTTGGTCATGTTGATAGATTTTACTATAACTCATCGTACTGTACACAAGTACTACGGAAATATGTGCGTTAAAAGGAAAACGAACGCGACTCATTTTGAGTCGTTTATCAGTAAGCTTTTAAATAGCAAGTTGGTTTGACGATCAACTGCAATGCAACGCGTACACGTATCATCGTCAAAGACACATACACAAACTGGGGGGGGGGGGGGCTAGTAGGACACCACAAGAAGTACTAGAACGCATAAATAGAGGGTACTGCCTTGGAATTCTTTTACTAACTAACAATCTAACATCGAACAAACACATGATGAATCATGTAATAAAGCATAGGATTACTTCGTTCGTGTTGAGAAGAGAACAATGTCATACAAAAATAAAGAAACCTCTAGACCCCTGCGCGGTGTAAAATTGGCCGTACTAAATTGTTTCCTAAAATCTATTGATTATATCCAGGTAATAGATAAACACGCATAATGAAAAACGTTCTGACCTGTTCCGAAACACTCGTAAATAACAAGAGAATTGGCGGTAAAATTGCATCAGAGAAAGCGTTTCGCAAGTTAAATTATAGTAGGGGTGTATTTCATTAAATTAACTAATCCTCCATTTATTACTTTCAGCAATTATGTTGATAATTAAACAAAGAGCTAGTAAAGTAAAAAAATGAGACTGTGTTAAAATATCTTATCTTTTCGTGTCATAACGGTTGATGGAACATGCCGATTTATAGTGAAACACCCCGATTTTACAATGGACTCGCAAATGTGTACATCAAGATCACGTGACAAAATTATTGGCGGCAATAGCGTTTCGCAGGTTACATTATAGAAGGGGCTTCCATAAAATCTCTTGAACAATCCTCCGCTAATATGTCTTTCAGTAATGATTAAAATAATTGATTTAAACATATTGTACATAGTAACAGAAAATGTTTTTAGACAGTTTTAAAATGTGTACCTTTACGTGTAATTAATGTTAATAGAACAAACCGATCTTTAGTGAAACACCCTGATTTCATAATGGACTAGCACAGTGAAGTTGGTACACTCAAGTCACGTGATACCGATTCACACAGTTAGTGTAAACCAATCACCGGACTGTTAACAAATAGCTCTCAACCAATCGCCGGACTCTTAACATTTTTGTGCACTTCTATTGCATCTACCAGCATCTAGGGAACAAACGTAACCGAAAACAATACAAAGTCTATGATGCAATATTATGTCGGGTTTTTGTTGTCTTGTGACGTAATTTTCATCAATGTGAGAGATATTGATTTTTGAGCTTACTGAAGGTGGAAAATAAATGTGTAGTGATTATGGATTGACAGTCTAAAAGGTAATTTAGGCAAAAGTTTAAGAAGTATCAACACATGTTTTTTGGTTTTTATGTTTGTTACATGGCTATTAATCATTTACGTAGATATTATACTTTTCCCGAAAATAATGACAAATTTCCATATTTCCGTGCTTTCCCGCGAATTACACCAATGATGCTATATTACCCCACAATTAAATGTGCAATACTGTTTAACTCCCAACTCAACAAAAAAAAGATAAATGTACGTACGTACACCACTTTCTATAGATGTAATAATTATAATAATCTTCAGTGATATTTTAATCAGTAAATTCAACTTCAAATTAACTTTAACATGTTTGTATTATATATAGATAGATTTACGATGACAATGGTCTAAGAAAATATAACCAATTATAATGTTTGTCGTAAGTTTTCACGTCAGTATTTTTTACGCAATTTATAAATATCAAAAATTTTGTTAGTATTAGTTTATGTCACTATAAAAATGGATTTACTAAGTGTCTAATGGAAAATTAAGATATTTATGATTCTGTTGAAGAATGTTGTGATTGTGAAAATTGTGTTTTGGTGGATAACGTGGAAGAAAATGCTGTGATTCTAAAATACAAATGCGTGATTTCCAAAGCTCATTCCTCACAATTAAATGCGATATCTATAAATAATCAACCATTCTCTTTTCACTCCCGCTTATGACCTATTCTTATTTAGAATTGCCAGTGTCGCCAGGGTTTAAGGATGTATTTCGCAATAGTAAAACAATAATATTTAATAATATATATCTAATGTTTTCTATCAGAAAGAATGGTCTTTTTTATAAGAAAATATATTTTTCTGTACGATTTCCAATACTTGGACGAAAGGTTTACCACTTGAATAGCACAGGGGGTCCAAATATCGCATGTCGTCAGTCAATTTTCAAGTATGTATTGCATGTTTAAGTGTTGATTTTAATGTAATTTGAAAGGAACGAAACCTCATTTTTGAAGGATTGAATGACTTGTTTAAATAAAACGACAAAAATGTTTCTTTTTCTTGCTTATCTGGGTTTTCTCTTATACATATATCATGTCGCCAATTCGAGTATAATTTACGAGTCCAAGCTTAAATCTCATTTCCGAAGTCGCAAATATAATTATATGAGCTGCACAATTCGCCTTCTCTGGATCCGTTATTTGTCATACAAAGTGGAAACCGTAAATTAGAAATTGATACAAACCTAGTATGGTACGAAAGCAATCCAACAACAAACCTGTTTTATTTTCTAATTCTTTAAAAAGGCATATAAGTATGCTATTCACATGCTTATATAAATGATATAAGTGATTTTAAAACACTTGTAAAAATGAATAAATGCATTTAAAAGACATTCCATTTCAATAAACTTCTACTAAACGTTCACTTACATGGGTGTCACTTCTTATTTTCTATGAGTTAAGTATGTTTTTCAGATACGTTCAAATCTAATTTATTCACATTGTCCTATTTTCTCTTGTTTAATTCCCTATATGAACACACAAAAGAGTATTGCGCTTAACAAAAATATTTTGGACAACAGTGGTTTATTGTAAAGTGCAACTGTGAATGGAGAATTGTAACTATAAAAATAGGGGGACCTACAATAAGGGTGATGTATCTAATCCACACCAGTAGATATTGAAACTATCATATAACTATAGTGGCGAAGATAAAATAAAGGTAAATCTGTGAAAAGATTTAGCTGGCTTTCATTGTTGGATCGAATTTTGGTAGAAAAAGACGAGGTTCTTCGCAATATAAATGCACCAAAAGCAGCTGGAAAAGCTGGACTAATCTTTGCTCTGTACGACAATACCGTGTATTTCAAGGACGACTCAAAGGATTTGTTGAAGTTGAAACATGTATAATTTCCAAATTTACGGGACTTAACATTCAATGACTGTATACTTCGAATGCATATTTGAGAGTTTTTACCTTGTTAACTATTGTATTACCTGGATTTTCAAATTAAAATGTACACGTATCACTAGAAATCGCGTTACCTATGACCTTAAAGTCCCATAAGCTTATAAATGCACTGGTCCTAATAGTTTCTGTTTGTTCTATAACAGAGGAATCCGGTGTTTTTTATCCTCCCGTGCATACTTTATAGCAAGAAAAAATGTTTCCGAAACCACTATCGTATTTTTTTCAATATCATTGAAATAAATGCTATTTATAGAACACCTGTGTTTTTCCGCAGTCATGCTATGCGCACGTAGCAAAGTGACGTCACGCGCTCTACATATTTCAAGTTTACAAAAGCAAAAATCACAGTGAAATGAGTGTTTTCAGACGAAAAAGGGCTTGATTCGTCGGTAATAATTACCTTGGGATAATATCAGCAATTAAATGTTTTTGCATATAATTTTCTACAGCAAAAAGCTAATGGGGCTTTAAATACAATTTTAATAATTCAAAATTGCAAAATCTGGTATATATACATGTATTATCATTTTGTCATCCGAAAATATTGTTATTGGCATTGTTTCTAATTGATAAGACATAATACTCATGGTTGCTAAGATACGGACAACATTTTACTGGGGTAACACATTTTAAACAAACACAGTGAAATATTTAACTTTCTCTTATGTTACAATGTAATCTACGGGACATTCTTTTCTAATTTACGGGACTAACTTGTTTTGCAACATTAAATTTTATTTTATCTTTTAACAAGAAAAGGGTTGGGTTATTGTGAGGGCACATCGAATGTGTTTAACACGTGATTGGGGCATTTTACTCGTAGATTTATCGGATTATCTTAATGTTAGGAAACAGGTACTTCATAATAAACTAATTCATGAAACATGGTTTGACTTATTTTATGCTATTTCAAGAGCACAATTGCCAGTTTACTTAAAAACTCGTTTGATTCATACAGTTTGATATCAAGACTTACAAACAACATCGAATTTGTATACATACTGATCAATATAAAGCATTTTTGTTTGTCTGAAGGAAGGGTACTGCACTTGCAAATATACCGGTTTTTGGCAGGTGGCAACTTATATTCAAACAGTCGATGTCAGCTTTCACATAAAGTTATAAAAAGATCAGGTACACCCACCATTAGTTGATGGTGAATACGAAAATGCTGCCTGATGAAGTTGAAACATCATCGTTTCTAAACCCTAATTCTTCATAAGAATGAGTCTTATACGCCATATCCATGATTGTGCAATACGACGTCACACGTACCTGCTAATCGAGCGTAAATGGGTAAAATGGCGGCGCCCAGTACACTTTCAGATATCCCAGTTTCTACGATATTTTCGTAAAATATCTTTCATGTGCGTATTTTAATGCTCAAATGATTAATTCGTTCAGTATAATAATGAATAATTGTTTAAATGCGATTAATTCATAAATAGGGTTGCGTTGCCCTTTAAAATGCCCCGAATTCAGTCAAACGGGCTGTTTATAATTCTGTTTTAATAATAATTCATTTTTGTTGAAGTTGTTTTTAATAAAGATGTACATGTATTATGCAAACCCATCTCGCAAATAAGAATTTCATTTCGCGAGATCGAGTCCATTCCGTACTTTATATCTATCCAGTAGGCGGAGTTACGGTTAACTGGTGTCCTCGCTCTGCTAGTGTCTTTTAGCGATTCCCATGCGTATAGTAGCGATGCGCACTATTTATTGTCTTATGAATGAAACTTTTGTGCGGATGAATACTGAATTATTAAACTCAATAGTTTTACAGTTTGAAATGCCAAAACACTGTAATAATTCAAAATGAACAAAATCCTGCAATATATCCAACGTGTATCATAACTGCAATCGGTAGAGTTATATACAACCAGTGGTACTATTTTCAACGCGAATGTATGGATAAGAGGCGTCACGTTTTTGTTAATACAAAACTGGGTTTATCACTATAGAAGCCCTCGCTTCGCTTCCGCTTCTAATCACTTGATTAATAACATTATATTAATATCACAGCTAGAAGGAACTATGAACGATATTATTTTATGACATTAACATTAACCAATGTATTAATATCACAGAAGGAAAATATGGACGATATATGACGTTAACTTTGAAATTCATCTCTGTTTGACTGTGAAACTATAACAATGCGTAACTATTAGCGAGACATATCAGAGTAGAAACAAAAACTGAGATAATTTTGAATAAGACAAATTTCTGTTTATCTATTTGTATCATGTCATGCGCATTTACATAACATACTGACGTACAGCTGGCATTTTATTCATTGGTTTTACATTATTCTCCCAAATAGTAAATATTTCAATGCACCTTTTATTCACTGATTATTTATTTATATTTTTATCAGCGACAAATAGTTATTTATTTTACATCGATTGCAGGGTAAGTTCTCACAACTTGTATTAACTACTCTCAATGACTATTTCCTGGATTCTGACCAGTACGCGCCGAAAGAAGGGATTGTGAAGGTTCCAGTCAAAGTCCGCCACTGACGGGATTCGAATCCGCAACCCCCGGGTTAGGAGTCCGACGCTTTAACCTTACAGCACTGCTCCATAAATGTATGCTGTTGTGTAAAGTATTTTTACTGTAATTTCTTACATTTCGTCTTGGTATATACTTATAAGAGTGAATACTTACAGTACACCACTCACATTTTGTCTTGGAAAATACCTATAAAACCAAATACTAACAGTACACCATGCACTCACATTTTGCATTGGTAAATACTTATAAGACTAAATACTAACAGTACACCATGCACTCACATTTTGTATTGGTAAATACATATAAGACTAAATACTAACAGTACACCATGCACTCACATTTTGTATTGGTAAATACATATAAGACTAAATACTAACAGTACACCATGCACTCACATTTTGTATTGGTAAATACTTATAAGACTAAATACTAACAGTACACCATGCACTCACATTTTGTATTGGTAAATACTTATAAGACTAAATACTAACAGTACACCATGCACTCACATTTTGCATTGGTAAATACTTATAAGACTAAATACTAACAGTACACCATGCACTCACATTTTGCATTGGTAAATACTTATAAGACTAAATACTAACAGTACACCATGCACTCACATTTTGCATTGGTAAATACTTATAAGACTAAATACTAACAGTACACCATGCACTCACATTTTACATTGCTAAATACTTATACGACTAAATACTAACAGTACACCATGCACTCACATTTTGCATTGCTAAATACTTATGAGACTAAATACTAACAGTACACCATGCACTCACATTTTACATTGCTAAATACTTATGAGACTAAATACTAACAGTACACCATGTACTCACATTTTACATTGCTAAATACTTATACGACTAAATACTAACAGTACACCATGCACTCACATTTTACATTGCTAAATACTTATGAGACTAAATACTAACAGTACACCATGCACTCACATTTTACATTGCTAAATACTTATGAGACTAAATACTAACAGTACACCATGCACTCACATTTTACATTGCTAAATACTTATACGACTAAATACTAACAGTACACCATGCACTCACATTTTACATTGCTAAATACTTATACGACTAAATACTAACAGTACACCATGCACTCACATTTTACATTGCTAAATACTTATACGACTAAATACTAACAGTACACCATGCACTCACATTTTACATTGCTAAATACTTATACGACTAAATACTAACAGTACACCATGCACTCACATTTTACATTGCTAAATACTTATACGACTAAATACTAACAGTACACCATGCACTCACATTTTACATTGCTAAATACTTATGAGACTAAATACTAACAGTACACCATGCACTCACATTTTACATTGCTAAATACTTATACGACTAAATACTAACAGTACACCATGCACTCACATTTTACATTGCTAAATACTTATGAGACTAAATACTAACAGTACACCATGCACTCACATTTTACATTGCTAAATACTTATGAGACTAAATACTAACAGTACACCATGCACTCACATTTTACATTGCTAAATACTTATGAGACTAAATACTAACAGTACACCATGCACTCACATTTTACATTGCTAAATACTTATGAGACTAAATACTAACAGTACACCATGCACTCACATTTTACATTGCTAAATACTTATGAGACTAAATACTAACAGTACACCATGCACTCACATTTTACATTGCTAAATACTTATGAGACTAAATACTAACAGTACACCATGCACTCACATTTTACATTGCTAAATACTTATAAGACTAAATACTAACAGTACACCATGCACTCACATTTTACATTGCTAAATACTTATGAGACTAAATACTAACAGTACACCATGCACTCACATTTTACATTGCTAAATACTTATGAGACTAAATACTAACAGTACACCATGCACTCACATTTTACATTGCTAAATACTTATAAGACTAAATACTAACAGTACACCATGCACTCACATTTTACATTGGTAAATACTTATGAGACTAAATACTAACAGTACACCATGCACTCACATTTTACATTGGTAAATACTTATAAGACTAAATACTAACAGTACACCATGTACTCACATTTTGTATTGGTAAATACTTATGAGACTAAATACTAACAGTACACCATGCACTCACATTTTGTATTGGTAAATACTTATAAGATTAAATACTAACAGTACACCATGCACTCACATTTTACATTGGTAAATACTTATAAAATTATTGCTTTATTTGTATCATGTCATAGTACACCATGCACTCATGCACTTTTTGTCTTGGTAAATACCTATAAGATTAAATACTAACAGTACACCATGTACTCACTTTTTGTCTTGGTAAATACCTATAAAACTAAATACTAACAGTACACCATGCACTCACATTTAGTGTTGGTAAATACTTATAAAACTAAATACTAACAGTACACCACTCACATTTTGCATTGGTAAATATTTATAAAAAAAGTGATTACTATCAATGCACCACTTTGTCCTTTCAATGTACCTTCTTCATATTTATATGAATACATGTATACACTGATATGTTTTATATTTGAATGGCATTATGTTAATTCAACGTCGGTCAATACATATACACACATAGTTTGTTACATTGTTTTCAAACTGTGCTCCATGGAATAAGATTGAAATCTAAAATACAGTCAAACATTTGATTACATCATTTTTCAACTGTGTTATGAACGATTAAGTATATTTCCGCATACATTTACAGTTAGGCGCACGTTTCTTATAAGGCTCCAATACCTTGATATATCTTCATCATACCTTTCTCACAATTATGAATTATTAAATGAAATGTGTCTCCAGATTTAGAAGAAAAAAAATAAGTATAAAATCTAGAGCCTTTTATTTAAGAACTAATTTTCAGTAATTATGATCAGGAAGCTCATTCTTTTAGTGATAAGTTTGTTCATTCACCAAACTTTTAAGTCAAGTTACATTGACCCCGACCGACATGTGATGAGATAAAGATAAATGTAAGATTTAGATGATGAAAAGTCTCACCAAATGTATGCCTTATCTTCAAAAATTGTTTAGTTCGCCTGGTTAAATCTTTATCGTTCTAATTTCTCTCTCTGTACTTCAAGCAGAACGTCTATATTTTGGAGTAAAACGAATCAATTTTACTCCGAGTAATTGCTTACAATATCAAAGATCACCACATTTTTTGGTGAATTATGATATTGATGACGATACTATTAAGGATGATAAATACAAAGTAGAAGACATACCGGCCCTGATTTGTACGTACGATGAAGCAATATTAACAATATAGATTCCAACTTTATTCAAATGTTGATCAGAGATATCACCAGTAAATCGTCATTTAAAGGGGGGGGGGGGGGGGGGGCTAAATTGCCTCAGTCTGTACCAATTGAATGCAATGCGTGTCAGTCATCTTGCATGCTGATAACCAATCTGAGTAGCGAGATTGTACTTTCCAGTAAGTTCCCACAAAAAGGACGAAGTAATCAAATACAAAGAACAAATTGAGAATTACGATATTAAACACGATCAGTTCAAATTAGTGACATCAGTCAATGTCTGTAGTCTATAATGTACATGTGTAACATTTAAACTTTCACAGGTCATTCTGAATGAGACAATATTATGCCATTATTTCACCTTATCTTTAACCTTTATCAACACGATAATTTAGAGACATTCGTACGTTTAGGGACCGCTCAATCGCATGATACTCTTATAGGACTAAGGTAAGCGTTAAGACATTTGATTTAGAAAGTAATAATTACGTCTGTATTCAATACTCTAAATACAACAATAGCGAGTTTTTACACGAGTATGTATGCTAATCTATAAATGTGTCACTATCATGATTTGTAACCTTCGGTCTCGTCCCGATATATTTTTCCACAGAACCGTATATCCCGTATCGGTTCAGTTATTAACTCTGTCACTATTATTATCACACGCGGGTCTCTCGACATTATTGTCGAAACTCAAGTCTGAGAAAATCGATTCTTCAATAGTCGAAACAATGTCTGGCGAAGATTTGGAAATCAATGATCGATACGGAATACAAGCTGTCCTTAATTTCATAATATCGTTTCTAGCAGTTAAGCATCGCATATCGTTCAAAGACATTTTACACACATTTTACAAGTCTGGCGTATTTTTTTCATTTTCAAACGCTTCAATAAAGTACCCAAATCCTATTTTTTCTAAAATCGCATCCATCCTCGCATGTCTTGAGAGGTTCACATGTTCTTTTGGCATAATGAAATGTTCTCCTAAAGATTTAACATGGCATATAGACATATTCAAATGGTATTTAGACAATTTAACATTTCGATTTAACATACATGTAATAGCATGACGCCTTGAGAGGTTCACATGTTCTATTGACATTATAAAACATTTCTTTAACAATTTAACGTGGCATTTAGACATATTCAAATGATATATTGACAATTTAACATTACATATAGACAAATTTAAATGGTATTCAGACAATTTAACTCTTCGGTTTAACATTATAACATGATGCCTAGAGATGTTGGCATGTTCCATTGACAAGTCAACATGGCATGCGTTAACAAAAACAGCTATGGCGTTCCATAGCCAGACATGTACGTATATGATGTCATTCCAGACTGCATGGTATTGATGATGTCATGTTAACTGGGAAATGTTAATAAATAGTGCATACCTTTTGTTTCATCAATGTTAGTTAAAGATTATCTGATGATTACATAATTTTTTATTTGACTAAAATGATCACTTTTACTATCATGCTTTTTATTTTTATAGCCGTGGTATGCATAAATAAATAATAAACAATGTACGTGTTTCTGCTCTGCAAAACTGACTGACTGTTAGCTTTTTATTTTACTAATTAACGTATCTGATTGTAGCTGTTTTGTTAATATGGATAGGCAATACTCCATCAGAACAGTGTTCCTAAAACATAGAGAGAACGGTTGAAAGCCATAGTCATGGAACAAAACATTCTTCGACAGACAATCAACGTACCAATAGCAAGAGGGTCATGATTGACCGCGACTTATTTAATATCATTTGCAACTACTTTCATATCAAACTTGTAACATTTATCGAAAAGGTTGCTGTAAATCCTACCACTTGTCGCTATCTATCTGAAAATATATCACCAGATCCTAGCTGAAGAGGGCTTTGAATTCAATTATTTTTATTTCAGAATGGCGGACATCCGTATTTTATTGGTTCTTTTGGTTTTCGTCGCCGTGGCAACCGCAGGTTATCTTTACTAAAATAAGACATGCTACATATTTTCACTATAAGATTAATATAATAATTTTCTGACGATTCATTCGGAGTTTAATATACATGTACGTCAATCCAACTTTTTCAAAAATTGATCCACTCGTCTTAAAAACAAAGTACATGTTGTTAATACTGATATTATCTTCAACACATACAATTGTGCATCAGAGTTAATACGTGTCCTTACATAAAATACACAATTCTGAATGTTCAGATTTTTTAAACATTTTTTTTTTTCAGATATAGGATGTACTCTACAAGATATCCACCTTGGTATGGGATCCGTCCGAGCTACGTCTACTGATGACTATTACAAACCTGGAGACATATTCTACAGACAATGTTCAGGTTCTTCTTTTTTTTCAAACAATGCCGATCAACACTGATGGGACATTGTGTGACTAATGATAATTACATTAGTCATAACATAATAACTGAATGTATTATTAGAGTAACTGGAATAAATTTTTAAGAGAATGAATACACTACGAGTGAATTTGATTAAAAGCATAATACTGCAAGTGAACTTGATTTATTTTATATACACTTCTGGAAAAAAAACATTTTTAAATTATAGGTCAAGACCTCAAATGTTTTTTCAAAATACTCTTTTCAAAAAAGACAATTAAAGAAATGCCATTTAGATTAGCAGCTATATTAGATATGACATTAACTAGCCTGCTGGCGTTTATTGTAACCAGAACAAACCACCATCTTATTGAAATCACAGAAAATAAATTGTTGAGCTATACAATAAGATTTTCTCTTGGCATATAATACTTTACATCACGTATACCTGACATGTTTGTCTTAATATTGAGGCGTTTTATTCATCATATTGGAAGATAGATCAGTTGCAATTGATCTTCATAATGAAGTTGCCATAAGAATAAATACTAATATGTCAGGTCTTACCCTACCTCGATTACAGATCAGGCCAGACAACCATACATTGGCTGGTACCCACACCCAAGTGACACAAATCCAAAACTGCAGATCAATTTGCCGGAAACCACAGCGGTTCACGCGCTGATATTTCAGTCAACTTTGGCTTCTTGTCCTAGCAAAGATCATGACTTTGGCATGGAAGCATATCTTGAAACATTTGACTTACAATATGTCATTCCCGGAGATAACACAGGAACCTTGGTAACATATGATCAGGTACGCACCCTTTGTTATCATCTGAATGCAGCAATGTGTTTGTAACGCACTGTTTCTTCCCATGAACGATGGTTAGATGAACAGTCCGTCTCATAATTATGAATCTGACTGTTGAAAAGGGGCGTAAAACTCATTGTATTATATATAGTGATGTTCTGATTAATCATTTATACAACGAATCATTGAGGAATAGTCGTTTGACGTGATAATGACGATGCTCCCATTTCGTCAACGGATTTTTGATTTTGAGTTGTCGTTCTTGGCTATAGTACTGCATACTATTGATCTGATAAGCTAGTGAATCGTGTAATAAGAATTCTGGCCATCTGTAAATACAGCATAATTCTGGTTCAGTGTGTTTTTTAATAATATTTTGCTATTATGTTTTTGGCTATACCTGCATATTCTAAACTTAACGGAATCCCTTCATCTCTCATCATATCAGAAATATGTGATTGCAGATCTAAGACTGAAATAACAAATATACTTCCATAAACATAATGATAAATCATATCAATACACTCACAGATTAACCTGTCTCACACCATCACTGTAACAATACACTCACAGATTAACCAGTCTCACACCTTCACTGTAACAATACACTCACAGATTAACCTGTTTCACACCATCACTGTAACAATACACTCACAGATTAACCTGTCTCACACCATCACTGTAACAATACACTCACAGATTAACCTGTCTCACACCATCACTGTAACAATACACTCACAGATTAACCAGTCTCACACCTTCACTGTAACAATACACTCACAGATTAACCTGTTTCACACCATCACTGTAACAATACACTCACAGATTAACCTGTCTCACACCATCACTGTAACAATACACTCACAGATTAACCTGTCTCACACCATCACTGTAACAATACACTCACAGATTAACCTGTCTCACACCATCACTGTAACAATACACTCACAGATTAACCTGTCTCACACCATCACTGTAACAATACACTCACAGATTAACCTGTCTCACACCATCACTGTAACAATACACTCACAGATTAACCTGTCTCACACCATCATTGTAACAATACACTCACAGATTAACCTGTCTCACACCATCATTGTAACAATACACTCACAGATTAACCTGTCTCACACCATCATTGTAACAATACACTCACAGATTAACCTGTCTCACACCATCACTGTAACAATACACTCACAGATTAACCTGTCTCACACCATCATTGTAACAATACGCTCACAGATTAACTTGTCTCACACCATCACTGTAACAATACACTCACAGATTAGCCTGTCTCACACCATCATTGTAACAATACGCTCACAGATTAACCTGTCTCACACCATCTGTAACAATACACTCACAGATTAACCTGTCTCACACCATCTGTAACAATACGCTCACATATTAACCTGTCTCACACCATCACTGTAACAATACACTCACAGATTAGCCTGTCTCACACCATCATTGTAACAATACGCTCACAGATTAACCTGTCTCACACCATCTGTAACAATACACTCACAGATTAACCTGTCTCACACCATCTGTAACAATACGCTCACATATTAACCTGTCTCACACCATCACTGTAACAATACACTCACAGATTAACCTGTCTCACACCATCTGTAACAATACACTCACAGATTAACTTGTCTCACACCATCACTGTAACAATACACTCACAGATTAACCTGTCTCACACCATCTGTAACAATACACTCACAGATTAACCTGTCTCACACCATCTGTAACAATACGCTCACATATTAACCTGTCTCACACCATCATTGTAACAATACACTCACAGATTAACCTGTCTCACACCATCATTGTAACAATACACTCACAGATTAACCTGTCTCACACCTTCACTGTAACAATACACTCACAGATTAACCTGTCTCACACCATCATTGTAACAATACACTCACAGATTAACCTGTCTCACACCATCACTGTAACAATACACTCACAGATTAACCTGTCTCACACCATCACTGTAACAATACACTCACAGATTAACCTGTTTCACACCATCACTGTAACAATACACTCACATATTAACCTGTCTCACACCATCATTGTAACAATACGCTCACAGATTAACCTGTCTCACACCATCACTGTAACAATACACTCACATATTAACCTGTCTCACACCATCACTGTAACAATACACTCACAGATTAACCTGTCTCACACCATCACTGTAACAATACACTCACAGATTAACCTGTCTCACACCATCACTGTAACAATACACTCACAGATTAACCTGTCTCACACCATCACTGTAACAATACACTCACAGATTAACCTGTCTCACACCATCATTGTAACAATACACTCACAGATTAACCTGTCTCACACCTTCACTGTAACAATACGCTCACAGATTAACCTGTCTCACACCATCTGTAACAATACACTCACAGATTAACCTGTCTCACACCATCACTGTAACAATACACTCACAGATTAACCTGTCTCACACCATCATTGTAACAATACGCTCACAGATTAACCTGTCTCACACCATCTGTAACAATACACTCACAGATTAACCTGTCTCACACCATCATTGTAACAATACACTCACAGATTAACCTGTCTCACACCATCACTGTAACAATACACTCACAGATTAACCTGTCTCACACCATCATTGTAACAATACACTCACAGATTAACCTGTCTCACACCATCACTGTAACAATACACTCACAGATTAACCAGTCTCACACCTTCACTGTAACAATACACTCACAGATTAACCTGTCTCACACCATCACTGTAACAATACACTCACAGATTAACCTGTCTCACACCATCACTGTAACAATACACTCACAGATTAACCTGTCTCACACCATCACTGTAACAATACACTCACAGATTAACCTGTCTCACACCATCATTGTAACAATACACTCACAGATTAACCTGTCTCACACCATCACTGTAACAATACACTCACAGATTAACCTGTCTCACACCATCACTGTAACAATACACTCACAGATTAACCTGTCTCATACCATCATTGTAACAATACACTCACAGATTAACCTGTCTCACACCATCACTGTAACAATACACTCACAGATTAACCTGTCTCACACCATCACTGTAACAATACACTCACAGATTAGCCTGTCTCACACCATCATTGTAACAATACGCTCACAGATTAACCTGTCTCACACCATCTGTAACAATACACTCACAGATTAACCTGTCTCACACCATCACTGTAACAATACACTCACAGATTAGCCTGTCTCACACCATCATTGTAACAATACGCTCACAGATTAACCTGTCTCACACCATCTGTAACAATACACTCACAGATTAACCTGTCTCACACCATCATTGTAACAATACACTCACAGATTAACCTGTCTCACACCATCATTGTAACAATACACTCACAGATTAACCTGTCTCACACCATCACTGTAACAATACACTCACAGATTAACCTGTCTCACACCATCACTGTAACAATACACTCACAGATTAACCTGTCTCACACCATCACTGTAACAATACACTCACAGATTAACCTGTCTCACACCATCATTGTAACAATACACTCACAGATTAACCTGTCTCACACCATCACTGTAACAATACACTCACAGATTAACCAGTCTCACACCTTCACTGTAACAATACACTCACAGATTAACCTGTCTCACACCATCACTGTAACAATACACTCACAGATTAACCTGTCTCACACCATCACTGTAACAATACACTCACAGATTAACCTGTCTCACACCATCACTGTAACAATACACTCACAGATTAACCTGTCTCACACCATCATTGTAACAATACACTCACAGATTAACCTGTCTCACACCATCACTGTAACAATACACTCACAGATTAACCTGTCTCACACCATCACTGTAACAATACACTCACAGATTAACCTGTCTCATACCATCATTGTAACAATACACTCACAGATTAACCTGTCTCACACCATCATTGTAACAATACACTCACAGATTAACCTGTCTCACACCATCATTGTAACAATACACTCACAGATTAACCTGTCTCACACCATCATTGTAACAATACACTCACAGATTAACCTGTCTCACACCATCATTGTAACAATACACTCACAGATTAACCTGTCTCACACCATCATTGTAACAATACACTCACAGATTAACCTGTCTCACACCATCATTGTTACTTCTCAAGAGCATACACCACCCTTGTATTAAAATCTTATTTTCAAAGCTAACAGTTTTGATTTTAGCGGACATGTTCCAAAAACACCATTATTTCTTAATCCCTTTACAATTATACCTTGGTATACTTGGTAATTCTATGACTTCCTATACATAACTTAAAGGCTGAAAGATATATGGACAGTTTGCCTTTGTATATTTGGGTATATTTAATGTACATTAATTTTGTATAATATGATAACGTACTTAGTATCTGTTGTATATTTAGTTATATTTAATGCACATTTCTTTTGTATTGTAATTATGATAACGTATCTGTTGCATAAAATTATTTAGTTATATTTATTGTACATTAATTTTGTATTATTTAATAACGTATGCTGTTGTATATTTAGTTATATTTAATGTATAGTCAGTACCCCGTTTACCGGTGGATACGGAATACTGATGTATCTAAAAATATGGGTAATTTACACGCATGCATTTATAACTTACCGATGTCAACATATCTGTGATCAGCAAAAACAGGGTTAAAACGTCATTTTGAGGATAAGTATGTATTAAAATTAGTTTTGTATTAAGAAAATACAAGAATTGTTAATTGATTCAAATAAAAAACACGTTGCTTTTCTCAGAAAAACTGAATTTGTTTTACTGCCGTCTGCGTTTTTGAATGCAGGCAATTATGCATCTTCCGTTATAAAATAGTTCTGTATTGAAATTAATGTTTGGAGTTTAACCCAGCGTAGTAATATCACTGCTACATTAGGACGTTATGTGACCTTATTTAGTACATTCGAGCAAAGAAAGATGGCGGTCGACTGCATTGTATTTATTGATTGTGGGCACTAGATTAGTACAGATTTTGAACTTTTGACTGTTGGCATTTGTAAAGAAGATGTGTACATATAAATAACAATATTTGATTCACGGCAGTGATTTTCTTTCTTTGTTTGTATTTCCGTTCTAAATTTAGCTACACCGCCATCCAGTGCCACCTGTATACATTAATTTTGTATTCAATGATAACCTATTTGTTGTATATATAGTTATATTTAAAGTACATTAGTATTATATAATAACATATGCCGTTGTATATTTATAGGATAGATCTCGAGTTAGACCACAGGTAATACTGAATGTTTTGTATATGTTGTATATTTAGGAATATTTAATGTACATCAAGTACTGAAGTTCCTTGTAAAAGGTCACTGATAACTTTGGTTTGCCTATGTTTGTAGGATTTACCAGCTCTAGATGGAACTAGCTCCGAGAAGAGATTATCTTTCTCAGAACCTTTGGTGACCTCAATCCTTACATTCAACCCCAAAACACATAACATGTATCCGTGCTTCCGATTTAAAATCATTGGATGTCCTGCTTCCGGTAAATACTTGTTTGATTGAAATCTGTCGAGTTATATTCCCGCGTAAGCAATCTTTAAATTCAACTGTGGTTCTGTCGATTAATTAGAGTCAAAGATTTATGTTCACAATTTCGTCTGAATAATACTACAGGGTTTTGTTACCTGGATTGATAAATGTACATAAATTATTCACCACAGTATTCACATATATACATTGTTTATAGAATTGTGTGACTCTGGATATTGCCTTAATGGAGGGAAATGTGCTGGAAAAAGATTCTGTTATTGTCCAATCGGATTTGCTGGAAGTAGATGTGAAAAATCTGGTACATTGAGTATAGTTATTACATATTACCTAGTACATGCAAATCCTTGTACTTAAAATGATATGCAATTTAAAACAAGATTTTAGGAAAATTTGCTAGCACCATGTAAACATCTTGTTTGTCTTCTTATTGTTGAATCAGTAGTTTACGATCGTGTTCATAGTCTTATAAAATCATTTCTAAATGTCGCAACGATCAGATATGGTGTATTTGCTGCAGTTTCATTGAACTATATTGTTCGTGTGTCTTGATTTGAATATCAAGTCCTCATAAAAGTAGTAAATGTTATCAATATAAATGCGAAATCAGAACAAACCAAAATAAAATGTACAGCATATACACACTGTTGTTTTAGAAAAATGGTCGCCCTATTAAACAATATGATTTCTTTTTCAGTTAGGCATGATATAATGATGATATGAGAAGATCTCACATTTACTTTCAGAAAAAGATATTATTTCCCAAGACTTCGGTTTCCAAAGCATCGAAAATAATCAACTGACATCACCAGCAGGTACATTTGATGTTTTTGGTGATGTAACATTGGACCAGGACAAACGTAGACATGGTCATCATCATGGTCATTCATGTCACTTCCACAGTCATCATGGCCACCACCAAGGTCACCATCCTCAGCCTAGTTACTGTCAGTTGCAACAACATGGCCATTACAGTCATGGAGGTAGTCATGGACATCACCAGCCACATTGTATGCATGGATTGTCTAACCATCACAGTGGATTTACAACATCTCTGAATGTTAACTTCGGTCACAACCATCATGGTCACCATCACTTGTTCTCTAATGGTGGTAACCTACATGGACATAATGGATGTTCCCTGAGTTACAACACTCAAACAAATCATCTTCACTTCCAGGTACAGACGGCACATCATCATTGGAGCGTGTCTGTTCACCATAACCTCCATCAACATGGACATATGCACAATATCGCCTGTTCTTGGCACCAACACACTGGTGCCCATCTTGTCGTGAATAATCAGATCAAAGGATCATGCGGCCATCCACAACAAAAACCACAAACTGGCAACCAGTCTGCTAATATCACTCTTCCTCTCCGGCTTGGCAGTGGGTTCACAGTTGCAACTTCAGTTAATGTGTCTGCGAATGTGAACGTTAATGTGAATGCAGTGATGAATTTGACTATCACAGGTCTGAACATGTTTGCAGCATCATTACAACAACTTGCAAAGATAGGATTGAACTGTATGTATCATTATTGTCATTTTTTTTTATCTCAATTAAGTTTTCTGTTGTTCTTGTTTTCTGTTTACATTTTGACCAGATATAAATTTACTGGAGCGTTGTATACATAATGTTTGTTTCAGGAATTGAACAAAAAATTGTCCAATTTAATACCCTTACAATTGTCTCATCACAGCCGAGCTAAAAGATGTACGGTCGATGAAAACTTATCTTTCGGAAATTTATACAAACCAACCATTCGTGTTCAAAGAGATTAAAGAGAACTTTTATATGTTGATTTTGTATTTTCATCAGTACCTATCACTGCCGCTCCTCCTACACAACCTAATCCAGCAGCGTCAACTACATTACCAATGGTGACTGCTACATCGTCACACGCACCTCATACAGGTGAGAAAGTATACATGTTTGTCCATTTTAGTCCTCCTCTATCACATTGAACAAGAAAAAACTAAAAAACTTCCGAAAACTTTGTTTGAGTACAGGTTGATAATATCGTTATGTAGTAAAATTATGGCTGTGCGTTTACGGATAACATCGGGAATTTGAATCAAGTGATGTAGGGGACCAATGAAAACTAACACCAAATGGCAGGTATTACCACCTCTTGAGTTAGTGACTTTAATGCATAGCTGGCGCATAGAACTGATTACAGCGTCGATTTCTGCCTATGGAATAATGTTCCATTCCTGAAAAGTGCTTGAGTTCATTGAGGTTCGTAAGTGGGTTAGGACGATGCTTTACTCGTCTGTCTAGATTATCCCAGATGTGATCGATAGGGTTCAGATCTAGATTTTTAACGGGCGACCAGTCATCAATTAAATCAATATTAATTAACCCGAGAAGCTGCATAGTCTCTAGTAGTATGACTTATGGCATTGTTATGTTGGTGTTTTTATGGGAAAGAGGAAGGACCTGAGGAGGGAGAATGTCATCCCGTAAACGTTTGGCAATAATTATTATGTTAACGATAACCATGGGAAATGGTAGTATAGAACATGCCAGAACCCCACCCACAAAACGAGCTCGTTCAACAGAACATTTCGCTTACGGTAGATGCGTACCCTACAATCACCAAGTTGTAACGAAAATCAGGACTCGTATAACTGTATTCTAGTATCGTCGGGTCGAACGACCGCGTAAGTATGCCAAATTTGCGGAAACATTATTATTCCAGCAACTATATCTATACGTCGCAAATAAACAATTCCGACCAACTTCGCTGTGTAATGAACGCAGTGCCCTTACAAAGCTTGAATAATGTGCACTAACTATTAATGACTGGATGAATGTGAATAAACTAATAATGAACACAGCAAAAACAGATTTTGTCATGCTTGTTTGCAAAGAACAGTTGAGTAAATGATGAACAAAATAATTGACATTGCAGGCGACAAACTTGATACTATTAGATATTTGGGTGCTTACTTAGATGAATATCTAATTATAAGATTCAAAGAACATTTCAAAACAAAGTGTAGAGCTGTGTTGAACTATCTTAGGATAAAACATTTCGTAAATTTCATACTGGGGACGCTACTAAAATGCTGGTTCATTCTTTATTTGTTTCTCGTTTAGTTTACTGTAATGCCATATTATTTGGAACTTCAGACACTATTATACAATGTATCCAGAACATGTGTGCCAAGCTCGTCTTACTACGTGGAACATAGTAGGAAGCCCAATGAAGCCCTGTTCGATTGTCCTTGGTTACCAGTCAAAAGTTAACTTTTAACCAAACAAACATCAAAGAGATCGGGGTTACGATTGTAACGTTCAGGGGTATACCGGTCGTTGGACAATATAATTTTTCTCTGGCTACTTCGTACAAATAATTGATAGTTGATTAAGATATATAATGAGAATAATCAACTATAAATAAACAAGACAATGGTTTCTTCAACCTAGGATGAAGTTCGCTAGTATCGCGGTACTAACGAATCGGATATGCAATTTCTTACCTTATTTTTTCTTCTATTTCACCAAGTACTGCCACTTTTCAACTGATGTATTCAATGTTTATGTGTGTATCTAAAAATAAACACTTCGGAAATTGTCCTCCATGTTGCACCAGTTGTAAACTCCCATAGTTCCATAGTATCGCGGTATTTTAAATTGAGGCCCTACTAGGTGTTTACTAAATGTTAGGTAAACTGTGAAAATACACAGTGTTTAAATGGAAGTCTTAGCGTATAAAAACAGTTTTTAGCAAACATTTAACTATTTTCAACCTACAAATGGAACAGTTAACTGAACGTAATAGTTTTAATGTTAGTTATTCTTCTTGTTCAGAACAGTGAGGGCACCTAAACACACTGCCTCGTCTCAAAACTGAGACTTTGTAACAATATTTAAGGTGAGTGCTGTGTGAACAAACAACACATTTGCCCCATTTTACTAAAACTAAATATGGACAATCCCTCAACTCTTCTGGTCGCCTACAATTGCAAATGCAGCATAGATCACCTTCATTCAACATGTCTTCATAATCACTATCATCACTGTCTGGTGACAAAATGACTGGGTGGCCACTTTTATTAAGCCCAGAGGTGCATGACTTTGGTGAAGTTTAGCATTTGCTTTTTTAACCTTCTTATCTGAACTAGTGCCTACATTTTTAGCGAGGACTTTGAATCAGATACCTATTTTTTTGCTTGCGGAAGTTTTCAAAATTTAAACTTCCAGCTAAAAATGGTGGAACGAATTTACACTTAGATTTGCGAATATTGTTAGTAATTTTTCTTCCTTCAAAGAATTTAAAAGCTTTATTTTCAGATGAATTATATTCAGATGCACATTTGTCAGGTTCATTCATGGCTGATACATTTTGTGTTCCTGGTATGTTTGATACACATGGTTCATCAGTGGAGGAAACACCATACTGAATTGTTTCTTGTGGATTAGAGCTTGTGTCTTGAATTTCTGGTTCATCGTGTTCATATATAACAGCAGGAGCTACTTGGGCAGGTGTGATACTATAGTAACATGCTTGTCAAAAGGGTATACCCCAACCTTACTAAATCCAGATACCAAATTTTCTGGCCAAAGAGCTTTTAAGTAAGGGCGTGCTGTAAGCTCAGCAACATTGTATGTGGTAACTGAGATACCAGGGTTCTGTTTCATGAATACATGACACTCATGATGATATATAGCTTTAAATGGTCCGAACACACCAGTATCCAGGGGCTGCGTTAAGTGTGAAGAATGTGGTGGCAACACGAACAATATAACATTTTTCTTTTTTGCCCATTCAGTAAATGTAAGTCCAATATGCGACTTGTGGCCATCATATAAAATCAATGTTTTTTGCCCGATCTTAATTCCCGACAATGGAACATATTTAACAAAATATTTCGTCAAATAGTTGGTGAATACAATGGAGTTAGACCAATCACTTGTTGCCATTTCTCAATCAGATCAAGGAAGAGTTCCTTTTGAAAGATCACCGTTCCCGCGCTTACCAGGGAATACATAGTACGGCGGTACATAATTGCCTATTGCATTTCCGCATGAAATAATTGTCACATTAGAAGGCCTTGGAGATGTAATAGACTGTGCTGTAGTTTCCTTATTACAAACAATTTTACTAGGAGAATGTTCTGTGCTTACGCCGGTTTCTTCAATGTTAAAGATACGGTCTGGGTGTTCATGTAAACCATTTGTTGTAAGACCTGTACCTAGTTCCTTAAAATTTGCATCAAGATGTTCCTTTGATGCATACTTTGCCCTTTCAATAGATAGCTTCTGTGGCATAACTCTTTTAAGGTTTGGCCTTCTTCCAAGAAACGAATAGAACCAGTTGTTACTTAGAGTTGTTTCTGATTTTACATTCTTGCCAAGTGACAAAGCTAAATCTCTACCCATGTACTGAATTTCAGATTTATTGTAGCCATAACCAATGTCTGCCATGTAAGTGATATGCTCAACTGGTTACTTTCTTCACAGTGGCTGAAGAGAGTGTCTCCTGGCTTTGCAGCAACACTCAAGAAGTCCCTCGTTCAGTCTTGTAGGGTGGATTCGGGCACATTGTACTGTCTAGCAGCCCTGTAAACGGACATGCCTCTTTGTGTTGCCTCAAAAGCATGCTGCAGATGCTAAATTTTTTATTGAAGGATATTTCATATTCAATAGTTTTATATGTAAAACTGGCAAGTTAAAAGGTTGTTGATCAATTGCGTATCAATGGAGAACAAAACATTTCCAAATCCACATGTCGGGGCCTCTTAATTTTTTTGCAAAAAATAGCCATTCTCTAGACACGCCTGCTGGCCACGTCACTATGTCAAAACAACTTCATTCACAAAATCAATGCGCGCAGACGACACAAAACGTAAAGCAAAGCAAATCAGTTAAACAAGTTTAGGGGATTTTTTTCACTGGAGGGATTGAGAGTAAACACAAAGTAATTAGATTTTTTTCAATTGCTGGAAATATGTGTTTTACGCCAAAATATTTTTTTCTCGGTTGAATGAAAATCATGGTTCCTGTTTACGTATAGGTGGTGCTGTGGTGACTCATATGTGGCGTTAAACAAAAAATATCCGGCGAAGGGAGATTACCGCGATATTATGGCACTATACAATATGTATGAAACTTGCTTTGCTTAACGTATCTGGCTTGGTTAAAATCGCTTAAATAACGTAAAATGATATTTTCTCTATTGATGTACATGTATTATCCATATTTGTATTTCAGCAAGCACTACTAGGATGCCTGTTAGCGCCACATCGACAGGTAATTTCGATTTTAAGGGCAATGCATGCGGTTGAATTTATGAGACGAATTTTTACTATTTTATATCGAACTGTACGTATATATGCATATAGATCTAGAATTTTCTTAAGTGTGTATATGGGGGCATCATGTTCACCCGAAAAAAACATCAGTACATCACACAAACAGTATTTGTTATTTATAAAAAAATACTGTATAATTATGATAGTTGTTATAAAAATACAGTACATGTATATGACATTTGTTATAAAATACTGGATATGTTATAAAATCACAGTATATGATAGTTGTAGTAGAATTACTGTACATGGTATTTGTTATGAAAAACTGTATAAAGATATTTGTTATAAAATACTGTATAAAGATATTTGTTATAAAATACTGTATAAAGATATTTGTTATAAAATATTGTATAAAGATATTTGTTATGAAATACTGTATAAAAATATGTGTTATAAAATACTGTATTTATCATAATTGTTATAAAATACTGTATAAAGATATTTGTTATCAAATATTGTATAATCATATTTGTTATGAAATACTGTATAAAGTTATTTGTTTAAAAATACTGTATAAAGATATTTGTTATAAAATACTGTATAAAGATATTTGTTATAAAATACTGTATAAAGATATTTGTTATAAAATACTGTATAAAGATATTTGTTATGAAATACTGTATAAAAATATTTGTTATAAAATACTGTATAAAGATATTTGTTATAAAATACTGTTTAAAAATATTTGTTATAAAATACTGTATTTATCATAATTGTTATAAAATACTGTATAAAGATATTTGTTATCAAATATTGTACAATCATATTTGTTATGAAATACTGTATAAAGTTATTTGTTTAAAAATACTGTATAAAGATATTTGTTATGGAATACTGTATAATCATATTTGTTATGAAATACTGTATAGTCATATTTGTTATGAAATACTGTATAATATCCTACTTGTTATGAAATTACAGTAGTTCTCAGTTATATATTAACTGGCATTAGCGGATTCATTTCATTTTTCAAGTTTTGAACAATGTTTTCTGTTTTGTAGTAGTTTTCTATTGTTTCTTTTTCATTTTTAACAAACATGCAGTACGTTTTTTAGCAATTTTCAGCATTTGGGTAGCCTCAGCCACATGATAAATAGATTTAAATAGATTATATGCTGGTGTAATTAAAACATATTATATTCTGGTATAATTAAAACAGATTATATACTGGTATACGTAATTGTTTTCAGGGCCAGCTTTCATTTTTACCAGAGCTCCCACCACAGCCACTACAGGTATGATGCATGAAATGATTTCAACAAATCACCTTTTCAAATAATAATCAAAGCGCTGAAAGCACTGATGTATTCACTGCTGATTGAAATTTTTATGCGCTTGTAACTTTAAGAAATTGTGCCGAATAAAGCCAGTCAGGTCAGTAGTTTGTAGGATTATCAATAATATACATGTGTTACATATAAACAAGCTTTGCTATAGACGATTCTATTTCTATTAATTAGACCGGCGCATTTGTTTAAAATTACGTGACCGTCCGCCATTACAGAAGCAAAAGTTCCACTGAATTACCGATAATCTATATCTGTAAAATGACATCCAAGCAGCATTTTTTAGCGGAGTAGTGTTTATGAATATACCTGTAAATAAATGGTTTGAATCTCGTTGACCGTAGAGTTTAAACTGACCTGTAATATTGCGTAAATTATCGGATCAGTAGTAACCGAACTATTTTTGTAGTGGTTGAACAGGGAGTGGATGCTATCAGGTTTTTCACTTCCGGTGTGAACTATTTCTGAAATACGGTAACACTGCATGTATTCCGCAATTTCGTGTGCTACGCAGCGAATACAAAAACCACACTGTTAAGAATACATATTTTCTAGCAGCCTGAATTAAAGAAAAAGACGTAACTTGTAAATTTTAAAACTGATGATTAATGGAAGTCACTTCCTTGATGTAAGATGATCAGTTACTATATAAAAGTAGTAGTAATTATATCATTGGATTTTTTTTTATTGTACAATTTAATAAAAAAAAAATACTGTTAAAGCTGTTGTAATGTTTGTGTATTGACACTAAACTATGCGCATACTCCTTATATTTCTATTTTACAATTATCTGATAATTATTACCTTTACAGTTGATCCTCGACCAGCATGTTACACATACCTGAATCAACCAACCATAGGAGCCACATCGAACCAAACAAGATGTAACATGGGAGATGTAAGTTTTACAGAGATATAGTAAAACCTTGTTGTATTAAACTCCTTAGGAATCAATAATTGTTCTAGGAACATTATATACCTTTCTTCACTATTACTGTAATCTTCAGTACACAAGCTGTATAATTATGTTCCAAAACATTCAGTAATGACATACATTGAATCATGACATTAATTAGTATTAGATGCTCTAGATAATAGGGTTTTACTGTATAGCAGAAAATGTTAGCACAAAAATGGTAAATTCTATAAAATCAATGTATGAAACAGTGCGAGCCTTGGTTTCTTCGGTTCTAAATTACTGTTCAGAAGTTTGGGGAGCCATAGATGGAAAAGATATAGAATTAATTCATACAAAATTCTGTAGAAAAATTCTTGTTGTTAATAATTCCACGAATCTGACCGGGTTATATCGGGAACTTGGAAGGGAACCAATGAAAATCAAAAGACATATAAACATGATTAGATATTGGATAAAATTTCAAAAACTAGGTGATGATAATTTGATAAAACAATCATATTCTATGTTAAAGGAAGACGCACTTAACAATTTAACATACAATGTATACAGTCAATATCCTTTATGAAAAAAGCAACTTCATACAAAAAACATAAACCAATATGCTTCTTGTAATTCGTCTACCTATAACGTTTTGTTATAGTTTTTCTTGTTAATCATACTATTGTTTCAGCGTCTTTTTGATTTTAGTGACACTGGTTGTGTTCAATACGGTGATGTACTGTTGTGTTAAAAATCAGAAGTATTGATGTTGATATTTACTGCTACTTATGTGTTGTTCACTTGTTTGTGTTTAATGTAATTTCATTAATTGTTTTAATTTAATGTGTTGTTCAACTTTCAAATGATTTATTTCTTTTATTTTCTTTGTTTAATGCTATGAGACTAGTAAAGCGTATGTCACTCAGTGTCAAGCACATACATGTATATGACCTGCATTATATATAAATGAAAAGTCGGTCCGTTAGCATAAATGTTAAAAATACTTTCAGTACCTTGATTTTTATTGTATAAACACTATAGATAATGTTGTTTTCAGATAGGGGGCTAATGTTAGATTTTGGCTGACAAGGGGAGAGAAAAATATAGTCCCTTCTGATAACCATTGAAATAGAAATTATACCCCCTCCAGTTCCTACAACCTTGTATAGTTTAAACAAATTCAAGACGCTATACACAGGAACATATTACAAAATGATTTGTATGAAAGCGTTTTATAACTATACTTTCAGGTGTGTACTCTGTACCATGACAAGAATGGATATACTGCTAAATGTTTGTCAAAATCAGTAAGTCTATTTCTTTGCACAATTTAAGTCAGGAATACAAACTTCACCAAATTTTCAATAAGTATCTAAATTACATTATATTTCATATAACAAGTAGTAGTTTCAGGACATCTGTCAAATAGTTATTCACACTTCATGAAATATTCACTGGTCTACAAAAATATCTCGGTATATTTTTTCTCCATTTATTAAACTACAAGATAACTATATATATTTCAGACTTCTTGTAGAGATTATATTCATCACATACAGACTTCTTGTAGAGACAATATTCATCACATACAGACTTCTAGTAGAAAACAATATTTACCACGTACAGACTTCTTGTAGAGACAATATTCATCACATACAGACATCTTGTAGAGACAATATTCATCACCTACAGACTTCTTGTATCACATACAGACATCTTGTAGAGACAATATTCATCACATACAGACATCTTGTAGAGACAATATTCATCACGTACAGACTTCATGTGGAGACTATATTCATCACATACAGACTTCTTGTAGAGACAATATTCATTACGTACAGACTTCTTGTAGAGACTATATTCATCACATACAGACTTCTTGTAGAGACAATATTCATCACATACAGACTTCTTGTAGAGACAATATTTATCACATACAGACTTCTTGTAGAGACAATATTTATCACATACAGACATCTTGTAGAGACAATATTCACCACGTACAGACTTCTTGTAGAGACAATATTCATCACATACAGACTTCTTGTAGAGACAATATTCATCACATACAGACTTCTTGTAGAGACAATATTTATCACGTACAGACTTCTTGTAGAGACTATATTCATCACATGCAGACTTCTTGTAGAGACAATATTCATTACGTACAGACTTCTTGTAGAGACAATATTTATCACAGACATCTTGTAGAGACAATATTCATCACATACAGACATCTTGTAGAGACAATATTCATCACGTACAGACTTCTTGTAGAGACTATATTCATCACATACAGACATCTTGTAGAGACAATATTCATCACGTACAGACTTCTTGTAGAGACTATATTCATCACATACAGACATCTTGTAGAGACAATATTCATCACATACAGACATCTTGTAGAGACAATATTCATCACGTACAGACTTCTTGTAGAGACGATATTCATCACGTACAGACTTCTTGTAGAGACAATATTCATTACGTACAGACTTCTTGTAGAGACAATATTCATCACATACAGACTTCTTGTAGAGACAATATTCATCACATACAGACATCTTGTAGAGACAATATTCATCACATACAGACATCTTGTAGAGACAATATTCATCACATACAGACATCTTGTAGAGACAATATTCATCACGTACAGACTTCTTGTAGAGACAATATTTTATCACGTACAGACTTCTTGTAGAGACAATATTCATCACGTACAGACTTCTTGTAGAGACAATATTCATCACATACAGACTTCTTGTAGAGACAATATTCATCACATACAGACTTCTTGTAGAAAACAATATTTACCACGTACAGACTTCTTGTAGAGACAATATTCATCACATACAGACATCTTGTAGAAAACAATATTTACCACGTACAGACTTCTTGTAGAGACAATATTCATCACATACAGACATCTTGTAGAGACAATATTCATCACGTACAGACTTCTTGTAGAGACAATATTCATCACATACAGACATCTATCTTGTAGAGACAATATTCATCACATACAGACATCTTGTAGAGACAATATTCATCACATACAGACATCTTGTAGAGACAATATTCATCACGTACAGACTTCTTGTAGAGACAATATTTTATCACGTACAGATTTCTTGTAGAGACAATATTCATCACATACAGACATCTTGTAGAAAACAATATTTACCACGTACAGACTTCTTGTAGAGACAATATTCATCACATACAGACATCTTGTAGAAAACAATATTTACCACGTACAGACTTCTTGTAGAGACAATATTCATCACATACAGACATCTTGTAGAGACAATATTCATCACGTACAGACTTCTTGTAGAGACAATATTCATCACATACAGACATCTATCTTGTAGAGACAATATTCATCACATACAGACATCTTGTAGAGACAATATTCATCACATACAGACATCTTGTAGAGACAATATTCATCACGTACAGACTTCTTGTAGAGACAATATTTTATCACGTACAGACTTCTTGTAGAGACAATATTCATCACGTACAGACTTCTTGTAGAGACAATATTCATCACATACATACTTCTTGTAGAGACAATATTCATCACATACAGACTTCTTGTAGAAAACAATATTTACCACGTACAGACTTCTTGTAGAGACAATATTCATCACATACAGACTTCTTGTAGAGACAATATTCATCACATACAGACATCTTGTAGAGACAATATTCATCACATACAGACATCTTGTAGAGACAATATTTATCACATACAGACTTCTTGTAGAGACAATATTCATCACCTACAGACATCTTGTAGAGACAATATTCATCACATACAGACTTCTTGTAGAGACAATATTCATTACGTACAGACTTCTTGTAGAAAACAATATTTATCACGTACAGACAGCTTGTAGAGACAATATTCATCACGTACAGACTTCATGTAGAAAATAATATTTATCACGTACAGACTTCTTGTAGAGACAATATTCATCACATACAGACTTCTTGTAGAAAACAATATTTACCACGTACAGACTTCTTGTAGAGACAATATTCATCACATACAGACTTCTTGTAGAGACAATATTCATCACATACAGACATCTTGTAGAGACAATATTCATCACATACAGACATCTTGTAGAGACAATATTTATCACATACAGACTTCTTGTAGAGACAATATTCATCACCTACAGACATCTTGTAGAGACAATATTCATCACATACAGACTTCTTGTAGAGACAATATTCATTACGTACAGACTTCTTGTAGAAAACAATATTTATCACGTACAGACAGCTTGTAGAGACAATATTCATCACGTACAGACTTCATGTAGAAAATAATATTTATCACGTACAGACTTCTTGTAGAGACAATATTCATCACGTACAGACTTCTTGTAGAGACTATATTCATCACATACAGACTTCTTGTAGAGACAATATTCATTACGTACAGACTTCTTGAAGAGACAATACTTATCACAGACATCTTGTAGAGACAATATTCATCACATACAGACATCTTGTAGAGACAATATTCATCACGTACAGACTTCTTGTAGAGACTATATTCATCACATACAGACATCTTGTAGAGACAATATTCATCGCGTACAGACTTCTTGTAGAGACTATATTCATCACATACAGACATCTTGTAGAGACAATATTCATCACATATAGACTTCTTGTAGAGACTATATTCATCACATACAGACATCTTGTAGAGACAATATTCATCACGTACAGACTTCTTGTAGAGACTATATTCATCACATACAGACATCTTGTAGAGACAATATTCATCACATACAGACTTCTTGTAGAGACAATATTCATCACATACAGACTTCTTGTAGAGACAATATTCATCACATACAGACATCTTGTAGAGACAATATTCATCACGTACAGACTTCTTGTAGAGACAATATTCATTACGTACAGACTTCTTGTAGAAAACAATATTTATCACGTACAGACTTCTTGTAGAAAACAATATTTATCACGTACAGACAGCTTGTAGAGACAATATTCATCACGTACAGACTTCATGTAGAAAATAATATTTATCACGTACAGACAGCTTGTAGAGACAATATTCATCACGTACAGACTTCATGTAGAAAATAATATTTATCACGTACAGACTTCTTGTAGAGACAATATTCATCATGTACAGACTTCATGTAGAAAATAATATTTATCACGTACAGACTTTTTGTAGAGACAATATTCATCACGTACAGAAATCTTGTAGAGACAATATTTTATCATATACAGACTTCTTGTAGAGACAATATTCATCATATACAGACTTCTTGTAGAAAACAATATTTCTCATTCATCACGTACAGACTTCTTGTAAAGCATTGAAAGATTCTTTGGTACTCCTTCTTCAGAGGCACATTATTTTCATATAACTACACTGTTCATGCGACGTAACCGTGTCCAATTTGCTTCGAGCAACGTAATTTGATCCTGCGCGTCAAGGGCATCATTTACGTTGGCGCAGGATAATTAGAATGATATTAAATTTATCTTCACTGGTTAAAGAGATGATTGATAGTTCGCTTTACTTATTGAATGACTCTAGTATTTACATTTATAGATTTTGTTTATCTAATATTTACATTTGTAATTACAATATTAAATAATTTATGCATTACCTTGAAAAGAAACACCCCACCATATATACATGCAGTGATCAAACCATGACATGAAGGTCAATTTGTTTGATACAAGAACCAACCATAATCTACCAAACATTTTGATGTCATACAACCATCTAGCCAACATGAGTGTTCATTGTAATGTCATACAACCATCTAGCTAACATGGGGGTTCGTTGTTATATCATACTACTTTTATTGTATTTTAGTCATGTGAAGCTGGTAAGAGAATTGCTACAGGGTCCTGTTGGGAGTGTTGTGACAGTTATCTATGTAATGATCATTGTTCAGGTAAGATTTATGCAGGTCAGGTAATTTTAATCAAGCATCTGTCTGTCAGTTATATCTTTTCCCTGCCGATATAACAACCAAGGTCAACTATTTATTTATAAATAGCTTCAAGAGGGTAAGTATGTTACTGGTTGCAATCATAAAAGAACATAGGGATGTTTTTTTTGTATGATGTATAAATATTTAGTTTATTATGATGCCAAGATGGTGTTTCAGTATCTCTCTTTACATTTGTGGACATTTTTTTATTAATTGGATACTCGCTAATATATATGTGTGCGTAATAATTAACTTGTGTAGTACTTGTGTTTGAAATCAATGGATTTCAAGTAGTTCTATCTTAGGTTTTCCATTGCTAATTTGAATAAACCTCTTATATAGTCAAATATACTACATTTTAATATATCAGAAGGTGATTTGATGAACAAATCTTAGCTAAGTGAACATATTAAGTAATGCCTCCTCCTGTTAGTCCATAAGACATTATCCTGAATGTACTCCAGCCTTTTTTCCCGAACAAAAAGAGTTTGTATCTTAATATGTTTGAAATATATTTTGACCATCACTTTCAGCATCTACATCAGCAAAATGTGCTGATAAAAGTCAGTGTCAAGTGTTGATGACCACAGGATTTGATGTGTGCAAAGATCCAGTCAAATCTGTTGACATCTGCAGAAAGACATGCCACAAATGTTAGACTGTCCTAGCCTAGACTGAAATTAGTCTGAATTGTGAAAAAAATATGACTTACAGTCATTTGTGTATCTTTTCAAAATTTGTTAATATTTCAAATGCCACTGTACAAAGAATTTAAGTTGTGAATTTAGTGAGTGTTTTTTAGAAGAAATTGATCAACTTGGTAAATGCTACATATAAATATTCTATTGTGAAAACAATCAACATTATATCACAGTCAAATAAATACACACATACTTTCTTTATACTTTCTTTTATTCTTACATAATAATTTCACACAAATGAACCTCAAAGTATTGACTATTTAATCTTGACAATGTATAATGTAAAACAACATATATAAAAGCAAACATGTTAAGGCTTTTAGATCTACAGTAAAACCTCGATTATTCGAACACCGATTATCCGAATCCCGGTATTATCCGAATAAGATCTACGGTCCCGATTACATCTCTAAATATTTCAAGTACAACATACCCCGGTTATACAACTCGGATTTTACGAATACCTTGTGTAATCCGAATACATTATCTGGTCCCTAAAGCCTGTTATTCGAAATCGTAAATTCATAACAATGGCCAATTGAGAATCAACTGTCGGGTGACAAACAATGTGTAACATCAATTTATACACAAAGTGTGTCAACAGTTTAATTATGGTTAAGTCGACCATATTGTTTGTTACGATTTTATACAATTGCGACAAATATTTCACTGTCATCTCGGGTATAATAACTTAATATACGTGCCTGGTGATCTGTATGAAATTATTTGCATTTCAGCGTCATTTTAAATTTAAAAACTAGAGTATGATGATTTAGTGAAAAAAAAATGTAATAAACATAAAAACATCACGTCTTCGATTCTTCAGTTGTTTTAGAATGTGACGATAGCGATGCCAGTCGATCGTTATTAAGTGAAGTAGAATGAAGTATTATTGTGTCGGATTGTGTTCTGTATAATCCGTAAATGCGCGGGTATTTATTTAACAAGAATTATTGTTTCATTTGTTAACTCATATACATCCATAAAACAAAAATAAATTATAAAAACTGTTTGTTATACATTTTATTTTATTCTTATTATAATCACGTAACGTAATGTTTGCATACGAGAGTTAACTCCCTTGCAATATACGGACAGTACTGAATTTATCGTTTTCAACCAGTACATCATACTGAAATGGCTTATTCGAAACCATGGATTATCCGAATGATTTTTCAGGGCCCAACGACATTCGAATAATCGGGGTTTTACTGTAAATATTTATATTTATATTTACATGTGTATAGAATTCATATTTACCATCAAGGACTTAGGTATGTATATAAGTCCTTGTTACCATTGAACAGAAGTGCTAATAAATACACAGATAAAACAATTCAGTTCTACAGAACATTTTACAAGTCAGGGTAACTCATGCAGAGCGTAGGCTCAAGAAACATCAAAATGACTTATAATGTACATAGATGATCTATACAACGAAAAACTATAGTCAATTAATCTTAATAAGATCTGTAACTTTAGCACATGTATGTATTCAAACACCAACAATAAACATTCACAACACACCAAGAATACACAATGTCAGTATGAAGATGGCAATTAGTATGAGACTTTTTAGTCTCACTCTCCAACTTATAGGTCAACTAAGTATGAAAGCAGAAATCCAGACATACTCTGAGTAGATTATTTACAGTTTGTGTTAAGTGTTAGGTTTTAAACAGAAAAACGTGATTTTTAGTATGATATATTTCACTGAAAATGTGCTTGCTACAGCACACACAGGATGACATACACTTCAATTTAAAGAGTGGATACTTATTTTTGTAACAAGCGTAAGTTACATTCATTTGTACTAATAAATGTTCATTTACAAATCAAACTGTTTTGGTGTCCGAATACGACGGGTGCGTGTTGAAGACAATGACTGTTTGGCAGTGGCAGTGTATGACACAGTAACATTAGGTGAAGCCCTAGTTGATGTAGGTCTATGTGATGTTACCGGTATACTAACATTCAATCCTCCAGGTTGTGGTACATTTGTCCTCTGATGGCTCAAAGCTGCAGTGGAGATAGTGTTTGGTGAAGCAGTCCTCATGGATAAATGCGGTGCATACTCTGTAATAGGACTAGATTCCAACATTGACGACACTTTACCTAAGGTCTCTACAGGAGACGCACTGTAAGAGTGTCCACCAAGAGACAATGAATTGTTTGTTTCAGGCAGTCTGGATTGTGTGTTGCTGTAGGAAACCAGAACATCATTTTTCTGTGGCACAGCAAACATATGTCCTGCATCAGATAACAGAATAGGTTTCGATAATGATGATACCGAATGCAATCCACTTGAATCTAATAAAGTTGATGACTGTACAGCATATGCATTCGATTTATTAACTGTAATTTGAATTTGAGGTCGGCTTTTTGTTTTATTTGATGCTACAAGAGATTTATCATCAGGTACCAGGTTATGAGAAGATGATATAGAATTATCCGAGACAGAAGCAAGTTGCGACAATGTTGACAATGATGATTCTGGAAAATGTAATTTCTGAATAGCTGGTCCTTTAATTTCATCTGAAGAAGTATTTGATGATGTCATTATTTTGATCATGTTTCCACCAGTCATTGACGTAGTTTTTGTAAGTGAGCTCATAAGTGTAGGCACACTGTTTTGTAATGGTGATCCTGATTGGCTGAGAGATGTGATTGGATGTGCAGATGGAGCTGACGGATTAGGCTGCAAACCAGGAGGCTCGTTCACTGCACTCTGACTACTGGGTATCTTTATAGGAGTCAGAATTGTACTAGGCAATGAACCAGTTGTTGATGAAATATTGGAGGATTTGGCCAAACAAGATAACAGATGCTGAATTTGGTTTGACACAGATGAAGTAGTTGTCATTTGAACAGTAGGCATATGTCTAGCCAATGATAGCAATGATGATATGGGTGTGCTTGTATTAGGAGTCACTTCAGAAGATATTAACTTGGAGTTTCTCAATAATCCCTCAATTGTAATAGAAGGTTTAGGGGAAGCAGCCTCGAACTCATTTTGGGCCACACCAAACTTTTTGTTGTAATCCTCCAACTTGTAAGCAATTAATGGTTCATCAGATTTTCCAATCACCATCGGGGACTGAACTGTTGAAGGGAATGGACTCACTGGCTGGCTGGAAGAGTTCACTAAAATCTGAGGGGAGCACTTCATTAAGCCCTTTTGATCTCCATTGTCTGGCATGATTCTATAAGAAGACAGTGCACCATGCTGAGCTTTCAAGAGACCGGACAATTCAGACACAGCTCCTGAAACAAGTTACGAAACAAAATGTAACAAATTGAACATGTATTCAAAACTTTTAAATAACTGATACATAATTATGTTCATCAAATAGAAATTTTTATACAACAGGAGTAAATGAATAAAGCACAGGTATAAAAAACACCAAAACATTTCATGGTCTAATTATGGTCTAATTACTATGTATTTCAATTTTCTTAATGTAAGTATGAATCAGTCTTACTAATAAACATCCAAATGTTTGAGATATCACAAGAAATATCATAACAATTTTATTTACAGACATTAACAAATTGAAGACCATGAAAATAAGTACAAGTTTATTTACACTATTGACTTACATGGCCATTTTCATTTTATCAAGTTTTTGTTTGTTTCATACATGATAATAGAAACTAGAACTATCACTAAATGTGATGAATACCCCCAGATGCAGCCTTGACACAGTTATTGTTACATTTTACAAAAGGAAATATAATGCATTTTCATTTTTTAATACCTGCAAATTGTTGCTTTGATATATCCTGACCAGTTTCTAAATATACATTATATACAAAATAACAAAGGGCCATAACTCATTAAAATTTACTTGGACAAAACCTATTGTGGACATGCACAACTTGGCAAACTACTTATCACTTCTAAGAAGTTTCACTGAATTCCTGCATGTACTTGCTGAGAAATGGTACGGACAAAATTTACCTAATTGTATAAAACAAAGGGCCATAACTCAGTGAAAATTAATCCAAACAAAACCTGGTTATTGCATGCACAACTTGGCTTACTTTTTATAACTTCTGTAAAGTTTCATTGAATTCCTATGAGTAGTAACTGAGATATTGTTTATACACTGTATAAAAAACAACAAAGGGCCATAACTCAGTGAAAATTTAACCAACCATGACAAGCTTAATGCATGCACAACTAGGCTAACTACTTATCACTTCTGAGAAGTTTTATTGAAATCCTGTCAGTAGTCAATGAGAAATAGGACAAAATTTGCCTGTTGTATATACTGTAGAAAAAAACAAAGGGCTATAACTCAGTGAAAATCAATCCAAATGAAAAATGATTTAAGCAAGCACAACTAAGCTAACTACTTATTACTTCTGTAAAGTTTCGTTGAAATCCTGTGAGTAGTTGCTGAGAAATTGTCCGGACAAAATTTGCTTATTGTATATACTGTATGAAAACAACAAAGGGCTATAACTCAGTAAAAATTGATCCGAACAAAAAATGCTTTAAGCATGCACAAAAAGGCTTACTACTGATCACTTCTGTGAAGTGTCATTGAAATCCTGTAAGTAGTTGCTGAGAAATTCTCCGGACAAATTGTGTCCACAGACGCACGGACCGACCGACCGTCAAGCGTGAATCCAATATAGCCCCCATATATTTCATATCTGGGGGTATAATAAAAGTACACTAAAGTGGTTTGATAGGGAATGTAAAACATATGAAACAAGAGGGCCATGATGGCCCTGTATCGCTCAGCTGAGTATCGTAACACTAAGGGAAATGTAACCAAGGGAAGTTATATGTCATGGTAAAAAGTTATCTCTTCCAACTGTCAAGTAGTTTTTAAATCAAGTGAGCCCCTGGGCAGGGCCAATATTGACCCTGGGGCCATGATATGAACAAATTTGGTAGAGGTCCATAAGACAATGCTACGCACAAAATATCTAAGCTCTAGGCCTTGTGGTTTTGGACAAGATTTAAAATATTTTCCTATATAGGCCTATATAAATCAAGTGACCTCTGGGGCAGGGCCTATTTTGACCCAAGGGCAATAATTTGAACAAACTTGGCAGAGGTCCACTAGAAAATGCTACACCCTAAATAGCTAAGCTCTAGGTCTTCTGGTTTTTGAGAAGAAGATTTTTGAAGATTTTCAAAAAGAATCCTTCTGGTTGCCAAACCTGTGATTTCGGACAAGAAGATTTTTGAAGTTTTTCATATTGATTGCCATGGCAACCAGAGTTCTTAATGAAATTAAAATTTATGAACAACTTTGGTAGAGCTTCATGCAAGGAACAACCCTGTAAAGTTTTGTTGAAATTGGCCAACCTCTTAAGAATATGTCATTCAAAGCAATTGTTGATGCACTGACGCACGGACGACGGACATCACGTAATCACAATAGCTCATCATGAGCACGTTGTGCTCTGGTGAGCTGAAAAGAATACAAAATTTCGTGTCAGTCTAAAAATGAGATTTCGGAAATAAATTTGTATCAAAATTAAAATTTTGATTAAATGATTCCAAGTAATTCTGAAAAACTATAAAAAAAATGTTCACACATTCATTGTAAATATGATTAGGATTGGTGAATAAATGAGGGCACTGGAGTGTAAACAAACTAAAATATAGCAACTTTTCTAAGTCAAGGGCCCATAACTCTTTAAGTTCTGATCCAGTTCTTGTCCAAGACCTTAAGGTCATACACATCTAATGGAAATATTATTAGGATTGGTGAAGAAATAAAGGGGCTAGAGTGTAAACAAGCTAAATATAGCAATTTTTCTAACTCAGGGGCACATAACTCTTTAAGTTCTTGTCCGATTATGCCCATAATCTAACTTAGCCAAGACATTGTGGCCATATACATTGTGACCAAGTTTGATTAAGATTGGTCAACTAGTAAATATATCTGTAGAAAACAACACATTATACATGGCCTTTGTGGATTTCAAGAAGGCCTTTGATTCTGTCAATGTACAAAGATGCATGCAGCATTAAATACAAAATGGTGTAAATGGTAAGGTGATTGTTTAAGAATGGTAATTAATTTGGTGATCTTACGTTAGAGTTGTAAATTAAAGTATCTAATGTAATGTGCTCTACTGGTGTACATGGAATTCAATTAACTCCTGATGTCATAAAAATATTTTTTATGTATGTATGCTGATGATGTCCCTATACCATCTGATACTATTATTGGACTGCAGCACCAATTAAATGCTTTACATAATTACTACTTAGAGTGGAAATTAAATGTTAATGGTTAAAGTCTTTAAAAGAGGCGGTCAAATGTCACATAATGAACAAGAGGGCCAAGATGGCCCTATATTGCTCACATGACAATGATTGTTTATTCATTAAAAACATTGTTTTGAACCTGTGTCATGAGGTCTGCTGATATCAACATTTTCCTTGTGATTTGACCTGATGACCTAGTTTTTGACCTCAGATGACCCATGTTCAAAATGGTCATTAATATCATTAAGACTAATTAAAACCGTGACATCTACAGCATTAACAAGTTTTAAGATTTGACTTAGTGACCTAGTTTTTAGACCCCAGATGACCCATGTTCGAACTAGTCCAAGATATGATAAAGATAAACATCCTGACAAGGTTTCATGAAGATCCAATCAAAACAGTGACTTCTTAAGTTTTCACAAAGTTTTTCCAGAAATTTGCCCTGGTGACCTAGTTTTTGACCGGAAATGACCCATTATCGAACTTGACCTACATATCATTAAAATAAATATTCTGACAAAGTTAAATGATGATTCAATGAAATGTGACCCCTAGTGTGTTCGCAAGGTAAACGACGCCGGACAAAGACTGATCACAGAGGGATCAAAGATACTTATTTTGTGATAATTTTTCAGATGAAAAGAGTTTTGTTAAATCTGCCCAAAATATCAAAATCTACATATTTCATTTAGACCAAAAAAGTATCAAAAGTTATTCCAAGTTAACAAATTTTTTATAATCTTGTGTCAAATAGAAATAGCAATCTAATAAGAAAATTAGCAAAGTTTCTCTATCAAGCTTTTGAAGTGCGAAAAAAAGGTGTAAATTTTTCCACACAAATCATAATAATATTGTAATTATATTTGCCAACTCTGTATATCATTTTATTTAACATATGCATGTGTTGACATGTATATGTGTATAGGTCAGAGGCCTAGAAATGCAAATAAAGATACTATATCATACAGATACTACACAACAGATATCATGTACTTTACACTAACCTGTAACACTTATAGGAATACCAGCAGACAATGGTGACTGCACAGTTGTTACAGGGCTGGCTACTGGAGGTGTCGGGGTAGATCTAAACCTCTTTCTGGGACTTGGACCAGTTCCTGCTGACTTGGTGACACCTTTACGTTTTGTGTATTTTCTTTTCACTGTATAAACATCATTAAGACAGTATGTACAAAAGAAATGTGTACAAGTATTCTAACAAAGCTAAACAAGAGCTGTCACAGAGGTGACTAATACCCCCACCACCGCTTTGACATTAAGATGTGATAGTACACTTTACGGCTAAGTTCAAAGGGACATAACTCTGCAATGAGTGGATCACTGGGCATGAAAATTGTGTCTTGCACATCTACATTTAATATTGATAATATATTTCAAGGTTCAATTCAATCCCTTGAAAAATGTGGGAATAGTTAGCTTCACAAACTAAGACTGCCATTGTACACTAAATGGCTAAGTTGAAGGGCACATAACTTGTGAATGAGTGAATCGCTGGGAATGAAAATTGTGTCTTGCACATGTACATATCATGGTGATAACATATTTCAAGTTTCAATTTCATCCCTTGAAAAATGTGGAAGTAGTTCGCTCCACAAACTAAGACTGCTATTGTACACTATATGGCTAAGTTCAAGGGCACATAACTCATGAATGAGAGAATCACTGGGCATAAAAATTGCGTCTTGCACATGTACACTTCATGGTGATAACATATTTCAAGTTTCATTACAATGGCTTAAAGAATGTGAAAGTAGTTCGGTCCACAAACTTCTGATATTTTATGTGGACGGACCGACCTACCAACCGACAGAGTGACTCCAATATATCCCCTCTCAAACTTAGTTTGCAGGAGTATAACAATACAAAACAACGAAGTATAAATATCTTAGTTTTTCTTCATTTGAGAGATTATTCTGTACATATATCCTCAAGTGACCATGATTCGACCCTCTAAGCTTTCAATACGAACAAAAAATGGTACAGAAAGTAATAAACAGTAAAATATAATGCTTAGGCCACATCAAAAAATAAATTCTGGTTGTACGGATTTTTTTTGGGAAAAAATGGGGCGAGCGAGCGAAAAATAAATGCCATAATTGGGCGCGAGCGAAGCAGCGAAAACATTTTTTAAATATTTATTTCTGAAAATACTATTTTTAGGAGGAAGTAAACAAAGTTATGTTTAAATTTCTTTATCGGAAACAATCGGATACAGAGCTCGACGTCAAACATTACTTCATAAATGTCTTCAGTACTATATTTCTTTATTATTACTGAAAGATTAAATCATAAATAAGCATACATCTTTGCTTTTACAGAAACATTTATTTCTATTGGTGATAAGATTACAACTAGATTCTGACAGGTTCCCTAACTATCAAACAGTAATGCAGTAAACATGACAGATTAACTAGACTACACACATCAAAACCATCAAATGTATAAGGTGTATTATGTATCACCTGAAATATCGTATATTTATGATGATTTAACTGATACAAATGGAATTAGTATTATATAGAATAATTTTTAAACAAATTATGATTGGTTATCCAAATGCATTATGTCTTCTATCTGGCAAAGGGGTTTGTCACAAAAAAATTTTTTTTCCATGTAACCCATATATATATATATATATAGAAGGGAAAGAACTTCGACAATTCGAATTTTCCAAGAAGAAATTTCTACTGGTGCGGGTGGTAAAAAATAAATTGAAATATTTATTTTTCATTTTGTGAAAAATAGAAGCAGCGAATTCCAACAAACAGGAGATCAATTTAGTGTGGCCTTACTTCTTCATTAATCCATTTTTCCTTACAAATGTCCATTTTTGAATTCAAATAACAATCCTAAGTACTTTAAATAGTATTGAATAAAGGTCAATGTCATATTGGTCCGCCATCTTGAAACAGACCATGCTTCGTTTCTGCGCGCATGCAAAATTAGACCGATGCCAATCAGTTTAGATAATCGTCTTTTCGATGAAAATTTTTCAAAATGTTTAGTAGTAATCATTTAAAAGAAATGGACAGTTAAATGGTTTTTTTAACAGTTTATCAAGAATCACTCCTCCGCTCACGATGGTGACAGAAAAAAAAGTCAATTTTTATATAAACTTCATAGGAGTGCAGTACATGTTTAGTACCCAATGTTTGACAGTAATATTGTCTTCGTATACACTTCTGACATGCAATTGTCAAATTATTTGCAGAAATATGCCAGTATTTAGGCATACAGTACTGATGATTTGACCGTTAAAAGGTAATTTCTAAAACAGAAATTTAAATTTCGTGCTTAGGAATAACGGGACTAAAACACACTGCAAAATTAATTTGGCCTATGTTTTTTCAACATTTATCATGTGACTTACATCATTTGCATATACACAATGCAGAGGAAGGTATAGAATTTACAAATATCGTGTTAGTTGATATATAAACACATTTATTATAGGCTGTTATTGGGAATAGTAAAAAAATGGACTATTTTTCAGATCGTAAGTAGTTTAGTTTATTCATCTCTGTATAACCCATTTCTTAAAATAAATGTGAAGTAAACAAAAAGTTCACGGTTTTCACGCGCAAGTCATCTCGCGAGATTCTGTGACGTAAACAAAATTGGGGTCGAATGAAGGACAGGGTCGAATCTAGAGCGCTCGACAATATAAATGACAAATATACTATCTAGATTTCATATTCATAATTATATTGTTCATAACTACAAACAGACAGCCTTTTTCTTATGTTTGCTGAAATGAATTAAAAATCTTAAGATTTAAATCAAATAGCATTCATTATACAATTTTCACATGAATTTAACTTCTATTAACTTAACAATGACTAAGTACCTTTGTTTGGAAATGACAGGTTAGAACTTGAAGTTCCTATACTAGGCAAAGATTCTAAAGATGAGTTCCCTGACAAAGCTCTAGCTCTTAAAGCTTTTGCAATTGTCATACGTCCTTGATGATTAAACTGTGAAGGCTCAGACTGTAAAAAATATCAATAAAATAATTATAAAACTAGAAATGTGTCCATAGGACACAGATGCCCTGCTATTTCACACTGGACACAGAAATGATTGTTGTGTGGCAGACATGTGAGTACAGTATAGAGCAGGTTGCTAGGGAATGTGGGAGGTAAACATCACCTAACGGTGGTAAACACACAACATACATGTACTTTCACTATTAGGAATGCACAAAGCAATTAAGTGTCCACTGTGACCTTGACCTTTGAGCAAGTGACACAGTTTTTGTGCATGACACATCGTCTTGATATGATGAACATTTGTACCAAACTATTTAATAATCCAATCGTGCAAGACAAAGTTATGAGCCGGACATGAACATTTACTGTCACTGTATCCATATAATGAATATGCACATACTTTGAACGTTTACTGTGACCCTGACCTTTGAGCAAGTAATCCAATCATGCATGACAGAGTTATAAGCTGGACACGAACATATGCACATAATCCTTTAAGTGTCCTCTTTTTATTCCAAATCCAATCGTGCATGACAAAGTTATGATCCGGACACAAAAATGCCCCCCCACACACCAACGGACAGGGTAAACACTATATGCCTTCTGCCATTTCATGGCGGGGGCATAACAACCACATAAATCAATATTAGGTGAAATTTCCTCATAAATCATTATCACAATCAGTTCAACTTTGAATTTTGTCATGTTTTGTTTAAGCATTTAAATTGCCACTAGTCATCTTTCTAAGATGGGTAACAAATCATACATTAGTTTATACAAACACATACCATCAAAAATAATATTGGTTAACTCTATAATTTTTAGACATATTTACCAATGATGGAAAATCATTGCTATCAATATCATCTAAAGGATCATTCTGCGGTCGTCTTTGTTTCCGATGATCAAGATCAGATAAGTCAACTACAATAGATTCCTGAACCATCGGACCTTGTGATAAAATTCCACCAAGAAACTCAGCAACTTCATCCTGTACATAAAGTAATGATACACAAGTGTTGTCTTAACGAAACATACTTAATAACCATGTTAATAAAAGCAAAAATAAACAAAAAATGAGAAAATTAACTACAAAAACAAAAGCCAGACAACTGACAGCCAAAAAAATTATAATCACAATAGCAAGTTTGAAATCAAGAGTATGAGAACACTAATTGTTATTGACCAATAAAGAGGCCTCTATGGTTGAGTGGTAAGTCTTAAACAAATAATAATTACTGGTCCCCTTACCAGTCTTTGAATTAATTTTTTGTGACAGGTTGCCTGACTATGTACTTTATGAAGGAAGCACTCTAAAACTAGGTTTAAAGACTTAAAGAAGGAAAAAAATCCTTTGGGCAGGGGGGGGGGGGGGCAACCTACTAATTCGAAGACTGCCTTACTGCTGTAACACCACACTGGACCAGCAATCAAAAGGCCTCAGGCTCTAATAAATGCTTGCTTCCTGGCCTTATATCACTTTGATGAATCATGATCATTATCAACTTATGAAAATGCCAACACTAGATTAACTCAATGATTGATTTGTCAATGCCTTTAAGCTGCGTTTCTAAAATTTCTAAGGGGGACACAATACACATAATTTTGTCCATGTCTGCTAAGAACTATGAGTTCACTTTACAGAACAGTCATTTACACTTTTCTTCCTTTATATTCTGCTCTGCTCTACCCTCTGGACAAAGCTTACTTTTGTCAGAGCTAAAACCAAAATTTACCAAACTCATTTTTGTCTACTTGAAAGCATGAATATTTAATATAACTGCACAAACAGAAATTGATGTTGCCATTTTCTTTGGAATATAATTAAGGTTTTATACCTAAAATGACCAAAATTATTATCTCAAAGGGGTAGGTTCACTTAGGGCCTAAAATGACCCTGGGTCAGAATTCCTAGATATGTTAAAAGTTTAACATATTGAATGCTTCTTCATGAAAAATGTGTTTCAAATTGTTGTGAAATGAGAATTGTTGCCATAGCAAAGAAACAAATTCCTTTATCAAAATTTCAAAAAAACTCAAAATTTCTTTTTCATTACCTTAATATTCTTTTTATGAAGTGCATATGATATGGTGACTAAAGTGATATTTTTATCCCATGGTTGCTATGGAAACGTGGGAGTCACGTGAGTGGGCATAATATAGGGGTATTTCATGTTTACATCGAAGATATACAAATTATTTTCTCAAAATCTATATAGCAGAAAAAATAACATATTTATAACAAGAATGTGTGAAATGATTTATGTGACGCTAAAGGTTTTCCTAATATGACGTAATTAGTGTGCCTCTGCATAGTTACATCAATAATAATTTTATCAAATATATCAATAGAAGACAATAGTGCAAAATTTCACAAAATACGCCCGTGAAAAGGTTTGAGATACCATGAGTGGCAAATTATATATCTTTTTTAAATTAAGTAACATTTTATAAATATGACATGTAGCACCATTAACATTTTTCATCGAAATCCAGGCACCCTTGTGATCTGAGAAATATAAACACTTCATTTTGAGTCAATTTTCAATGTATCAAGAGGCATAACTGACAAGTGTCTTGGGCAATTATGCTGGTTATCAAACTTGACCAATATCTTGTGCCCAGAAATATATTTACACAGTTTGGTGAAGATCGATTAGTAATCGGTCAACTTAGAGAGTAGACACTGTATCACCTAGATCTTATGCCCATAAACATTTTCAATAAGTTTGATGAAGATTGATTGATAATTGGTTGACACTGCATTTTTGGTCAATTTTCAAAGTATCAAAGGGCATAATTCAGAAAAGCCAGGGACGATTGGGCTGGTTATCAAATATGAATGAGATTTCATGCTCATAAACATTTCAAAGTTCAAACTGTTAACAAGTTTGGTGAAAATCGGATGAATACTATTTGAATTAGAGTCCGGACATTATGCTGAATGTTTAAAACGCACTTAGTACCCTGTGAACCAGAATTTGACCCTGAATAATCCATATTGGAAGATGACCTAGAAATCATCTAGATGCAACTACTGACCAAGTTGGGTGAAGATTGGATGAATATTATTTGAATTAGAGTCCAGACAACATGTTGAACATTCAAAATGCACTATTTGACCCTATGACCTAGTTTTAGAACCAGTATGACGCTACAATTCGTCATCCTCGCCTAGTACTGTTAAAAAAACTGGAAAATTTAAATATGAAGTCCCACACCCGACACATTTATATTTTGCATATATGTTGTTTACATTCTGACTTATAATTGTTCAAAGTTTCGTGATGTCAGTTGGAGGCCTTCTTGGTTGAGGTCCACTAGACAATGTTGCACACCAAATATCTAAGGTCTAGGCACTGTAGAGAATTTATTTTAAATACTGGACTTTTCTGTATATTATTCCTTTTGTATGGATTTGTTTTTGGTACCTTTGTTCTTACACTTTATAGGCCTTACACCACAAGTAAACATTGCGCACAAATAAGACAAAATGACACTGATTTTGTTAATTTTTCAACAGTTTTGTACTTTTTCTTTGTTAAAAAATTGTGTTATGTTATTATACAAAATTTTTCCCCCCATGATTTCTGCCGTTTTTTTAACTACGTCTTGTACACTACTGCGATCCATACAAGGGTGATTACTCTATTAGAAAAACCATCGTATCTTAGTCGACTTTTCATTGAAGTTTCACATTCATTTCACATGTCGAGGGCTCAGCGCAACACTGTCATAAGTTGTTCTTATTTCAATATAAGTTACGACACTGTTGCGTTGAACCCTCGATGTGTTTTTTACAAAGGTTTAGGATGAGAGGTTTCCTCTGAGAGAACAGTAAGACAAGGAAGATGATGATAAAGTTCTTATCTGTAGGCAATAGGATGTAAGAGATAACAGACTTACTAGTATCATCTTGTCTACCATAACTTGTGTCAGTGATTCCATCTTTTTCTTAGCTCTAGACATACGCAGGTTATCATCAGCACCACCAACAACAAGTAAACTATTTTCTGCTTGAATCTTTTCACGTAAATCTTCTATATCATCAATAGAGCTTGTGTTAGAATGTTGACCAATCACAAACAATGTAGGGGTACGACTATCCAGTAATGGATCATCTGCATCCTGAAGTTATTGTAAAAAGTAGTTACTGAGTTCTGCATCCAACTAACAGTATCTTTGTCATATTGAGATAGAGTGTAATATGAAACAGAAAGAGCACTGTCACATGGTGATACCAAAACAGGAGTGCATCTAGTGACACCATACCAAGTCACATTAATCTATGCCTACATGTATGTAAAATCAAGTGTCTCCGGGGCAAGGCCAATTTTACCCCAGGGCCATAATTTGGACAAGTTTGGTAGAGGTCTACTAGATGATGCTATACACCAAATATCTAAGCTCTAGGCATCGCAGTTTCTGACAAGTAGATTTTTTAAATTTTCCAATATAAGCCCATGTAAAGTCGAGTTACTCCTGGGGCGAACAAATTTTGACCCAAGGGCTATAATTTGAACAAACTTATAAGAGGTCCATTAGACAATGCTACATCCAAAATATCTAAGCTCTAGGTCTTGTGTTTTGGACAAGAAGATTTTAAATTTTTCTATATAAGCCTACATAAATCAAGTAAACCCTGGGGCGGGTCTATTTTGACCCTAGGGCAATAACTTGAACTAGAGCATTGCCACAGTTATTGTTACATTTTACAGAGGGAAATATAATGCATTTTCATTTTTTTAATACCTGCAAATTGTTGCTTAGAAATATCCTGACCAGTTTCTAAATATTCATTATATAAAAAATAACAAAGGGCCATAACTCATTAAAATTGACTTGGACAAAACCTATTGTGGACATGCACAACTTGGCAAACTACTTATCACTTCAAAGAAGTTTCACTGAATTCCTGCATGTACTTGCTGAGAAATGGTACAGACAAAATTTACTTATTGCATAAAACAAAGGGCCATAATTCAGTGAAAATTAATCCAAACAAAACCTGGTTATTGCATGCACAACTTGGCTTACTTTTTATAACTTCTGTGAAGTTTCATTGAATTCCTATGAGTAGTTACTGAGATATTGTATATACACTGTATAAAAAACAACAAAGGGCCATAACTCAGTGAAAATTTAACCAACCAAGACAAGCTTAATGCATGCACAACAAGGCTAACTACTTATCACCTCTGTGAAGTTTTATTAAATTCCTGTCAGTAGTCAATGAGAAATAGTCTGGACAAAATTATGACAAGTTATTTTATAAAGTGTTGGTGAATAAGGGAGACACAGCCCGGAAACGATCCAGACACACTAACTAACTACAGGGCAGGGCAGGGCAGGACAAAAAACACACTAGACCAGAATTATGCTGTATTTACAGATACAATTTCAACAGCAGTTTCATTGAACTAGTCACTAGCTTATCAAATCGGCAATCATTTATGTATTTAAAGTGAAACCACTGTCAGCGAAGTGTAAGGCCTGCAGTTCTATAGTCAAGAATGCCAACTCTGCAGAATCAAGTATCCGTTGACGAAATGGGAGCATCGTCACATCAACGACCATTCCTCAATGATTCATTGAATAAATGATTAATCAGAACATCACTAATTTTACATCTTGAAATATATTCATCTGAGTATGAAAATTTCATTTACAAAAAAACAGAAGGCTAATTTTCAAGAAAAACCTTTCTGTAAAAGTTTCCCTACATGCATTCTGATACTTACCCCTCTACCTCCACCCACACCGGTATATGGAAAACCCAGACAAACAACAGCAGACACAGTATCATGTAGAGCTACCTGCAAGGTAAACATAGATTTTGTTCAAAACAGTTTAAATCTTACTTGCATTTATCAGGTCCTCTTCAAAATAGAAAAAAAACTCCACCAGTAACAATTTCAAATTAATTCATCCTTTATATAATACAGACGAACAATCTGACAAGGTTTGGCCAAGATCCAATTAAAATTATGAAATTTAGAGCTTTTACAAGTTTTTTACATAAGATTTGACGTGGTGATCTAGTTTTTTACCCATGTTCAAACTCAAAATTGTTTACATCAAATTAACAAGAGCGCCGTGAGTGGCGCCAACACTCGTCTGTTCACCGCCTCAGTGAGATCTATCCACTATTCATAGTTTCATGTTGCTACCTCTGATAGTTTCTGAGTTATGAGTTACATTAAACTTATTGCATAATGCAGATGATGAGTGATCACAATAGCTTGACTTTTTCTTAGAAAACAGACACGCTAATAATGACCCAAAAAGAAGTAAAGGCTATGATTGCAACACTTACATGACAAGCAACAAGAGATCCAATATTCCAACCAAGCAGTACAATTGGTCTATTAGTGTAATGATTCTTCAACTGTAATATATAAAAGTCAGAAGAATTATTGGTGCAAGATAGATACTTAAAGATGGATACATTAATACGAATCTGTACTGCCAGGCCAATTTTGATGCAATGCATACAGTGGTATGGAATTGGTAATACACTACAATATATGGTACGATATACAGTGTAACTTCTGAAATCCAGACACCCACGGGACAGGCTAAAATGTCCGGATTTTGGAAGTTTCCGGAATTCAGAAGTCTTAACTTATCTGAACAAGTACAGACGTTAAATGTCAGAGATTTTTATGGTGAAAATAGGGACATCATTGTTTTAAAATGCATAATACAATATGATCAAATATAATCAATATTAATCAAATTGAAAGGTAGATAAGAAAATGCAATTTTACTTACTAGAACCAGAGACTTAGATTACATATATATATATGTCTCTGCTAGAACGAACCAGTCAAACTTGATAATGAGTATAAATATTTGGGAATATTTTAGCAGAAGTGGTTCATTTTACAAATGCAAGTTGACATATTGTGATTCTAACACATGTCAAAATAAGCTAACACCACTGATTGGTAAACAATTGAAAGAGGGGACAATGACATATTGCCTCAGGGTTTATAATCGAGGGACTAATTAAGGATGACACAAGTTCTGCACTGTCCAGATTTTGGAAGTAAAATTGCACTTATATAAACCAAAATTGATCAAAATATCGTCCGGAATTCAGAATTCAGAAGTTCCGGAATTCAGAAGTTTAATTTACATTGAAATAGTGGGAGAAATTTCGGGACCAAGAAAATCGTCCGGATTTTGGAAGTTTCCGGATTTCAGAGGGTCCGGATTTCAGATGTTACACTGTACTGGCTTCATAAGATAAAGTAAAATCAGCAAGTTTTAAGAATTCAAACAGACCCTATCATTTAATGTCGCATGTGGGTTATGCTATTTGATTTGAATATATGCTGTGTTCAATAAACGCACAGGCCCCCGTTGGCATGCTTGTGAAGCAATAACCCATTTGAACAAGGTCAAGGTGGGTGTTTGATAATTATGAGTGGATTGAGAATGGTCATAAGCAACAACTGTATGCATTAAGTATTTAAATGTTCTAGTAAGTGGTGTTCCGTAAAATCTACTTAATCTCATAGAGAATCATTCTAAATGCAAATTGAGTCAAGGTCAAGGAGGAGTTGGTTGATATGGGTTGATTCAGAATGGTCATAGGCAACAACTGTGTAAGTATCAAAGTGCTCTAGTAAGAGGTATTGGTGCTAGACAAAACAGTCAAATCTACTTAACCTCGTACAGATTGTCCACCTCTTTCTGTGAATGTGCCAGAAGCCAAATGGCCATAATAATGACCCCCTGTATTATTGACATTTGGTTTTTGGGCCATGTTTTCATACATACTTGGATGCCTCCCCTGAGTCTCTTTAACATTTATTTTCAGCAATAAACATGGGGCCATGGCCCTTAAGTAGAAAACATGCCCCTTAAATAGCCCCTTAACTTAATTTGGCTGCAACGACCGACAGAAGGGCTCACTAAGAAAAGGGTCATTTGGAGACGAGCATTGTTAAAAATTTTCTACACGAGTCCAAGTAAAATCAAGTGACCCTAAGGTCAGGGCCATAATATGAACAAATTAAGAAGAGGTCTGCTAGACAATGCTACATACAAAATATCTTAGCTCTAGGCCTTGTGGTTTCGGAGAAGATCTTTAAAAATTTTCTATATAAGCCTATATATTGGAATGAGTGAATCACTGGAAATGCAAATTGTGTCTTGCACGAGACTGCCATTATACACTCAGGGATGTGACTGCTCCAAGAGCAAAAAAGCTGAAATACCCTAACCCAACCCATTCATGCTAGCAATTTTTGGGTAGATCAGTCTTAATCTGGATACTTTTGTTCCGAAGATTTTAAGACAAAAAAAGAGGAAATGCTGAAAGATGGAAGAATCACACCCCTGACACTATATGGCTTAGTTCAAGGGCACATAACTCTGGAATAAGTGAATCGCTTGGAATGAATATTGTGTCTTGCACGAGTACCCTTCATGGTGATAATATATTTCAAGTTTCAGTTCAATCTCTTGAAAAATGTGGAAGTAGTTTGCTCCACAAAGTAAGAGTGCAATTTTACACTATATGACTATGCTCAAGGGCACATAACTCTGGAATGAGTGAATCGCTGGGCATGAAAATTGTGTCTTGCACGAGTACACTTCATGGTGATAACATATTTCAACTTTCAATTCAATCCCTTGAAAAATGTGGAAGAAGTTCGCTCCACAAACTAAGACTGTCATTGTACACTATAAGGCTAAGTTCAAGGGGACATAACTCTGGAATGAGTGAATCGCTGGGAATAAAAATTGTGTTTTGCACATCTACACTTTATGGTGATAACATATTTCAAGTTTCATTGCAATTGCTTAATGAATGTGAAAGTAGTTCACTCCACAAACTTATGATATTTTATGCAGACGGACCAACCGACAGACCAACCAACCGACAGAGTGACTCCAATATACCACCTCTTGAACTTTGTTTGCGGGGGTATAATAATTTGAACAAACTTGGTACAGGTTCACTGGACAATGCTACATCTCAAATATCTAAGCTCTAGGCCAGGTGGTTTCTGAGAAGATTTTTTAATTTTCCTATATAAAATAGAGTAAAACCTGGGGTGGGGCCATATTTGACCCCAGGATCCCAGGTCCACTAGACAATGACACATACAAAATATTGAAGCTCTAGGCCTTGTGGTTTTGAACAAGAAGATTTTTTCAATTTTCCTATATAAGTCTATGTAATTCAAGTGAGCCCCAGGCCGGGGCCAATTTTGACCCTAGGGCAATATTTTGAACAAGCATGGTAGAGGTCCACTAGGCAATGCTACACACCATATATCAAAGCTCTAGGTTTTTGAGAAGAAGATTTTTGAAGATTTAAAAAAAATCCTTCTGGTTGCTATAGCAAACAGAGTAGCCAGGTGCCTGAGTGTAATGGCCACCTTCAGTCCAACATCAAGCGAGTCCCTGTACCATGTGTCTTTCTTATGTAGTCTCGGCATTAGTCGTTCCACCACGTCTCGAAATAGCTTAGGAGTGAGACTGGTGAAATTGCGGAACGCCACCACATCTTCGTACCTCAACAGCACCATGAGGTTGCGATACGCTCCTTGTTCCGGCCTGAGTGTAATCCAACGGTGAACCCACCACCGCCTCTCCCGTCGACGGCATGCCATCCAGAAGTGCAAGAGTTGTGTATAAATGAGATCGAGGATAATGTTTGACTGGCTGAGCCTCAGGAGGAGCCATCTCTGTTCATTATCCATGGTTGAGAAGTTAGACACTTTCCGGTAATATTCTGGTAATGTCAGCGTATAGGTGAATAAAACTACTAACAATTCTATTTTCGTATTTTGCCGCCTTTTTGAATTTATTGAAACGAAGGAGTCCGTAAAAATCCGGATGTATAATTTTATGTCAGTATTGAAACGCAAGCTATTTTATCAATACGTTTATAAAGTTGACAGTCCGAAGCAACACGCTGAACTAAATCCGTTATTGTACTGAGGATTGATATGTTTAGATACGGGTAAGATACGGATACATACCTTTAGTTACAGATTATTTAGGTTTTTAGTCCGCAACAGACTTTGGAGAATTTTCAAAAGTAGGGCGCGGATCAGGCAGTCATTGCGGATACGATACGGACAGTAACGGATGCGATACGGACCATTAAAGAAAGATGGATAGATATGGATGAGCTTATTTTTGCTATCCGCAGCATCCATATGTGAAAGTGTGACCGGGGCATAAGCCGCTAAATTGGCCTGCAGCCTGCTGTTATTGAGAACCCTGCAATGGACTTTTTACACTGGATTTATTTAAATAAATGATTATGGATTAAGTTTTAAATCTTTACATTGGTGAAAATCACTTTTACCTTAATAGAGATTTTCTAAACAAAAATCAAGAACAGAATTAATACATTATGAATTTAAATTCCAAACACTGCATCAGTAATAATAGGTTATATGAACTGACCTCAGCAACTTTAGTTTTCACAGCAATGATCATATGCTCCAAGCATTGAGCAATACTGACACCACTTCCATTGTTTACAGTATGCATGGTAACAGGTATCACTTTTCCAAGACTAGCTAGCTGATTAGTCCAGTAGCGCATACGTTTAGATTGTAAGCTGTTCGCATTCGTAGGTCCACTTGCAGCAACAAGTATAAGTGGAGTGCAGGGTAGCTTTTGCTGCAAAAGAATTGAAATATAATAATCAGTTAGATAAAACTTAGTGACAAAAACTACAAATGGACTTTGATCTCATTACCATGAATGAATGACTGTACATTAACACACATCAGCAGTCCAAAAACTTTTGGTTATACACATTTACTGAAAATATGATTAGGATTGGTGAATAAATGAAGGTGCTAGAGTGTAAACAAGCTAAATATAGCAAATTTTCTAAGTCAAGGGCCCATAACTCTAGAAGTTATTTCCGATTTTGCCCATAATAGAACTTAGCCGAGACATAGCGGCCATATACATTGTGAGTACAATTCATTAAGAGCTGTGGATGCTAGAGTGTAAACAAACTAATTGTGGCCGGACGTCGGAAATTCATCAATCCTAAAAGCGTAAAAAAAAACTTCATGTTGTTATGTAAAAATACTCTGGAAAACTGCGCTTGAATCATTATTCAAACGTTCAATGACATTGACAATACTAAATAAGATACATCAGCAGTATGTATAATACTCTTTCAATTGAAATAAACACCTTTTGATTTATGTTATTAAAAATATATTTTAAATGCTTGAGCTTGAAAGATAACTATCTATCATGGTGCATGCTAGACCTGACTTACTTTAACTCTGTATTTTCTACCTTCTTACAAAACATATCTCCATTGGACGCTATGCAAACAAAACAATTATCAATTGGTCAATCCTACACGACAAACTAAAGCGGTTTGTTCACCCATAACGCTTAGACTAAACTTTTCCGCTATACTATGTAACGCGGAAAATAAATAAATAAATATCTTTAATAGTTTAGGAGCTAGGCTCAAGAACAATATTCTGCACTTATGAACTGACAGACCCAATGACAGATGAGCCCACACACAGACAGAGCCATAGATGGAGACTTATTAGCATATCCCTAACTAAAATTTATGAAATATCTAAGTTCAGTAGTTTTTGCCAAAATGATTTTGAAGGTTTTTTCCATATAAAGCAAGATACCTCCAGGATGGATAACATTTGTGTTATCAATTGAAGAACAATTCCTCTGAAGTTTGATAAAAATTGACGACACAATTTCATATTAGAGTTCAAATGAAACCATTTTTGACGCCTCACAACACGCCATGACTAACATGGAGAGCATTATAGCTCTACATGGGCACTTTGCAGTTTAGGTAAAAATGCAATGAAGTAAAGATAATGATCCAGTGTTCAATCTATCCTGGGCCAGGAAGGGGCCCTTTAGGCCAGCAGACTTTCACCAAGGGGGTCATTTTAAACATACAGATGGCCCTATACCGCTCACATGACAATCATAGTTTACTAATTGAAACATTGTTTTGAACCTGTGATCTAGTTTTTGACCTTAGATGACCTATGTTAGAACTTGTTCTACAAATCTCACAATGAATGACATAGTTATGGCCCGTACAAGCTCATTTTTTACCTTTGACCTCCAAGTGTGACCTTGGAGATATTGACGTAATTCTTTCGCATGACACACCGTCCCATGATGGTGAACAAATGTACCAAGCAATTAAAAAATCTCACTATGAATGACACATGGCCCGTATAAGCTCATTTTTTACCTTCGGGACAGACCGACCGAACGACCGACAAAGTGACTCCTATGTAGCCCCCCCCCACTAATGGTAGTGGGGTATAATAAATGGAATGCACTTACAATTTAGTAGAAACATTACATGTCAGAATAGATACACTGAAGGGTAAGAAAAAAAAAATTACCAGTTTGTTCTGAGAGTACGTATTAGCCACAGGATCCCAGAATTTCTTTAGCATACTTGACATAAGCTCTCCTGTAAAACCATGAGCACCATTGTTGTAACTTACACCAGCTGTCATACGATCTACCAAACTAGGCACCTGACAAAAAAAACATCATCATGAAACCTTCAGACTAAGTCAAAGGTTAGATAAAGTTTCCTTGTAAAAAGAAAAGGCTTGGCTGGTTGTTGCTGTGTAACATGTATTAATCATGGTAAAGTGTAGTAAATGCCCAGTAAGGAATACATTCTCTAGAGAATATGTAAACAAACTGAATGTGGTTGAATAATAGACACGTATCACCATGTAGTTTTTAATTATTAAACTTAAGTGTTATAGTGGTCATACACATGAACATTGGGGTACAGAAAAATAATAACGGATATTATTCAGTGAATGATATGAGCCAAGGACTTTTTTGGTACTGCCTAAACTTAACAGAAAGTATATTTGGTTTGAAATATGTTAATAAAGAAACAAACCCAAAGCTTAAACAAGGTGGCCCAAGATTGCTCACATGAGAACAAAGACACTATAATTAATGACCATGAAATATAGTTTTTATCATGTATAACCCGTTTTACACAGATTTTTTCAAAACCAATTCTAATTTACATGAATACTGGATGCAGGGAAATTTACATTCTGTGTAAATACAATCATGATTATATGTTCAGGATTAGTGAAGAATTGAAGGCGCTGGAGTGCAAACAAGCTGAAATATAGTAAATTTTCTATTCCAAGGGCCCATAACTCTTAAAGTTGTGGTCCATTTCACCCATAATCAAACCTGTCTAAGACCTTAAGGTCATACACATTTACTGAAAATATGATGATTGGTGAATAGATGAAGGCGCTGGAGTGTAAACAAGCTTAATATAGCAAATTTTCAAAGTCAAGGGCACATAACTCTTGAAGTCCTTGTCCGATTTTGCCCATAATTGAACTTACCCGAGACATTGTGACCAAGTTTGATTACAATTGGTTTGGAGCTGTGTATGCTCTAGAGTTAAACAAACTAATTGTGGACGGACGATGGACACCGGACATTCATCGATCCTAAAAGTTCACCTGATCAATCAGGATAACCAAACAACGAGTTAGTAAAGTAAAACAATGGCCCTATATTGCTCACATGACAATCACTGTTCACTCATTAAAACTTTGTTTTAAACCAGTGTCCTAGTTTTTGACCCCAGATGACCCATGTTAAAATTTGTCCTACATATAAATAAGACAAACACTCTTACAAAATTTGGTGAAGATTCAATCAAAACCATGAAAACCACAGCATAGACAAAGTTTTCCTAAGATTTGACCTTGTGACGTAGTTTTTTACCCCAGATGACCCATAGTTATGTCATTAAGACAAAACAATTTAACAAGGTTTGGTGAAGATCCAATCATAACTGTGAAATCTACATTGTTAACATGGTTTTTCATAAGATTTGACCTAGCGACCTAGTTTTTGACCCAAGATGACCCATGTTCGATCTCATCCAAGTTATTATAAAGACAAACATTCTGCCAAGGTTTCATGATCATCCATTCAAAACAGTGACTTCTAGAGTGTTCACAAAGTTTTTTAGCAATTTGTCCTAGTGACCTAGTTTTTGACCGCAGATAACCCATTATCAAACTTAACCTACATATCATTGAAATAATCATTCTGACAAAGCTTTATGAATATCCAATTTAAACAATGATTTCTAAAGTGTTCACAAGGTTTTCCCTTATTTGGCCCTGGTGACCTAGTTTTTCAACCAAAATGGCCCAATATCTAACTCGTCCAATTTTTGTCGATATTAACGTTCTGACCCAGTTTTGCTAAAATTGAGCAAAAATGTGGCCCCAAGTGTGTTCACAAGGTAAAGTTTGATGACGCACAACGCCGGACGGAGACTGATCCTAAAAGCTCACCCTGTCACTTTGTGACATGTGAGCTAAAAATAAATCAATTCAAGTCACATAACAAACCTTAGTCCTCAGGGTTTGAAGTACTTCAATGTATGTAGCTAACATTGATGTATTGAGATTATCTAGCAATATACCATGTAACCACTGTGTCAGTCTAATATCCTGTATTATGATATAAAAGCATAAATGATTATCAGTCAATTCAAAACATACATTAACATTATATTACTTGATGGCCAGCAGGACTAGAGTAGCTACAGCTCTATTTTTTGTATTGTTTTAAGAATATAGATACAAAAAGGATACACAGAAAAAAATTCATACAGAAGACATAAAAAAAGAATTAAGTGGATGATTAGTTTTTTCACATTCCATTAATACAGATAGTTTTTTGTATTTATTTGAGTTAACATAATTTTTGCAGGTGAAATGCTTTACATTCAAATACATTTTCCCTGAAAAAGAATGGAAACTCATTTAAGAATAGTTTTTCATTAAAATACAAAAAAGACTAATTTTAATTCTTCAGTATTCAATGTTAATTGTTACATTCAAACTTAAACGAACATGTGACTTAAAAGCAAACTCAGAAATAAAATTTAAATCATGAGTTCATACTCATATAATTAAGATACACAGTTATGTATATATTTATAAGTCTCAGAATGTATCATTAATGTAAGAAATGCATGATACTGTTGATACATAATGGAATACCATCTCTTTGGCATCAAACAACTTCCCAACCAAATATAGAATTTAACTGTGTCTTATAATAGTTCTATCTAGAATACAATTAACATAGAACTGTTACTAAGATTTCCTTTTAAATCAGTTTTGCTCAAAGAATTCATGTCTAGAGCAATAAAGTCATTTACTGAGGATATTAACATTTGTTTGATAAAATCTGATTACATGTGTGACAGAAATATAAACTTTACCCATCTAACACATGATAATGCCTGTCGTACTCTCTTTGCAGTCTTGTCAACTTGATTTCTTCTCAGTACTGCCTCATTCACATTCTGTAATTAGACATACGAGGGCCATTTGAAAAGTATAAATCAGTCTAAATTTTTACGGTTGTTCAGAGCCCATCAGACAAGTAACTAAGGTTATGAAAGAGGGTTGATCCAAAATAAAAAGGACTTTTGTCGCTCTATGAAAATGGTTCAATAAAACCGACAGAAAATTACATCAATATAATGCTGAAACTTTCTGCTACATTCTGTATCAATATCAAGTGAAATGTACAACTAAAACAAATTATACAGATATTTCTTTACCTACACCATTGGCTGTCCGGCGCACGGTAAAAACAACAACATTGACGTCAAAGACGTCACAAATTTCACATCGGTCTTAAAGTTAGTTTTTCTCAAAATTCTCCTCATTAAGCTGAATGCAATGATTGTGACGATATACCCGCATATGGAAGACATCCTTATACCTCTAAGAATCATATTCGTTTATAATTTGTATGGTTGCTGTTATCAAATCAGTTAGGGAATCAACTCTTTGACTCTTAAGTAATTTTTTTATTTTTGCCAAGAATAAAATCAATGGGGGCTAATCTGGTGAGTTTGCTACATGCGTTAATTTGCAAAATGCTTGAACGGCCATTTCAATATGATTTTTTTCTGCAGGCAGTGTGGGAAAAGACATTGTCTATGTGAAGAATAAAGTTTTCTGGGGGGGTTCCAGGTGTCCTCTTTCGCAATGTGTGCAGTAGTTCTCTACAGAGAACAGTTGAACAGTGGAAGTGGATCGCATTTAAAAACGATGCATCTGTGATATATATTCTAATTTGAAGGTCTTTAATTAAAATTATTTATTCCAGCAATAACCTATACCAAACATGTGTATCATTTAGACAAACACCTAACTATCTGCCGTCGATCCTAAGTCAGCGCGTCCACAACCGACGTCATTGACGTTGCGACTGTTTTCTCTTTCTTGAGCCTACCCACATCATATTTCATTGATCTTCTTCTGACAACAAGCCTTTTATGTCAATTAAATTCCTGTGTCTGACTGCTGCATAGGCCTGTTGTCTAATGATCTGCAATCTTTGATCACAGATCTAATTTCAGTGTGGTGCGATGTCGACATATTGACATCGTTTACTTTGTCACTTGTTTTGTATAAAGTTCGTTTATTTTTAAATGCAATATCCTAATTAAGTCAAATTTTCATGAGATGATGTATATACATTGTATGATGACTATAGTCGATTTAAAGTTAAATGAGAACCGTTGTAAACATTTACACTTTTCCGAGGCAGATCGGGTTATTTACCGGTTGAAATGTCTTTATATTGTTATACATAAACAGAACACTATCATAATGCGCCGTGGCTGAGAGGTAAAGGCTATGATCTTTTTATTCGTAGCGGCCATGAGTTCTAAACTGCCAAAATGCTTTTTTATTAACATATTATTTAGTATTCGAAATTGCAATTTCTTTCTGACTTTCAAGAATTACCCTTCAAATTGTGAAAATCAAAATTAATATTTAGTTTCATATACACAATAATGTGTACTATAAAATATACAGGCAGTATGCAGTAGAGAAGGTTACTGTTTACTGTTATTAATCACTTCTTCCGACAAGGAGAAAGACACGGCGAGTGATGAGTGTTGAATTTACATGTTTGAATTGTTTTGAAACGATATAATAATGAAGAAATAAATAATACAAAATAAAAGGATTTAAAATAATCAAAAGAAAAACAAGCATACAAGATATAGTTATAAAATGAGATTAACTAGGTTCGAACCAATGGTTAAAATGATGCGTATCTCAAAATCATCGGCACTAACCTTTACGCTATCGAGGCAATCGTAATTATGTTTTCTCTATCTTATCTATAACGTTTACCGGGTTTACCTGTTACACCAATATATCAAAATGAGACTAATCCCTCATTAGCATGCAAATTTAAATCGACTTTAGATGGAATTTCATGTCCTTAAACCGAATTCTGACTATAACATTGGTGTCATTACAGGTATACCAATGATTTCAATTTCTAGTGTCCTGGGTGCACGTTACCATGGTAATATATGGCGTCATTGCCGGAATGTGGTCAAATAATTACTGTCAAAATTCATAAAAATCAAACAGGTTGGAGGGCAGTTTAAAATATGTTTAGTTATTAACAATTGAACCATAAGTTTTGCCAAGAGCGATAGTCCTGTTTATTTTGGATCATCCCTCGCACACTGCGATTTAAAATGGCGGACAAGGAGAACAATTTCAAGAAGAGCAAAGAGCATATTGTGAAGTTTCACGCACTGCTTGGCTTAGCCGTAGCTGATGATAAATCAAGATTTAGACAAAGTTTATGGGGATAGTACCCTACCATATGCCACAGTTTTAAATCAGGGAGAACGGATATCAAAGATGAGCCCCGATCTGGTCGTCCCACAACAGCAACAGCCGAAAGTGATGTTGCTGCAGTAAAAGCAGCAGTAGAGCAAGATAATTGCAATACAGTTGAAGAGATAAGTCATTTATGTAGCATTACTTCGTCATCAGTTTTATACTGACAGACGTTTTAAAGCTACGCAAGATTGGCATCCGGTGGGTACCCCACCTCCTCATTGATGACCAAAAGAGGGAGCACGTGCAAATTGCGTCACAGCTGTGCGATAGGTACAAGAATGCTGACCAAAACACATGAATAAAATCGTGAATTGTGATAAAACATGGGTTTATTTTTATAAGGCAGAGGGTAAGGAAAAAAACAAGGTGTTGATCGGTGAAAATTACAAAAGAGTGTAAACAAGCTCAATATAGCAAATTTTGTAATTCAAGGGCCCATAACTCTAGAAGTTATTGTCCGATTTTGCCCATAATCGAACTTAGCCGAGACATTGTGGCCATATACATTGTGAGCAAGTTTAATCATGATTAGCGGTTGCTAGAGAGTAAACAAACTAATTGTGGCCGGACGACGGACATTCAACGATCCTAAAAGCTCACCTGATGAATCAGGTGAGCTAAAAAGTCTTGACAATCTACAAAATCATGTTACAATAATAAATTTTAAACAGGAAGAGGAGTAAACCATTGCCCAATTTAATTCAAGATAACAAAAAGATCCTCATTATACCATATTTCAGTATCAATTATGTTCCTTATAATGACAGTTAAAATCACATAATATGCTGAACTTCCATTGTGTAATACTTACAGATTCAATTGCTAATCGAGAAAGTCTGTCACTATTAAGAATCTTGTTTATTTTGTTAAACAATCTATTTTGCTGAGGTGTCCATCCAGCTCTGAAAGCAAAATTTGCTGCACATTGAAAAACAGTATATAAAATACTTTTATATTAATGAGCTAATTGTTAGTTGAACACTAAACATACCTTAATCATATCAAAGTCTTAAAGTGCATTTATCTAGAAACAACTTAAAATTGTAAGAAATGTTAGCTGTAGAAAACAAACAGTATTCAATTTCATCATGAAATTAAAGAACAGTCCGAGACAAAAGACGCTTATTTCATTTCATCATTTCATACTAACTATTTATGCTTTGACAGTGTAAAATTCTTTATATAGTCTATGTTCGACATAGATAATAATTGGTTTTCATTTCACCCTACAAACATTGTAATATTTAGCTCTCTTTTTAAATATGCAGTATGGTTTGGGGTTTTTGTCCGAAAATTGCATTTCCCCTCCGACCGTAATCGGCAATTTTTCACCCTTAGCAGCGATCTTCTTCACGACATCGATCTCGAAAAAAATATGGTGAACTGCTAAACAAAGGGGTAGGTTCACTTAGGGCCTAAAATGGCCCTGTGTCAGATTTCCTTGCTATTTTGACAGTATAATATATTAGATGTTTCTTCATCAAAAACATGTTTCAAATTGTTCTGAAATAAGTATTGTTGCCATAGCGATAATCATATATCTATTTTTAATGTTTTATATTTGCCGAGTACAGGGTGAGAATCTTATTTTTAGTCATTATTTAGGAGTTGCTTTTTTCATTTTTCCTATGTACTGCTCAGTTAGGATAGTTATAGAGTGACACAGTGGTCGAGTCCACTTTTACAGTGTAAAACCGTTGTTATATTGTACAAATTATCATTAGACAAGTAGGCTGACTATATAATCTACAAATTTCGTTAAGTACATCAACTGTCTGCATAGCACAGTTGGTAACAATGTTGTCTGTTAAATGATACATTTATTGTGAAAGTGTCTGTGTGAGACCGCAATAGTACTTTTTCAGAAATTATTTTCTATTTCTATATATTTTTTAAAAAGTTTGTAAATTTTGTCTTTTTTTAAGGATTATACTAGATCTAGTGTTTATATTATTATCATTTTTATCGTTTGGCATATCTTTGAAATATCTTTTTACAAGTAATAAACATGATGAAGAATTGTCTTAGACATTTCTTTGAAATTCTGATAATTACGATTTGTTCGCTATTAAAAGTCCATCTATTTTTAGCCATATCTAGCCAATTGGCCTTCAAATAAGTTGGCATGAAATACTTGTCCATGGTACTAATACTTCAAGTACTTGTGCACTACACACTTCGCGTTACACAGGACAACAATGCATTCTTTTTCTTCAGGGCTCAAATTTAGCACTCATTTACTTGCTAAATGCAAGTTGATTTAACAGAATGCAAGTAGAATTAAAAACCACAAGAGTAGTTTTTGCAAGTACAGAATAAAAATGGAAGTTGCCCAGTCTGTTTGGTAAGAGAGGAAACTATGCGACGAAAGTATAAAATGAAACGCTACTATCACAATATCCTAACTAAACAGTAGCTCGGTGCTCTAATCAATACAAGAGGGCCAAGATGGCCCTATAAAGCTCACATGACAATCACTGTTCACTCCTTAAAATATTGTCATGAACCGGTGACCTAGTTTTTGACCTCAGATGACACATGTTAGAACTTGTCCTACATATAAATAAGACAAACATTCTGACAAGGTTTGGTGAAGATCCAATCAAAATTTGACATCTACAGTGTTAATAAGGTTTTCCTAAGATTTGACCTCGTGACCTAGTTTTTGACCCTAGGTGACCCAAATTTGAACTTGTCCTTAATATCATTAACACAAACAATTTGACAAGACTTGTTGAAGATCCAATTATAACAGTGAAATCTATAGTGTTTACATGGTTTTTCATAAGATTTGACCTAGCAACCTAGTTTTTTACCCCAGATGACCCATGTTCGAACTAGTACAAGATATTATAAAGACAAATATTCTGACAAGATTTCATGATGATCCAATCAAAACAGTGACTTCTAGATTGTTCACAAGGTTTTCCAGCAATTCAACCTAGTGACCTAGTTTTTTTACCGGAAATGACCCATTATCAAACTTATCATTAAAATAAACATTCTGACAAAGTTTCATGAAGATCCAATCAAAACAGTGATTTCTAGAGCGTTCACAAGGTTTTCCCTTATTTGGCCCTGGTGACCTAGTTGTTAATCCAAAATGGCCCATTATGGAACTCGACCGAGATTTTGTCGATATTAACATTCTGACCCAGTTTTTGCGAAAATTTAGCTAAAAATGTGGCCCCTAGTGTGTTCACAAGTTAAAAGTTTGACAACGCACAGACTGATCACAAAAACTCAACCTGTTACTTTGCGACATGTGAGCTAAAAACCAGTCCACTGTTTACAAAATATCATTTCACGATGTGGAAGACTTCAATAATAAATGAAAGCTGACAGATTAACTAAAGCTCATCAACTATTATTAAGTTTTCAACACTCATTGATTTAACAGGGTTTTTTAGGAATGGGGGAAGACGCTGGATGCTGGGGGAAGACGCTGGATGCTGGGGAAATGGGGAAAAACACATGAAAGAAGCAAATTTGGGGGAAAATCCCTGTGTTTGTCATACTGATTTTATAAAGTTTTAAATCTCCAAGTCCAACAGCCTCTATACATGGGTATTTCACTGTCTTTTTGTATTTCAACTTAAAAGACATAAATACTTATATATATCATAGTCTTGCTCATTTAACAGACTTTGCCATAGTCACAACTTTTTATTAGACGAAAATCCCCAAAACACGGTAAATCAACATAAATACCATAGGTAAACAATATACTTAACAGCATAGGTCTGGTTGATTTTCATGTCATAACACCGTGTGTGAACTAAACATTGCTAACTTCAACACATAAACATGTTTTATTGCTTTCTGAAAAGCAGCCATTTTGCACTTGTGTGATTTACACTGGAAACAATGAAATATCGCTGGACACTCATTTATTCTAATTACAAATGCGACCATGTTGACAGCAAAATGATGCAAAGTAATTCCATCATGTGGTTGGTTAAAATAATGCATGACATTGAGGCCAATCAGCAAGCAGTGATCTATTCAGTGCGGCCAGACAAATGGTTTCCGTCATCGTATTTGGCGAATATATGCCAGACTAAGAAGCGGGGATCTAGTGCACTTGTTTCCGTCCTCATATGTAACGAGGTTCGTATGCTGGTACACATTATCTGTGACGTAATAAAATGCTATATTTAGTATCACAACCGTATGTACTAGTAAAAAAGACTACCTAGACGCTGTGTGTTGAAGCATTATTCAATGCGCGACAAATTTTAAAAGGATCAGACATGATAATGTGTACTTTATCATAAAAAATATTGGATTTTTTTTCATGGCTCTGAGGGACTTTTTTTTTGAGGGGAAAAATATAGCTTATTTTCCGAGGGGAAGACGCCGACTATCGGCATAACTTTCTTAGTAAAAAAAACCCTTGGATTATAATAATTTATGTCAACGCTAATTGTTCACACGTACCAGGTAACAATTGTTCACAAAAGTGCAATTAAATAATGTGTGAATTACACTGTTATTGACAAGAAATTGGTAAGTTTGGAGTAAAGAGGCAACATTGCATATCACTGGTAATTGGAGGGATTGTTGCAGCAATCCACCTCAAATTACTGCCCTTCAGTGGTGATGGTCATCGGTGCTTTGAACGTGACGGCCAAAATTCAAATCGATCTTCAGCCAATCACCCAAACAGTACTGTCTATGATAGAAAATTGTTTAAACTAGAACTTTTCAGGATTGTTTAATATTATGTCACATAACAAACCTATTTAATTTGTCCTCCCAGTTATCCTGCTTATCATCCTTTAAACTGTTCAGCTGTTTTTCTGTTTCTTTCATGATAGATTTAGCCTTATTTACATCATATGTGGTTGGCATGCGCGGATGTACTGTGACAACATCAATTGGAATATCTGGTTCTCTGTAATAGTAATCAAAGTTCAGACTAGAAATGTGTCAATAGGCCACATATAAGGATTGCACGAAAAAATCAAGTGTCCACTATGACCTTAACCTTTAAATTCGTTAACCTGAAACCCGTTGTGTTTAAATAAAATCTAAAACGAATTCTGAAGGGGAAAATATAGCACGATAAGTCAGGAAAAGGAACAAATATGAAACAAGAGGGCCATGATGGCCCTATATTGCTCACCAGATAAATAGACTCTTAGAGAAAATTATCATGAGCCTTTGTAAAATTAAGTGAAACGGGGACGGGGCCAAATTTACCCCTACAGCAATAATTTGAACAAACTTGGTAGATGTCCACCAGACAATGCTACATACAAAATATGTAAGCTCTAGGGACAAGAAGATTTTTTTGTTTTCCTATATAAGCCTATATAAATCATGTGAACCCCGGGGCGGGCTAATTTCCACCCTGGGGCCATATTTTTAACAGACTTGGAAGAGGTCCGCTAGACAATGCTACATACCAAATATCTTAGCTCTAGGTCTTGAGAATCCGGAAAAGAAGATTTTTTTAATTTTCCTAAATAGATTAGAGTAACCCAAGGGTAGGGCCAATTGTGACCCAGGGCAATAATTTGAAATAACTTGTTAAAGGTCGACTATAAAATTCTACACATCAAATATCTAAACTCTATGCATTGTAGTTTCTGACAAGAAGTTTTTTTAATTTTCCCTATATAAGTCTATGAAAAATCAAGCGACCCCTGGGGCAGGGCCTATTTTGACCCTAGGGCAATAATTTGAACAAACTTGGTAGAGATCCACTAGACAATGCTACACACCAAGTATCTAAGCTCTAGGCATTGTAGTTTCTGACAAGAAAGATTTTTTTAATTTTCCTATAAAAGTCTATATAAAATGAAGTGACCCCTGGGACAGGGCCAATTTTTTACCCTAGGACCATAATTTGAACAAACTTGGTAGCAGTCCCCTAGACAATGTTACACACCAAATATCTAAGCTGTAGGCATTGTAGTTTCTGACAAGAATATTTTTAAAATTTCCCTATATAAGTCTATGTAAATTAAGTGACCCTGGGTCGGGGCCAATTTTGATCCTATGGCAATAATTTGAACAAACTTGGTAGAAGTCCATTAGACAATGCTACACACCAAATATCTAAGCTCTAGGCCCAGTGGTTTTAGACAAGAAGATTTTTGAAGTTTTTCCTATTGGTTGCCATGGCAACCAGAGATTTTAATGAAATTAAATTATTTTAGCAACTTTGGTAGAGCTTCATGCAAGGAACATCCATGTAAAGTTTCGTCAAAATTGGCCATCTGGCTAAGAAGGAGATGTTGTTTAAAGCAATTGTTGACGCACACACACGGACGACGGACATCACGCGATAAAAATGTAACCCTACCCCTTTAAGATTTAGTCAAAATTTTTGCCTTTTACCAAAAAGTAACAAATTGATAAATATCACTAAAATAAAAGCCAAAGCAGGGCAGCACCATGTACTTGATTTTCTTTAATTAACCATATAAATTCCTTTAAACTGAACAAAATAGTTTGGAAAAAAAATTCTCCTCGATATTGCTGTATAAATTCATGTTCTTAATACGAAACATGACTAAAAACTTTAAACAAGAGGGCCAAGATGGCCCTATATCGCTCACATGACAATCACTGTTCACTCATTAAAACATTGTTTTGAATTGGTGACCTAGTTTTTGACCCAAGATGACCCATGTCAGAACTTGTCCTACATATAAATAAGACAAACATTCTGACAATATTTGGTGAAGATCCAATCAAAACCATGAAAACTACAGCATAGACAAGCTTTTCCTAAGATTTGACCTTGTGACCTAGTTTTTGACCCCAGACGACCTATGTTCGAATTTGTCTTACATATCATTTAGACAAACATTCTGACTAGGTTTGGTGAAGATACGATCAAAATTTGACATCTATGTACAGTGTTAATAAGGTTTTCCTAAGATTTGACCTTGTGACCTGGTTTATGACCCTAGGTGACCCATATTTGAACCTGTCCTTAATATCATTAAGACAAACAATCTGACAAGGTTTGGCCAAGATCCAATTAAAACCATGACATTTAGAGCTTTTACAAGATTTTTAGCTAAGATTTGACCTGGTGACCCAGTTTTTGACCTGGCTGACCCATGTTCAACCTTGACCCACATATCATTGAGGCAAACATTCTGACAAGGTTTGGTGAAGATCCAATTAAAACTGTGACATCTACAGTGTTAACAAAGTTTTCCTAAAATTTGACCTGGTGACCTAGTTATTGACCCCAGATGACCCATATCTATACTTGACCATAATATCATTAAAACAAACGATTTCACAAAGTTTGGTGAAGATCCAATAATAACTGAAATCTACGGTGTTAACATGGTTTTTCATAATATTTGACCTAGCGACCCAGTTTTTGACCCAAGATGACCCATGTTCAAACTCGTCCAAGATATTATGAAGACAAACATTCTGACAAGGTTTCATGATCATCCAATCAAAACAGTGACTTCTAGAGTGTTCACAAGGTTTTCCAGCAATTTGCCCTAGTGACCTAGCTTTTCACCGGAAATGACCCATTATCAAACTTGACCTACATATTTATTATTATTAAAATAAACATTCTGACAAAGTTTCATGAAGATCCAGTCAAAACAGTGATTTCTAAAGTGTTCACAAGGTTTTCCCTTATTTGGCCCTGGTGACCTAGTTTTTTACCCAAAATGGCCCAATATCGAACTCATGGGAGATTTTGTTGATATTAACGTTCTGACCCAGTTTTGCTAAAATTGAGCTAAAAATGTGGCCCCTAGTGTGGTCACAACATAAAGTTTGACGACGCACACCGCACGACGCTATTGGCTATTACTTAAAGATGCCTACTTGATTTCTTTCGAGAGACAGTATTACCTTGGTCTTAAGCATGACACAGTGTCACATATTGGTGAACATTTCTGCCAAGTATTTCTAAAACCCATCTGTATATGACAAAGTTAATAAGCGAACACATAAAAAGACCCATTTTTTTACCTTTATCAGCTACTATATAAGTGACCCCCAACTCGCCACAAGAGGTCTAATCTCTCATTTTATTGCCCCTTTTCAGTCTAATCCTGTCTGGTCATGCTCAACTTAGTGTCTGTCGACTAAATACCTATTAGGGCCACAAATTTTATTGATACATAGTGATTACTAATTAGTTCAAGAGTCAAGGCTAACTTCCTGTTGTCTTCATAAGCATTATAGTAACTGAAGCCAGTCTATCAATGATCCTGTCTGTTTTATCATCCCCTACAGTGGAATAAGAGGACTTACTGGTCCATAAGTCACATGCCTCACATTCCTGTTTCGATGTCTTTAACCTTTAACTGTGTGACCTTGACCTTGGAGGTATGAACCCGAATCTTTCACAAGAGTTGAAGACACATCCTCACATATATGCAAACTTATCTGTCAAGAATTTTCAAAATCCACTCATAAATGACACAAAATAAAATACTGATTTTTGACCTTCAACCTCTAAAGTTTGACCCATCGCCTAATGATGGTTAACATTTGTGATAGATTATTATAAAATCCTCTAATGCATAATGAAGTTACAGAGTGAATACAGCAAAAAAGACCAAAAATTATGACATTTGAACTCCAAGTGAGACCTTGACCTTAGAATTACAGCCATGGGAGTTGCGTGAGATGCTTCATCTAATGATGGTTAAAGTTTGTGGTAACTTATTTCATAATCCTCAGATGAATGATGAAGACCAGAATTATGACATTTGAGCTCCAAGTGTGACCTTGGATCTACAGCCATGGGTGACATATTGTCTAATGATGATTAACATTTGTGGTAACTTATTTCAAAATCCTATATTGAATGACAAAGTTACAGCCCAGACAAGTTTTGAGCAGACCAACAGATAGACAAAGTGACTCCAATATAGCCCCCACCAATTTATAGTGGGGGTATAATAAATCTAACAGGTAGCCAGTCCCTTGCTTGACACAAATGAGTCTTTTCAGAAAGTTTATCAATTATAATATAAACAATATGATACAAGGCATAGGAACTTACGGCATAGACTGCTCTAATGTTCTGTTTCTAGGGAATTTTTCCATAAACAATGTTCTCAGTGGTCTAGCATTACTAGCATCTGGATGAGCACTCCATGGTTTAGAATAACAGTGATCTACACTAACAACATCCAACACAATCCCAGACATCTTCTCAGCTAATGAACCAGAGATTATGAAAATAAAATTAATTAATAATTTTAAAGTAACCAAAAACAATATTTAGTATTTTGTAGTGATGTAATGATAATCGATTATAATCAAATAATAGTTGCTGACAGCTTGAGGTCGGCATATATCGATGTTAGTGATTCTGCTATCATTATTAGAGCAACTGTCTTCTTTCCACTACTTTCTGGCTTTGTGTATTTAAACAAGGGTGGTCACTGTTCTTTGAGAAATTTTGAGTGAAATTTTCCCTTGTCCACAGAATTTCAGGTCATCAGTCTAGAAGTATTTTGGGTATCAGATTTTAATGACTATATATATTGTACCGTCGAGTAACCCTAAATCGCGATACCTTCGTTTTCGTTATACTGGAAATATTAACAAAAAGCTCACGCTATATTTTGTTGAGTGACGTCATACCCTGGAAGCCAACTGCAGAGATGACAAACTTCTGTCAACAGTGAAAAAAAGCTTCAAATAGCTCTTGGAAGCATAAGAAAATAGTTTCCCTTTGTATACTATGACTAGAAGCCCAAGGGCAACATGTCGAGCCCCTGTTTAGCCAGCTTGTGATCTTGACCTTTGAACTACAAGTATGGGTGATATTTATGACACATCATTTCATTGAAGTAAACTTTTATACCAATTTATTTAAAAATCCTTGAATGCAAACAGAAGTTACAGCCCAGACAAGGAAAATATATTTGACCGAATGTGTAATCTTGACCTTTGACCTATAAAAATCTGGGTGTTGCCCAAGACACATGGTCGCATTGTATTATGGCAAGTCATTTTTAAATAATTCAATGCATAAGGGAGACACAGCCCTGACAAGGTGTATAATGATTATTTTTTATGTTTGACCTCTAAGTGAGACCTTGACCTTTGAGCTAGAGACCTTGATCTTATGCACTGCACACCGCCTCATGGTCAAGTTATCTTAAAAAGTTTCAATGCATAAGGGAGATACAGCCTGGACAAGGTGTATAATGCTCATTTTTGACGTTTGACCTCTAAGTGTGACCTTGACCTTTGAGCTAGAGACCTGAATCTTACGTACTGCACACCGTCTCATGGTGTTTAACAATTATACCAAGTTATCTTAAAAAGTTTCTATGCATAAGGGAGATACAGCCCGGACAAGGTCTACAATGCTCGTTTTTGATGTTTTACCTCTAAGTGTGACCTTGACCTTTGGGCTAGAGACCTGGATTTTGCGCACTGCACACCGCCCCATGGTGTTTAACAATTATGCCAAGTTATCTTAAAAAGTTTCTATGCATAAGGGAGATACAGCCCGGACAAGGTCTATAATGCTCATTTTTGATGTTTGACCTCAAAGTGTGACCTTGACCTTTGAGCTAGAGACCTGGAATTTGCGCACTGCACACCGTCTCATGGTGTTTAACAATTATGCCAAGTTATTTTAAAAAGTGTCAATGCATAAGGGAGATACAGCCCGGACAAGGATCCGGACGGACACACTCACTCACTCACTCACTCACTCACTCACTAACTAACTAACTAACGTACAGACACGCAACCGCCATTGTGGCGACTAAGTCGAGCTCACCGCAGGCGGGCTCCACAATAAAACCATGTAAAAAAGTTAATTCATTTAGTAAACCTACATCTTACATTCATTTTTCAAAATATATCGACCTTTCTCCTAAAATCTGTTTAGCAGCTGAAGTTTACATCATTGACAGTTACGTCATGACCTTGGATGACTGGTTGCGAGGCTGATATTTAATTAACGAAATGGAAGGAAAGGTTACCTCCTTATATGGTTGGAGACACATACATTTAATGTTTTGTCACTTGTTAAAACAGACACCATGTAGTATATTGTCCCAAATGCAATAAATTGTCAATATTATTCAGATTATAAGAAATGATATCTTCCCCCATAGTGGCATACACATCAAAATAATGTGCGAGCTACATTAAACCTAAATCGGGCATACAAATTTAAAGATATATATTATGGTACTAGTTAGCCCTCATATCCAGCAAAATGCAGACAGGCAGTATTCGCCAACAATTCTAACGAAGGTCTATGTGATATGCTATAACTGTTGATGCCGAAATAAAAGATAATATAAACTATATAATTTACAGGTAACTAGAAATGTGTCCATAGGACACGGATGCCCCCGCCATTTCATACTGGACACAAAAATGAGTGTTAGGCTAAAAAAAAAATATGTGTGGTTCAGGTAACATTTGTAAAAAAAATAGGGTATGTAGTTAGGCTTTTTTTTTTTTTTTTTTTGGTGGGGGGCAAGTGGTGTTATACAGACAGAACAGTTGTGTGATATGTACACATTGAAAACATATCACCAATATATTCTTAGTGGCATTTCGCTATTGCATACACCTACCATATATTGTACCAGGATGGTCTAGTGGTCAAGACATAATCCCTTCTAAGGACTGAAACCAAGGTTTGAATCCTTATCCTGGAAAAGCGCTTCATACTGCAATGCCACTAAATTTGCATTTGTCATTCAGTTTAAAAATTAAACCAGAGTTCCGCATGGAAATATTTTTTTTTAGAAATTCTAAAATGGGACTATTCAAGAAACAACCTGAAAAATGAATCTGAAAATTATGCATATGAAATGTATTGACTAGAAGGGCCTTGTGTGCTTATCTTTAATAATTTTGCTCTACATTTAAAATAAACAGTAGCCAAAACTTGTCAGCCTTCTAAGTTTTTTATTAATACCCAGACTTTTTCCCATATTTCCTTTGCACAACTGGTGTTTTGCCCATCAGTTTACAATCATCAAATAAGGGCATAGCCCTACTAATTCGGCTTTTTGGTTGGTTGATTTTCTTGAACGAATTCCGAAGGGCCATCCTCTCAGCCTTACAAACATCTGCATATTTATGAGCGGAAATTCAAATTACGTCAAAATTCTTCAATAACAGGTATAACTTACTTAATTCAATAGAAATAACAATAATCTGCGTGAATGTGCTTTAAAAATTCTGTGTTATATGTCAAATTTTAAATAAAATTTTATGTTGCGTGAAAAATAATGGTACAAACGTACTTAAGCCACATCTAGTTCCACTCCATATACAACTACCTTCGGACAGTTTAATTCTAAATCGATCTTTATAATGAGTACCTAGAATTAACGAAAGTTGATTTAAGTTTAACTTGCCAACGTTTCATTGACATGCCAGCTTATTTAAACTTGTGCTTTTAAATATTTGCAACACAAATTTTTGAGAATAGGCGATGTTTACCATGACACCGGTATTTAACCGCCATAACACCGGTTTCGTTTTCAGCTGGGAAATGTTGAAATAATTTACACTCATATGAGAATAGAAACGTGTTTTCTATCTTCCAAACGGTTCACTTTGGTCACAGACATTGTAGTTATCGTGCCCAACGGGTTTTAATTGGTGATTTTCGGCACACAAAAAATAAGCACTGTGCGGGACGGGGCCAAGTCGAAAAAGTATCTCTTCATCACAAACGGTCTAATTAGTTGGACTAGCTGCCATATTGCGTGATCAATATTGATAGACGCTTTCTCGTTCTTCAAAGCGTTTCCGTTCGTACTCAATATTTTTCGTTCCAGACTCGTACTACAACCGCGATTTTTTTTCGTTCCAAAAATCGATAAAAAGTCGTAGGGTCGGCGGAAAAAAATAGGGTTGGTCGGGTTACCTGAACCACACATATTTTTTGTTTAGCCTAAATGAAATATTACTATAATCAGGGATGCTATATTACAACAAATTTACATCCTTGCTATAATTAAGTTTTCACGTCAGCATTTTTCATGCAATTTATAAATATAAAAAAATGTTAGTATTAGTTTAATATGTCACTATAAAAATGGATTTACAAAGTGTCGAATGGAAAATTAAGCTTTGATTCTATTGAAGAATTTTGTGGCTGTGAAAAGTGTGTATGGTGGATAACGTGGAAGAATTTATTGGCTGTGATTCTAAAATACAAATGCGTGATTTCCTAAGCTTATTCTTCACAATTATAGGCGATATCTACAATAATCAACCATTCTCTTTCACTCCCGCTTATTCGCCATATCCATGTTTGTGAAATATGACGTCACACACACCTGTTAATCGATTGTAAATGGGTAAAATGGCGGCGCCCTGTACTCTTTCAGATAGCCAAGTTTCTACGATATTTTCGTAAAATATCTTCGGGGTGTGTATTTTAACGCTCAAATGATTTAATTTTTTCAGAATAATAATTAATGAATAATTATTTAAATGAGATTAATTCATAATTTGGGTTGCGTTGCCCTTTAACTAACTATTGTCAAGGACTTATATACATACATGGATTCGCAACTTCCGTATTAACAGTTTAAAGTAATCAAATCCCGTGATAATAAAACGTGAATCAACGGGAATACAAGCTATTGTTTACAAAAGCGAATTTACGAAAATATCCATGATAATAATCTGAATGATAATAACAGCGAAATTATCCGTGGTATTCCGAATGTTTAATCTCGGAGACGAAAGGATTATAATAGATGTCCGCCATCTTGGAATTTAAAATGTTCGACTGATGCCTTTTTCAATGCTTATACTTACGACTTTGTGGATTATAAATGTATCTTAATATCTTTAAGGAATTTGTTGCATCCTTTACCAATTTCCCGTGCCAAATTGCCAGAGTTTTTTTTAGTATAAACAAATTTGTAAACATCCAATTACAGCTGTCGGACATTGCCGAGTATATAGCAATGCATTGTGGGATCGCCGCATGATATCGTTTGAGCTATTTTAGCAGTTGCGAATCCATGTATGTATATAAGTCCTTGCCATTGTCAACGAGTCAAAACATCATTTTGAGGATATGTATGCATTAAAATTAGTTTTGTATGAAAAAATACATGAAATATTAATGATTCAAAAAAAATTTTTTTTCTCTGAAAAACTAGATTTATTTCACTGCCGTCTGCATTTTTTAATGCAGCTAGCTAGATGCTCATTTTTATCCGTTATAAAATAGTTCCGTGTTGAAATTATTGTTTGGACTTTGAACAAGTGTAATAATTTCACTGCTACGTTATGACGCCATGTGACCTTCAGAGATTTCTTCTTGTAGGATGGAGTTCGCTAATACTGCGGTTTTACCAGAAATGACTATATCCCTTGTACCCCTATTACCGCGGTGATGCTATTACCGCCGATGCCCGGATAATAACAATACTTGCGCATGCGTGTCTCCTCCACTTCCGTTTCCGCGTGGCATTTGTTGACAGGGAACCAGACTATTGTTTACAATGCATGCCGCGACTTTAAAACATTTTACATTAATGATGTAAATAATTTCTACAAACAAGTCAATTTATCGTTCAAACCGCCATTTGCATTCAATCCAAATTCACACCGCTATATGAATGTGCCGCATTTTAATGTATTAGATCTCTTAAAACACAGTTTTGATATTTCTGCAAATGATAGATGGTCCGCACATTGATTGGAATTTAGTACTGACGCAGGAATTTCCCGCGTTACTACGTATCTCGCATTTGATTGGTCGAGAGGCGGTAATAAGGTCATCAAACAAAAAATCTGGACGTCTGTATGTCAAGAAATGCGATCAGTTGATGCATTATTTTATTGTTATTGAGAGTATTTTTATGTTTTTCGACAAGAAGAAGAATTGCTTATGATGATTAAATGGTTGTATGATTGCCGACTTGTACTGTCGTGCATTTTAACACTGGTAAAAGAGTTAAGTAGGCGGTAATAGGGACGGCCTGTATACATTGTTATTTAGAAATTAGATCATTCGAGGAAAGAAAGATGGCAGCCGACTGCATCAATTGTATTTAATGTGGGCACTAGATTAGTACAGATTTTTAGCATTTGACTACTGGCAGTTGTAAATGAGATGTGTACATATAAATTACAATATTTGTTCATGGCAGTGATTATTTCTCCTTTTTCAATTTCCATTCTAAATTTAGCTGTACACCGTTATCCAGTACCACCTGTATACGAGGTGACCATTTACAGTCTGTACCATTCAATAATTTGCAATGGAAGAGACAGACTATTTAAGCTTATGTAGCATTAACTTATAGTACAATACCTAGAACGATTAGAGGCCAGGCTAGCCAGTCTCGAAGCCGTCAAGTGAAATTGAAACAGAATTTCATGGGTCGCAAACAGCGCCCTCTGTAAACATGAAACTATCCCAAACTGTTAAAAACAACGACAATGTTCCGGTCTGGTACCCGGTCAATTGAAACACCCCAATACACCCCAATAACGCTGAAACACCCCAATACATCCCAATAACTCTTAAATCACCCAAATACAACTCAATAATAATAAAATTAGACTTTTACATAATGATTTAAGTACATAAAATGATACTGTTTATTTTTGTTCAGTTATCATATTACACACCAATAACTCTTAAAATACCCCAATACACCACAATAGCTCTAAAAACACCAGTGACCACCGAACTAAATACATCCCAATAACTCTTACACATCCTTCGTCTATTTGTATACATTCATTTTGTATTTATGAGTATATTCGATCAAGGACTTATATACATACATGGATTCGCAACTTATATAAGTATGTATATAAGTCCTTGATTCGATATAGAAATTTAATAATAATTGATGGTTGATACTGAATTTCTGTATCCACGCATGTACATCTCATAAGTTTTATCAAAGTAACCCCAAATCAATGATTTTTGTGTGTGTATTATTACGTACCATTATATTTATTATGTTATTGGTAATTTAAATAAGAATATTTTTGAAAAAAATGACAAAAAAATGTTCATATCGCAGCGTAGACGCACTCGTGAATTTCAAAGTGAGTATTCATGTAACAGCTCAGATCTACCAATTTAACAAAAATTAACGATTTTTTATACAATATCCTTTTTATTTATTTATTTATTATTATTCATATTTTAACTATTTCTAAAACATGGTACATAGGAAATATATGGGCTTATAAAGTTACAGCTAGTGTTCAATAAAAAAAAAATTACTGAATATACAAATTGAGACTGTAAAATTAAAGGTAAATAATATCAGTAAAAATTGAAACCATGTCAAAAACGTTAAAATACAAGAGTAACACAAAAAGGAAGTAAATCCTTATTTCCATTGTGGTCCTTATTAATTAATGTAAATAACCAAGGAAACAACAACAAATTATATTAAATGAAAAAAAAAGAAAAGAAAAAGGAATACTATCTTAGAGATAATTATTATCACAGAATAAAATTACTATCACAGAATTTACATCATTATCTAGGAATTATTGATATTTAAAATGTGTATAAAAAGATCTTCAAACACTAGCAAGCAGATGGGCTTTGATGGTGGACTTAAACTGAGAGAGGTTCTTCTCTTACATGCTGTGGCTTTTCATTCCAGAGGGAGCAACCTTGATAAGCAAATGATCGTTTACCAAAACCCGTAACCTTGGGCAGAATCTTCCAGTGTCTGTAAATGAATCACTGGAAGCATCAACTGACACTCTGAACCTAGTGGAATAGTTATGAACTGATTTAAGTGGAATGAAATGCTCAATTAGGTAACCTGACACATGACACAACATGATATTTGATCATTTAGAAAAAATAAAAAGTCAATCCAAAGAATAATGAAAATATGATTCATATTCACGAATATGGGCCATACATTTCATGCCTACAGTAATAAAGGAATGGATTTCAAACTTAACAATTTTAATTCACATTTTATCTAGCGTAAAATATTATTAGAATCTGCATTTGTTTTTGGATATATATTATTTCATCAAATATAAAGTTGAATTTTATTATTATTGAGTTGTGCGGCAGAAAGGGATGAGGAATCTGGTTCCATAGCAATGGCCGCCAAAAGTCAGAGGGTGGAAGAACTGCTCAGCTGGGATGTCTATGAGGTTATGTATGATCCATCACCAGCTTGGCAATGGATCTGTGTTGTTGCAAGTGGGCCATCCCCGCTACATCTACTTCATGTGAACGTGAGAACCATACAGTCTGGTGTGCTTTTTGCTTTTTATTTTACTTTGGTTTAAATTCTATGTGCATGCGCAGTGTGCTCCAATTTGTGTGGGAAAACAAAAATGGCGGAGGAACAGGTGAGTAAAGCAATATTTTGCATATTTTCTAATACTAATGTTCAGGTAGATACTGACAGCAGATGAAATAGATAATATATAGCTTCCTTGAAATGAACATTGCCAAGACTTATTTGAAAATTTAACTGACTTTGAAAATTATGTCGTAGTTTCGGTTCGAAGGAACTCTTATGATTTCTGCAGACCGACACTTTGTAAGATTGAACTGAAGTGCTCTTTAGTAATGCACAGGGCTCTCTCTGGAGCATTGCCGTGTATAGTGAAACTGTACAAAATCGTGGTTAGGCTCGTGTAAAATTGTGTGCATGATTAAAACTATGTATAGTCCTACAGTATGTGTCATTTTAGAGTTGGTTACTCTCTAGTTCTGGGTCCCATAACTAAATTGGTCTTTTTTATTTCGTCTTGTTGACTATTTAAGTTATGGAAATGTCCTCTTTCAAAGTCAACAGCTTAATACGCTTGTTCATGCGTCTATTGAATCAGATCATTTCACATGCTTTTCGGAATGCCATAACCTTAGTCTACATTTATGAGACGTACGAGCAATCCGTTCTTGATTTTGCTACTTCATCTATTGCCCGCTACGTCTCATTGCGGAAGGCTCAAAACAATGTCTGATTTCTGAGTTTTGTCAAGTTTGTTTTTTCAGCGGTTCTAAGTACAATTTTCCGTCAATAACTTGAATAAGCATGGAAATGTATAAATATAGCATATATATATTGAAGAATAATAACAAAATCATGAATAAATAGTATAAACCTTGAAAATAACACGCGAGGGTTTAAAATCCGGTCATATTTGTGTAAACTTTATGCAGGCAATGAAGTTCATCTACTCACTGTACGGCAAAAAATCTAACACCGAATTGGTGTCGAGTCGAGAAAAGAACGCAACTTATTTTTTATCATAACATATTTATTGCACAAAAATATTATTTATAAACCTCCATAAGTTATCTATCACTCTACTCAAGTAATCATTGAACCAGTAATACCCGAAAGAACTGGATCAGCTTTGAAGATTAACTTTAATACATACATGAATATAATGTTTTGCAAGTGCGAGAAACTGTGTATCATATATATATAAAGCTTTAACTTGTTGATTTCTTTGTGAATAACAAATACATAAATTATGAAACAAATAAAACAATGCCATTCTTTCTAAAAGTGCGTCCAAATTCGCAATTGTCTTCTTTCTGTCACTACGATAAATTAATATCGTCGAAAACCATATAGATCCAGTTTACTCGATTAATCGCAATGTTACGCGTAATCACTGCTGTACAGTGACGGTAGATTTACCTGTACACATGTATACGATTATGGAGAATAGTGAATTTAAATCAGAATTTAATTGTCGTTTTGAACTTTAGCAGGTACCAATTTTATTTTGATGTAAAATAGTTCCCAACAGATTTCGTTGGGGAATACATAGCCAAAGAGTAGCCGTTTTCCGACATAGAATTGACCTTTGCGCAGTTGTACTTGGAAGATAGATATCAGCAAGCGCAATAAATGTCTCGATATCATCTGTAGTGTACAATTAGTTGGACTACCAAAACCTTTACAAGGAATTTATTCGTATATTTATTTATACTATAGCGTATTTTGAAATTTTTGTGCATCAAACCGCGGGAGCTCGGGTCAATGGAGAGCCCTGAGATTTGATAACTAATTTGATGTCATGGAACAAATGTACAACGTTTAGCGGGGTTTCTACGTAAATTTATTGTCATAAACTCAAAATATAACAGCTACTTATTTCTTTATTTTAGCGTGCTCCGGGTACCGTTTAGGTACATGTTTTAAACCATTGTAAATTTGTTAAACACATATTTATCTGTAGTTTCACAAAAACATAAACAATATATTAAAATTTATACAGATAAAGTTTTATCACTCTAAACGTTGCCGATATCAAAATCTATGTATAATTGGGTTATACGAGATGAAAACTATACTACATGGTCATTAATTATAGTATTTGTTCTAAGGTGAGTGATCAAGGGCCATCTTGGCCCTCTTGCCTCATGCAAGGAACATCGTTGAAATTGGCCAACTGCTCAAGAAGGAGATGTGGTTTAAAGCAATTGTTGATGCACTGACAGACGACGGCAATACAGGATCACAATAGCTCACCTTGAGCACTTTGTTCTTCTATATAGGTCTTATAATCTGGTGAGTGGTTATATAATAGGGCCATATGGTCCTCTTGTTCAGGAATGGATTTATCTAACACATTTAAACTTCACTCCTGGCAGTACTCTCAGTGCATTGAAACTTTTTTCAGGAGCTGTTGCAGCTTGAAAGTTTGTGTAAGCAGTTGTATGAGACAGCAGATACAAGCTTGCGCACCGAGGCAGAGAAAGCATTGGTAGCATTTGCCAATACTCCAGACTGTTTGAGTAAATGTCAACTTCTGTTAGAGAGGGGCAATGTAAGTACAAATTTAAAAGTCTTAATTTAACTATTGGTTTAACTTTGAATTTCATGAAAACTTCTTAAACATTGTGTTTCATGAATGTGATTTTCTTTGGTGTTTTTTCAGTCACCATATGCACAGCTTCTTGCTGCCACTACATTGACAAAACTTGTAAGTCGTATCAACATAACATTGCCATTGGAACAGAGAATTGATATCAGTAAGTATGGCATGAAGTATATCAATATATGACACAATGTTTTTACTTGAAGTATATCAATATATGACACAATGTTTTTACTTGAAGTATATCATTATGTGACGTGCTGAGTCTTTACTATCTGTCTTTCAGATAACATTTTTTATGCTCCCGCCATTTGAAGAATGGTGGAGGGGATGAAGTATTACCCCTGTCATTCCATCCTTCCATCTGTTCAAATTTTGGTTTATGATCAGTAGCTCAAAAAATATTTCAATGATAGGTGTCATATTTTCAGGGGTTGTAATATTCCGGAAATCCGGATTTAAAGCCGCCAGGGGCACTTTTGAGATCAATGTAAATTCGAGTTTTTTTTTTGGGGGGGGATATGGATTGGGATGGCTGTTAGCACATCCAAGCAGCTGGATCACTTGGTTGTTTTTCCTATTCACTAATGCTTGGTTAACAAGCGTCTATATACACAAGAATATTTGAAATTGCAGAACGAATATTTTCGAGTAATATTTAGCTTAAAACTAGAGTTCAGTAGAAGCTTATGAACTTTTAAATCATTGACAATTCATTAGTTAATGGGTCCCATCAAATGAATAATTATCAGCAACTTTTTAAACATAGGTAGCAATACATGTACATTTTGACACTGACTCGGCCCGAAATATTTCAACAAAATTAATCGAGGTAAGAAATATTGTGAAGGAATTCGATCCCTATGATCTTGTCATTGAAATATTTTGTGCACATAATTTTATATAAACATGAATTGGCTGATATTTCATTTACAAAAAGTAGTGGGTGGGGGTAGCAAATTTGAAGAATCTCCTCAAGCAAGTTCCAAGCATTAAGTCTCCCATCTTGTGTCAGGTTTTTTCCCCAGTATTTTTGGAACATGACCCATACCTTTGGGATTGGTAATTTCTTCAGTGTTTTGTTAGGAATTGAGAAAATAATTTATGTGCTATTCCAATTTTGAAATTTTTAAATACATACAAATTGACACAATCGCTGACCATAATGGGAACTTGTCTGTTACAGTGAAAGATCTATTGTTTTCAAAGATTTTAGTTATTATCTTTTTGTTTTATTTTTGGAAGTTTCAATTGGGAATTTTTGTCTGTGAATTTGGACAGAAGGATACCATTTTTAATTGGGAATATAACCCAATATCAGCTAAAAAATTAGCCCCAAAAATCCCTGTGTATTAACTATTATCATGTTTTTTAGCTCACATGTCACAAAGTGAGCTATTAGGATCACTCTCCATCCGGTGTCGTGCGATGTGCTTCGTGCGTCGTCAAACTTCATGTTGTGACTACACTAGGGGCCACATTTTTAGCTCAATTTTAGCAAAACTGGGTCAGAACGTTAATATCAACAAAACCTCGGACGAGTTCGATATTGGGCCATTTTGGGTATAAAACTAGGTCACCAGGGCCAAATAAGGGAAAACCGTGTGAACACTTTAGAAATCACTGTTTTGACTGGATCTTCATGAAACTTTGTCAGAATGTTTATTATAATAATATGTAGGTCAAGTTTGAAAATGGGTCATTTCCGGTGAAAACTAGGTCACTAAAGCAAATTGCTGGAAAACCTTGTGAACACTCTAGAAGTCACTGTTTTGATTGGATGATCATGAAACCTTGTCAGAATGTTTGCCTTCATAATATCTTGGACAAGTTTGAACATGGGTCATCTTGGGTCAAAAACTAGGTCGCTAGGTCAAATATTATGAAAAACCATGTTAACACTGTAGATTTCACAGTTATTATTGGATCTTCACCAAACTTTGTCAAATAGTTTGCTTTAATGATATAGCGGTCAAGTATAAATATAGGTCATCTGGGGTCAATAACTAGGTCACCAGGTCAAATCTTAGGAAAACTTTGTTAACACTGTAGATGTCACAGTTTTAATTGGATCTTCACCAAACCGTGTCAGAATGTTTGCCTCAATGATATGTGAGTCAAGGTTGAACATGGGTCAGCCGGGGTCAAAAACTAATTCACCAGGTCAAATCTTATGTAAAAATCTTGTAAAGCTCTAAATGTCATGGTTTTAATTGGATCTTGGCCAAACCTTGTCAGATTGTTTGTCTTAATAATATTAAGGACAAGTTTAAATATGGGTCACCTAGGGTAAAAATCCAGGTCACAAGGTCAAATCTTAGGAAAACTGTATTAACACTGTAGATGTCAAATTTTGATCGTATCTTCACCAAACCTAGTCAGAATGTTTGTCTTAATGATATGTAATACAAATTCGAAAATAGGTCGTCTGGGGTCAAAAACTAGGTCACGAGGTCAAATCTTAGGAAAACCTTGTCTATGCTGTAGTTCTCATGGTTTTGATTTGATCTTCACCAAATTTTTTCGAATGTTTGTTCTATTTATATGTAGGGCAAGTTCTGACATGGGTCATATGGGGTAAAAAACTAGGTCACCGGCTCAAAACAAAGTTTTAATGAGTGAACAGTGATTGTCATGTGAGCGATGTAGGGCCATCTTGGCCCTCTTGTTTACCGTTAACACCCATGTATATGTCGCAGCAGTGTATAATGAAATACAGATCAAGTTTGATTTCCGTTAAAGTCAAAACATTTTCACAGGAGTTACGGCCCCTTTTTGACTTAGCTCTTAGCGGGGGCATTCGTTTCCTTTTATTGGATCTTCACAAACCTTGTCAGAATCTTTATCTAATGATATTATGTCACATAGTATGAGATGAGTTTTGAACATGGGCCATCTGGGGTCAGAAACTAGTTCACAAGGTCAAATCTTAGGGAAACCTTACTAACACTGCAGATGTCAAATTTTGATTTGATCTTCACCAAACTTTGTCAGAATGTTTGTCTGATATTTCCGACAAGTTTGAACATGGGTCATCTGGAGTCCAAAACTAAGTTACAAGGTCATATCTCATGACACTGGTTCTAAGCATGTTTTCATTAATAAGCTGTGATTCTCATGTGAGCGATATAGGGCCGTCTTGTTCCTCTTGTTTGTCATTGATCAGTGTATGCTTGAAGTTTGTGAAATGAAGACTTTGTAATGTACTCAATTTTCATTTTAGCTTTTGCAATGATTTAATCAGATATTCTTTGTTTCAGGAAATTACATCCTAAACTATCTTGCAACAAGACCAAAATTGGTTCATTATGTACTTCAAGCTCTAGTTCAGGTGAGGTCTTTTTCATTATGGTTGTACTGCCATCAGACAAAAAAAGTTAATTTGTAACAATACTTAGGTTTAGATTTTTAGCTAAAATGACCTTGTACTACTCAGAGAGTGTTTCAGATCAATCAATTTCCTGCATCTGGTGTTCAAAAAGACAATACTCTAGAGGTCACAGTATTGATTAGATCTTCATTAAACTACTGTATTTTCATTTATTTTCGTTGGGCTCAATTTTCGTGGTTTTTACTAAAATGGCTCGTTCAAGGGGACATAAATTCGTGGATTTTGATTTTTGAAAACAAAATGCCTTATCTCTGCATTTAAATTTGTGGGGATTTGATTTCATGGATGAGCCGACCCACGAAATCCACGAAACTAATCCCCAACGAAAATTAATGATTCCACAGTATTTCATAATGTTTGTCTAAATGATACCTTGGACAAGTTTGAACATGGGTATTTTTGGGTAAAAATTACGTCAACAAAACAAATAAAATTAAAGCCTTATTAACACTAGAAGTCGCAGTAAAAAATTAAGTCACCAAGTCTGATTCCAGGAAAACCTTGTGAACACTTTAGAGGTCACAGTTTTTATTGGATCTTCATTAAGGTCAGAAAGTTTGTCACAATGATATTGGACAAGTTAGAACGTGGGTCATTTGAGGTCAGAAATTATTTCACTGGGTCACTTTCCAGTGAAACCTTGTTAACACTCTAGGGGATTGAATCTTCACCAAACCTTGTCAGAATGTTTGTCATAATATCTTGGACAAGGTTGAACATAGGTTACCTGGGGGTCTTGAAAAGGTCACAAGTTCAAATAATGATATTATGTCACATAATGTGAGATGAGTTTGAACATGGGTCAACTAGTTCACAAGGTCAAATCTTAGGAAAACCTTGCTAGCACTATATAGGTCACAGTTTTGATGAGATCTTAATTCAAACATTCTCAGAATGTTTGTCTTATTGTTATGTTGAACAGGTAGAAAATTAGTTCACCAGGTCAAATCCAAAAAAGTCTGAGCCGGTTAACCACGGTGATGTATATGGCCTCAAGTTCGATTATGGGCAAAATTGGACAATAACTTCTGGAGTTATGGGCCCTTGACTTAGAAAATTTGCTATATTTAGCTTGTTTACACTCTAGCGCCTTCATTTACTCACCAATCCAATTCATATTTACAGTAAATGTGTATAACAAAAGATCTTGGACAAGGTCGATTATGGGCAGAATTGGACCAGAACTTCCAAGAGTTATGGGCCCTTGACTTTGAAAATTTGCTATATTTGAGTTTGTTTACGCTCTAGCGCATTCATTTATTCACCAGTCCTAATCATATTTTCAGTAAATGTGTATAACCAAAAGATCTTTGACAAGTACGATTATGGGTAGTATCGTACCAGAACTAAAAGAGTTATGGGCCCTTGACAATGAAAATTTGCTATATTTGAGTTTGTTTACACTCCAGCACATTCATTTATTCACCAATCCTAATCATATTTATAATGAATGTGTATGACCTTATGGTCTTAAACAAGTTTAGTTATGGGTGGAATCGGACCAGAACTTCAAGCTTGTTTAACAGTATCATACTTTCATTGTTGGTTTTGATATCAAAATCTACATAAAAATGGGTTATATGAGTTGGAAATTATATTATCTGGTCATTAATTATTGTGACTTTGTTCTCAGGTGAGCGATAAAGGTCCATCTTGGCCCTTTTGTATATATTTATCTCTGTACTTTTCTTTCTAGATAGGTTGTTAATAATTTTCTCTTCTGCTTCATGAAAACTTTCATGAATGCGTGTTTAGTAATTTTAACTGATACCAAAAATTTACCATAACGAGCAAATGCAAGGTAGGAATCTAATTGGTTAGCTGCATTATGATATCATTACTTCTTTGGAATTACAGCTCTTCTCTCGTATTACCAAACTAGGATGGTATGATGGTACTAAAGATGAATACGTTTTTAGGAATGTAGTTACTGATGTTGGAAAGTTTATACAAAGTGGTTCTACTCAGCATGTAATGATTGGTGTACAACTCCTGTCTCAACTTGTTGTTGAAATGAATAGGGTGAGTGAGGTGAGAGGCTTTGTCATTTAACTTTTGTGTTGCTCCAGTATGTGGCTGTAGTTTTGATACGCCCAGGTCCGAATATGGGTTATGCCGGTGTAGCAGTCTATTTTTTTCCCCGGCCAGGATTGGCCTAGGCCATTTCTTCCCCCCCTGGGCAACTTTTTCCCCCCTTATGATAACAGTATTGCATTATGATTCTAGGCCAGTTCTTCACCATCTTGGCCACTTTTTACCCCTTATATACACTCGTGTATATGTCACACTTTTTTACTTCCAAAATTGGGACCAAAAAAGTGGTGCATGCTATACAAGGCGGTAGACTTCAATCCCATGTTTTCTACGACTCAAACAAAAAGTCAAAATGGATTCTGAAGTATTTTTTTCACACTTACCTAATGTTCGTAAAACATAAAATCCACAATAATCTTTATATAAATTATTATTGATCTGTTGTTATTAAACATAAAGCACTTAATCACAGCTAAAATGTCAAACAGGTCAGAAACATGCATGGTCTTTAAACTGCTAGCCAACATCACACAAACATCAGACACCGACGGCGGCAGCGTGTCTTTGATCGTTGTGACCACACTAGGGGCCACATTTTTAGCTCAATTTTAGCAAAACTGGGTCAGAACGTTAATATCAACAAAATCTCGGACGAGTTCGACATGGGCCATTTTGGGTAAAAAACTAGGTCACCAGGGCCAAATAAGGGAAAACCTTGTGAACACTTTAGAAATCACTGTTTTGACTGGATCTTCATGAAACTTTGTCAGAATGTTTATTTTAATAATATGTAGGTCAAGTTTGATAATGGGTCATTTCCGGTAAAAAACTAGGTCACTAGGACAAATTGCTGGAAAACCTTGTGAACACTCTAGAAGTCACTGTTTTGATTGGATGATCATGAAACCTTGTCAGAATGTTTGTCTGCATTATATCTTGGACGAGTTTGAACATAGGTCATCTTGGGTCAAAAACTATGTCGCTAGGTCAAATCTTATGAAAAACCATGTTAACACTGTAGATTTCACAGTTATTATTGGATCTTCACCAAACTTTGTCAAATCGTTTGTTTTAATGATATAACGGTCAAGTATAAATATTGGTCATCTGGGGTCAATAACTAGGTCACCAGGTCAAATCTTAGGAAAACTTTGTTAACACTGAAGATGTCACAGTTTTAATTGGATCTTCACCAAACCTTGTCAGAATGTTTGCCTCAATGATATGTGGGTCAAGGTTGAACATGGGTCAGCCGGGGTCAAAAACTGGGTCACCAGGTCAAATCTTAGGTAAAAATCTTGTAAGAGCTCTAAATGTCATGGTTTTAATTGGATCTTGGCCAAACCTTGTCAGATTGTTGGAATAAATAATCGGCAATATTTCGGAGGGAAAGGTATTTATTTAGGTTGAACAACAAATTAATTTGATGGGTAGAATCATATTCAGCGTTTTTTTTCGCCTCATTGGGAATGCAGGGTGTTCATTTGACTCGAGCTCCTGGGTTTTGACCCACGAAAATCTCAAAAGTATTGTTTTTGACTCTTCAAAAATATGCCGTGTGCGTCAATTTTGACCCGGGGGAATTTCCACCAAAGCGTCAAAAGATAATCATCAATGCGTAAATTACCCGTCAGAGATCAGTATGTAAGCGCGTGTCGCATCGCTGATAAGTCAGGACCAAATGCCATGACCTCCATGACGTATTGTAATAAACTCTACACGCGCTAATAAGGTTAGAGTAGGTAGTACACATTCGGCATATATGTGACAGTTAGTTTATAACACGTGTTTAATGACACTATAGAAGCTGATTGTTTACGAGTGGGATCTATTGCATAGATAATACGTACAGCATGTTTGTAACACTTACTTTAGGACAATCAACGTTGATTGTTCGCGAGAAGGATAATTTAATCAACAGAAACATCGGATTCGGAGTCCTTTGATGTTATCCAAAGAAGGTTGTGTCAATCGGCGAGTGATAATCATTTTGCCTTTGTTTTGCCGATTTCAATACGTTTTCCGATGAATGCATGACCTGTTAATTAATTTTATTTCAATTGTCCAGTGTAGCATGTAAATGACGGATAAATAAAAATGTGTTTAGTTTTGAATCAACCAGATGACCTATATAACCATTTCCTGAAAATCATACTTTCACTTTACTTATAAATCTATATAAGGATAAAGACGAAACATCGCCAAATAAAACTAATTATAATAATTACGAATAAACGCCCGTTGTACGGTCCAATTTTGATACGGTGACGTATCTTACGAAAAAAACGTTAGAATAAACATTAGATGTGTTACTTTTGAATATCATTGACTTATTTGTGCTTGTTAATGTTAAACTCTGCGCATATGGGCCTGTGTGTATCTTTGTAGAACTTAGAAAATGAAAATAAACAATGTGACAATATATCAATAAATGTCAAGAAGTATATACCCACTGAAATTATGAAATGAACTCAATACAGGCACTAAATTAAAACTAATTTTAAAATAAATACATAAGTAGAATACATGCAAAGGAATGACATTGCTGCAAACTGTACTTAAAGAACAAAATTCAGGAATTTCTTTTATTCATCCCCCCCCCCCCCCCAAAAAAAAAGAAGTTAGTTTGCACCGAAACTTGGAAACACTTGCATGACTCTTGAACATTTCATTTTGACTCTTGAAAATTTTGTTCAAAGGGTCAATGACTCTTGACTTTCAAAGTCTAGTGAACACCCTGGAATGGGTCTGGTACCGATCAAATTGGGAATTTTCGCGTCGTGAAAAGTGCCAAATTGGGAATTTCATGTCGCAAAATAAGGCAAATTGGGAATTTTATATAAGGTGAATAAATTACAGTTTTAGCAAGTCACATAAATCATTCTGCTTTCTTTTAATAAGTTTTATAATCTAAGTTACTTTTATGATCTCGTTTCATAGGTTTATGCACATAAAAATGTGAAAAATAACATTGGATCACATTTATTGATAAGCAAAAAAGTCATCATAGTAATGTATTTATACAGCATGTTCACATGAAAGAACACTTCTGGGCCTACCTTTAGAGAAAGGGTGGTGGGGCCTTAGAAAAGGGAAAAACAGCATACATATCTACTCCCTACATTTGATTATCGATAGGTTATAACCTTGTTGATTGCAAACAAAGAGCTCACCTACTGTATTGATCTTATTTATCAAAACTTTATTTCAAGACCATAAAATTCTACTGTTAGGGGGGTTTAGGAGAATAAACATTCTTTTTAGTCAAGGGGCATGAGGTCAAATTTGGTCCAATGTCAGTCCCCTAAAAAACATGAGTATCTGGCACTCTTGTTTTGCTTGTGTATGCCTGTGAAAAGTTCACAACATGTTACATTCATCAATTTTCTCATGAACATTATTAAGAGTCAGGATCAAGAGCCTTAAGTTAGCATTGCATAGAGTAAGGTCTACCTGGTTGTCATGCACTGCTGATCGTGTTCTGCTCTAACACTACACGTAAAGAAACGAGAACGTAACTTCTCATTTTCGACCCGAAAATCGGTTAACACCCTCAGCTGGGCGCAATAGAGACATAAAGTCAAAATCGGTTCGATGTCTGGAAGTAGAGCCACTTTCTGTTAAAGATTTTTACAATATTACTTGTATACTGTCGTGATTTATACTTTCGGTTTGACTCATTTTCGGGAAATCGACTGGTTTCGTTTTCTTTTTAAGCGCCACATGTTTTATCGTAATTATACGGCAAACCAGTCTACCTATTTTTTTTCGTACTCGGAATTATTCAATCTAACATCGTACACGTGAAAATGCCGGTATTGGCAGTAAAATTTGTGTTTGAGATTGTGATTATTAGGTGGTTTGGGAAGATATTGATTGATATTTTAAAATAAATTGGGAAAAGGGCAATATTGATCAAATTGGTACAGGTCCTCGAATTGGGACGGGTCCGGTAGAGATTGGGAATGGGTCCGTTTACCGGCCCCGTCCAAAGAAGGAAAAAAAAAACTGATATTGTTCTTCAATAAATAAGCCCCGCCCACGAGAAGATTAAATCTGATATGGAAATTTGTCACACATGTCAGCTGTAAAAACAATGCAGCACCATAAAACTCCGGATGACATTAAAATTTGATAATAATTAGAGACCCATACTGTTAGCCAACTTAATCCCATTGATGACCGATACGTCATCGTGTACGCGCGCGACCTGTCTTGTGTTTAAACACAGTTAACCACATAATTTTAAATACAAACAATATTTTTTTGTTAACGTTATGTCTTCATGAAATATTGAATTTTACAATCGTTGTTTTCAAAAATCGTCAATATTTTGGGAAAAATGATTTATTGAACTTCAAAAATCAACCACGTTGAATAACGGGATTATAAAGTAGTCAGTCTACACGCAAAATACCGGGATTATGAAGTATTAAGCGGTCTACACGTGAATATACGGCCCTTGAAGTAAAGGGTTAAGCAAAAGATGTAGATATACAAAATTTAAAAAATCAGGGGGGGGAGGAAAGGCCAGGGGGGAAGAATGGTCTGTTACACCGGGTAAAAACGTGAAATAAAGATCACGCTAATATAAAGTGATTTACAGTAACCTGTTTTGATTATATATGGAACTCCAGAAGCTAGCTCAAATTATAGAACTGTAGATGACTAGAGCCACATTTCATAGATGAATGAGACATGAATGTTAGACAGAATGTATGACATTGTGAACAATGAAGTTGTTTTATATGTAGGCAGAAGCAAGTATTTCTCTCACCAAACATAGGAAGATAGCATCATCTTTTAGAGACACACAATTATTTGAGATTTTTCAACTGGCTTGTTCGTTACTCAGAAATGCTGCTGGGAATATCAAGAGTCTGGATTTTAGTGATGAAAATCAGGTATGTAAATGGGTTATTCTAAGAGTCAACAAAATTGTAAAGCAATCAACCATTTTATTATACCCAAACGAAGTTTGAGAGGCAGTATATTGGAGTCACTTTGTCGGATGGGCTGTCCGTCCGCATTCAATATCACAAGTTTGTGGAGCAAACTACTTCCACATTCCTTAAGAGATTGCAATGAAACTTGAAGTATGTAATCACCATGGAGAGTAGGTGAGCAGGACACAATTTACATGCCCAGTGATCCACACATTCCAGAGTTAATGTGCTCTTGAACATAGCCATATAGTGTTCAATGACATGCTTAACTCATGAAAGTTTGTGGAGCAAACTACTTCCACATTTTTGTGTCGCCTGACTAGGCAACATATAGGGATTACTTTGTCGGCGGTGTCTTCGTCTGCGGCATCCCCTTTTGCTTGTCCGAAACAGAATTTTGTCACCATAAGTTCGAATGACTTCCAACTTGGTGTACATATTTCTTGCAATGATCAAAAATGCAGTGCCAAGAACCATAACTCTACCTTGTACAGTTTTTGAATTATTCCCCTTTGATTGTTTAATAATAGAGCTAAATGAAGAGCTATACTACTTGCCGGTGTCGGCGTCTGCATTTGTTAAAGTTTTTGATAAAGTACAACAACTTGAACATTCAACTCATACTTGGAATTCTTCCTTATGGGGACAATGCGCATCTGTGGGACAAGTGGCATAACTCTGTCAACAGTATTTTAAGAGTTATGCCCCTTTTTAGTTTAGAAACTTTGGTTAAAGTTTTAGCTCACCTGATTCAGTAGGTGAGCTTTTAGGATCGTTGAATGTCCAGCGTCCATCCACAATTAGTTTGTTTACACTCTAGTAACCGCAGCTCTTAACGAATCATGATTAAACTTGCTCACAATGTATATGGCCACAATGTCTTGGCTAAGTTCAATTATGGGCAAAATCGGACAATAACTTCTAGAGTTATGGGCCCTTTAATTACAAAATTTGCTATATATAGCTTGTTTACACTCTAGCGCCTTCACCGATCCTAATAATATTTTCAGTAAATGAGTATAACCAAAATATCTCAGACAAGTTCGATTATGGGCGGAATCGGACCACATCTTCAAGAGTTATGGGCCCTTGACTTAGAAAATTTGCTATATTTTAGCTTGTTTAACAGTATTATACCTTCATTGTTGGTTTTGATCTCAAAATCTACATAAAAATGGGTTATACAAGTTGGAAACTATATTATTTGGTCATTAATTATTGTGACATTGTTCTCAGGTGAGCGATAAAGGGCCATCTTGGCCTTCTTGTTTCACTTAAGATTTTTCTCCTCTATCAAGCATTTTATTATATTGAAGACTTATAAAAGTCGAGCGTGCTGTCTTCTGACAGCTCTTGTTGAATTATTCCCCTTTGATTGATTTTATGAGAGGATTTCTTGTCCGGAACATTATGTTGTCCCCATGAGTTCAAATTACTTGAAAGTTGGTGTGAATGCATCTTACAATGACCTGAAGTGCAATGCAGAAGAACAGTAACTCTACCTTGTGCAGTTTTTTAAATACTCCCCTTTGATTGATTTTATTAGAGGATTTCTTGTCTGGAACATAACTTTATCACCATAATTTGGAATAAAGCAGACAATTACTTAATAATTCCTTTTAATTGATAA